>CM057759.1:13369528-14695523 GCA_030064425.1 Trapa bicornis | reverse complement strand
GAATGCCCAGTTTTTAAAAATCTCGTACAGTGGGCCCAAGGCCAGTTGGCACGAGCAGGAGCTCATAAACGAACATGATATATGTGCCATAAAACTTAATAAGTGAATTGTTTGGCCATGGTACCAAGATAGGACCGACATGCTCAATCAACTAGCGGCAGTGCGATATGATAGGTCGATGGACTAGTCAAGACAAACAACTGCGGGTTGAGTTGATAGTCGGGGCTGTTGGACTAGTGGCACCACAGATTACATGGCAATATGAGAAAATATTGTTTGTGCATGCACTGTGAGTACGGGATCATCAAGATGCCCATACGGGGTAGTGATGCGTCCTGAGGGCACTGGACGACCTGGTGGCTATAAGGGCAGTTCGTTGTTCCAGGTGTCTGTGCAAAATTTGGAGTAGCACCAAGCGCATGAGATTGGGGTCGGGACAAGATGAGGTATCTGTCCTCATACGGACACGAAGAAGTGATTTCATGATTGTGGGTCGGATGTCGCGCACATCCACTCATTCCTACGGTAGAAGTGGTCGTACTTCTATCCGGGTGGCAGGAAAAGTCACTCCGAAGCCACTAGCGGGTTCTGTAGTGATACTGACTTGCGAATGTGTAAAACCTTTATGATGAAGGATGTGTGTTGGGTGATGACACATCGGTAACTAAGAAATAATGGAAAAAATCTAAATTTTTAAATGAAGAGATTTTTTAAAAGAAAGGAGTCTGGCACACTCCATATAAATATTTTTCTTGAAAGTCAAGATTTGAATCTCATTCACTGAGTAGTTGTACTCATCCCCTCCCTTATACCCCTTTCAGGAAGTCCCGGAAAGTCGAACCTTAAAAGACTTGCGCAATTAAATGCCTGCAAGATAAGTACGATTAATTTAAATTACTATGCAGTTTTGATTTAAGATATTCATGGAAAAAGGTGCAGGTCTAAAGAATGCCTTACTTTTTACGATTTATAATATAAGGAGAAACCCTTTAGTAAATCAGGAGAGTGACGGGTTGATCATGGGGATCCGACCAAACCAAGTCGGGGCGTGACAGAGGTCGTTTTGGCTGACTCTAATGTGAGATAGTAAATCTTCATGGTGTCGCTGCCTTTTCATGCTGAATTAGGCCACTTCCGACTGTCTATCTAAACAACACCAATGTCAAAATAACCTCCCACCTCTCCTCTACTTCCCCATGGCCTTGGTAGACATCCAAAGAGGGAAGTTTCGACTACTACGATCTAATTCCCTTCAATGGGTCTGTTTTGGAATGCCCGACCACTACTAGTTTGGAGCAAAATTCAGCCAGTACCAACGATCACTTGGCCTCCCAACACCATAGAACAAGTCATTGCTCCCTAAGCTTCAAAATGAGTACACTTCGACCACTAGTGGTGCCCTATTCTATGAGTATTTCTGAGTCGGCCTTCGTTTGTCCTATTTTTGTCATTTTTGGCCAATTTAGGGAATCAACCAAATTTGGACAACTACGGCTAATGTTAGATCTCCAACTCCTTCCACGAGCCCTTAAGAGTTTAATTAAGATATTTAGGGAGGAGTTACGAAATTTGAAGTCAATTAGATATGCTTTCAAAGTATGAGTTCCAAAATGTAAGCTTTAGAAAGTTTAGGGACTAGTTTTCAAACAATGAGAAAGTTATAAAATGGTTCCTAAGGGAAGTATCAGAGGCTAGGAAGTGAATTCAGGAAAAATGGAGGTGTTAAAAATAGTTTTCGTGAGTGTAAGGGTAAAATAGTTATTTTTGGGAAAAAAATGGGGGGCAAACTGGTCATTTTGCCTAAAGAGGGGCAAAATGGTCATTTTGCACCATGAGTGGGTTAAATGGTGAGATTGTATAAGGTTTGGATAAAAATAATAATTTTAAGAAAGTTAGGGATTAAAATGCAAAATTTGTGAAGTATAGGGGCAACATGATAAATTATGTAAAGTTGTGGACTAAATGACAATTTAAAGAACTTTGGGGGCCTAAGTATAATATTAAGAAAATTTGAGACAAGAAATGATAAGTTAAGAAGAATTGGGGCTAAAATGTAAAATTTATAAAGTTTAAGGGTAAAATGGTAATATTAGTAAGTTTGGTGTAAAATGTAAATATGATGATCTTAGGGACCAAATTGTAAATATAGAAACTTTAAGAGTCCAAGGGAAATAAATTAGAGATCTAAGGGACAAAATAATAAATAAATAAAGTAAAGGGTCTAAGTGAAGTTTTATGAAACTAGAGGGGTAATATAGTAATTTAAAGAACTTAGAAGGTTAGATGAGACAAATGCCCTTAGTAAGAACCCCATGTGTAAATTTGAGAGTTAGACCTTCAAAACGTCGTTTATATCAACTAACAAACAATTATTGTATTATGTAGCTTACTAAAATTCATGGGATGAAGCTGAATCCCCACGTCTTCGAACCCCGATGTAAGTGGGATTACCAGCAATGCGTTTGATTAGACTGCCGCAGTTATTTAAATAGTTAAATTTAAAGATAGATTGACTTAAAGACTTATATGTTAATATGAAATATGAGCATGTAATTGGTAAGAAATATTAATGTAGGAAGTTAAGCATTATGTCATGCATTTTCTTGATTTAGATAGACTTGATATCATGATGAGCTAAGAACTTAGAGTTCGATATGTGATACATGAGGCATGATATGAGCATGATTAGAATCATCCCACATGAATCATGAATAGACTTGATAACACGACATGCTATAAACATATAAGGTGATAAGCCATGCATGAAACATGGTGTTAAAATGAGTATGAGCATCCTGCAATAATCATGATGCATCTATAAGATGAGACATGTGTGACATGTATATGAATTATAGTTTCTATTGTGCTTGAGTATTAATTTGTATGCATGCATTATATATATATATATGTGTGTGTGTGAGAAGTGGTTGTGAGGACCTTGTAGTGTCATGAGTCGAGGTTGATTGGGAATGAGGAGATAAGGTGGGTGTGATTATGAATATTCCCAAGTCATCCATGGGCCCATGAGAGGTCAATTTGTACTATAGTGCGAGGAGTTGGTGGGCTGCCATGGCATATGAATACTTAAGGTCATAACCTTCACATCTCGATGAGGAGACGAACCTATATGGTACCTTGGGAGTGCGTAGCATGATACACATATTCTCATCGCCCCCGAACACCTTCATGTATGAGGCTCTAGTGGGAGAGATCATGGTATGGCCATGATGTGTGATGATTGAATCCCGTGTTGAGAATTGCACATGCATGAGTAATAGATTTATCATGTTAGACAATCATGTAGGTTGGTGAAAACATAAAAATGAATAAAAATAAATATGAACATAAGAAGTAAGTCAAAAAAATTATAATAACTAAGCATGCTAGTGATAAGAAAAAAAATATTTGTATATAATAAGATTTGGGTAGAGACCTAGGGTGCAGGTCATGAAGTGTCTCATAGTTAGGAAGACTACTCATTGAGTCGGGAGCTCACCCCCTCCCAAACATTTTTCAGATAACAGGAAACAATAATTTAAGAGTACGACATAAAAACTATAGTTATATTTTTATTAGTATTATTATTCACTGAAGTTTTTTAGTGTATTTGTAAACCTTGTATTATTTTGAAAAGAATTTTAGAAATTTATGTGATGTAATTTTTATATTTTAAGCCTTTCATTCACTTGTTATTAAAACGGTGACAATACCCACTTTTGCATTAACAAAGGGACATAGTGGGGTTGTAAACAAACCGAATCAGTAATTCAATTCAGGGCGCTACAATTGATGTATATTGTGAAAGTGGCAATAGTGGAAAATGTGACTATGATTGAGTTCTGCCTGGAAGAAAATGCTGATAGATGATGGCTGATCTGAATAATTATAGATCATCTCAAGGCGACACAAGACCGACAGAAGATCTCTGTCGATAACCGACACTGAGAGCTAAATTTCGAGGTGGTCGATTAGTGTTCTTAAAGGTATCCCCATGGAAGGAGGTAATCAGGTTTCAAAATAGGGGTAAATTGAACCCAAGATACATTGGACACTATCCAATCACCCAAGGAGTTGGACGGGTGGCATACAAGCTGATGTTGCCACCATAATTAAACCACATCCATGACGTATTCCACGTGTATGTGTTGAGAAAGTCTAAACCAGATCATAGGCACGTGTTGGATCGATCTCCTTCGAAGCTAGAAAAATGGAACTGGTATGTCTGCTAGACCAATAGGAGAAAAATCTTTGATGGAAGAAGATCGACATGGCCAAGTTCTTGTGGCAGAACAACAAGGTAGAGGAGGAAACCTAGAACCCGAGGCTAGGATGAAAGAGAAATATCTGAGACTGTTCGAACTCTGTCTAGACTTGACCTAGAAAAATTTTGGAAAATCCCGTCCGACAATCCAAAACCCACTGCTTGGGGAATCAATTCATTTAGAGAGCCACATGCTATGGAATGATACAAGTAAGCTATGGATAGATAGTCACGCATGTCTAGAATCCATCCATATAAAGATTGGATTTCCCCTTGTCGATTTTGGATCAGAATTCTCTCTATAATCTAAAAAGCTCTAATTTCCGGTAAGAGAAGTGGTAGAGATCACCATGCCTCCATTTGGCCACCAAACTCAGTGTTCTTGGTTTCCTTGGAAAGCTACGTGAGTCAACTTTCCATTGCCATCCCTGTCGACCCTCGACTCTCCCTCTACTATCGCTGGCGAGATCACACAATATCAGACCCACATCAGCAAAAAATAGAGCATATGTTTCAGGAGCGAATTTTGGTGGCCTTGATGACCAACAACGATTTAGAAAAATTTAGCAGATTCCTTAGGACCTTTACTTTCAAATTGCATCGGTGCCAACGACCAATGCATCATCTATGGTGAGTTCCCGACCATTACCTCACTTCTGCTCGTTAAGTTCTCAGTTTGCAATTAACTCAAATCGTTATTGTTTTGGCCCAACCCGATTGAACAAATCTATGATGGCTAGGAGAAGGTCATGGGGACCCCTTACCTAAGTTTAAGAATTTTTGGAGATATTTTTGTTAGGGAGCAAATGTTGGGGACTAAAATATAAATAAGGAAAACTTAGAGGGCCCATTTGTGAATAAGTTTTATGCGGGGTCTTCTTAAGGGTCTAAATAAAGTTTTAGGACCATTTGGAAAAATTGGTGAAGTTTTAGAATTAGGTTGATATATTTGGAATGCTCAAGGACCTAAATGTAATAAAAGGGAAAGTTGAAGGACTAAAGTGCAAATAAAGAAGTTTATGCACCCAAAAGTGATTTTTGGGAAGTCCAATGACCTAAATGAGACTAAATAAAGTCTAGGGACCAAATGAAAGAATGGAAGAATAAACGGTACTCGAAAGACAAGTTTTAAAGAATAAGGACAAAATTATAATTTTGCCTAACTTAAGGACTATTTTACAAATAATGATAAATATATAAAATTTTCTAAGGAATTTTGGGGACTAGAATGGGACTCAAGGAAACTTGGGGACCCAAAGGGAAGACTTAGAAAAATCTATGGTCCAAAAGGAAATACTTTAAGGCATAAAGGCAAAAAGATAATTTTGCCCAATTTAGTGACCAAAATTAAATTTTGGGAAAGTCAAACACCTTAGTGATAAATGAGGAAGTTCTAAGCACTTAAACAAGAATAATCTTGAGAGGTTATAACTTTAAACCCCTATGGACTAACCTTAGAAAATATTAGTGAACAGAGAAATTGGAACCGAGTGGCAAAATTGTAATTTTTTAAGAAAATTATGGTATACTAATTTAGGTATACTGAGATACTTGGATTGATCTACTTGTCTTACTAACCTTGAAGAAGGAACATGAGATCGCTCAAGCCGATACTTCGGGAGCAGTACTAAGGAAAACCTACCGTAACGAACAAGTTTTGGAAATCATATTGAGTGAGAGTAATGACGGCAAGTCCGATTGGACCGGCTAGAGCACCTTGTTTATTTTGAGTGTTGCATTGAAATGAATGCTAAGCTTGATTTTTAAACTCATATAAGAAGTGTAAAACGACTTAAATGTATATCCACTAAATAAATACTCTTTAAGAGGTTAAGAAATAAGAAAATGTCGTTAGGACCGGGATGACAGAATATAATTACATGTTAGGACTATGCATTGGGGCTTTGTGCTAATTATGTCTGATTGATAGAAGTTGGTCGAGTGACAAACCAAACTCACTATTATAATTAATGTGTGAATCTTATTGTTGATTTGAATAGAGGTGGTTAGAATAAGGACCATGCTCGTAAAATATTGAGATAGGTTTGAGTATTGCCTAAGAATATGATTATTGTGTTTTTTATTATGATATTGTAATACCGGTATGAAGTAGGACATTTGTAGGACACCTGCCGAGATAATGTTAACATCGAGGGAAATTGGAAAGGGAGAGATTGAATTATTTCTTCCATATTTCCCGAGACACTCAGTTGATGTACAAGTACTATCCTAATTACACTTTTGTGATGAGAAGGAGTTGGGATTGTGTTGCATGTATAAGAGACATGTGCAAGGTTGTCGATGGGCATGTTGGCCATGACCCGTATGACTCTCACACTCTCATAGGATCCAAATAAATTAGTGCAAATGAATTACTCATATAAATTAGGGGTAAATGTATTGTTCATGTATGCAAGCCATGAGTTGCCAATATGTGTGCGGACCATAAGTGCCTAGTGTATGTTAAGATGTTGTTGATATAAAATGTGTCTTGCAAGATTATTTAGGGGAAACTTGGAGTGACTTGACATTGGAGTAGACTACGGTTACAAGCGGCCTGAGACAGGAGTCTGAAGTGGCGAGATAAATCACAATAATATGAAAGTATTAAAACCCTACAATAAGATTTGTGTTAGGAGGTTTAAGTGAGATGTTCGAGGTGGTAAGTCATGTACTGGCCCAACGTCAATGCTTTATTTAATAAGTTGTGAAGTCACCCCTTCCAAAATGATTGCAAGAAACAATCGAATAATCTCAGGACGTCTGCAAGAGATTATCTCCGAGTTTAACACTACTTGAGATAGTACACTACTCCGAGTTTACAAATTTTATAATTTGTTTATTATTAATTATTATTTTTACAGAATATTTTTTAAATTAGTTTTGAGCTCTTTATTTATATTATAAAGAAAAATTCAAAATTTCGCTTAAAATACAGAGAATGATTTTATCGCAAGGATTAGTAATTCATTTTCCATGAGCTAACACAACATTTATCTTTATTTTCAAGTAATCCAATTGAACGAACTCGAGTGACCCCAATCCCTCCTTAATCAACTAGTCTTTCTTTTGAAGGTACTATGGACATTATAATTGGAGATCTTCCATAGAAAGAGCATGAAGACCTTCGTTATAAAAATTAATCTGATTGTAAAGGGTATTGGAAGCTCAATCATGTACGAATATCTAGGAAATCAGTGAGGGTCAAATGAGAGTGTGTGAAATACAAGTAGAGTGTATAGCCTCGTTTTCATTTTCCATTTTTAATTCCATACTAAGAGTAGGATGTAGTAGAATATCATCTTAGTCTTACCATTACCGGTTGGGGATTTTATCCCCAAATTATGAGCTTGTGACAAAAGTGTCCTTGTTCCATACAGTGTCACATGTGGCTTTGAGCTAAATGGGTGAGCTCAAGCAAGATTGAATGAGAATGAGGGAGCTCAAACAAGCTAAAGTAAACTAGGTGCCCATAGGATGAGCTTGCAACCTTGAGTCTTCACATCACCCTTACAAGTCTTATTTCCATTTGAAAAAAAAAATTGATATGAGATCTCATGTGCCAAAATGGAGTCAAAGAGACTAATATTAAGTAATACCATTTATAAATATTTATTAACCTAGTAAAAACAATATATTTTCTCCTCCTCACATGATCCTCATTTTTCTTGCCCCTTACTCTTGAACTTTAAAAAGTGTAAATGAGAAATGTTGTCTTCAAAATATATATAAAAGATAGGTTTTAAACAATTAAATAAGCATAAAATCTCACCCGTTTAACCCATATGGTGTCAGTTTTTTTTTATGGTTCCACCAAATATTCAAGATAAAGTGATATTTCTGGTAGACCACTTTGAAGAAAGAAAAAAAAAAGAAACAAACATTTAGAAAAGACAAATACACCAGTAGAATCCGAGGTGGGGGCATAGACAAAGAGAATGCCACCAAAACCAGAAGCCACTTTCTCAAAAGTAACAGGAAGTGGGCATTATTGCATCAATAATGTTCCACTAAAGCATGTTAAGATGATAGCAACTGTTTGCCATCAAATGAGAAGTGCACATTCCTCATTTACAACGAGATAAACACCGCCGATTTAATTTACACTTGCAAACTAGATTTAGACAAACACAGTGGATGTAGGACAGAAGGGAAAGAGAACTTCCTGAACATGACATCCGCCAATCGGACAGAGAGAGCATCTTCAACCACGAGAAGACTGGATCATGTTGAGCTAAACAGTCAAGGAGGGGGCAGAAACATCTTTCAGGAGTAGCCTCTCTTCCAAGACCCATCCTAAGTCATCAAAACATCTGTGAAAATTGAACAGCATACACCTTCAACTGAAGTTAGAAAAATACTTTTTCAGTCCATGCTTGAGGAGCGACTCCATCTTCCATGCATGTACTCCTCCCATGAGATGCTCTGACCTGCACTGCTTACTGAGAGGGAGTCATCCTCCAAATCTTGCAATGCTAGGCTGAGGTGAGATTGGATGTTGATGACTTGGGATTCCTCCTCATCCAAACTGTTTAGCACTGATGATGAACTGATATGTGCCCTTGCCCAAATTATGGCTTCTTGGTCGCCTTGTAAGAGCTTCAAGACCTGTAACCATGACAGACTAAGCAACCTTCACAACATCAAAGGTACCAAAAATAGTGAAAAAGTAGAGTTAGGATATAGAAACCCACAAGACTAATCTGAGGACGAGTTTGGGGTGACTGACTGATGCAAATGGTAGCAGCTAGAACCATTCTTTCAATGTACTCATTGTCAGGTTCAATGCCCAAGCTCGGATCGAGCAATTCAGAAACATTCCTCGACTGTAAAATGGGCTTTGCCTGCAAAATTTTATCAACCGTGATATCAAGATAATTGTCAGGCGAGTCAAATCAGCATGTAACCAATTTCAATCTATAACTCAGAAGAGAAACAGGTCCCATGTAGTGAATATTTTGTGTTTAAAATATGCTTGACTGAAATATTTGCTAGAAGCAACTTTATACTGACTTACCCACATGACTAGACTTTCTTGACCCTTTGGATATTCATCATCAATTGGCTTTCTACCAGACAGAAGTTCAAGAATTACAACTCCAAATGCATATACATCAACCCTGTCACTTACTTTGCCATACATTAAGTATTCTGGAGCCAAGTAACTGGCAAGAAAATAATATCTCAGCAAATGCATCAAAAGATAGCATGTCATAATGTTTGATTCGCAGACAACAAATTTAGCATACCCAAAGGTTCCAGAAACATCATGTGCAGTCAATTGGCATGATAGATCTGCAACCCGACCAGCAAATCCAAAATCTGATAACTGAAATGTCAAGCAATTCATGGATAATAAGCACAACATCTAAAAACATACAAGATAGATATTAGAGAGCAAGTCCACCCACATGTGGCTCAAAATCCTCAGATAGGAGGATGTTTGAAGACTTCACATCTTTGTGGATTACAGGTTGAGCACAGCTGTTATGTAAGTAGTCCAGTGCCTCAGCTACACCGGTGGCTACTTTACATCTCTCCTTCCATCCAAATGAACAATGATCCTTACTTTCACCTTCGAAGAATTGACAAACAAAGCATAAGAAAGGAGAGGAGAACTCCTCGTCAAATCCCACTAAGAAATTTTGTGTAGTATATATACCATGAAGGTTCTCTTCTAAACTTCCTCTTTCTAGAAAATCATAGATCAGGGCAAATTTATTGTTTTCGTGGCAGAAACCAAGCAGGGATACTATGTTCTTGTGATTTAAAGTTGTAATTATGCCTATCTCTGCAGCAAATTCCTTCACTACATCATGAGATGGCTTCAAGATTTTCACTGCAATTTCTTTTCCATCAGAGAGACACCCTCGGTAGACCGTACTGCTTCCACCCCTCCCAACGAGATTTTCTGAAATAATAAGTATTAAATTAGGGTACTATAATCTAGCTATATAATCACAATCCAAGGCCCATAGAAATGAGTTGTACCTTGCTTCAAGTTCAATGTAGCTTCCAAAATTTCCTCATAGTTGAACAGTCTGCAAATGGAAGAATATTTCTCATCAAAGCCCTCCAATTCTTTTGGTATACTCCAGGAATAATTATCCACTAAAGATGGACAGACAACGTCAGATCCAAGTGATACTATAGCACCTTTATCTGCATTCAAGCTACATAATTTATCATCATTTTGGACAAAATTGCTATGCTTTTGATCAGGATGGACGATGGCAGAGGAATGCATATTTGGTAATCTCAAAACACGTTGAACCATAGATTTCTTCTTCACTGTAGATTTTTCAGCTTGTTGCCGCTTGGGCAAAAATGTCCAACGGAGGGATGGCCAACCAGTTCTCTGTGCATCTGATTCTTGAATGACTATGGAATCTGAACAAATGGCATCCTCCTCACTTGCTACAAATGGTACCAAAGTCAAAGAATTGTCAAAGGAAGCATCTTCCCGCTTATCTGATGTTAATTCCACATCTTGAGAAATTGATTCTACAGAAGCTTCCTTTGATGGTTGATTGGTATCAGACCTAAGTAAGCACTCCCTGCTTCCATGATCACATTTCCCAGCAACATTCAAATTTTTGCTCAGTGAATGATGGGATAGGAAGGCGTGAAATCTATGCCTTTTATCATCTGTTCAGAAACAAGAAAACAAAATATGAAATATGCAGCATGGTAAAGGGGTCTCAGCTTCTATTGATACAAATAAATTGTAATAGGATAAAGTAACCCCACATTTAGAGGCATCTGGATCAAGTTGCTCCGTGTCTCTCTTGAACACAACCTTGCCACTACCAACAGCGAAAACCCAGTAACTCCTTGACAAATTTCTCGCACAGTACTTGGCTACATTAGCAGATGACTGGTTTCTGTGTTGAGACTTGGAAATTCCCACAACTAACTTTGCCGATGGGAAAACTTTTGCTTCCCGAACTAACACTTTCTTTACCGACGGTCCTCTGCATACTTTCAACTTCAAATTAACCTGTTAAGAAACATGCCGACAAACCCAAAGTCAGCTTCAGGTTCTCAAATGAATGTAACAACATGACAAAAAAATCAGGAGAAGTAACCTTAAATCCAACTGTGTAGACGACGGACACAAAACAATATGTTAAAAAAAGAGAACCTTTTCAACAATTCGACTGAAATTCGGCATTTGACCACGGATAAAATGTTCACGCATTTTTACTGCAAAGATCCAACAAAAGAAAGAAAGTGAAAGGGCTCATTCGTATATGGAAGAAGGGATTTTACATGACGCAGATAGAATCGATTCCACCAATTTGAAACTTACATTTTCTCAGTATTCGCCCCAAAAACATTGAAGAAGAAAATGACATCTCAGACAAATATATTTTGCTACAACCATATAAAGGTGTCCGTTGTAGGAAGGATTCTACATACTTACCTGCTTTAAATTACAGAAACCTTCATAGACAGCGAGAACGGAATCGAACGCATTCACCAAAGAGATCAACGAGGATGGCCCCTCTGCAAAACACCAATAGAGGAAAAATAAATTTATTAAACGCAATGCAGCCTGGGAGGGAGAAAGGAGAGAGAACGGGAGGATCAGGGAGAGATTTTACCAACGGAGGAAGAATCAAGGACGTGAAGAGCAATGACGCGATCTCCAGGCTGAGCCACCTTCAATAGGGTCCAAGTGAGCAGCTCCTTGCTTTTCCCGTCCAATTTTACCCCTACCACCACCACCGCCCCTCCCTCGCCTTTTTCAGCGGCCCCGGCTCCACCCCCGCTGCTCACCGCACCTTCACCACCACCCATTTCCATCTCCATTTCTTCCCCCGCCACCACCACCACCGGAGCCACCTGGTCACTATTCCACTTCTTCCTCTCTCTCTCTCTCTCTCTCTAATGGCGGAAAGGAGAGTTGCAGTGAGTTGCGTGCTTTTTGTATTGGGGAAAGTGAAGAAAATAAGGGAAGAGAGGAAATATGTAACTGGAAAGGAGATAGAAGGAGTGGGCCTCCGTTTATTATACAATTAATTGACAATTGGCCGGAAAAAAAATTGACGATTGTTAAAAAAACTGCTGATCTTGCTTAGGGCTGTCATCATCTGCTTCGCGGGACCATACATTTTGTCATGCATCAGCAAATCTCTACGGCATCTTTCTTTCCATGCACATCAATTATGGTGCCAAAAAAATAATAAAAATACTCACGTCAATTGACTACACGACTCTCGGCCACGAAGGACCGTTTTCCTCTCCGGAGAGTACGCCATGCGTGAGAAATCTCTAACCGATAGTTGATCTCACACTTCCATAGAATATGCGTGGTTTCACTTCTGATCGAAACATGGTCTCACCGGAGCATAGTCCGAGGTAACATCGTCTCACCCCGAGCATTTGACACCCTATCCCAGTTTTTCTCTAGGGTATTTAATGAACTCGTTACATATTTTCGATTTTAAAATAGTGAGCATATTTATGAGACGGTAAATTGAATAGTAATTAAAACTCAAAATAAAAGTTAAAATTTTTATTAATAAAAAATAGTTTGATAAATATAACAAAAAAAATAATATAAAAATGAATAAAAATATAAATGTTAATAAAATATGGAGTAAAGTACAAAACATTTATAAAAAGTCAATTTTTTCATTTAATATTTGAATAATATTTATATATTTCAAATATTATATAAGTTTCTATAAAACAAATTAACTATTACAAGCATGTTAATTTTATCAAAATTGAATTAAACAGTAATATAAATGATATATATTATTATTCTACATGTGTTTTAAAACAATTTTAGGTAAAATTCTAATAGATACACTTAACCTCCCCACAAGTTTTATAAATTATGGTATTCATATTATATTATTTTATATATATTAAGGTACCCATAAAATGAGTAAATAAAATATTTCACTATTTAGTAACTAAATTATCTCATTCTTTAGGTTTAATTCGAATCGCACTATCATAGTACTTGACATATTTAAACCAAATTCTCTTTATTTTTTTTAAGTTTTAAGTAAGCATAATGGCATATTAAATATAATTAAAATTATTTTAATAATAGAGAGTTTAGTTGTTATTTGAAATTTTTTATTTATTTATATTTTAAAAGTTATGACGTGATTCGTTTTTATCTCTATAAAAATGATCAATTATCTATCTGTTCCATAAATAATTTGTTCAATAGTTTTATTATCCAAACTCATTTACTGGTTAATTCCAACCACTCATATTATCATTTAAGATGCATATTATATTCAAAGAGTTTATAAATATGTTGGGTAATATATCATTCCCATTGTTGGTGTTTTAGTCCTTTTTAAAATATGGCCTATAACTTATTTTTTTTTATAAATATTGGGAATTACTCATTTCAATAAACTATTAGATTGACCCATTTTCATATTAATATCGTGAATACACCCGAATTTTTAAAAAATATTTTTTAAAATATATATAGTATAATTTTCTATCTTTTCTAGAAAGTTTATAAATATACTCAATTTTTTAAATTGCAAGTAATAACATGTTATCGATTTAATAGGATGCTATACTAGAAATTATAATCACCAATATTTCATTGACAAGTTTGTCAGGGAGAAATTTCCTAGTTTCCATAATATTTTTTTTTGCATGAATGCCTAAGTATATAGGCCCTAAATAGGTTTGACAAGTATCTATAAATGATTTAGGTTGATTAATGAGGTAAATTTAAATTATATAGTAATACTACATTAATTATAATTTTACCCTAGATTCTCATTAGGTGGATTTAATCATAAATAACACATATTTTTACTACTCTAGTCTTAACTTGTCTATTTAATGAAGTTTTTCAAAAACATAACATATTTGTAATTGGGTCATATTTCAAAAAAAATATTTGCATTTATGTCACTATACTTTATTTTATTTGCTCATAGTCTCCTAAGTATTATTTTTTCCAACTAGTTCCCTAAACTTTTCAAATCTTTTCTTTAGATTTTAACATTTCATTTATATCCACTCGAGTCCCTAAACTTATATTTATTTGTAATTTAGTCTATAATTTTATCGAATTTACAAAATGGTCTATGGAACTTGTTCTTTATGGAACCGTGTTTAAACCTCCAAAATTTGGCTCTATCATGATACTAATCGCATTTCTCATGTTCTAACGATCATTTCAAGTTTTGAATTGAACAATTTGACCTATAAACGAATTTACAAAATGGTCCATGAAACTTATTCTTCATGGAACCGTGTTTAAACATCCAAATTTTGGCCATATCATGATACTAATCGTCTTCCTCATGCCCCACGATCATTTCAATATTTTCATCGAATGATTTAACATAGAAATAACTTAGAACAAAGTTTCACCGAAAAATAATTATAGAGAGAGAAATATTCGATTTGTTACCGGCGGTGTCACAAGGTCGGAATTGTTTGTTGTAAAGTTAGTTTTCCTCCTTGTAAGTACTCTAGGATTAAGAGATGCCTAAATTTATTACCGGAGCTATCCGAATTTGAATGGGAAAGAATTCAATGAAAATGATTTGAAAATTTAAGAATTATGGTGAATGGCGGTGGGGACACTTACCTACGATCGATGGGGAATACTTGGGCACAACTTGGAGTCTTCTAGGAAGCTTAGCATGGTCATAGAGATGCTCAATTTCTATTTGAAGTGCTTGGGGTACTATCGATTTGTTGAAGTCGATATACTATGCGACTCATTGGGGTTTCTCCTATCATACTTGAGCTCAGTTGATACTGCTATCGTGTAGAGGACTTCTCCATGAATTTAAGGAAATCTAAAAACACCATTTTTAGTTGAGAAAAAATGGCCATTCTCGGAGATTTGGTTTGAGTGTCACCGGAAACGAGAGCTATAAGTAGATTTTGAGTGTTTGAGGTGTGAGGAGACCGAGAGTGGAGTCACTATTTATATAGGAATCTCAGAGACTGATGAGCATTCAATCCCCTACCCTATTAGCCCCTAACGCTCTCGAAATTCTTGTCGCAGCGAATATTTCTTCGTTGTAAAGTAACATTTTAGAAAATAGGGGAGTCATGCATCTAAGATGCGAGTTTTAAAGATTGAAAAGGACACTATGCATGCGTGTGAGTTGGCATGTGGCACACAATGGTTGGTTGAATTTGCTAATGTGGACTTTCACTTAGGGTCTATATCATTCCCTGACCGTTTGACATACCACGGGGTGCCCTTTCATTGGTTGCTTAATTTGACATGATGGTTGACTAAATTTGGTCGTTAGACGACTGTTATGATTTACCACGTGGCGGCATCCTATGATTTATTGGTTTAAATATGTCAGGTTTTCCACTCATTGATGTATCAACATCACGTTTCACCCTAGAATTGACTACATCCTCTGACGTGGCAATCCGACTTACACAATCCTTCGCTAAATGTTAACTACCATGTGTCACTCACTAATCAGTTAGTTTCGCCAGACATCCGAGTTAACAATTGACACGTGTCACACGATTATTGGTGAGTGCTTCACACTACTTGTCTGGTAGTTGATTAGAAATAATTTCCCCTCGACATTCGCTGGTTGGCCGCAATTACCCACCAGACAATTTTATGGAAAATTGGTTCATCGATTGGGGTAGCCACTTTGACCTAGTCAAACCATTGACTGGTTCAATCGAATTGGATTTCGGTGAGATGAAATCATTTTTCAGATATTTCACTCTCAATTTGTCTTGTTCTCTAATTTCTAAAAATATATAAATTAATAAAAATTCATTTTCTAAATAATGTTGATCTCAATTTAGCATTTTCCCTTTAACTAGTTTTTATTGGTTCGGTATAAATCAGTTCAATTTAACTTCGATTCACCCTAGTTTAGTTTGGTTCTCACTTCCAATTTCTAATTGAATTTATTTATTTTAAAATTTGGTAAATATTATCACACTTTGGATCACATTCAATCCCATATTAATTTATTATCATGATACTGGTTCAAATCGAAACTTGGTTTTCTTTTAAATTTTATCATACTTATTTATCCTTTATTTCCTTTATGAAGAATGATGTTTATATTGTCAACAATGATATATATCTAAGACTCATAATTAGTATTAAAGTCGATAAATTTTTAGTACCTAGTGTCTAGAGTAGCACCTATAAAGGAGAGACATTTTGACTTTAGTTCAACTATAAATGTAGTATCTCCTCCTTCTGTTATAGATGTGGTAGGCTTGTCCACTTAATGAAACAATGCCCCAAAGAGCCCTCACGGGAAAGCCTTTATGGTCTTTAGACATGATCTCTTACGGGAAGAACACCATCTCTCATCGTAAAGGGTAATACCCCTATGAAACCAGATCCACCTCGGATGTACCTTACTCGTATCCCAAATACAGTAAATGATCCAATTAGTCAAGTGCCCCCCTCAGATGTACCTCACTCTCTAGTAGATCATATTGTTAGTACTCATTAACATGGCAACTTTAGTGTAAAAGGGATTTTTAAGACCGATGATCATCCATCTAATGCCTCGATATGGATATTGATTTGAATCGTTCATGATATAAGCCATCTGGACATGTTATCATAACTGTTACAACATGTTCAAATTATCATGTGGACCTCTCGGAATAATATTGCTCCCTTGACCTCTCCAAGGTGTTGGTACCATACCAACTTACTAAACAATGGAGAAGTTTGTCACTAAAAAGAGACATAACAATTTGCGACACTAGTGAAGACTTAAGGGCAGACAAATCAATATAAATGGAAAAAATAAGAAAAAGTGAATCTTCCAAGTGTCCTACTAGTAGATGGATAATAATTAGGATTACTAGTATTAATGAGTTTTAAGTTGATCCTACAATCTCCCTTCACTTAGTGATGGTTAATATTGATGAATTACTAACCTTAGACAATAAAGGTTATATTCCCTATGATAGATTGACATCTCAAGTATCTACTTGGGAAACACAAACCAAATGTTGTGCTTTTAATGGAAACAAAAAATAACACCGACAGAGTTAACATATTAAAAAGACAATACAAATTCCATTTTGGTGAGTCAGATGATCCTATAGGTAGGTTTATTTATTTGGTGACATAATGATAATTTTGAAATTATTTCCCGAATTTCATATTTGATTGACACTTGGATCTAACACAATTCATTAAGATTATTGGTGTAAATGATGTGGTATTATGGACATTATGATTTTTTGGAAAGGAAGAGATAATGAGAGAGGTTTAAAGCTCTAATCAATATTCAGAACGAACCATTATTATTTATTGGCTATTTTAATGCCATACTCCAATAAGACAATTTCAATATCATATTCCAATAAGACAAGAAAAAGGCAAATATGCAAAATATATGAGAAGTACAGAAACATTTCAATAAATTATATATTATATCCTTTTACAAGATTATTGTTATCGAGGCCCCAAGTTTACATGGAAAAATAAGAGAGACCCATCACACGCAGTCTTAGAAAGGCTTAACTAGGTATTATGCAACACATAAATGTGGTCACTATTACCAGGGTTCAAAGTATACAATGGAGATTGGATTGGTTCTGATCACTCTCCTATAATTTTGGGCTGCAACGCCAACCTTGCATGATTACTATCCATCTTCAGTTTTGAAAATAAATGGATACATGATCCAAGATGTAAAGTCGTAATCAACTTAGGACAATTAAGGTTATCTAGTATGCATGAACTAAGTCCTCGGTTGACTAGAATATGGGGTGAACTAAAGAAATAGAAACCAAAGAGCATCATAAATGCAAGTGTGAAAATAAAAGTGATAAATGAGCAACTAAATTATCTTTCACTGGATCATCCACAATTCTTTAAGTTGAAGTGTTCTCTTATAATGCGACTGCTCTAGTCCGGAAAGAAGAAAAGGTGAACTGAGCTCAAAGAGGATGACAATGATGGATAATAGGGAAGGGTAGGAATACTAAGTTCTTTCACCATACAACTATTCAACATCAAGCTTATAACAAGATATATGATATCAAAGACAATAATTATGCATGGTTAAGATCAAAGGAAGAAATTGAATGGGTTTTCGACAATATTACAACCACTTATTTAGATCATAAACATCAGTGTGAGTGAATGGAACACTTAGATCGATGAAAAGGAAAGTTACAATAGAGATGAATGTAAATTTGATGGCCCCATATACTAAGCAAGAAGTCTAAAAAATCATGTTTCAATTGGACGCTAGTAGGGTTCTGTGACCACGTGGATTTAATGACTTATTCTTTCAGTATTTTTGGGATGTAGTTGGTTTTAATAGAATGTCTATTGTCCTAGAGTTTTTCGTGACATGTCACCTACCAAGAGTACTTAATGAAACACACATTGTCCGATTAACCAAGAGACCATACCCATATGATATCACCAAATTTAGGCTTATATCTTTGCGTAACTTTTTCTACAAAATTATATATAAAGTTATAGTTAATAAGTTGAAACCCATAATTAATTATCTTGTTTCATGCCAGTAAAATACTTGTTTTAGGGATTCATACATGAGAATATTATAATGTTATCATTACCTATACATAAAAAAAATAGGGGAAAAAGATTGGTGTGTCTTCAGACTAGATGTGATTAAAGTTTATGATAGACTGGAGTGAAACTTTATAAGAGCAACACTATGTACCATGATCTTTGATCCTAAATTTAAATATTATATAATGTAGTATGTTACTTTTGTTTCTTATATGGTCTTAGTGAATGTGAAGAGATCATAGGTGATTCATCCGAGTCGGGGCATTAAGTAGGAACTAATCAGTTAAGTAATTATTTAGTCACTCATGCGCTATCTAACTCAATTTCTGATGCTTATAGAACTAATGAGTTAAGTATACTTAAAATGACTAAAGTATGTATAAGTGTCTTTCATCTTTTCTTTGGAGATAATTCTCTTTTTTTTTATTAAAGATACTAGTTTGAATATTGCTAAGCTAAATTGTAAACCTCGCACTTTTGAGTTAAGGAAAACCGAAAAAAGAACCGATCAAACTAAGTAAGAAAACCGAGCTGGTTTACATTTAAGAACACGCAATATGGAAATTTACAACTTCCAGGTGATCTAAAGGGTTCATTAAAAATTAGAAAAGAAATTTAAGAAAATTTAGAAGATAAAAACCAAATTGGTTTAGGTGAACAAAATTCCATAAGAACTTTGAAGTTAAGCGTGCTTGCCCGAGAGTAGTGTGAGGACAATATTAATACTAGTAATAAATCTCGCCCATTTAATACACGGATTTTACGCCTATATAAAGAGGTCATCCCCATTTCATTTTCCTCACACTTGAACACTTCTCTCTCTCTCTCTCTACTGCTCCATTTCCCGGTAAAGCTCGAACTAGAGCTTCGACTTGAACAAAGGTCGGGCTCTTTAGAACCGGGGAGAAGACAGCTATCTGATAGCAAACTCCAATCAATCCGAGAATCGTTGGAGAAGCGCTGACATGATGGAATAGTGAAGCAACTCCGGCGGACCAAAGTTGCCCTATTTCGGCCAAGCTGAAATAGGCCATTTCAAGCCCTCCTCAGGCCAAACCAAGCTCTCCCAACACTTCCTCAGCCTTTCCACAGTCGAATTAGGACCAAAAGGTAAGTCAATTCGGCTCCCCTATACAATTTTCGATCAGTGCTAGAGAGAGAGTCGACCGAATTTCAATGATGAAATTCTAATCCAATTTCGCATCAATTGATGCAATTCTTGATTCTAGGATGAACCTCAGGATGAGACCTATCTGCCCAGATTGAAAGCTCAGACCGCCGTGCCTTCACCGGTGAGTAATCGAAGCTTTCTCTCTCTACAGTCTGTTTTTCAGCGAAGCTCCGTTTGAGCTCGTTCTAGCGTTAAAATCTGCGATTCAAAGTTTCTTAGAATCGTATGAACATGCAGGAACTCAATTTCAACTCCAATTTCAATAATTAGAAGTGTTTGATCGATCAATTTCATGAAATCAAATTCGATAGTGTTGAAGAGTTGAAATTGGGGTAAATTTTGGGGATTTTCGAAATTCAAAGGGCCAAAATACAATTTTATGAAATTGAGGGTCAATTGGGCATGAAAATAATGTTGGAGGACCAATTGAGGAATTTTGGAATTTTTGGGGCAAAACTTACCATTTTTGTAAATGAAGGGCAAAATGGTAATTTTGGGAAAATTGGGGGACCAAATTGGAAATTTGGGAAATTAAACCCCTTTTTGGTGAAATTGAATAAATTGAGGTCCCAGGATAAATTTTAAAAGTTATGGGACTCAATTTGAAAAAAAAACCGACATTAGAGACTTAAAGTTAAAGAGAAATAACTTTAGAGACCTAATTGCAAATAACTAAAAGTTTTAGTTTTCTCATTCATTGGAGATGAATGAAGGCTGTTATGTTGAGTAATAATGAACAAGGTTGTTCATATCGTGTAGAAACGTGAAATATTGGGAACGCCAGCAAGGACAAGCTCGTGTGAATATAAAGAACCAGTCTAGTGGAATTCACGGCATTAACGAGTGAGTGAGTTTACAAACATCATACCTGATTGGGATGATGAGCACACCTTATAATTTAAAAACCACTTACCAGTTGTGAGTGGGTTTACTAACATCATACCCGGTTGGGATGATGAGCACAACTTAAAATTAAAAATCACTTACCGATTGTGAGTGGAAATTTTATATCATACCCGGTTGGGAATGATAAGTACCTCGATATAAAAACCCACTATTAAGTGGTATTTTAAACATTACTACTTAGAGGAAGTGATGTAAAAATCATGCGAAAAAACTACTTACCGATTGTAAGTAGATCATACCCGGTTGGTATAATGGGACTTACTCGAAGGAAGTTGAAAACTTGTTCATCGGTTATGAACAGAGGTGACCTTATACCCGGGCGGTATAATGGATAGAAAAAAAACATATATTTTGTCAGAAGTGCTCTCCCCTAACTGTGTGCCAATGCTTAAACAATTTGGGAGACCTTCTCGATGGGAGCTCGAATAGCTCTAATAGGCCGGGGGCCTCGGTTTTGGAACTTGGGGGTTAAATGCCCAATTTTGAAAATCTCGTACAGTGGGCCCAAGGCTAGTTGGCACGAGCAGAAGCTCGTAAACGAACATGATATATGTGCCATAAAACTTAATAAGTGAATTGTTTGGCCATGGTACCAATATAGGACCGACATGCTCAGTCAACTAGCGGCATGACAGGTCGACGGGCTAGTCAAGACAAACAACTGCGGGTTGAGTTGAGATTTGGGGCCGTTGGACCAGTGGCACCACAGATTACATGGCAATATAAGAAAACATTGTTTGTACTTCCACTGTGAGTACGGGATCATCAAGACGCCCATGAGGGGTAGTGATGCGTCCTAAGGGCACTGGACGACCTGGTGGCTATAAGGGCAGTTCGTCGTTCCAAGTGTCTGTGTGAAATCTAGAGTAGCACCAAGTGCATGAGACCGAGGTGGGGACATGATGAGGTCTCTATCCTCATACGGACTTGAAGAAGTGATTTCGGGATTGTGGGTCAGATGTCGCGTACATCCACTTATTCCCAAGGTAGAAGTGGTCGTACTTCTATCCGGGTGGTAGGAAAAGTCGCTCCGAAGCCACTAGCGGGTTCAGTAGTGATACTGACTTGCGAATGTGTATAACATTCATGATGAAGGATGTGTGTTGGGTGATGACACACCATGGTAAATAAGAAATGGTGGAAAAACCTGAATTTTTGAAGACAAAAGAGTCTGGCACACTCCATATAAATGTTTTTCTTAAAAGTCAAAAACTTTTAAAAACCTATTCACTGAGTAGTCGTACTCACCCCCTCCCTTATATCCCTTTCAGGAAAAACCGGAAAGCCTCCCCTTAAAAATCGTCAACTAAGATGCCTATAAGACAAGTATGTAAAGTTTTAAATTTAATGTAGTTTTGATTATGCTATTCCAGGAAAATGTGCAGGTTAAAGGACGTCTTATTCTTTACGGTTTACAATAAGGGGAAATCCCTTAATAAACCGGGAGAGTGGTGGGTTGATCACGAGGATCCGACCAAACTGGGTCGGGGCGTGACATAAATGAAAATTTACAAACTTAATGTTTAGCTTCCAGACATAAACTTAATTTTAAAAAATATTTTATAATTTTCAGCTCAAATACAAAAAGATAAAACAAAGAATATATCATGAGACAACTCCAAATCCCGGAAGAAAACAAATAAGATAAGTATTTAGGTTTTCCAATACTATAGGATCATAACAAGAAGAAGACATTATATTATCAAGAAGAGATAATCCAATCAACAATCTAAGGATGGTGTGCAAATTTCTTCTCCTAGTGGAAGAAGTACATTGGTACACATGAGTCAACTTTAATATCGCTAACTTTTGGCAAGGGAACGAGCATAATAAAAATAAAACTCAATAGCTCAAATGGTGAAATTTACTGACATCAAAGAACGAGTGTACTAGTAATTAAAGATCCGAATAAAAAGTTGATAGTGAAAATTATCTGGTGAGTTTTAAACTCATTATGGAGAAAAATATTTTTAAAATATTAATTTTCTCAATTCATATTCATGTTATAGACATTTTTAACTATGAAGAAGTATTTAAGTGGACAATGATAAGAAAATGTGAGTAAAGTGTAAGTATGGCGAAATATGTGGCTCTAGGCTCTTCTAACCAACAAACTCACATCCCCTCCACCAAAAGAAAACATGGAGCACCTGTTCTATAATGGATTGGAAGATCGTGTTATCACCCATTTTATGGCCTGCAAAATTAGATGTTATTAGAAATGTGTCTTTAGGAAAATGTCTATCTTAGTGGCATATAAATTGATCATACCTTTTGAGAAATCTAGTCTAATAAAAATATGTTATGTCTATGCTTTTATCTATGACATAGATTGAGTATAAACCCCTATAGGATATTGTACTTTTACTCCATTCCAAAAAGTGTGAAAAATAATGTGGGTATAATATGTGCTCTTAAAATAAATATATTTATATGGGGAATAAGTACAAATGCACTCATGGTGCAAAACACACTATAATTAGAGGAATCTCCTAATTTTTATATTAGTGCTAGGAGAAACAATTGAATATATGTTGAATGAAGTAGACATATTTGATGTATTTTTGTGGTATTCCAAGTGATAGATTAGATTGTGAAAACTTGGCTAGATGGTTAAATAATTACTTCTATTAGCTCAATCTAGAAAAAAATATATTAATATAATAAATTATATTATTTGCACATATTGATAAATAAGCTATTCATTCTAAATTTAACCATATCTTACCTTATATTTATTTTGTTATTGGCTCATAAAATACCATTCATTTGATGGATTCAATCCCACATATATATAATCAAAATTAATTGTAATTAATTATTTAATATAATTTCCAGAATGACATTATCGCGGTACGTTGAAATAGATCACATACAACCTCCAATTTATACTAAGCTTCTTGGAAGCTGACGTTACCATTGCACTTTTTGCATCATGACAAATCAACCATATAGGAATGAAATAAATTTACATTCACAATATTCTTCTTATTTTAAAGTTAACTTAATGAATAAAAAAGTAAACTCTCTTGCAAACTCAAATAATGATCATGGTTAAGTACCACTCTTATTACTGTTCTTTGCTTTTTCATTCATTGCTTGTGTATTTGATAATATACATTTCTCTCTAAAAATATTACTTAATACACCGCATTTGTGTACAAAAAACATCTGTAATAGGACGTGATTTATATGATAAATAATATTTTTATGAATTAAAAAAATATTATTATATTTAAATATTATCAACATAAAAAATAAGATTTCATTCATAAAATAGTTTTACCTAGGACTATTAAGGGAAACTTTATCATTTTAAATTGATATTTAAATAATCGTATATATATATATATTTGATTGATTGTTTATTTTATATACAAATTTTGAATGGATAACTTAATTAACAAATAAAAATTTTATTTATAATTCAATTTCTATAAATAATATATCTTTGAATTGAGTATATTTATTTGTAAATTAATTCAAATGGAATGTTTCCATTTAAATCGAGTCATCTCATAAAAAAATGCACATCATTTGTATTTTTAACCAAAATTTATTATATTATAAATATAGAGCAAATTGCACAATAGAAAGATAAAATCTCAAATAAGATGTAAACTCTTGTAATTGGACAATTTAGGGGTAAATCTTTTATTTGACTTAATTCATAGACAATATTTTATAAATAATTGTACAATTAAGCAAATAAAAAAATGATATCTTATTTTATAAAAAAATGTATACCAAATTTTTAAAACGCTTGTTAAGTTATTAATAGCTGATAAAATTTATTATTATTCATTAATTAATTTAGTTGATCAAGTTTGATCTTGAGAAAGACCATACTAATTTATTATAATTAAAGCATGACTAGTTCATTGAGAGTAAAACATTTTCTTTTCAATTTGATTTACTAAAATTTAAAATTATATTTAATAAAAATGTCTAATTATCACTTTCAACTTTTATTAGCAAGCACGTGTCGAATTTTTTCTTGCATTTGCATTGGCCATCACATGTATTGTCGTGACATAGTAGAACATAGTATGGTCCACGACTCAACGTCCTCTATCTTATTTTAATATGCTAATCATCTTCTTCCACCACCACCATGGGTAGTACAACGGCACTCAATTAATACATACCAATTTGATGTAAGTTATTACATATATTATATAATATTAGGGAGACTTCTTTCGGCAGAAAAGATCGCCCATGAGGGTAGATGATGGACAAGTATTATGATGAATTAGTCTTTATCACTTATATATATATATATTAGGGTGAACAAGTATATGATTATATCTAATTTCTCATATATTTGATAATTTTATTTTAGGTTAATGTATTAATTAATATTGACTTTTAAAAGGTTTTTTTTTTAATTTGAACTTTTAATTTTTCACCGGGAGACTTCATTGAACTTGGAGACTTGTATTAATTACACTCCTTCGAGACTTGTACTCACCCTTTTGCTCACTTTGCTTGCTCTCTCTTGTAGGGGATAATGCAGCCGATCATTTGAATTTGTAACGGAAAAAAAAATCAAATAGACCTTTCAAATTGTAACAATTCTAGGATGGATTCAGTTCTAACGCTTGAGATAGAGCTATTAATGTGGGAACTCATTGAATGAAAAGAAAATAAGAAAGAGAGATGGGAACTTATCTTGTGGAGAATATCTTGCAATTGAGTTTTAATTCTGATTTCTTCTTGAATGCTTGGTTAGTGTAGGGAAGAAAAGAATGAAATACATTGAGCCCAATTAGTAACCTATTTACTGGTATGGGCTTAACCATTAGTATTAGAACTTGATTGCCCATCTTCATTATCAAGAAAATCCTTGTTCAACCGCATAAATGAACATCCAAAAAAGTAAGCATGAACTTATGGTTGAATCAATTGCAATTCCTCCAAAATAGAAAAATAAAAAATAATAAATAATAAAAATAGAGATAATCGACTTCATTCCTTCCATCATTATTAAATTTGATCATTTTTAAGAGCACTCTCATCTAACAATATAAAACTTATTATCTGCACAAGATCTATAACGATGTGTGGGAGAAGAAATTCAAAATATTATTGAAAAATATAAATAAGGTTTTTTTATTTATATTAATTTTTTGTACAATTAGTTTATATTAATTGACATGACTATTATGCAAACAATTTTAAACAAATATGATTTAAAGATTATATAGAAGTTAATACAATTGAAATACTAGTTAACAAAATAAGAGCTACATGATAACACATAATTCATAATTGTTCCATTGAAAATTTTAACTATAGTAATAATTTGAGAATAGATGAGTTGTTAGGAATATATTAGTTCATTGAACAAAACATGCTACTTTAAAAGAAAATCAACTACTTATAATATCATGCTACTTTAAAAGGAAGAAAACCAACTAAAACATTTACAATTTTTACCAAAAAAATTTACTTACAATATACAAACTATACTTTTTACAAATTCATTAGAAATTTTCCAAAAATTGAATAATTGTTTGACCTCATTGTATTTGAAGATTGTAAACTTTACAAATCTAAACTAGTATTAAGTGGTCATGAACCTGTTTCAGACTTTCCTCAAAATATTTTAAGTAATATGTAATAATTAGTAATTTAAGTATAAAATAATATATTTTAAGAAAAGTGCATTTCAAATAAAGTGCATAAATAAATATGAATAATAAATATACGAAATGTATTTTTTAAACCACACATATACCTAAGAAGTCTGTCAATGAGATTATACATAAATATTAATCAACTACAACTATTAACCAACCACAACTATTAACTAACCAATAATCTATTTGTACCACTAATTTATACATGTCAGGAGGTACTAGAAATAAATTATAAGTTGTTTCTTATATTAAGAACTTTTATATTCTTGACCCTTACCTTAGTATTCTCGTTATACACCCTATTCTTCTACGGTATGATGTATATTAGAGATTAATATTTAAAAAAAAATGTGTATAGCCTCCTTTTACTACTTGAGGATTTATTTTGTATTTATCTAAACTTTTTTATACCATTTATGTATTTATGTATCATCCTATCGTTAATGGATTGGTTCTACTAGTCTTATCTTAGTATTAAGGTATGAATTTTTTGGCTTGCTTTTTGTGGAATTTACGTGCTGGTTTATCTTCCCTTGAGTCCAATCTTTTCTAGTCTCTTCTTAAACTCGTGAATCAATCTCATTTGGGTTTGATTATTATGTGGTTGTTTATACAACTAGATTGTTGGTTGTTCCAACTAATTTTTTAAAATTTTCTTACATCCATTAATGATTTTTATTCCCTTCGTAATCCTCCACGATGTCCTCTCATGGTAGATTTACCACGCATATTGTGGTCATACCATTTCAAGTATCTTATTGCGTAAGACAAATTTTTTTTTGTTGGAATTTTTAGGTTAAACCAATTTTTCTTTATGTAATGATATTAGTTCTATTTGGATCTCATATACAAGGTTGTTGTGGGTAAGGGCTTCGTTCGGTTTTCTTATCATGAATTATTATAAGTGTTTTCCCTGAACTACTGTCTACCTTCTGGATTTTAGGTTAATTTCTCTCGCAACTTATCTTCTACTTAATTCTTCCCGATTTCCCATTGAAACCTAGTGCCTTGTCTTGTGAAAATTTCTTACTTTCATCTCTTAGTTTTTCCTAACATTTTTAATTCGGTAGCTTTTGTGACATTATCCTTTGAGGTCATTTCTATTCTTAGGTATTCACACCATCCTTCCTAGTGTGTCATTCTCGATCTTTATGTGACCAACTTGTTGGTTTTATATTCCAAGGGTTTCCTTCCCTTCTCTTTATTTAAAGACTAGTTACTCCTTGATTGTCTGACTTTAGTGATTCTTTCAAGACTTTCATAGACTTCTTCACTTGTACATACTGTGAATAAAATAATTTATTTCTAGGTTATTAATCGAAAATCTGGCTTAATTATAGAAACAAAAGAAACCAAATGTCTCCCCTAACTTCTAACCACGCTGGTTGACTGATTCTACAAAACTTATCATATTTGTTATTCCTTTATGTATAGGTGTGTAGCGGGGCCTTGCTTCTAAGGGTTCTAGATCCAAAATAATAGTACGTATCGGTATTGGTTTTTATGGGGAATATGGTTGTAAACCCTGCCATTTTGAGCTAAGGAAAAATCGGGAAAAGAACCGATCAAACCGAGTGAGAAAATCGAACCGGTTTACAAACCCGATTATTAGGAAATGAGCAATTTGGAAATTTACAACTCTCGGGGGATCAAAGAGTTCATAAAACCATGGAAAAGAACCTTAGGACAAATTGGAAGAGAAAAACCATACCGGTTTAGATGAACCAAGTTGGTTCATGAATCAGAACCGATAGAGAGATGGTAAAGCAGGAATTTTATGGACCCTAAGTGACCTAAGGAGTCATAAAAGTCATGATAAAGGACTTTAGGGTGAATTGGAGATAAAAACCAAAACAGTTCAGGTGAACCGGATCCGAATCGGGTTGAACAGGTTTGGACCTATTTGAACCACTATTAAACTAGATGACTCTAAATTCATTTTTCTAGGTAGTTTAAAAGTTTCAAATTTGAGATTTGAGACCACCATTGGATAGAAAATGAATTTAGAAATTTTTAGATTTGAAAAACTCGGTCGAATAGGGGGTGAACCGATCGGTTTAAGCTTTGAACCCGGTTCGGAACAATGTCATCTTCTTCCTTCAGATGACAGCACTGTTCACTCGCCGGAAAATCGAATCAGCACGATGAAGAAGAAACATTTCCATTCAATACATTTCAGGCTATCAATGTCTGTCATAAAGGTGCCAAACAGATGACCAACAAGTCCCCGAGCTCTCTATATAAAGAGCCCCTCTCCATTCATCCTCTCCACACCTAAAAAGCCCACTCTCTCTCAATTGCTTAGTTTTCCGGTGAAGCTCGAACTAGAGCTCCGATATAGGGTCTTTTCTAAGCCAAAGAATGTGAGGTCAGGTTTTTTAGAACCAGGAAGAAGTCAGCTACACGATTGTAGTCTCCTTTGCTCCGAGGGTCGCTGGAGAAATGCCAGCGTGATGGAAAAGTGAAGTAGCTTCGATGGACGGAAGTTGCCCTGTTTCGGCCGAATTGAAATCAGCCATTTCGAGCCCTTCTCAAGCCAAACCAAGCCCTCCCAACACTTTCTCAGCCCTCCCACGACCGAATTAAGACGGAAAGGTAAGCCAATTCGGCTACCCTCTGAAATTTTCGATCAGTGTTAGAGAGAGAGTCGACCGAATTTCAATGACGAAATTATAATCTAATTTGACATCAATTGATATTATTCTTGATCCTATGAAGAACCTTAGGAGGATAACCACTTGCCCAGATAGAAATCTCGAACCGCCGTGCCCTCACCGGTGAGTAAGCAAAGCTTTCTCTGTCTATATTTCATTTTCTGGCGAAGTTCCGTTGGAGCTCATTTCAGCGTTAAAACTTGAGATTCAAATTACTAAAGAATCATATGAACATGTAGAAACTCAATTTCAACTTTAATTTCAAAAATTGGAAACGTTTGATCGGTCAATTTGATGAAATCAAATTCGGTTGTGTAAAAAAGTTGGAATTGGGGGAAATTTTGGGGAAAGTTGAGGATTTTCAAAAATTTGAAAGACCGAAATACAATTTCCTAAAATTGAGGGTCAATTGGGCATGATAAAAATGTTAGAGGGCCAATTGAGGAATTTTACAATTTTTGGGGTGAAACTTACCATTTTTATAAAGAAAGGCAAAATGGTAATTTTGAAAAAGTTGAGGAGCCAAATTAAAAATTTAGGTTATAATTTTGGTGACATTTACCAATTAACTTTGAATTACGATATAATTGATTTCATTTCTATTTTTTAAAAATATATTATGTTATATTTGAGTGATCTAAATTCATGGTTTTGATGGAGAGAAGGGGTTACTAATGAAAAATTAAAAATATGAATTTATTATTTTTAATTAAATTTAATACTTTATTCAATATTATAATATATATATATATAATTAAATTAAAATTTATTATCATAAAATGAAATATTAATATATAATAAAATATATATAATTATATTATATACAATAAATTATATATATCACATTTTATTTTATAATTAAATAATATAACACTATTAAGTTATTATTATAATAAAAATGAATTAATTTTAATTACATAACAATGGTTATATAAATTTCATATAATTATAATAAGAAAAATGATATATATAATAAATTATATTATATATCCCCTATATAATTTTTATTTATAATATTTTATTATGTAATTTAATATAAATTATTTAAAATATATAAGAATAAAAAATAATATAAATATATAAAATAATACGAAGTTAAAAAAATGGATAATTTTTTCAAATTACCAAAAGTGAAAATATTGTATTTTAATGTAAATAGAGACCACCCAAAAAGTTATTCGTCAATTCCTACTAACCCATTCATTCCCACCATCAAAACAGGATGATCACAAGGATTTGGGCCAATGTTGGCCTACTGTCAGGTTGGATAATGAAGCAAGTGAAAAATGGAGGAGCTAAAATAGTTTTGACCATTGTTAAACATTTAAAATATCAGTTCTTCGATGACTCTTACCTATAAAGAGTGAGTTGTGGTCAAAATAAGTCAAGCACATTTGTTGAATGAGAATAGATCCTTAAAGTACATGCATTATCGTTCTTATTTCATCTAATTCAATGGGTCATTTGCTCCTCCCATAACTGGTTACCAAGAAACCAAATCTGCCCCCCGAAAAAAAAATTATCCTATGTGATATGTGAACTCTACTAGAGACATTGATTGACAAACACTAAGTTCAAATAAAATTATCCTATTACTATTCATCCAAAAATGTATTTTATGATGGATAATTTAACTCAAAGGTAAAAAAAAAAACTAATTATTTTCATGATTTTATTTATGACCCAAATATGTTCATTACTTAATAAAATTTAAATGATCAAATTGATAAAAATAGAAAATTTAGCAAAAATATTATTTTCTGCTTACTTTTATTATCTCATTTAAAATACTTTATAATAATTTTAAATTACATTACAATTTAACCATTATAATAGCCCTTTATTATAATCTAAGTTAAAAAGTACCAAAGGCCTTGTGGGAATAGAAGTCCCCGTAATTCAGCAAACCACACACCCCATTATTAGTGATTTCCTTTATCCAAGCAGCCCCACAGCCCTTGAAGTCCCATATACGCAGGCGCCCGCGCGCAGCACGCCTCGCCCCTGCCAGCCCTCTCACCCTTGTAGTTTCGTGAGTCGCGACCTTCGTCTCGGCCTCATCACACTACTACCCACGCCTCGCGATCTCCCTATCCAACTCTATCCCCAAGGTCGGAGGGTCCCTGCCGGCTGTCTCCGGGCCTTCCATCCGGCTCTGTCTCGCCTTCCCTCGGTCTGTCTCCAAGGTAATAAAAGATCAGTGTAGGAGGTTGCACTATTGTTCAAATTGTGACCAGATTCACAATCTACCATTGTTTTTTTTTTCAACTGATATAAGTCAATAACTAGAAGTTGGATGTGATTCATGTGAATTGTGCCAACTGCTGTACTGAAGCTAAAGCTTGGTAAAGGAATTTCTTCTTAAGACTATTAACTCCTATCAGATATCCTTTCTTTTGTGTATTATTGGGTGTATTGTGTGCAAACATAATGGTTAACCAACGAAGTTTATTTTAATGTGAATTCCAATATTTTTTACAGGCTCTCTCTTATGTTTGTTCTATTTTTGGTGGAATCTGGTGATTGTTCTGTTAGTTTCTTATTTGATTCTTAACCAACTTTTGAGATTATGAACTGTCAATTGGCAGGCGATGCATTGCCTATCAATTGTTTGTCGAAATGCCTTGTGATCTAACCTGCTATAGCACTTGGAAGTGCAGATCCCATATTTTCAGTCAAAATAAAGATCGATCACCTCCCTTCTGTTCTAGACTAGAATTTTAGAGTGGTCAAATTCTATGGGTGTGATCCTATGGAATGTGGCATAGGAGTAAAATAAGTTGAGGTTTGAAGTGTTGGGCCCTTTCATAAGACATTATGCTTTGATTACTGAATAGACTATTTTAGTCAAGGATGGATTGTTTATCTTGATCTATATATTATTTCCCTTCAAGATTTTTTTGCTTTTTTTAAGTGATTATTTTCCACCTTGAAGTAGAAGAATGTCCAGTGAGCAAAACGGAGATCAGCAAGCTCCAAGCCCCTCTGTATCTGGGTTGAAAGCAGCAGTGGAAGAACAATACAGGAGGATCAAAGAGAATGCAGAGACATATCCTTATGTATGGGCTTCCTACATAGTTGTTTATGGCGGTTTTGGTCTTTGGCTGACTTATCGATGGAGCAAGCTCCGGAGGACCGAGGACAGGGTCCGAGCCCTTCAAGAGAAACTCCGGAAAATTGTTGAAGCAAAACAGTCTGCAAAGGCCCCTGCTTCATCAACAACAGAGAAGGCTGCATGGCTGTCTCAAGGTACCCAGGCAGCAGATAAGGCCTCCCCTTTGTCTGATAAAGCTACTAAGTAGTTCATCAACAACAGAGAAGGCTACACGGCTGTCTCCAGAAGATAAGGTCTTCCCTTGGCTGATAATGCTTCGAAGTAGCTCAACGATTTTGCACCTTGGCAATGGTGTATTTATCTCATTGATGGATAGTCCGCACCAGTATGAGGTCTAGTGATCTCTCACTAATGGGATCCTTACTTTCTGCTTTTATGCTTTCTTCCTTTGGCCACTTTGGCTTTGAGACCCACAAGTTTCTTAACTAATTTTATCCTTCCTATTTCAAATGTATACCAACAGAAAGTTACTCCATAACGATCGTGCTTCTGAATAATCTCTATAGGCTCTACAATCTCATCAATGGAGTCTCATAAAGTTGTGAAGAAAGAGTGAACTGCAGGAATCAGCCCTTCAGAAGTAGGGCCATAGGCTTTCTTTGTAGACTTTGATCAATTAATGTTCCTAACCTTTCTCAAGAACCAGTTCTTGTGGGATTGCAATCTTTATTCACATTGCAGCACGAATGAATAACAGAGTAGGTTGTTCGGTCACACTATGATTGCTCTATGATAAAATCTCAGAGGCAGAATGCAACATTCTAGCAGAAATCTTCTGCTCCAACTTGTTATACAGAAAATGAACAAACCGGTAAAAGTATAAGCTGAAGAGCCTGCCAAACATTTTCAGTAAGGCAGTCCACTTGAAGTTGAAGGTATAGTATAGCACCGTCCATATGGCATAAAATGCAACATAATTCAAGTGTACAGTTTAATGCGGACCATGATGGGTTCCCGGCACAGAGGGCAAGAAGAGAGTGATGGCCCACATTCCTTGCATGTCTGTCAATAAGAAAAAAGTAAGCAACCTAAGTGCTGAGAAAGTGTGCAGGATAAGTTCCATTGGTTTTTTTCCCACGTATAATCTAGGATTTCCAAAACTCCACCATTCTTTTTTCTCCAGAAGAGGAAGGCAAGCAATTTAGCAAGTTTCCGACACCAATCAAATCCAGTTAAATTTATCATGACACTGGAACTTTGAAGGCATCAAGAATTCAGCAAGCTGAAAGAAGGGCACTCACCAAGTGGCCGCAACCAAAAGCCATGTCCTTGGGATTAGTCAAGCAAATTGGGCAAACCTTGAACATCATCAAGCCACCAGTCACACAATTAATAAATGAAAATACAACTCCGAGAAGGAAAATAGTAGTTCAACAAACACATTAGATAAATATAATTTTACCTGTTCCACTGGGGCAGGCGGTTCGGTTTTCTGTAGGCTTCTTGTAGGCAACGGTGACTTAATCCTCTCATTATGATCAACCACCTTGCATGGTGGTGGAAGAAGCTTTACCCTTTGGCCCCTTGGTTCACTGCTACGGAATTTGTCTAACGTTATCCAAAATTGGAGCTATTTCTATTTTTTGGGGGGTGAAATTAAAGGTGGGAGCATGGTCTTTACTTGAGCTGGATGCTCTGAATGGCTCTGTACTGGAAAGGTATTTCCATCAGAGCAGCAATAGCAAAGGCTGCTTCTTTCTGTGCAGCATCTTTGTTTTCAGACATGATCTTTGTGAAGTTCACAAACTGAAGAATGAAGTGTAATGCTTACAAGTTAAGCAGAAAAGAAGCAGGCGTTGTATTCCATAAGAGACACAAACATGATTTGTGCAGAGTATATTGTTTAGAATTAATTGAACCTGAAAGTTATCAAATGTACGCTGGGGGATGCTGTCATCGAATTGGTGCATAGTATCCCATGGTCCATCACCCACACCGACTAAAATAATAGAGAAAGGGTATTGACTGCTCTTCATGGTCCCAACCAAGAAGGAAAAAAAAAGTTATACATTCTCATTTTATGTCATACAAAGTACAAATAAACCCAGTGATATATGCCCAGAAAGAAATGATACTACATACCTAGCTGCCACTATAGAATTTATGGTCGCTTGTTCTTGTGGGCTAAACTTCCCAGGCCGGACATCAGGACTCCTGGTAACCTGCATTAATTAGCATGGAGATGCACCAATTTCAGCAGCAAAGATTTGCACTCTCCAAAGAGTAGTTTGAAGCTACAATGAACAAAGAGATAAGGACGAGGCAGTCATTATCACAGACCTGTCCATCAGCGATAATGACAAGGACGTGATATTGTCCATTGCTATCAGCAACGATATCAACTGCTGCATCAATTATAGGGGCAAAAGACGTAGGCCCTACAGATCAAACACGTCTACAAAATTCAGATTTAAGAGATTCTAACTTTAGCAATAGTTCATGAACACATTTGTTAGGCTTTTCTACTACAAAACTGTAATCTTGTACTTGAATTATAAAAATAAGTTTGTGTCATATTTTCAATTCCAACAGAGCAAAGACGACTACATAAGAATGGAATGTTCATTCTTGGAGAAACCTGACAAACTTAAGCCAGGCACAATCTCTCGGTAGCGTGCAAGGACTTCATTGAAGCCATGACAGGGCCGGTGATCAGGATAGAAGCTGAAAACATGTTGATCATGTGTTGAAGCTGCAAGGAAATTTTTAATTAGAAGAATCCAAACTGAACACTTAGCTCATTTAAGCAAACCAAAGGATCTCTTACCATCACCAAATCCAAAACAAGGAATCATATTATCATCATCAAAAGGAGAGAGAGTCCGGCCAATTATAGATATTGCTTGCTCATAAGGATTGGGTGTGTTACCGATGGCATGAAGACTCTTACGGTGGAACGAATGCCTGCCTACAAACTAAAATTAATGAGAAACTATCCTTCTATCTAGATGAAGAAATTCAGCAAGTTCTCTAAATAATCAAGCTCACCTGTCCATTCATTGCTCTTTGTGAAATCAATACCAACAATCAAATTTGATGATTCAAGACCAGCTTCTCTGAGTGCAACAGTGACCTGTGAGATAAATCATACTCATAATTATTCTGTTGAACATTTTGAACCCGTGATTCAGAAAGCAAAGAATATCATACGTGTATTGTATACAAACATACACACCCTGTTACAGATTAAGGCAATTCAACAACTTAAGCAAATCTTTCGGCAAGTTCATATGCGGATAAATGTTAATATGCAGTCGATGAAATCTCCAGTCAGTTTTTCTCCCTCCCGGACAAGTAAAATGATAGCAGAGTGGGGCTTGGCTCTCATTCATGATCCCCCTGTTCTACATACCTCATGAGACCTCAAGATTACCAATTTGAATCCATCATCTTATTGAGAAATTTTCAAGTCCATAGATTACCTTGTTTGGGTTAATTAAACGGAGGAGAGGTGAATGGAAGGGAAACAAATGGAACAAAAGGGGAATCAGGGAAAAATTTTAATTTGGTTTTGACTTTCAATGCAAGAAAATAAGAGGAATGGATGGGAAAAATAAACTTCAAATAAATGTAACTTGAAAAATATAACCTTTGGTTTATTTCATAAAAAGTGCTTTTAAAAAACAAATAGATTTATGTTAATCCAATAAATAAATGCATAAATAATAGTGATTAATCAGTTATGGATCTAATACAAGTAAACATTTCATCTGATTAATTTTGGAAGAAAATGCTCTAGGTAGAAGAGAGATTACACAATGATGATGCATGATAAATTTGCATACTATTTCATAAGACTAAAGGTTTAATTTAGTAATTTTTTTATTTCAACAACTTACTCCAAACTGGTTCACTATTAAACAGGGTGAAAACTTGCCATTTACCTCGATTTGCCATAATCCAGACAGTCAAGTTTGCCATATAATGAGAATAAACAGAATCTGCTTGGTGTAGTCCAGTGAGGGGTAAAAATTTTATGCATCTTGAAGTTTTCATTTTTCAAGCATCAATGCATGACAACTTATTGAATTAATGGTATTAAGAAACCTGGTCCAGAGAACTAAAATTATCTCCAATGCTCCTTGACTGATGTTTATTTCGGGAGTTCAACTCCATTGAACAACCTGCATAAGAAGGCAGATAATGTAGAAAACCATCTTAGGGGCATTTTAGCTTTGCAGTACCCAATCCTATCTTATGAAAGGAAAATATGCATACAAAATCTCCAACACCAAAGAAGACAATGTTTCGCATTCAGAAAACTTAAAAGAATTAAGTTAATTAAACCCAAAGCATCTTCGGCACTTATTATCATATCTACAACTGATGAAGAGTTCAAGGGCAACCTCAAAGCTCTTTAGACAGTTTCTCGGCATTTAAAGTCTAATTATGTTCTCTCTAAGCAGCAGGATTCCTGTAGAATGAGAAATTTGTTCAGAGTGGTTCCTGCTTCAATGGTTGCAAATAGACTCTCAGTCGGGACTTCCAGAATGGCAGGTATTATCTTCTCATTCAAAGATTTGCCAGCTTTTCTCAATGAAGACATAATTTCTAGTTCATTACTACACTTGATCCATCCTGGTATCATCGAGTTGCAATCATCCCCCATCAAACACTTTTATCGATGGCAATAAAATACAAAATCGAAGAAAATCCACACTAGTTGGAAAAATTACAAACCAAGCTTATGAGAAATTCATGTCTACCTATTGAAAAAGGGTCCGCTTTCCTCCGTAGAAATGTTTCCTTGAAGTCAGGAATCGAGCAAATTCAGAAAACCACCAAACCCATTTCAGAGGAAATGACTGCGAATTGATATTCTTGATGGAAAAAACCAGAGACGGGCTTGATGATAAACTGAAGCAACAAATACTAGTGATAGCCCCGACAATCCAGCCAAAAAAAGTCAACGGTCAGTTATCAAGAGAGACGGAGAGGAGACCTGCTCAAGTGAGATTATGGGTCTGATCAAAAGAACTGAGACTGATTCCGCAGTTCTATCCTTCAATTTAGAGAAGAATCTGCTTCCTGGCGTCTAAGTATCTTACACTGATCAAAACGTAATCCTGTCTTCCTCTTCTCTCATTTTATTGCTCTTTCTTTTTCCCACAATTATTTAATAAAATGCATTAGTATTTCAAAAATGTTCCACCGTCCTTTTTCTCGGTGAAAAAACACTCGAGTCCTTGGAAGATTTAAAATAATTAAATATAAAATAATAAGAAAATATGAAAAAAGTTTATTTACCATGTCTAAGTTGTTGGCCTCTTATAAGTGGAGCATAGAAAGCACTGTGAGGCAATGATGACCCGTCTGCAGCAATCATGAGGCATCTGAAGAAGGGTGGACAGTCTTCAACTTCAACCACCTCAGTCAGATGATGATCAGTCAGATAAAGAGGAGAAAATGTTAAGAAGCAAAATAGAGGAAGGCAGTAAGATCAAACAGTTCAGGAGAGGAAAAGAGATGGATCAAATTCTGCAGGAAATGCCACCATTTTATTGTACAAGCACCATTTCAATGAACAAGCACTAGACTGCAGGCAGTAGCTTCAATTTTGCTATTCCAATCAGGTATCAGTCAGTCAATGTAGATCATTGATTCAATTTTATGCATGCCCTAGATAATAACATCACAACAGTCAGACAATCAACAGGACCCTTTCATTCAGAACAGAGGCTGCACTCTGCCAATAAGTACATGGAAGAAGCTCCTGTTCTTGGCCAACAGACCAAGATGACAGGTTCTGCACTGGAAACAACGTGTGATGTCTTTCTTTGTGAATCAAATATGCTATTACTACAACAAATTCTTTCACCCCAACCTTGTGAATCAAATCAAAGGAACCGTGGGAGACTGCACTAAAAAGGGTACATGCTACACAGGCTCATCAATAATGCCATACAACCATAAAATTACTACCCAGTAAATTTGCTAGGGCAGAAAGGACGACCGCAGGATTCCAAATGCTGACTGGCACCTTTGGCCTTCAGATTGTTGAAAACCAGCCGAATTGAAGGGTTTCAGGCGATGGCGTATGTCAGTGTTTCAGACTCAGCGGGACGCCACATGGACTTTTGAATGCAAAGCAGCCCTTCATTGTCCTTGGAGTATGTTAAGCGAACCTCCCACTGCATCGACCTGAGCATTCTCTCCAATTGGCTGATTGTTTCCACGTCATCACGGACTATCAATTTTCCCTCTGGCCTCAGTATGCGATCAACCTCCGCCACAACAGCCTCCAGCTTGCACCTTTTGAGACCGAACCCCCATATCAGTATATCAATAGAATATGAATGCTAGGAAGCAAGGAAAAACAAGGGCATGTCTAGAATCAAACTGATAAAAGCATTTGGCGTGTCTAGATCATAATTGCTCCATATCAAAAACTGTATCATGTATTTACTGAGTTAAAATCATCCTGCAGTTTGAGTTAAGGATTGAGTACCACCCTTACAAAATGCTTTAAGAGAAAGAGAATTACTGTAGGAGTGTGAACAAGGGAGCCCAGAGTCACTTACTTAGTTTTGACCTTTGAGAAGAGATGATCTGCGTGGAGAAGATCATAGGTTCTTGGATAGGTGCTGAATGATTCGCACCAGTCATGATAAATTCCAAAGAGACCTCGTTCATAGATAATTGGTAGGGTGTCTGGTGCATCAACAGAGACCACATTCATGACCCAGATGCTCAGATCTTTCAGGGCAGCAGCAAACCTGCAGAAACAATACTAAGATTTCAAGCTGTCAAAATAATAAACAGAAACTGAATGGAATACAAGGAGTGCTCCCTTTTGCTTACCCTCCATAAACAGATCTCATGTCCATCACATTTCTAACTGTTTTCCAGTCAATTCCAATACCCGTCAGATAAGACTTGCTTACTACTCTCTTCCAGTGCTTGTAGTCTGCAGCAAAATCCTCAGGAGCAGGTTTACCGTAAACTCCAGTCTGCGTACTCAGTAACCAATAAGGAGTTTTCTCCAACCTTTCAGGCCATTGCTCAGGCCATTGGGATCCACGCACCTCGGATTCTGTGGGCACTTTGTGCATGCACACCCGCAATGGTATGTACCTGCCAAAGAGCATAGAAAGCTGTTAGTCACATAACAAGTCTCTGCAGCTCAACTATGCATCATTTACACAATTTCAACATATTGGACAAGTCAATCACTAGGTTCATTCACGAGAACAAAAACAGCCAATGCACATTCTTATAGATTTCAATTTAAAGTACAACATTTCAATTCTTTGAGGTTCATGAAAAGAGGCATAGGTTCCCCTAGATTGGTTCAATATCATTAGGGAGAGGAATTACCAAGCTGCATTGGGATCATCAGAATTGGCACAAAGAGGAGGCTCGGGTGTTCCTCTTTTCTTGTAGCACTTATTGGTTGTAGGTTTCCTATATGTTGCCACACCTACTCCATTCAGTGTATCCTTATTTATAGATATGAGCTCCCAGCACATGGCCTTTGTAAGCTTAGACATTTCTGCAAAGATAATTCCAGACAATGAGATCAGAGCCCAACCTGAATCTCCATCTCTATGGAGAAAATTATAATTTCAAAAAAGTTCTACCATTCCAAATCTGCACATCTTCATCAAGTTTCTGATAAACTGGAGTAGCAGACCACACAAACAGACCGCCTGGCCTCAGCACCCTATTCAGTTCCAACAATAGCTTACCACCTGCATTTTAAATCATCTGAGATATATAGTTCCTCTGTAGTTTCCAATATGTGAAAATGAAATCCTAAAGTAAGCAAAGCAAAATAAAGTTTCTTTTGCTTACCTTCTATATGCCAGGGTACTCTGCATCGAGCACAGTGAACAGCATCAAAGACCTGACCGGGAAAGGGAAGTCTTGTCGTTCCCATCACAGCCGAGATTGCAGGAATTCCTCTTTCAAGTGCAAACTGGACCTGAGCTTCATGTTCATCTTTTGGAGCAAGGGACATTGCAAGAACACCGCGGTCAAAGAGAAAACCACCAAAACTAGCCACACCACATCCAACATCCAAAATCACCCGTGTCTGTTTCCCCCAGGCAATGTCAGGAACAGACTGCATGACATAAGAGAAGGCAATGTCAAGAATAGATCACTATATATGAAAAAGAGAAGTAATGGAAATTAGATGCAGGATATGATGTTCTGATTGATGAGGTTATCAGGTATAGGAATTATTCTATCTTCTATCTTCGATGTGAGTGATGATAGTTTTACATGAATGCAATAGAAATTCTCTCCCCCATTTATGGAGATGAGACAAGAATCACTAGGATTTCTTTTCTCTTACAGCTATCTTACAAGGAATGTCGACATAGTGTGCTGATTAAGTTCATCCGATAGATCCTACATGTATTACAATCCAAAAGTGAGAGAACAGTGATAGATGAATCACCTCCTGAATAAAGTCGATGTAGTGAAGAGCACCATGTTTGAATTGGGTCCCTCCACCGGGAAAGGTGAGATATTCACCAGTAAGCTTGACCCAATTCTGATGTCCTTTGACTTGTGCAAGCTTAGTATGCGGGACATTGTAGTACCATATCTGCAAGAAAGTAAGAAATGCTATCGATCAATCATGAGGATGAGACCAAAAAGTAGCATAAACTTCTGGATAAAGTGGCCAATATTTTACCTTTTCCCTGCTGTTAGGCCACTCAACCGACCGTTTGTATCCTTCAGGAAGAGAAACAAGGCAGGTGGGAGGCTTCTCAGGGCAGTGCCTCTCCCTGTGCTCATAATGTTTGGTTGATGTGAGGCTCTTGATAGCCTGCATATTGTCAAGACAAGGGATGTAATCGGGCCCTGCAGTAACGTTACAGAGCTTCCAGTTTACTTGGGTGGATTGTTGGGATGCTTTCTCATTCTTAGATTCAGCTGCCTGAGTTGAGAATGCCCCATTCTGGGTTGTTGTCTCTTTCAAGAGCTCTGACTGAGCTCCAGAAGGGAATACTTCAGTTTGATTCTGATCCTTCGGCATAGTCTGGTCCTTCTCGTCCAAATCACTGCTCGTCTCATTGCTATCGTTGGGATCCACTTTCTCTTCAATCTTGCTTTCATTTTCTTCAACGTTCTTCTCACTTTCTTCTGAATTGGGCTTCTCATTGTCATCCGAGTCACCCTTCTTCTCCTCAGAACCTTCTCCAGATTCATCCTGACTGGTCGTATCACCATCACCACCTTCATTCTTTGTCTCTGATTCTGAATTTGATTCCTCCACTCCATTTTTATTCTCGACATCTTCTGGTTTGATCTCCTCCTCCAAGCTTTCCTTCAGCTGGGTTTGGAACTTGGAATTCTCATCTTGCTTCTCTTCATTTTGAGAACCAGAATCACTGCTCTCCCCTTTAGTCACATCCTCAGGCAGATCTCCCGGGTTGTCATCAAACTGTCCATTATCCTTACTGTACATTGCCTTATCATTGGAAAGTTCATCATTCCCCTCTTTTTTTATCTTCTTGGTTATCTGTTCCTTCACCTCATTATTCTCCTCCTGTGGCACATCAACATTCTGGACAGGGACCACAGATGATGTCATCATCATCCATAACCCCACCAAGCAGAGAGCCACAAAAACGACTATTGTTACTGTTGAGCAGTAAGAAGACCGCCTGTTATCTACCCTTGAATATTTCCCTATCGCCATGCCTATCTTATATCAATGGATTAACTTCAGTACCTGGAGAAAGATCACTAAAGAATGGTCAATAGAAGTACAAGAACAATCAAATTCATCCTGAAGAACTTGCTTAATAGGATCCAATCAGTAAGATCTACAAAGGTCTCATCAAGAATAATAGAAACCCTAATTAGAAAGCAGAAGAACCTGACAATAGTCTTGATCTAAATGCAAGCATATATCCTTTAGCTTCTACTAGTAGACTAGGACTGAATAACAACATTAAGGAAACCACGAAAAGATCAAAAAACAAGAGTACGTCAATGAGCTGAAAAGAGATCGACCGAGACAACCACAGCAGGAGGTAACTTCCAAGGAAATATTTTGTTGGAGGAAACTACCAAGAGAACATAACGTATGAACACCCTAAAACACGCCACATTCAGAGCTTAGGCTATTGCACAAGTAGCACTTTTTGAAAGGCATCACGCCTGTAGGGAGAGATAAGTATAGTATGAGATCTGACTGTACTGAAGCATGAAAGGAAGCTGAGAAGTAGAGATCTAGTCTATGAAAGTAACTTCTCAAAGAAGAAAACGACAGCCCATCTCAGATCTAACCATGCTGATCCGTGAGAAATTCACAACAAAACATTGAGGGAAACGGGAAAAGGAACACACAGCTCATCCAAAGATGCTGAATATATGAGACTGAGATATCAAAATCAAACCTGACCTGAGGCTGGTAGTAGAATGAAGAGGGTAGATCTGGGCGGAGGGCAAGTGGCAGAGGGGCGCTATCTTCCCATTGATGATGATACCAGTTGAGAAATTCGGATAGTCTACTTATAGAAGAGGGGGGAGAGGGAGTGGGAAGCTGTGTACTATCAGATCCAGTCATGGCAATGGAATTAGTTTACAGTATCCAGCAATTAATTAAAATACGAAAAAAAAGTTAAATTGTGAGCTGAAATGAAACCTTATTCCATTATTCATCTACAGAAGCTCTTCCCAGGTTACCTTCATCTACAGAGAGAGAGAGAAGAAGTAGAGAGAGAAGGGGACCGTACATGACTATGGTCGGCAACAAGGGGAATAATACCCAACTGCAGCAAATTCTTAAATGTGATATTTTTTTAACGAGTTGTTTAATGTTTAGTTATTTATTTTTTTATCTATTAATAATTTCATTTTTATTTTTTAATAATTTGGTTATCCAATTTTACTTTTATTTATTTGATTTTTTCACTCAAATTAAACATATATATATGAGACCTGTCACAATTAGACAATAGATATTGGAATATTTTATACTAAAATTGCACATTTTAAAAATATTTTGTAGTATATATCCCATAAATTAAACTAGTAAGTTACCATTCTAAAACTTTTATTATGAGTTGAGACAGCCTTAAATTATTATAGTAATTAATGGCTAGATGATGGTGGCATATGAATATGATAATACCAAAAAAAATACTTATATTTAATGGCTTATTAGATGTCATCTTTATTAGTATAAATGCATGATCTTATTATACTAGAAAAATTACACTGTAAATATAAAATATTTAAAATTTATAATATATTATTATGAGTTAAATGGGGTCACTATGATATTAATAATTTTATTAACTTAATATTATATTATTACTATTATGTCAACTTAAAAAATGGAGGCGGCGCCAAGGGAGACGGGAGGGGTGGTGGTCCCCCTTCCGGTGGCTCCCTCCGGAAGGGGGCTAGGTGGCCCCGGAGCCGGAGTCTTCCCTCCCTCCACCAATCCCAAACCTCGTCTTCACGGAAGTAGACCAGACAGTCATGAGAGGGGGTAGGGTAGCCTGGGTAGTAAATGTGCCCTCATGAATTATGGCATATGATTTCTTCCATCCCCCACAAAAAATAAATGTACATGTGTCATTCCTTGAATGAAGGCTTGGATCTTAAGCAAATTAATGCTTGGATTTCATGGGGGTGGGGCCTGCATGATGAAGGCTCCCCACCTAAAACCTTTCCTTATTAATAACATCCATGGGAGCTGTATCGGAAATGTAAAAGGGCAAGATCCCTCTTGTATTGAATTGAATGCTCATGCACCTATCCAATGCACATCCATAATTTTACTAAATAGAAATTCTCAAAAATACTTGGAAACTTGAATTAGGCAAGAAGACGATTTTGGGTATTCATCCACTTTGATTGTGACAAATGCCTAACCTAGGGAAGAGACTAACAAAACACTCCAAGACAAAGTGTATCGGAATTTGGAACGTCACCCATCCTCCCAATCTTGTTAGTTATAGTGAGATTTTTTTTAGATTTTAAAATTATTATTATTTAATTTTTAAAAGGACCCAAGTATTTTATATTTAATTAATAATGTTTTTTCTTCAAGTTCATAAATTACTCGTATTTAATTAAGTCATCCAATAAAATTGTGGGCCTCGGCCACAATGAAGAAAATGTGTACATGTATAGGACCTACCCAATTGTTCCAAATTAATCACTATAACAGTTTTGTCAATTCCATAAATTTATCATACCTAACCAGCTCGTGTAAATTTCATAATATGCCGCACATTTCTATTAATTAATTTACATGAAAATTAAATTAATATACGTAGTTAATATTCTAAATATTTTTTGAGCTATAAATCAAGTCAGAGAAAATACATAATTATATTTTAAATAATTTAAAGAGTAAATAAGAAGTTTATAGTATGGCTTAATATAACATACCGTCGGTTAAATTATTATAATAAAGATAAAATAATAAATATTATATAATATACGTCCAAATTCTTTTATTCATAAAATTGAATGAAAATATGGTTTACTAAAAAGGAAGAGGCGATCATCCGGAAAAAGTTAGGTGGATTTTTTTTTCACCAAAAGTTGGGTTTATTATTTATTTTTAAATAATGTACATTCAGTAGTCTTTGAATTCAGCAACGGCGTCGCGTCGGCAAGTAATAGTGTCGGTGCTTAATGAAGACAGGGAGAGGCAGGGAACGCCACCCATGTGACTGATTACGCGGAAACATCATTGTCTGTTCCCAAATTTTTTGTCTAATATGTCCACTGATCATTATGTCAAGCAGATGGAAAATGTGATCCGGGGAACAAGATGCAGTTGGCCAGCTGTAATCCTTACTGGGCATATTGGTATTTGAGTAAGACCACCTACGTCATATGGAAAGTCACCTAACATTTTTATTATTTGAAATTCGATGGACCTGACTTTGCATTGGATGGGTACTATTAAAAATCTCATTAACTTCAAATTTTTGTTACACTATTTTGTATATAATAAATTTTTATTATTTAGTATATAATAAATTTTGAATATAGCTTGATCATATCAATAAGATATGTCTCAATTTCAATGCATAAAAAACCTATTCTACCCTAAAAATTACAAAATAAACATATATATATTAATAATTATTTTATTATTTATAAATAATAACTTTTATGTCAATAATTATAATTAATTCTCAAATACAAGTATTTTAATAATATCAAATTATAGTTATTGTTCCACTTATTTTAAAATCAAAATAAATATATTACCACGTAAATATATCAATATACTTACAAATAAGTAAAAATTTCACTAATTTCTATTAAAATTTTGATTTACAATACTTACAAATTGTAAATTTTATAAATTTATAAAAAAATTCCCAAATTTTATAAATAATGTATTGGACATTTGTGGAGTGTGATAATTTTTTTTATCTTAATTCTCTATTATTATGTAAAGTTCAGTTATAAATTTCTGTTTACCATAGTATAAAATGGTTAGGGAGTGTGATTGTGCACTGTGACTCAATTAGTGAGTAACTCCATATCTATTAAGCCATAATAATTATAAAAATTCAGATTTAGAGATTATATATTAATTTCACACCATGTGTTATTTAAATCGGTCGCGTCCATATTTTAATATTGAGCAACGAAAAGAAAAATCATTCACTAATACCAAATAACAAAATCAGACATAAACATTATCATTGATTGACCAGCAACTAACTCTTTAAATGTCTATTGACCTCAAACTGTTTCTTTCAATTATAATAATATCTGCAAATGGCTAATTTCACTTGATATCATTTCCAATTGTCCCTTTTTCCGAGCCTCCATCACTTATATGGTTGGAATTACATGATCCAATAACATTTAAGTTATTCTAAAAGTTATTAAAAGAAGTTGTCAAACTTGGTTGTATTTGAGACTCGGTTGATTTACATCGAATATTTTCAAAAAATTAAATTTCCCATGAAGCATAAGTCAATTCAATCATTTATAAATTTTCTAACTTTTAATTTCTAATTAAGGGCTACTATCTCTTCAACTCATTTTTTCTCATATTTATTTTTTATACTAATTAAATTTATCATTATTTACTAATTCACTCCAAATATATTTTAGGTTAATTTAATTTTTTAATTTAATTTGGATTACAAATATAAAATATTGTTACACTTGTACTTTTAAGTTCATCTTATGATTTTATCACTTTCGATTTATATCTATTTTCATACCACTCAAAACCTTAAGTATAATATGCCTCAAGATTGGAACAAGATACTACCATTCTTAAAAATAGGAGTGGGAGTTACACTTAAATTATATTATATTAGTAAAATCTCTTTCAACACGATGATATTACTTAAAGCCAATTTCATGACTTAATAACTCCCATATTCAATCTCTCACATATTACTTTCTTCTCTAAATACAGTTCCAAATTATTTTAATTTATTATTGTTTTATACTTTTCATAATATATCTCTATTTTTCTCAAATTTTATTATTTTTTTAATTTTCTCTTTACTTTTTTAAATATTACCATTTTATCCAACAAATTTCAAAATTACTTTCTTAACTCAAATTTTTAAAAGTTTCAATTTTGTCTCATATACATCTAAATTTCATATTTACCATTCATTTATCCCAAAATTTTACACTTATCATGTTCTTATCCTAAAATTACCAAAATGTCTTTAACATTTTCTAAAATCATGAAAATACTACTCATGCTTTAAAAATCATGTTTTCACCCTAAATTCTAAAAAAATCTTAATTATCCCCAAACTTGTAAAAATTCATAATTTAATTTTATTCCTTCCAAAATTACTAATTTATTGTTCTTAAAAAATACCAAATTATTCTTTTAACTCCCCAAACATTCCCCTTTCTTTTTTAATTTAAAAAATCACATCTTTCTCTTTTGATATTTTTAAAAAATCACCCCTCAGTCAATTATACTTTTAAAAATTCATATTTGGCTCAAATCTTTCAAAATTTTCCATTTTTACTCTTATAATTTTCCCTTATCATTTTTCAAAACATACACTTTTGCCATTTCACCCAAAAAAAAACTAAGTTCAATAATTTCAATTTGTTTGAAAGGAAAAAAAGGAGAGGTAATATCTATCCCTAAATAGTAATTCGAATTATCCATCCATCACTAATTTAAAATTGATGTGGTAAGAACCTATAGAACATATGAATACTTAAAAAAAATTCTTTTTATGAGTTGTATTTATTCATGCAATTAATTTCAAATAAGTCGTATCTCGGTCAGATCAATAAATAGAGCTGATGTTATAATTAAAGCCGCTAGTAGAAAACCGAAAAAACTAGTAGCATATTGTAAAATATCTTATTTAACTCCCCAAAATTCCAAAATATCATTTTCAACGTTCATTTTTCTAAAAAATACATTTTAGTCCATAAATTTTTAAAAACATATTTAAGTCCTAAATCTTCCCAAATATCACATGTTAGACCAAAACTTTCTTAAAAATTGCATCTCTATCCTCGATACTTTATTACATAGTTTTCCTAAAGTTTTTCCCTTATTACAAACAAGTACCCAAACTCATAAAATTTGCATTTTGACTCTAATTTTTGAAAATTTCTCCAAATAAAATTTAGTCTCTTAAATACATCCTAAATATTCACATTAGTCTTTTCATGGTCTAGATGTCCCAATTATGGTGGTTTTGGTCAATTTTGTGTGGTTTCCTAAAATTTGTCAAAACTATACATTAAAGGATGTTGGTCGAAATACTCAACGAAGACAGTTGGATCATCAGTTTTGAGTGAGGAGAAAGGTAGTTAAGGGTCATGAGAGTTCGTCGGCATCTCGATCACCAACCTTGTAGTTGTTGGAGCTTCCAATATTTTGAATTTTATTGGTGTCAGTCAATATTTACAATGGTGACCTTCCACCGGAAAACCACCTGCCACATCCACTCTGTCATGCCCCAACCTGTAAGCAACCCGCCACTCTTTTAGTTTATTAAGGGGTTTCATCTTCTTTAAATCGAGAGGAGTAAGGTATCTTTTTTACTTGTACCTTTCATGGAATAATATTAATCAAAACTGAATATAATAACCTTACACACCTGTCTTAATGTTTAGCTACCGACAGATCTTTAAGGTCGAATTCCATTGGTTTCCTAAAAAGGGGTAAAGGGAGGGGTTGAGTTCAACAACTCAGTGAATGGGTGTTTCACAAAAACAACTTTAATCGAAGTGTGTCAAACTCCTTATTTCCTTTAAAAACATTCTTTTTTCAAGTTCTAGTTTTCAAAACATTTTTCCAAGGTTTGCCAATCCTTTTCCAAAAATTATCAAATCCTTTCCAAGGTTTTTAAACTCATTATCCACAATCGGTGTGTTTAACAATCAACACACGCCCTTCATCATGAAGGGATCATACATATTTGTGAGATGTAGTTACGCCGACTGCACTCACTTATGGATCAGAGCGTATTTACCATCCACCGTGATAGAAGTCTTTGACTTCTACCTAGAGTTTGAGTGAACGTCTCTGACGTCTTACCCCTAGACCTAAAATACTTTGTGTCCATATGAGGACGAAGACCTCATCCCCACCCCACCCTAGTCTCATGCACATGAAGCTACGTCAAGCTTCCCTAACTACTGGCATGACAAACTGCCATTATCTCTACCATGTCGTCTAGTAGCCCCTAGGATGCATCACTATCACTCTTGGGCATTTTTATGGTTCCAAACTTTAGTGCATGTACAAACAATAATTTTTCATAAAGCCATTTATCTTTGGTACCACTGGTCCAATGGCCCCGACCCTCAACTCGACCTGTAGCTGTTTGTCTAGACCGGTTCATCGATCTGGTCATGTCGCACTGCCGCCAACGAGTATGTCGCTTCTGTTTTGGAATCATGACCAAATAAAAAATCATTCATTAAAAGTTTTCATGGCTTATTATCATGTTTGTTTATAAGCTCCTACTCGTGTCAACTGGCCTTGGGCCCATAGTATGTAATTTTCCAAAACTAGGCATTTTAGCCCCAAGTTCCAAAACCGAGGCCTATGGCATTTATGAGCCATTCAAGCTCTCGTAAAAAAGGTCTCCCAAAATTTTTAAGCATTGACACACAATCAGTGGAGAACATTTCTGACAAAATAATTTTCAACTCGTCCATCGCACCAACCGGGTGTGATGACATCTACGCTTACAATCGGTAAGCAAGTTTTCTACTTGCTTCCAGGAAGTTTATTATACCAACTGGGTATGATCTACATACAACCGATAAGTAATTTTTCCGTATGTTCTCACATCACCCCAACCGAGTGTGATGTTAAAATTCTACATAGTAGTGATTTTTGATTTCCGATGTACTTATCATCCCAATCAGGTATGATATGAAAAATCCCACTCACCCAATAAATGCAGTGTATTTTTCCTCTTAACCAGCTCTTTGCCTCACGCAAGCTTATCCTTATTGGCGTTCCTGGTACTTCATGTTTCTACATGATATGAACATCCTTTTTCATTAACCTTTGGTCTAATAGCCTTCATTCATCACGAATGGATAAAATGCCCAAACTTTTAATTATTTATATTTAGGTCCCTAATGCCAATTTTTTCCCAAATTGAGTCCCAAAACTTCTAAAATTCACTTTGGGACCTCAATTTATTCAATATCACAAAAAGAGGTTCAAGTTTCTTAAATTTCTAATTTGGTCCCCAACTTTTCAAAAACTACAATTTTGCCCATACTTTACAAAAATGACAAATTTGACCCCAATAATTCCAAAAATTGACCAATTGGTACTCCAACATCTTTTTTATGGCCAATTGACCCCAATAACCAGTTCATGCCCGTTTCGACTGAGTTTTTCAAAATTAAAATTTTTTAAATTCATTCTCTATCCAATGGTGGCCTTAATTCTCCAATTTAAATTTTCTAAGCCACCTAGAAAAATGAATTTAACATCTAGTTCAATGATGGTTCAAACCAGTCCAAACCGGTTTAATTCAGTCAGATTCGGTTCACCTGAACTAGTCCGGTTTTCTTTCCCAAATTGTCCTGAAGTCCTTTTATATGACTTTCGTGACTCTTTAGGTCACTCAGGATTTGTAAATTTTCTGTTTTGCACTTTCTCTAATGGTTGGGGTTTGTGAACCGGTTCGGTTTTCTCACCCGGGTTGACTAGTTCTTGCCATGGTTTCCTTGTCTTTAAGGGACGGGGTTCACGCACTTCATACTAAAATAGTAGATACTTTCACCAAAATAGTATCAATGATCAATGTTTAGAATAAAATGCATACTAATTTTTAGCGAAAATAAATTTTTTTCTTTTATAAATAGTGTGCAAAGAAACTAATATCAAATTTCGTTTAATACAATAACTAATAAGCATGTTATTTAAAACCTTTGTACATGTACTTTGATATTTATACCTCAACTCGTGCTCGTGGTGTAAATGGTGTCTCTATTTTATGTTTCATAAACTTCTACTTTCATTTTTAATTATTTTAGGGAGGGAAGTTATCTTATAGCTTAGTGAATAATATTACTATCGTTTGGTCACTACATGACTTATTATCTTAAACTTCCCCCAAAAGGTATATACCTGAATAATTATTCATAATTTTATATATTATACTATTTTTATAATTTTTCGTTCCTTAAAACTCATATTTTAAGCTTTCTGCACACATGTATGTCCAAGGAGAGCTCTCGCTCACCATTTACCATATTAGTAAATTATATGGATTAAATACAATAATAACAACATAGTCAAATAATGCCCCGAAAGTCATAAATAGGTAGAGTCGATTATGTGATAGCGTGTGAGACATGTTCACACACAATCGACACATTATAGGGTTGCTCTCTCTTATACGAAGGTCAACACATCTCGAGTTCCATGATGGTTCCCACCAACTCTTTTTTATATTTCTGTACACTTACAACCATACATCGCCCACTCTTAATCGTAGTGGCATACTTAGAACTCACCCATACATGTTCTTGGTGTCCCGAGTGATAGTACGATTCTCCCCTTATTCACCCTTTTCAATTTACCTAAGTATTACCACTATCTCGCTCGGCTTACTGCTTTTGTACCCTTTTTCTATTGGCATAATTCCACTTGAGTGCCTTTTTCTCTGTTTTTTTCTTTCTATTTATCTGACGCGTTGACAGCAATTAATCCCCTTTTCAAGCCTTTTTAAGTATATGGGACTGACTAGAAGATAGTTGATGATTTTTATACAAGTCTGACCCACTAATCAAATAGGGATGACAAGTTACATGTATTATAGTTTTCTAATTTAGTTATTCTATTGTCTTCACAGTGTGCTTTTTCAGTGTTACTACTCAAGACATAACAACACTAACAATTTTGCATCTAAGCTCATTATTTACGAAAATGTTCTTTATCAATTTGTACTTCTTGCACTAAATTTTTATTGTGTGAGCTTTGTACTTTTACATCTACTATTTATTTTCTATCTTCCCAAACTAAGCAATTCCACTCATATATTGTATTCTTTTGAGTTATTCCTCATCATGAGGTTGTAGATCTAGGCCATTTTTTAAAGAATTTTATTTTCTATTTATATCTTTTTACAATAAAACGTTTTCCTTTGTTTAATATAAGATGCAAGTATTTTCCATTTTTCCCTATTTTTCATTTTCAAAATATGTTTTTAAAAATAGTGATATGGTACGTTATTAATTGTTACAATTAGATGTGAGAATAATGTTGGAAATATGTAAGTATAACGCACTCTCACCCATTACAATAGTGTGCACCACCCCGGTATAAAAAATAAGATGTAAGGCAAGTAAAATATTTAAATATTTATACCAAATAATTAATTTATAATATTTATAAAATATAATTTTTACAAATTTATTTAAAAATTTCCAAATTTCTAAATAACAACTTGGGATTTTTTTATCTTAATTCTCGATTTTTTTAAGATTCAGAATTCCCAAATTCTAATTAGAGCTTACATGAGAGAGATTTAGTAAGGGTTGTGGGTTGGCTAGTGAGAGAATCAATATAAAGCGTAAATTTAAGTCTCTACTTAAAATATTTTAAGATTGTGCAAAAAAAACTTAAAATATTTTAAGCGGTATGTATTAATAAAAAAAAGATAATTATTTTCAAATAAAAAAGCCATATTGACAGAAAAAAACATGGGCGGGGACAAAAATTATGGGCCGCCTGAGCATAATTAACGGCTTCTTTTCCCCAACAATTAACGTTTTAAAGCATGGAGAAATGGAATGGATGTGGCAAAAAAGGCAGGAGGAAAGGAGATTTTTTTGCAATTGGTAGAGACTGATTGTAATTGGGCCGGCTCGCCTTAAGCCGATCAACATACAAAAACTTGACGGATTAAGAACAGCCCGGTACCGGTACAGAACGTCTTTATGTTTTTTAAGGTATAGTAGTATGTAATAAATAAATAGTATTTACATGGGACCATAACTCGTGCTATTCCATTCAACATCAAATCACCATTTTAAAACAATCACATGAACGGTACTTTGTCATTCAGTAGTAAGCTAAGCTGACATAATGTATAGATTTGTCAAAAAAAAATGCTGACATGATGTCATGATGTGGAACCGATATATATTTTTAATGTGTACAGTACAAGATTACCTATGAAATGAGAAAATGGAAGCATTGACTTGTTTATATATATTACGAATTTGTATGTATGAGTTTTTTAGGGTTTTGCCACCACAATCATATGCCTCTAACCTTAATTTCATGAATGCATGCGCACATATACACGAATGCCAATAAAACATTGATCAGACTCTTATGGGTTGAACCATTACTTTGTCTTTTTACTGTTGATGGTGTTTATAGTGATCTACTAAAAGAGATATAGGGTTCATCATCACTCATCCTCAAAAACTGATCACCGCACTGAAAACAAATTCATTACTTGTAGTTACCTAAACTTCCATGGGCAGACAAGAGAGTGTTCAAAATGTCCGCCCCCACTCCTCATTCTCTTCATACTATTTCTTTTTAAGAAACCTAATGAATCGTTGAATCCAAAAGAGAAAAAGGGAAACGTAATGCATCCTTCAGCAGCCCCTACGTAGAATTGTGTGAGTGCGACCAACATAGAGTCAAAATAAATAAAGTAAAATATTTGGACAAATGAATTTCTAAATCAATATTCGAGTCATTTTAAAATTTAATAGACAATAAATACTGAGATTAAAACATTCAAATCAACAATATTTTTCATAATTTTTATTTTTATCTCATATTAATATAACTATCTTTTCAACTTTTACTTAGATTATTTTTTTTATTTATTTCACAAATTAATTATATTATATTTATTTTAACGTAAATATATAATTTAAAATTTTTTGCCCCGGTCACCTGCGACAACTTTTAAGACTAAAGTACTATTAAATTATAATATATCATACTTTTTTTAAAGAGTACAATTATACAAAATTTTTAAAAATTATTACGTTGTAATACAATAAATTAAATTTTGACTAACGATTAAATATGTTAATGAGACCCGAGACTTGAGCTTTGGGTCCCTATCTAACCCGAGCGGATTTGAGTAACCTCGTGTTCGGATCCATAGATTAGAATCAAGATCCACGCCTCCAGTCCTGTTAGTTTGATTCCTGCCGGCTCAGGTCCCGTTGGGTGGACCCAAGCTTTTAAGTCTAGAAAAGTGGATCCAAATGTGCGCACATAGTTGTTTTAAATTTTTTCTTTTTTTAATATAATCACATCTTTTCATTAAATTTAGTAAAATATATTAAAATTTTTTAATAAAAAAGTAATTTAAAAATTACTATAATTTTTTCTATGACGTGATTATATTATATTATTTTTTTTCCTTTCTTATAATCTAATATATTATTTTTTTCTTGTACCATAATAAATTTATAAATATTTTAAGAATTACACTATAAATTTTATATTAACTTAAATTAATATCACACTATATTATTTGATTCAAAATTATATTAATATAACACTGTATTATTTGTCAATTAATTCTATAACATTAACAGTTTTACTAATTGATCGTTTTTTATTATTTATAAGTTAAAGTTAATGAAAAATTATACTAGTAAATTATTAGGTAAATTAAAGATAATAAATATTTAAAAAATTAAATTACCAAACAAATATTAGAAAATTTATATATTACAATAATTTTAAATTTTTTATATTTAGTAAAAATATATATTAAAAAAATAAGATAGATTCGACTCGGGTCCAAATGGACCCGATCAGTGGATTCGAGTCCAAGCAGGTCTCGAGTCTAGCAGATCCAAAATCAGGTCGGGTCTGGACCCACCAAGTGGACCCGAGCTCAGGTTGGGCATGGGTCCGCTAAAACCCGCTCCGACCCGAGCTATTAACATCCCTACTAGTGATTAACCATGTGATATTTTAAATTAATATTCAATGTTAATATAATACTAAATAATCATAAAAATAAGAAATAGTAGGAGAACAAAAGAATGATATGTTTAAATTGAGGTACCTAAAGGTTTTTTTAAGTAAATAATTTGAATTAGATTGGAAGTTATTAGTTTGAAAAAGTTATTAAACCACTATTAAACTCCTCCAAATTTATTATTTATTTAGGGTAGGAAGTAACTAACAATTTAAGTATAACCTAATATTCTTACTAATTTAATTAAATAGTTTTAAAAATAATTTCATATTTATTTATATATATAAATAAATTTAATTATAATACTATAAGTTATTTTGTATATAAATAAATTATAATTTTAAAATATGTAAGAAAAAATGATAATTTTACAAAATTAAAAATAGACTTTTACAAGTAAGAGGCAAGTAGGGAGATAAATTAATTGTATAACTCATGATCTTACTGATGCTAAGATTTTCTTTAATTAAGTAAAAAAGGAATGTACACTACATATAAGAAAATTATGTAGTAAAATACTTGACAAAACTATAATTTATTTTAATAAAGAAATAAAATACCCCTTTAATACAATACTTATTGGATATGGTTGAATGGTAACTACATAATTAGTGATGAGTACTATTAATCCCTAGATACATAAAGGGTACCAATGTAAATATACAATTTGACCCAATATTACAGTATTGAGCAGATAGGTGCTAGTACAACTCATAACTCTTATTAAGGTTGAATATCTAAAAAAATAGAGCATTATCGCTTTACGAGTAACAAAGTTTGAGGATGAAGGCTCTGGTGAAAACTAGTGTAATGATAAATGTACAATATACATCTGATTATTAGTCTAAACCTCGCCTTTTAGAGTTAAGGAAAAACTAGAGAAAGAGTTAGTTAAACCGAGTGAGAAAACCGAACCGACTCACAAGCCTCGACCACTAAAGAATTGGTAAATTGAAAAATTTACAACTCCCGAGCAACCCAAAGAGTCATAAAAACCTTGGAAAGGGACCTTAGAACAATTTGGAAGAGAAAACCATCCGGTTTAGGTGAATGGGATCCGAACCGGATGCTAAATTTATTTTTTTAGATAGCTTAGAAAATTCAAATTGGAGAATTGAGGCCACCATTGAATAGATAATGAATTTAGAAAATTTTTAATTTTGAAAAACTCGGTTGAATTGGGCTTGAACCGACCAATTTAAGCGTTGAACTCGATTCAGACTAGTCCGGTCCGGTTCGGAACAGTGTTGTCTTCTTCTTTAAGATGATAACACTATTCACTCTCCAGAAAATCGAACAATGCCGGTGAACATGAAAAGTCTCTGACGAGGGAGTTTCAGGCAATGAATAACTGCCATTAAGATGCCAATCAAACGACTAAGAAGTCCACGGGCTTCCTATATAAAGAGCTCCTCCTTATTCATCCCCCTCACACTTGAAAACTCCACTCTCTCCCTACTGCTCCATTTTCCGGTGAAACTCGAACCAAAACTCCGACTTGGGCATTTTTCTGAGCCAAAGAAGGCGTGGATGGGTTCTTTGGATTGGGGAGAAGTCAGCTACATGCCTATAGTCCCCATTTGCTCCGAGGGTGCCGGAGAAACACCAACGTGAGAGAATAGTGAAGCAGCTTCGGCGGATCGAAGCTGCCCTGTTTTGGCCGAGTTGAAAACGGCCGATTCGAGCTTCCATAGCCCTTCTACAACTGAATTAGTGCAGAAAGGTAATCCAATTTGGCCCCACTCTATAAATTCCAATCGGTGCTAAAGAGAAAACCGACAAAATTTCACTAACTAAATTCTCTATCAATTCGGCATCAATTGATGCAATTCTTGATCCTAGTACAACCTCAGGACGAGAGGTATCTATCCAAAATCGAAAGCTCGGACCGCCACACCTCCAACGGTAAGCTTTCTCTCTCTCTACATTCAGTTTTCCGATTAAGCTCCGTTTGAGCTCATTTCGGCATCAAATCGTGCAATTCAAAGTGCAATTGAATTATATGAAGGTGTAGTAACTCCAATCTAACTTCAATTTCAACAATTAAACTCATTTGATCAGTCAATTTGATGAAATCAAATTTAACTAAGTTAGAAGGTTGAAATTGGTGGAAAATTTGGAAATTTTGAAAATTCGAGAGACTAAAGTACAATTTCATAAAATTGAGGGCCAATTGAGCATGATAAAGATGTTAGATGACCAATTGGGCAATTTTTGGTGCAAAACTTACCATTTTTGTAAAGTAACGGTAAAATGGTAATTTTGGAAAAGTTGGGGACCAAATTAGAAATTTGGGAAACTTGAACCCCTTTTTGTGATTTTGAATAAATTGAAGTCCCAAGGTGAATTTTAGAAGTTTTGGGACTCAATTTTGGGGAAAATCGACATTAGGGACCTAAAGTTAAAGAAAAAATAACTTTAGGGACCTAATTGCAAATATTTGAAAAGTTGGATATTTTTAGTCATTTATAATGAATGAAGGGTATTAGGCCACGAGATAATGAATAAGGATGTTCATATCATGTAGGAACACGAAGTGCTGGGAACGCCAGCAAGGACAAGCTCGCATGAAGACAAAGAACTGATTAAGATGAAATCACTGGGTTATCAGGTTAGTGGGATTTAATATCATACCCGATTGGGATTATAAGCATCTCGGAAATGAAAACCCACTATTAAGTAGTATCTTACCATCACACCTGAGAGGAGTGATGTGGAAATTATGCGGAAAAACTACTTATCAGTTAGATAATACCCGGTTGGTATGATGGACAGATGGAATGTTTATTTTATTGGAAGTGCTCTACCCTGATTATGTGCCACTACTTAAAACTTTTGGGAGACCTTCTTGATAGTAGCTTGAATAGCTCAGATAGGCCATATGCCTTAGTTTTGGAACTTGGGGGCTAACATGCCCGATTTTGAAAATCTCGTATAGTGGGCCCTAGGCTAGTTGGCACGAGCAGGAGCTCGTAAACAAACATGAGTTTAAGCCATAAAAACTTTAAATGAATGAATTGTTTGACCATGGTACCAAGATAGGACCGACATACTCGACGAACTGGCGGTAGTGCGATATGACAAGTCTACGGACCAGTCGAGACAAACAACTGCAGGTCAAGTTGAGGGTCGGGGCCGTTGGACCAGTGGCACCACAAATTATATGGCTTATGTGGAAAATTGTTGATTTGTACATGCACTGAGTTACAAGACCTTCAAGATGCCCAAGAGGGGTAGTGGTGTGTCCTAGGGCTATTGGACGACATGGTGGAGATAAGGGCAATTAGTCGTGCCAGTAGTCTTGAAAGCTTAATGTAGCTTCATGCACATGAGATTGGGGTGGGGTTGGGATGAGGTCTCTGTCCTCATACAGACACAGAGTTTTATTTATGGCATTGAGGCTCGGATGTCGCGTACATCCACTCATTCTCAGGGTAGATGTGTACGTGTTTCTATCTAGGTGGCCGGTAAAGTCGCTCCGACGCCACAAGTGGGTACAGTGGATGGGCTAGCCTATGAATATGTGTTCCATTCATGATTAAGGGCGTCTGTTGGTTAATAAACACACTGTTGTGATGAGAAATGACTATGAAAAATCGAGATTTGAGAATGAAAGGTTTTTAAAGAAAAATAAGGAGTATAGCACACTCTAATGCAAACTATTTTCTAAAAGTCATACTTTAAACACCCATTTACTGAGTAATTGAACTCACCCCCTCCCTTATACCCCTTTCAAGTAATCCCAGGGAAAGCCTACCCAACGACCACAAGTTAACACACTTGTGAGGCAGGTATGACAAGTTTAAAATTTTATTTAGTTTTGATTTATGTTATTCCAGGAAAGGTGTAGGTTTAAAAGGACGCCTTACTACTCACAGCTTAAAAGAAGGGGCAACCCTTAATAAACCAGGAGAGTGGCGGGTTTATCACGGGGAATTAACCAAACTAGGTTAGGGTGTGACATAGGATGTGTAAATTTTCATTTTGCCTGTTATCTAACAGTTGGGGTTTGTGAACTGGTTCGATTTTCTCACATGAGTTGATCGGTTCTTTCCCTGGTTTCTTTATTCTCAAGGGATGGAGTTTACATACACTATTCAGAGGCATTTGATAGGGAGATCCACTATTCCATTACCTTTTTGTATTAGTTGCTAATGTGCTATCTAGTTTAATTACTTATCCATATAGAGCTAACCAACTAAGTACACTTAAAATGACCAAAGCATGTCCATAAATCTCTTATTTTTTCTTTGATGATGATTCTCTCTTTTTATTGAAGCCACTTGTCACGCTCCAATTCAGTTTGGCTGGATCCCCATGATCAACCGCCACTCCTTCCAGTGTACTAATCATTTTGATACTGTCAAAAGTCATGTCGGAATATAATCGTTGCATGGGCTTACCACGGAATTTACTCCTCCCCAATGCTTCTCTTCATATTGTCCTGAAAAGGTTTTGAGGGTGGGGGGATGAGTCTAGAACTCAGTGATTGAGTAATATGGTAGGGAATTGTTCGTGGAAATACAACTTTTCATTTCCATTTTCTTAGTTTAGTTTTGGCACACCAACAAACACCCTCCACTATAAAAGGGATTACACGTTCATAGAGTAGTTATCAACTGCTCCAATTGTGGTCTAGAGTGCCTTTACCGACCACTCTTATAAAAGGTCACACCTTCTACCACAAGTTTGAGTGAGCCTTACCCCCCATCCCTCAAACATGAATTTCCTTCGTGTCCGCTATAGTGGGACGAGACCTCTTGCCTTCTTCCTCAGTCTCAATGCGCATGAAGCTCCGAGAGCTTCTTGACTCACTCGACGACAAAGCTTCCCTTATGCTCCATGGGTTGTCCAACAACCTTTAGAACGAACACTACCCCATACCGGGCACCTCGACGGTTTCGTATCTCAGCATGCACAAACAATAGTCTTTTAGTTAAGATCATTATCTTTGGTGCTACCGGCCCCACGAGCTTGCTAACTTGGCTCCGACCCAATAATCACCATCCCAACGAGTTCAATGACTCGGCTATAGCTCGGTAACCGCTAGACCAACAAACCCAACAACCCGGCCTTGGCTCGGTAGCTCTATCACACAATTTACCATTTATGTAGATTTTTCGTAAGCTCATAATTGGTCTATTTGTCTACGGGTTTGAACACGTGCCCATTGGCCTTGGACCCACTAGAGCAACCCTAGCTCTTCTCGAAAATAGCTCCCAAAAAGTTTAAGTTGTGTCACACAATCAAAGTAGACTATTTATGGAAAATGGTTTTCAATTTAGTCGCATACTCATCACCCTAAACGGGTATAATGTTAGAACTTCCACTCATCCATATGTCATGAGTTGCCAGTCGTGGACGGATTTCCGATGTCTTAGGGCCTTCTTGCAATAGTAGGTAGTAGTCTCTTGGTACGTTTTATGTTATCACAAGTAATAATTAATTGAAATATCCAAATATTTTACTTAACTACCTAGTTTATTTTATTTGCAACTTCCCCTTTTATAAATCATTTAAATTGCTAATGATTCCACATAAACACTTTTAATTGTAATTAAATTCATAAAATTATATTTAATTATAATTAAGTCCTTAATTTTATCATAATCACCAATTGGCCCTCAATTGAGGTTAATTTCACAAAAATCCTCGATTTTCAAAAATTTTCCAAATTTCCTAATTTTTGCCAAAATTACATTTTAGTCCTGAATTCTTGATTCGTCCAATTAAAGGTTGAAATCTTGTTAATTCCCTCCTAGCATGCTACTAATCATTTCCCCCACCTCCCTACGAGTATCCTGGCATTTGAACGACTTCATTTGACCCAAAATTTAGCTCAAATTAAACTTTGTCGGAAAACTTTTCTAAAGAGAGAGAGAACTTCGTTTTCTTACGGTGAAGGGGCGGTGGTAGAAGCTCTTGATATGGACGACTATTGCTTTCCAAGAGGGTTCTCCTAGGATCGAATTTCGTAGCAATTGACAACCTAAAAAGGGGAATTGGATTAGAGAAGTTTTTCCCATTCTAAGCTCTCCAACTCTACTACTACGATAGAGGGATACAAAATTTGCTTACCTCGAAGATTCCAGGAGGTCGAGGAGCAGTCCAGTAAGGCTGTGGAAGGATTGGTTTGGTCGCAGGATATTAGAGGTGACCATAATTCAGCTCGGAGGAACTTGCTACTTTGCAAGCGTTGGAGTGATAGTACTGTGTGAGCTCCCCGATGCTTCTCTAGTGATTCTTGAGCTAAAGGAATTTGCACATGTGTAGAGAACTTCTTCCCGATTCTAGGGAACCCAAATTCGTCGTCGAAAGTTGAGAAAAGGCCACACGTTGGAGCTCTAATTCGTGCTTCGTCGAAGAAGGGAGTACTTCATTTTCTTCAGTCATTTAAGGGATGGAGGTACGAATGGGGAGTAGCTCTTTATATAGGGAGCTCAGCAACTGACAGGGCTACTTAGCCATCCCGGACTCGGCCCCAATCTCGCCCGTCCACGATCACATGGGAGCGGATTTTGGGGTCGTCGGAGACTGAGCAGTTCACACGGTCTTCGTTTTTGCCAGCTATTAGAGGAAGAAGACGACTTTGTGTCGCGTGTGCAAGTGGCCACGTGGCGTGCTGTGATTGGCTGGCTTTACTGATGCAACTTTCCACTCAACGTCCAAGTCATCCTTTGATTCGTTGATTGGCCATATGACAATTTCTCATTGGCAGCTCATTTTAACGTGGCTACTATCTAGACTTGTTTGACTATGACATGTGACATTCTCTCATTGGCTAATTTAAATAATTCAGATTTCCCTCCTTACGGACTGCGTCGTTGCCACGTGTCTGCTCCTGATTGGCTGCAATAATTAGGTGTGGCTCTACCACGTGGTGACCTCTTATTGGTCGACAATTCTTTGACATCCTAATTGACCGCTGGCATGGCACCCTTACCATGTGTCGACTCTTAATTGGCCAGCTTGGCTGACGAGGCTTCTCCTCAGTTGATCATTGATTGAGGACATGTGTCGCTCTCCTATTGGTCGATCATTAGTGACATAGTTTTGACCATTGACCAAGTACACGTTTTGCGCTTTGATTGGTCAGCGCTTCTATGCATTTACTGAGTGGCTGACTAGGCACGCTTCGCCACACGTCGCTCGCTAATTGGTCATGCCTGCTGACTGGGCGCTGACCTGGCAGATGGTCCATTGATCGGCTCGACTATTGATCGGTTCGGTCGAATCGGGTTAGGTGACCCAAAATAAAATATCGGCCGATTTAGGCTCGATTCAACCGGATTTCTCAAATCTAAAAATTTCTAAATTCATTTTTTACCTAGTGGTGACTTCAATTTCCCAATTTGACATTTTAAGTCACATATAAAAATCAATCTTTGAACCGATTCTTCACGGTTCAATTCGGTTCGAGCCTAATTCACCGTGAACCGGTCTGATTTTCACATTCAACTGCATTCATGGTTCATTTTCATAGTCGTTAGGTCTTAGTTGACCACTTGAAATCTTCCAAATCATCGTTTTGAACTTCTAATTATCTTTCCTATTCAATTTGAGCTTGGTTTTCTACTGAAATTTTTCGATTGCCATTTTCGGTTTTCTTGTTATGAAGAGATAGGTTTTACACCATTGGTCGGAACATTACTAAGATAAATTAAATATTATGTACATATTGTTTTGCTTCCGGACAAAAACTTAACTTACAAAAATCCTTTGTCATATTCAACTACAATACTAGAAGATAAACCAACGAGCTTATTATGCCATGCCTTGACCCGATCTTAGTGCTAGGGGTCCGGTAGCAACTTGACATATCTATTCGACACTAAAATGGTGAATACTTTTACTAAAATAATACTGATGGGACCAAACCTTAGAATAAAATGAATACATCATTTTCAGTGAGAATTTAAATTTTTTTAATAAATGGTGCACCCAAAAATTGGTACAAAATAATTTGGGAATACAACAACTACTAAGCATTTAATTTAAAACCTTCATATGCGTGCTTCGAGATCTATACACCAAGTCGCACTTGTGATGTAAGTGATGTCCCAACTCTGTGTCTCGTAGACTCTTGCTTTCACTTATAATTATTTTGGGGAGTGGAGTGAGCTAATAACTCAGTGAATGAAATTAATGTTGTTGGGACATAAAGAATTATTCATAATTTTGTATATTATGTTTCTCTAATAATTTTTCTGACCCTTAGATCTCATGTTTTAAGTTTTTTGTACTAATGTATGATCAGATCGAGCTTTCGCTCACCAATTTCCATATCAATCAATAAATTATATAAAATTACATACAACAATAATAACATGACCAAGCCATGCCCCAAAAGGCATGCAAAATTATGATCAAGTATATGAGAGTGTGTGAGACACATGGACTCACACATTCGATACCCCATGGGTTCACTCTCTTATATGGATATCAACACATCATGAAGTCCATGACAATATCTCGCCAACTCCTGCTCATGCCTTTGTACACTTGCAACAATGTCATGCCAACTCATTACCATAGTTATATATTTGGGACTTACCCGTACATTTTTTCGGGGTTCGAGTGATTTGAAAATATATATAATCTTCCTTTATATGCCGCTTCCAATCTATCCCAAGCATCCGCACTATCTCGATAGGTATTCCAATGATGCCCAACTTTTATACCAAAACACACACATATAAAATTATCAAGCATGCTCAATTTACAATTTCTTATAATTCCACCATCATTCTGATTGACTCTATCTCTTATGTCATTTAGTGACACCTATTCTCCATTTATAAGTTCTATCATGCAAGTATTATTTTCATAGTCTTATTTCTTTAGACATAATTACTTTCCATCTTTTTTACATAAATACCCATCTGTATAATTTTTCTTATTTTTATAATATTTTCCATGGGACACACATGCACATTTATGCATTTTAGAAAAAACTATAAAGTGCAACGATTTTTTCAATTACACTCATCGTTAATACTTACAATTATGATTATTATCGAGACTTGTTCGTTCCGACTATTTTATTTGTCTCGGAATGCATGATCCCATAGTACAATTATGATTTACTTTATATAGATCGAATTATATCGGGTCAATTTCAACTTATACTTGGTAATCATATATTATCCCGTAATTTTTTTAAAAATTACAATTTTATCCCTCAAGTCCACTTCGCTCAACTTGCATATTTACGAATCCATTTTAACTATTTCATTTCTATTATTCAATTTCACATATCAAATGTTATATCTATATTTAGTTATATTTGCCAAAATATCTAAAAATCTCTAATTTTTTTACTTGTATATTTAATTTTCCAAAATTTATATTTTAATTTTTAAATATAATAAAATTAATATTTTATTCTTACAAATCAAATCCCTCTCATTTCTGACCTTAGTCTTCCTAAATCTTTAATTTGGATTCTCTGATTTTATTTAAATTCATTTGAGTTGATAAGTTCATTAGAATCACTTTTATGCCCCAAATTTCATTATCTACTTAGTTAAAATAAGTTTAAATGCATTCTCAATGAAAATTAATTATTTACTCTGTAAATTAACTTATACTCATTCTTGTCATATTTATGGTATACGGAGAGAATGTAAATGAACTAAACCTATTTGATTCTATATTTGTGAAATTAGAGCTAATAAATTACTATGGCTAGATGTTTTTTTTATGAGGTGAAACTGAACATACAATATAATTAAGATAAATTTTGTAGGATTACTTATACTTGCTCATTCTAAGGTCGAATGTGTATTATTATGCATTCGTTCTGTCATATCTAATATTCAAGCAGCTTTATCCATTGGTAAGGGACTCACGTCAATAATGTACATTTACGTACTACTTAATATATGGTATTTGTGTGTGCAAAAAAAAATATTCACCAACTAGTTAATTATTTTGTTGATGCTATTATCACACCTGATCAAATTACTTATATTTTTATTCAGATTTATCAAACCGGGCAATGAAAGTATCAGTAATTGTTTCAGCGATTTTCAAGTAATAAAGTTAACTTCTTGGGCAAAGAAAAGCAACACAAGCCCCCATAGTTTTATACTAGCCCTCACCAGTGTGTATTAATAAGATAATCTAACAATTTTCTTGTCTAATATTAAAATATTTCATATATGACCAAAAAAGAAAAGATAACACAATACTATCCATTCATCTTCTAGAATGATAAACCCTAGTGTGGTCAAATAAGGATGTTCCAAATGGAATTGGACATGTGATATTTTGTCCGTTTTGTTCAACCCTATCTGGCATGTTGCACCAATCTTCAACTTTATTAGGTGTTTTTATCATTGCCCATTGATCGTAGACGAAATTTAATTGATGGGGATGGAAGGGATGACAACTGCATGAAAGAAGAGAGTGGGGTTTGTGTTTGTGCCTTTACCCAACATTAATTCTGGTATGTTTTGGACTTGCATAAGTTCTAACATGGTGGTGATGGCAATAGCCATCTTATCCTCCCAAGTTCTAAGTACATGAACTTGAGATTCCTAACTAGATGCGGTCAAACTAAATCTATTTCATCATCTCTCCTTTTCAAACCCGCATGATTATACTTTGAAAATTGGTGAGGATGACATTATAGGTTCCGTATTTTTTTTTTGAGATTTGAGTTATGTATTTTTTTTAAAATAACTTTCCAGCTCATATATGCTTCAAAAAATAATAATTTGTCACATATATATATATATAAATAATTATTAAGTCATTTATGAATGAGTAAGTGTCATTTTTAAATAAAACTGAAAATATAAAATATAAAATATAATATCTAAGATATAAGATTAAAAACGTCACTTTTCAAACATATATTAATAAAAAATAAATTATAAATATATAAAATTAAAATGTAAAAAGAATGTAAAGATATGCGTGTGTTCCCCGTTAAAAATTGTATGTAATATAAAAAAATTCTAAATATTATTAAAAACTTTGAAAATAGTCTAAATATAATGGGCGTCTCATTTACAAGTATCACCCATAATGTCCTAATTTGATAGGGAAAATTGCATTTGAGGTATAAAATATTTTAAACATATAACACTTTATTATAAAACTTTTAAAATATAATATCATACGTAATATTTCAAAAATTGTTATTCTATTATATATATATATATTAAAAATCAATATTATGTTAAAAAAATACTTAACTCAATTTTATTATTTTAATTTTTAATACTATTAAAATAATAGTTAATTTGTATACCATTTTTTATTGCGAATTTAAAAATTAAACGTGAAATATATATATATGTTAAAAAAGGGAATATATGTATTAAAAATAATAAATACAAATATATAAATAATAAATAAGGAAGTGAATAAAAGTATATTAGAGCTACTATAGGCTTCCAACTTAACAGCACCAAGCATTCCATCAAGTTATCTCCACCATTCTTTGACGAGATCTTGACCAAACCTACATTTTTCGTTCTGAACCTCACAATTTGTCATGGATACTATCACCATTTTCTTTTCTAGCATGATGATTAATATACAAACATCTCCATTCTAACAATATCACATAAAACGAAGTGAGACCACTTGAAAGTATATGTGTCTAATTCCCCATGCGTTGATGTGGCTCCTTCAGGTCAGTTGGAGAACCTCGTTCTTCAGCGATTATCTGATGAGCTCCTCCCCGTCATAGTAGCCATCGACGATCCCTTCCACCATGCTTTCCCGTTTTAATTGCCCCGGATTGAGTTGTGATTAACGTCCTATTCTTTGAATCAACGATTTTGGTTCTATCTTGCGTCTTTAGCATTGAGGAAAGAGATCGACAAGGTCGCCACGTTAAACCCACGTCACAAAAATTGATCACGACATTTTTCCGTTGCCTAGGTCGATCCATTCTTCTTAAGCTTATCCACCATCTCCCCCTCTTTGGTCTGTTAGCTGTAATAAATGTTTAATTCATGGCTAAGAGCCTCCAACCTAAAGGACATATTATTTTTTATTGTGATATTTCAACCACCACAATTAAAAAAGATAAATTCTTAATAAATTTAATATTTTCCATAATAAAATTTACAAAACAAATATAAGAGTACATTTTTTTCTTGAAATTTTATTCTACTCGTGAAATTTTCTCATTTTCTAAAGTGACAGCTTCGTAAAATGGGTTTAGGGAGAGCGGATGAGTTTGTAACTCAGTGAACAGTGTTAAAAGATATTGTAACTTAGTGTTCATGATTCAGCATACACAAACATTACTTTTTCATTTCATATAAAAACAATGGAATATGATAAATAAGTCACTATTTGTTATATATTTTAGGAAAGGGTTCTTTTAAGTTTGCTCCTTGTTCTTATAAGCTTAAATTAGGTTTATTCCTAGTTGTTGTGATTTAATTATATAGACCTACCACGATTTGCATTACACAAACACACAAATACCCTTTTTCAATAAATGGATTCAAACAACTACAGAATAGAACCTCACAAACTATAACCTCGATTTGTTTCACTAGTGGCTTAGAGCGTTTTTACGGTACACTAGTGAGATGTCATAACCTTCACCACATTATTTCTGTAATCACCATTGCCCAACCCTCAAACATTAACGATTCTTCTATCCGCTATTGAGGAAAAAAATCTATCCCCCTTCTTTCTCAATCTCAATGCGCTTGAAATTACCATAGCTTTATAACATACTGGAACAATGTAACTTCCATTGTATCGACATTGCTGTCCAGCAACTTTTATAACCAACACTACCCCGTACCGTACGTTTATTTGGTTCCGCACGATTGCAATCACACACATTAGTTTTTTTTATTTAATACCTTTATTTTTGCACTGCTAGCCCAACGACTTCTGCGTGGCTTCAACAAAACAATTTTCACAAAAATAATCAAATTGTAATATTTTTATCAGTCTCTTAAATCATAACTTATTTATGGGACTTAACCCATTTTCCATTGGCCTTGTACCCACTTGTATGAGTTTTTAAAAAATGGCATTGGGTCCACTTTACCTTTCAAAACCGTAACCTTGAGCCCAATTTCACATAACTGGATCTAATCAATCTTTTGTCGACCATGGTTCTCGCCCATTTTCAGTATCGACGGTTAAAACTAGATCATTTTCATTGAATTGTATCCATACATCGTTCAAGTGTTGTCCTATTAACATACTTCATAATTTTTTTTAAAATATAATCCTAAAATATTTAAGCGGTTTCACACACTAAGTGGATTATATTTAAGGAAATTTGATTTTAAAATAAAGTATGCTTCTAAGTATGCATAATCGATCCAATCACACTCGATGTCAATAATCTCACTCACTCGACATCCGTGACTTGTTCGTCCCGGACGAATTTCTGATACCTTGGGTTGTATTGGCGATTGTTGGTAAAGGCTTTCATTTCACATCTAAATGATCACGGATAATGAACCCATTAATTATCCGATAATTACACTTATTTCCATATATTTTCTTTAATTAACACAATAGTCCATAAGTTTATTATATTGACAAATAAATTTCCAATTATTTGCCATAATTTTTTCAATATTACTTTATTTACAATTTCACTCTCAACTAATTTTATTTAATATAAAATTATTTAAAATTATAAATAAAATATTTTATTTATGTTAATTACAATTAAATTTCTCAAAAATTATTTTAATTACAATTAAGCCACCAATTTTATTTAATTTCTCAACCCTCAATTTATGTCAATTGCACAAAAATCTCCAAAATTAAAAAAATCTCCAAATTGCCTAATTTCTCCAAAATTGCATTTTGGCTCCCAAAATCTCAATTTATCAAATTGACCAATTAAACTCGGTTAATTACCTCATATCATACTCCTAATCATCTTCCATATCTTTCCATGATCATTTTAAGTTTTGAATCGTTCAATTTGGTATAGAATTGAGCTCAAACAAATATTCGCCAAAAAATATCTATAGAGAGAAAATTTTAATTTTTTATAGGCAAGGACTCATTGTTGGAGCTCTTGATTTGGGAAGTTAGCTCTCGTTGAGATAATTCTCTTAGGATCAAATTTCACTTTGATTGATGCTCTGAATATGAAGAATTCAATCAACAAAATTTTCTCATTTTTCTCTCTATAAATTCACTATTCCAGCGAAGGCGGTGACAATTGCATAACTCGAATGCTAAGGGAGGACTGGGCACGGTCGTGGAGAGTTGTGGGAGGGTTGGCCTCACCTTAGAAGGTCCGATTGTGGCCTGAATTCAGCTCAAAAGTTCGATCTCAAAGTCGACAGCAGGAGCGATTATATTGTGCGAGCTCACTGGCGCTTCTTTGGTGATCATCGAGCTGAAGGGAGTATGTAGTATGGTAGAGAACTTCCTCCCAGTTCTAGGGAATCCAAATTCGCGTTCAGAGGTCGAGAAATATGTTGACGTTGGAGTAGTTTCTATTCTTCATGCTTTCGAGTGATGGAGAGGATGAATGGATGAGTGCTTTTTATATTGAGAGTTTGGGGACTTCCGTTCCTATCTATCCATCCATTGGTCAACCATCGGAGAGGTTTAATGGTCGTTGGAGTTATGCCAACTTTTGGCCTCCCTCACTATTCAATTGTCAGAAGGAAGAATATGACAATGTACGCGTGAGTGCGAGCTACCATGTGGCACACCGTGATTGGCTAGCTTCACTAATTTGACATCTTATTTAGTGTCTAAGTCATCTATTGACTCGTTGATCAGACACGTGGCGACCTCCCATTAGTCGCTTTGTCCAATGTGGTGCTTGTCAGTTGACTGCGACATTTGGAATTTTTTTATTAGTTGATTTAAATTTGTTAGTTTCCCACATGATGCACTATGTCATTGCCACAAGTTAGCCTCTCAATGGTTGTAACCATCTGACATGGCATTGCCATATATCGACTTTTGATTGGTCGACCTTTCTTTGAAATCCTAATGGGCTACTGACCTGGCATGTAAACCCCACCCTTTGGAGTTAAGGAAAACTGGGAAATAACCGGTCAAACCGAGTGAGAAAATCGAACCAGTTCATAACCCGATTATTGAGGAATGGGCAAATTGGAGAAATTACAACTCCCATATGAACCAAAAAGATTCATAACCTGGGAAAAGAACTTTAGAACCAATTGGGAGAGAAAAACTAGACCAGTTCGAGTGAACCGGATCCAAACTAGATTGAACCGATTTATGAATCGAGTCGACTTATGAACCGGAACCGATAGAGAGAGGGAAAACTGGGGAAATTATGGATCCCAAGTGACCTAAAGAGTCACATAAGTTATGAAAAAAGACTTATAGATGAATTAGAGATGAAAACCAAACTAGTTCAGTTGAATCGAATCTGAACTAGTTTTAACCACTATTGAACCGGATGATAAATTCATTTTTCTAGGTGGCTAAAAAAATTCAAATTTGAGATTTGAGGCCACCATTGGATAGAAAACAAATTTAGATGAATTTAAAAATTTTTAGATTTGAAAATTTTGGTTGAATCGAGGGTGAACCGGCCGATTGAACCCGGTTCAGATCAGAACGGTCCTGTTCGAAACAGTGTCGTCTTCATTCTTTAGATGACAGCACTATTCACTAATCGAAAAATTGAAGTAGCGTTGGCGAAGAGGAAATGTTTCCGTTTAGTACGTTTCAGGCCATCAATGACTATCATAAAGGTGTCAAACGGACGGCTGACGAGTCCCCGAGCTCCCAATATAAAGAGTCCCCTTCCATTCATCCTCTCCACACCTAAAAACCTCACTCTCTATCAGCTACTTAGTTTTCCGGTGAAATTTTGGAAAAATTGGGGGACCAAATTGGAAATTTGGGAAATTAAACCCATTTTTAGTGAAATTGAATAAATTGAGGTCCCATGATAAATTTTAAAAGTTACGGGACTCAATTTGAGGAAAAACCGACATTAGGGACTTAAAGTTAAAGAGAAATAACTTTAGGGACCTAATTGCAAATAACTAAAAGTTTGGGTTTTCTCATTCATTGGAAATGAATGAAGGCTGTTATGCCGAGTAATAATGAACAAGGTTGCTCATATCGTGTAGGAACACGAAGTACCGGGAACGCCAGCAAGGACAAGCTCGCATGAATATCAAGAACCGGTTTAGTGGAATTCACGGCATTATCAAGTGAGTGGGTTTACTAATATCATACCCGGTTGGGATGATGAGCACAACTTAAAGATAAAAACCACTTAACGGTTGTGAGTGAAAATTTTATATCATACCCGGTAGGGGATGATAAGTACCTTGGTATAAAAACCCACTGTTTAGTGGTATTTTAATCATCACCACTTAGAGAAAGTGATGTGAAAATTATGTGGAAAAACTACTTACCGGTTGTAAGTAGATCATACCCGATTGGTATGATGAGACTTCCTCGAAGGAAGTTGAAAACCCGTTCATCGGTTATGAACAGAGATGTCCTTATACCGGTTGGTATAATGGATAGTGAAAACCTATTTTGTCGGAAGTGTTCTCACCTGACTGTGTGCCAATGCTTAAACTATTTGGGAGACCTTCTTGACGGGAGCTTGAATAGCTCTTATAGGCTAGGGGCCTCGATTTCGGAACTTGAGGACTAGAATGCCCAGTTTTTTGAAAATCTCGTACAGTGGGCCCAAGGCTAGTTGGCACGAGTAGCAGCTCGTAAATGAACATGATATATGTGCCATAAAACTTAATAAGTGAATTGTTTGGCCATGGTACCAAGATAGGACCGACATGCTCAGTCAACTAGCGGTAGTGCGACATGACAAGTCGACGGACTAGTCAAGACAAACAACTACGGGTTGAGTTGAGAGTCGGGGCTGTTGGACTAGTGGCACCACATATTACATGGCTTGGTAAGAAAACATTTTTTGTGCATGCACTATGAGTACGGGATCATCAAGACACCCATGAGGGGTAGTGATGCGTCCTAAGGGCACTAGACGACCTGGTGACTATAAGGGCAGTTCGTTGTTCCAGGTGTCTGTGCGAAATCTGGAGTAGCACCAAGCGCATGAGATCGGGGTGGGGATAGGATGAGGTCTCTGTCCTCATACAGACACGAAGAAGTGATTTTAGGATTGTGGGTCGGATGTCGCGTACATCCACTCATTCCCAGGGTAGAAGTGGTCGTGCTTCTATCCGGGTGGCAGTAAAAGTCGCTCCGAAGCACTAGCGGGTTCAGTAGTGATACTGACTTGAGAATGTGTGTAACCTTCATGATGAAGGATGTGTGTTGGGTGATGGCACACCGGTAACTAAGAAATAATGAAAAAACCCAAATTTTTAAATGAAGGGATTTTTTGAAAAGAAAGGAGTCTGGCATACTCCATATAAATATTTTTCTTAAAAGTTAAAAGTAGACATTTGAAAACCCATTCACTGAGTAGTCGTACTCACCCCCTCCCTTATATCCCTTTCAGGAAATCCCAAAAAGTCTACCTTGAAAGACCATCAACTAAGATTCTTGTAAGACAGGTATGTAAAGTTTAAAATTTCATGCAGTTTTGATTATGCTATTCCAGGAAATGGTGCAAGTTTAAAGGACGCCTAACTCTTTACAGATTATAATAAGGGGAAACCCTTTAATAAATCGGGAGGGTAGCGGGTTGTTCACGGGGATCCGACCAAACTGGGTCTGGGCGTGACACTTCTATCTAGGTGGCCGGTAAAGACGCTCTAACGCCACAAGTGGGTTCAGCGGAAGGGCTAGCCTGCGATTGTGTATTTTACCTTCATGATGAAGGATGTGTGTTGGGTGATGATACACCGTGGTAATAAGAAATTATTTTTTTTGAAATTGAAGACAAAAAAATTTAAGGAAATTAAGGAGTCTGACACACTCCATTTTTTAAAACTATTTTCATCGAACTTAAAATTTTTTTATACCCATTCACTAAGTTGTAGAAACTCACCCCTGTTCTTATCCCTTTTCAGGAATTAGAGAAAATGAAGGGATAACACCAAGTCTTACCCTCTGACAAGTATGCTTAAATTCTCTTAAGTTTACATTTTATTTGATATATGTCTTTCCAGGGAACAAGTTGAATGTACACATGGATCCACTTGAGTTAAAGAAGGAGGAAACTCCTCTTGAACCAAGAGAGCGGCGGGTTGTTCACGAGGATCCGACCAAATCGGGTCGGGGCGTGACATGGCAACTTTTCCACATGTCAGCCTCTCATTGGTCAGCCCAGCTCGCGTGGATTCTCCTCAATTGACCATTGATTTAGGACATGTGTCACGCTCCCATTGGTCAGTTTCTAATGACGTGGCCTTTTCTTCGTCTAGTCGTTGACCACAGACACATGTCATACTCTAATTGGTTAGCGCTTTCAAAAGCTAACCCGACAGCTAACTGGGCATGCTTTACCATGCATTGTACACTAATTGGTCATGCATGCTGACTAGGCATTAACATGGTAGGCGGTCGTTGACCGGTTTGGTCAGATCGAGTTCGATGACTCAAAATAGAAAATTGGTCAGTTCAAACCCAATTTGAACGGTTTTCTCAAAATTAAAAATTTCTAAATTTATTTTCTACACATTGGTGAAATCAATTTCATAAATTCATATTTTTAAATAATCTAGAAAAATGAATATTTGAATCGGTTACTCCTAGTTCAAGCCACTTTAGGCTTGGTTCACCCTAAACTAGTTCGGTTTTCATATCCAATTTACTTAATGATCCATTTTCATTATTTTTAAATTTTTATTGATCACTTGATATCGTTCAAATTCTCATTTTAGTTTTTCTTTACCAATTTTGATTCAATTTGAAACACGATTTTCTCACGAAAATTTTTTATTCTCATTTCTAGATTTTTTTATTATAAGAAAATAAGGTTTACATAGTCACTCTCAAGCACCTACTCATAAATCCATAGGTTTTTACTATATTCTACTAGGAGTAGCTACTTCCCAAACCAGGATTTAACTAGGGCAGTTGAGAATCTAGACAGAAAATAGGTGCATAACATGCCAACAACTCAATGATTAATAAAGGGCAATCTCAAACTAGCAAAAATACGTGGGAACATGTTACGGAAAAACCTGAAAGAGAGAATGCATAGAATCCTAAGCAGGGCGGAGATAATACTAAGAAAGTCTCACGGGTAGTTATATTTATGTGGTGGAATATTCGAATGATGAGATTGAAGTAGAAAATTCCTTAACACTAATACCACATCAAATAATAAAAGGACTCAATAGATTAACACTCAAACGGGGCGGGGAATGGGAGAGAATGAGAAAAATATAGGGGAAGAATGTGAGGTTACGGCTCACACTCTCTTAGGCTCTTTCACCTAAAAAGACCTATAGTAGATAATGATAGAAAAGTGAAACTATAAAGAAATGCAATATAATTTTAAAATTTTCATTGTTTGGGCAGAGGAATATCTTTTTACGTACTAGTGAAGGTTGAAACAACTGATCTAATTAAAGACAAAGGCAATGGTAGGTGGCCTGGAACAACCATAAGTGCAAAATAAAGATTATCACGTGAACTTGTAAGAAAAAGAAAACTCGACATCATTTTTCTAATAGAAACTAAAAATAAGGAGCATCTTCTAAATAAAATTCAGAAGCCGTTGAATTTCAAAAAAATGATCAAGATAGTTCGGGCAACCTAAGCAGAGTCTTATCACTTTGGTAAAATGAGTTACAGGTTGATATCACACCCATCTTTTTATGATTGATACTCGGGTATGGTGTTAGATACCCCAAACGCATTTATTTATTACATGTGTGCATAATTATTGTGATGTTGACGAGAGATAGAATCGATGGGAGCTCATCCGACATATTGCAAAAAATATATGTGAGGCATGGATAGTAGTTAGGGGTTTCAATGCCATTCTATTTCTAGAGGAAAAGAAGGAGGGGGAGACCAAAGGACCAACATAGTATAGCTAATTTCCATATCGTATTACATGATACAAATCTAATGGATGCGAGATTTAAAAGGTAGTCATTCATATGGCCTAATAAAAGAAATACTCCATACTTAGTGCTATCATGTGTTGATAGTGCCTCTATTCGACCAACTGGTAGACCACTTTTTCCTTATACATATGTATTTCATGGAGATTGGATAAAGTCTCGTCATGTTCATTTGATAATCGAGTGTGTGAAGAGATTCAAAACTCTCCTAAATATTATTTAATCCTAATTTTTTGTGTGCTAGAGTATTAAAAGGTAGATATTTTCGATATACTGGTTTTTTTATCTGATTTATAAGTCAAACCATCAAGAAGGAGTATATGTGTAAGAAAATAACAATTGTAGAATGACCTTACATGGCAAGTCGGGGACATAGGACACGTACGGGTCTAGGAAGATCAATGAGTTTCTACTTTGGCAAAACATAAGCTACTCCCTCCACCACTTTTTTTTTTATAGATGGGAGCTAACTTGGGGGGTGTTCGCTTATAGAAGCGAGATCCACGAATGGAAGCTAGACATGATCTGACCACTCGTTTCCATTCAGGAGGCAACAACTATTCAACAAATGTTGATACCCATGGAAAGCATAGTAATTTGGTCGGTAACAGTGAAATATGTGTATGCTTACCTCTTAAGTAAGAACAACCAACACTCCATGTAACTTTCTCTTCTCGTAATACTCCTCAAATGGTTTGGACTTGTATTTTGCATATCTAGAGTATTTCGTGAGTGAGGAATTTTTTATAGAGAGTATGGTCGATTGCGTAGATTGTTAGTACTAATATGAGAGAAAGTATTGTGGACCGATAAGGGTGGGACCCATTTCTACTTAAAAGTTATGACTTGTAAGTAGTGAAACCTTTCCAACCTTATAAACCCACAACACTTTTCTATTTTATTCAATGTGTGATCTTATTCTCAACACTAGCCCTCACGTGCAACGTGGATACTCAACACCCACCCTCAAAACCTGTCTACGAGCCAGGTATTATCCTTCCGATCTTGGACGAAGGGGGGGACAATAGCCTCAAGTTGGGTATTTTTCCTCCTCCATCCATACTCGGGCAAACCACGAGCCGGGTTTCCAGTCTCGGATCGAGTACGGGTGCAAGCCCACCGACTCTTATACCATGTGAGAGAAAGTATTGTGACCGATAAAGGCTCGGGCCCATGTCTACTTAAAAGCCATGACTTGTAAGTAGTGGAATCTTTGTAACCTTATAAACCCACAACACTTCTCTATTTTATCCAATTTGTGATTTTATTCTCAATAATTAGTTCTAATTTGTATGACAAAAATATTAATAATTCTATTGAATGTTATATATATATATATATATGGAAAACCTAAGACAATAGATTATATTATATTTAGATGTGACAAATTAGACGAATATGATATATTGTACGTGGTATGGATGTTGAAGTTATTTATGGTAGAATTATTGTAAAGTTGTATAAGATAATAAATAGATGGAAAATATAAAAACTATTTGTTGAGCATAATATTTATGTATATGGCATGATTTGAAAGGGTAAAAATAGTGGTTTTTTATGGGCATATTTTAAGTCAAATCTAATGATAAGTGATACATTGTATTAAATGTGTACATTACTATTTTTGGTGCTGTGAGTGTAATCTCAATGGCTACCTTTGAGAAACCATCCCAATATTTAATTAAATTAAATTGTGATGGCTCCAGACCTTTTCTAAATTTAGAAAGTTAGATTTTGTAATTCGAGATGAGAAGGGTTATATGAAAGGAGACAAGAGAGGAAGTGATGTAAAAGTTTTGTAATTGGAGATGGGAAGGGTTATATGAAAGGAGACAATAGAGGAAGTGGTGTAAAGGTTTTGTAATTCGAGATGGGAAGGGTTATATGAAAGGAGATAAGAGAGGAAGTGATGTAAAGGTTTTGTAATTCGAGATAGGAAGAGTTATATAAAAGGAGATAAGAGAGGAAGTCATGCAATTACCCATTAAAATGTACATGAAATGGGTTATTAATCATTAGCAAATATCATCAAATAATGCAATAAGTATATTCTCTTTCAAATGGGCAAATATCATCAAATCCATTCTACTCTCTTTCCAAAGGTCTTAAATTGAAAAAATATAGATTTTTTTTATATAATATATCTGCCAAATCAGTTGATCATTACTAATTAAGAAAGATAAATATACTCCTTTACAATAATAAAATCATTACTTAAATATGACACTTTCCATAACAACCAGCAATAACATCACAATAGTTATTCTTACTAAAATTTTATTCGACGTGTATGCTATAAAAATAAAAGGTTAAATAGTTAGTATATTAGAATTTGGAGATATAAAAATTGTGTTGGGAGAAATTTACCTTTTATTTTATCACGTCAACTATTTTATTTGGTATTATAAGTAATTAATTTGTGTCACATGCATGAAGGGGTTGGATGACCATCTCCTTCAGCTGAGCTGTTGTTTATTGAATTGACTATACAATGAGTCAGTCACCAGTCAAAAGATTAAATAGGACCACAGAGTGAGAGCACATGCATAAATTCTATTAAATATTCGGATACATGCATGCATGCCATGTAGGTTGGGTTGGGCATCATTTAGCCCCCACCTTTTCAATTTCTCCCTTGACTTGAACTATCATCTCCTCTATATATATTTCATCAGATGCCATGACTATGATTTCAACTTCACCTTCCTATCACATATATTCGGATATTTACGTCTAATATTTGAAAATCCGAGATGGGAAGTACTTTCATTTGAGCCAGCTATGGATGGTAAAAGTAAATTAGTCAAGTCCATAGCACAACACAAAACTTTGCTGTGATTGTGATATATCAATTTCAAAAATTAACTTATATTATAAAATATTTAAAATAATGTTTCACATAGATGTAAAATTAAAATATAATTGATTATATTAATTATAATAATCATATTTTATACTAGTAACAGCATATAGTATTAATAAAAAATTAAAAATTAGGAAAGGGAGGGGTGCCAGAAAGGCTCCCATGGTCTCCCGTGTGAGACTCATTATTGGGGATGGTGGCCAAATTGAGGGTTCATAGTCAGGGTAGGGTACGGATGGCCTATCCCGCGAAACCTGTTAAGGGTTTTGCGAGGAGGTCTCAAGTGAGATCACCGACAGCCATCTCCCTTCGGTAGCTTCCCCTAGTGCTAAAGGTGGTGGTGAGAGGGAGGAGCCCCGGCAATGTCAGGATATTTACCGTTCTTTCAGTTGGACGAATGTGAAATAATATATAATTTAGTTGGGATGTTTTTGTGATTTTTAATTGTTTCTATTGATTTAGCTCAAATTGTAATCATTTAGAATTTAAGTGGAAGCAGTATAAATAAAAGAGAATTTAGGATTAACTATATAAGAGATATAAATAAAAAATTTCGAAAATTATTCACTATTTCCACGATCAAATTATCTTTGTCGTCTCTTCATTTAGGGATTCGGCATATTCCAAATCATCAAATTCTTATTTCATCTGATGCTAGCAAAAGGGTTTTGGGAAAATTCAACTATTATGATATGATATGGCTCTTGTTGGGTATTCGAGGATCTAATCTCCAAGATTTTGTGAAAATCGATTCTTTGAACAATCATTGAAGAACTGTGCAAAAAAAACAGGAAGAATTGTGAAAAAAGAGACTTCAAAAAATGGGGATATGACTTGTTTGATTGTAGGGTTTTTAAACCAATTTCAAAATTCATCTAATAGTAAGTGTACGGAGCTCAAACAATATGCACTCAATTATTTTTACATGTCTCCCTCCAGTCATATATGATTGTTGCACTCACTTCAAATAATAAATTGCGTCATTAATGGAAGCATAATTGAACAAGCAATTGTTAAAAAACAATAGCTTATTTCATGAATGGTTAACTTTATTTCAATAGAAATCAATTAGTGTATATTTATTTAAAATAACATGTGAAGTATGAGATTTGAAAATAATATTTCAAATACGTAATGAAATAAGAAAAAGTAATATTACCTTTTAATGGGTTTGAATGTCTAAAAGCATTAAATGTAATAGTTCAAGTGGTAGAAAAAAAAGGTTTGGAAATAATAAGTACATGGATCATTATATTACAAATTATTACATAGATTTTTGTCAAATAATGATATAATAACTCATCTTAGCTCTTGATACTATAAGAGCCATATAAGAGTTAGGGCGGAAGAACTGAAATATAAAATGTATTATTTGTTGTCACAATTTAAAATTTTCATAATAAAAATTTATAAAATATATAAATATTGAGAAATAATATTAAATGAGAGGAAATTATTCATTATTTTTTTAATACTTATAATTCAATCTCTAGTAGAGTTGTAACTCATTCTAACTAGATTTTTATCCTAATTATTCTCCCGTAACAAAAGAGTAATTATAGAAACTAATGAATTTATAAAATATAAATAAGAGTGTTATATCATCAATTTTAGTTTATACCCAAAATATCAATACATATTTTATATTTATCAATAAAAATATATATCATATAATAAATATCTTTTTTATAATTTTATATTTATGATAACTCATCTCATTATTTGAAATTTTACTATCTAACTAAAAGAAGTTTAAGTGTAGTTGATACTCGAACATCACACTGGGATAATGTAAAATAAAGATGTATTAGTAAATATGACATTATAAACATAATAATTACGCAATAAAATCAATTCATTATAGTTTAGAAGTTAATATTCAACCACTCATCTGAACGTGATATGATAGTGATGGTCATTGAGGCAGTTTTTTCCTCCCATAAAAAAAATCATAATTCATCGTACGAATGTATTGGATCATTCTCATATAATTACCAAGTACATGTATTATGGAAAGTAGTAATATCTTCTCAAAAAATATTTATTTTTTAATAATCCCTTTGTTATAATTCATAATCTTATATTTAGGCTCCCAATAGATTTTAATAAATACCGTCACATTCGACTCCCAACCTGATAGTGGGTCGGGATTTGATAACAACTCACTATATTCCATTGATTTACAATGGTGGGTAGTATAATTGACAAAATTGTACCTTAGAATGAAAAACTCTTCATAATTTGTAGTGAAAATTTGAACTTCCATTAATAAATAGAAAGCCCAAAAATGTATACTAAAAATTCTTAGTAATACAACAATTAATAATAATATAAGAAAATATTTGTACGTATATTTAGAGAAGTATATCTCAAAGTTTTGCTAATCATGGGTGATGTTCAACTCTGTATTTTTCATGAATCTCTACTTTCACCTAAAATTTATTTGGGGAGAGTAGTGAACTTACAACTTTGTAAATAAGTTTATTGAGTTAAGCCACTACATATATTCAACTCTAGCCTCTACTCAAAGTATACATCATGAGGAGTTTTATCTGTCACATATGTTCAATATGTATTCCCCAAGTAATTTAACTCATCCCAACTCATTTCCTTATTTGGTTTGATGATAACCCACCACATCTCCATTCTACAAAGGTGGATACCATCGCCCTTATAGAAACAAGTGGATGGAAAGCTTAGAATATAAAAGTACACATCTTATCAGTTCAAAATTATTTTCTAAAAAATACAACTTATAAAATAAATAAAAAATCCTATGGAATAATAATAATTTATAAAATTGAGAACCTTTGGGTTGATTTATTAAGATTTATCTCTCAATTCTATAGCATGTAATGTCTATCATTTGTAGTAGCTACACAAGTTCCTCTAATTACCTAAAAAATATTTTGGAAAGGGTGAGCTCTTGGCCGAGTGAATGGGCTTACTGATGTCGAGTAACTTCATGGCTCGACCCTAGTTATTTACCCAAAATATCTTATATTGAGATATTATTTTATAAATTTATTGATATGTATATATATGCAAGTGTAGTATTCCCCATTGGTTTATCATTCATATATATATTCTAGTATTTAATTAATTCTTTGAATTTTAGTTTAAATCTCAAAATACATATCAATATCAAGTATCTCATGAGATGTAATTTCACAAGCAATCATGGCACAATTATGTCTCCCGAGTCCTTTCATATTAGGACATGGGGCGATGAGTATATGTGTGTTTGCGTAATGGCACCCCCAAGGTACCACATAGGCATTTCTTCTCATCGAGATGTCAAGATAGTGCTCTCAATTATCGGTATATTTTGGCATTCTCTACCCTCCATGCATAAAGTATACACATATACTCGGGCATTTCCCAGCCTCCACACAAATAAGTATACTCAAACCTTTAATAGGTCTCGGGCGACCTGGGAATGCCAACCCAAATCAGGAGTAGAAATTGAACCAGAATAAGGATCGGTTCGAACCAAAGTTATGGAAGTAGATAACTTTCCTTGATCAAGAATTAAGGGTCATGAAAAGCCTGAGCAAGAACTTATTTGAATCGGGATCGGATCAACATGGGCCAAGAAATGCTTCGATTTTTTCAATGGGTCTTAAAAATAGGAAAATGGAAAATTTCAGCTTTAGATCATAGAGAAATGAACGAATAATTTTTAGAAAAATAAATTGAGCCAAGAACCGGTCAGAAAGGGGGAACCGACCAAGAGAAGATTGAAATATGGCGAATTAATTTCTTGAAAACCAGTTCGTTATAATGTGAACTCTTCGTGTGATGCACGTGTCGGGTGCACATGTGGATAGTAAGACGTGTGCGTGCACCGCACGCATGTTATCTTTCTCGCCCAACTGGGTGACCTGTATCTGAATTCTAACCCGAATTTGTACACCCTATTACCCACTCCTAACATATTTTCCTTCTATGACATGCCCCAAAAAATTATTTTGAAACTCTCATCGAATCTCACACCACAAAAATAATGTTAAGATGACAACTCATCCCTCTTTACATTCATGTGCTTAATTTGAGCTCTCATTTCCTTAGATGAGGGAATTTCACTCTAAAAGTCATACCTCCTAACACCTAGAGCTTCTTGAATGAATGTTTCCTTATCATACCATCAAACCTAAATATTTTGGTGTCCCTATACTCATGCATAGGTAAGTTTTCACCTCCCATTGGTGTCTCACACCAACAGCCCATCTACCAATGTTGATGAGCTCGCATAGTAACTAACCCGTGCCTAGAAGTGATTGACTTCTTTCGAGGCTAGATTCATTGTCCCCTTATGGCCTAAAATCCTGCAAAAATTCCTATAAACTCTTATCGACTCCAACAACCCAACTATAGTGGCCATCAATGTCACGCCCCAACCCGGTTTATCCGTTCGGAACTTGTGAATAACTTGCCACTACTATGAGTTCTAAAATGGTATGAACTATCATGATAGTATAAACAGAAGAAAGACTCAAAATATAAACAAAATCAACTTTTTCAAAACATAATTAATTTTTTTAAGGTTTATGTATCTTAAATGTGATTGTATTTGGGATTCTTACTCCTTGCATTATCAAGTTCCTGAAGGGTTTTAGAGTGGTGTGAGTTCGAAAACTCAATGAGTAGGAAATATGAGTATTTAACTCTAAACCATGGTGTGACACATAATAAGATTTAATTATTATTACAATGATAATTTATATTTACATCACAGCATTTCACACACCCTTATCCATCATGGAAGTGATCATACATTCACAGAACATACATCATATTCGTTCTTGTCACGCCCCAGCCCGGTTTGGTAGGATACTCATGAATAACCCGTCGCTCTCCTGGTTCAAGAGGAGTTTTCCCCTTCTTTTACTCAAGAGGAGTCAGGCTAATTTCGACCTTATTCCCTGTAAAGACATATATCAAATAAAATGAAAGGTTAGGGAAATTAAGCATACCTAATAGAGGGTAAGGCTCGGTGTTATTCCTAGTCATTTTCTTTTTTCTTGAAAAGTGATAGAAAAGAGGGGTGAGTTTATACAACTTAGTGAATGAGTATTTTAAAAATGGAGTTTCTATAAAAATATAATTTTCAAATTGGAGTGTGCCAAACTCCTTATTTTCTTTAAATTTTCTCATCTTCAAATATCGGTTTAAGAAAACACATCATTCATCATGAAGGTCAATCACACAATCGCAGGCCAATACATCCACTGAACCCACTTGTGGCGTCGGAGCGACTTTACCGGCCACCTAGATAAAAGCACGTCCACTTCTACCCTAAGAATGATTGGATATTTACGACATCCGACCCTCAATCCCGTAACAATTCTTCGTGTCCGTATGAGGAAAGAGACCTCATCCCGACCCCACCCTGGTCTCGTGCGCTTGAAGCTAGTCGAGCTTTGCAAGGCCTCCTGGTACGACTAACTACCCTTATATCCATCAGATCGTCCAGGACTCTAGGATACATCACTACCCCTCTTGGGCATCTTGAAGGTCCCATAAACACAGTGCATGCACAATCAATATTTTGACATCATGCCATATAATTTGTGGTGCCACTAGTCCAATGGTCCCGACCCTCAACTCAACCTGCAACTGCTTGTCTTGCCTAGTCCGAAGACCTATCATGTCGCACTGCCACTAGTTGACTGAGTATATTGATCTTGTCTTGGTACCATGACCAAACAATTCAATTATTCAAATTTTCATGGTATATAATTCATGTTTGTTTACGAGCTCCTACTCATGCCAACTGGCCTATGACCCACTGTTCGAGATTTTCAAAATTGAGCATAATAGCCCCCAAGTTCCAAAACCGAGGCCTTCGGCCTAACACAGCTATTTGAGCTTCTGTCAATAAGGTCTCCCAAATGGTTTAAGTAGTGGCACACAGTCAAGGGACAGCACTTCTGATAAAAATATATTTTCAACTGTTTGCCATACCAACCGAGTATGAGGACATCTCCGCTCATAACTGATTAATGGGTTTTCCACTTCCTCTGAAAAAGTTTTCATCATACCAATTGGGTATAATCTACTTACAACTGGTAATTAGTTTTTTCGTGTCATTTTCACATCACTTCTCTAAGTTGTTATATTTAAAATACCACTTAGTATTGGGTTGTCATTTCCAAGGTACTTATCATCACAACTAGGTACGATATAAAAATCTCACTCACCCGATCGTGCAGTGAACTTTCACTTAGTCGGTTTTCGTCCCTTGTGAGCTTATCCTCAGCTGGCATTCCCGATGTCTCGTGTTCCTACACGAAATGAACATTATTGTTCATTATCATCTGGCTTGATCATTTCATTCCGTATGAATGACTAAATTCACAATTTTTTTCAATATTTGCAAATTGGTCTTTAAAGTTATTTTTCCTTTTACTTTAGGCCCCAATTGTCGGTTTTTCTCCAAATTGAGTACCAAAACTTTTAAAATTCCTCTTAGAACCTCAATTTACTCAATTTCATAAAAAGGGGTTCAAGTTTCCTAAATTCTCAATTTGGCCCCCAAATTTTCCAAAATTACCATTTTGCCCTTCTTTTACAAAAATTGTAAGTTTTACGCCAAAAATTCTAAAATTGCTCAATTGGTCCTCTAACATTCTTATATGCACAATTGACCCTCAATTTTATAAAATTATATTTTGGTCATTTTTATTTTCGAAAATCCCTAATTTTCTCCATTTTTCCCCCTTTTTCAACTCCCTAACATAGCTAAATTTGATTTCATCAAATTGACCGATCAAACACTTCTAATTATTGAAATTAAAGTTAAAATTGAGTTTCTACATCTTCATACGATTCAATAGCACTTTGAATCATAAGTCTTGACATCGGAACGAGCTCAAATGGAGCTTCGTAGGAAAATAGAACGTAGAGAGATAAAGCTTCAGTTGCTCACCATCGAGGGTGTGGCAGTCTGAGCTCTCAATCTAAGCAGATAGCTTGTGTCCTGAAATTTCTCCTACGATCAAGAATTGCATCAATTGATGCCGAATTGGATTAGAATTTCATCATCGAAATTCTACCAGTTCTCTCTCTAGCATCAGCCGGAAATTGCATAGGAGAGCCGAATTGGCTTACCTTTCAGTCCTAATTCAGCCCTGGAAGGGCTGAGGAGGTGTTAGAAGAGCTTGGTTTGGTCTGAGGAGGGCTCGAATCGGCCAATTTCAGCTTGGCCGAAACAGGGGCAGCTTCAGTCCACCGGAGCTTCTTCACTGTTTGTTCACGCCGGCGCTTCTCCAGCGACCCTTAGAGCGAATGTATGTTACCATCATGTAGCTGACTTCTCTCTAGTTCTATGGAACCCGACCATGCCTTCTTTGGCTTAGAAATGACCCTATATCATAGCTCTAGTTCGAGTTTCGCCGTAAAACTAAACAAATAAGAGATAGAGATTTTCAGGTATGTAGAGTATGAATAGAGAGTGACTTTTTATATAGGGAGCTCGGGGACTCGTCGGCCATCCGTTTGGCACCTTTATAACTGTCATTGATGGCATCAAACGTATAGAACAGAAACGTTTCTTCTTCGTCGGTGCTACTTCGATTTTTCGGTGAGTGAACAGTGTTGTCATCTGAAGGAAGAAGACGATACTGTTCCGAACCAGACTAAACCGATCTGAACCGGGTTCAAAGCTTAAATCGGTCGGTTCACCCCCAATTCGAACGTATTTTTTAAATCTAAAATTCATTTTCTATCTAATGGTGGCCTTAAATCTCAAATTTGAAATTTTTAAAACACCTAGAAAAATGAATTTAACATTTGGTTCAATAGTGGTTCAAATCGGTCCAAACCAGTTCGAATCCGGTTCACCTAAGCCGGTTTGGTTTTCATCTCCAATTCATCCTAAAGTCCTTTTTCATGACTTTTGTGACTCCTTAGGTCACTCGAGATCCATAAATTTCCCGGTTTGCCCTTTCTCTATTGGTTCTAGTTCATGAACTGGTTTGGGTTTGGTTCACCCTAATTGGTCTGGTTCTTCTCTTTCAATTTATCCTAAAGTTTTTTTCCAAGGTTTATGAAACTTTTTGGGTCACTTGGGAGTTGAAATTTCTCCAATTTGCCCGTTCCCCAATAAACGGGTTTGGAAGTCGGTTCAGTTTTCTCACTCGATTTGACTCGTTCTTTCCTAGTTTTCCTTAACTTCAAAGAGCGGGGTTTACAATTCTACTTATAGTTTAGGGCAACTTTACTAACCAAATTGGTACGAGACTACAACCTTGACCACTCGTTCACGCCAGACTATTCATGTGAACACCATTGTCCAACCCCCATACATATCGATTTAATTGTCCGCTATATAGAGACTAGACCTTACAACTCTATCAGATCTAATGCGTATAGGACTCCCATAGCCTTGAGATATGTGCCCGGCATGACAACTTAGGTAAACAACATAAAATAAGGGGCACTAATGACCCTAAACACACAAACACAAATTCGCTCGAAATGGATGGTCATTCGAAAAATCCTATACTAGGAGTTGTAATATGGGAGGCTATCATTGCTTTTATCCCCATCACTATCACCTCACGTGTTGTCTACTAGCTTGGTGTCTAAGCACCCCAAGATCCTTGCAGCCGCTCTCTCGTACAATGTGGCAATCAGGCCTACACAATAATTACGAGTTACTAAGCCCCACATAAACATAACAACCTATCCATAATGCATTGCACTCTCATAATGGTATAAACGACATAAAGTGAATGGATTACGAACTTTCGGCACCTAGGTTATTGTCGCATTTACGCTAGCCCGTCTTGCCCTCTACACATAATTACAAAAAGTGAATTTTGCATATTTTTAAAGTATTTAAAAGTTGAATAATGAGATATATAAATGGTTTATAATTAGCAAATAATTTAATATATCATAAATAAACTAAACATGTTTAATTATATTATTATATTATTATTTTATAAAAAAAAATTAGTTACATGTAAAGTCAAATTGATGTAAACTTCAAATGAGATTAGAGATTTTCTAATCAAAACAATGTGTTCAACCCAACTTAAAAATTTGTTCCTTAATTTCGGTTTTTCCATATGTTTACCTATTTCAATTGGACAATTATGAAATGATATGTAAAATAGTTTAATGTTTTGTGATTTTTAATTATTTCTATTAATTATGTTGAAATTAGAAGTTAAACGAGAGTAATATAAATAAAAGAGACTTTGGGGTTATAAATAATTTTTTCCAAATTAAATCGTTGACTTTTTTATTGGCTTGGCTTGGTAGTAGAGTAGACTAGCAAAATTAGATTAATTAAAGTTTGAACAAAAATTGGTTCATAATAAGTTGGGATTTAAATTGGAAAAAAGATCCTACAATAACTAAAGTTCGGATTAAAATTAATAAACATTACATAGTTGAGTTTTTTCATCAATAACTGCATAACTGCAGTTTGGGGTAAATTTGTAAAATAATATATAATTTGAACCCTTGGAAATTAATTTAAAATAAAATTATTCATAAATACAAAATTAGTCAGAAAATAAAACCCAAATTAGTCACGTTTTAAACATTTTCCAATGAGGAGTATGATTAAGGAAGATCATCAAGCCGAATTCAACTTTGGCTTTTACTGTCAGATTTAGTAGTGGAATTGGAAATAGAAAGTGCGCGGCCCCATCTAGAAGTGAGCGGGGTTACACTGCTTGAACTCCGGTACTCAAATCGAATCATGTAGGAATTTTTACTCGATTCTAATTAGTCAATTCAAATTATTATTGTTAATATTTTATTCGTATCGAATCCGGTAATCGGGTACTCAAGTTATATTCGCTTGAGTGGAGATTTAATGGGTATGGTTTAAATATTGTTATTTTAAAGTTATATTAATTTATATAACATACAATAATTATTTTTATTATTTGCAATATAATTTCATATATAATATATAATATATATAACTTTATATTTTTTATTATTTTTCTAAGTATAATTTTATATATTATATAATTATTAATTAAAATTTATTATTTTTATATACAATTTTAATAAATAGTAATTTATATACCACAAATAATTTTATAACATTCTAATTTTATATACAGTATTTATATAGATATCATGTAGAAAATATAATTTATATAAATAAAATAATTTAATATAATTTTTATATAGTAAAATAATCATTTTTATTTACAATATTATTCATTTATATAAATTAAATATTTTATATAATTAAAAATGGTTAAATTTACATACAATATATTTTATTTATAATAATATCAATTTATATATATAATTTATTATAATTATTTTTTTTAATTATATATTTAATAATTCTTTTATCTACAATAAAATTAATTTATGTAAATTAAATAATCTAATATAATTATGTATAAATAAAAAATGATAATTTTATGTATTTATTTATAATAACAATGTTAAGGTATATATTTTAAATATTTTTTATAAAATAGTAACTTTAATTTAGTAAATTAATTTATATAATTTAAAATAATTATATATTATACTAAAGAATTCATTTGCATTTTCATATATTTAATGTTAGGATAATATTCGTTATAATTAAATAGAATTGAATTAAATTTAATCACACTAATAAAAATCAAATCTTATCTTATCGTTTAAATTCAATATCATAATTTATTGGTTTTAATTATCGTATAATACTTTAAATACAAACAAATTTGACCGGATTCAAATTAGGCTTATACGAGTTAAATTAATCATTTTAAATAAATAAATATAATTATTTTAAAATTATATTAATTTATATTATTTATAGTAATTATTTTTATCATTTTATAATATAATTATAAATATAACATTATAATTTTTAATTTATTTTTGTATATATAATTTTACAAATTATATAATTAGCAAATTTTATTATTTTATGTACAATTTTAATAAATAATTATTTACAAAAAATAATTTATATAAATGAAATATAATTATGTACACTTAAATAACCATTATATTTTTAATATTATCACCTACCAACTTATTTAAAGTAAATATTTTATATAATTAAAAATATATAATATTTTTATAATTAAAACTTTTTAATATTATTTGCAGTAAAATTAATCTATATAAATTAAATAATTATTTATAATATATTAACTTATAATAAAATAAATATTTTAGAAAATTATAATTTTATATAAATAATATTAATTCATTTATTGAAAATAATGTATTATAATTCATTTTTAAATTTTATTTAAATTAAATAATTTAGAGTAATTATATACAATAATATAATGTATCAAGTTATTTAACATACATATTTTTTATAATTAAAATTTTTAAATTTTATATATAATAATATTAATTTATATATATTTAATAATTTTTTTAATTTGATGTACAATAGTAATTTTGTATGAAGCAAAATCAATTTATATAAATTAAATAATTTAGTATAATTATGTAAATATATCATCTTATATTTTAGTAAATATTTTTATAACTAAAATTTATAATTTTATTTACAAAAATAATTTACTATAATTATTTTCTTAATTTATGTATAATATAATTTATTATAAATAATAATTTTATAATTTTTTACGTAATTTTATTCTCCGCAAACCAAAACAAATTATTAGGGATCGAAACAAACGGGTAGACCCCATCATACCTGATCTACCAATTCAACTTAGGGGCCAGCCCAGTCAGTCTACCCGACCCGATCTTAAGAATTTTGCGAACCTTTCAGTTCCGAACATATTTTTTTATTACCCGTAATTATAATTTAATAACTAACCATTTATATGTATTATATATTTTTATAATTAAAAAATTAAAATTCTATATATAATTATTTTATTTATAATAGTAGATATAATTTAGTATAATTAAAACTTTTTAATTTTATGTATTTTATTTAGAGCAATATTAATTTATATAAATTAAATAATTTATTATAATTATGTATAATATACAATATATCGTATTTATTATGATATATAATATATATCATATATTAATTTTGTAAAAAATATAATTTTATATATTTATATAAATATTAACGTGGGTACGGTAAATAATTTCATATAATTAAAATTTAAAAAAATTAATTTTATTTAGATTAATTATTTTAGTGACATAAATTAATTTGTAAAAATTATATAATTTAAATTAATTATATATCATATTATAATATATCAATTATATATCATACATATTTTATATAATTGATTTTTTTTATTTTTATATACTATTTTATTTTATTTATAATAATATTAATTTATATAAAATAAATAATTAAATATTTTAAAATTTAAATACAGTAACTATTTTATACTAAAATTAAATAATTTAGTATAACTATATATAATATATCAACTTTTAGTAAATAAATATTTTTATTAGTAAAAATTATAATTTATATAGAAACTATATTATATATAATAAATGATTTATTATAATTAAAATTTAATATAAATATTAATTTTATAGCCGATAGTTGTGAGGGTGGGAGGAGCGGGACATTTCTCAACATGCAGATTCTGATCCAAAAGTTAAATGAGCCAATGCGAGTCCGTTTGTCCATCCTCATTCCTCCCCTTCATGGATGTTTGGTAATTTCTTTCCTCCCTACTCTCTTTCATTCTCCCTTATGGCAATTTTGTAAATGTGTGGAACTGTTTGTAGGATATGTGTTGTATTGAGTGATTTGTCATCCTATCCCTATCCCATTTTGGATACAAGTCCGCCCTCTCAAATAGATTCAACTTATGCTTTAAACACTACTAACAAGTTCATAGCGTGTTATTTATTTATTTTTGCTTTACCAAACTTATTTATAATTAAAGACGTTTAATTTTATAAAATTATTTCTATTTCAATTAAATCAAAATAATGAGCAAATTTAAGAGGAGAAAGCATCTATAAAGAAAAAAGAGAATGAATCCAATAAAATAACAATAATTATTATTTGATGATGAATATGAAACTAATAAAGTCACATATATTATTGAAAAATGTAATATTATCAGTAAATCTCCAAACTTTATCAAATGATTTCATGTGTTGGGAGATATAGCCTACTCAACCCACCCATGTGGAAATGAACATTAATTTTCTTTCTTTCTTTCTTTCTTTCTTTGTTTCTAGTGGTTTATATCATCAGACTCCTCCTCCAGTTGTCATATTAGATTTCAACTTTCAAGGACAATGCTCATTACTTTTCTTATAAGTGGGTCATCTAGCTTTGACTGAATCTAACCAATAAATCATATAAAGATACATACCAGACCATGGCATAATTAGTCCTTTTTCTACATATAAGTAAGTGCATCCAATTAAAATTTATTGTAAGAATTTAATATTTTTTTCTCTCTTTCCTATCACTTTCTAAATATTATTAGGGATCTCTTACATACGAGAGAAAAAAATCAAATAAAGTAAAAATCTGCATAATAGAAAGGGTAGACCGACAGGTAACCCAAAATGAAGGGAAAAGGTTGGGGTAGGGGACCAGATAGTCAATGTGAAGTTACTGTTTGTTATTCTTCTTTATATATATATATATATATATATATATTATTTCATTTATAATTATTTTATACATGAATAAACACTAATAAAATAAGCTATATTAAATACCTTTAAAGTATTATTTTCAATAAGGAATATTATTTTCAGCTTTAATTTTAGTATCAGATTTATTTCATATAAGTTTACATTATTTGAGAGTAGTTACAATTAAGATATTATAAATTCAAACCTTGAGATTTTATGTCAATTTTTTAATTCTACTATTACTTTTATAAGCACATGAACTGATGGAGATTTGTATAGAAATAAGAAATCAAGTTCTACAAAAAAAATCTTAGAGTATAAATATTTAGCTCATAATTTCTAAATCAATTATTATTATTATTATTTTTGCTCTATTATATTAAGCCATCACACATTAGTTCAATAATCATGAGACCTATCATTTTCTCCTAAGCCCGTTGTCTAGCCTTTGTATGCTTGTGTCTGTCTTCTTATTCTCCCTGCTCTTTCTTCCATCTTATTGATCACTGCAGATCATCTTATATTAAGCACTACTACTCTCTCCATGTCCACACATCTACAGAGAGCTTTGTACTTGCAAGAATGATAGTTGATTTGCATGTCCTCCGTCTCCGTCTCCGACCATCACTATGAGGGAATATTTAGAGCAAGAGGGTCTCCATCCTGATGATACGTCGGCGATCCCTCATCTGTTCAGGTGCCCGATAAGCCTTGACGTGTTCACGGACCCAGTCACCCTCTGCACAGGTCAGACCTACGATCGGCCCAGCATCGAGCGGTGGCTCCAACTCGGAAACCTCACATGCCCCGTCACAATGCAGAGGCTACACGACCCCTCCATCGTTCCCAACCACACCCTCCGCCACCTCATCCAGCACTGGGATAGCCTCGGCCGCCGCCCTGTCGTCATCGGCGGCGGTGACCCCGACCTCCTCTTCCCTCTGGTCGCCGTGAAGCACGCCCTCGAGTCCTGCGGTGCCGCCGCCGCCGAGAGGCTCCTCGCTGTACAGAAGGTACGGGCCTTAATCCCCGACAAATCCCCGACGGCCTCCCCAGCCTGCTCTCACCTGAACGGGATGGGGTTTCTGCCGGCCCTGCTGGAGGTCGCCTTCAGTGAAGCCGAGCGCCGGAAGTTCTCCCACGGGTTGGTGGATGAGGCGCTTTCCTGCGCGGTGAAGCTATTGGATGCTGCCGCCGTTGCCGGCGCCGTTGAGCGAGAGTCTGCTTACAGATCTCTCGGTGTGCTCCGTCAAGACTCTAAAGTGGCATCGTTTCATAGACTGTTCGAGGAGGGCGGACCGGCGGTGGAGGCCAGCCTATGCTGTCTCATCGAGGCAATATGCTCTTCGCCGGAGACCCAAGAGATTTCGACTCTTCTGCTGACCAAAAAGGCCACCTTCTCGCACGAGGTGGTCGGTCTTCTCTACCGGAGAGAGAGAGACGAGATCGTAGAGGCTGGTCTGAGGGCTGTACGAGCATTATGCTCGGTAGAACCGAACCGGGAGCCCATGGTCCGAGCCGGCCTGGTGGACGGCCTGATCGACCACGTTCGGGACGGCTCGAGCCACGGGCTGCTGGCTATAGCGGCGTTGGAGAAAACCCTAGGGGTAGAGAAGGCGAGGGAAGGGATCCTGGAGAACCCAAACGGGGTGGGATCGCTGGTGAGGATGGTGTTCAGGGTGTCGGATCTGGAGGGGAGCGAGAGGGCGGTGAGCTGCCTGATAAGGCTTTGCGAGTGGTCGGAGAGGGCGAGGGAGGCGGCGGTAGGGGCGGGGGTGTTGACGCAGCTGCTGCTGCTGCTTCAGAGCCACTGCTCCGGGAGGACCAAGGCCGGGGCTAGGGCGCTGCTGAAGGTGCTGAGGAGGTCTTCCTCCTCCAAGGAGGGTCGATGATGATGACGTGGACATTAAAAAAAAAAAAAGAGGAAAGGGAGTTTAATTCAAAGGGGGAGGAGAAGTAGAAGGAAGGTGACAGACATTACATAGGGAATCGGAGATGATGGAGTGGGGGGCAGGGGGGTGGTGGTAGGGTCTGCTCTTCTCTTCATGTATGGTGTTGATGGCTTGCTGTGCTGGGCCTGCTCTTCGTCTCCCTCCCTCATGGGTGGGTTTGTCTGTCCACTTTGACTGCTTTTTTTCCATCACAATCACTTAATTTGATTGTACTTCAAATAGTTCGCCCATTTCTGTTGACTGCATGAGGAAAATTATACAGATTATACTTCAAAGTATTGGCACAGGAGCTTGCTATTTGGTTTAGGAGAGTCATTTTGATTGAGTTAATCTTCTCGTTCACTAGGGTCTTTGAATCCCGATCTTCTCTGCTGACCCATGTATTGGATGACTAAATCATATAATGATGGTAATTGAAAAATATATGATTTATTATTATATAATTTTATTTTTCTATAGTTTAAATTTTATAATAGTATAATTATATTTAATTCGATATATTTTTATACAATTTAATCTTATGGGGCAATCCAATCTTACATCCATGAAATTTCCCTTGGGTTTTTTTCTGTTGTGAGCCTTATCTAAGTGGGTCATGGACACTTAGGGCCCATATCATTAATTAAATCATTACAAATTTTAAATTAATATATTTTTTCTATTGATAATTATTTTTTACTAAAGTAATATATTTTTTTGCACATAACTCAACCAATATATTGGAAATAATTTTTAAAATGGAGGGTTCTTAATAAAATTTGGAATTATCATTTACCAGAAACGAGCATTTGAATGTAATTAAGTTGTATGAATTGAGATTTAAATGAGAAGGTGGATCGAATAGATCGAGATTCGAATGGAGTTGTTGATGGAATAAGCGATTAAATTAATTAATATTTAAGTTAGAGTGAATTGGGTCAATTGAAATTCGAATAACAAAAAATTAGATTATTTTATATATAAAATAAAATTAAATAAGTAATTCGAATTTAAATTAATACGGTAGATTGATATAAAAATTGAGGTAATATAATTTTTTTAGGAATTTTTAGTATATTTTAAGATTTTTTGGTATTTTAAGTTTTTAAAATAATATAATTACTAATTTTGCTAAAAAAACATTAATGTAATTTTTTTTATCCTTATAAATCTCGTATCACGAAGAGCAATGGACAAGAAGATTATAAGAGAGGATTTCCCACGATAAATGAACTACATAACCGACATTTTGGGAGTTTATATTGATGGAAGAAGATTAAAATACAAGGATGCAGCTTTTCATGACACTACTGGAGAGCTCCCACGTTTCACCATTTCCAGAAAACGTTGGAGCCACACTTGTACTTGTCCTTTCCTTCACACTCCACGTCTAGATCATCAGAGATGAATGGGACTTTCTGCAATATCAGAAGATCAATAGGAATCTCAACGTTAAAGATATTACTTAATTGAGCATATTTGATTTCTTATGTAGCTTGAATAACTAGAAGCTCGAGAGAGAACCTTCTGCTTCGCCAGATCCTGACAGCCTGTGAAGTTCTCAGGGAACTTGCAGGTTCCGAACTCCACTGTGTAAGCCCTTGCAAAGTTTGCCCCACTTGTGGCCAGCCTCTTCTTGTCATTCAATTCCTTACAACATAGAGGAGTAGATCATCACACTATTAGAGAGCACAAAACAGAGCATGACTATCGCAGGAGCATGACAGCAAATTGGATAAACAGAGACCTTGTTGGCCTTGCTCTTCTCAAGGTAGTCATCGATGACGCCTGCCTTTGCGGAGGGTCCCGAGGCGGCAACAGCGAAGATGGTGGCGGTCAAGAACCCAAGAGCAGCCCTCCTCCCTTCAGCATCGGAGGAGGTCTCAGCGGCCTGCTGGGCTCTGATCACAGGCATCATCCTCAGGCTGCTAGGTGCCCCAGAGGAGACCGAGCCGACTCTCGAGGCGAGCTCAGGTGAACCCAGGCCCGAGATGGAGTACTTGCATGCCAAGACACTTGAGTTGAGGGTTGCCATTGCTTCAAGCTCTAAGCAGCCAAGCCAAAGAAAGTCCAAGTAAATAATAAGATGGGGAAGTATGAAGAGGGAGTCTAATTGTTAGATGAGGGACATCATCTGACCTTGGTTTGTTTAGTTGTAGGGATGATGATGTGGATGGAGGTCAAAGTTTGTGGTGGGTGAGTGGATAAGGTGAGATTGCCTCATTCTTCCATTGGGCAAAACAAGGGAGCAATCGCTTCCTTCAATGCTTTGTCAGCCTTAGGACAGCCCTTTGGGGATTCTTGTGGATGGATTGAGCTCTTCTCTGGTCCCACCCATTCTCTTTGAAGTCCAAGTTAGTGTCCCATATTCATCTAGTAAAATTACATGGGTTGGCTTGAGTTTAACTTAAATTCTTCATTTCAAGGAATGTCAACAATTGCCTTGCATAGTGTACTAAGCTATGTAGCATTTTCTAACTGCAGTTATGCCTCTTGCTCCCAGGAAAAGGAGTTACCAGGCCAGCTCAAACAAATATAGGGGCTTCAATGAGAAAATCAATCCTGAAATATCTACCAAGCCCTGCAAAGAGAATGGATCCGAGGATACATGATTTATGTATTCATACACACCATCATCTTATTCCCCAATAAGGTGCCGCAGGGCTAAGTAAAAATACCGTCAAAGTTGCCCGGAATCTTCCTAATCCCACCCCGTCAAGCCCCATTTGTCGGCGAGATTGTACATCACGAGTTGGTTCCAGGAGGTTCCGAATAAACTCTCTCCACCAATGGCAAAAGTCAGAGCCCATGAACACAGAAGGATTGTGAAGGCTGTGAGCCCAATGGCTGATCCAAGAACATCTGCAGAAGGAATTGATTAGTTCTCTGATTCATCTGACATGCATTAATCACTAGTAATCGAGACCATAAATTTTAAAACTAACATATATGAAACTCCAAGAGGCCCAAATGCCACTATGGATGAATAGGAAACTCAAGAGTAATATCATACAAACTGCAGTGCCTTTCTTTCCAACTTTACCAAACTGGCAGCCCTAAATTAGTCCATGCTAACAATTGTTTTTTTCTATTACACATTTGATGAGCAACATCTATGAAACCCGGCTCAAGGACTGAATTAGAACAAAGAATGATGGTTACCGGAACTATTTGACCAAGAAATGTGGGTTGCATCTTCAGCAGCAATACAAAATTAGGTATAGCACATCTAAACTTGATCAAGTCTCATAAATCTAAGGGAGAGACTGCAGAAAATAAGCTCTAGCCTAATCAGGTTCAGAACAGCATAGCAGGAACTTCACAGGAAATCTGTGGAGGCCTCAGTGGAAGAGAGTATCTTATTACCATGTTGCCTTTGAACAACTGGTACTCCGGACCACCACATAAATATGAGCAGTCAACACTGGCAGTCCTCAAATATATAACAAGATAGCAGCTTAAACATGGAAAATTTAGGAACATATTCAAGTTCCAAAGATTTGCATGCCCTGCAGAATACCTAGGGCAAGTTTACAGATAAGGCTTCTGCATGCACCGCTAGTGAAAATAGGAATTCAACTTGGTCACCTTTAATTGATAAAAAATATTCTGCATAAATTCCAGGTCCTGAATGTCCAAAATCTCACTTCAAACAATCCCCTTTTATAAATAGACCCACCTTCATTAACTTCAGGGCCTCAAAGATTTCAAGGAAATCATTAAAAAAATCCATCTGATTTTTTCAAATCATGAGGGATGTGTCTAGGTCCTGTTGAAATACATATAGATGTACTTCATTGAAATGCAAAAGGGTATGATCAGGACGAACATTTGGAGTTGAAGCGATACAATCAGAAGTCCCTACTAACAACTTGGGCGTTGTATTAAAGCTTTAGCTTGTAATTACTACCGAAAAGCTTTTTATTTTAAGGATTTCACACGAACCTATCCATCCAACACTAGGACGGGCATTGTGTACAACATTTCAAAAATCATGAACTTCTATCACAATTTCCAATTCTCAATGTAATTTAGAACTAATTATCCAACAGAAGGGGATACTTCAGCATATTCTGGTGAAATTTTCCACAAATGCAATTGAAACGCTGTGAATCAGCTCATGCAAGCCCTAATCTGCAAATTAAACGATGGAAATGAAAGGGGACTAACAGCGGCGTATCTGAGGGAAGGAGCGCCTGTGTCGGAGGACGGGCCAGAAGTAGAAGCAGTTGACGGCCCAAAGCCATGGCAAGAGGGCGAACCCGAACTTGTAGAACCTCCTGGCGTAGGTTACTGCATCTGCCTCCGACAGCCCTAGAGGACCATCAACAGTGGGCCACAACGGACCTACTGAAGCTATGGAGTTTGCATTCGATTCGGGATTCCGAATTTGACGGTCAACCGTCGGCGATTGCGAAGCCTCCATTGCGGTTAATCGGTCCAGGATCGCTTCTTTCCTGGTGGCAGATGATTGCAGCTTATTTTAAGTGAACAGAAAAAAAAAGTTTGGACCAAAATTGTGAATGACATGAAATTTGGTATTTTTCAGGAATTATTCCTTTATTTTAAAAGTACCCCATGTTTCCGCTTATCATCAGATCACCCCAAGTTTATTATTATTGATATTCTACCCCCTAAATTATTCACATTTGTTCAAATCATCCCATGATCTGACAACCGCGAAGCAACGGAAAATTGTCTCCCAAAACGACTGGCCGTTAAGAAACGGTCGTTTCTCTATTATCTCTTTATCTTTTCCCTCTGGACGAACGACAGGAAGCTCTGCAAGTGAAGAATAAGCAAGAAAGGGCTGCAGAGCTTATAAAGCTTGGCCCAGCTGTCTGCGAGCGTTTCCTTCACCTCCCATGGCGTTCTCCACGGCTCTGCCGCACAACACTTTTCCCCAGTTGTCTCCTCTCCCGCAACCCATGAAGAAAAGCCTCAACTTTCTCGGCCGCCTGCCATCTATAAGATCCGTCAAGGCAGCCGCTGAACCGGAAAAGGAGAAGATCGCCCAGGCTAAGACCGAAGAGGCGGCTACCAATGCTCAACCTGCTACCTTGAAGCCACCCAAGAAGCCTGTCTACTCGAGTAAGTCCGAGACTTTCTTAAGGAACACTGCTCTAATATTTCGGATGGTCGACCGCTTAGTTGGTATTCTAGACATTGAAAAATTGAAATGTCTATCTGCTTCTGTATTTGTTGCAGTGAAGAAAGGACAGATTGTGAGAGTGGATAAGGAGAAGTATCTGAATAGCGTTAATGTAAGATGGATCTTTCTTCTAGAATCTGTTCATACATTTTTGTCCCAGAAGATTGTTTTCTTGAAAATCCATGGGATTGATTTGCAGAAACAGTACATTGGGTACTCTTTTATTGGGTATTCTTGAGACAAACTGCCCCTCTGGTTCTCTCTGCAGTTAGCTTCGTCATGGGATGTTTCTCTAGAGTTTCAGCATTTGATAGTGAATTGCCCAAATTGCATTTTGAGTAGGAAGAAAATGAAGATTTAAGTTTCTAAAAGTAAATTGATTATCCACTTATCTTCCTTAATTGCTAGTCTTCCAGTGAAAACTTCAATAAGACCACACTGACAATCTCCTTCTTCAATACCAGTACTTATCTGTAGGACATCCACCTTATTATAAAGGATTAGACTATATTTACGAGGACCGGGGTGAGGTAATTTCATGTTCAAGTGTCCCTTCCTTTGATGCAAGGCTTCTACACATCTATAATTATATGATCCTCTATTGGAAAACTATGATAGGTCCTGGACTTGAAGATCTTTGAGACAGGAGAGTATGCACTTGTAAGTAATCCCCTCTCATGTAACTGTAGAACTGCTTCAATTTGAAATCCCTGTTTCTGAATCAGGTTCAGTGGTTCTAAGGTTCCACCTTCATCAAGTAGTTTTGGGGATTGATCAATTTATTTTTATTACAGTTCACCCACAAAACAGAGTTTAGAAGTTTCAATTTGAATGGTTTTTTTAGGTGGCTTGGGTAGGGATTCCTACTGCACCAGCTTGGCTTCCCACTGATATGCTCATCAAGGTGAGAAAGAACAACCTTTCAAGCTTAATCCTGCAAGGTTCAGTGTCAGCATATGAAAAATTGACATAGTTACATGACATCTTCTCCTTTTCATGCAGTCAGGGAAACTCAACTACGAGAGACTGTGAAGACAATCCAAAATACAGATTGCACCATTTTTACCATGAGATCTCTCATGCATCCATCTTAAGAAAAACAACATTATTGGATTATTAATGAAAAACCAGTTCTTCTTCATCAAGTAGTTTTGGGGACGCCTCAGAATGTGAGCTCGTATTTTCAGCTTTATCTTGTCAGTTTATGCCCAAAACAAACATCCAATTATGCTGAACTCTCCACATAAGGAAACTATTCCAGACAGATAGCAACTGTTACAGCACATCCATCGTTAATTGCATTTATACATGACCACATAACGGTACAACAGTGTCACTCTTCAAAGGATTCTTGATCTCGGGGACCCGCCAGGAGTATGAGTTCGGAAAGGAGAGACCCCTTGCCAAGGGTCAAAGCTGTACATCCCCTTGGGTGAAATTGGATGGGGAGACAAATCGTTCATATTGCCATTACTGATGTTGAAAGTGGCTCTTCCAGCATTGGAATAAGGGTGAGGAGGAGAGGGAAAGCAGCTTCTATGCCTGGCACCAAACTGTCTTAGAGGGCTCGAACATGGAGAGACCGGTAAGGATGTAATTGCCCGAAAATTCTCTCTGCACATTTGTATTTAGTCAGGTGAATCGTCCTCAATAGGTATGAATAAACAAAGGAACATATCCCAGAAGAGGGTCCACTATAGCATGATCACAAATAATTTCTTCTAACTTGAAATTTAAGAGAAGGAGAAGTAGAATTACATTGGGGTTGATAGTGTTCGTGAAGGCATGGCTGTGAGATTGGGTTCAAAACTCCAATCAGAGGGACCAGCAATAAATGGTCTTTCCGGATGGAGGTCCAATGCTGAGCGCTGTCAGAGCAGAAAACAATTACCAAATCAGTTCATAATATTTGGTTGCAGACTTGTAGTCAAGCAAATAGCCAGTAGAGTTTGGAGTTGGGAACCTCTATTTGCTTTTAGGTTAGCTCTACACATAAACTTCTCTTTTTGTTCTTTTTCAAATGAAGAAATCATTTGTACTTGTAATAAGTGGTGATTACAAAAGAACAAGTGAATTCTAAATTATCTCCTTTCAAAGACATGAAAGGAAAGAACCTTTTTCTCCAAATCAAGGGGTGCCCAAAAATACTTTTACAAGGACAATGTAGACCAATGTCCAAGCAAAACTGAGGTGATCATCCCCTTTTCCTGCTCAAACTGAACAAAAGTAGTGGGCAAATAACAGGTTGACTTACTGGTGAGCGAGTCCCATCACTTCCTCGAATAAAGGGATGGTCTAGCAACTGTGAGGCAGTTGGACGAGCATGGGGGTCCCTCTGCAAGCAGAGCCTTATGAAGCACTTGGCATTACTAGAAAGATGGTCAGGAATCTTAGGTATCTCCTTGCTGTTCCCGATCTTAAATATTGCAGCAACCTGTTATATACATGAATTAAAAATGATCAAACGTCAAAGCACTACAGAAAGACCCAGATATATACTGCAAGGAATCAGATGTCTCACCCCCTCATATTGGCTCCACGGTGGCTTTGAAGTTGCCATCTCAAGAATTGTGCAACCCAAGCTCCATATATCAACCGCAAAACTGTATCCATTTGCGTTCATCACAACCTGAAATTTTAGCTCAGGTTAACTAGGGAAAGAGCTGACTTAATAGTCATAGTTGGTTTCAGAAAATAGGTATGGAGATTACCTCAGGTGCCATCCAATAAGGACTGCCCTTGAAAGAAAGCACAGATAGGCAGGAGGTTATCTGTTGGAGGAGAATAAAAATAACAAGTTTTGTTTTTTAGATTTTTTTGCTTCAACTATTTCTCATAAACTGATTAAATTTGCCTCATCCTCAAAAATGTCATCTTCTCGAGAATTTAACAAATTAAAAAAAAGTCTTCCAGAAATCCATTATTCATGCTGTTTAGCAGGAGCTCAAGATTTACATGCTTAGCCATGCCAAAGTCTACCAACTTGATATCACCATTAGTCTCAACCAGTATGTTTGCTCCCTTTATGTCCCTGGAAATGGAATGAACATAGACAAAGGCATTCCTTAAACAATTCAATCAAACATCGATGCATGATAAATTAAATCCGGTGCTAATTCAAGCAAGTCCATACCTATGAACAACAGATTTTCCATGCAAATAAGCAAGCCCAGATGTTATCTGTCTTGTATAATTTTGTATAACTGGTTCCTCCAGTGGACCATATTCTTGAAGTATTTTGTGTATTGAGCCACCAGATACATACTCCAGATAGACAGAAAGTGTTTGTTCGTCCTGTAAAATTGAGTGCAAATACAAGTGTTATTGTTTGCATTGTGTTTCACCTCCAGGTTGTGGCTAAATACATACCAGTTCACTTCCATAATATTGGACAATGTTTGGGTGTGAAAGCTGACTAAGCAAATTTATCTCCTGCAAGAAAAGTTTAAGGATTCTTCAATTCCTGAATTATTTGTTAAAATGCCTTCTTTGTACAAATTCAGGAAAACCTAAAAATTACCTGGTTAAGCTGTTTGAGACTCTCCTTGAATGACCGATCATCAGAAGCAACCCGAACTTCTTTTATCGCGCACATTTGCCCAGTTTCACTGTCCAATACCCAATAAGGAAAGAGCAAATCTTCAAATGGAGGATTATATTGCCAAAACATGGAAGACACATTTTTACTCATAAGAAGCAGTATTGCCTGAACCAATACATTACCTGTTAAATCCAGTATATACAGTCCCGAAAGTGCCCTGCCCCAGAAGTTTTCCTCTCTTCCATTTTGATGCCTTAGTGTGGGGGCTCTCCAGGTGAATAATTCTGGGGCTCAAAGCAGAAGAGCTAGGAGAACCTGGAGGCAAAGGCAGGGGGTGGGATGGACTTCTACCCTCTTCTTGCCTCCATGCTGGAGACCCCAGATTCACAGTGGAAAACTGAGGGTGAGGCGATGTGGGACTTGTGGGTCCCCTTGATCCTGGTCCGGGGCTTCTAGACCTGGGTGCAAACTTGAGATCAGCTAGTCTCCTGGTACAAAAGAACAGAGAAAATCCGCCTTGGTTATGATAATTATCTGGAGAACAGTGATAAGAAGAGGATTCTGGCCATATTAGTCAAGATCACAAAAAAGAGAGACCTAGAGAGTCTTCAGTACAACTGCACATCTAATAAGGACAACCAAAAAAATACAGAGTATTTTCAGTATCATATACTTACAATGCCCACTGATTCAGTGTCTTAGAAGTCAAAACACTGTCATTGATTACTTTTAGGAGACTCCATAAATGGGGAAAACAAAGACAAACCGATCCCAAAATAGCAGGTATCACTGGCCCAATGGAGGAAAGAATCCCTTGTGATTGGCAATTAGATCACAAACCATAAAGCCAATGAAGATATCAGATACATGTTTGATACATCCATCTGTAAATCCTAGTTCCCACAAATTAACATCAAACAAAAAAGGCATCCCCTCTGGCAGTGTCAATAGCTTCAACCTGATTCAGAAGGGATCTCATCTTCAGTCTCAACTGCAGCTAATTCACTAACCCTTCGGATGAGTAGCTTCAGAAATGGAAGTTATAAAGCCTTATAGGGCAGATAAACAGCTAGTCCTAACAAAATCCTCGATGGCCCCGATTAAATCCCCAAGAAGCTAAAAACGATATGTAAAGCCCCAACCTTTGAACAGAGAGCTGGGAGTTATCATCCGCTGAACCCGACGAGCTCATGCTCGAGACGGAAACCGATCCGTTCTCGATCCCGACGGATTGGGTCGAGGAGAAGGAAGGACGGGGCAGGGGTATCCCGATCCTCTCGCCAGCGCCATCCGAATCGCCGCCAGAGAACCCCCTCGGCGACAGGTCAACCCCGAAATACCCGCGTATGTGATCCCCGAGCTGATTGTTCTTTTGAGCATCGTTCTTCGTCGGAGACTTGACGGCGGGGATGAGGGGATTTCTCTGCGGGCTTTTCGGCTGGGACTCCGAGGAGCCCTTCTTCCCCTTCCGTGATTTACTCGGCCACCAAGCAGGCATTTCCCCCCCACAGTATCACCACCAAATCTCAGAATCTTATCGAAGAAGAAGAGAAGGATGAAGACGGAGGTAGACGAATCTGTGTTCTTCGGCTTAGGCCTCAGGTTTGAAGCCGGAACTGCTCGTAGCTATGGAGGGAGGGACGTATAGACAGATCGATGCCCCGAAATTAGGCGTAAAACTGTAGTGGCGGCTACCCGTTCGTCAATTTTTGACAACTTCAGGTCCACATGAGCCCAGAGAAACTGTAAAGACAAATGAAGCAGGCTCTATACACCCGGTGTACGGAAATTTCTGTCAAGTGTACCTGTGATTTCTGGGTATAGAGGCGGCTGTCGGGGGCTGAAACTGCTACGTGGTAATCGAGAAAGATATTATTTACAATTTTAAATTTTCATAATTCCAACTCAATTTTAGTTTTTTTTTAAAAATATATAATCGAAGGATTATTATTATTTTTTAAATATGTATTTCATACGGAATATTGTACTTGGCCGAAAAAACAAAAAGGGTGCCTATTTTATACATAATTCCAAAAATAAAATTTCAATAGTGTGAAATTGGTTTGTCGTCCAAGTTGTCGAAGCAATGTAAGTGTAAGCCTATCAAACATGTGACACAAGTTTCCATCCACTCACTTGTCTTAGCCAGATCACATTTTTTTTTATCAAATTTTGTCTAGTTACGGACAGAGCAGCAACATTACATTTTTTTGGAGTCAACCATTATTTTGGTTTAAATGTTTGTCCAATTATTTTTTTTATAATTATCTAACTCAATCTCATGTTCAATTGTCACTATTTAAAGTTTATTTTCATTTTATAATTACTTTATATGAAATAATATATCATATTTTTAATAACAAAATTAAAAATTTGTGTAAATATGAAATAAAAGTACGAGGTAATTAAGAAATAATTTTAAGGAAAATGTTGGTTGGAACAAACTTCTAGGACCTAGTTTACCTTTTTTTTTCAAATATATGATATTTGAAAGTCGTGTCGTGCACGCTTGACCCTATCCACGTTACGGAAAAGGAGGAAAGGGTTAAAAACCGGCAGTCACGTTACAAAGTTGACTCCTCGCCGCGTAAGCATGTAGCTTCTACGCGCTCTCTACCCTTCAATTGGTAGATTTTACAAAAAGGGGAAGGGGTTGAAGAAGCCGACAGACATGATAGGGCCGGCGGGTCGCCAGAGGATCCAGCACTATGATCCTTTTTGTCTTTTTTTATTTGTTTTATTAAATGTAATTATTAGTAATTTATAAATAAAATTACATTTTTTGGTTATCTATATATACAAGTGAGTTATTGTTGACATATAATCTGGTTACTTATTTTTCTTTACTTTAACCATTAATAAGCAAAACTATTAAAATTAGAATTAACTAATATTAATTAAATTCTTAAATATTAAAGGGTAGATAATGTAAAAAAAATGACATCTTCTACGTCGCATAATTCACCAATTTCTAGAAGAGACATACTGATGACTAAAGCACGTGAGGAAATTGTCTTCGTTTCTACAACCACATCTTCTTAAAAAAAAAAGTACCTTTCTGACTTTTTGCACAACATTTCCTTTCCTTCATTATTCCTTGTTCACCTACTTTTTACATAATTTATTAAATAATTTATTAAAAAATATATTATTATTAAATATTAAATAATAATTCAATAAATTAAAAACAATTTCTATATTATTTACAGAAGAAGCAACTTGCTGCCTCGGATATGCTGCTCGGAAATTGCATCAGCCTAAGAGTTATACCAATATTTATATATCCATTTCCTAGTTTTTCAAATGATATAATTATTCAAATAAAATATTAATTTGAATATAAATAAAAAAGTTATGAATTATTGAAGTTGATTTTGTAATTTATCATATTGCAATAGTGCACTATGACAAGTTATACATCCACCCACATATTGTATTAGTGGTCTTTCTCATCTGATTTAATACTTAAAAATATGAATTTTTTCGACTAATTTTTAAAATTCATCGCTTGTTAAATTAATTTATTGATAGAACTGTATACTACACAATAACAAATAAAAATATGGCTAATTAGTAGCGTAATTTTAGAGTTCAGGCATATAAAATTTGAATGTTTTTTATTCGAATTTGGATCAGAATTCTTTTTAAAATCTAAAAACTCTATTTTTCAATAAACTTACTTGCATAGAGCACCGTGTTTTCCAATAAAACTCTGATTAAGCTCAAAATTGAGTCAAATTAAGAAATTTAAAATTCAGGGTGATCGTAGTGAGTTGGGGGAATCAATTAGCAACATGATATGGGGAATTAACAATGTTTAGGCAGTCAATTGGATAAAATGATAAATCGAACGTCAAAGTGTAAAATTTGAGAAATTTAGGGCGATTTGGGGATTTTTAAAAATTGGGGGTTGAATTACAATTAAAGGGAAACTTAGGACTTGAGTATAAATAAGAAAACTTTAGGGACTTAATTGAGGATAAAAGGGGTATTAAAGGCCAAAATATAAAAATTTTGGGAACTAGGGACCCAAATATAATTTAGAAAAAATTGAAGAACATTTGTGTGTGAAAGAGGTATCACATACCAAATCCCCTTATGTAATTTCTAGAATCATGTAGAAATTGAGTGTTTGAGTACTCACGCAAAGAAGCCCATCGCGAATTAAGAATATAGCTAGGAAGAATATATCACAACTGGTTAAGTAGAAATTCCACATTAGACCGTTGTGGGTGATAAGCATATTTTTTAGTTAAAATGATTTTTTAGAATTAGTCTCCCCTTATTTTGTGAGCGTGCTTAAACTTTTTTAGAGCTACTTTTTAGTGTAACTAGAATTGCTCAAGTGGGCTAATGGACATAGGTTTTAACTCGTCAAGAATTAGACAAATTAAGAGTGTATGAAAATTTTCCATAAAAAGGTGGTAAAATTGTGTGATATAGCTACCGAGCCCAAGACCAGGTCGTTGAGCTTATTGGGTTAGTAGCTACCACGCCGAAGTCGAGTTATTGAACTCGTTAAACTTGTGTACATTGGGTTGAAGCCAGGCCAACAGACCCGTAGGGCTGGCAGCCTAAAAATAAATGTCTTAATTAAAAGACTTGTGATTGTGCATATTAGCATGTGGAACCATTGAGGTGCCCGGCATCCGGTAGTGCTAGTTAAAATGGCTATTAGACGATATAGGAGCATAAGTGAAGTTTGTCATCAAGTGAGTCAATAAGCTCAGATAGTTTCAAGCACATTAAGACCAAGTAAGAAGGGGAGAGCTCTCATCCCACAATAGCGGACACACAAGAATCGGGGTCTGAGTGATGGACGGTAAGGCTCATTGAGATCTATTGTAGGAGGTGAGACCACCAATGGTGGTTGGTAAATGCGCTACGGACTACAAGTGGAGTAGTCGGGGATTGCTCTACAATTGTATAAACAGTTATGATGAATGGGCGAGTGGGCGAGTGTTGAGTGACAAATGAAATTATACAAAAATATTTTTAGGTATGTCGTAAAAAGTTTCCCTCACTAAGTTATGAAATTCATTCCCCTCCCTTAAATTCTTTTCAGGAAAACTTCGTGCTAGTAGAATTAAAGGCGGGAAATGAACCAAACCTCCAAGGTAACTACACTTAAGATTCCTGTTTAATTTGTTGTGATACACACGCAAGTCTTTCCATTTCTTGAATCATCTTGATATGAATACTATGGTGGCTCAGAGAAGGGTGACAGGTTGATCACGAGGATTTAACCAAATCGAATTAGTAAGTGACAACAACTATACTAAAAATCGTGTAATAGATGATATTTTTAGTAATAAACCGCATTATTATCAATTAGTCTCAAACTACTTAGAAAATTTTATTGAAAGATAATTTGTTATAAATGTTGGCAACTTGAGCATTATAATCTCGATTGTACAATGGAGAACTTTCATCAATTGATAAATGAGGAGATTGTGAATAATGTAAGATTAAAACCCTTATGTGTAGGAGACATAAAATTTAATTTTTGACAAATGAGAAGTTAAGGACTAAAACTACTGTTTTTATAATTGAGGATTGAATTTTGAATAAGGGAGAGTCTAAAGATTGAATTATGAATAGAGTTAGTCCAATGATCTAATGGTAAAATTTGGAAGAAGAGTGGTGGAAACTCAAGAAAAGAAATATATAAACTAAATTGTAACTTTGGGAAGCCCATGGATCAAATCACAAACTTTAAAAAGTTTTGCTATTTAAACGAAATTTTAGAAGTTTAGTAATATAGGTGAAAATAAGGAAAGTACAAGGATTACAAAGTGAGTAGCCAATATTTGGGCCCTAATACGTTACTTATTTGAAAGTACAAGGATTCCAAAGCCCATCTACTAATGTTGTAAATTATATTTTATAAAATTTAGCTTTCACTTATTATTATTTAGAGAGTAATAACATAATTTAATTAATAAGTTACTATTATTGAACGATTTACCATTTACTAAAATTTTATATATGTAAATTATATTCATTATTTTATAAATTATATTTGTTTTATAATTTTATCTTATACTTGTAATATATCTAATAAATTCTAAAAAATCCTTCAACTTACTCCGTTTGTATATATATACGAGTTAAGCTTTCACTCTCCATTTATTAAATTAACAAATCATATGTATAAAATATCATAGAATTAGATAAAAAATTTTAAATATCCAAAAACTAAACCATTAATCCATAATTTATCAAGTCATACAAGTCATATTATTTTTTATAAGTTACTTTACCTAATTAAATTGAGTAAAATCATCAATATCATTACATTGTCATATAGATGGAACCATACATCAAATGAAAATAAAGTTAAAAGTTTGATAACAAATGAAATATTCAAAAAATATTTTAAAATAAAGAAAGTGAGTACAATTTAACTAACCATTTTATAATGTAAAAATTACTATATTTCAAAATGTTCTTTTAAAAATAAATATATCCAAAATATGAAAGAATATATTGAGAGTAATAGGTTATACATAATAATTTAAGTAATATGTAAAAAAAATATGTTCCAATTTTAGTTCTAGATTATCATCTATTCACAACTAAAAATAATATTTGTTATCTATTATTTAAATAATTGTAATTATCATTTAATCTTAACAAAATATTAATTAAAACTTATAATTCTATTTTATTCATTCATTCATGCACCAAAAATTAAGCTACCATATCTCATATCTTATGCAGAAGGTAGTATCCTATTTTACTATGTAGAAACCAATATTGTATAGAGTATAATACGAAGGGAGGGGAGAATAGGGGAAGTAAAGAGGAAAGGAAGAGAGACAGCTCATCCAACCGAAAACGGTCGTGGTGCGTCCGTCCCGCGCGCTTTCTTGGCCGCGCCCGCGCATCACCTGTTGACACCTCACCCTGGTCTCCGCCACGTGGGACGATGTTGAATTACCCATTTTGTCCTTCCTCTCCAGTATGCAAGAGCTCCTCTCCTCCTCCCGCCCCCTTGCTTCAGCCTTCCCGCATTGCCATTTATCGCTCCTCCCACTCTCCTCTCTGCTCTGACGATTGGCCTCTCATCTACCTGCAGGTTCTCTCTCTCACGCACGCACACACACACACACACTCTCTGCATTATGTTTTCCTGCAGTCTTTTCTTCTTGCTCATCCCCAACGGTTGAATGGCCTTTCGTAATCTTGCACGATTCTTCTTCCATTTCGGGCCTATCCATCCGCTTCCTTTTCACGTCGTCCGAGCATCGTCACCATAGCCATGGACTCGTATTCTATATGGACTCTCGATAATATCATCTTCCAATTTTCATTTTGCTTGGTTCTTCTTATCCAAATATTCTAACGAGTTGGCAGTGACATAACTGAATAAATGCTTGTGAAAAGAGAGAGGAATTGGACCGATCCACATATTCTGATCTGTGAAACGGATTCTCATTTCTTTTTCGTGCTTGTTCTCTCGATTTTTTGAAGTAGAATGCAGCCGATATTCGATTCTTGGATCGTATGCAGGGGCGTCTCGGTAGATAGATGCTCGGGCCAATGTGTGCGCGTTTTGATTGTGAAGGTGTGTAAACTGGAATGGCTAACCACGAGTCAGGCCCCCAGGGCCTCTCGAGGAGGCCATCCCGAAGCGCTGCCACCACCACAGTCACTACGGAGGTCTTCGACAAGGAAGTCGTTCCCTCCTCCCTCAGCACCATCGCTCCGATTCTTCGGGTGGCCAACGAGATCAGTAACGAGCAGCCTCGCGTCTCCTACCTGTGTACGTCACCCCTAACATATTTATTTACTTCCGTCGCTCTTCTTACAAGTAGCCTCAATGCTCTTGATAATTACTATCCTTTTTTCTGAATAATTTGAATATACACACATGGACTCCTAATAATTTAAGGAAGCAACTCCATTTATGGAAAATTTCTTACTTTTGGTCTAGGATTAGATCCCATAACTTGAGATCAACATTAATAGCCGGTCTGATCCAGCATTAAATAGATGGGCTTGCTTGATAATGATGAGTATTGTTTACTTTTTTCCTTGGAATGGATGATGACCATTATGGGTCACTGCAGGTCGGTTTTATGCCTTCGAAAAAGCGCATCGGTTGGACCCAAATTCCAGTGGACGTGGTGTCAGGCAATTCAAGACTGCTCTTCTACAGCGGCTAGAGAGGGTGATTTTACAACGACTGCACACTGATAAGAGAGTCGAATAAGATTCGGTTATCTTTCATGTGGCATATTATCAATTAGTTATCATTTGAAAGTGGCTTAATAAACTCTGCATGCTAGATAGGCCGAGGAATCAATAAACTGTCTTAGTTTCAGTTTCATATCCTTCATCACTAGCCCAGCGGCTTAGAATTCACTAGTATATGCTAAAAGACATGGTTTAGTGTCCTACAGCTTCTTATCAGAGGATCTAACCGCTCAATGCCTAACCTTATTTTTAAGGATCATAGAAGAAATAACAAATAGTCTGGATTGGCAGGACAATGCATCCAGTCTTGCTTCTCGAAGGAAGAAGACCGATGCGGCAGAAATTGATAGCTTTTACTATCAATACTATGAACACTATGTCAGAGCATTGGATCAGGGGGAGAAGGCTGACAGGTAAAACAAGATTCCATATTGTTGGGCTAACTATCCACTTCCATGATTTGAAAATCTACTCGATTGATCCCGCATCGTTGACCGATTTGGTGATCAATAGGGCTCAGCTTGGCAAAGCCTACCAGACGGCAGGGGTTCTCTTTGAAGTACTATGCGCTGTTAATAAGACTGAAAAGGTCGAACAAGTTGCACCTGAGGTATAATCCCAGTGAAATGCGGTTCACCAGAAGTGGCGTTTGTCCAATTCATAGTTTTGATTGCTTAGGGTCTGATTTCTTTAACATTTTTTATGGAGCAGATTATTGCTGCAGCCAGAGATGTCCAAGAAAAGAAAGAGATATATGCACCATATAACATCCTCCCTCTGGATTCTGGAGCAACACAATCTGTCCTGCAGCTAGAAGAGGTGAATCTAGGTTAATGGGTTTTTGGTGCAGTCAAACTATGCATTAACTGCTTCTAGCTCCTGGGCCCATCATTCCCTATAGTCCCTTTTTAAAATCTGTCTCAGGTCAAGGCAGCTGTTGCATCTCTCAACAACACTAGAGGTCTGAGCTGGCCAACCTCATTTGAGCAGCAGAGAATAAAGGCTGGAGACCTAGATCTTCTTGATTGGCTAAGAGCCATGTTTGGTTTTCAGGCATGTTCTCACTTGTTCTTTGTAAGTTTTGTCTATACAATACAAGTAACAACCTCAAGGTTGGCACTAACTATTTTTATCTTTTGTGATGCAGCCAGATAACGTCAGGAACCAAAGAGAGCATCTGATTTTGTTGCTAGCGAATGGTCATATAAGGCTTGTCCCAAAGCCTGAACCTCTTAATAAGGCATGTGCTAATCACATTCTATGATACCAAATCTCAAATTTGATCATATATTGAATAAATCAGTCAAATTATATGTTAATGTTATACAAAATGCAAAATTTCCTGTTCCTTTCTGTTGCAGCTTGACGAGAGAGCAGTAGATGCTTTAATGAACCACCTTTTTAAGAACTACAAAATGTGGTGCAGATTCCTGGGTAGAAAGCATAGTTTGAGGTGAGAATCTGATCCTGTATGATGGATATCTTAAAACGCTTATGAACCAAATTTTTTACTCAAATGATTATGACAAACTTAAAATGAACACTTCAACTATGGATTACTAGCATGTGCGATGTCAACTTGCGAAGATTCTGTTACCATAATTATTGTCTTTATAGGCTCCCACAGGACCAGCCTGAGGTGCAGCAGAGAAAGATACTTTACATGGGTCTTTACCTTCTCATATGGGGTGAGGCAGCAAATGTTCGTTTCATGCCAGAGTGCCTTTGCTACATTTTTCACAATGTAAGTGCCTCAGGATCCAAGTTCAATAATCCTTTTCTGTTTTCATTTTCACTTTGACCTGCTTCAAGTTGTAATTTGATCCTGGAACTCTATTATTTTATTTAGATGGCATATGAACTCCATGGGCTGCTGGCTGGAAATGTCAGTATCGTTACTGGAGAAAATATTAAACCTTCATATGGCGGTGATGATGAGGCTTTTCTACGGAAGGTTGTAACTCCTATCTATCGTGTAATTGAAAAGGTACGTCATTATGGATAGAAGTTGCATATCGTCAACCTTCCAGTCATCTTTACCTGGATATTTGATATCATTTTCTATTATCTTCTCAGGAAGCCAAAAAGGGAAAAAATGGAAAAGCCCCTCACTCAGCCTGGTGCAATTATGATGACCTAAATGAATTCTTCTGGTTTTTTCCTCACTAATCCCTGTATTGCTTTGTTTTTGTTGCTTCATCAGAGGATTCTCACTTTGCTACTATTTCAGGTCACCGGATTGTTTTGCTTTGGGTTGGCCAATGCGGGACGATGATGCTTTTTTCAAATCCACGCGTGACTTAACAAAGGTGGTCAGGCTGTAAAGTTTCTTCAGTCTTAATTCTTGGTGTGCCAATTGTGTGATGGTGTAGGCACTTAATGACAGGGAAGAAAGGCTACAAAAAGAGATAGTGGAAGCATAGGAAAATTAAATTTTGTGGAGACTCGATCATTCTGGCATATTTTCCGAAGTTTTGATCGTTTATGGACATTTTATATACTGGCTTTGCAGGTATATGGATTTGTACATATTTCTGTTGTTAACTTGGGCTCGTTCTATTTAATCACGAAAGGTGATCTCTCATATTGCAGGCTATGATCATCATTGCATGGAGTGGAGTATCCATCTTGGAGATCTTCCAGAAGCAAATCCTGTTTGAAATATCCAGCATCTTTATCACTGCATCGATTCTTCGTTTACTTCAGAGTACAGTTTCAATTTAACAAACCTACCATTCTTTTAAAGTTTACTGCGCGTCCCTTTACTATAGTTTCCTATTCCAAAATGTTTTCTTGGTTTTCCCTTCCTTCTCAAATCCACAATTTTTTGTATTTTGGTTTTTAGATAATAATAAGTTTTGCTTTTAAAATAACATTGTGAACAGTTTTGCATTCTAACTGTATTTTCTTTAAATAATGCCAAAAGTTGATTGCACCAATTTATGCTACATTTCTTTGAGATGGACCTTGATTTCTCATGGAGAGAAGCTAAGCATGTACATCTATCAGTGGAAATTTGCTATTGAGAATTCATTAATTACAGCTTTAGCAAACTCAAAAAGTTTTTGAGAAACATCAGCATCTACAGATGGACATTCTCTCTGGATAACACAAGTCATGATATAGTGCATCCCTTTATATTTTGTTTCCTTCTTTCTTTTCTGCTCATTCTCTTATAATTCATGCAGGTTTACTGGACATGATCTTGAACTTCCCTGGTTATCATCGATGGGGGTTCAGCAACATCCTGCGGAACATTCTCAAGATATTATTCAGCGCTGCATGGGCAGTCATTCTTCCAATCTGCTATATTCAATCAGATTCTGTGGATGCAGGCCAAATAAAGAAACTGCTATCGTTTCTTCCTAAAGAAAAAGGCATCCCTCCGCTGTATATTATGGCTGTAGTAATTTACATGCTTCCAAATGTACTAGCGGCTTTGCTTTTTATATTCCCAATGCTGCGGCGTTTTATTGAAAATTCAGACTGGCATATCATTAGACTCCTTTTGTGGTGGTCACAGGTAACCATTTGCCTGCTTATCTTGTACCAGATCTAGTTCAGATTATGCAACATCTTGCTTTAATGGTCTTTCTTGTTTCTAAATTCTCCTTAATGATTTGAACTCATTTGGTATTTGCAGCAAAGAGTTTATGTTGGAAGAGGGATGCATGAAAGTCAATTTGCACTAATAAAGTGAGTCTCATCAGTCTTATAGTACCTTCATGATGAAAGCACCCCTCTCAGCTTTTCAAATTGTTTCAAATGCTAATATTTTTTGCCTGATTAATGTTCTCAGATACACCCTCTTCTGGTTTATTTTGTTGTGCTCCAAATTAGCATTCAGTTATTTTTTCCAGGTTAGTTGCCTAGTTATTTACATATGATTGTGATTATCTTAAATATTTTTTAAAGGAAAAGGGAAACATGATCTGTTCTTTCCATATAGTATTAGTCATTTGATGTTGTTTTCTTCCACAGATAAAGCCTCTTGTGAAGCCAACAAAAGTAATAATTGGGATTTCTTCAATCAAATATGAATGGCACGAACTTTTTCCACAATGTAGTTGTTATTGCTTTTCCCTCTCATTGTTTTTCAATAAATTTGCAGTTCTTTTAAATATTTCGTTTATGAACACAGCTAAAAATAACTATGGAGCAGTTCTTGCACTCTGGGCTCCTGTAATCCTGGTGAGTCTTGCTAAAAAGTCGAATATTGGGAGATGCTTTTCCCTCCTTATATCTCCTTACTTTCATTAGCATTTGAGAAAAGCAGCAAGAGTTTTTACGGGTTAGTAAAGTGCTTCTTTGGGTTAGCTTATAGTGGACCATGCGCCATGATATCAGAATGATGTGGCTATCTCCCTCTCTCTCTCCCCTTTTTTTAAGTACAGGAATATTTCTATTGTTCTATAAAGGCCTAAATTAATTCACAAAATTGATGCAGGTGTATTTCATGGACTCTCAACTTTGGTATTCCATTTATTCAACTTTATGTGGTGGAATCATTGGGGCTTTTGACCACCATGGAGAGGTATTATTCCTTGTTTACTTTCATCATACAAGTCTGTTAATGGTATTCTTCGTCCAACTCTTCTTACATGGCATGTCACAATTTGGAACAATATTAGTTCTCTGCATGCACCCTCAAAGTACAGACCATGAATGAATGTCTATATATTTTCATTCAAAGAATTTGTTTTGGTTACAATAAGAGGCAAAGAATCGGTTTATGGAGTTCATTTTAGAAATCAGAGTCAACTATTTGTAACTAGTAATTCACGCAACTTTGCCGCACAATGACAATTAACCGTAAACTTCTTTCGTCATGTAATTTTAACATGCTCCATTATTCAGATACGTACTCTGGGCATGCTAAGGTCCCGTTTTGAGCCACTTCCTGGGGCATTTAACACCTACTTGGTGCCCACTGACAAGTCTAAGAAAAGAGGATTTTTTGTGAGGCAGTTTTCTGAGGTTTGTCTTCTATGTTGAGGAAGCAACTTGTCATATCATAATTCACAATTTATTGGGGACTATAGTTTATGCACCTGTGCAGGTTCCAGCAAGCAAGAGAAGTGAAGCTGCCAAATTTGCTCAGCTGTGGAATGAAATAATATGTAGTTTCCGGGAAGAGGATCTAATTAGTGACAGGCAAGGCTCTACACTAAATTGGAATTACATATATGCTTCACCTTCAACTTATTCTACAAGTGGGACTAATCTAATAGTAATATGATTCAGGGAGATGGACCTGATGATGGTTCCTTATTCCCTGGATCCGAGCCTAAAGATTATCCAATGGCCCCCTTTTTTGCTTTCTAGCAAGGTTAGAGTTTGGATTTGCATGATTAGTTCATCATCCAAGTTGTCGCGTAATCACATTGTATGATCTTTACAATTCTTTGCAGATTCCAATAGCACTAGATATGGCTGCCCAATTTCGGACCAAAGATGCTGACCTATGGAAGCGCATATGTGCAGATGAATATATGAAGTGTGCAGTTATTGAATGCTATGAATCATTGAAGCATGTCCTCAATGTTCTCGTTATTGGAGAAAACGAGAGAAGGTTATTGTCCATTAAATATACTATAATTCTAGTTTCTTAATCTGGAGCATAAGTCTGGGAAATCCTTTAGTTAGCCTTAATCATCTATAATCCAAGTACAGTAAGTGGAAGCCTTGTAGAAATATGTTTCCTGATAGTTACACGTTCCTTTTATCACATACATATGTATGGCTATGTTTACATAACATGCGGCCATTACTATAACTCATGAAAATCCCATCCTTATCTCATGTATTTCCTGAGCAATATGGATTTTATTTCTTCAGATAAAAGAAATTTATCACTTAAACTGATGCTTTACCCACTCATTTCCATGGTAGTATGATATCAAAGTTGATGCTGGTCTGATAAATTTATCCTGTGGCAGGATTGTTAAGGGAATCTTCAAAGAAGTTGGAAGCCACATTTCCAAGAATACATTCCTGCAAACTTTCAAGATGAAAGCTTTGTCCACTCTATGCGAAAAGTTTGTGGAGCTTGTGGGTATTCTGGTGAGTCAGTTTTGATTGGCTTGTTAGTTAGAAGCAATTCTTTCAGTTTTCCTTCTTTCTTCTATCAATATAAATTACAATGTGCAGAAAGATGCTGATCCGGAAAAGCGAGGTAGAGTGGTATTGCTGCTTCAAGACATGTTAGAAGTGGTTTCACGTGACCTGTCAACCACTGAGATCCGGTTAAATTTCTTTTGGACACAATTTAGCTATTTTCTCAAATTGATGATATCGTGCAGTATATAACTCCGCAAACCTCTGTTTGTTCCAGTGAATTGGTAGAATTTGGGCATAGTAGCAAGGATACCGGGAGACAACTTTTTGCTGGAACCGATGAAAGACCTGCCATATTATATCCTCCTGTAACTACATCACAATGGGAGGAGCAGGTCATCTAGTAAATCATTACTCAGGTCATTTGTTCTTTGGCACTAGTCCTTTGATCTGAACATGGTGATCGTGTCTCTCTATGATTATTAGATAAGACGCCTTTACCTGTTGCTGACGGAGAGAGAATCTGCAATTGACATCCCTACAAACCTTGAAGCTCGTCGAAGAATTTCCTTTTTTTCAAATTCACTGTTCATGAATATTCCTCTTCCTCCCCGAGTCCGTAAAATGCTCTCCTTCAGGTATTGTTAGAATCGTTACAACTCTAATGAACATGGTATTTTTTTCTACTTATTGATAATTCCATGAAACTATAATCGCAATGACATTCAGAACATAGTAACATGATGGGCATGCAGAAACAATATTTCCAGTTACTCGAGCTCATGCCTTTGTTTCTACTTTTTGGTGACTTGCTGCACTTTTTTTTGCACAATTAATGAACCTTCATTAAGAGTAACTCCGTGTATCTAGTTCTTCTAAAAAATCCAAATCTTGCTGCACATAAATACATAAGCAAAGCTAGTCATTTTCAGTTTTTTTAAAGATGGGAACTCATATTTATTGCTCATTTTGTGAGCTTTTTAGTAGGACTCTCATGATCTAGAATTTGTACTTTTGAGGAATTCAAAACTTGTGTAGCTTATGATACCAGTGTTCTTTCACACAATTATTTCACCCGACTTTAATTGGTCGTATCATGACTACCTTCTGTCCTGAGAGATTGTATAATCCAAAAATGACATGATTCGAACCTGCTTTAACTGGCAGTGTCCTTACTCCCTACTATAGTGAAGAGACTGTCTATTCTAAAAATGATCTTGAACTGGAGAATGAAGACGGTGTATCAATCATCTATTACTTGCAGAAGATATTTCCAGGTTTGTGATACAGTAAGATGTTTGACTGGCACAGACTCAGTTGTTTTGGATGAGCAAATTGAGTCTTGGTTTTTCTCCTCATAATACAGACGAGTGGGAGAACTTCAAGGAGAGACTTAACTGTACAAAGGAGAGCGAAATCTGGGGAAATGAAGAGAATATCCTGCAGCTTCGTCACTGGGCTTCTCTAAGAGGACAAACTCTTTTTAGGACAGGTAATTGAAGAGGCCAGTTACTCTTTAAAATTACATGTAGGATATAGATGAGGTTTATATTATTATTGACAACAATGTGGCCTTTATAGTGAGAGGAATGATGTACTACAGGAGAGCATTAAGGCTTCAAGCTTTCCTTGACATGGCTAATGAGGACGGTAAGAAAGCACATACCTTCACTGGATTTTTCTACTGCTAATATTCTATAACTGTGAGACTGATTCTGATAATTAAACAGCTTCAGCTATAATATCCGTCTCATCACCTATAGTATATCTATAGAAGACTACGTAGACTTTTGGGATGTACTCTTTGGGGTTTTATCTTAATTTTGTTCTTCTTTCTTCTAACAGAGATGCAGGAAGGCTACAAGGCAATGGCATTTACATCCGAGGGTGACAAGAAAAAGCAGAGATCTTTACATGCTCAACTTGAGGCCGTGGCTGACATGAAATTCACTTATGTTGCGACCTGCCAGAACTACGGAAACCAAAAGCGAAGTGGAGATCGTCGAGCAACAGACATTCTCAATTTGATGGTCAAGTATGTTTCTAACTGACAGAGAGAGAGAGGACATCAGAAAGTGATAAAATTTAACCTGTTCAAGAGCCTAGTAACTAAACTATCTGGTCCTATATTCCACAGTAATCCCTCTCTCCGTGTGGCATACATTGATGAGGTGGAGGAAAGAGATGGTGACACGGTACAGAAGGTTTTTTACTCTGTTTTGGTCAAAGCAGTTGACAATTTAGACCAGGTAAAGGCTCCTACATTAATGAAGAACGCCATCTTTTACAGAGGTTTCAACAGATCCTCACTACCTTATACTCATGTCGATAGGAAATTTATCGCATAAAATTACCTGGTTCAGCCAAAATAGGAGAAGGGAAGCCTGAAAATCAAAACCATGCTATAATTTTCACTCGTGGGGAGGCCCTTCAAACTATTGACATGAACCAGGTAACTGTGAACAAGAATCTTTCCACAAAATATCTCTTGTTTTTATTCTTTGCATCATGCTACTTGTTCATGCATGTTTCAGGATAATTATTTAGAAGAAGCTTTGAAGATGCGTAACCTTCTGGAAGAATTCAATGGAGACCACGGAGTACGACCCCCCACTATCCTTGGTGTCCGTGAGCACATCTTTACTGGAAGGTTAGACAAATACACAGTGTTTTCCAGGAATGCTTCTTCCCGACTTGTCCCTAATTCACCATTGCTTGTACTGCAGTGTGTCCTCTTTGGGTTGGTTTATGTCTAATCAAGAAGCAAGTTTTGTTACTATCGGACAAAGAGTTCTTGCAAGGCCCCTAAAGTATGTCTAATAACCTATGCTCTCTGAATCTGATTCTGTTGCCTTACATCTACTATAGTCCGTAGAGATGGCCCTAAGCAAACTTTTCTTTATCTTTTTGCCACTTGACCAATTTGAGTTATTTTTCTGCAGGGTCCGGTTCCACTATGGTCATCCAGATGTATTTGACAGAATCTTCCATATTACTAGGGGAGGCATTAGCAAGGCTTCTCGTGGAATAAATCTCAGCGAGGACATTTTTGCTGGTAAGCTATCAAAATCTACTCCTGCTGGAGAAGCAGAACTACTTCATACTAATCAGCCAAATCACATTCTTATTTCCATAGGCTTCAATTCCACGTTGAGACGTGGAAACATTACGCATCATGAATATATTCAAGTTGGCAAGGGCAGAGACGTTGGGCTTAACCAAATATCTCTCTTTGAAGCAAAAGTTGCTTGTGGTAATGGTGAACAGGTTCTCAGCAGAGAAATTTACCGCTTGGGTCACCGGTTTGACTTTTTCCGCTTGTTGTCGTGTTACTTTACAACGGTGGGATTTTACTTCAGTGCAATTGTAAGTACCGTTCCTTTTTATGTTCTTCCATTTGCACTTTTCTTTTTCATTCACATCGTTTAGAGCATAATTCAAACCAATCCTTGATCTCCTTTTCATTATGAACAGATAGTTGTCCTCGTGGTGTATGTTTATCTGTACGGAAAGCTTTACCTCTCCCTGAGTGGACTGGAGAAGTCAATCGTGAAAGTTGCAAATGCTAGGGGGTACGAACCTCTAAAGGTTGCCATGGCTTCTCAATCTGTTGTTCAGCTTGGGCTTCTCATGACCTTGCCAATGGTCATGGAGATAGGCCTCCAGAGGGGATTCAGGACAGCCCTAGTAGACATCATAATCATGCAGCTACAACTTGCAGCTGTGTTCTTCACCTTCTCTCTCGGAACCAAAGCCCATTACTTCGGGCGGACCATCCTTCACGGTGGAGCCAAATACCGAGCCACTGGACGTGGTTTTGTTGTTCGGCATGAGAAGTTTGCTGAAAACTACAGGATGTATTCCAGGAGCCATTTTGTGAAGGGGATAGAGCTGATGGTTCTGCTGATAGTTTATCAGATATATGGCTCGGCAGCCAAGGGCACTGCTTACTTTTTTCTAACAGTCTCCATGTGGTTCTTGGTCTGCTCTTGGTTGTTCGCCCCTTTCATCTTCAATCCTTCAGGGTTCGAGTGGCAGAAGATAGTTGATGACTGGGATGACTGGAAAAAATGGATCAGCAGCAGAGGCGGCATCGGTGTACCAGCGAATAAGAGTTGGGAGTCATGGTGGGATGAAGAGCAGGAGCACCTGCAGTACACTGGGATATTGGGACGATTCTGGGAGATTGTACTCTCCCTTCGGTTCCTCATTTACCAGTATGGCATTGTTTATCATCTCCATGTGGCCCAGGATTATAAGAGCATCATGGTAATGAGCCTATACTAATTACCTTCTTCCTATTCATTGAAATTCTTGAATTTAGCTAGCATCAAAATGCAGCTATTTTACAACTCCTGAAATCTGTCAGATAAAGCCGAATCCATCTTTGAACTGGTTATTGAGAAATGGATCTTTAATGAGAGAGGTCTCTGGATATTATAATTGATCGACTTGTTCTACTAAATGCAGATATACGGTCTGTCTTGGATAGTGATCTTTGCTGCCATGATCGTCCTCAAGGTACACGAGCCTTTTCTTTTCTTACTACCCCTTCACTTAATCCGTCATTCTATTCTCCTTCAGAGGAAGTGATAGAGCTCTTCTCCCTTTCCCCCTAGTTCGTTTCTCCTTTCTGATCTCTTGACTGGCTTATACACACAGATTGCCTCCATGGGAAGAAAGAAGTTTGGCGCCGATTTCCAGCTGATGTTCAGGCTCCTCAAGCTCTTCCTGTTTTTGGGGTCAGTAGTGAGTCTCTGTATCCTCTTCGCATTCCTCAGCCTCACCATTGGAGACATCTTCGCCAGCTTGCTTGCCTTCATGCCCACTGGATGGGCGTTGCTTCAGGTACATATATCACTTTGCCACAAACGGGTGAAAATATGCGCATATATTTTATTTCATCAAACTGTATTTTCAGCTGATGAAACGCGGACTGCTTTTGGTACAAAAAAAACAGATATCGCAGGCGTGCAGGCCATTAATGAAGGCTGCGGGGTTGTGGGGATCGGTGAAGGCGCTGGCAAGAGGCTACGAGTACATGATGGGGTGGCTGATCTTCGGCCCTGTGGCGGTCCTCGCTTGGTTCCCATTCGTGTCAGAGTTCCAGACGAGGCTGCTCTACAACCAAGCCTTCAGTCGAGGCCTCCAGATCCAACGCATCCTCGCCGGTGGCAAGAAACAGAAGTAAAGACCAGTCCCTGTCCTATCGATGCTGTTGCACATTGAGAAGATAATGGCTGCGATTGTTTTGTGTGTGTCTGCGCGTGTGTATCACACAGCTCGTGTATGTTGTTCTACTCTATTACGATAATAGAAAGAACGGAAATATGTCGAGTGAGGCACCACCATACGCAGCCTCGGAATTTTGAATCTGAATTCTTAGAAATTTGAAGAAGATGCCATCTGAGTTTTTTTTCTTTCTTGGAAAAAAAGTTAATATATTTTTCAAACATAAGGGAAAGGAAAAGGCTAAAATTATCAGAATAAAATTAGATGATGCTGCCATACTCTTTGATCCTCATCATGATCTCCACATCAATGGGACTATAAAGAAAGTAAATTATAATTTATAATCAATGATATAAAATCTTTCAAAACTATTTTTAAAAGATATATACAAAAATCTAACGCCCGCACAAATGACTCCGTGGCCCTTTCCCCTTTCCCTACAATTCTACAAGTGACTCCCTTGTCTTTTGCCCCTCTTCGGCTACACTTCTTAAGTGCTCTCTTTTCATCAGGACGACTTTTTGCAATCATTTGGCCCAAGATCTCACTGTGTAATACAAAATGGAAAGACAAAAATTGACCCACTCAAAAAACTTATCCCTTGTGTATCCCTCTTATTTATTTTTTTGTAAACTACTAGAGGAGATTAGTGAGAGACAAACTATTACATAATGAGTAAAATTACTAATGCTGCAAGATCCATTATTTGGGAGGAACTAAAAGTGGTTTGATAGGTAAGAGCACCTAATCTTTGTTATTAGTATTAGACGGAATCACTGACTGAATATGGATGTCGCATCATTGATCATTTAGCAATGATACTACTACATTTCACAAGATCATTCCTTATATCTCCCATAGACTCTGGGTATTATGAAAAATATCTCTCGCTCTTATAATTTATTTTTCTAGAAATACCCTAACCTATCAATATAATCTATTATCAAATATGATGTTAATCATAATCATATATATTAATTAAACATAGTAAATCATATTAATATGTTAAAACTAAAAATTGGTTTACTATCTAACCAATTTTAATATTTATTATTTTATAATGAATCTTACGTATTACATAACAATAAGATGTATCTTATTCATTTGTGAAATGGTGGATAGCTATCAAGTTTTGAATTCACATCGGGTCCAGTCCAACTATTTTTTTAAATCATTGAGTTATTACCATTGTTCCTTAATGCTTTGAGTCTAAGCTCATTTAATAAAATATGGGGTTTTAATCCACTTTTTAAATTATTGGACAAGACCGTTTACTAAACATTAAGTATTAGCTTACTTTTCAAATTATTGAGGTTAAGTATATTTTTTAAGCATGGATCTTAACCCACTTTTAAAATTATTAGGCCTAAGTTAATTTTCTAAACATTATGTTTTAACTTACTTTTTAAATTATTGGATCTGAACCCTAAAAAACTCCTTTTCTAAACCTAAAGTGCTAGCCCAATTTTTAAGTTTAAATATTTGGGGTTGATCCACCGTTTAAATTATTATGCTTTAAACTCATTTTCTAAAAATTAGGCATTAAGCTATATTTTAAATTATCGAAATATTTTTATAAAATTTTTTAATTTAGTTTTCTAAGATTTACAAAATTTTTTAAACAAAGCACGAATATATTGTTAAAACCCTAAAAATTAGGGTTAATCCAATTAAACTCATTATTAATAATATCATTTATCGTTTGAATGATTTTAAAATTTCTCGTGCTCCATACTAATGATCACTTAAAAGTGTACCCCTAAATACAATATATATATTTAGTTATATTATTCATCCCTCTATACTTATTTATCTCATACTAAATTATAATTTCTAAAATTACAATTTTATCTTTAATATCCAATTCACTCATTTTAACCCATTTTTACTCCACCCACCCTTAATTTATATACGTGAAATCTTACCTACATTTCATATTTATTTTTAGTTCTATACTTTCAAATAATTATATTTATAACTTTATTTTTTCCAAAAATTACTAATTAGTACTTAAACTTTTCCAAAATTACTTTTATTCATTTATACTTTCAAAGCCTTTAATTAGGGCATCTAAAATTTTCAAATCTTCTATTAACATCTTTAAACTTTCTTTTGGTTTCATTTGAGTACCCAAGTTTTAAAAAATTACATTTAGATCAATAACTTTCCAATATTTGTCATTTTACTTTTAAACTTTTCTAAAACTTTACTTATGCCATTATATATCCAAACTTCTCCATTTGATATCCTATACTTTTGGTGCCTAAACCTTTTTTGGGTTTTATTTGAGTCCCCCAAGGTTACTTATTTGTGGACAGTCTTCCAAATTTACCAAAATTTTATTTTGGGCCCCTAACTCCACATCCCTCCAAAATTCATTTTTAAATTCATGAATAAATCATTTCATACTCCTAAACACCTTCCTCATGTCCCTTTAGTCATTTTTTGGCCCATTTTTAGAGTTCGTTAGAAAACTGACACATATTGATAAAATGACAGAAACTCACCAGAGACGTGTTTTGAGTAACGACGTGATGGAGTTCGAAAACTAAATCCAATGCAACGATGTGGTGGAGTTCGAAAACTAAATCCAATGCACATCTTTTAAATTTGGGTTCAACTTAAATGAAGTTGTGGGTTATATGCAATTTAACTTTTATTGAGCTTAGTCCAAATTAGGGGATGTTAGAGCTTTCACGACGAAGCATGACCATGAGCTTACCTTTTGCTCGAGTGGCTAGTGGGGTTTATTAGAGGGAGTCGTGAGGATCTTATAGAATTTTTCTTAGCCTTATTTAGCTATCGTGGACACCAGAATTAACAATGGAAGGTCGTGTGTCATTTTATAGTGTAGAACTTGGGCATTGTTCTAGCCATCGGTGCCAATAGAGAGATCGTTAGTGTGGAGCAACGATAGGGAATGGAAGCTTACTCAACTGTGATTTTAGTGCTATAAGAATGACTAAGTTTGGTGATTAGAATAAAAAGTTTAGTGCTATAAGAATGACTAAGTTGGGTTTGAGAGAGAATTTCAATGAATCATTATTGAGGGAGTAACCATGTCTTATATAGGGAGTTTCGTGAGTATATGGATCACCGGTCCATGGCTTGGTTTGATCCAAATAGGGTTAAATAGTTCAACTTTGCATACGGTGCGTGTGGCGCATGTCTGACCCGTTTGATTGTTGACACTGTGTTGAATTAATTTCCGATGAATTTTTTGGTCAACTCAACCAATTTTAGTATTTTCTTAGCCTATTCACACCTAATTTGACCATTTCCCCGTCTAATTTATTTTTCTAGAAATATTCAACTCATTTTCTTGTGTTTGATACAAAAAATTACCTTTTTACTTTTCCAGAAACTTCTCAAAAAAATTATTTCGTTCTGACTCTGAACCAATTTGTTCCAATTTCATTATGGTTCTTGTTCGGATATCTCTCAATACTCGATTCCCAACATTGGAAGTACTTTAGGGTCTATTTCACATTATTTTCACCACTTCTCATATCTCGACTTGAACCTGTTTCCCAATCCATTTTGATTTCCTATTACAGTTCGATCTAATTTACTAGGTTAATTCTAATTTCCGCTCCATTTGATCGACTTTCCCCCTTTTTAGAAAATGAGGTATCATAACTACTCCACTCCTTTTTAGGAGTTTTATCTGTATAACTTGATACACTTAATTGTAACACCATGCAACCTTATAAGAATCTAAAACAAGTGTGGGTATTTGGCTTGTATTACTGACTCGGTTTCCCACGTCTCCTCTTCTACCTAGTTGCTACGCTATAACATCTTCACCATGTTAATCTTTTCCTTTGTTGGTACTTCTCTTGGTAGTCTTTTATTTGTATCGGTTCCACCTCATATGATAGTGTCTTCTCTAGCTCATGTCGAGTCTGGTCCAACACGTGTCTTAGATATAGTTTGTATTTTCTTAACACTGACATATAGAATACATTATGTATTATTTCCAATTCTTGTAGAAGTTGTAGCTTGTAATCTATTGGTCCAACCTTCTATACCACCGAGTATGACCCAATATACCTTGGGTTCAATTTACCTTTATGCTGAAATTACAAAATGCCCTTCCATTATGGTACCTTAAAAAATATTTTATCACCCACATCAAAACTTAATTCTAGGTGCCAATTATCAATATAGCACTCTTGCTTGTTATGGACAGCTTTTAGCTTGGTGGTATCATCCTAATTTTCTCGGTGGCATCCTCAATAAGCTCGACTTTTTCTAGCTTGTGTTTCCCTACCTCATCACATCGATTGTCTAATCAAACTTATCGTCATTACTCCTACTTAGTTATTATCGGGACTTGTTTGTCCCGACTGTATTTCCCTTAAATCGGATGTGTGATCCCCGTATGAACAACTGTTGTATTCTAAATGAATCATATTGCATAATCGGGATCAATTTTAAATCTTAAATTACTACTTATATACTATTCAATAATTTTTTAGAAATTACGATTTTGCCACTCGGGTTTGGTTCTCTCAACCCATGTGTTAATGAACTGATTTTAACTAACCCCTCCTATGATTTCATTCCGCGTATCATAGGTTAAACCCACACTTGATCATATTTACCAAAATACCCAAAAAACTCTAAGTTCCCCACTTATATAACTTAACGTTTCAAAAGTTTACATTTTGGTCCTTAATTGGGCAAAATGGTAATTTTGCCCTTACTCATCAAGACTTTCTCATTTTGGACACTAGACTTCTGAAGTTTCTAATTTGAATCCTAAAATTTCCTTTAGACTCATTTGGGTCCCTAAAATGCATTAATTACAAGTTGGTCCCTAAAATAGGTAAAATTACCATTTTACCATTTACTTGTAAAAAGTCTCATTTTTACCTTTTTACTTTTTTAAAATTATCATTTTACCCTTTATAGTTTAAAATGAACTATTGATCCCCATCAGTAATAAATGACAATTTTGCCCCTATTTGAGAAAAAAAAATACCATTTTACCACTCATTTACCAAAAATTATGATTTTGCCCGCAAACTCCCAAAAATAATTTTAGACATCTTCATTTGTCTAAAAACTATCTCCTAGTCCCTTAGGATATCCCTAGGGACTTTTCCACAAATTTTCTCATTTTTAAAAATTGGACCCCAAACTTTCAAAGTTTACACTTTATTTATTAAACTTTAAAAATCAACTAAATCAACTTCTATTTTTACAAATCACTCCAAAATACTATTATTATACTCATAATGGTGGTGGGTGGAGTGGTGGGTCATACTCCAGCCAAATATGGCTGAATTTGGTCATTTTTCAAAATTGGTCGAAACAAATCTATAAGTTGTCGGAAATTCTTATAAGAGGTAGCTGGAGGGATAGACAAAGTTGAGGTGTTTTGAATCCAAGGTCCAGGCGAGTCGTTCTATGGTGGTGCTTGACCAAGTGATCATTGGAATTGGAAGAATTTGACCCTTAACTAGAAGCGATCGGGCAAAGTTGGATAGATTCGACGGTGGAGATCGACTCGTGGTAGCTAATTTTCCTCTTGTCGGATGTATGTCCTTGTTATGGAGAGGTAGAGGGGAGGCAAGGAGTCACTTTAACATTAGTGGACACTAGAGTGGTGACCAGAGGTGGTCGAATTTGGCCTTGCAAAGCCAGCGATGATAGATAAATTTTCTGTCCTAGATTAGGGTCAGCCAAAATGACCCTCATGCGGTATTTTTCGGCCACTAACAAGTCAAAATCTGGCCAAAATACTCAATAGGTGTCCATAAGCGGTATTTTGACACGAAGATCACTCTATTTGGTAGTAAGACGAAGGAGAATTGCTCATTCGATCATAGGGAGGTCAAGAAGGTTTCTAGTATTTGGATTTTGGTCTTTGAATCTAAAATTTGATATGTTCAGGAAGAGTTAATTCAATTAATTTCGTAGGGGGACCGGTAGCTCAGTTGTGAGTTGACCATTATATTTTGTCACGTATAATTTAGTCCAAAATCGAATCAATTTGAGTAATTTGTATGAAGATGTATGGTCGCAATCCGTCGAGCGAGAAGGGACGCACAAGTAGTATTAAGGTGAGTCTGGGTGGATCCGACACTGATTTGGGTAACCTTACTTCCCTTATTCTAACTTCTTTTTATAAATTAAATTACCTTTTTCCATTTTTTGGATCTATTCAGTAATTTAATCCGAAATCTAGGTTTCCTTTGGTCGAAAATTAGATTTTTCCAAAAATCTCGATTTTTTTACTTGAAAAATCGATATCTAATTCGATTGAATTTCTATTTTCTACTCAGGTTCATATTCCCACTTACAACATTTGTTTATGATCAAATTCGATTTCCAATCCCGGTTCGAGATTCTATTCCTGATTCGATTCGGTGTTCCATTCATAATTTAGGTTTTCATTTCTGATTTAATATAATTTTTCAGTCCAATTTGACTTAAAATCGATTATAGAAGTTCTATTATTACAACTAATACTTTCATTTTAAGAGTTGTCTTCAAAACTAAATCATTTGCTTAGTAGGATTTCCTTTCGTAGCCCACTTAGTTTTTCTACTTCCTATAATTCATGCAGTAGTAATATCATTGTATATTTTTACCGTCTTCCATTCACATTTTTATAATAACTTTTTTTTTGTACAATTTTCTTATTAAACTTAGGCCCATCATTTATATTAGGCTTGGGGGTAACTTTTTTTTCCAATACATCCATTGATAATATCCTAACATTTTAGGTTAGCACTAATATCATGAATTTTATCATAAATTTGTAAACTTACATAAGTATTATTATGTATTTAACCATTATTGGTATTTTCCTATTTTTTGTCCTATTTATCACGAAAGCACATATTAATAGTTTATCTAATTTAAATTACAACACTTATTCCAAAATTTTCTTTTTGAGATCCTATGCTTGAGTGTATAAATCACTCTAACCACGCATAGTTGTACAAGTATACATAATTGTACTAGCGCTGCAATGCTCACTACTCTATCAAATCTTATTTTTTTAAATTGAACTCGCCCAACACTAATATAAGAGACTATTTATTTTTTTCAAGATTTTTCTTTTACTAACTTAATTAATTTTATTTATTACACTCACAATTTATAACTCTTGTAACTAATTAGGACTTAGACCATCTTATATAACTTTTATAGCCACTTAGGATTTAGACCATCTTAGGTATCATTACAACACTAACATGTCTAAGAATATTGACATTATTTCCCTATTACATAATCATATTTATTCCATCACAAGAATTCAAATCTTTTTCTATACTCTATTTCACCTCCCAAATTTATTATAATACTTTAAGTACTTTTTCTCGTAACATAGTTATTACTATGGTACATTACTTATTACCTAATGATGATTGTCATCCATTTTCTTAAATAAGTTATCTCCCTTTTCTTAAATTCTCAATATTTTATGCCATGAGTTATCTCTCATGTGTTATTTTATTGATATTTTTATATATCAGTTTTTAATATCAAAACAATCATACAATTTTCATTAAAATACTTACAAACTTAAACTCTATTTCCAACAACTGTATTATTATTATACCATAATTATTATCTCATTTTTTCGTTAAAAAATTAAAAAATTAAGATTTTATATTTGATTTTTTTATCAAATTCATCTTTCTCTTTTAATATATTTGTACATATTTAATTATATAAAAGTTTTTTACATTAAATACATTACATAAAATTAAGTAAATTTATAATTATATTGTATATTGAATTTGAATAAAATGATGAATTTATGAAATATTTTTAATATAATATATTATTAAATAGTTACTATTTATATTATATTATAAATATTATTTATTAAGTATATATACATTCGGACCAATTGAATCCAAAATGACCTATGAACACAAACCATAAGCCATACCTTGACCAAGGAGATAGGCTCGTCCCGCCAATCAAGCCGCGACAGGGTGGCCACACAATGTCGACAGGGCATATACCATCTTCCTTGTCGATCACTGTTGAACATCCATCATGGGATAAAAGAAACAGAACTCTCCTGGGTCTAGTGAGAGAAGAAATTTTTTCCTAGACTATGGTTAAGCTTTAATTGGTATTATTGATTAATTAATAATGTCCCACTAATTTCTCATAATACATTTATGTTAAAAAATAATGTTATATTTACTAAAATGAAAAATACTTTAAAATTATAAACCAATTATCAGTTTAAGTGGACATTCACAATATTTTCACGCAGTTTAATAGATCACTAGTGATTAAATTTTACCACTGAAGTCCCCATTGGAACATAAAACCAAAAAAAAACAGTTCATAAGGAATATGATAGACAAACCTCATAAATTTAATTGTGGAAGAAAGTACTCAAGCATAGCTGCTGATACATGTCAAAAAACTTGCACTGAAATATAAGTCTAGGGAAAAGCTAACTATGATTCTGAACACAAGGCAAAGAGATTCAATTGAAGCATCGGTCAAAATCGTAATCTCCAAAGAAATTGGATGAATGCAAATGTGAATTCACATACCAACTAGAGTTAGCCACCAGCCACAGTTCATCCTTCTTCCATATGGATGAACACGAATTTGCATATCAGGTAGATTGACAAGAGAAACCGTAATGTCTCCATATCCTTTTCTGTCCTGAGGAAAATTATAAGAGATGTTCTGGGGAGACTGATTTCTTCTAAACATCTAAACATGATGCCAGTTTACAGGACTTGCCACCTTGGTATCACAAAATAACCGGGAGAAAAAAAAATTAGCCCACAAGCGCAAAATGGCAAAGGAAACGAGAAAAATCACTTATAAACAACACGGAGAAGCTTCCAGGGAATTTCCAAAGGCTGCATCCGATGATTCTGCTGCTTCCCCCCCAACAGGAAAAAATTCTTCTGTACAATGATCTGACTGACTAATATTGGTACAAAGGCCTGCTCAGCTTCAATTGCTCAGGAAACCCACCAAACCCCAAATCCAGTTGTGCCAGTAGGGAGTACTCGATGCATTCAAGTGTGACTTCACAGTAAGGGTCTTCTCTGCTGTAAACAATTCTTTGCATTTATGCCACAAACAGAAACAAAATCTGCAGCCAATCATACAACAGATCTGCAGCCCTTCTTCAAAGGGACTTTGATTAGGCAAAGTAAAGGTCCAAGTGGATGTCACCACCGGACAGAACCATTTTAGAAAACCAAATGCTATCTTTCTTCTGCTCATAAAATCCCATTCAAGACTCTTTGATAGTAATCATATTGTCGGGTCCGCCATGCATCTAAGCTACTGCTGATTAGGGAAAGCACCAATGATACACATTGCTGCCATGAATAAAGCACAATAAGCATACAATAGTGATATGATCTAAGAGTGCTGAAAATGCCCAAATTTGTTATGTGAAGGCAAACCTCTTCAGTAAAGCTTAGATGGAATCGCTTTCTTAAGTTCTGTATAGTCCGTGGACCGCCTTTGAAGCAAGGGAAGCCTGAATCCTGATCAAAATTAATCACAAGAAGTCCAGTCAACAACAGAAGTAGATGAATCTACTTCTCAAAGCAACTAGCTAGGTTATGTTTTGTTTTCAAGAACATTTATTTCTTTTGTTAACTCCAACACAAACTGCAAAAAGCAGTTTAACATTTTTTCCTTCTTGCTATGCACAATTATCAAGATGAACATAAAATAGGGCAATCTACTAGAAAGATCTAAATGTCCATATCCATGAGAATATTAAGTCCACTGCAGAAGTAAATCTTAAAGGAAAATGAAAGTTGAAATCTACAAGAATTTTTTACTAAGGAGAGGCTCAGGGAGCATCTAACCTGGAGCATCTCAACAAGTAAAATAACACGCTCAGCATGTTTCCGACAAGTGAGGAACCCTTGAATGCACAGAACCTAAGAAACAGATTATTGACACCTGAATATGATGCATATATGAACCCAATTGAACTCTAAAGAATTGAAGCATGACTCTTGAATGTTATTGCACCATACCTTAAAATAGTCAAAGAATTCACTTGGAACTCCCTCAGCATCAGAATCCATAACCTAAGATCACAAGGATATTAAAGTTTCTCTGTGCTGGAAAACTATGCATGGGTTCCGGAACCCTGTAGACAAAAAGAAACTTCGTGTAGCATCCATTCCTACCTCAAGAAGTTCTCGTGTTAGCTTGAATGGAGCACTCTCAAAATTTACACCACCAGGGGAATTTGAGAGCATGAAACCAAAATCAATATGTATGATATGACCTTCTTCATCTAGCAAGAGGTTGCCATTATGGCGATCCTTCACCTGTGACATCAAAAAAGTTTAGGTACTTTCTAAGAAAAAAGTTCCCATAAAATTCAACCAGATTCCCTACACATTCAGTTAACCTATGAATGAATTGTAATAATTATGGCCGTAAATTATGAGCAGTTCCTGCTCTAGAAGATTTCTTTAATTAGTGAAACACCGAACTACAATCAATCCAATCCAATTGATACTTCTAAAAGGTAAAGTAAAAGATTGAAGCTGTCCCGCCCTAAGTATTCATGTGCTCAAAACACAATAACATCAAGGAACATATCCTGTCACACCTCTCAAGTGGCAAACTGATTATATAAGTGGAGCCAGCATGAAGCTCACACGGTAATATTCCATTGACCCATTGAGTATCATGAAAGAAAATTTTGCAGGAAATGGTCCACTGTTACCTGGAGGAGGTAGCACACTAATGAATATCCAGCCATGCTCTCTACAAAGTTCCTCTGTTAAGATATTTTGTGCATTAGTGCCCTAAATACATAGATGTTTATCCTAAACTAAAAATTGACTATTCATTACCTGTGCAAGCTTAAAACTAGGAGAATTTTCCCCATATTTTGCTAAGAAGAAATCACGTAAGCTCATTATATCGGGATATCTACTCTTAATAGAATGAAGTGAAGCCTGCAGGACAAAAAGAAATCAGCATTTATATGAAATTCTCACATGGTAATTTGAAATAAGTTATGTAATATATCTTACTGTATCTGGAATCGTTTCAATGAGAGCCGTGTAAGATGAAGTAACCAAGACTTCATAAGGGCGCAACCAAAGAGGGAGACCAGCTTCTTGAAATATATCTGATAAAATTTGTAATCATTCACTAGCTATTCAAGGAAACAAGAAAGGATTGCCTAAAAGATTAATCATGCTAATGCAGGGTTAGATGATATTCTTTACAAGAAGATACTAACCATAGAAATGGGAAATAAGTTGTACAGCTAGATGTTCCTGCCGACAGTCATCACCACTTTTTACAATAACCTAAACAAAGAGAACAAAAGAAAAATAGTTTCATTACTAGTAAAAAAAAAATAACCATCCAAAGCCAGATTTTAAGATAGATAATGCAACAAAGGCAATATCTTCAAGCTTTCAGACCCATAGACATTCATATCATGCCTCCATCAATTGGACTTTCATAGGCAATACAAATTACTCTACAGCAAGTCGTAGATTGTTTGCCACCATTATTTCTGGTTAACTTTCTCAAAGACTTGTAGATTTTCACATGTGCTGGTCTTTTGTTTAGACCAGATGCTTCGCTTTGAAGAATTAAAAATGTGAAGAACAAAAGTATCCACAAGTATATTGGTGAAATTAAACTTACAGATCGCAAGTCCCAACTAGATAATTTTCCAAACTCTGAAGATTTTCGAATTCTATTTTTCTTAACTTCCCAAAGTTCACCGGCTAAAGCATCACTGGCCTTTGGAGGTCCACCAACCTTTTAATAAATGAGAAAGAAAATCTTAGTAAATACAGTTTTCACACCAACGGATGAATCAGAAAATGGATGTCCATTCAACTCACTCGAGGTTCTGTATCCGATGAGTCTTGACCGGCTCCCTTAAGTGGGAGTCCTGGAGGTGCTTCCCCTTTTGCTGCAGCAGCCTGCATAGGAGTACTTTGTTGTCAAAATCAAAATAATGCAAACCGAAATGAAGTGATAGGTAAGATTTCTTAACACCAGAGTTTTGGAGAATTAGATGATTTGTTTCTCTTCGTTTTGTTCAACTACATGATTAAATAGAAGCATAAAACTATTTTAAGGGATACATCTATTCAAGAGATCCATTGTGTTAATAACTTCACAACTGAAGAAAACACACATTTACTATTTTTAACCAAGTCACAAGTCCTTGACTACTTGCAGAGGCAATGAAAATGTGAAGATCTACACAGGGCCCTCATTAGTCGATAAAGTCAATAATCACCTAACATTATAATTTATAGAGGCTTATGCATAAGTTCTTAGAAGATGGTAAAAGAAAGGGTATGAGAATGTGCAGATCTACAAAAGGACCCTCTTTTGTCATTCGCATCAATAATCACCAAAAATTATCGATTAGAAAAACTTACACTCAGGTTCTTTGAGTTACTAGGAATAAAAGATGGTAAGAGAAAGTGTATGCTTTTTTGGAGAAGGAAAAAGAAGGTAGAAGAAAACATTTGGAGTTGGGTAAACAAATCGGACACATATAAATGAAATTAATATCTTATTTTTAAATGAATAAAAGAATAACCAGAATAAATCTGACGCCATTACCTTTGCTTCCTCAATAGCTATAGTACTTGGAACTCGTCGATGTTCTTTCCTCCTAGGAAGTTGTTGATCCTCAATATCTTCCACTCTCACCCCAGGATCTGCAGTCAGGACCAGTCTAACCCATTCCAAATCTGTACTTTCACCTTCATCTTGAATAATATCACTTGTTGAACAAGTGACCTGAAACTTCTTCTCCACCGAGAGATTTACATTGACAAATTTGGCTCTAGCATCAGCTTTATGACCCATCACTTGGTCAATTGCTTGTGCAGTAGAATAGGACATTCTCTCAGTACTATTTCGGTATGCCTCTTGGGCAGTCCACAAAGGATATGCCCAGGAAGGTGGTTTTTCCAACAGTGCATCTCCATTTGCCAGAGGGATTCCTCCTTTAGAAATCTTATGCACTCCAGAATTTTCCTTGGTATTGCTAAACAGAAATACATCAGAACAAACCTCACTATGAGTAACTATCTACCAAGTTGCCAAATAGACTATTATCCAAACAAGTTTATTTTAGTAATTATTTGACTGCATACACTGACTCAGTTTTCTGATACAATAATCGCAGAAGAGAAACAGAGAATAATCAAATGAAGCAGATAAATTATGTACAAAAGTTCCAGATTTTCCTCCACTTAACCAGTGCAATAAATGGCTTTAGATGATAAAATACCTTGGCATCTCACTCTTCAAGACCTCAACACATATCAAGTATGGAGCCTTTTCTCTAGAGTTTAATAGAACAGCTTCATCTTCAGGTATATGAACCACTCGATACATCCCCTTTCCCAATGGGAAGCAGACACCTAAAAAATGAAATTAAAAGTTTACAAGCTATATGGAAATAGAGCATTTACTTCTGATTAGGAAGAAGCACCTCCACTATTCTGAGCCTCTGCTACATGCATATTCATCTCTCCAAGTGACTGGACATAAGAAGCTGCAAGTTGTTAGAAATGATGTTTTATGCTACTTCTTCAACATAATCAATGATCAATAGGCTAAGGTACAAGGCATCAACAACCTCCCGGAGAGCACTTTTTCGGTCCTCCACAGGAAATACATCAACTAGCCCATATGAAATATCACATAGTGACTGCACAAAGTCCAAAGACTCGTGATATGTTCCTTTACGAAAATGAGATGAAGAATAGCTTGGGAGAGGAGGCTTCTCATTTAATTGGTCATTTTGTTGTCTAGAGGATCCTGGATATTTCTGCAGAAATTACATAAAGTGTCATAATTCCGGGTGCAAAGAAGGAATCATAACAAAGATTCTTAGTTACCTTTAATGGGTCAAAGTAATCCATTGCTAAGTTCTTAATCTATAAGCTAAATGCAGTACATATCACATCCCTCCAGACCATGAGAATGTAAGCAATCCATATTGGTGGCTGCCTTGCCATACAGGGAATGGAAAGCCTAACTACTAGGAAGCATTTTCACTATTCATATGGTCGCATGGTTTTACTGATTGACTTTCATCAGTTTTGATCATCTATATATATCATTGAAATAATGATTGGACAATCAAAATACATATAAAAATTTGGGCCAATGCAGCTCTCAATCTCATAAAAACATAGTTTTATCTTTAAGCAGAAATATTATTTTTAACATGCTACTTAAAATTATTCAGCAAAACACAATGCCCATAAAAAATTTTGTATTGTAATTTATTTCTTGACTGACTAGATAAGAACCAAGAACCACTGATAATAATGGTGCCATTTTGATCAACAACAGGTACTCTAGCATGACAAGAAGCAAACCTCATTTTGCTTTTTGGAACCAAACAGCTCAGAGTCTTCAACTGAACGATCACGGTCTCTAAATAGTTTGCGGAAAAAGTTTTCCGTGCCAGGACTGCTTTCAAACAAGCTACCAGAAGCACCCTTCTCATTTCCCGCACTGCTACCAGAATCTTCAGGATGCACACGGAATAACCTTCGGAGCAATGAGAACTCTTCCTCCTCGCCATGAGAATTCCCCTCAGATTTATCATGCCCATCTTTCTTATCCTCAAACTTTTCTCTAAAAAATTTCCGGAAGAATCCTTCTTTATCATCATCTTCGGCAAATTTTGAACATCTCTCTTCACCCACCCCTTTATCTTCATCAGCATTACCATCCTTCTTGTCTTCAACTTTATCCTTGAAAAGCTTGCGAAAGAACCCTTCTTTCTCATCATCTTCCAGTGACTTTGTGACTGGTTTATCATCTGAATCACTCTTGCTATCCCGAAACAACCTTTTGAAAAATCCATCAGAGCTTGATGTGAACTCGTCATCCTCACCCTTACTTTCTCTTAGGAGCCTCTTAAAGAAACCTTCCGAGGTTTCTTCATCATCAGTTTTACTGTCCCTCAAAAGCCTCTTAAAGAAACCTTCCTTCTCAGAATCCTCAGCATCCTTCTCCATTGACTTTCTGAACAAAAAGGCATCCCGAACCTTTGGACCAGGAATAAATTTTTTAAAGATTTTGTTTTCTTCTTGGGTTGGCTGACCTACATCTTCTACCAGATTGTTCCCTATGGAAGGAGAAAACGATAAGGACCTCCTCTTGTTATCATCTGGAGATGATGCTAGTGATAGCAATCGCTGTTTAGAAGACAATATTCTATTCAATACATGATTCTTACTCCCAGGACTAGAACTAGAACCAGGTGACCTCAAAAGTGGAGGCCATTCACCCATCAAAGTAGCTGCAATCTGGCACTTTTCCTGAATCCTACTAATCCCTTCATTGTCATCATTGTCCTCCAGCTCTGCCATCAAAAACCAGTGCACTTTCAGTGCAATCTTCAATGACTTGGAGCATATATCAATCACAAATTTGTCCAAGCTGGGGCTTGGTTTGTGCACCATCATGTAGCAGATTTGGAAGAGGTAACTTTCAATCCCAGTCAGAGGTAATGTATACATTCGATTGCATAGATAATCACGAACACCAGCATGATCATGCTTATACAGGTAGCTGACAGCAATCCACTCGCAGAAAAATGCAGAGTTGAAAAATCTGATGAGCCACCCAGTCTCACCTGAGTCACTCCCAAGGGTATTCTGAGAACTCGGGAGCTCCCGGGGCGAATCATCAGTTTCCCTGAGAGTGAGCCCGAGAAGCCGAACCATTATCGGATCCTAGCTTAATCAATCTACCATCATAAGACACAAAACCCTAACCCCGATCCTTCCAATCTAACCTTCCTAATAAACCTCAGCTTAATCAAGAATTCTGAAAATTTGGAACAAATTAGCTGAGAAAACCCTACGTTAGCTTCAAGAACCAGACGCAACACCTCGACTGATCGGATAGCCAAGGGCTGCCGTGCTCACAGATGACCAGAATTCCAATACAGATCAACGATTTGTGTTCTTTTCCTGAAGAAACGTGAAAGGATCCTCCGCGATGCAAAGCAGATTCGGCTGAATTCGAAAGAGAGAAAATGCAACTAAGTTCGCTTAGCAAATGGATAGAAAGAGAAGGCAGAAAAACTGATCGTCTCCTTCCGTGAGCTGATGGCGGAATTGTCGAAGCTGCCGTCTTTACGGAGCAACCGGCAATGGAAGTCGTAGCGCTGGAGGTGGAAGTCTCACGCCGTGGTGGAAGTGGTGGTGGTTGGGGACAAAACACACAATCAGGCAATAATTTTCAAATTTAATATTCATTTTATTAAACATAAATGATCAATTTTCCCTTGAAACACAATTAAGAAGTGATTAATTAGCGGAAAGCCGGGTTTGTCTATCCTGCGCTCCAGTGCACTAAGTCAATTTATGGGCAAAAATTTAAATGAAAGCTAGAAAGCTAATATATAAAATTCAAATTTAAGTTTCACATGTAAACATTAACTGATAAAATACTGATATTTTATAATTATATTAAATGTCATTATTTTAATTTCTTATATTAATATTAAAATGTTAGTGGTAAATTTTAAATTATATAATATATTTATTATACGATTAATTCCTAAAATTTACTACATCATACTGTCCACAGAAATTAAAATCTCAAAATTGTATATTGAATATAAAATTATTATGCCGCTGTAGACCGAGTAATTTTCCCATCTTAATATATTTTAATTTTCGAGGGAAAATGGCAAAATGAAAATGGCCGCCAGGTCCCACTGGCTCCCATTTCTTTCTTCAGCTTTACCAGAAAATTTTATTTTCGAATTATTCAAAAAATGCCAATTTTGCCATTTTTATGAGTAAATATGCATCCACCTTGGAAAAAAATCAGTCAATGTATGTGGGTATGGTAACGCTTTCCTTTTTCCCTTTTTTATTTTCCAGGTAAATTACACTGTTATGATGAACAATTTTAATTAAATTATATGATAGTATAAAATTTTCAAAAAATAATTTATTATGCAAAATTTTTGAAAGATGTTTTAGTATAAAATGTTACATTTTAACTAATAGTATCAATTTTTTTGAGGGAATTAATTATATAATATTAAAAATGATAGTAAAGAAGAATAAAGAAATTTTGAGAAAGGGTTGAAGGCGTTAGATGGGCCTCATTGGCTTGGACCTATTCGCCCGATGACCTCTCCCAAGGGTCTCCTAGAGGAGGCCTCGGGAGGGACACATGGCTAACCCCTCGGTAGACCGATGTTTTCACGTGAATATAGATACATTGGCATAAACTAATTACTAGGGTTTTAATTTTTCACGTAAATCTATGTTTGTTCATATAATCGCTGCGAGTTTATTGATTACTTTTCTTTTCATGTTCAGAAACAGAAGCAAACAGTACCATTTTGGGATGACATAAAGTGTAGTGCTAAATGGTGTATCCTTGGTGTGAGTTGATTTGAATTCTCAAAGTTTGATACTACTACCTACCAATATATTACTTTAGTAATAAGTGATAATATACAATATCATGCAGTGGTCCAAAAAGTTTAGCGTGGCCCAATTTGTAAACCCAAATTATCACAACAATATGTATTAGTGACATTAATTAAATTACAGAAAAATCGAGTATAACTCACAATTATATATATTAGTGTTTTTTTTACATTCATTCATTTATTCAATTTGTTATTTATTGATAAACTCACAAATTGAATATTAAAATTATACATTATATATTATATATTTTATTAACAAAATATGGTATACATTTATAAAAAAAACTATAACTCTATTTTTAGCCTATATATTTTATTTTTTATTATTATTATTAATATATTCTAATTATATTTTTATTTAATTAAACATTTAATGAATAGACAATAAAGGCCAACAAAACACCATTTTGGGATTAAATGCTAAATGATTTTTGGGTATTAATTAGGTTGATAAATGGGCTAGAATAGCATGTGCATCTACCATGCAAGTTGATAAAGATTTTTTTGCTAGTATAAGCATAACACCTTTAGTAATAAGTGATAATATACAATATCATGTTGTTACCTCTCATGATTCTCATTTTTTTAGTTTTTTTTCCTATTATTATTATAACAGCAAAAACTTTAGTGTGACCTTGTAAACGCAAATGATCACAACAGCCATGTATGGGTGACATTAATCAAACTACAAAAAAATTGAGTATAGCTCACACATGTATATACTAGTATTTTTCTTATTGTTATTCATTTATTCAATTTATTGTGTAGGGATGAAATGACTAATTGGATATTGGAATTTTATTTTATATTTTTTATTTTATTAATAAAATTATTATACACATTTATAAAAAAAAACTATAACTCTATTTATAGAATATATATTTTAAATTTTATTCTTATTATTCATATATTATACTTATCTCTTTTATTTAATTAATTTTTTTAATGAGAAGCCAAGCAAGTGTTAAATGATTATTAAATATCAATTAGGCTAAGGAGTCGAATAGTGAGTTTATCTTCAATCTAGAAAGATTTTTATATAATACAAGCGTTCCTTAATAAGTGGTAATATACAATATCATGTTTTCACCTCTCATTATTCTTATTTTTTTATGTTTTTTTCTATTATTATAACAATGAAAAAGTTTGATGTGACCACGCTATAAACCCAAATTATCACAAAAATAACATTAATCAAACTAAAAAAATTGAGTATACCTCACACTTTTTCATCATTTATTTATTTAATTTGTTGTGTATTGATAAAATAACTAATTGAATACGAAAAATTTTATTTTATATTTTTATTTTATTAACAATAATATTATATACATTTATATCTTTCATTTGAGCTTTTATTCTACCTTATCTAGGCAACTTATAATGGAAAACACAATTTTTTCACATTAAAAAGCTTATTTGTATGAGGGTTGCCAATCCTTGAATAGGTTATTGGCTACTCAAGTATGGGGAAATATTTTGAATTCCTTGGCATAGTTAACAGAAGTTGAGCAGAAGTTTTACTCCACATTCTTTTAGGAGGAGTTAAGTTCTCCATTTTGGCTTCACTAGAAAGGATGCCTCATTCCTTAGGAGCCTCTTCTAGAGTTCTTTCTTAGCAGAATTTGATGGTTAGGTTCAACAAGAGAGTTATTAGAGGTTCCTAGTTTAGTAAATTATTGTGTTCTATTTTTTGTCATTTTCCTACATAATTTTTTTTCCATTAATCCTTATGTTTTCACCTAATATCTAGAAAATATATTATTTTTAAACTTTCTATTTTTCAAAACATTTTCAAAATACAAGGTTGAAAAGTTTGGGCTCTCACACTAATTTGTCGTACCTCGATTAAGTTTTTCGGTCACACCTATAATCAACCCGCCATATCCTTTGAATTATACAATAGTTGGTGTATTCAGCACCGTAATTACGACGTAATTAAAGGCTTAAAATTCCTTTTTAGTAAAATATGAAAAATATTTCAATAAACATGTAAGAATATAAAGTCATACTAAAGAAAAATCTTCAAGTTGGTAAGATTTGTACCACACAATTAAGCTTGCCTCTAATGTGTATCTCCCATTATTTTCCTGAAATGGGTATAGAAAGTAGGTGAGTTCAACCCATTCTCTAAAATATTTATAAATAATATTTATATAAATATTTATAAAAATTTTTATTTTGGCATCAAATTATTTATACTTAATCTTAATAATTCACATATGCAAGCACATGTTGTAAGGTTAAGATTTGGATCTTTCAAGCATTATCACAATTACACAACTAGTCTAAATGGACCAAGTTACCAATCTAATATATTCATTTCATTATGTAAGGATCACATAATCACGGAATGAAGGTACGTTCTCATTCCACATATGGTTCAGAGTGATTTTACTAACCATTATCGTATTTACACTCATCCCCAACCACAAGTTTGTATGGATGAAATTACACATACCAGACCAATCCGTATATACCAAGTTACTCATCACAAATGTAAAGACAACGTTCACTATTGAGGAACTAGACCATCTGTAAACCTCGCCCTTTTGAGTTAAAGAAAACCGGGAAGAGAATCGATCAAACCAAGTGATAAAATTGAATCGGTTCACAAACCCAATAATTGTGAATGGGCAATTTAGGAATTTACAACTCACAGGTGATCCAAAATGTTCAAAATACTATGGAAAAGAACATTAGGATGAATTGGAATAAGAAAATTAGACCAGTTTGAATGAACCGAGTCCAACAGGATTGAACCGGTTTATGAACCGAGTCTGTTCATGAACTGAAACCGATAGAGATCGGGCAAAACAAAGGAATTTAACTCTATTGTAATCCAAAAAAATTTATAAACCTTGCGAAGGAACCTTAGAACAAAGTGGGAGAGAAAAACCAAACCGGTTCGGGTGAACCGGACCCAAACCGAATTGAATTGGTTTAAGGACCGAGTCGATTTATGAACCGGAATCGATAAATAGACGGTAAACTAGGAATTTTATGGACCCTAAGTAACAAAAGGAGTAAAAAAAGACATGGAAATGGACTTGTGAAGGAATTGGGGATGAAAACCAAACTGGTTCTGGTGAACCGGATTCGAACCAGTTCGGACCGATTTGAACCACTATTGAACCGAATCCTAAATTCATTTTTTAGGTGGCTTCAATAATTCAAATTGGAGATTTGAGTCCAACATTGGATAGAGAATGAATTTAGAAATTTTTATATTTGAAAAACTCGATCGAATGGGGAAGGGGGGGTGAACCGGTCGGTTTAAGCTTTGAACCTAGTTCGGACTGGTTCGGTCCGGTTTAGAATAGTGTCATCTTCTTCCTTAGGATGACAGCACTGTTCACTCGCCGGGTGAGTACGACTACTCAGTGAATGGGTTTTCAAATGTCTACTTTTAACTTTTAAGAAAAATATTTATATGGAGTGTGCCAGATTCCTTTCTTTTAAAAAATCCCTTCATTTAAAAATTAGGGTTTTTCCATTATTTCTTAGTTACCGGTGTGTCATCACCCAACACATATCCTTCATCATAAAGGTTACACACATTCGCAAGTCATATCACTATTGAACCTGTTAGTGGCTTCGGAGCGACTTTTCCTGCCACCTGGATAGAAGTACGACCACTTCTACCCTGAGAATGAGTGGATGTACGTGACATCTAACCCACAATCCCGAAATCACTTCTTCATGTTCGTATGAGAACAGAGACCTCATCCTGTCCCCACCCCGGTCTCATGCGCTTGGTGCTACTCCAGATTTTGCACAGACACCTGGAACGACGAACTGCCCGTATAGCCACCAGGTTGTCCAGTGCCCTTAGGATGCATCACTACCCCTCATGGGCGTCTTGATGATCCTGTACTCATAGTGCATGCACAAACAATGTTTTCTTATATTTCCATGTAATCTATGGTGCCACTAGTCCAACGGCCCCGACTCCCAACTCAACCCGCAGCTGTTTGTCTTGACTAGTCCGTCGACCTGTCATGTCGCACTGCCGCTAGTTGACTGAGCATGTCGGTCCTATCTTGGTACCATGGCCAAATAATTCACTTATTAAGTTTTATGACACATATATTATGTTCGTTTATGAGCTCCTGCTCGTGCCAACTGGCCTTAGGCCCACCGTACGAGATTCTCAAAATCGGGCATTTAGCCTCCAAGTTCCAAAATTGAGGCCCCCGACCAATCAGAGCTATTCGAGCTCCCGTCAAGAAGGTCTCCCAAATTGTTTAAGCATTGGCACACAGTTAGGGGAGAGCACTTCCGACAAAACATATGTTTTCTCTATCCATTATACTGCCCGGGTATAAGTACACCTCCGTTCATAACCGATAAACGAGTTTTCAACTTCCTTTGGGGAAGTCTCATCATACCAACTGGGTATGATCTACTTACAACCGGTAAGTAGTTTTTCCGCATGATTTTCACATCACTTCCCCTAAGTAGTGATGTTTAAAATACCACTTAATAGTGGGTTTTCATACCGAGGTACTTATCATTCCCAACTGGGTATGGTATAAAATTTCCACTCACAATCGGTAAGTGGTTTTTAATTTTAAGTTGTGCTTATCATCCCAAGCGGGTATGATGTTAGTAAACCCACTCACCCGTTAATGCCGTGAATTCCATTAGATCGATTATTTGTATTCACGCGGGCTTGTCCTTGCTGGCGTTCCTGGTACTTCGTGTTCCTACACAATATGAACATCTCGGTTCATTATCCTTCGGCCTAATCGCCTTCATTCATTCCAAATGAACGAGAAACTCAAACTTTCATTTATTTGCAATTAGGTCCCTAAAGTTATTTCTATTTAACTTTAAGTCCCTAATGTCAGTTTTTCCTCAAATTGAGTCCCGAAACTTTTAAAATTTATCATAGGAGCTCAATTTATTCCATTTCACTAAAAGGGGATTAATTTCTCAAATTTCCAATTTGGTCCTCCAACTTTTCCAAAATTACCATTTTGCCCTTCCTTTACAAAAATGGTAAATTTTGCCCCAAAATTTCAAAATTCCTCAATTAGTCCTTCAACATTATTTTCATGCCCAATTGACACTTAATTTCATAAAATTTCATTTTGGTCCTGTGAATTTTGAAAATCCTCAATTTTCTCTCAATTCCAACTTCTTAACAGAGCCGAATTTGATTTTATCAAATTGACCCATCAAACATTTTCAATTGTTGAAATTGAAGTTGAAATTGAGTTTCTACATGTTTATACGATTTTTTAGAAATGTAAATCGCAAGTTTTAACGCCGGGACGAGCTCAAACGGAGCTTCGCCGGAAAATGAACTATAGAGAGAGAAAGCTTCGATTACTGACCGGTGAAGGCACGACGGTCTGAGCTTTCAATCTGGGCAGATAGCTCTCGTCCTGAGGTTCATCCTAGAATCAAGAATTGCATCAATTGATGCGGAATTGGATTAGAATTTTATCATTGAAATTCGATCGACTCTCTCTCTCGCACCGATCGAAAATTGTAAAGGGGAGCTGAATTGACTTACCTTTCAGTACTAATTCGGCTGTGGAAAGGCTGAGGAAGTGTTGGGAGGGCTTGGTTTGGCCTGAGGAGGCCTTGAAATGGTCGATTTCAGCTTGGTCGAAATAGGGCAGCTTTGGTTCGTCGGAGCTGCTTTACTATTCCATCATGTTGGCGCTTCTCCAATGATTCTCGAATTTACTTAAGTTTGCTATCAGATAGTTGTCTTCTCCCCGGTTCTAAAGAGCTCGACCTCTCCTTTCGAGGTTAAGAAAAATGTTTAAGTCGAAACTCTGGTTCGAGCTTCACCGGGAAATGGAGCAGTAGAGAGAGAGAGAGAAGTGTTGAGGTGTGAGGAGAATGAATGTGGATGACCTCTTTATATAGATGTAAATCCGTGTATTAAATGATAGAGATTTATTACTAGTATTAATATTGCCATAAATTAAAGTTCGGTATTAAAATATTTGTATTAATTCCAATAATTTAATTTGGGTATTAAATTATTTGTATTAATTACAATAATTAATATATATTAATTACAATAATATATCATAAGCCATACGTTCGCGTAAAAATTTTTGACCGAAATTTCGGGTTACAAAAAAATCATACTTCCTAGGAGGTCACCCATCTTCACACTACTCTCAAGCAAGCACACTTAACTTTAAAGTTCTTATGGAACCTAGTTCACCTGAACCAATTTAATTTTTGTCTTCTAATTTGTCTTAAGTTTCTTTTTCAAGGTTTAATGAACCTTTGGATCACCCGGAAGTTGTAAATTTCCATATTGCTTGTTGCCAAATGTAAACCGGCTCGGTTTTCTTATTCGGTTTGACCGATTCTTTTTCCGGTTTTCCTTAACTTAAAAGTGCAGGGTTTACAGTCGTACTCACCCCCTCCCTTATATCCCTTTCAGGAGATTTTGGAAAGTCTACCCTTAAAGACCATCAACTAAGACGCTTGTGATACAGGTATGATAAATCTAAATTATTATGCAGTTTTGTTTATATTATTCTTGGAAAAAGGTGCACGTTTAAATGATGTCTTACTCTTTACGGTCTATAATAAGGGGAAACCCTTCAATAAACCGGGAGAGTGGCGGGTTGATCATGGGGATCCGACCAAAGCGGTTCGGGGTGTGACACCATCTCTTTTACTAGGTCTAATACGCATTGGACTCTTGGAGTTGGTGTATTGGAACTAAACTCTCCTTGTTCTCCCTTTGATTATAGTATGCTCTAAATATCATCACTACCCCTTATAGGCATATCATAACTCCGCATGTCAAACACAATCAAGAGTAATTTAATAATTGAGAGTTACCTTGATATTTGACCAATCCAATCTATTTGTCTTTCATACTATTAGCTATATGGGGCGTGACCCATTTCTAGCTCGTTAGTAATTACCGGGGATGTACATGCTCCCCAAAATAATAGTTTGATGGTTTTATTATCAGGACTTGACTTGCTATCTCACTTATCTCAACTACTTATATTTTCATTTGTGATGTAGCTCATATTCAAGAATCTTAAAATATACAAAGCAATATCTGCCTTTTATTTCAAATTTCTATTGTCACTTTGAAAATGTTAGGGTCATGGCCCTTTTTTTTCAAAACATGGCAATTGGTCAACTTATTTCATTAATCATGGACTTGACCCATTTTCATCGTTTATGGGCTTGACCCATTTCTATGGTTGAGGTTGAGACTAGACCCAAACTTTAGAAAAAAAAATTCTAAAACACATCTCATTTAGTTTTTCATCTATTCCAAAGAGTTCATAAATATACTCGGTTTTTCAAATAGCAAGTAATATCGGTCCAAAGGACGTGATGCTAGAAATCATACTCGCCGGTATTTTGTAGATATGTTTATTACCGAGGGATTCCAGAGTATTCATACCCTTACTCACATGAATAAGTAGGTATAATCCCTACAATAGTTTGACAAATATTTGTTAACAACTTGGGTTCGACTCATGAGGGTATTATTCAATCTATATAATAACTTTTCTAAAATTAACAATTTTACCCATGGGATTCAATTAGCTTTACTAAATTCTCAGTCACACCCCTTTTCACTACTCAAGCCTTAATTTATGAAAAATGATGAAGTTTCTTAATATTATACCTTATTTAAAATTAGTTATCATTCATAAAAATATTTACCATTAGATCCCTATACTTTTACTTATTTGCACATAGGTCCCTAAATTTTATTTATTTTCCAATTGGATCCATAATATTTTTAGATCAATCCTTTAGATCACTAATATTTCCTTTATTTCCATTTGGGTTCCTAAATGTATCTTTATTTGAAATTTAGTCTCCAACTTTCCTGAATTTTGCAAAATGATTCCTAGAGTTAATTCTTCATGTAATTGAGTTTAAACCTCCAAATTTCGGCACTATCACGATACAACTGTCTTCCACATATCCCCATGATCATTTTAAACTTTAAATAAAATGATTTATCCTAGAAATAACCAAGAATAGAGCTTAATCGAAAAATGACTTTAGATAGAGAAATATTTAATTTCTTTTTGACGTCAGCATGACAACTGTAGTTGTTGGTATGAGAAGCTAGCTCTCCTCCTTTGAGTCCTCTAGGATCAAGCAATACCTCAATTGTTTATTAGAGCTACTGAATTTGAGTTGGAAATATTTTGGTGAAAACGGTCTAAAAATTTAAGAATTCTAGCAAACGACACTAGGAAGACTTGGGCACAACTTGGGATTGTTTAGGAGGCTCGACCTTACCGTAAATAGTAGTGGGGACGCTCAATTCCCACTCAAAATGTTGGGTGTATGTTTTGTCTGTTGGAGTCGAGATACTGTGCGACCTCGTTGGGGCTTCTTCTATTGTCCTCGAGCTCGGTTGAGGGTGCTACCATGTATAAGACTTTTCCAATAATCAAAGGAACCTAAAAGCACCCTTTTTGGTTGAGAAAATAGCTCTTGTCATAGCTCTAGTTTGAGCCTCGCTGAAATCTGGAGTTATCAAAAGAATTCGAGTAGTTGAGGTGTGAGGATATTGAGAGAGAATGTGCTCTTTATATATGGAGCTCAAAGACTATAAGCATTCCCTGCCTTGCAAGCCCCTAATACTTTTAAATTCCTATTGGAGCGAATATTCCTTTACTAAATAAGGATTGTTTTTTAAACAAGGGTGACACATGTGAGATGTAGGTTTTAAAGGAAGAAAATGATACAGTACACACACGCGTGTGTGAGTTGTCACATGGTGCAAATCGATTGGATAGAGTCACTGACGTGGATTTTTACTCAAGGTTCGTGTCATTCTCTGATCATATGACCTGCCACATAGCAACATTACTAGCTAGATTTGGCGGTCAACGACCATTATGATATTTCCATGTGACATCCTATGATTGATCAATTTAAATACGTCAGATTTTTCACTCGTAAACATGTGTCAATGCCACATATCATCCCTAAGGGTAGCAATTGACTGGGCTAGATTTGAGTCTAAGTGGACCCGAACTCAACGTGGAGTCCTTGTCACGATACCTAGACCTGGTCATCGGGTCCACCAGGTTTTGATAGACCCGACTTGGTGAGATCCGGTCACATCAGATCGGGTCTAATTAGGTCTGATTGAACTCGATAATTAAAATATATTATATTAACAAGCTAATTCGAACCTGCAACCAAATTATTAATAGCATTAATACTCTAACATCTAAGTATTATTAATTTTGTTATTTATTTAAAATAAATATATTTTAACATTAGTAAGTGTTTGGGGTGGAACTTTAAAAATACCATTCAAATTAAATTTTCTACCTAAAATTTGAATTTTTAAAATTTATGCTCACTCAAGTTTTATAATATAATATTTATATTTTGAATATATAACATAATTTATTTTAGTTTTTTTATTAAAACTGCCTTATTCTTAGATTTAGGTTACGTGTTATAATATCATTTATACCAAAATAATTTTTGGCTAATTGTCAGCTAAGAAAAGAAAGGGTGGGTACGTCGCGTCTTTCCTCATGGACTTAGACACTCAAACCTCTTAATCTCTAGATCCGGTGGGACCTTATCAAGTCTTAGTCCGACCAGAAATTTTTGTCACCCTAGTCATCCTAGGATTGGTTAAAAACCAATATTTATGAAAAGATTTAAGGTTTTATTATTTATAATATGAGGTACTCTTTTTAAAAGAAAATTTCCTCATAATAACATGGTTTTACATTTATGTCTTATATGAATTCTATAAGGATTAGGAGAGTGGGGTCATCCAACTAGAAAGGAGAGACATGACTAATAAATTTACCATGTTAAATCTTTTATCATGTGCTTAGCATATACCATTGATTTTCATTTGGGAAATGTGTTATGGTGATCGATAAAACACCTACGATTAGAGTTAATGTTAATGTCTAGGTTAGATAGGAAGCTAGGAAATAAGGAGGGATGTTCATAGTTTCCACGTCGTCCCAACAGACATAAGGTCCGCGCATGAGTATACTTACATATCGCGCCCCGATCCGGTTTGGTCGTATTCCCGTGATCACCCCATTGTTCAATTGATTTAAGAGAGATTTTCCCATTTTTTTAATCAAGAGTAGTTAGACGTAATTCAAATCTTGTTCTCTGGAATAGCATAAATCAATCAATATGCAATATTAAAAGTGACATTAAGCATACAGGTAGATCTTTGTGTTTTTTTTGTCATTTTTCCTTACTCCTGAAAAGTATATAAAAGAATGGATAAGTTCTACTCAGCCGGTGTTATGAGTGAGTTTTTAAGAAAAATAACTTTATTTAAATTATGCAAAAATATATCGTTTCTTTTAAAAAAAATTCTCTTCAAAATTCGGTTTTCAAATTTTTTTTCTCATTTTCATATTAGATATATTTAGCAGACAACACACGCACTTAAAACACATCACTTACAATCCGTACACTACACCTACTTGTGGCTTGTAACGTATTTGTCGGCCAACAAAATACAAGTTTGTACACTTCTACCCTAATTATAAATAGATATTATCGACATTCGATTCTAATACCCGAATTTCACTCATAAGAGTTTCTCTTGATACTTGATTTCGAGATCCACTAACATTTTAAGATTCATCACTTTTATTATATAACATAATTGTATTGTTGAATATCATTTGAGCATTAAGTTCTCACGGTCAACCGCCCGCCGGAGACGAAAGACGTGTGGCTGAAGATCATAAATCTGATAATTGTCACCACTTTTAAAATGGATTGTGTTTGAGAATCTCAAGATTGATAGTAAGAAATCTAGTGAAATTGCCTACTAGTATGAAATTGATAGAATTTAACAATTATTTTTTAACTTATTAGCAAAAAAAAGTGATCAATATTTGAAAATGGCGTTATTAGTTCAGTATTTTTAAAAGAGGGATTAGTCGAAGATAGCGAGGGAAGTCAATATTGATTTAACGTAATTTATCTACTGAGATATTTATCTCAATAATTTGAAACTATAAAATATAATTTAAATTATCTAATTTGATATAAATATAGTATTAGTTCAAATATCATAGTCGTAATATAAATTTTATACAAAACTTCAAAAATTGTAAAAAAATTAGTACCATTAGAAGGGTAATTTGGTAAGAATCATAAAAATATTCATTAAATTTCATCAAAATTTTAGTGTATTTTATGGGTTTATTAATTGAAAAAAATACTTATACCAATATATCAATAAATAATATAATCAACTTTAATACAAGAATAGATAGTAAAAAATTTTATTGCATATATTTATTTCGTTAATAAAAATATTGTATAAATTTATAAAAAAATTATCAACTTTATTCTTTGCATAAATATATTTTAAACTTTATTTTTACCAAGTATATATTTTATATGTCTCTTTTATTTGATTAATTATTTAATAAATAAAATTTTACAATCTCTTATTTTATTTTTCAAATATATCTAATTACGCATGCCAACACGGCGAGATTATAGGAGCCTACAATGCACTAGAAATATAATCACTATGATTTCTGCATTTGAATGTGCCCATCATGTAAATCTCTTTCAACATTCACTCTTTATTTTTTTAATAAATAATTATACATGGAAGCTGAATAGAAAATCTGAAGCTTATCTTGCCAATATTATATGGAGGGGTGGGGCCTTGCTGTCCTTGTAGTGGTGCAGAACAAGGACGATGCCTTCAAGACTCATCCCATGAATTTAGTGAATGAGAAGACCCTCAAGTGCACCTTCTTCGGGAACTACAAGCCTTGGGCCGACCTCCCATCCGTGGTCGAAATGTACATGAAAAAGGTAAAAAGAGTGCTTTTATCGTTGAACTCTTGATAGAACCGCACAATCCAAGCCTAACCGAGGAGTTTTCTGCAAGAACTAGAGCTTGAAAAGTTCATCACACATGAAGTCCATCTTTCGGATACCAACAAAGCATTCCATTACATGCTCAAAGGAGAGAGTCTCCGCTGCATCATCCCTATGTAAGCATAGAGACAATGAAGGCCGTGTTGTTTTGTTTTGTGGGAGTGTGCAAAATCTTGGGTTCAGCTCGTCATGGCCTGTATAAGATGTTCTGTAAAGGCTTATTATGATTCCATTGAGATATGCAATTGTTTATTCGTCCAGTAGCAGCTCTTCTGTACTAATATCCACCTGCCAAAAAACAGCAAAAGTTAAGTTTCAATTGCTACCTACAATTAAGGGACTCAAAATAATCAAATTTAAACCCCCAGTTTTGGTTTCGGTTAATAGTGCCGTCTAGATCTATCCTGAGTCATGTCTCTATCGTTAGTTGGTGATCCATCCTGTCAGTCAGTAATTTCTCCTCCCAAAGAACTGAAAAGAGAGCAATGTTCAATAATTTAAGCATGGTCCCATTGGGCACAGATACTTGAGGATAAGAATTGATGTACCGAGTCTCTTTTTAAGACAACAGTTCCCATGGAATCCGGGTATGGCTATCCATCCGGAGATTGAATCCTCTTCTTCGTGGGAATATGGCTTCCCCATGGAACCCTTTGTGTGCCCTGGAATGCTATTCTTCTGGATTTTTTTGGTACGTGAAATAAATGAGATTTGACTTGATTGGACACAAAGCAGAGGAAGATGTGGCCCGTGAGCTTCGTTTGGAAGCTGCAGAAAGAGCCAAACGATGCTTTAATCACATTCCGACAACATGCCAAGCAGTACCCAACCCATGAAAATATTGATATTTTATTTTAAAATTTTAAATATAGAAGTTCTAGCTAAGAGAAGGAGATGCGAAATCAACCCAAGAAGACTGTGTTGGCGCACAGAGGCCCCACACGGAATCGAGGACACGGACAAAATAATAACTGATGTTTTGTACATATGTCAACCCAAGTCAAAAGCTAAACGATTAGGCCGGTGAAGTTTCACACTTCTCCATTATATGGTCACAGGTAGAAACTACTGCCTAATGGTCCCCCATCGGGTCGACCCATTACCATGCCCGAACGAGCCAGTCTGGTTCTGCTGATCAAACCATCCTTTAGAACCTCAGAAAGCCTTGCCTTCTGGATTGAAATCAAACCATGAACAGACTTTCCGGCTTATGGCTTTCCACACAGCTACCATATATATTAAAGGCCATAGGGGTTCCAATCTCTGCCCCATTAGAGTCTCCAAAATGGTTCATAGATATGGCTTTTCTCTCCTTTCCCCCCTTCTTCTTCTTCTTCTTGTAGTATTTATTACACTCCCTCCAGCCTCGGCAAAAAGAGCTCCATCGTCCCCTTCTACTACCCACGCCACACCGATCAGCCCAGTCCCACGCCTGGTTCAGAAGACCTGCAAGACCACCAAGTACTACGACCTCTGTGTTTCCTCCCTCCGATCCGACCCCCGTAGCCCATCTGCAGACACAAAAGGCCTTGCCCTTATCATGATCGGAGTGGCCACCACCAATGCCACGGCCACATCCTCCTTCCTCTCCTCTCTGGCGGTGTCTACAACCACCGTAGACCCGACCCTTGTCAAACTGCTGAGGGACTGTGCCGGAAAGTACTCCCTTTCCGGCAGCTCCCTCCAGGACTCAGCCCAGGACCTTGCTGCAGAGTCGTACGATGAAGCCTACCTGCACATCATGGCCGCCCAGGACTACCCTAATGCCTGCCATAATGCCTTCAGACAACCTCATGGGCAGGCCTACCCACCAGAGATTGCCCAAAGGGAGGATGGGCTCAAGCGCATCTGTGATGTGGCCTTGAGCATCGTGGACATCCTCGCATCCCAGAAGTGATATTGCAATGCTTATTTTCAGATGTAGATTTCCATGATCCATGTACATTTTAGTCCATCGTAATTGGGAAAGTTTTTGGCTTCTTTTTTTTCTGGGTTGTCATAATCTTGAATATGGCAAGGCTAAAATTTCAACTTGAGGACACAAATCTCGAATACGTTTACTGGAATTTCAGCAAAATTCTGTTTCTGCATAGATTGTAACTGAAAAGAAAAACAGGAAGAACATTAAGCCGCGTGAGAGTTCACCTTCAATTGTAAATAACAAATTATTTACAACAAATTGAGCTTATGTCTCTAAACAAAGCAGGATGTTGACTTCCTTTTTATCACAGGGAATATGGAATTAGTGGAATCTTAAGCCACAAGAAAATAAAACCAACAAGAATGGTACAAGTTGATTAGCTTTTGACATTCAAGCTGTTTCCACTAGGGAGCTCCATGTGGATCCAATCAGCGTCCCGACTCTCTCCCCCTTTATGGCTTTTGAGATATTTCCGGGCTTTGACAAATTGAATACAACCACTGCGGAGCAATAGTTCATGTTTGACAATCTACTAACCAAGAGATTCAAAATCTTCATGATTTAAAAAAAAAAAAAACAGCACAATATCCAGATGTAGGTGGCAAACCTGGGATGTTGTTTTCTTGGCAGAGAGTAATGGCAGTCATGTCCATAACAGAAAGGTCCTTTGTAGTCACTTCATTATAAGTCAATGTATCAAGAAGATGGGCATTTGGGTTTAGCCTGGGATCATCATCATATACCCCATCAACATTTGTTGCTTTCAGCACAACCTCTGCATTGACTGGAGCAAAAATACAGTTAACAAAATCAGTTGTTTTTGAAAAAAAAAAAGGGATGAGCTTTATCTGCATAGCTGAAATTGGCCCTGAACTAGCAACTACTTGTGTGATGCTCCACCGCTAAGCCACATAACATATTTAGAATGTCTGGGCTAATAGATTAAGACATGCCATTGCATTTATTCATGATGCTTCCTGTTCCTGAGTTAGGCAAGATTTATCAATGCATGATTTGTGCAGCCAAAATCCCCAGAGATTATAGATTTGATAGACAGGAATGACAAATAGGGTTTAATTCATTATGAATTTAAATGCATATTATCATACTCACTCTCGGCGCATCGGAGAGCTGCAGCAGTATCAGTGGAGAAGAATGGGTTCCCAGTCCCAGCTGCAAAAATTACAACTCGACCCTTCTCCAGATGCCTAACAGCCCGCCGACGTATATATGGCTCTGCAACCTCAGACATTCTAAATGCTGTCTGAACACGAGTTGGGATACCGATACTCTCCATTGTGGCTTGAAGAAATATTGAATTCATGACAGTTGCTAGCATGCTGTGGTATATATAGAAGAATGCAGTGATGAATGAATAGACCAAATAGAAGATAAGAGGCCATTAAAGATGATTCCACTAAAATCTAGACCTTTTTGCTTGGGGAGATGGAATCATCATCTTTTTTAAGCATAAATGTAAAGGAGATGAAATTACCCAATGTAGTCAGCCGAAGAACGGTCAAGGCCACTGATACCTACCCAGGAGGCACCACGGAATATGTTCCCACCACCCACGACGATTGCAACCTGAATCATTAGTACAGTTAGAGAGATATTTTTTGATATGTTTCCCAGATGAGACCTCAAAATTATTTAAAAACAATTCAAACTTCAAGGGACTCAACTACCACCGAACAGAGTCATTATAATAACTTGGAAAAAAAACCTGTGCATGAATGAATCCTCTGAATAACATAGGAAGTTCAATGTCAAGAGATTTGAAAATTTTGGCACCTACTAACTTCTGCATTCCAAGGAACTAATTAAACTGTTATTTCAAGAACTGAATTTATAATGATTATAGTAACAGATAGCTATCACAATGATATCAAGACAACTAACTTATGAACTATTACAAGCTACAATTTTTGGGGTTGAAATACGAGAAGAATTTAAAAGATCCCGCTTGGTAGCCAAGAATGGAAGGGGTGAGATTAAATAGTGTTTTTAGTTAATCACATCACAAAAATATGTGAAATTGATTCCTTTCAATAAATTTTATTCATAATTTGATGGAATGAGGATTACCTAATTATTTTGAAGGAATACTCATTCAATCAAATTACGGAGAAGATTATTAAAATGAATAAACTCTGCTTATTTTTTCATACAATTGGGAGAAATTGATTCATTTTACTAAATCTTCTTCTTAATTTGATGGAATAAGGATTATATAATGAATCATCTAAAACATCGTAATCTAATTCACATTCAATTTATTTCAGACCTAAAGAGAGAAACTATATCCGGACTATTTAAAATACCTCTATGCCCAGGCGTGTGACAGCAGCAACCTCACTTGCAATAGCCATTGTCACCTGTTGACCCAACATATTGCCAATTTCAGGGAACACTAGCAATAGAATGCAGTGAGAAATAATACAGATGCTTAGAGGCTAACTTTTGGGTCGATATTCTGGGCATGATCACCAGCAAGAGCTTCTCCGCTCACTTTAAGCAGCACCCTCCGCCATCTGAATGGTTGTTTACCATTCTCATGCATTGACAACCCAAAGGAAGCCATAGAAGATAAATGAGGTTGTCTGTATAAAAACTTATATGAGAAAACTATAAGAAGCACCCAAAAGCAATAATATCATTCATAGACAAATCCCACCACAATCAGGAGAAACCAGCAAGAGAAAATCAAAATCTCAAGTAACAAGAAATTATCAAATCTGTAAATTCATGAAGTCTTCAGGAGAGAAATGAGTTAACTAAATATGGCTCATTATACCCTGGAGCGTTATCATCACCGAGATTCACTTAGTAACTCTGAAGGAAAACAGGAAGCCCCCTTAGAAAATAATTGAACAAAATGGAACCCCATTTATCAGGATTGCCGGTTCCCCCACAAACATCCCACCAAACAGATTAACCCTCAGTGAATACCTTCAGTGATTATTTTTCATTTACAGAACACAACAGGAAGGGATAATAAAAGCCCAAACCTCGTGTTCATCGGGTCTGGAGAGGTGGGTCCAAACTGAGGAGGAGAAGAAGAGGAAGATAAACAAGAACAAGGCGTCGAGAATCGCACGTTGGAGCTCCCATGACGTGTTCGCAAGAAATTCCAAGGCAATGACAAAGAAGGAGAAGAAGACGAGAGCGTGGAAGTAGAAACATTGGCAGTCAAAGACATGTTAAGGAGAAGAGAGGAGGAGATGGCCATCGGAAAATGCAGCTGTGCCAGTGGGTGTGAGCAAAGTGCTGTCGTGCCGCCACTGGCAAGCGCGAACCCTTGCTACCTTCAAGAACCCCGAGGATTAGATTAGAGAAGGAATATGTAATACCAATGATATTTTTTTTAATATGGATAATTCGAATGCTATTTTCGGTATTTTTTAAAATTTGACACATAAAATATTAGCAAAAATAAGGCTGCAATGTTTTTTTCAAACTCACCTTTCACACATAAACTTAATGTCACACTTATCAATCTTTTCACTAGTAAAATAACATTTTATTTCAATATTTACATAGGTTAATGATACATTGAAATAGTTTTTTTAGACTTCCATTATATTAAATATGTTCCTAAAAATATATAAAAAAAAATTGAATAAAAGTAATATACATTGTCTAACTATTTTTTTCACATATCTTAACACTATTAAAATTGCGTTAAAATAACACTTAGCCACAAAGTGAAATAAATTATGAACTATAAAGAACAAGTCACCACATGTAATATTAAGATATAATAAATTTTCTATTATTCGTTTATACAATTATCAAATCAACATAATTCCTAAACTATGTAACTTTTTTTTTGAATCCATTGGTACACTTATAGGTTTAAAATCCAAAAGCCATACTTGGTTTATCAATCTTAAAAATGATTCAAATATATACCTAATAAATCTTTTGTGATTTTAATTTTAAGAAAAAAATTGTATATCCTAACACTTTCATACCAAACTTAGAGGATAGAAAATTAAAGATACAATTAATAAATCTATATTTGGACGAAATTTTACACTGTAATCAACATATAACAAATGCAGAAGCAACAAAGAATAACATAATTTATATTTAGTAAGGAAAGACAAATTAATTTTATTTTCTTTTAAACTCATTCTCAAGTATAGAAAATTTCTCATTTTTTTGTATGAATTAGTGAATAAGTCAGGGGTTTTAGAGAATTTGTATTATTTATTATTTAAATTAGTTTAATACTATCATTTTATATTATTATTTTTATATATTTTAAATAAGTGTATAGATTAATAATATTTTATATAAAATTATATGATATAATTATATAATAAAAATAATATATAAAATATAATTTCTTATATACATTTATAGTATAATTATAAAACATGTATATATAATAATTATTATTTTATTATAATAATAAGTCAATTATTTTACATAATTTTATTATATAATATATTTAATTATATATATTACTTAATAAAATATTTAATTCAATTAAAAAACAAATTTATTTTTTTAATCTTTTATTAATAAACATTAACCTCACTGTAATTTTATCAAAATAATAGATTTAGAGTGATTTATAATCACTTCAAATTTATTATTTCACTTATACTCTAAATATTTTTTAACACCTAAGTGTACAGACTACTCTAAATATCACCAATAAGATATTTAGTCCACTTAAAATCAAACTATCACTATCACAATCATAATCATATAAATAATTTGGCAATTTTACTAACCTCATCCTAGTCTCAATTCTTTAATTTGACTCTATATCACTGCTACTATTATTAATTAAACTTTCATCTAAAATCATTATGTTTTACATATCTACATTACAATCTAAAAGCTCGCCCTCAAGTATTAACACTCAAATCATCCATATGCACATAATTATCATCCAACTATCTATTATCATTTCTTGATATTAATGTAAACACATCCACATTTACTAATATATATGAATAACATTATTGTAAATGAGACATAAAAGAAAGGGTAAAATAATCAAATATAGAATCAATTAAAAGTGAGAATATAAATAACTACCGGATTATTTTGAGTTGGTAATAACTTTATTGATTTAAAAATTAAGAGTGAAAAACTTCCCAAGTTGGGTAGAACTCAAAAAATGGTAATTGAGTCTTTTTTAATCTTTAAAGTATTGGAGTTGATCAAGCCTTAGAACAACAAAACTAATTCGAACAACCACCCAAGTAGTTGATAAATAGGCTTATAATTGGGCTTAAAGAGACACTAGTCCAAGAGTTGATAAATAGGCTAGGTCCACATATGTGTTGTTTACCATCTAAACACCTTGACACTAGTCCAAGAGTTGATAGATTCTTCCTTCAAATGGAAATGTTGTGAATTCCCTATTTTGAACATTAAGTTCATTCCTTCATGAAACCATGCACATGTAATTCCTCCCTCTAAAACTGAATAATTATCTTATGAATCTAGATGAAAATCCTTTGTAAAATGCAGACGTCATTATTCTACCATTGTAGTGATGGCTACCTCCTATAATCAAAGCGAGGAATTTAGTATCTTTCCCAAATGGTAATTAAAAACTGAGTGATCACTCCCTCTCAAATAAATTCAAGACAATGCAATTCACTTACCAAATTATTAGGGAAAGAAGCAAAATGTATTTGTATTCCATTATTACTAAAACATAGGAAAACAAATAAGTAAATACTATCCATTAAATATATAATTTCTTTCCAAAATGAAGCCAATAAATTAATAAGAAGCAAATTTGGAGAATTCGACCCATTTAATTTTCCTTCTATCCCCAGGGAAAGAACCGCATGAACTTACTCTCACTGGATGAGGGAATTACAAATCCTAAGTCTCATCCTCCCTAATAAATGTTGGGTATTCAAATGTTGGAGAAGGGATGGATGCTCCAAATTAATAGAAAGTTCAATCATCCTCCTTTAGTGATTTAGTCAAGTCCATCATCTCTAAATTCTCCCCCATTAAACCCTCACAATAAAATCTTAGCCAAATCCTTTCCCAACTAAAAATTTGATGATCGGGTCCTACAATTAAAGCTAAACAACTTAGTTTACTTACTTTAAAACCTGCCATATAGAATATAATATCATCTTTGTACATGTTTAATATTGGAACTTTGTCAGAAAGAAGATGGCAAAATTGGTTGGAATCTCATAAAAAATGATGAGTTGGCTAAGGTCACGGTAAAAGATTGGAGACTTTCTAAAGGGTCTCCTTTGATCAAATCTCACCCTAATTTTACTCTAATTGGCCATTTGAGTTACCTAAAACTCCAAGCCCCACCCTAATTAACCACTAAAGTAACCTAAAACTCCTATCAAACTATTTACCCAAAATTGAATTGAAAAACTTAAAGAAAAAAAAAGGATAATGTCCAATTAGTTTACCTTATATCTTTCCCAACAAAAACATATTTCATTAAACCCAATCCCCCTATTTTTTTTCTAATGAAAGGAAGGAGTAGGCTTAAGGAGCACGCATAGTCTTCCCAAGTCTACTTTAACCTCTAAAGGGGATTAGAGAGTTACAAAGAGCTTATGCTCTATTTTTTCAAGTGGAGAATTTAATCACTATTTGACCAAGTCGGCAGAACTTTGGTCACTAATGGGCTCTCTTGTGGACTCCTTTGTGTAGTGAAGGCTCCTAAGAAACTTTTGAACTAATGGGGGACTTCTTTCAAGCCATATAGAACTTGGGGTCAAGATCGAAAGTTGGTTTTTAAAAAATCTAAGCTACTGACTTTCCCAAAGAGATTCTGATGAGTTAAAGAGAGGTGTGTTAGTTTTATAATGAGAAGTTGTAAACCTCGTTTCAATAACGAGAAAGTCGGACTTGAGAACCGGAAAATTTCGAGTGAAAACTGAGGTTAAAACGAATCAAAACTCGTAAATAGAAGTAAACACGAAAATGTGAAAATCCTAAGTGGCCAATAATAACCTAAAAATTATGTGAAAAACTATTAGAAAAATTAGATATGAAAATCAAACCGCTTCAGAGTGAACTGGACTTGATATAGAATGAATAATGGATAACTGGTTCAAATATTTATTTTCCAAATTGGCATAAAAATATTGATTTGGAAAATTGAATCTACAATTTTTTAAATATTTTTCTTAATAATCAATAATAAATTGCGTTAATATGGAATGAGTAAAAGTAAAATTTTTTAGGGTATATTAAGAGTATGATCACAAATTTATTCTTATAATTTAGAAAGTATTAATTTAGAAAATTAAATTCACCATTTTTAAATATTTTTTTTCTTAATAATCAATCATAAATCACGTTAAAATACAGAGATGAGTAAAAGTAAGATTTTTTAGGGTATATTAAGAGTATGATTGCAAATTTATTCTTATAATATATTATACATTATTCTTACTTGATAAATTTTTAAATATATATTTATTTAAAAATAATAATTTAACTAACTTATAAATTTATAATATTTTTTTATTTTATTAAATATATAATTATATTTTTTTATACTTAAAATCATGAAATAATAACTTTATTTAGTAGTAAAAAACCCTAAAAATCCTAAAAAAATCATGAAATAATAACTTTTTTAAATAGTAGATGAAGTGATTCACTGCACTAAAGTAATTGAGAAGAGATAGAGGATGAATCAAATAAGAAGCATTGGAGGAAAGGAGAAGATGGTCATTCATAAAGGATTATAAATTCCATTATGAAGAAACTTTGCTCATGACCCAACAAATGAGAAGATGACTCGAAGAGTTAAATAAAAAGATGCTTAATAACTAACCATTCCATGCCTTACATGTCGCCAGATGCATTATACCATTCAAAATATGGAGAATGTGTATAAATTGAATAAATTTTCAAAATGAAGTGAGAAATAGAACAAAAAAAGAGAGTATATACAATAGAGATAGAAATTTTAATAACTAATTATTTTCTAAATTTTTTTCATATTTTATTTTTTATATTCTTTATTTTTATTTTTAATGATATTATGTTATGATGTAATAGCATATAAGTGTACCATTACTTAAAATAAATTTATAAAAATAAATATTCTAATTTTATGATATGAATCCAACTAAACAAACAATTCACAAGTTCGACCAACCGTACCTACAAAGGAGGTGAATATTTTGTAAGAAAATGAATTGAAGGGTCATTTGAGATTAGAAGATGGCTAAAAAATAAGGTTAAGAATTAAAAGTTTCAAAAAAGTTTTATATGGGTTGATTAAATAGATTGCAGAAAATCTAAGTGGAAGGTTAATAGAAAAGCAAGGGAAGGTTTATATTTAATTAATAAGGAGAGATTTATTAATATAATAAATATTCTATGATATAAAATGATAATATTAGATATTTAATTAATCAAATTTAGAATTTTAAATTAGTTATTAAAATATCCTAGATATTTACATTAGATGAGAAGTGATTGGTTGGCTTGTAACAATAAAATATTTTTTCCTTATTTTTAGGTTATTCATTTATTATATGTGTCTATAAAATGCACACTCCACAACATTGCAAGTGGACACTTTTGAAATTTAATTTTGTAAGGTTTTGTTTTTTTTCTCTCTTGAAATTTTTTTTTAACTTATCAAATTTTTTACCTGAGGCGTTCAAGTAATCAAAGTTATTACGAGAGTTTTCTAATAGTTTTTCTTAGAGAATTTAGGTGTGGCATCTACATATCTCATAGAAACAAGGTATATTCCATCTTTTCGTACTTGTATCGTGAAAATCTTGGAGTTTTTATTATATTTGGTGTAGGATGCCGTTAGTATATTGTCGATGTTTGCATCAATTGATATCAGATAACACGGTTATACGAAAAGTTCCATTTTATCTTTTATATCTAGTTATTTTTTATCTCATCTACCTATTTCTATTTTCTATAAAAAATAAAAAAAATCTTATCTTATTCTATCTATTTTATTTTTAGTAAGTGCAAAAAAAATAAAAAAATCATGCAAAAAAAGATTCGTACAAAAAGGGGGCAAAAAAAGAGAGACACACAATTCTATTTTAATTTTCATTCTTATTTGTGTATATTTATTTATTATGCTCTATGTGAGTTTTCTTCTTATTTATTACCCTTTGAGTTTAATACTTCATTCTATCTAAGTTTCTCATTTATTATTCTTTATCTAAATTTCTTTTTTATTTCTTATCTGAGTTTATTCGTACCTCACACTTAAATCGTTTTGGAATTACTTGTTAAAACCTTATTGATTTGTCTTGATTGTTTCTTAAGTTGAACTGTTTCATAAAAATAATTTATTCTTAAGTTAAATTAAGATGGAAAGAAGACAAATAAGTGGAAAAAGGCAATAGTATTTTTAATTTATCAGAAAAAGCCATTTTAGTTTGAAACATTAGTGAAACATTTGAGTGAGAGTTGTGAGGTTCTTTTATTTCTACCAATTGGCAGGATCATAATGCTCAATGATGAGAAAATACTATGAAAGAAGAGGGTTACATACAACCCATTCAAAACCTACCGTGTATAAGCAATAAAAAGTGAAAAATATCAGGATAAAGTATTATTTGATATAGTACCAATGCATGCATGTTATATTCTATTAGGAGAACTTTATAAGTTAGATCGTCAAGTTACATATGATATATTAACATATAAGTACTCATTTGTGATGAATAATAGACCAATATCTTTTGTACATTTAACTTTACAACAAGTTTTTCAGGATTAGTTGAAAAAGAAAAAAGATAAATGAAAAGAAAATAGCAGAAAAACAAGAAAAAAGAAAAGCCAAAATTGAAGATGAAGAGAGAAAAGACAATATTGAAAAAGAAGAGAGAAAAATCAGAGTTGAAATAGGATAGGGAAAAGCCAGAATTGAAAATAAAGAGAGAAAATGCAAGGTTGGAAAATAAGAGAGAAAAACCATAATAAAAAGAAAATAGAGCAAAAATAATTTTATACAGAGAAAAAGGAGAGATACAATTTTAGAACCTATCCTCATAATTATGTACAAGGATTTATTTTTTATTAGTAACCAAATTGTCGGATATTTTCTAAGCAATATTATATCTTTTTTTTTGTAGGAATTCAAGCTTGTCATTCCTAAGAAGATAACTCATGATTTGCCACAAGTTCGAGAAATAAAGAATCAAATTCAACACCAAATCCTAAATTTGAACAAATTAGGATATGCACGGGATAACATAATGCAGTATAACAAAACTTGGTGAATGTGCGTTGATTATCAAATCATCAACACTATGAAGGTAATGTATCTTCACCCTATTACTCGACTAAATATTATGGTAGATGAGTTGCATGGATACTCTTTGTTTTCAAAATTTGATGTTAAGAGTAAATATTCTCAAATTCGAATAAAAGAAAATTATGGATTAAAAACTACATTAAAAGTAAAATCTAGTTTATTTAAATGTTTGGTTATGATTTTTTGTTTAACTAATATAGCTAACACTTTTATGAGGTTAATGATTTATGTCCTACATACTTTTATTGAAAAGTTTGTTGATGTATATTTTCATGATATCATAATATAAAAGTCCTTAGATGAAAATAAAGGTTATTTTAAAATTGTCTTACAAGTTTTTAGGAAATATTAGTTGTTTTCAATTTGAACAATTGTATTTTGTGATCGGATAAACTTGTATTTCTTGGATATGTTATAAGTTCTGAATGGATTGATATTGTTAAGGAAATTAAGCCAATTTGAGATTGATCAATGCATAATTCGCATAATTTATAGTCGAAAGAGTTTTTTATTTACATAGATCGTGAATATTTTAAGCACATCAAGGGGTAACACATGTTGAATAAATGTAATGCAAGGTAAGTAAAATTCATTTATACATCCCCTTATTAGATTAAGTATAAGTAAAGTATGAAAATTTTAGTTGCTGATATATTATCTGGAAGGTACGTTTTGCTTACAATCATTGATACTAAATTGCATAATTTTCATTATATTAGGAAATTATATGCAAATAATCATGATTTCAGTAAAGTTATTGAAACTGAATTTGAAAATATTTATTAGTAAAATTAGTATCTATTTTGGGAAAATAAATTATAAATCTATCAAATTTCTTTATGTGAGTTACTTGTTAGGGGATCATATGTTGGTGGACTTATTGGACAATTTGGGGTACTTAAGACTATTGTAATATTGCATTATTATTTTTTAATAGTATATATAAAAACAAATGTTGGAAAAATTTGTTTTCAATGCATTACATGTAAAAAAGTTAAATTCAAGCAACAATTTCATTTATTTAGCACTCATATTTCAATTTTTAAAATACCTCCATTGATTGATATTTATATGAATTTTGTTAAAGGATTACCTACGAATAATAGGGGAAGATAATTATTGATTATTGTTGTTAACCAATTCTCAACAATCGCACATTTCACTGAATATGCATCAAATGTTGTTTTATTCTTTAAAGAACTTGTTATATTGCATGATATTCCTAGAATTATTCTATTTGATTATGATTTTATGTTATTTAGTTACTCTTAGAATACTTTGTTGGGTACAAAGCTTCTATTTTCAACTGCATGTTTACAATGTGTTATGTTTGCATATAATCTTTATATTTATTCAGTGACTAAGTTCTCACCATCAGAGACTATTTATAATTTTAATCCATTAGATAGAAAACAACAAACTCAAGAAAATATTAACCTAGCCAACAAGAGTTTCAAGAAGGTTATTTTTTATCCACAAATTTGGATTAACCTATATTTGAGTAATGAACAGTTTATGGAGAGAAAACTATCAAAATTCCTTAGATTAGAGGGATTATTTAAAGTGTTAAAACTAATCAATAATAATTATAGCGGGAAGTTATCTCACAAATATACTGTTAGCTATAGTTTAAATATTTCTAATTTAATGCATTTTGATGTAGGTGGTGAAGTAACTAAGGATTTGAGGATAAATCATTTTTAAGTGAGGGAGAATGAAGTTAATCCAAATAAAAAGATAACGAATTTACAAGTCCAATCAACCATACCTACAAAGGAGGTGAATACTTTGTCAGGAAATGAGTTGAAGGGTCATTTGAGACTCGAGGTGTGGAGAGGACAAATAGAGAGTAGCTCTTTATATAGGGAACTCGAAGACTGATGATCTATCCATTCACCATTGGCCGACCATTAACTCACTGATTTATGGTTTTGTTAGAGCAATGTACAACTCCCTAGAGTAAATGCAACCCTTCCTCTCCTTGTCCGTTTGGAAATCTAAAGGTAGAAGATGACATAGTGTGCACACATGCGAGCTATCACATGGTGTACAGTGATTGGCTCATGTTATTGATGCAACATCCAACTCAATGTGCCTGTTATCCACTAACTCGTTTACTTGATATGTGACAACCTTCTTTTGGTCACTACATCCTATGTGTCATTTGACTGAATTTGACTGTCAAGTGACAATTATTGACTTTGACACATGGCATATGAACCCCACCCTTTTGAGTTAAGGAAAATTGGGAAAAGAATCGGTCAAACTGAGTGAGAAAAACTGAATGGGCAAATTGGGGAATTCACAACTCCCGAGTGCCCCAAAAGGGTTCATAAACCTTGAAAAAGAACCTTAGGACAAATTGGGAGAGAAAAACCAGACCGGTTCGGGTGAATCGGATTTGAACCGGTTTATGAACCGAGCCAGTTTATGGATCCCAAGTGACCTAAATAGTCACATAAGTCATGAAAAAGAACTTTATGATGAATGGGGGTTGAAAACCAAACCAGTTCAAGTGAACCAGATCAAAACCGGATCGAACCGGTTTGAACTACTATTGAACCGGATGCTAAATTTATTTTTCTAAGTAGCTTAGAAAATTTAAATTTGAGATTTGAGGCCACCATTGGACAGAAAATAAATTTAGATGAATTTAGAAATTTTTAATTTTGAAAAATTCGTTCGAATCAGGCCTAAACTAACCGGTTTAAGTTTTGAACCCAGTTCGGATCGATACAGTCCGGTTCGGAAGAGTGTCGTCTTCTTCCTTCAGATAACATCACTATTCACTCACCGGAAAATTGAGCAAGCATCGCCAAAGGTGAAAAGTCTCCGGCCAAGGAGTTTCATGCAATGAATGACTGCCATTAAAGCGTCAATCTGACAGCTAAGAAGTCATTGAGCTTCCTATATAAAGAGCCCCTCCTCATTCATCCTCTCCACACCTAAAAACTCCATTCTCTCTCAACTGCTCTAATTTCTGGTGAAGCTCAAACCAAAGCTCCGACTTGGGTACTTTTTAGAGTCAAACAAGGTGAGGTTGGGTCTTTGGATTCGGCGAGTAGTCAGCTACACGCCTGTAGTCTCCGTTTGCTCAGAGGATCGTCGGAGAAAGGTCGGGGTGATCGAACAGTGAATTGGCTCCAATGAACCGAAGCTGCCCTATTTCGGCCGAGTTGAAATCGGCCAATTCGAGCCCTTCTCAGGCCAAATCAAGCCCTCCAAACACCTCTACAATCCTCCTATAGCTGAATTAGAGCTAAAAGGTAAGCCAATTTGGCTCCCCTCTATAATTTTCAACCGGTGCTAGAGAGAACTAGCAGAATTTTGATGATAAAATTCTCACTCAATTCGATATCAATTGATGCAATTCTTGATCCTAGGTGAAAATTCAGCACAAGCGCTATCTGCCTAGATTGAAAGCTCGGATCGTCGCGCCCCCGATGGTAAGCTTTCGAAGCTTTCTGTCTATAAGTCCAGTTTTCTGGTGAAGCTCTGTTTGAGCTCATTCCGGCACCAAATTGTACGATTCAAAGTGCAATTGAATCGTATGAAGGTGTAGGGACTCCAATCTAACTTCAATTTCAACAATTAAACCTATTTGATCGGTTAATTTGATGAAATCAAATTCAACTGTGTTAGAAAGTTGAAATTGGGGGGAAATTTGGGAATTTCAAAAATTCGAGGGACTAAAGTGCAATTTCATAAAAGTGAGGGCCAATTGGGCATGATAAAGATATTGGAGGACCAATTAGGCAAATTTTGGAATTTTTGGGGCAAAACTTACCATTTTGGTAAAGTAGGGGCAAATGGTAATTTTGGAAAACTTGGGGACCAAATTGGAAAATTGGGAAATTAAACCACCTTTTGTGAATTTGAATAAATTGAGGTCCCAAGGTGAATTTTAAAAGTTTCAGGACTCAATTTGAGGAAAAAATATTTCACGCCCCGACCCGGTTTGATCAGATCCCCGTGAGCAACCCGCCACTCTTCCCGATTTACGAAGGATTTTCCCCTCTTTTAAACCCGGGAGGAGTAAGGCATCCTTTAAACCTGTATCTTTCCTATAATAACATTATACAAAACTGAAAAACAGACATACCTGATTTTATAGTTCCAATAGAGGGAAGTCTTTAAGATTGGTTTTCCCTTGGTTTCCTAAAAGGGATATAAGGGAGGGGTGAGTTCTACAACTCACTGAGCGGGGGTTGGGAGAGAGTTTTCATAAACAAAACAACTTTAATCGGAATGTGCCAAGCTTCTTATTTTCTTTTAAAATATCCTTTCCTCAAATACTGGTTTTTAAAACCTTTACCCTACTGAAGGTGATATTTTCAAGTTGGAGTGTGTAAAACTCCTTAATTTCCTTTAGATTTTTTCCACTTTAAAAATATTAATTTTTCACCATTTCTTATTAATTACAGTGTGTCATCACCCAACACACATCCTTTATCATGAAGGTCAAAAATACACAATCGCAGGCCAGCCCGTCCACTAAACCTACTTGTGGAATCGGAGCAACTTTACCAGCATCTGGCCTAATAGAGCTATTCGAGCTTCCGTCAAGAAGGTCTCCCAAAATGTTTAAGCAGTGGAACACAGTCAGGGGAGAGCACTTCTGACAAAATATACTTTTCAATTGTCCATCATACCAACCGAGTATGAGGACATCTCCGCTAATAATCGATGAATGAGTTTTCCACTTCCTTCGATTAAGTTTCATCATACCAATCGGGCATGATCTACTTACAACTGTTAAGTAGTTTTTTCACATGATTTTCACATTACTCCTCTAAGTTGTGATGCTTAAAATACCACTTGGTAGTGGGTTTTCATTTCGAGGCACTTATCATCCCCAACCGGGTATGATATAAAATCATAACCGGTTGGGATGATAAGCACATCGAAAATGAAAAACCCACTGCTAATTGGTATTTTAATCATCACACCTCAGAGAAGTGATGTGGAAACCAAGCGAAAAAACTACTTACCAGTTGTAAGTAGATCATACCTGGTTGGTATGATGAAACTTAATCGAAGGAAGTGAAAAACCTGTTCATCAGTTATGAGCGGAGATGTCCTCATACTCGGTTGGTATGATGGATAATTGAAAAGTATATTTTGTCGGAAGTGCACTCCCCTAACTATATTCCACTGCTTAAACATTTTGGGAGACCTTCTTGACGGGAGCTCGAATAGCTCTGTTAGGTCGGAGGCCTCGGTTTTGGAACTTGGGCACTAATATGCCCGATTTTGAAAATCTCGAACAGTGGGCCCTAAGACAGTTAACACGAGCAGGAGCTTGTAAACAAACATGATTAATATGCCATGAAAACTTAAGTAAATGAGTTGTTTGGCCATGGTATCGAGATAGGACTGACATACTCAGTCAACTAGTGACAGTGCCACATGGCAAGTCTCCGAACTAGTTAAGACAAACAGTTGCAGGTCAAGTTGAGAGTCGGGGCCGTTGGACCAGTGGCACCACATATTATATGACATTATGTGAAAAACTGTTGATTGTGCATGCACTATGTTACGGGACCTTCAAGATGCCCAAGAGGGATAGTAATGTGTCCTAGGGCTCTGGACGACCTGGTGGATATAAGGGCAGTTAGTCGTACCAAAAGTCTTGCGAAGCTCGACAAAGCTTCAAGCGCATGAGACCGGAGTGGGGACAGGATGGGGTCTCTGTCCTCATATGGACACAGAGATTTGTTACGAGATTGAGGGTCGGATTGTCGTGAACATCCACTCATTTTCAAGGTAGAAGTGGACGTGCTTCTATTTAGGTGGCCAGTAAAGTCGCTCCGACACCACAAGTGGGTTCAGTGGATGGGCTAGCCTGCGATTGTGTGTTTTACCTTCATGATGAAGGATGTGTGTTGGATGATAAACACACCATGGTTGTCACGCCCCGACCCGGTTTGGTCGGATCCCTGTGATCAACCTGCCACTCTCCCGATTTATTAAAGGGTTTCCCCTTATTGTAAACTGTAAATAGTAAGGCGTTCTTTAACCTGCATCTTTTCCTGGAATAGTATAATCAAAACTACATGAAATTTTAAACTTTACATACCTATATTACAGGCGTCTTAGTTGATGGTTTTTAAGGGTAGGCTTTTCGGGATTTCCTGAAAGGGATATAAGGGAGGGGGTGAGTACAACTACTTAGTGAATAGGTTTTCAAAGGGTAGTGAATAGCATAATCAAAACTACATGAAATTTTAAACTTTACATACATATATTACAAGCGTCTTAGTTGATGGTTTTTAAGGGTAGGCTTTCCAGGATTTCCTGAAAGGGATATAAGGGAGGGGGTGAGTACAACTACTTAGTGAATAGGTTTTCAAAGGTCTACTTTTAACTTTTAAGAAAAAAAAAATTTATATGGAGTGTGCCAGACTCCTTTTTTTTTCAAAAATACCTTCATTTAAAAATTTGGGTTATTCCATTATTTCTTAGTTATCACGGTGTGTCATCACCCAACACACATCCTTCATCATTAAGGTTACACACATTCGCAAGTCAGTATCACTACTGAACCCGCTAGTGGCTTCGGAGCGACTTTTCCTGCTACCCGGATAGAAGCACGACCACTTCTACCCTGGAAATGAGTGGATGTACGCGACATCCAACCCTCAATCCCAAAATTGCTTCTTCGTGTCCATATGAGGACAGAGACCTCATCCCATCCCCATCCCGGTCTCATGCCCTTGATGCTACTCCAAATTTCGCACAGACACCTGGAACGACGATCTGCCCTTATACTCACCGGGTCGTCCAGGGCCCTTAGGACATCACTACCCCTCATGGGCGTCTTGTTGATACTGTACTCATAGTGCATGCACATACAATGTTTTCTCATTATGCCAGATAATATGTGGTGTCACTGGTCCAACGGCCCCGACTCTCAACTCAACCTGTAGTTGTTTGACTTGACTAGTCCGTCGACCTGTCATGTTGTACTGCCACTAGTTGACTGAGCATGTCGGTCCTATCTTGGTACCATGGCCAAACAATTCACTTATTAAGTTTTATGGCACATATATTATGTTCGTTTATGAGCTCTTATTCGTGCCAACTGGCCTTAGGCCCATTGTACGAGATTTTCAAAATCGGGCATTTAGCCCAAAGTTCCAAAACCGAGGCCCCCGACCTATTAGAACTATTCGAGCTCCCATCGAGAAGGTTTCCCAAATTGTTTAAGCATTGGCACACAGTCAGTGGATAGCACTTTCGACAAAACATATGTTTTCTCTATCCATTATACCGCGCAGGTATAAGGACACCTCCGTTCATAACCGATGAACGAGTTTTTAACTTCCTTCGAGGAAGTCTCATCATACTAACCGGGTATGATCTACTTACAACCAGTAAGTAGTTTTTACGCATGATTTTCACATCACTTCCTTTAAGTTGTGATGTTTAAAATACCACTTAATAGTGGGTTTTAATACCGAGATACTTATCATCCCCAACCAGGTATGATATAAAATTTTCACTCACAACCAATAAGTGGTTTTTATCTTTAGGTTGTGCTCATCATCCCAACCGGGTATGATGTTAGTAAACCCACTCACCCGTTAATATCGTGAATTCCACTAGACCGGTTCTTTGTATTCACGCGAGCTTGTCCTTGCTGGCGTTCCCAATACTTCGTGTTCCTACACGATATGAACATCTCAGTTCATTATCCTTCAACCTAATTGCCTTCATTCATTCTAAATGAATGAGAAAGTCAAACTTTCATTTATTTGTAATTAGGTCCCTAAAGTTATTTCTCTTTAACTTTAAGTCCCTAATGCCGGTTTTTCCTCAAATTGAGTCCCGAAACTTCTAAAATTTATCATAGGACCTCAATTTATTCCATTTCACAAAAATGGGATTAATTTCCCAAATTTCCAATTTGGTCCCCCAAGTTTTCCAAAATTACCATTTTGCCATTCCTTTACAAAAAAGGTAAGTTTTGCCCCAAAAATTCCAAAATTCCTCAATTAGTCCTCCAACATTATTTTCGTACCCAATTGACCCTCAATTTTATAAAATTGCATTTTGGTCCTTTGAATTTCAAAAATCCCCAATTTCCCCCAATTCCAACTCTTTAACATAGTCGAATTTGATTTTATCAAATTGACCGATCAAACCCCTCTAATTGTTGAAATTGAAGTTGAAATTGAGTTTTTTCATATCCATACGATTCCATAGAACTATGAATCACGAGTTTTAATGCTAGAACGAGCTCAAACGGAGCTTCACCAGAAAACAGACTCTAGAGAGAGAAAGATTTGATTACTCACCGGTGAGGGCAAGACGGAACAAGTTTTCGATCTAGACAGATAGCTCTTGTCCTGAGGTTCATCCTAAAATCAAGATTCGCATCAATTGATGACGAATTGGATTAGAATTTTGTCATTGAAATTTGGTCGACTCTCTCTCTAACACCGATTGAAAATTGTAAAGGGGAGCAGAATTGGCTTACCTTTCGATTCTAATTCGGCCGTGGAAGGGCTGAGGAAGTGTTGGGAGGGCTTGGTTTGGCCTGAGGAGGGCTCGAAATGGCCGAGATAGGGCAGCTTCAGTCCGCCGGAGCTGCTTCACTGTTCCATCATGTCGGCGCTTCTCGGATTGACTAGAGTTTGCTATCAGATAGCTATCTTCTACCTGATTCTAAAAATCTCGACCTCTCCTTCCGAGGTTAAGAAAAATGTTCAAGTCGAAGCTCTGGTTCGAGCTTCACCGGGAAATTGAGCAATAGGGGAGAGAAGTGTTCAAGTGTGAAGAGAATGAATGGGGATAACCTCTTTATATAGGTGTAAAATCGTGTATTAAATAGGAGAGATTTATTACTATTATTAAAATTTACCATAAATTATTGGTATTAATTCCAATAATTTAATTTTAGTATTAAATTATTGGTATTAATTACAATAATTAAATATATATTAATTTATGGCTATTTATAATAAGGCATACCTTCCCATAAAAAATTTTTATCGAAATTTCAGGTTACAAAAAAAATCATACTTCCCAAGAAGTCACCCATCCTTACACTACTCTTGGGTAAGCATGCTTAACTTCAGAGTTCTTATGGATTCTAGTTCACCTAAACCAATTTGGTTTTTTTTTTCTATTTTGTCTTAAGTTTCTTTTCCAAAGTTTAATGAACCCTTTGGATCACCCGGAAGTTGTAAATTTCCAAATTGCTTGTTCCCAAATAATCAGTTTTCTTACTCAATTTGACCGGTTCTTTCCCGATTTTTCTTAACTCAAAAGTGCGAGGTTTATAGTGGTAATGAAAAATGGTTATGAAAACCAAGATTTGAAAATGAGCAAATTTAAGGAAAATAAGGAGTGTGACACACTCTGATTCAAATATTTTCCTAAAATTTAAATTTTAAAAACTTATTCACTCAGTAGTTGTACTCATCCCCTCCCTTATACCCCTTTCAGGTAATCATGAAAAGTTTACCCAAAGACCACCCGCTAACACACTTTTAAGACAGGTATATTAAGTTCAAAATTTAAGTATTTTCTTTTAAATGAAGCTTAGACAACACTTGGTGTGCTAGTAGGAGTAGGATTATTTTGACAACAAATAAGTTGTGTTATGATTTATGAATTAAAATAGAAAAGAAATTTTGGAAACTAAGATCCATGAACTTACCTCGATTTCAAGCCCCCATTTAATAAATCCAGTTTAATAGGTTTTACAACTCTTTCCTAATACTAACATTCAAACCCCCATTTAATAGAACCGGTTTAATAGACTTTACAACTCTACTATCACTTAACACTCATTGTAACCTAGAAATTTTACCTAGGTAATGTCCGTACATAATACAAGTAGTTTACCAATAGTTGAATCATTTTGGATTATGCATTATTTTGCAAATTATAGTTTATTTATAAATGTTTAAATTATTTATAAAACTAGAAAGTTTTGTGATTTATTTACTGCATGCATATCCTACCCTAATAAGAACACCACTATTTAATATAAGAAAATGTGAAAATTGTGATGTATGCCTATTAGAAAATGAGGTTGGAGTCTTAATCTTCTAATAGCTCAATATCAAACATTTTTAATTAAATTTGTTGGGACTTGTACTTTAGGTTATGATGACCAAAATCAGGGCAACCCATATAGATAAAGTCATGCGAGATGCCTCATTGTAGTAGTTGTATACACAATCAAAATATTGGTTGTAAATCTCATGTATAAATTGTAACACTTCCAAATGATCGAAGTAGATAGAATTGCATAATTCATATTTCATTGCCTATTTTGGATTACATTTACAAACCATTTGACATGCATTTTATTTCTTTAATAATATAATATACTAAAAGATAGGTCTCATATTTGTATGGCTTTTGACACAAAAGTAGACAAGCTATCTTCCCTTTCTACACTCTCTCTCTTTCTTGTCATGTCAAATCTGTAGCTCATAGCCAACAAAGGAAGGAAAAGATGGCTCTCCCTCTCCGAATCCCTTTCATTCTCAAATTCAGCATTACAAAATTAAATAAGATCTTCCCATTTGCAGACTCAGTCACTCAGCCCAGTTGCTCCCCCACTTCTTCCCTCTTCTCTCTGCACCCTAACCTTTTAACCATCCATACATAGTCTTCTCATATCTTCTCACCCTTTCCCTTTTCTTCCGATCTCCGTCGTGGTCGTCATCAGAGACGAGACGCAGCAAAAACATTAAAAATAAAGGGAGAAAAAGTAAGTTCTCTTTTGACCTTTACCGCGCTATCATCAAATGGGTTTCTCGAGAAGACATCATCAAGAAACCCAGCTCCTCGGGTGGGCTCTCCTGTTCCTCGTCCTCCGCGGGCAGTGCCACGGGTCAACAACCACAAAAAACACCAATTCCTTCAAGGTCAAGAAGCCACCCACTACTAACAGCAACAGCAACCTGAACCCTCATCAAAACCCTAGCCAATTCCTCAGCCTCCTGCCCAGAGGGCTGCCGTTTCCTTACTCGGGACCTTCGAGGAAGCACAACAGCATTGGCCTCGAGAGATTGAGCAGCAGAATACGTCCCTCCTCTTCGTCGCCACCATGAAGTGATCTTGTGATGGCATGCATGGTCTCCAGCAAGCAGCAGTTTATTGCTAATATAATTCTTTTGACAGAAGGTGATGTGATGTGATGATGACTCCCTTCTTAATTTTAATCAGGCAGCTATTTCTACTTCCGCTAGATCACATTCTGCCAGCTTTCCTTTTTTTTTTGGGGGTTCCTTTAATGCTGTCTAGAAGCAATATCTTTTGCCCTTGAGGCAATCAAAGTGCAGTTTTTTGGTAGTTTCTTGATGACAAGACAAGGGATGATGTATTAGGTTTACATGTTATCATTGTACCCGCTCCTCTCGTCCTCTTCTCCTATGCGTTGGGCAGATGGAATACAGTACTCTCGTGCTCAATATGTATGGAGTGATATACACATAAATACGCCTCATATGCTGGTCAAATCGTACTAGGTGCCCAGGAAAAGAGGCCTGTGAAAACAGTTTCTCCAGAAGGGCCATATGCCAAAAGGGAAAAGCAAAAAAAAAAAGAATGGATCATCAATAGGAATACAGCCCTAACCCCGAAAATTGATATATACCATATTTAAGTAATTTTTTATGGATATATATATATATATATATATTCTGTGCTTATACAGTAGTTTAATGTTCACTTCAGCTGAACAAAAAAAAGAGCTTATTTCAGTTTGACCATTTGCCCTACTACACCATTGTTAGGATTATGTTGATCGGCCTCTTAGGCAAGATTACCAGCTTTCTCAAAAAATATGCATAGACCCAAAGTTTCTCAACTATTTAAAACAATTTTTTTGGTAGAAATGAAGCAACATATAATATCAGGTTATGAACTTTTTTTGTCGAAATTGGGTTATGGTTAATAACTTTATTAAGCAGTAATTTTATTTATTTATTTTGTATAAGTTAGCACGATCTATATGTCATTTATTGATTTTAGCACTATTCTCGTTCTTCCACTAAGTAGTCCCATGTGCCATGTTTTTTTGCCCTAAAAAATGTGCCATGTTGATTAGGTTAGGTTGACATATTGCTAACGGTAAATTGATGATGTGTGAGAAAAATATAATGAATTTAAGTATTAGTGTTTTGGCTGAGAAACCAAAATAGTAACCTCCTCCAAATTATCCCTTAAAATAGAAGAATCAATGCTCAGTCTTCAATACCCTTTTTGAGTATCCATCCAATGAAGTAAGCAAAAAAAAAAAAAAGGGTTATATGATCACATGTAACCTTGATGCATTGTGTTTCCCACACATCAAACCCAAAACGTGTAGCTTTTTAAAAAGGCAAAAGGATACAAATTGCATAAAGTCATACAAGCGTGCATGATTAACATTAAGAGGACAGTCAATCAGTGTGGTCATCCCCAATTATTGAGGCGACAATAAGGTCCAATTCTCCCTCTCTTCCACATAAAAATGAAATCCAAAAATAAGCAATTTAGGGCATTGATAGATATATTGGGCTACATTCAATGGTTCTATTATATCAAAGATCATATAAAATCGCCACATTTACTAATTAGAATCTTGTACCCTCAAGATCAAATCTCTAATTCTGCCAAATTATTCAAAAATCCCTAAATTGTATCATAAATTACTATAATTAAAATAAATAGCGATGTGCATTATCCATCATATGCTAAATTAATCAATTAAACAATTTAAACTATCATTGTTATTAGATTCTAATGAAAATTGGGTCGTGTCAAAATTATACACAAAAATTGTTTTATGCTAAATGTATCAACAAAAAAAATATTCGTGTCAAAATAATGAAAATGAATAAATTTTGCACTAACAAAAAAAAAGTTTTTTTGATTCAAACATTCTTGATCTATACACACTGAAGCTGCACTACAAATAAGGCCTCTTGTAAAAGAGAGTGGATTTATGGGCTTCATCTTCCTTAAGCTAATTTCTCTATGGCTAATCCAAATGTAATCAGACGCGTTCACTTAACTTGGATTCATGGGTCATCCACAAAACCCAAACACTTCTTAAGTCTCAAGTTCCCATATCCAAGTCTTTGAACTTCATTGAACAAAAAAAAAACAAGCAAAGAACAGTCTTTGGACTTGTTCGTTTTTTCTGTTGAACTTTTGAGGCCCAAAATTAGTCGGTCTAGGATCCCAGAGATGGCACGAAAGACAGTGGAAAGTGATCATGAAATAGTGTGAGAATAAGAAAAAAGGAGTGGAAAATTGTATGAATATTTCATTAATATTTTCGCATCCTTCTCTTGAAGGGTGCTTGCATATGTACAAACTTTAATCAAGCCAATATTTTCAATGTACATAACTATATTAAAATATTCTATCTAATGGTTACTTTCTGTGGAAGTTCACTCGAACGTCGTTATTCTTATACTCGACCAATTTATAATGCTTTTCGAATGGGCTTTGCGGCCATACTTTTTAATATCTCTAGCGCCTATGGTAATATTTGAGTAATTTATAAAATAATATATTACGCCGCTTAGACTTTGCCATTAAATCCAAGGTTGATTAAATCGGTTTAATTATGCCTAAATTATGAATTTGTAGTATTAGTGAACCCTAATTAGTTATTTCTTAAATTTTAACAAAAAAAGTACGGAAGGAATACTTTTAGGACCATTTAACTAATATAGTCAATACTGGTATGCATATTTTAGAAACATTTTTAGTAAATATATAGAAAATCTAATACAAATACATTTGTTGATCAGAACTACGTGAACCGAATAGCTTAAAAAAATAAGTGAAAAATCGATCATTTATAAATATTAATGAAAGAGACATAAAACCCATATTTACAAAAATGACTAAGGTACATAATTATAAAAAGGGCTAATGCACATTTTTATATAAAAAAAAAAGTTCAGACGTATTTTATAAAATGAGATAATATCAATGTTTATAAAATAACTTAATTCATTTTTTATGAAAAAATTATAAACTAAATATTTATAAAATATGTCAAATTTTATGTTTATAAAATAATTTAAATCAATATTTATAAACGAGTGCTTAATGATTATTAAATGGGTCAAATTTCATGTTTATAAAATAATTCAAATTAATATTTATGAAATGGGAATATAAAACAATATTTATTAAAGAGGTTAAGCTCAATTTTTAATAAATGGGATAATTTTTAATAAATGAGATTAATATCTAATAATTAGAAAATAATAAAGTATATATTGAAAATTGTTAAAATTCAATATTAAAATAATACTGACCAAAAAGTTTAAAATTAGTATAGGGAGATGATTTAAAAAAAATGAGTACCTAAATAATTTATTATAAATATATAATAAAAAATAGAATTAAGATCTAATATGAGTATTCATATTTATTCTTAAAAAAATTAAGAAATAACGGAATATATTTCATAATAATTTTAAAGATTGGTAGTAATTTAAATATTTATAACTTATGATATTTGTATATTTTTTTAAAGAGTAAATAGGGCAAAAGGCTTATGATATTTTTTATATTTATTGATAGAATAATTGGCGAGAAAGTTAATTATTAAATATTTATAATATATTAAATAATATTATTTGTATAGAATATGAAGATAATGGGAATAAAATATTTTCTAATAGTAGAACGGTGATAAGTGAATAAATGTGTTATTTGAAAATATTTGTAATTTAGAAATTTATTATATTATTTTAATTTATTTTACACATTTATTTATGTATTATATTTTTTTCGGAGAATTCAATTTGAATATTATTGATTTGGAAATTTACAAATAGAGTATAGTTTATTAAAGGTATTTAATTATTTTATATATGATAAATAATGTTAGTAAAATACTATATGAACTATCCTAAAAAATGAAAAATTATAACGTATTACTAACAAATAATGTTAGTAAGTGAGAATGATTCCACCAATAATGTATTAATAATATATAATAATGAATTTAATTAATATAATTGCTGTGAGTTTTGTGATCACCATATAAACAAAGTTAAAAAAATATATATAGTTACGATTTTAACTCTTAAAATAATTTTAAAAAATAAAAATTTATTAAATTATTAATAATTTTGAGTACAAACGAAATCGAGTAATTAATAATTTGATTATCAATTTTCATACTCAATTAGTCATCTACTTATCTAATATATTTTAAGAAATTAAATAAATAACGAAAATATGATAATAAACTCCGAATGTTAAAATGCAATTTAATAAATTCTTGAAAAGAATTGTATAAATACTTTGTATTTTATATTAAATAATTTATCAATTTTTTAAATATTTGTAACCATATTACATACATTTATAAATAATTTAAAATTTTATACAAATGTATATATTTTATATTACAAACGTACTACAATTGTTAATATACCAACTATGATAGTATTTATGAAATTTAACTAATTATTATTGGAAATAGAAATCAAAACGGATGTATGTTCTCGTCAACCCCAAATGCCCAGTAACACCCCTTTAATGGGAAAGGTCAAAACTAGCTAATATTAGGCTTTGGGCTTTTTACCGACCTGCTACAACCAAAATTAACTAATGGCCCATCAAACTAAATCTCTTAAATAGTTTGAGGCCACAAAAAAATAGCCCAAAATAACCACAAAGTGGTTGGCCAATCCACCAAGAACATGGGAGAAAATATATCCAACTTATTGAATAAAATTCTTCAAATATCCATAAAAAAATAATTTTCTACATTCTTTATAATCTTATTTTTAAATGATAAAATTGAGAAAATTCATGGCATTAGTACATAATAAGATTTTTGCATCAATTTAAAAAAATGAAAAAATGGGATAAAGGTAAGATAAATCACTTATCTTATCCTTTGTTATTTTTAGTTAAATATATCGAACATTAGAAAAATAAAAAACTAAGTTGATAAAATTCATTATTTAGTTGGAAAAATTTACTCTTGCAAATTGAAAACTGACATGTGTACCTATAATAGTTTGCCTTGCCATTTTTTTTTATTTTACAGCAAAAAACTACTTAAATCCCATGGGATTATAATGAATTTTGTGGTCATATGATTGAAGACAAAATTTGAAAATTCCTTTGTTTTTGCAGATTCATTTTAATGAACCAAGAAGGAGCCATATTACACATTTTAGTCTGCTTGGGGTTTTTTTCTTTATTTTTGTAAAGACCCCGCAAGTTTAATTGGAGGAGTCCAATAGAAATCTCCCAACTTTCAATTTGGCATATTTCCCATATATTTATAAGAATTATTGAATTTGAGTGAAAACGGTCTATTTATAAAGTGGAAGTCCCAACTAGTGATAATGATACTTATAATTTATTAGCCGATCAAAATTGATTTGGAGTAAATTCCACACTTGCCTCTATGTCAGAGTGGGGAAAGGCTGTATAAAATTGGATAATTATTATTTTTAATTAATAAAAATTTAAGAATTAATAAATTTTAATAAGGAATCATTAATATTAAAAATATACAATGGTACATAGCAGCGTATTGCAAGATTTTCACATGTCAGTCATACAGGTCACTGCTATCTTTTCTCGTGACGGAATGATTAGTATTTTCCCACTCGCTCTCTCCTACACACATGAAATCCCATTCTAAATTGTTAATTTGATTGTAATTTCATTTACATTTCGCAGTCCACTCATAGCCCGCTATATATAGTCAAAACCCTCCATTTTCACTTGTCACCGGTCTCATCATCCAGCCGCGAAGAAGAAGAGGAGCAGAGGGATTCAGAAGATCGGAGCCGTCGTCGTCGGCTCCTGCGAGATCCTTGGCGCCTCTCGTCTCTTCATCTTCGTTGCTGTAAGCTCCGATCTGTGCAGGACTCCTCCATTTGGTCCGTTTCGATTGTTGTAGATCGGCTCCTGGATTTTGTTTGAGTTGCTCTCTGCTTGTTTCTGCTTTACTTAATTTCAATTTATTGTAGATCGGTTTCCTTAGTATTGATTTGCTTCATCATCGGGTGAATTTTGGAACTGTGTCGGAAGTGTTGGGTTTTTTTATCAATGTTTTCTGATATTCTGATCTGAAAATCACCTCGATCCTTCCATGTGCTTCTCATCTGATAGGTTTTTGTGTTGACTATCCATCTTATTGATTTCGCCATTTATTTATAGATCGAAGTGATCTGAAGCTTCAGTTGTACACGCTGAGCCCGATTCCAACCCTTGGAATGATCCGTTATTCTGCATTCTGATGCCACTTATATCTGCAGGACCCATTTCCCTGCATTATATTCAAAATACCTATTCATTTGTATATATATTTTTGGATATTTCAGTACATAAAATCTCAAGATTTTTGGAGTTTCTAATGTGCTATGTTTTGCATAAAATGAAACTGAATCACTGGTTATTCCCTTGAAACCTTAAATGCGTTATCCTCTAGCGAATTAGTAAAGATTAATTGGAATCTAGATAAATGAACTTGGCCACTTCACAGTAAAGAAGTACAGTGCCAGTCAGCTGTTTAGCTTACTTTGTCTAGCCATCTTTCAGGTTTATTCAAGTAAAAACATGGCCGATGCAGAGGATATTCAGCCCCTTGTCTGTGACAACGGAACTGGAATGGTGAAGGTTGGTTGATCCCCTTGAAGCATTCTATAAATGGGGCATGGCCATGCATGCTAATTTTTCAGATGCGAGTTTTTTCATTGCAAGATTTGTGATGCAGGCTGGATTTGCTGGTGATGATGCACCGAGGGCAGTCTTCCCTAGTATTGTTGGCCGACCTAGGCACACTGGCGTTATGGTTGGTATGGGTCAGAAGGATGCTTATGTTGGCGATGAAGCTCAATCTAAGAGGGGTATCCTCACATTGAAATATCCTATTGAGCATGGCATCGTTAGCAATTGGGATGACATGGAGAAGATCTGGCATCACACTTTCTACAATGAGCTACGTGTTGCCCCGGAAGAACACCCTGTTCTTCTTACAGAAGCTCCTCTGAACCCAAAGGCCAACAGAGAGAAGATGACTCAGATCATGTTCGAGACTTTTAATGTCCCGGCCATGTATGTTGCGATTCAGGCCGTCCTTTCACTGTATGCCAGTGGTCGTACAACTGGTATGGACTGAATCTCTTCCAATTTGTGTTGTCTTGGATGAAAAATGTTTTGCAATGTTTAATAGGGCTTTGATATGTCATATAACAGGTATTGTGCTGGATTCTGGTGATGGTGTGAGTCACACTGTCCCAATTTATGAGGGCTATGCTCTTCCCCATGCTATTCTCCGTCTTGACCTAGCTGGCCGTGACCTTACTGATTCTTTAATGAAGATCCTTACTGAGAGGGGTTATATGTTCACCACAACTGCTGAACGGGAAATTGTCCGTGATATGAAGGAGAAGCTTGCTTATGTTGCCCTCGACTATGAGCAGGAGCTTGAAACTGCTAAGAGCAGCTCATCTGTTGAGAAAAACTATGAGCTGCCAGATGGTCAAGTAATTACCATTGGTGCTGAGAGGTTCCGCTGCCCTGAAGTGCTCTTCCAGCCCTCACTGATTGGCATGGAAGCTGCTGGAATTCACGAGACAACCTACAACTCAATAATGAAGTGTGATGTGGATATCAGAAAGGATCTATATGGTAACATTGTTCTCAGTGGTGGGTCAACCATGTTCCCTGGTATTGCTGACAGGATGAGCAAGGAGATCACTGCACTTGCCCCAAGCAGCATGAAGATCAAGGTGGTTGCTCCACCTGAGAGAAAGTACAGTGTCTGGATTGGAGGATCTATCCTTGCATCCCTAAGCACATTCCAGCAGGTGGGATTTCTTCATGTTTTGCTGCTTTATTTTCTGATCTCCCATTTTCCTTATTTGCTCAGTCTTTTATTATAATAAATTGAGGATACAATGGCTGTCTAACAATTCATACTCTTGTGATTGATGTTAGATGTGGATCTCCAAAGGTGAATATGATGAGTCGGGTCCATCTATAGTCCACAGGAAGTGCTTCTAAGTGAAAATTTTCCGCTGGTTTGTTATGCCCCCTGCGCAGGTATTTCCTACTTATATGTTTTTTCTGAGTACAAGGTACAAGCAATGGACATTTGAGATTACTGGGTCAAGTGGGGTGGAGGGTATGATCTGAGCTCCATGAAATGCACTGATAGCTCTTCTATGTGAGTTACCTACATAATGACCGCGTGTGAGAAGCAGAAAGGTTGTAATTTGTCCTATGTTTTCCTTGTTGGGCAGACAATCGGGTGTTTGTTTTGGAGACTTTTTCATAGCTTCATCTGTGGTGTTTTTCTTTCCATGTCACCCCCCACCCTTTAGGAGGATGCTTGTAGCAAAAGATTTTAATTGTGATTTGTTTTGCTGTGTCCCTCGAGATTATGTTTCATGCACCAGAAAAGTTTATACCCCAATTTGTCATATCCTTTGGTATTTGGGCGACCAACGGTCTTTGACTAGCGTGTGGTTTTAACTGGTGTATTACAGATTAAATAGAATAAATTATATCGTGATTTATTTGAATAATAGATTCCCGACTTATTAGAGATAAGGTATGAAGCTTTAGGATCATAGTGTTCTAGCTACTTGGGGGAGCCGTTTGCCATTATTTATTAGGATCATTTTGGAACCAATGATGAAAATAACTATTAGGATCATTTATATTTCCTTGTATTACGTATTCAATCGTGGTTTAAGGCATTGTTGTAGTTAAAGTTCTTGTTCTAGTTTAAGGCATTGTTGTAGTTAAAGGCCTGTCATGGACGGAAGCTTAAGGCATCCTAATATTTGCGAATCTTGTCGTTTCCGTGTCCATATTTGAACCTGATCTTGGCTTTTTCGGAACCATAAATGTTTCAAGTGTACAAGTGTCTTTTTTTCCCTCAGACATGATAATTCATTAAATCTAAGTAATCTAAGAGGTTCAGTTTACATTGTGTCTACATTAATGAAGGGCACAATTTTTTATTGAACAGACAAATGCCGAAATTGGTCAACCTGGTAAACTAAATTACAACAGTTCAAACTAGTCAAAAGTAAGCCGACCAACACAGTGGCTAGTGAACAATAAAAAAAATGTAATTGAAGTAAGATGTAATCAATTTTCATCCTTTTAAGAGATATTTGAATTCAATTGCTAGTAATGTTCGAATTTTATTTTGAAAGTATAAAAAAAAACTTTTTTCATTACGACCAAGAATTTCGAGCTACTACTATTAATTTTCTTAATTATCAAACTTAGTGATTTTATTTACTGGAATGGGTGAGCCCATACAATAACCAAATTCAAAATTATAAGAAATAGTGACTTTTTTAAAGGCCAAATTCACCACATCAGGAAGGACGGACGGGTAAAAATTGCTCAAAATTTCTGATATATTCCTTACCACTCACTCTACCGAATTCCGTCAGCCTTTTCAACCAAAGGTAAGTCTCTACCCAACAGATAAAACAATATATATTCAATGTATTAATATACTAAATATAACTAGTCCAATGAGCAATGTAGTACATGGTGAAAAAGAAATGTCACATGTGCTTACTTGATCATGCATAAGTTGAGCATATAATTATTTTTTCATCGTACTCGATTTTTGGGTCAAACCCGTATAATATGCGTGATACCCTCTCGATTATATAATATTTAATATCAAATCATCTATTCAATACTCAAATAAATTGTTCATAAATTTACTAACAATTTGAACATTTATAAATTAAATAATTATAATATTTACAAAATCTCATAATTACAAAAACAAATAACATATTTATATCTTATTGAATTATATAAGAATATCTCAACTCAATTTCTCTTCCACTAGGTTTCCTATCCTTTTCATTCTCATCTCTTCGCTAAATTCCTAAAAAAAGTTAAGTAGAAAGGAGTGAATTATTGCCAATAATTGAAATTACCGTTATCAAATTTTTATGACGATTTCTTGAACTATTTTTGAAAGGGAGCCAACTCTTAAATATTTATAAAAGATTAGTTATAATTCAATAATTATATAACACGAGCTAGAGCTTTTTTAAGATGAGTCGACGATCGATTAATATGAAGCAAGTGTAATATCCCTTCAAATTAATGAAATATGAAACCCAAATATTTATACGAAATGGGTGATGTTATAAATATGATATTGTTAATATTTATACTTAAACATTCCCTTACGATCTTCTAATGGTTGAATAGAGTAATTTTCTATTTTATAAATATGAGATTGTTAATATTTACCTGTAAATACATTTTTCACCCGAAATTTTAAATGTACATACAATAATTATCTAATAAGCTATTTATTATTCTTTCAATCTCGTAATATTAGAGAATAATTACTTTAATTTAGGTATTTTTTTCTATACCTGAACATGAGCTGGATTTTTAGTATCAGGTTGGTATTGGTGCGATAATTATGACGGATAAATAATAAAATATTTTTAATTTTATAAATTAATAACACTTTTCTATTTTATACAATTTAAAATAATATTTTCAACACTATCACTAACGTGCAAAATGAAACGTACACTTGTAACGAACAACTATTTATAAGTTGGGTATTATTTTTTCGGTATCGGATAAGTGAGCACAATTGTATCGAGTTGGGTATTTTTCTTCTATACTCGATCAGGCCACTAACAAAGTTTTAAGTATCGAGTTGGGTACGGGTGCGATCTCACTTACTCTGATACCATATAATAAGGTATTATGCACCGATAATTGGTCGATCTTATATCTAATTAAAAGTTATAAATTTTAAGTAGTGTAATATTTTCAATATTATAAAATCAAAATAATTATTTATTTTATCTAATTTTGAATCATATTTTCAACTTATATATTATTATTTCCGAAAGTTTAAGCCAGATAATATTGATCCAATTATGGCATGGAGTAGGATGCGTGATCATAGCCCTCCGGGGATGGAAAGGGCATTCTCGAATTATTCTTAATCAATGTATTAAATTGAGATAAGTTTATCGATTGAGCCACAATATAATAATTTACACTCTATGTTGGTGTTAGCAAGTCCACGTATACTCTAATTTAGTCTATAATAAATTTACGTACAATGTTACGTATTATGATAACAGAGTGATTAGTCTATATATCAAATCACGAATAAATGTTTGTTCTACCAAATTGAAGTGTTAAAGAAATGCTACATACTCTTGCAATTGTGTGTTTTTTATGAAAGAAAATAATTTTATAAATCAAGTGTGGGAAGATATAGAAGAAAAAATTAATGAGGATGAGATTACGAGCAAGTAGTTATTAAGGCTAAAAGAGAATTTAAGAAAAGTTTTATTTGTAGTATGTTTTTATTTTTTGGATTTTATATAACTCATAAATATTTATAATTTATTTTATGAAAGGTTTAAGTTGTAATAGAAAATTATAATTTTTTATATTTTGTATCGTATTATGGGAAGAATTAAAAATAAATTTTTATTTCTCCCATCCCAGAAATCGAGTTAGGATATGATACGGTCAATTTCGGTGATGTAGAAAAGTGTAAATAAGGTGAAATTGAATCCAATATCTCCAATAACGGAAAGTTTCGTGGTAAAAAAATACTCTCATTGGAGCTGTGGTAGTAAGGTCGCAAAATAATTAGGCAACTAGAGATAATCACGTGCACGACACATAATCGCCTCACCACCTTTTGCATGTGCGGTGCGTGTAGGCTCACGTGGATTGGTTCGGTATTATTTACACGAGTTTGGCTCGGTTTAATGATTTTTCTATGTGATTTGACTTTATTTAACAAGTTATTGACCGGTTTATAACCCGTTAACTTCAGTATCTTAAGTTAGTTTTAGCTTTTTTTTTGTCAACCGGTTAGCGCTACCGACTTTCTATATTATTCTAAAATTTATTCAACTTATTTTCTTATTTTTAAGACCAAAAATTAACTTTTTTCTTTCATCCGCTCACTCGAATAAAACATTCCTCTATTTTGTTCGTTCGATTTAATTCGATTTAAATTCAATTTTCATTTAATTATTTTCCCATTCTCAATAAGATTTTTTTAGGTTTAGTTCAAAATATAATTATAATTTTTCAAAGTTATTATTTTAATTAATTTACGTTCTGATTCGATTTATAATATGGATTTAGGTATGAACTACTAATTTAACCTTAATTATCATATCTAAATGAGTTTAATTAATTTAATAAAAAAACGTGGTATTATAATATGTATATCTTTTTTTGTTAGATGGCATAATTAATGGATATTTAAAAAATTATTTGCCTCTCTTCTATTCTAGTTCTTCTAGGTTGGTTAGGTTCTTTGGCAACTCAACCTTTCACATGTGGCTACCGTCATCTATCAATAAGCAATAAGCATACATGAAGTAGGGCAAATTAGTACGGAGGTGTCGACAACATGAGTTGATGGTCCAAGAGATTCGGGAAACAGTGCCCCAAATTAAAACCCTTACTCCATCGCTAATTTTTACGTTAAACTCTATTAAATGAAAAACTTTTTTTATGTAAGCTCTTTACACAATCAAAATCTTCATCACAAATTAACTTACAGCAAATATAACTTACTAAAATATCAACCCTCGATAATTTTGACCTATAGTTTATTAGAATTACTATTATAATTAAATAAAAAGTTGACATTATACCAAATATAATATATAATTAAAAGTTTGGTATTAAATAAATCAATTAAAAAAGTATGTACTAGAAGTAAAAAAAATTAAAGCTTTAATAAGGATGATGCTATTTTATCCAATCCCTTTTTAGTTTTATTTCATAGAATATGTAAATTGAGTTCCTTGATTTCATTTAGTCTATAAAAAAAATATTGACACTCACTATTTATTTAATGTTGGGAAGGTTGAAATGATTGATGAGTGGGAGATTACGTGACACACTGCACTCTCCATCTAACTTGCTATTTTTGTCTCTGTTTGTCTCTTTATCAAAGTAGGGAGGTATAATAGGGGAGAGAAGGAAGGACTTGTCTAGGTTCCATCGGTTCTATATTATTTAGACGAGGCTTGGTTTGATGGATTTTTTTATCTGATTTGACTTACTTTTACAAGTTATTGACCAGTCGATTTCTAGCTTCCTATAGTATTTTAAAAAATATTCAACCATTTTTTTTTATTTTTAATACAAAAAAACTATCTTTTTTCCGTTCACTAGCCCCTCAAAAAAAAATTCTTTACTCCATTTTATCAGTCCATTTAACATTATTTAAATCAGATTTTTACTTGATTATTTTTCGATTATTAATTATTAATTACTAAAGTATTTTTAGGTTTAATTCAAGATATAATAACAATCTTTTTAAATTATTATTTGAATCAATTTATATTATAATTCTTTATAATCTATTAATTTAACCTTGATTGTCATATCTAATTGAGTTTAATTAATTTATTGAAAAAATGTGATATTACCACATATATGTCTTTTTTTGTTAGATAGCATAATGAATATTTTTGCCTCTCTTCTATTCTAGTTCTTATAGGTTGGTTAGGTTCTTCGGTAACTCAACCTTTCACATGTCGCTACCGTCATCAATCAATAAGCATACATGAAGTAGTAAATGAATTAGGAGATGTGGACAACATGAGTTGGTGGTCCATAAGATCGATGCCCCAAATTAAAACCCTTAACTCAACCTTTACTTTAAACTCTATTAAATGAAAATTTTCCATGTATGTTTTTTACATAATTAGAATCTTCATCACAAATTAACTTCCACTAAATATAACTTACTAAAATATCAACCCTTAATAATTTTGACCTATAGTTTATTCTATTGTATAGTGTTTATTAACATAATTTTATTGAAAGAGTAAATGTACTTAAAATTCATGTTACCATTCTTTTATATATATATATATATATATATTAAATACCTCCATTTTATCCCATTTTTTCCCTTTGTTACTTTACCAAAACCCTAAATATTATAAAATTTAGGGTACTCTAATAAAAAGTAAGAAAAATACTTAAAACATATTTTATAAATATCTTACTTTCAAAAGAAGATAAGTAATATCTTTAAAAGAATAATGCGCTAAAATTGAACTTGTAATCTTATAATAACTAAATCCAATAGAAAATTTATAAAGTATTGTACGTTGTTATTATACCATAAGAACCAAATAAGGTTATTTGGATGGAAAGTTAATGAAAATTTGAGAATATTAATTTAAGATTTTTAATTAAATTTAATAATTTATTAAGTAATATAATATATATAATTAAATTTTATTATAGGTAGTATATGATAAAATAAAATATTAATATAAAACAAAAAATATATAATATAAGTTAAAATAAATATATAATTATATTTTATATTATAAATTATATATATATATATTATATTTTATTATATAATCAAATTAATATACTATTGAATTATTATTACAACAAAAAATATTAATGTTAATTATATATTACCAGTTATATAAAAATATTATATAATCACATCCAAAAAAAATAATACATATATAATAAACTATATTATATATATATATAATATTTTTATTATATAGTTATATTATATAACTTATATATAAAATATTATTAATATTTAAATTTATAATAAAAATAAATAAGAAAAAAATAAATAATAATATAAATATATAAAAGAATATTAAAATTATTTAAACTAAAAAAATTGAGAATAACTATAAATTTTCAAAATTGAAGCTATTTTATTTTGTTTGATCAAATATCCAATTATTGATTTATGAGTGTTAAATTATATGATAAATATAGAGAAAAAATGTTAAAAACAAAATATAGGATAAAATATTTTAAAAAAATTTTAATCATTTTTTTGTTTTATAACAAACTATTTAAACTTTTAATTTTATGTTTCATTTAACAATAAATTCATTTTTTATTAAAAAAACTAATGATATTGCTAACAACCTTACATTTTAAATATTATAAGCTATATAAGGACAATGCCATGAAATTACTATTTTAGTTATTAAAAAAACTCTTGCATATTAATTAATTAAATTAGAATTACTATTATAATTAAATAAAAAGTTGAACATTATACCAAATATAATATATAATTAAAAGTTTGGCACTAATTAAATCAATTAAAAAATCTGTACTAAAATAAATAAAAAAATTAAAACTTTAAGAAATCATCCAATCCCTTTTAGCTTTGTTTCTTAGTTGATTGATTTCATTTAGTTTATAAAAAAAATATTGACGCTCAATATTTAATGCCCTCTCCATCTAACTTGCTATGTTTGTCTATATTTGTCTATGTTTATAATATTTTTTATTTTACTAAATATATAATTATATGTTTTTACTCTTTAAAAATCACGAAGTAATAAAAGTAATATCATTAAATAGTATATTAAGCCATCAACCCTACTAAATAAAATAACAGAGCGTTAGTAGAAAGAAGGTAGGAGTTAATTGTCGCCAATTTATGGTAAGTGAGATTGAAAGAAAGATGATGCATGGGGTGATGAAAAAAATTAATTACTTGTTAATAATAAATATTATTTCTATATAAGCAAGTAATGCCTGCCCTTCACCCGTGTTGTTATGGACCCATTCTGCAACTATTAAACGAGAACGCTCTGATGTCACTTTTTATTAAATACATATGAAATTATTTGAATTTGGCAACTATTATATAAAATAAATTTATTTTTGTTTAATACAATAAATAAAATAGTTTTACAAATGAAAATAGTTTAAAAGCAAAATTATTTATAAGTTTTAATTTAATGTTAAATTAAGAATGATTAATATTGGGGTTTTAGATTTTAATTTTTCACTTATGATATTATTTAGTAAAAAGAAAGAAAAAAACAAATGGGGCATCGAGATATATCACAAATTTTATTTTCAAATAATCTAATTTAAAAAAAAGTGAGATTTACGATAAATATATTTATTTTATGAAATATTTAATATAAAGCGTAACAATTTAAAGTAGGCTACTTGCATGTTACTCGAGGGCTATGGTTTAGATTGGAACGGTAAGTGGAAATGGTTTTTAGAGGTTTTTTTTGTACGTGTTAGGTTATGTCACCCAAACGTTCCAAGGATTCTTCAGTAAAAGTGACAATAATATATGGCGTTTGAGGTTTTTTAACTGGCATGTGATTCCTGTTGTCTATGGAAACTATTAATAAATGCATTAATTATTAATTGTTACAATCTTAACTCAAAATGAAATGAAATCTTCATTTATATTTTAATTATAATAAAATACTAATAAAAACTTTAAATATAAAATAACTCCTTTTATCTTATAAAAGACCGCCCACCTAGCACCCATCTTGCTTCAATTGCTTTCAATATGGTATATGAAATCCAAGGCATGGTATACAACATGTTTAAGTAGATTAGTTTTTTTTTTTTTAATTTGGATACGATAGAATTAATTAATTTGAGTTATTTATTTTTATTTACAAGAAACTAGAATTATTTATTTTTAGAGTAAATTAATAACATAAAATATATGAATGAAATAATGATAAAATAGTATGATGGCATATATTAAAACACATATTCTATCATGAGTTCGTCTATATTTTTTTAAATTGTTTCTATTTTATTCATACAAGTAAATTAGACACTCCCAACCAATCCTATCTAACATGGTTATGAGTAAGTATTTTCAGAACCATACACTCTCCCTCCCCTCCATTGACATCTCTAATATTATTAAGTACATTATTGGAATAATTTTTTATTACTCAAATTTTTTTCAATAATAGATGAATATTGCAACATTTATATATAAAATTTTTATTTATGCATTTCTTTGTTTAATTGGTATGTTCTATAATTCTAAATTTAATTATTATGGGAGATTTATGAAAGGGGATCTTATTTTTACACCTAATATATATATCATTATATTATATATCTCATTCGTACAAAGACGTTTTTTTACTTGAAATGGGATAATGAGAGTGGAATGACTAAATGCACACAAAAAGAAGTAGAGACACACAATGAAGAGACTACAATGCAATCCCACTCATTCTTTCCTGCCTATTTAATGAGAGAGAAGGTGGCGCAAGAGTTCCCACCCGTGCATCTCAATTTCCTCCATGTTCTTCTTCATGGAAGAGCATGTAGGTTTATGGAAGAAGTGGAGGAGCCCAACCCCTCCAACGGAGGAAACCTCAAAACCAGCAACTCAGGTTGAAGGGAGGACCCCCAAAATCTTTGATAAAGCGTCGCTGCTCTGAAGAAGAGGACAGGTACGTAATTCTTCGATGAAGGGTACGTCCCTGGAGCCCTAGCGGAAAGAACCAATGTTGGGATTGTCTTCAAGTAACAAAGTTTCACAAACTGTATATTTAGATCTTCCGTGACTATATATTGCCGGAGCTGTAACCAGTGTTTACTATCTTTTTCCGTTGGTGGGATGATTAATTTAGGGTTACGATCTTATTATTATACAATTTTCTCCTCCGTATCCTCCTGGTCATCATCCACTGCTTCTTTCACTTTGCAGAGAACTGGTGAGATTATTGAAGCAGTATGGAGATAAGAAATGGGCCCAGATAGCTGAGAAATTGGCGGGAAGATACGGCAAGCAGTGCCGCCGCGAGAGATGGAACAATCACTTGCGCCCTGGTATCAAGGCATTTCTACACACTAATCATTAATCTTCCATTTTTCTTTCTTCATAATTTTGGTTATAAACCTCCATCATATGTCTATATTCTTTTAACGATATAATGTAGAAGGATAGCTGGACCCAAGAAGAGGAGAGAATGCTGGTGGAATTCCATAAGAAGGTCGGCAACCGGTGGGCTGAAATCGCTAAATACATCCCTGGAAGAACCGAAAACACCATAAAGAACCATTGGAATACCACTAAAAGAAGGCAGAGTTCACACGGAAAGAATGAGGCCTTACAAAACAATCCCAACCCCAATCATTCCGTCCTAGAGAACTATATCAAGGGGACGATCATATCATCTGCCGCCATTGCCGCCCCCGTGACGACCATATCATCTACTGCCATTGCAGCCCCGGTGACGACCATATCATCTGCCGCCATTGCCGCCCCGGTATCTTCCATCCACATGGATCTCTCATCCACAGGAGAACCCACATTGAATAGTATTACCCTCCCGGAGTTGTCTGATCCTCTCAAGACACCTCCGAGCCCGGTCTCCCGTGTTATGAACCCGAATGAAGAATTTTTCTATTTGCATTGTCCTGACCTTCATACCCCGAATATGCTACTAAATGACGCTTCGCTGGCTTCTTCAACGCCGTATTATGGATCGGAGAATAGAGGATTAGTGCACGTGAATGAGAATCAAGCTTCAACATGCAATGGGGTAAGATATATGGATCTCATGGAGATGATTTCTTTCATGGACAATATGTAATCGATTTTCAAGTGAGCCCTTTTTCATAATAACTTTCTGTATGTTTGGTTGTTTGGGTTTGTTTCTCTTCGAGTGATCTCATGTCTGAAACATCGTATCGATATTATTCATCTAATGAAAATAGAGTACCGAGGCTCTGATGTTTGCCGAAGATATAAAGTTCTCCAATTCCCGTCAGAATATTCTTTACATTCTTCAAAATTGTAACTATAACAATGTTCATGGATTTTATCTATCCGATAAGGCACAAGGCAAACATTGATTGACTTTATCTATCCGATAAGACAAAATGAATTTGCCCACACACATGGCCAGAAGAAAAAAAATTATTTATAGATTGTACTTTCATCTACCACCACATATATATATATATATATATATGCACAAGTCATCACCGTTCTCCCTTCACCCCAAGTCCAATTCACCCCTTAATTAATCTTATATTTCACTTCCATGCCAATGGGAAGAGATCCGTGAAAAAAATATAAATTTTTTATCACATTCTCTCATTTAGATTTATTTAGAGTGATATTTATTTTAAATTGAAATAAAACACTAAATAAATTGATTTAATTTAAATGAGTGTTACATTTTAACAAAAATTTGACCAAATATTTAAACAAAAAAAATGAATAGTGTCCTTTTTAGGTTTGGGAGAAAATCAATAATTATTTAGCAAAATTAGTCTTACATTGGATGAATATTATGAGTAGAAGGCCAATTAATTACAACTAAACAAGCTAATTAAAGTTTTACTTTTAGGATTAGGAAAAGTGAATGAGTCCATTATTCATTTCTTAACAAGGATAATTAATATGAAGAAAGAGAAGACAGGTAAAAAATCATACCATAAACAAGTTTGGTTCAACATTTAATTTCTATATTTGACTGTCACTATGATGATTGGGCATATTGATGAAAAACTTGTTTTAATAAAAAGAAATATTTGAAGTTAATTGAGGAAGGAATGCTGGTGGCAAAAGGAGATACTAATGGATTAAGATTAAGAAGCTAAATTTAATGGATCTTAAATTAAAAATTATATATTTTATGCAATTGACAAAACAATGCTGGAAACCATACTCAAGAAAAAAAATATTCAAGTGAATATGTGACGCGGTGAATTAGAAATTTCAAGGCATTAATTGCAAATTTTGCATTAATTGCAAATTTTAAGAAAAAAATTTGACATATTTGAAATTCTGTGTAGGAAGGAGGGGAGTTTATGGATGAATATTTCTGGTAACATTAAATGTGGCTAATAAAATAAGCACTTATGAAGAACGAATCCATTCAAAACTAATAGAGTTCTCTGTGGGACATGTATAACAACTGCCCAATTCTATATGCTACAAAAATGGATGACACTAGTACAATACCAATATTATGCAATGATGATAATATAAAATAATTATAAATATACATTATAATTTAAACTTTTTATATTATAAACATTTACAAATACTAAATTTTAGAAAAATAAACAATTTGTATGAATATTTTTGGATTCTTTTCTATAATTTATATCTCAATTCCTTCATTTGGTTGATATTATTTCTTGCCATTCTTTTACCATTCCTACTTTCCTAAAAATAAAAATATTAGGGAAGGATGAGTCAAATGAGGGAACGATTGTTCATGTCATCAATTTTACTCTCTAATCAAATTATTTAATATGGATGTATTTTTATTTTTCACAAAATACACCTATCATTAATTTCATAAAATTCATGTTATTAAAACACATAAATGTTTAGAGATTAATTATCAAACTAATGATCCGAATATCATACGATTTATTAGATACATTCAAGTACTTTTAAAATGAATACACTCCAATATGGTACAGATATTTTTTATTGACCACTCATCCAAATGTCATACTATGGCAACGATCGTTCATGTATATTTTTCCATCTCGGAAACTAACGACCGTACTCATCTTACTTTTGGTAAGTATATTAGATCACATATTATAACTTCGAGGTTCGTGTATTCTAGAAAGTCCTCATATCCTTTCAAGATCATTCAAGCTCTTTATTCAAGTGACCAGTCATTGCACAATATGTTCTCTAGTCACATACAATGACAAACATCCATATGCAATCATATTAACTTGTTTTATACCCAATAACAAACACACATCAATTGTTGCTTATCAAAACCACATGAGCAACATTATAAACATGTTGGAACTCAACGCGTATATATCCTCGTGTCTTTACCCTTAAGTAAAATTAATCAATCACAGCGCGTTATATAAGAGCTCGCACGTACGAATCTCATACGCACGACATAGAGTTGTCTTCAACCTTGAGCAAGATCATCAGAGAGAGACTAAGTCTTCGATGGCCGAAAAATCTACCACTGTCGTCGTAAACGAGCGAGTCTGGTACCGAGTCTTGCACCGACTAGTAGCCTTGTCAGTTGTTGAACCCTCTATTTAAGGAGCACCTCCCCACTCGTCCTCCCCATCCCTTGGGTGGCCACAAAAGAGAGAACACTCCAATCTCCGACCAGGCGCAAACTAGAGATCGAACAAGGGGACTTTCTAAAATCTCAGGGGGTAATTTCGGAGTCCCTAAAACCAGGAGGGGGTCCTCTACCTCACTGAAGTCTCCACTTGGCACAAAGACCACCGGAGAAGCATTAGAAGGCTTGTAGTACTTGTAAGCCCCGTCCCTTCAAAATAAAGAAATAGACCAAGTAAAATAACCCCAAAAATTTAAAAGAAAATCGGGTATCAATTGGGAAAAGAAATGGCAAATAAGGATTTAAGATGGGAATTTGGACATCCCACATAACAAATAAATCACAAAAGTCATGAAGGAGAAATATGAAGTGGATTGGATGTGAAAACCCGACCAGTTCAAGGTGAACCGGATCTGAACAGAGATGAACCATGAAAAACTGGTTCTAAGATTTATTTTTATAGGTGGCTTAAAAATATAAAATTGGAAAATTGAAGCCATCATCAAATAGAAAAAAAATTTAGATAAATTTAGAAATTTTTAATTTTTGGTAAACTTATCAAAAAGAGCATGAACCAACTAATTTACGATTTCAAGTCACCGAACCCAGTCGCACCAGATTAGTTAATGGTCCTGTCACGCCTCAACCCGGTTTGGTCGGATCCCCATGATCAACCCACCACTCTCCCAGTTTATTAACGGATTTCTCCTTATTATAAACCGTAAAGAGTAAAGCGTCCTTTAACCTGCACCTTTTACTGGAATAGAATAATCAAAACTGCATGAAATTTAAAACTTTACATACCTGTCTTACAGGCATCTTAGTTGACGATCTTTAAGGGGAGGCTTTCCGAGATTTCCTGAAAGGGATACAAGGGAGGAGATGAGTACGACTACTCAGTGAATGGGTTTTCAAAGGTCTACTTTTAACTTTTAAGAAAAATATTTATATGAAGTGTGTTAGACTCCTTTCTTTTCAAAAATCCCTTCATTTAAAAATTTGGGTTTTTCCATTATTTCTTAGTTACCGGTGTGTCATCACCCAACACACATCATTCATCATGAAGGTTACACACATTCTCAAGTCAGTATCACTACTGAACCCGCTAGTGGCTTCAGAGCGACTTTTCCTGCCACTCGGATAGAAGTATAACCACTTCTACCCTGAGAATGAGTGGATGTATCAGATATCCGACCCACAATCCGGAAATAACTTCTTCGTGTCCGTATGAGGACAGAGACCTCATCCCGTCTCCACCCCGGTCTCATGCGCTTGGTGCTACTCCAAATTTCGCACAGACACCTGAAACGACAATCTGCCCTTATACTCACCAGGTCGTCCAGGGCCCTTAGGACACATCACTACCTCTCATGGGCGTCTTGATGATCCCGTACTCATAGTGCATGCACAAACAATGTTTTCTTATCAAGCCATGTAATATGTGGTGCCACTAGTCCAACGGCCCCGACTCTTAACTCAACCTGCAGTTGTTTGTCTTGACTGGTCCGTCGACCTATCATGTCGCACTGCCGCTAGTTAACTGAGCATGTCGGTCCTATCTTGGTACCATGGCCAAACAATTCACTTATTAAGTTTTATGGCACATATATCATGTTCATTTACGAGCTCTTGCTCGTGCCAACTCGCCTTGGGCCCACTGTACGAAATTTTAAAAAATCTGGGCATTCTAGCCCTCAAGTTCCAAAACCGAGGCCCTCGGCCTATCAAAGCTATTCGAGCTCCCGTCGAGAAGGTCTCCCAAATTATTTAAGCATTGGCACACAGTAAGGGGATAGCACTTCCGACAAAACATATGTTTTCTCTATCCATTATACCGCCCGAGTATAAGAACACCTCCGTTCATAACCGATGAACGGGTTTTCAATTTCCTTCGGGGAAGTCTCATCATACCAACCGGGTATGATCTACTTACAACCGGTAAGTAGTTTTTCCGCATGATTTTTATATCACTTCCTCTAAGTAGTGATGTTTAAAATACCACTTAATAGTGGGTTTTCATACCGAGGTACTTATTATTGCCCAATCGGGTATGATATAAAATTTTCACTCACAACCGGTAAGTGGTTTTTAATTTTAAGTTGTGCTCATCATCCCAACCGTGTATGATGTTAGTAAACCCACTCACAACCGGTAAGTGGTTTTTAAATTATAAGGTGTGCTCATCATCCCAACCGAGTATGATGTTAGTAAACCCACTCACCCGTTAACGCAGTGAATTCCACTTTACCGGTTCTTTGTATTCACGCGAGCTCGTCCATGCTGGCGTTCCCGGTATTTCACGTTCCTACACGATATTAACATCCTTGTTCATTATTACTCGGCATAACAGCCTTCATTCATTTTCAATGAATGAGAAAACCTAAACTTTTAGTTATTTGTAATTAGGTCCCTAAAGTTATTTTTCTTTAACTTTAAGTCCCAAATGTCGGTTATTCCTCAAATTGAGTCCCGTAACCTTTAAAAGTTATATTGGGACCTCCAACATTATTTTCATGCCCAATTGACCCTCAATTTCATAAAATTACATTTTGGCCCTTTGAATTTCGAAAATTCCCAATTTTTTGCCCAATTTCAACTTTTCAACACTACCGAATTTGATTTCATCAAATTGACCAATAAAACACTTCTAATTGTTGAAATTGGAGTTGAAATTGAGTTCCTGCATGTTCATACAATTCTATAAAACTTTGAATCGCAGATTTTAACGTCGGAACGAGCTCAAATGGAGCTTCGCTGGAAAATAAACTATAGAGAGAGAAAGCTTCGATTTCTCACCAATGAGGGCATGACGGTCTGAGCTTTTGATCTAGGTGGATAGCTCTCATCTTGAGGTTCATCCTAGAATCAAGAATTGCATCAATTGATGCCGAATTGAGTTAGAATTTCATTATTGAAATTCTGTCGGTTTCTCTCTAGCACCGATCGGAAATTGCAGAGGGGAGCCGAATTGGCTTACCTTTCAGTCATAATTCGGCCGTGGGAGGGCTGAGGGAGTGTTGAGAAGGCTTGGTTTGGCCTGAGGAGGGATCGAAATGGCCAATTTCAACTCGGCCGAAATAGGGCAGCTTCGGTCCACCGGAGCTGCTTCACTGTTCCATCATTTCGGCACTTTTCTAGTGATTCTCGGATTGACTATAGTTTGCTATCAGATAGCTGACTTCTCCCCGATTCTAAAGAGCCTGACCTCTCCTTTCGAGGTTAAGAAAAATGTTGAAGTCGAAGCTCTAGTTTAAGCTTCACCGGGAAATGGAGTAGTAGGGAGAAAGAGAAGTGTTCGGGTGTGAGGAGAATGAATGAGGATGACCTCTTTATATAGGTGTAAGACCCGTGTATTAAATGGGAGAGATTTATTACTAATATTAATGTTGCCATAAATTATTGGTATTAATTCCAATAATTTAATTTCGGTATTAAATTATTTGTATTAATTCCAATAATTTAATTTAGGTATTAAATTATTGGTATTAATTACAATAATTAAATATATATTAATTTATGGTTATTTATGATAAGGCGTACGTCGCATAAAAATTTTTGACCGAAATTTTGGGTTACAAAAAAATTCATACTTCCGAGGAGGTCAACCATCCTCACACTACTCTCACGCAAGCATACTTAACTTCAAAGTTCTTATGGAATCTTGTTCACCTAAACCAATTTGGTTTTTGTCTTCTAATTTTTCTTAAATTTCTTTTTCAAGGTTTAATGAACCCTTTGGATCACCCGGAAGTTGTAAATTTTTATATTGCTTGTTCCCAAATGTAAACCGGCTCGATTTTCTTACTCGGTTTGACCGGTTCTTTTCTCGGTTTTCCTTAACTCAAAAGTGTGGGGTTTACAGAGAAAGTCTCCAATGACTCAGAAAAAGCTCCGATCTGATTGTCGGCGAGCGAGGCGAGGGTCGAGTCTTATGCCAGTAGGTAGCCCGGATAGTTGCCGAACTCCCTATATAAAGAGCACCCCTCCCTTGGCATTCCTCATCCCACCAGCCACCGAAGAACCTGAATAGGTTTTCTTTCCGATGAGATGTAAACCAATGTTCCGATAAGTGCTTTTGCTCCAACCACCAAAGGCGCATTCGGGCTCTTTGGTACCGGGAAGAAGTCCCTTACCTTGCTACTACCTCCTTCTAGTCCAAGGACTATCGGAGAAGCGTTGGGAAGCTGGTACAGTACCGTTACTATGGTGACCTCGAAACGACAAAAAATCCCGAGCTGAACTCCAGCCACCTCCGACCTCAGGTGACCGGGCCGAACCTCCCACAACTCTCCTCGACCAATCCCCATCCTACAGGAACCTTCGAGGTAAGCCAATTCCGTCCCATTTCACCGGAACTGTGAAGTTGTAGAAAATGAAATATTAAAACTTCTCTACTTGAATTCTCCGTGCTCAGGCAGCTAAGTGACCCGAAGTTTATTCTAGGAGAATCCCCTTGAAGAGCTCTAGCCACCCCTATCTAGAGCTCAGATCAACACCCCTCACTTTAAGAAAACCAAGTTCTCTCTCTCTAGAAAACTTTTCCGATGAAGCTCCGTTCGAGCTCGAAAATGGACCAATTGAAGTCATTCAAAAGCCGCGATGATCGTAGAGAGATGTGAGGAGCGATTAAGAGCATGTTAAGGGGGTAATTAACCAAGTTTAAGTAGTTAATTTTAGTAAATGATAATTTGGGGGCCAAAGTGAAATTTTGGGAAAAAAATTGGGCAAATTGGGGATTTTTGGAATAATTGGGGGTCAAATTGTAATTAATGAAAAATTGAGGATTTGAAGTGCAATAGAGAGAAATTAGCTAAAAAACCCAAAAGGGAAAATAAAAAACTTTGGGGACTTGATTTGTAATAAATGGACATTAGGGACCTAAGAGCAAAAATTTTAGCTTTAAGGACCTAATCATAATTATGGCATAATTAAGGATCTGATTGCTAATACGACAATTATGCGATCTTTCCTACAAATGGTAATGTTATGAATGATTGGGCCATACAGGACGGGCGGTTCAAGGATCGTTCACGAGAATGCATGGCCGACCAAGACACCGCTGGAACAAGTTACACCACCTCGGCTGAGTGAGTTTTAACATCAGACCTGGTTGGGCTGATGAGTACGATATTTCCGCATTAAAATTGATCTTCCAAGACTGCCCTTGTAAGCCCCGTCCCCTAAAACTAAGAGAATCGGGAATTTTCAAAAGAGAGAAACCGAGAGGTTAAATGAAACGGAAGTTAGTAAATAAGGGTCAAGACGGGAATTTGGAAAATGCCTAGTAGCTAATAAATCACAAAACTAATGGGGAAGAACTGTGAAGTGAGTTGGATGTAAAAACCGGACCGGTTCAAGGTGAATCGGATCCGAACAGGAGTGAACAAGGGTAAATTGGGTTAAACCGTGAATAACTAGTTAAAATATTCATTTTTCTAGGTAGATTAAAAATATCAAATTGAAAAATTAAAGCCACCATTAGATAGAAAATGAATTTATAAAAATTTATAATTGTTAGAAAATCGGTCGAATGAGGCCTGAACCGGCCGATTTACGATTTTGGGTCACTAGACCCGATCAGACCGGACTGGTCAACGGATAGCTGCCAGGTCAGTGCCCAATCAGCAGGCGTGACACATGACGAAGGACGTACAATCAGCTGCTAAGTCATCGCTCGGAAGCGTTGGCCAATCAGAGCGCAATACGTGTCCTTAATCAACGGTAAGAGGAGGAAAATCCTCCTTAGCGACGATTGACCAATAGGAGAGCGACACGTGTCTCGGTCAACGATCAATGTCTAAAAGGCCTCGTTAGCAAAGACCGACCAATGAGGAGATGACGCATGGCAAAAGTGTCATGTCAGCTTCCAACAAGGATGTCGGAGTAACGACCGACCAATTAGAGGCCGACACGTGGCAGTGTCACGTTAGATGACCCTAACCAACCAGGGGCCAACACATGGACACTATGCGTCAGGAGGGAAATCTGATACATTTAAAACAGCCATTCAGAGGACGCCACGTGTCACAATTAGCGGTCAACAAAATTCGGTCAGTAGACACGTGGGTGAGAGTAGCCAATGGAAGGCTGCCACGTGTCTAGTCAATGAGTCAAAGGCTGACTAGACTGCTGAATGGATGTTGCATCAGCCGAGCTAGCTAATCACGAGGAGCCATGTGGCACTTCTAAACATCCGAAGCCCGGATGCGTGGAATAATGTCGTCTTCAACCTTAGGCAGACAGACGACCTGCAACTGCCGGAGGCAGACCGGATCTTTCACCTCCGAAAAATTGATCACCGCCGACAGAATTGGGCAAGTCAAATGCTGAAACCACCACCAACCAGTAGCCCTGTCAGTTACCGAGCTTCATATAAATAAAGCACCCTTCCACTCGACCTCCTCACCGCTCAAACGCCCTTTGAAGACAAATAGTCCCTTTCCTGATGAAGTGTCGACCAGAGCTCCAGCGATGGGCCTTTTCGAAACCAAAGGAGATCCGATTGGTGGCAATGGAACTGGGAAGAAGTCCTTTAGCTAGCAGACACCTCAACTAGACCTGAGGAGCATCGGAGCAATCACATAGTGAAGCTGCTCCCATGGCTCAAAATAAAGAAACTCCGACCAGCTGAAACCAGGACTTCTTTGACCACCTACGACTAGAATCGACCCTCCTCAACTTCCCTGAGGTACCTTCCAACCTCTTCTAGTGCCCATCTCAACCACTCGACCCTCAATTTGCCTTAGTCTGACATTTCTAGAGAGAGAAAGTGGCCAGAACATATTGATCGAAATTCTTCCAACTAGGATATCTATTGGAGTGAACTCCGATTCCTAGAGGACCCCTCCGACGAGGGCTAGCTTCACGAACTTGAAGCCAGACAACCGCCTCTCCATTGGTAAGGACAAGAAGCTCTCTCTCTAAGTCTATTTTTTTATGAAGCTCCGACGGAGCTTGAAACTCAACCAAATTCAAAATTTTGAAGTGCAGGACAATCATGGGAAGCTAAAGGAAGTGAATAGAAGCATGAGAGGAAGAAATTAAGAAAATTTCAGTGGTCAATTGGATGAGGTAATAATCGGTAATCTAAAGGCTCATTTTGGGGAAGAAATTAAGGGAAATTTGGGGATTTATGGAAATTTAAGGATCTAAGTGCAAATTTCAAAAATTTTGAGGACTAATGAGCAATTTCAAAGAAATTGGGGGGTAAATTTACCATTTTGGAATAATTCAGGGCAATCTGTTAATTTTTGAAAGTTTGGGGGGTAATTTGGGAAATTTTCAAAATACGAGGGCTTTTGTGCAAATCCTCCAAAATCGGAGGGCCGATTGGCAAAAATGAGGAATGCGGGGCCAATTGGCGGTTTTCAAGGACTATAAGGGCCAAATTGCTAATTTTTGTGAAATAGAGACATTTTAGTGATTTCGGAAAAATTTTGGGCAATTTAGTAATTCTTGATAAATTGGGACAAATTATGAAGTTTCAGAAAAGCTAAGATTGAATTTCAATTACGAGGAAGTTGAACGCTCAGATCATGTGGGATGGACCCCACAAGGACGTGCGCCAAGGAACACGCGTCGGATCGGAACTCAGTCGGGCGAACACATTGTGGCTACCAGGTGAGTGGGAATTTCAAGCATTGGTCTTGGTTGGGATGATGGTCTTGCTCTTAAGAATTAAAAACCATTTTTCCTCCCCTAACTAGGTGACTCTACATAAACGAATTGGCAGCCAATTCCGATGTTGGGCTAGATGATACCAATGGGCCCAAGGCCGATGGGCACAGACACAAGCCCGTTGAAAATTTGCAAATAATGAGTCCATCAAGCCTTTCAAAATGGATAATTGTGTGTTTTACCCACTAATCCAAGAGCAGGTCATTGGGCTTGTTGGGCCAAGTAGCTGCTAAGCCGAAGTCGGGTCGTTGAACCCTATGCTGGTGTGCATGTGGCCGAAGACGAGCCAACAGACCCTTAGGGCTGGTGGGCCACATATGATGGCCATAATGAAAAGAAAACTTCTTGATTGTGCATGCATGAGATACGAGACCATCGAGACGCTCAATGATAAAAAGGGCAGTCCATTGTTCAGCATGTCGAGAAGCTCTAGGGAGGTTCATGCGCACAAAGACCGAGACAGTAGGGGAAAGAGGTCTCGTCCCACAAAGCGGACACGGAGTATGGCTAGGGTTTGAGGGTCAAATGATTGATGTTCACTTGCCTCTCTCAAGTTGGACGGTAAAGGTGTTCTGGTCCACAAGTGGATCAGTCAGGGACTGATATGCAATGGTGTGATCCCTTTTTATGATAAAAGGGCAGTTGATGTATAAATACTATTCAAATTTTTGGAGAATGAATTGAGTAACTAAATAAAAAAATTGATCGTTGTAGAAATTTTCCCTCACTGAGTATATACTCATTCCCCTTCTTTCACCCCTTTCAGGAACATGTAAGAGTAGTCGGGTCAGGAGAGATTAATGCCCCAAGCGAAGGCTTGAACCCTTAAGGTACGTCCCACATCACAAAAATTTTAAATCATATTAAGTGAACGTATGCTAGTACACCTTTACCTTCTTGGAACGATCAAGATAGGATTGTTAGGATGGTTTAAGGAAAGGTGGCGGGTTGATCACAGGACTCAGGCCCAATCGAGTCGGGGTGTGACAACTTGGAGTGTATCAAAGCATAGTTTTCTTAATAAGTACCTCTAAACCATAGGTCCTAAACCCAAAATCTTGTAGAGAAATATGAACAGAGACATAAACGAAGAATATATCCCCTGGAGGAATGCTGTCAAATAAAGGATAGGAGATGAGGAGGAGTATGTCCCATGGAAGGAACCTCGAGGGAGGACCCCTCCACGCTTGGTGGAAGGTGTGACCTCTCCACCTCGAGGACTGGACCAGGCCCATGCCCGAGAGAAGGCGGAGAGAAACTTCTGGGAGGCCTATGCTAACTATGTGAGAGTCTTCCATTGACTACCCCCAATGCAAGGCGACGCATGTATGGTGAATCACATGCAACATACCTACGTGTATGAAGCCACGTCACTGAATAAGTTTGGGGTCGAGGTAGGGCAAGAGGTAAGGGTAATGAGGGCAACCAACACATCATCCTCCTTGGAATATGAGGAGCCCAACATGAATCCCTACCCTAGGTGTGGAAGATACCGTAGAGGCGATTGTCCACCTAGGAGGAGGAATAGGCGTGTCAGGCTAAATGATTCAGAATCCCAAAATCCGCTAATGTTAAACTCTAGGTCAGTTAACATGAAAGATTATGTCACACTCCGATCCGATTTGGTCGGATCCCTGTGAGCAACCTGCCACTTCCTGTGGTCTATGAGGGGTATCACCCCCTTCTAAACCATGAGGAGTAAGGCGTTCTTTTTTCCCATTTTTCCTGGAATAACATTATACAAAACTTAATATATTAAAATTTTACCTACCTGACTTATGGTTCAATAGCGAGGGATCTTTAAGGTTGGTCTTCCTTTTTCCTTAAAAAGTGATTAAAGGGAGGGGTGAGTTTCTATAACTTAGTGAATGGGTGTTATGAGTGAGTTTTCAAAAATGCTAAATTTGAAAATTCATGCCAAGGTTTAATATCATTTTCAAGGTTTTTCTCAAATCTCACGGCTTTTTCCACTTTCATATTAGGTGTGTTTAGATGTCTTAGCACATCCTCTTGCCTCAGGTGGCGTCTAGCAAATAAACACATGCCGTTTATCACAAAGGGTACAAACATTCGTAGGGAAGCCTCAGACTGCACCCACTTGGGGATCAATGCGAGTTTGTTGTCCACCCTAATAGAAGTCCAGGACTTCTACCCTAGAACTGAGTGGATGTCCTAGACGTCCGACCCTCTGACCCGAATTTCCATTTTGTGTCTGTATGAGGATCGAGATCTCATCCTGACCCCACCCCGGTCTCATGTGCAAGAAGCTCCTAGAGCTTCATGACTAACTGGCACGACGAACTGCCCCCACCCCACCCCAGTCTCATGCTTAAGATGGTCTTTAAGGGTAGGCTTTTCGAAATCTCCTGAAAGGGATATAAGGATGACTACTTAGTGAATGAGTTTTCAAAACTTTTTATCTTTAGGAAAAAAATAAATTTTGGAGTGTGCTAGACTCCTTAATTTCCTTTAGATTTTCTCCACTTTAAAAATCTCAGTTTTTCACCATTTCTTATTAATCAATGTATGTTATCACCCAACACACATCCTTCATCATGAAGGTTAAACACAAATTCACAAGTCAGTACGTCCACTGAACCCACTTGTGGCTTCGGAGCAACTTGACCGACCACCCAGATAGAAGTATGTCCACTTCTATCTTGAGAATGAGTGGATGTTCACGACATCCAACCATCAATCTCGAAATCAATTCTTCATGTCCGTATGAGGACAGAGACCTCATCATGTCCCCACCCTGCTCTCATGCGTTTTGTGCTACTCCAAATTTCACATGGTCACCTGGTACGGCGAACTACCCTTATACTCACCGAGTCATCTAGTGCCCTTAGGATGCATCACTACACCTCTTGGGCGTCTTGATGGTCTCGTACTCATAGTGCATGCACAATCAATATTTTCTCATTATGCCATATAATATGTGGTGCCACTGGTCCAACGGCCCCGACTCTCAACTCAACCCTCAATTATTTGTCTTGACTGGTCTGTCGACTTGTCATGTCGCACTGCCGCTAGTTGATTGAGTATGTCAGTCCTATCTTGGTGCCATGGCCAAACAATTCCTTTATTTAAAGTTTTATGGCATATAATTCATGTTTTTTTACAAGCTCCTGCTTGTGCCAATTGGCCTTGGGCCCACTGTACGAGATTTTCAAAATCGGGCATATTAGCCCCCAAGTTCCAAAACCAAGGCCCCAACCTATAAGAGCTATTCGAGCTCCATCAAGAAGGTCTCCCAAATAGTTTAATCATTGGCATACTGTAAACACCGCACATTTGAGTTAAGGAAAACCGAGAAAAGAACCGGTCAAACCAAGTAAGAAAACCGAGCCGGTTTACATTTGAGAACACGCAATATGGAAATTTACAATTTTCGGGTGATCTAAAGGGTTCATTAAACCTTGGAAAAGAAATTTAAGAAACTTTAGAAAACAAAGACTAAATTGGTATAGGAGGATGGGTGACCTCCTGGGAAGTATGAATTTTTTTTGTAACCCGAAATTTCGGTCAAAAATTTTTATGTACGCCTTATCATAATTAACCATAAATTAATATATATTTAATTAATGTAATTAATACCAATAATTTAATACGCTCCGAGCCACAAGTGGGTGCAATGGACGGGCTGCACCTACGAATGTGTGATTCCTTCCTAATGAAGGGCGTGTGTTGAGTGTTAAACACACCTAATTTCTAAATAAGGACAAAGGTTTTGAAAAACCAAAATTTGAGGAAATATCATTTTTAAAGGAACTAAGGATTTTGGCGCACTTTGATTAAAGTTGTTTTGTTTATGTAAACGCATCCCTAACACCCATTCACTGAGTTGTAGAACTCACCCCCTCCATTTACCCCATTTTAGGTAACAAGAGAAACCAACCCTAAAGACCTTTTTGTAGTCGAACCCTTAAGATAGGTATGTAAGATTTAATATATTCAGTTTTGTTTAATGCTACTAAAGATACAAGTAAAAGGACACCTTACTCCTCGTGGTTTAGAAAAGGGGAAACTCTGGATAAACCGTTAGAGTGGCTTGTTGTTTATGTGGATTCGACTAAACTAGGTCAGGGCGTGACAACTTGAGTGGTATCAGAGACTGTTTCCTCAAATGCATTATCAAGACTATAAAACTTAGTAACTAATAGGAATAAATCTTAAAATTCCAGATGGCTTCTAAGAGAACAAGAGTCGTAGTTTCTGACACTGCCCAACAATCCCTTCCCATGGAAACTCCTCGAGGAGCCGAGACAACCCCACCTGGAATAAGGGATGTTGCACAAAATGTACTTCTAAGTAATTGTCAGAACACCAGAGATTATATGAAGAATTCACCTGAGTGTTTGGATGACCCCACCTCATTCTTGAGGTGGCCACCAACTCTTGATTTGAGCTAGAGGAAGTACAATCTCATCCCCCTATTGTTAACCACCCTCCTCTAGTTAACATCCCCAAATACCTCAAAACTCTCCGTCGACTGGGGTGTAAACCTTTCCTCGGAGAGAAAGATGCTGGAGTTGCTATGGACTGGCTAGCTAGCATAAAAAAGCTTATGGGGATTGTCAGGATTTTACTATAGAACATGGTGATCCTGGCAGAAATTTTCCTGGAGGCCAGAGCAAAAAGATGGTGGGATAATGTCCAGAGCCTACATGTCACCACCCCCACCTGGGAGCAATTTGAGGAGAGGTACATGGAGGAGTACCTGACTCCTCATCTGATTAATGAGAAGAAGCAGGATTTCCTCCAACTCCGACAACGGCTTAACTCTATTTTAGAGTATGAAACATTAAGACCCTTTTCCCCTGACTTGGCCGGACCGACAGACATATGGTAATGATTCGTGGACGGTCTCAACATGGATATATGAGACCGGATGGGAGTACTAGGACGCCCCACGGATCTGGCGGCGGTGATCAGTATGGCTCGCGAATGTGAGCGACTGGTACAAACTCGACGCTGCCGAATGGAGCAGGCAAACCGGAAGGAGGATAAGGGTCAAGGCCGTCATGGAGGACGGAAGGTGCAAAATGGTCCAAGATGGGAAAATAGGGTGGGATTTCAAAAGAGGAAGGATGTGCCACCACCTCCCCGGAGAGTAATCCCTACCCTACCACAAGGAAACCCTCGCTCTCCTAGGTGCCAAAGGTACCACGAGGCAGCTTGCTTGTCATGTTTCACATGTGGGCATGTGGGGCACTTGCAAAGGAATGCCCCACTCTTAGGGAGAACAAGCAACGGAACACACTTGGACCACCCCAAGGGAACCTAAGGACTCCTAGGCAGGACGCCACATGTAAACCCCACACTTTTGAGTTAAGAAAAATCGGGAAAAGAACTAGTCAAACCGAGTAAGAAAACTGTGATGGTTTACAAACTCGATCATTTGGGAACAAGCAATTTGGAAATTTACAACTTTCGAGTGATCCAAAGGGTTTATTAAACTTTGGAAAAGAATTTAACAGAAATTAGAACAAAAAAACTAAATTGGTTTACGTGAATGACAATTTATGAGAATTCTAAAATTAAACGTGCTTACTTGAGAGTAGTGTGAGGATGGGTGACCTCCTGAGAAGTATGATTTTCTTTAACCCAAAATTTCGGTCAAAACTTTTTATGCGAACATACCCTTATCATAAATAGCCATAAATTAATATATATTTAATTATTGTAATTAATACCAATAATTTAATACCTAAATTAAATTATTGGAATTAATACAAATAATTTAATACTGAAATTAAATTATGAGAATTAATATCAATAATTTATGACAATATTAATACTAGTAATAAATCTCTCACATTTAATACACGATTTTTACACCTATATAAAGAGATCATCCCCATTTATTCTCCTCACACATGAACACTTCTCTCTCTCTCTACTACTTCATTTCCCGGTAAAGCTCGAACCAGAACTTCGACTGGAACAAAGGTCGGGCTCTTTAGAACCAGGGAGAAGACAGCTATCTGATAGCAAACTCCTGTTAATCTGAGAATCGTTGGAGAAGCACCAGCATGATGGAATAGTGAAGCAGCTCTGGCAGATCGAAGCTGCCCTATTTCAGCCAAGTTGAAATCGGCCATTTCAAGCCCTCCTCAGGCCAAACCAAGCCCTCCCAACACTTTCTTAGCCTTTCCACGGCTGAATTAGAACCGAAAGATAAGCCAATTCGGCTCCCTTTTACAATTTTCGATCGGTGCTAGAGAGAGGGTCGACCGAATTTCAATGACAAAATTCTAATCCAATTCCGCATCAATTGATGCGATTCTTGATTCTAGGATGAACCACAGGACGAGAGCTAGCAGCCCAGATCGAAAGCTCGGACCGTTGTGCCTTCACCGGTGAGTAATCGAAGCTTTCTCTCTCTATAGTTCATTTTTCGACGAAGCTCCGTTTGAGCTCGTCCCGACGTTAAAACTTGCGATTCACATTTCTAAAGAATAGTATGAACATGTAGAAACTCAATTTCGACTTCAATTTCAGCAATTGAAAACATTTGATGGGTCAATTTGATGAAATCAAATTCGGTTGTGTTAAGCCCTCCCAACGCTTCCTCAGCCTTTCCACGGCTGAATTAGAACCGAAAGGTAAGCCAATTCGGCTCCCTTTTACAATTTTTGATCGGTGCTAGAGAGAGGGTCCACCGAATTTCAATGACGAAATTCTAATCCAATTCCGCATCAATTGATGCGATTCTTGATTCTAGGATGAACCACAGGACGAGAGCTAGCTGCCCAAATCGAAAGCTCAGACCGCTGTGCCTTCACCGGTGAGTAATCGAAGCTTTCTCTCTCTATAGTTCATTTTTCGGCGAAGCTCCGTTTGAGCTCGTCCCGGCGTTAAAACTTGCAATTCACATTTCTAAAGAATAGTATGAACATGTATAAACTCAATTTCGACTTCAATTTCAATAATTGGAAACATTTGATGGGTCAATTTGATGAAATCAAATTCAGTTGTGTTAAGAAATTGGAATTGGGGGGAAATTGGGGATTTTCAAAATTCAAAGGATCAAAATAAAATTTTATGAAATTGAGGGTCAATTGGGCATGAAAATAATGTTGGAAGACCAATTGAGGAATTTTGAAATTTTTGGGGAAAAATTTACCATTTTTGTAAAGGAAGGGCAAAATGGTAATTTTGGAAAAGTTGGGGGGACCAAATTGGAAATTTGGGAAATTAAACCCCTTTTGTGAAATGGAATAAATTGAGGTCCTATGATAAATTTTAGAAGTTTTGGGACTCAATTTGAGGAAAAATCAACATTTGGGACTTAAAGTTAATGAGAAATAACTTTAGGGACTTAATTGTAAATAAATGAAAGTTTGACTTTCTCATTCATTTGGAATGAATGAAAGCAATTAGGCCGAAGGATAATGAACCGATGTTTATATCGTGCAGGAACACGTAATACCGGGAACGCCAGTAAGGACAAGCTCACGTGAATACCAAGAACTAGTCTAGTGAAATTCACGGCATTAACGGGTGAGTGGGTTTACTAACATCATACCCGGTTGTGATGATGAGCACAACTTAAAATTAAAAACACTTACCGGTTGTGAGTGGAAATTTTATACCATACCCAGTTGGGAATGATAAGTACCTTGGTATGAAAACCCACTATTAAGTGGTATTTTAAACATTACTACTTAGAGGAAGTGATGTGAAAATCATGCAGAAAAACTACTTACCGGTTGTAAGTAGATCATACCCAGTTGGTATGATAAGACTTACTACCCCGAAGGAAGTTTAAAACCCGTTTATCGGTTATGAACGGAGGTGTCCTTATACCCGGGCGATATAATGGATAGAGAAAACATATGTTTTGTCGGAAGTGCTCTCCCATAACTGTGTGCCAATGCTTAAACAATTTGGGAGACCTTCTCGACGGGAGCTCGAATAGCTCTCATAGGCCGGCGGCCTCGGTTTTGAAACTTGGGGGCTAACCCAATTGTAGGGGAATACACCGTCTATAGTGACGCATCCGGACATGGATTCAGATGTGTATTGATGCAACAAGGAAGGGTTATCTCCTACACTTCGCGACAACTTAAGGTACATGAGAGAAACTACCCTACCCACGACTTGGAGTTAGTCGTAATAGTGTTCACCCTCAAGATCTAGCGACACCACCTATACGGGATTAAGTGTATGATATATATTGATCAAAAGAGTCTTAAATACTTCCTAACTCAGAAGGAGTTTAACCTCCACCAGAGATATAAACCCCGCACATTTGAGTTAAGGAAAATCGAGAAAACAACCGGTCAAACCGAATAAGAAAACCAAACCGGTTTACATTTGGGAATAAGCAATATGAAAATTTACAACTTTCGGTTGATCCAAAAGATTTATTAAACATTGAAAAATAAACTTCAGACAAACTAGAAAATAAAAACCTAATTGGTTTAGGTGAATTAGATTCCATAAGAACTTCAAAATTAAGTGTGCTTACCTGAGAGTAGTGTGAGGATGGGTGACCTCTTGGGAAGTATAATTTTTTGTAACCTGAAATTTCGGTCAAAAATTTTTATGCGAAGACTTATCATAAATAGCCATCAATTAATATATATTTAATTATTAAAATTAATACCAATAATTTAATACCGAAATTAAATTATTGGAATTAATACCAAAATTAAATTATTGGAATTAATACCAATAATTTATGGCAATATTAATACTAGTAATAAATCTCACCCATTTAATACACGGGTTTTACGACAATATAAAGAGATTTCATTCTCCTCATACCTGAACACTTCTCTCTCTCTACTGCTCCATTTCCTGGTAAAGCTCGAACCAGAGCTTCGACTTGAACAAAGGTCGGGCTCTTTAGAATCGGTGAGAAGACAACTATCTGATAGCAAACTCCAGTCAATCCGAGAATCGTTGGAGAAGCGCCGACATGATGGAATAGTGAAGCAACTCCAGCGAACCGAAGCTGCCCTATTTCGGCCAAGCTAAAATCGGCCATTTCAAGCCCTCCTCAGGCCAAACCAAGCCCTCCCAACACTTCCTCAGCATTTCCACGGCTGAATTAGGACCGAAATGTAAGCCAATTCGGCTCCCCTTTATAATTTTCGATCGGTGCTAGAGAGAGAGTCGACCGAATTTCAATGACAAAATTCTAATCCAATTCCGCATCAATTGATACAATACTTGATTTTAGGATGAACCTCAGGACGAGACCTATCTGCCCAGATCGAAAGCTCGGACTGTCGTGCCTTCACCGGTGAGTAATCGAAGCTTTCTCTCTCTACAGTCTGTTTTCCGGTAAAGCTCCGTTTGAGCTCGTTCCGACGTTAAAATCTGCGATTCAAAGTTTTTTAGAATTGTATGACATACAGGAACTCAATTTCAACTCCAATTTTAATAATTAGAAGTGTTTGATCGGTTAATTTGATAAAATCAAATTCAGTAGTGTTGAAGAGTTGAAATTGGGGGAAATTTTGGGGATTTTTGAAATTCAAAGGGGCCAAAATACAATTTTATGAAATTGAGGGTCAATTGGGCATGAAAATAATGTTGGAGGACCAATTGAGGAATTTTGGAAATTTTGGGGAAAAACTTACCATTTTTGTGAAAGAAGGGCAAAATGGTAATTTTGGAAAAATTGGGGAACCAAATTCAAAATTTAGAAAATTAAACCCTTTTTTGGTGAAATTGAATAAATTGAGGTCCCACGATAAATTTTAAAAGTTACGGGACTCAATTTGAGGAAAAACCGATATTATGGACTTAAAGTTAAAAATAAATAACTTTAGGGATCTAATTACAAATAACTAAAAGTTTGGGTTTTCTCATTCATTAATGAATGAAGGCTGTTATGCCGAGTAATAATGAACAAGGTTGTTCATATCGTGTAGAAACGTTAAATACCGGGAACACCAGCAAGGACAAGCTCGCGTGAATACAAAGAACCAGTCTAGTGGAATTCCCGACATTAACGGGTGAGTGGGTTTACTAACATCATACTCGGTTGGGGATGATAAGTGTCTCGATATAAAAACTCACTGCTTAGTGGTATTTTAATCATCACTACTTAGAGAAAGTTATGTGAAAAAACTACTTACGGGTTGTAAGTAGATCATACCTGGTTGGTATGATTAGACTTCCTCGAAGGAAGTTGAAAACCCGTTCATCGGTTATGAACGGAGATATCCTTATACCGGTCGGTATGATGGACAGTAAAAACCTATTTTGTCGAAAGTGCTCTCCCCTGACTGTGTGTCAATGCTTAAACAATTTGGGAGACCTTCTCAACAGGAGCTCGAATAGCTCTAATAGGCCGGGGGCCTCGATTTTGGAACTTGGGGGCTAAATGCTCGATTTTGAAAATCTTATACAGTGGGCCCAAGGCCAATTAGCACGAGTAGGAGCTCGTAAACGAACATGATATGTGTGCTATAAAACTTAATAAGTGAATTGTTTGGCCATGGTACCAAGATAGGACCGACATGCTCAGTCAACTAGCGGCAGTGTGACATGACAGGTCGACGAACTAGTCAAGACAAACAGTTGCGGGTTGAGTTGAGAGTCGGGGCCGTTGGACTAGTGGCACCACATATTACATGGCAATATAAGAAAATATTGTTTGTGCGTGCATTGTGAGTACGGGATCATCAAGACGCACATGAGGGGTAGTGATGCGTCCTAAGGGCACTAGACGACCTGGTAGCTATAAGGGCAGTTCGTCATTCTAGATGTCTGTGCGAAATATGAAGTAGCACGAAGCGCATGAGACCGGGGTGGGGACATGATGAGGTCTCTGTCCTCATACGGATATGAAGAAGTGATTTCGGGATTGTGGGTAGGATGTTACGTACATCCACTCATTATTAGGGTAGAAGTGGTCGTAATTCTATCCGAGTGGCAGGAAAAGTCGGTCCGAAGCCACTAGCGGGTTCAGTAGTGATACTGACTTGCGAATGTGTGTAACCTTCATGATGAAAAATGTGTGTTGGGTGATAACACACCGTGCTAACTAAGAAATAATGGAATTTTTGAAAACAAAGAAGTTTGGCAAACTCCATATAAATGTTTTTCTTAAAAGTCAAAAGTTTTTAAAAACTCATTAACTGAGTAGTCATACTCACCCCTCCCTTATATCTATTTCAGTAAATCCCGAAAAGCCTCCTTTTAAAAACCGTCAACTAAGATGACGGTAAGACAGGTATGTAAAGTTTTAAATTTTATACAGTTTTGATTATGCTATTATAGGAAAAAGGTGCAAGTTAAAAAATACTTTACTATTTACGGTTTACCATAATGGGAAACCTTTTAATAAAATGGGAGAGTGGCGGGTTGATCACGGGGATGGGAGATCCAAAGGGCCGGCTGGAGGCTTTTCTTATTTATATTGTAACAATATTTATTAATGATAATTAAGTCAGGATGGCCGAGTGGTCTAAGGCGCCAGACTCAAGTTCTGGTTCTCGTGAGAGAGCGTGGGTTCAAATCCCACTTCTGACATTTTTTTTAAGGTGACAAATGAGCTTAAGGAAATCTCTATCCATTATAAGAAATAAAAAATATTTATTTTTTAAAATAAATTATCTTGATTATTATAGACAGAATAAAGTATTTATTTTTATAAATTTATTTTAAGGGCAGGCTCATATGCTATAAAATCATAATATAATATCAGTAAAAATAAAGAATAATGAGAATATAAAAATATCAGAAAATTTTAGAAAATAATTGATCAGTAAATTTTGTATCTCTATTGAATATATTCTATTAGAAATCTCCACACATTATAAGAAATTAAAATATTTATTTTTTAAATAAATTATCTTAATTATTATAAACAAAATAAAGTATTTATTCTTATAAATAAATTATCTCCATCCATTATAAGAAATTAAACTATTTATTTTTTAAAATAAATTATCTTGATTATTATAGACAAAATAAAGTATTTATTTTTATAAATTAATTTGAGTGTTGTGTAAAATAATAGATTAATATTTATAAATAAATAATAAAATTAATAATTAAGTCAGGATGGCCGAGTGGTCTAAGGCACTAGACTCAAGTTCTAATTCTCATAGAGAGCGTGGGTTTAAATCCCACTTCTAATAAAAACATTATTAAAAATAAAAATAAAAATAAAGAATATTGAGAACATAAAATTATTAGAAAATAATTTTTCAGTAAATTTTCTATCTCTATTGAATATATTCTATTAGCGAATTCATTCCATTTATACACATCCACAATTCCCCATATTGTGAATGGTAAAATACAACTTAGCACATGTAAGGTGTGTAATGGTTAGTTATTAAGCTTGCTTCAAATTATCTTTGCATTTCTACGGCCATAGGAAAAGTTTTTCATAATGGAATTTGCAATCTTTCGTCCATTGCTTTTTATTTGATCCATAGTTTAACTCTTAGTGGAGTCCATCACTTAATCTACTATTTAATGATATTACTTCTATTCCTTCATAGTTTTTAAGAGTAAAAAAATATAATTATATATTTAATAAAATAAAAAAAATATTATAAATTTATAAGTTTAATAATATTTTACCATTTAAATTATTATCTTTAAATAAATAAATATTTAAAATTTTATCAAATAATAATGTATTATAGGTTATAAGAGCAATTAAACTAGTATTGCAACTCAAAATTAGAAAACTTATGTTACACTATTGAGAAAAAATACTTAAATTTAATATTAGTATATTATTTTTTTATTAATAATATATTTAAAAATTACATATATCAATTATATTCAAATTTCAAGATAGTGAATATATTAATAATATAATCACAAATTTATTTAAATAAATAATTTTATAAATTTATAAAATTGAAAATTGAAAATTTTATATATTTTAAATTTATATAAGATTAATCCTTTAATTCCACTTAATACTCTCTTATAATAAAAGAAAAATGTGGTTGTTGGAAGGTTATGATATTTTTAAAAATTTATAATACTTTCTCCATTTTCCTTTCCCTTCATCTAAATGTTGATTTCAGGTTTTTCTTTTTTTTCTTTCTTTCCATGAATGCGTTTGTTGAGTGTTCTTACTTATTCTGGTCAAGTATTTACTAAATTTCTCATGTACTAATTTTATAGATTAGAAGTCACATACTCATAAAGATAGTATTATCATACACACTTCCCATGAAATCATATAGATGAAAACATGATATATATATATATATAGTTAGAACTGACCTATTTTTTATAAAATTTAAGTGCTGAAAATTAGTTATAGGAAATTGGATTAATTTTCTCTTTTTCTTTTATAAACAAACCAACTAAGAAAACCAATCCCCAAAAGTTGGGATAAGAAATTTCAACTAAAATGGGAAAACATGTTTACCAATTGTGATCTCAATCTATAGAAAGTCACACTATAGATTGAGATATTAAGTAAATATATAAGTTCTTACAATTTTAATAACACTTATCTCATTTATTCTTTCTAGTTGATGATACAACTTTCCTAAATCGTTATAATTACTGTATTTTTACCAAAAACTTACCCAATAAAATTAGCACAACTCATGATATCAATTAATATGTTGTTTTTGATCCAATAAGTGTACTCCGTAGAGCTAGCTTAGTATATCAAAATTTACTGTCATTAATCACTTGTTAATTAGTAATCTAAGATTTATCTTTAGAAGTGATTTCCCGCAAAACTCCATTTAAAATCAATTATAAGCCAAAATTGATAATTTAAAAATTAACATGATTGTGGGACATAGAAAAGATTATTAGCATTATAATAGGTCTTAATTTTGAAGGTTTAAATTTAATTTCGTGATAATTAAAATTGAAAAACTAAATTATAATTTTTGAAAGTTTATTAATTAAATTATAATTTTTAAAAAATTATGGATTAAACTGTAAATAATGAAAATTTAAGTATCAGTTATAAATAGAAATTAGGAACCAAAAGAAAATATTTAAAAATCACAATTAGAGATATTTGTGATTATCACATCACTTATTTTACCTCTTTCAAGTTTTATAAAAAAAAAATCACTCCTATCTTTATAAAATGCAATCAATAATCAATTATAAGAACACTTAAACAAGCATATTATATGCAACATTAGCAAATGTATGAATCCTTGTCATTATTTTAATTACAATGAACATAACACTCCATTAATGCCGATTGTCACCCATTTCATTGATTAAAAGAAGCACAGGTATTGGACAATAGCCCCAACTCAACTTTCCTAGCAAAAGAATAGCCTAAAATGTTCAATATTGCTATGCGTTTGCTGCCCCAACTCAACTTTCCTAGCAAAAGAATAGCCTAAAATGTTCAATGCTGCTATGCGTTTGCCTTAAAGAAAGCAAATAAGATCAAAGGCAGAATCAGAAAAGCTAGGAGAACCAAATAAATATATAGGCAAGAGGCAAGGCAGAGGTTTAAATACATATGACATGAAAGAAACTGACGAAAGGTTCACCTTAAAATTGTCCAAGCAAACAATACGGGTACAAAACTCTTCATCAGACTCCCACAAGTACGTTCATGTCCGACCCAACAGAACAGTTCTTCCACAAAAGGTTACAACAGCGCATTTATAATCTCCACATATGACACCCATTAAAAGAGAGAAACGGAACGAACCAACCCTAGAAACTCTGATTTGGAAAGTAATAAAAGAATTTCTGAAAGACCCCCAATGAATATAGTAAAAAGCATCGACATAGAAGGGGATAAGTAAAAAAACAAGTTGATGTGTCAGCCTTCCACCAACAAGCCCCTCCCCCAGCAACTTCTTTTTCTTGTATCTACAGGCAGATTTCTTGAATATTACAATATTTTGCTTCCAAGAAATAATTTTGCAGGACCTTTATTCTTTTGGAAGCATCCACCGGAACAACAAAACAATATGATTGTTCTTCTACATTCCACGAGCACTACCTTGTGTGGCTTTTACTCAGTCGCAGTTCAATCCGCAAACCTCGAGCACGGGCCCATCCCTGTTCACGAAGGGGTTGATCCGGACCCATAAGAGGGTGAGGATGGAGGCGAGCAGGATTGACCACACGAGTATGATAGTGGGCATCCTGTCTTGCTTGCCCAGCAGACCCTTGAGGAATGGGTATAAATGGATGATCACCCAGAAGGCAAAGAACAGCCTGCCAAAGAGTGGGCCCCATGAGTCATATCCATTGTTGATCGCATCTGACACCCCAACCACAACCCCAATGACGTTGATTATCAGCAGAGTCATGGGTGCTATTAGCAGGGAGGTCCACTTGAAGATGTACAGCTCTGAGAATTCTCCATCATCCGCTGCTTTAGACGTGACAGTGAAATTCGTGTTTACACCAGCGAGGACCTTGAGAAGACCTTGGAAGAGAGCAAAGAGGTGGGAGGAGACACCACCAATGACCCAGAACTGCTCATTTCTCCACCAGTCATCTATCCCAACCCCTCCCCACTGCATCTCAAGAATGCCAGTGGCAGCAATTGATATGAAGAGGGCCATGAACAAAATGCTGGCGTAGTTGCTTATCTGCAAGTTTATTAATTGACATCCCAGGTTAGCTAATGCAGTCTATGGTAAGGTAGATCAATTAACAAAAGATTCTGCATTGGGAACACTCGCATTGGAGCACATTCTTACCTCTGGAACAATGAATTTCCCAGTGAGAAGGCAGATAGCAGGCAGGGTACAGTAGATGAGCAAGGGGATGGAGGTCCAAGGATAGACAACTGAGTTAATGTAAGAGAATCTCTCTAACCATTTCAAACCCCCTCCATATCCGTACCATATAGGGCAGTGCCTGCTCAAGAAGATTTCAACTGATCCAAGAGCCCAACGGAGAACCTGATGCAACCGATCAGACAGATTGATGGGAGCTGAACCCTTAAAAGCAGGCCTCTTTGGGATGCAGTACACTGATCTCCAACCATGGCAGTGCATTTTGAATCCAGTGAGAATATCCTCAGTCACAGACCCGTATATCCATCCAACCTGTCCAGTCATGAATTATTAATTGCTGTCACTCTCAAAGAATACACAAGTTTCTAGTTGAACTACACACTGTAAATATGTCAATAGCAGATATAATTAGCTGACAGTCTTTGGTAAGACGCAAGGACAATTGGTTCCTGATTTGATATAAATATCAACAACCAATGAAAGAAGCATAACTTCTATAAAAGGGAAAAACCCTTCAAACTTATGATCCCATTTCACTTTTCATCATATTTTGGCCTGCCTTACATTTCCAAGTAATTTTCATCTGACTATTATTCAGTGAAAAATAAGAGGCCAAAATAAGAAAAACTATTTCCCCATAACACGGTGTGCCCAAGAAAATATGCAACCAGAAAATTAAAATTTCCCAGCTTCCAAATGAGTGGTTTTTAAGGTCAAATTGGCAAGAAAAGCAACAAAGAGAACATTTGAAAGCCCTAAAGAAAGATGAGCAAAAAAAAAGCCCTAAAGAATAGTTCTCCACAAATCTTACAAGAAAAGTTATTATATTTTCCATGTATTTCCATTAGGGGAATATAACAAAAAAAGCAACCAAGCAAAGTATAAGTATAGGGCATGCAACTGAAACTCACTTCTTTTCCCCATTCAGTCTTGTCTTCATAACCGCAGCTAATGACTTGAATAGCTTCACTTAAGAGGAATGCTGGACTTCCAGCATCCTCTGGAAGCCCACCATTTTCCTTACGTGTGGAAGCAATAAACAATGGAGAGGCCCCAAATTTTTTCTCCAATTTTACTTGAGACATTTCAGCTGACTTCTCCTTAAAATCTATAAAACAAACAGGGAAACTCAGATTCATTTTCCATAATTGATACAGATCAAATTAATCAAGATTAAGGAACACATACCTTCAACACCATCTTCAATATTCTCAAGGGCGTGAATCTGCTTTGAGGTTTCTCTATTCTTTGTTTTCTTGCTCTTTTCAGCAATTTTGTTCCTTTTGTTCTTTCTAGATCTGAAGCACAAGCAGCAACACCATTTGGGCCAACAATTGCAAGTTCTGCTGGGGCGCTTCTTCTTTTTTGGAGCATCATATCCATAAAGGGCATGCCTTCTAAAGACGCAACCCGTCCCAACATAAATAGGACCTTGAATTCCATCAAGACCTTTCATATTTATCTGTTAATTCAACAATTAGCATTTCATGAAAATGGAGAAAAATGACGGTTTCTTTACATCCTTTCAAGCCAAAACCCATTTTATCAAGGAAGTGGTTATCCAAAGAAACATATTTAAAATTTTTGGGAACCAGAGGTATCATATGTTTAATAAAAGGGAAAAGAGATAGAGCCAAAGGAGGAGACATATACATACATCAAAGAATACAACATTCCGATTAGAGTATCGATCATGCCGATCAATACCATCGAACCTCTGAGGGAACTGCACGTAGCATATTTTCTTCCCCACTGTGGGGTCCATCATGAAACACATTGCTTCTCTAAGGGCTTTGCTGTTGTTGATGTAGTGATCACAGTCCACGTTCAGTAGGTAGGGAGCATTTGAAATGACCGCTGATACTCGAATCTTAAATTATACATTGTAACAAGACAATATGATCAGTTATTGACCATTCAGAACCAAGAATAAACAAAGAAGCAAACAACATAAACCAATTTAAGCTTGTTTAAATGAAGCTTACCAGAGCATTCATGGCTCCAGCCTTCTTATGGTGTTCATACCCAGGTCTTTTCTCACGAGAAACATACACCAGACGAGGCAGTCTGCACTGCTCTTTCTCTTCATATTCATTCAAATCTTCATGGTCTTCTGTGTGACCAAGGAAGACCTGCAATAGGAATGAAACCACCTTCACATACTTTCTGATGAAAAAGTTGGCATCATTATAGTTCAACATCAGAGTAACACTCCGAATTTGAATGTTTGTGGTAGAATTGGGAAAAACTTGAAAATTTTGTACATTTCTAGGTCATTAACCCATAATTTTATATAAAGTTCATTAGTAATACAAAATTATAGCCACAATAATTTTTTGAACTTCACTCATTGATTTACTGAAAATGGACAGACCTGAATCATTCCAGGATGATCACGGACGTTATTTCCAGGCCATGGAGTTCCATCCTGCATTGTCCAGCCTTCTTCAGGAACCTTCTGTGCTTTAGCAACCAAGGCATTTATTTTCACCTTGAACTCCTCGTACTCTCTCTAAACAGTTGAACAAAAAGATAATAAAATCAGTGGGGAAATCATTAAGAATTCCTATTCACATCAGTCCTAAGTTGATGCAGGCACTCGGCTTTTGGATGGGACGACATTAGAAAACCTATCTAAGAGGAAGTTGAATTTATCAGTTTGCCACATAAGGCCTTGCATAATGGAAAGTCAGAATAATCCAAAATGTATTGTATGTTATGTTTGGTTAAATTTTGCTTCATTAATCTATATCTTAAGCTGAAGAAGAATACTAAAGGAGAAAAAAGTAAACCTTCATAGCACGCCTTTCCCGGACAAATTCAGGATTCACTTTGTTCTTCAAATAGTCCATCTTCTGAGAGAAATACCACTCAGGAGCTCGAGGCTCAATGCTATATTTCTTGCAGAATGGGACCCATCTCTTTGCAAACTCAGATGTCTCAGAGAGAGCTTCAAATGTAAGCATTGCGGCACCATCATCTGAAACGTAGCATGATACCCTATCAACTGGGTAGTCCACTGCAAGGATGGAGAGCACGGTGTTTGCAGTGATAAGTGGAGGCTCTTTCATAGGGTCAACTGTACTGACATAAACGTCTACAGCTGCCAATTCAGAGGGTTTTCCTTCTTTCTCATATCTGCATTTGAGGCAATAGTACATTAGGTATCAGAATTTTGTGAACTATGAAATAACTCTGATATATAAAAAGATATTACTGCAGATATCTTCTTTTTTAGTTCAAAAGCACATTAAAACTTCATATTGTTTTTCTATAATTGAAATTCATATTGTTTCTGTGATCTTTTGTCAATTTAAAGGCACTCTTCCATGCTTTGAAAACACAACTCATGAAGCGTATGGAAGTATCTATTTATTGCGAACAACATGAAAATACCACAAAGGAAACAATCACAGTAAATAAAGATAAGAATTGCAGTACATACCTTAGAGAGAGTCGGTCAAGATAAGTTTCTCTTTTGATGGGATGCCACTTGGGGAATTGATCCAATATCCACGACACAGCAAACCAAATCTCGCAGATAACCGAAGTCAACCACAACCCATATGCATTGTTAACGGGATGTAGAATACGATAATGGAAAAACAAGCCCAAAATAACAAGCCGGAGAACAATGATCATTCTGTATGGGTTTATCTTGCTTGAAGGAATTGGAAGCTTCCTAGAGAGTGGCTGCCTCCCTTCATCCATCCTGATAATCGAAGACAAGAGTCAGTATAATTCAGCCACTATTTTACAGGGTACAGGTTAGTTCTGGGAATATCTGGGTAAAATACCAAGTCAAACACTCCTACAAGCTTCTCTAGTAAAGTGTAAAAATCAAGTAAAGTATAAAGAGGTGGACCCACATCAGTACATCAGAGTCATCCAATTCATCTCCACCTTTCCCACTATCAGATCCTCCCTGATGTTTAACCACCTGAAGCTTATCACCATTCTTCTTCTTCCATTCATCCATTCTAGCCTTCCAAGCCACACTTCCATATCCATACACTGCAATGTCCTTTTGAGGAGCCATCGGTCTTGGTTGCACTGTTATGCCAAAATGACCGAATATATTCAGTCTCATATGGGAAAGGATGGCCAATACATCAAGTGGAAATTTGTCTAAAGAATGAGTAACTTACCAGGCACAGAAGGATCAGTATAAGGCACCGGGTGAACTCTACTTCCATGGCTTGATGGAGGGACAATGAGGGCATGTCGATCAGGTGATATATCAGCATCCTAAACCATGTATGGAGACGGGAGATGATCACTCACTAATGAACAATATAGAGGAATAAGAATGAGAAAAAAAAAGAGAGAGATGTCTACTTCATCATGGTAAGTCAACAGTGGGATCTGAGGATCAAGAGGAGAGTCAAACTCCTTCTGTGTGGGGTCACCGGATCTACTTGAATGTAAGCCACGCCCAGAGTCCCCAGCTTGCTGGCCACCAAAAGGAACAAGATGCCCATAGTCAAACTCATGGTCCAAATCATCAATACCATCCTCTTCCTCATCTCCTTCAACCCTGGGACTACCTGAAAGATCGAGGCATTAATTCCATCAAACAATATGGGGATTTAAAAAAATAGCTAAAGAACACGAATAAAGAAAGCTGCAACTATGCTTAATCTCACCTTTGATGCGCTTATATCTGGTTTTACATTGGGGACAAGCCTGATTTCCCTCCCTCCGCTCATATTCATAGCAAGGCCGACATACAGGGAAGGCACACTCATTGCAAGCAACAAAAGGCTCTCCATCAGGAGTCAGCTCGATCTCATCCCCACATATCTGACATATCTGCCCGCTCAATTCTGTCACAGATTTGATCTGAGAAAAGGGCAATCAAGCCTCAGTCAGTCTTTGAACACAAGAAATCAAACTCCTCTCACAGATCATCAACTCATCACAAGCAATTCACAGCCCATGTCAAAAAGGTCACTGAGACCAATTCTCATGTGTTAAAGCAAATCAACACAGCAGGAAGTCAAAAGCACTTCTTGGATGAGGAAGTTGGCTCCAACTCCATATAAGCATGATCTGCTCCGTGTATTTGGTTTTTTAACAGACAGAAGGAACTAACCGAGCTAAAGTAGAACTAGATAAGACACTATTCTCCACTACAACCGTAGATAATTGAACTCAAGTTTGCCTAACCCAGAATTTGAAAAATACAGATCCAGACCCAGATAAAACATATCGTCCAATTACAGCTGTTAGGGATGAACAAATTGCAGATTAGTCATTCCAAGGAAAAGCCAACTCCAGAAAATGGTCGATTTAGCACATAAATATGAAAAGCAAAATGTGTTTATCAACCAATCTAATAACTGCTAACCAGATAAACAAAACCAAACTAAGAGATTGAAAATTTATCAACTAATCCAAACATGGAAACCCATTCCAGACAAGCAAATCTCAAGTCCAATACAGCGGCTGAAAGAATTGAGGAAATGCAAGAGCCATCAAGGAGAAAGGAAATCAAAGGGAGAGAGGCATAAACGGCAATCTACCCTGGAGCCTTCCTCGGCATTGATCAGAACGAACTCGTTCCTATTGTGAGAACCAGCAACGAGTCGACCTCCTGTATTCATGTTCTCTCTCTCTCTCTAACCCGTCACACAAGAATCAAAGACGGCACCGTCTTCGAAAACCCCCTCCCTCTTCGCAGAAGCAGCCAAATCAGACCATCGATCTGTCCGGAGGGAAAGCAAGCTGAGGAAGGCAGCAAGAGGGAGGCTGAGTGTACCCGTCTGGCTCTCTGAGAAGCGTGGATTAGACTCCCCCTCCCACACCACAATCTGCAGAGAGCCCTCGATCTCGAGACAACGAGTGAAATGCAGACAGATTAATATAGAGAGAGAGAGAGGGACGGAAAATATTAGATTTTAGAGAGTGAGATACAGAGCGAGAGAGAGAGAGAGAACAAGGAAGGCGGAGTAGGGAGTGAAATGTGGACGCGTCAAGAATAGGGAGAGAAGAGAGCTGATGCAGAGAGATGTTCCAGTGTGAGGAAAAATAATGCTGGAAGGGTGAAGAGGGGAGAGACTGGTAATGGTGGGTGCAGCTGGAGGCGGGACCCACAGATTGGCGGTGGCGCTGAGCTGTGTCCACAGCCAAGTCCAGCCGAAGAGGAAGAGCGATGACTCTTGATGAGTTGGGCTAAAAGGTATCTCTAAAACACGGGTTGATTGATAGATGGATAGAGAGAGGAGTGAGAAAATTTTTTTTCTTTTCTAAGAGCTTTTTTGGGTAATAAAAATATTGGAATATTTATGAGCTGTCCTGTCTGATGTCTTGTTTTTGTCTCCTTTTCTCCCACTCATAAATATAAAATATATTTTTTATTGCTCACTTTATCTAAATTTTGGTTAAATTTTAAGATAAATCAATTATAATTTTTTTTATTTTTCATAAATTCTCTCAATAGAACAATTTTTAATCAATATATTGTGTATATCCGACCCGCACCGAAGGTGAAACTCATCATTGAATCGTCCTCCAAAATGTCGGTCGACCCGCCACACGTTAGCCCGGATCAGTTTTTACCCGAGTGGAATTTTTTTACAACCCGAGTGTCGGTCGATGTGGGATAGATAGATGGGTAAAAGAATTTTCTTTTTTTCTATTTTGTGTTTTATTTAATGGTGGGCTCATGTAGTGAATGGTTGAACAGTCTTATTCGCGGAACCTCGATGGCAATCAAAAAAAAAAATGTCACGGATCTCGTTTTTAGTAAAGCACGGTTGCAAGTGGGATAAGACTTATTTGCCATTGAAATAGTTGAAAGCTTTTCCCACCGTCCAGATCATCCGAATCAAGTAAACCCAACAATACGGTCACCGGTCAAACCGGGCACATAACCGTGAAATATTTTAGGTTTGCGAGTCAATCCGGATTCGCCGAACCCATCCAATCCGGTTCGGTAGCGACACTCCTAGGAAGTACAGTGAATACGAAGAAAGGGACGGGAACGAGCGTCGTGTTATCAGGAAAAACTGAACAGGTCGGGATATCATCTTTTGCATCACCGCTGCTTCCAGACAGATAGACCAGTTTAACCTAATAGCCCGCCATTCTGACGTTGACTAACGGCAGACCCGAGGTAGGGCGTTAAATGTGGCCCCTTTCCGTTTCAGATCTGCGGGCTCCGGTTCGCACCCCCACGATTTTTTGGGGACGACGTTTCAACTTCTTCACACGCCACCTAACTCTTTTCCATATTCTAATGTTTTTTTTTATATTTTAAAACAACACTTGGGCACACCTAAAAGGCTAAAAAATCACATGCCGGTTAGAATGGGTACAAAAATATAGATTTAATGTAAAAAATCGCTGACAAAATTAGAACACTGGTAAAAGTTCAGGTAACATTGTAAATAATTCTAAAGTTAGATTTTAAAACAAAAGGGATGAATGGTAGATTTTAACGAAGAAAAATCAGAATTATTCCCACAAAAAGGACGAGAGAGGGAGAGGGAAGTTCCAAATAATATTATCACCACGTGTATGGTTGGAATATCAATTTCTGGGTAGCCATGTACCTATTGATCTTTTAGTAGGCAGTGAGATTGAGACTCCTTTCTTGACATTTTCACACCCTACATAGACAAGAATCTTCACATTTCCACATTTGATAGATTTATTGGCTCTTCCCTTCCTTCACATTTAATGTGTTAGTTTGTATCCATTCTCATTATATTATGATTAAATTAGACTATAGTCTAAAACATTCCTCCAACATATATTAAACTTTGAAACTTCTTTATTTGTATCATTACATATAAGTATAGTGAGATATGACCCATATAAATTTGGCACATTAAAGTTCATTAGCCAAGTAATCAAACTACTCTTGAAAAAGACCTTAATAATTTCTACTAAGTTTTGTATTTATCATTTTATGGAAATAATATGAACTAAACAAATTTAAAATGTCACATTATTATTTTTTAATTTTATATATTATATATACACTACTATTGAACAATAAATGTACCAAATCACAATAAAGAATGACAGTCATGGGTAATTTATTGCTCCCTCTATCTGAACTTATACCTATTGTGCATGTTGATATCATTTGTATAGTTCCAATATTATCCTGTTAAAAAAATTATCCCACTACCGATTGACTTATACCTATAACATATATCTTCCTGTTATCCTCCACTACATGGATTGGATGTGCCCTTAAAGTTGAAACAATTACCAACCACACCATTACAAGTCTATTTTCTTTTTTTTTAAGAAATATTATTAGGAGAGAATCGTCGTATTAGTTGGAGGGCATGTCCTTCACTCCAAGGCCACATGTCCATCCATCCCACTGTCGGCGGGTCAATTTTGTCCACACAAAATTAAATATTTCAGAAAACTAAATACCATGGGGTCCCCTCCAGTCCAGTCCTCCCTTCCCTTAATATTATATACTCTTGATTAATTAACCCATAACCTACCTACAATACTTAATTAATACACAATCATGAATTTTGACTTGGGATTTCCCATTTTCTTAATATTACTACAATCTTGATGGAGATGTACAAACTCCCACGTAGAATCAAAGGAGAACAGTTCACATCCCACTACGTAATCAACTTTGTTTTACTATACTAAATTATAGTAATTATTATATCAAATATTACATTGAAAATATACATTTATTTCAAATATCTTTAATATTTTAAAATACAATTGAAAAAACAACAAATTAGAAGTGCAAAGGAAAACAAAACATTTAAGGATGATTGATGATAACAGACCAGGTGCGTGCAACAATGTAAACTTTTTGCAAGTCCGATTTTTTAAAGATTAATTTTACTTTTAAAATATAATAATAATAATAAATAATCCAATTATTGCAAACGGAGTAGTTTTTCGATAAGACAACTAAGAACAGGGTTGTTTTATTACTATAATGATGTATGCGAAAGTGCCACGTGGACAGAAGTCTTTTGATCTCTAGGTCATATGATTGTTATCATCGGGCGGAAAAAGTAAAAAAAAAAAATGAGGGGCCGTCCTAGTCCCAGTCGAGTCCCTCCTTCCTAATAGTTGTAAGTCAATGCGGTCTGCTCTAACAGTAGCATGCCACGTGGTAGGACCATGTGACTGCGGGTCCCATAAAATGAGCATTATTCCAGTATGGAGAGGACCACGGCGTCGGGGCCATATGTCCAATTAAATCTCGATTCATCAGCCACTGCAAGACCCTACTTGATTCATTTCCCCCAATTTGCCGTCCCCTCCCTTTATTAAATGCTGGAGATTTTTTTGTATACAAGGCATCGGAGGACTATACCGCAACAAAAAGCTTTTGGAGGACTGAAATAGAAGAGATGCAAAGTACAGGGACCCTATCCGAAGAGTAAAAGTAGAGAGGAGGGGGGTCTAGGTGTCGTGATTGATGATTGATCTCTGGACTTTTTGCAGGAAAGAGAGAGAGCGGACACTTACAGCTGGCACGGTCTCTCTCCCCCTTATTCTATTGGAATGAATGGGAAAAAGCCAACAGAAAAATCGAAAAATAATGTAAAGAGTTACCGTTAAATTTGTACAATTTCGTGTATAAATCACATAATTATTTAAAATAATTAATATTTTAAATATTGAGGTAAAAATATTGTCCGTAAAACTTGTATTTCTTTAATTTTTTACCCTACACTAACTTTAAAGTCGCACAGTTGTGTTGACGTGGGAATGGCATTAGATATTTTTCCTGTCGGTGGCAGGTTAATGTTTTTTCCTTTTTTTTAAATAATTTTGCATTAAATTTTTGGGTGTTGAAATGGACGGATGAGATGCTTTATTTGGCCGAGGGACCTATGAGATGAGGTCGCGCAATTTGCAACTTTTTGGTGCTGTCGGTGGCATTTCCTTCTCCAGAAAAAAAATTAAAAAAAGAAAAATATATTATAAATGGCTTGCTAAAAGTCAAATTAATTAATACTTATTTTTTTTCTCTGGTTGCCAATAAAAATGGTATAATATTAAGAATGCGTTGATTTGTGGCTTCGGGTGCCCTAAGCACATTTATGGATTGCATTTTTGAAGAGGTCTCCGGTGCCCTAAGCACATGGCCTCCTACTTTTACTTGCTCTGATTAGGCTAATCGTCACATGCCTCCTCTAGATCGGCCCATTTGTAGCTTTACCCAAACAAAAACAAAAGGGAAAGGGAAAAGCGGAGGTGGAAAAAAGAACACGAAAGAGGAGAAGAGCATGGAATGGAACACTTGAGGTGAAAGCAAGAGGAAAGAACCAACGTGCATTGCTATGGTCATCATATAGAAGTAGTAGTCCTGGAAACTACTTGGGTTATATAGGCTATTGAGCAAGATCGTGTCCCAGTGCTGCAATTCTGACTGCAACGTGGACCGACCCGACCCATAGACATATGATGATGCAGCTAGGTACACGTTTGACAAAGCAAAACCAAGCCGTAGGGTCCTCCTGTCTCCAGGTGGGTATGTCTTGTATTGCCATACTGAAATGGCCTTAAAGGAAGGCAGTGAAGATGCAGATTAGGGAGTGATATGGCGGCAAAAATGGAGGGTGGTAGGACAGTCATTGGACTGGACTGAGCCTCAAGCGCTTGATGTAAGAGGGATTGGGCCTTCATTTTGATTTGTGGGCATCGAGGTTGAGGTTGAGTGGAGACCCATCCTATTCCTTTTAAGTACGACTTGTGTGTAGCTTACTTACAACGATCGCTCCTTTATTTCTTTTTTTCTCCCCCTTAATGGATTCCCCACTTGGCAAAGTTACTATTAAATTGCGAGGAATTTAAGAGGTTAATTTCCTAGTCAAATAAGTTTTATCACAAACATTATTATTTTCTTGATTAAAGTCTTCAATTATAGTGTATTACATCGGCCTTTCTAATACTAAGTTCGTGTCTTATATTTGCCTGTTCCGCTATTATGTTAGGGGAGGGTACTTTCCTCTAACAAAAACTCCATTCATTAAACTTTAAATTACTTTGGACCCTCGAATTAGGGTCTCTTATGTGCATGGCTGGCTTAATTAAAATGACTGGATTCACCTTATTTTAGCCCACAACTTTTACTTACCTATTTTAAATGATAAATTTATATTTATATGTCATATTCATTGTTATAGTTAAATAATCGACCATATTTTATATTATTCTTTTTATACTTTGTATTATTTTATAACTTTTCGGATTGAGTAACTAAATAAACCAATTAGATAACGTTTAAATACTAACCTCGGTTAAATATTTTTTATAGGTGACTTATCACGTCCAATTTTTAGTGTCGGTATCCAATAACTCAACACATCCACTCAATGATACAATAATTAGTAAATTCATCAAAATAGTATTAATAATAATAATACTTAAAATATAATATTTATAAATTTAAATAAAAATTAATTTTTTTATTAAAATAGAGTGTTAAAAAATACATATAACTTACATAAGTATAAAATTAAATATTCGTATACACTTTAAAATTCGTAACTAAATTTACATTTATAATGTAGTGGTGTCTTATACATGTGCTTCTACATACTCTCGGGCAGCTATATTAGATTTGGAGAGAGGGTGAGCTCATCATTCTATTAATATTGGACTACTACATGTTTTATAATCCCACATTTACTTAAACTATCTAATATGTAGGTTTTCAATGTTATAAATTTACTAATACTAAAATTTTCATGATAAAAAATTTAATCATTTAACCTTTAAACTTGTCGATTTTTCTAGGGAATTTAGTTTATATTTTTTATGCCAACCAAGTAATAAAGGCATAAAATTATCAAATTCTCAATTTGGATAACATATCTCTAACAATATTATCTCACCTCTCAAACAAAAGAACTTAGGACTATGAGTAGAATGTGCTCTATGTTCGCACTCCCAAAGCACATCATATGATGACCGTCCATAATATGTTATTAAATATCCTATATAGTTATGACAATTTTAACTATGCTTAATCATAAGTACATCTAGACCACACTATGCATCTTCTTATAGGTCTATGGAAAGATCTCCAAGTTATTTTTCTCCTCCTTATACTTGCACTTCTATTCTCCCCCTAACACTACCTCTAGTACTATGTGTCATATCGGCAGATGCATCTATCCAATCTAATAAATCATAATTACTTAATCAAGCAAACATATTATAACACTATAATCTTTCCCAATAGAAAAACTTGAATCCGTAAGATCTAACCTAAGAGTGAAATATAACCCAAATATGTCACTTGAACCAAAACACAACCTTGAATCGGAATAAATGCCTTTAGATGACATGATGGAACCTTCTCGTGTTGAGAAATGAGGAACTCGGAAAGTTCGAACATGAATCGGATTGAACTGGCTCTAATCCTGAGACAACAAAATTTTTTCGAATGATCTCAAAAATTAGGAAATAAGAATTCTTGACACCAAATTATAAGAAAATAATAAAATAATTTTTTAAATAATATATTGGATCAAGAACTAGTTGAATTTGGGTTGAACAAGCCAAAACAAAAACAATGACAAAATTGTACGAACCAGGTGATATAATTGCCAGAAACCGATCCAACATAATATTGACTGACCATGTGACACACGCGTGTACTGCACATGTGTCATATCCCCTGCCCAACTACAGGGGTTCGTGACTCAAAATTCGATATGAATCGTACTTTATCATTTTATACACTAACAACTTTTTTTCCTGAATCACGTGATGGAAAAATTCATTGAAACCTTGTCATCCGATCGATTCTCATACTACAAAAATTAATGCGAGATAATTTACCCTCTTATGATTCATAGATTTTAATTAAGCTTTCATGGCCTCAAAAGAGAGAATTTTGCTATGAAATCCTTGGAGAGCTTTTCCAATTACCTTCTAATACCAAGAGTTTTCAAGAACAAATACACACCGTCCAAACTACCAAACTCAAAGATTTGGGTGTTATTGAGCTCGTGAACTCTCTACCGGCACGAGTGAAGCGAAACAATAACCTCTTATATTATGCTCGACGAAGGCCAACATCTTTCGAAGGGATAAAATCCTACCATAAAACCTACTATCTCCTCTCAGCCCGAGCTATCGAGCCAGATTGGAGGTTACTTAATGCAACATGACATGAATGAGCATGTTTGGGTGATGGAGGTGTTGATGTATATAAATTGTAATGATATTCTCATACATGTATAAATATGAAGTTTTAAAAATGTTAAACATCCATTTTAGAATTTATTATAATATGTCAATAAATGAAATTATCGAAATGACAAATTAGGTAAGTGAATGTAGCAAAATTATAACATTAAGTATAATAATATTAAAGAAAATCGTCAAAGCCTACTCATTCAGCTAATAGTTCGCCCTTCCAAATATTTTTTGAGATAAAATGAAAAATTAGGGGATGATTCCGTATTTCAAGAATTTAATATAAAAGGTAAATATTATTATTATTATTATTTACCTAAAAAATAAAATATATTTATTATTATTTTATTATTTACCTAGTAATTTCTATGTATCTTTAAATATGATTTTATTTTAAAAAAAAACTTTAGAAATCGATATAATTTAAAATATTTTTATATTATGAGTTTTTAATCCACTTGCTTAAGGTAATTATACCTATATTTGTAAATTAAGTAGATGTAATAGATCGTTATTAAGTAAGAACATAAAATCTAGTCAAAACGTGATCTATAGATTCAACAAGTATATTAGCTATTAATTTTAAGGTTCAGTTTGCTAACTAACAAATCCTATTAAACATGTTCTTAAATAACTTTTCTTATTTAAAATCTAGTCAAAACGTGATCTATAGATTCAACAAGTATATTAGCTATTAATTTTAAGGTTCAGTTTGCTAACTAACAAATCCTATTAAACAGGTTCTTAAATAACTTTTCTTATTCAACATAAATAATATTTATAAATTGGTTTTGCTAACGGATCAATATAGCTATTTAGGTTCATAAATAGATTTATTCATTAAAAATTAAATATTACTTATAAATCTTTAAAGGTTTTGTTTACTATCAAACAGTTACCTACTTATTTCTTAAACAACGGTTATAAAATATATTATATTAACCTTATTTTCATTTAACAATAGTGATGAGTATTAAGTATATTTTCTTCTTCCAATTAAGGGTGACTTAAGACTTTTTCCTTATGATGCACCTCTTAGCCATGTTTTCTATCTTACCTCAAATATTGGTTTTTAATTCATTTCTTTACAAAAATATAATTCCATTTATTTTGTATCTTCATAAATATTTTAAGTCATACTTTTACATGTATATTCATGCAAAATTTATAAATAATTACATTCTATCCAATAGTACTCACAATTTATAGATCTTTTCATGTACTTGAAGTGACACTTATAGTTGGGTGTAAGCATACCTATGATCATATATAGTTGAAATTATCATAAGTATACATTATGTTTGATAACACATTATGGACATCACGATCATGGTATAATGTGATCTGTAGTAATATTATCTTTTACCTGCATAAGACTCTATCTTTGCAATTGATTTGCCAAAATGGAAATCATGCATTATTCCACTTGTTCATTAAACAATCCTTCTAGCCCAGTTTATTTACATTGCTTGTCTACGTTGAATTAATCCTTAAAACATGTATGCTCTCATTGCAAAATCATGCAGAATATAATACCTGGTTTGAAATCTTGTAGAGTATGATCCCAATAATGAAATGCATCAATATGATTACTTTGGGTAACTAAAACTCTTGTAGCATTAAGTACCTTTATGATCTGCAAAGCAATATTGGGAGCATATAGGTCAATTACCACAGCCACAACCTATGAAGAAAGACACCATATTATGCCTCTTGACTTGTATATATCCAAAAGCCAAAAGCCAACTATGCTCCTAAAGTTAGACGGATTAAGTTATTTATTACTCTGATTAAGTTACTAAATTATAGGCAAAAATTCCTTACACTCCAATAGAACTCATTTAGGCTCATAAAAACTAAAATTGTTAGCACATATTGTTCGTAATCAAATTTCTCTTGAAAAATATGATATTAGTCCCATAATTTTTTTATTTTGGTAAAATAATTTTAGAATAAGGAATAGTATATCCTTATTCCATTACTTCTTTGGAACTGACACATCAACTCATCCCATATCTTTGAAGTAGTCTATAAAGAAAACACATTAGGTGTGATTTTTTTGATGTTTTATTTACCGCCTAATAAATAATCATGTTATTATTTCTTCACTAGTTACCATATAATGGGTTGGAAAGTTTTGAAAATCCAACTTAATGCAACTTGGAAGACGAGACAATTATCGTTGCCTAGCATAAGAATCTGATCTAGTATCATTCAAAATGTGCGAAATAAGAATCCCACAGGGACTATCTCACAAAGATGATATATATTGAGTGATTATAAATTTTGATTATCGAAAATTTCACATTCCTAAATAACATGAAACTGAATGAATGTCTGAGTCATCATATGAATGGTGCTGCATCATTAATAGTTAACCTCTCCTCCGCATCTTCCACTATCAGCTATACCCACTTAGGGTAAATTACTTCTCTAATTAGCAATTTCAGAAGACCCATTTTCTTGTTCACGTGTATCTTTAATATCATATAAATTTTGATTCTCTAAAATTTCACATTCCTAAAGAACATGAAACTAAATGTCTGAGTCATCATATTAATGGTTAACCTCTGAGTACTCGACACTTCGGCTATCAACTATAATCACTTAGGTAAATTACTTCTCTAATTAGCAATGTTAGAAGACCCATTTTCTTGTTCACCTATGTATCTCTAATATCATATCAATTTTAATTCTCTAAAATTTCACATTCCTAAAGAACATGAAACTGAATGTCTGAGTCATCATATGAATTGATATACACTTCATCATTAATGGTTAACCTATGAGTACGACTATCAACTATACCCACTTAGGGTAAATTACTTCTTTAATTAGCAATTTCATAAGATCCATTTTCTTGTTCACCTATGTACCTCTAATATTATATAAATTTCTATTCTCTAAAATTGTACATTCCTAAATAACATGAAACTGAATCTCGGAGTCTTATCGTATAAATTGTTATACGCTTCATCATTAATGATTAACCTCTGAGTAATCCGCATCTTCGGCTATCAACTATACTCACTTACGGTAAATTACTTCTCTAATTAGTAATTTAAGAAGAACCATTTTCTTGTTCACCTATTTATCTCTAATATCATATTGCAAAAAAAATCGGGAAAAAACCCTTGATTTGGAGGGGAGTTGAACGAGAATTGAATGGAAGAACGAGCTTTGGAACCCTAGAACAAACGGAAATGAAAAAGAGGATTTCCAATATCATATAGTAGTAGGGTAAATTCTAACTGAGACCCGTGTCCACCCCACCTTTATTCCGATCTAAAAGTCGTCTCTCTCGGCTGCCTTACGTTGGATTTTCTTTTTGGTCATTCCTTGGATTGGATGTCAGCTGATAATATTTATAAAGGACTTAACCAGCGGGAGTAGGTGTCCTCTTGACTTTGACGCGTTTTCTCTTTTTGTAGTGTTGAGTCTTCTACCCGCCAAAAAAAGGTCCATCAACTTACCAGTTTACGGCTAAGAAAGTCGTGGGTTGCCTTGCGTGTTTTATGTTTTGAGGTCCTTTTCTATTTTATTTTTCTAACTTATTCTCTTAATTACTCATTTTCTCTTTTTTTTTTCAATAAAATTGAATTGAACATTTATTTATTTATTCAATATATTCATATAAAAATAAATACTATAATTTATTATATTACAATTTTAAGTGAATATATATATATATATCTTTTTTTTTAAATTCAACTAGTAATAATTAAGGTGAATATAAAACAATTGTATACACAGTATATGAAACTTTAAATAGATATAAATTCAATTATAATCTCCTTATATTGTATATGTCATTTAGGAATGGGTATGAAGTTCAAACGTATTCAGCAGAATCGGAATAAGGTTACAGTCAAAGTAAAGCCGCCTGGGTACCAGGCGCAACCAACCATTAGAATCTTCCAGAAATGTATATCCTGCAGGAGACACTTCCGTGATTCCCAGCCCGAGCAGATATCACATAAAAAATCAATGTGCAATGCAATGTGCCATCTGAAGCCAAAGGAATTCAGGAAGAAGCATATCACGCTTTACCTTTAACTCGAGAAACGATGATGCAGATATTCACAGATGAGGTTCAATTACACAACGGAAAACCGAAAAGTTCATTCGATCTCAGGATGATCGATCGAATATCCTGGTAGATAGATCTAGCCTCGAAAAGATTCATTCATCAGCCCTGGTTTCCTAATTATTCCGACCAAACGAACAGTAGATTATTGTGTTCTTAACTAGTAACTAAACATCATCTTCTTTAAGTACCTCTTGCGATCCACCGGCTTTGTCGCCCTGTAAATATCCTCCAACGATCTACTCTTCTTCTTCTTAGGCTCACAGACTTGTCCGATCTCAACAACCTCTCCTCCGTCATCGTCTTCTTCCACCCCGAATATCTCCTTGATCTTCTTTGCAGAAGCAGAAGAATAGAAGCCGGGAAGCCTCTTCTTCTTGTTAGCGCTACTGGTGCGTCTGCCGTCGGAGTTACTTTCTCCGTCTTCGATGATCTGTGCGATATGCTGCAGGACCATCGCCTCCTCCTCTATTTTCTTGTCCTCCACGGCCATGAATCCGCCGGATCCTTCTCCCTGCGTACCACTCTTTGTATTACTTCTCTGCAGTTGGTCCATTGCCGTTGATATAAGCACCAACTCGGGAGAGGGCGTCGAGGGGTACGTGAAATTGCAACGATGCTGCTAAGGTTTATGGATAGAGAGAGGTATAGAGAGAGGGCCCTTCTAATTCTCTCTATTTAAACATTTATTTTTCCCTTTTTCTTATAAAATAGTAAATTTATGTAATCCAAACTCGCTGCACCCAAGTGTGAAAGCCCAAGAGAGATTGAAAAATCATAAAAATATTTTTAAAAATAAATTTCACTTTTATAAATAAAGATTATTGTTGTGCCATTTTTTTAAATTATTTTATTTTCTTAAATCTAAATTATTTAAAATATAATAAACTTTTTAATCTATTGAAAACATTCCTTCAATAGAGTCACTGCTTATATCTATACATAAATAGGAAAAAATAAAATGTAGTTTCTAATTAATCATATCCACAATTGGCCATCGATTGATTTAAGCCGGGGGAAGAAACTTGAGGGCCACAATTAAGGGTCGACATAAAAGGATGTGTTGACCGACCCACAACCTATTTGGTATTTCGTCTCCCCCATGGCCCCATTGCAAGTGTCAAGCCAAGGTGGGCCAACTTTTTACAAAAAAACAAAATTTCGATTAAAGTTATTGTTGACTTTTTTTATATAATTTAAACATTATATATGACATATAGATAATATATAAAATTATCAATTTCACTAATTAGGGTATTGTACTACTAAAATAAAAATTATAATTATTTTTGTAAATCATTAAATGGTGACATAAATAGTGTTGTCCTAGGTGAGGTTGGTCGGGCTTGTCCGACCGAACCCGCTAGGGTCCTATGGACTCGAGCCCGCGCGGATCAGTTATTCCAGTCCGCGCAACGGGACCCAGATCCGATCCGGTAGTAAGACGGATCGAATTTTTGTGTTCTATGGACCTGAGCCCGTACGATATAGACTTTTATGTTATTTTGTACATTAATAAATAATATAATTTATTTATATTATTTTTTTATATTCAAATAAATAAAATAAATATTTATACACGATAATTAAAATATTGTTGTTTTAAATATATTACTTTTTTTTAAATTACATAAAATTTAATACGTTAAATTGTTAAAATTTGTGGTTTACTTTCAAATCAATCAAAATTAATATAATCTAATAGTTATTGATATATTTTTAAAATTTCTCTAGCAATTTTGAATTATTGTATAAGTATTTTTTATTTATTCGAATTTTAAAGAAATATTATTTATGTTTATATCCTTATTACCTATAATTTTAAATTTATATTAAAAAACTGTATATAAATTAAGTATAATTTGTTCGTCTCTAATAAATGTTAACAATAGTTTTTTTTCTCTATAATCAGAAATAATATAAATCAAGTTTTTGGTATTAAATCGATTACTAAAATAATCTTAATATTATGATATTATTTGATAATATATTATGTACCCATTAATCATATCTATATTTATTTTAAAATTATAAATTTTAACTAGTATAATAATTTTAAATTACAGTTACAAAATTATGTTTGATATAATATTATTTAAATATGTATATTTTTTTATTTATTCGAATATAAAAAATATTAACATACAATTGTTTAATTATATTATTAATCACTCTATAAAATTGTATCAAATTAAATACAATTGTTTAATTATATTATTAATCACTATAAAATTGTATCAAATTAATTGCAATGGAGTGATTAATAATATAAATTTGAACTTTTTATATTTCAAATCCTTATAAATGTATATTTCTTTTATTTATTCGATTTAAAAAACCCTAAATTAAGACTAATTCTATTATTTTTACTCTCTAAAATAATAAAATTACATGAAAGTAAATATGATTGAATGATTAACCATATAAACTTTAACTTTACTTGTATAACTTCAAATAGAGAATGTATTCGTAGGTTCAAATCTATTTAAATGTATATTAATTTGAGAACCGCTCGGGTTCTAGGGCCTAGGCTCTAGGATATCCGTTTGTGTCCATGTTCAGGACAAGACTCCGATTCGGGGATATAACTCGGATTCAGAACATAATTCGAGTACGAGTTAAGGACTTGACATAGGTTCGAATCCCACTGCCCGAGTTTTGATCCGGGACCTCACTCGAGTTAGTACTTTACCCGAACTCAAATATTTTTTGGGTACGAGTCAAAACCTCTATACCCGAAAATTTTTCAGTCGAATTCAAGTTGTTCAAAAATTTAAATTTGAATTTTAGATTTTTCAAACATACCTATACATAAACTATCTTAATTGGAGATTATATTAAATATATTCAAATTATTATCTCAACAAAAAAATTGTGCTTGAATAATATATATACATATTTTTTATAATAATTATGAGATTGAGTTGATCCAATTAGATTTATTCATCAATGTGAATAGGAATCTAATGCTTCTCTAATTGGCTTTGAGTCACACTTCAATGAGTAATATTCAACATTTTCATTTTTATCATTTTCACCCCCAAGTACATGTAGTAATATATTTAATTATCAACATTTCGAAGTACTCATAATTTCATGATTTAAATATTAAAAATATTGACAGCTTGCCATTATAAATAATATTAATTTTTTAAACTGAAAATGTTGATAAAATAAATGATTGCTGATTTTGTTTATGGTATTTAATTCTTTTGATTAATAATTTGCCTTTTACAATTTCATGCATATGAATCAATTGGTCATTTGCCTATATTTAATCAAGAGCACTTCCAATAGTAGCTAAAATATTCATAAATAGCACTAATAATTATATAAAAATATTTAAAAGGTTAATACGACAAAAATGCCCTATAATCTCTATCCAAGTAATATATATTATCACTAATTTATTATATATATATATTAATATTTTTAATTTTACACCTTCAAACTTGTAAATAAATTAATAGGACAATTGGGTATATTTTTTTAGAAACATTGACAAATGAATTTTGGTAAATTTTTTGGTAGGAGATTGTATAGGTTTATCAATTTCTTTAAACCCTTCCAACAAAAAATCAGAATTTGGAAGTATTGTAATTTTTTTAATCCAAATAATATCAAATTATAGTAATACCTTAAACATATTATAAATTATTTTATTCTCTCATTACTTAATACTCTTATTCTCATTATTCTTCATTTTTTATTTTACACCTGAAGTTCATTTTTGTTCTTATAGAAATTTATAAGTTAATAATATTTTATATGGTATTTTCTAGTTTTTTATTATTTACTTGTACCATAGATTTAACTTAATTGTTAATTTAAATATAATCCGTGAATATGGATACAAAAAATCTAATGAAAAATGTTTGTACCATAATAGAACAAATAGGAAAGATTGTAGATATCTGAGTAATTTACCCAACGATAAGCCTCCTGACGTGAAGCTCCCATCCATCGTCCATCCACGCTGGCGATCCGTGTGCGTCCTATGTCTGAACTCAATCTGCACCATCCCTTCAGTATCCAAATGAACGGTTCCAATTTAAAGATAGAAACTCAAAGTCTGCCATGGCTGAAAAATGAAATCCCGCTTCAATCTCTGACACCCTCGCAAAATCAAAATCACCTTATCTTCTCCTCTCTATATAATCACTAGAAGGAGACATCGCTGGTATCATTTCGAGTCTTTGAAATCTCACTTGTTACTCTCACTTTGGCCCCTTTCTGTTCCTTTCTGCAAAAAAAAAAAAATAATAATAATCTAGAAATGGCTCGTACCAAGCAGACTGCCCGGAAGTCCACCGGAGGCAAGGCCCCGAGGAAGCAGCTGGCTACCAAGGCCGCCCGCAAGTCGGCGCCGGCGACTGGTGGTGTGAAGAAGCCTCATCGCTTCAGGCCGGGTACTGTGGCCCTCAGGGAGATCAGGAAGTACCAGAAGAGCACGGAACTTCTGATCCGGAAGCTTCCGTTCCAGAGACTGGTGAGGGAAATCGCCCAGGACTTCAAGACGGATCTGAGGTTCCAGAGCAGCGCGGTGGCGGCTCTTCAGGAGGCGGCGGAGGCTTACCTTGTGGGACTCTTCGAGGACACCAATCTCTGCGCTATTCACGCTAAGAGGGTTACCATCATGCCCAAGGACATCCAGCTCGCTCGACGGATCAGAGGCGAAAGGGCTTGATATTAGCTAGGCTGAGGTTCTTTAGGCTATTCCTGCTTATTTTGTAACAAAGCCCCTTTGTTGGGGCGTGGTGTTGTAACTCTTTTAGATCAATTAAGCCCCCTTTGAAAGATCGAACACTATGAGTCATCCTATTTTAGTTCTTAGTTTCATATACTATATTGTGGATTATGTATTCTATATTGACTTTGATTTGAGGATAATGTTTGTATTGAGTTTGGTAAGATGTTGAATGGAGTAGGGGTGACATATAATATTTAAATGGTGGGAATAGGGGTGACATATAATATTTAAATGGTATTAGTAATTATCAATGATACAACATTTAATATTTTGAGAATTTATTGCTAGTTGGAATGATAATGCGAATTTGATGCAAGTGTTTGAAGTTTTTATTAGTCAAATTGATTACAATAAATACGAGTCCAAAACTATAAAAAATGTACATGATAATTCCCAATTATTATATTGATAACGAGCCAATACCATTGGCGCGAATAGCGCAGTACACCAATCCATGCACAATCCAGCTCGCTCGACGGATCAGAGGCGTTTAGGCTATTCCTGTTTATTTTGTAACAAAGCGCGCCTTTGTTGGGGGAGCTGTTATCAAAATCAAGAGTCTTCCTACTTTTAATACTCTATATAAAAGAACGAACACACAAGGCGCGCTTCACGGTTTTGAAGGTTACTTTTGAAGAAATCAGCAACATCTGTTGATGTTATGTGGAAGTGCAAACTGTAGGTAGGGATGGTGATGGAAGTCAGACCCCCACAACATATTGTAATTTAAGATTCAGCACTTGAATATTCTTCAGGTAGGCAGTCAGTCCACTAATAAGCATATACGAGATTAAAAGGCCAGAGGAAACTACCTCAGTAGCAGGATCAAACAAGTTTTTAGGCAGCAGACACTCAGTGGGGCTTCCAACTGTTTCAGAGGCTGCAGAAATGACCTGTTGAGGAAGCATTGGCATTGTGACAGCCACAGGCTTGCTGACAGGCAAAATGGTAGGCTAAATTGAAGTTCCATTAAGTGCAGGTACTCCAAGAGACCCCCACAATGCTGACATTTAAAAAAAGACATTTTTAGTACTTCTTCACCTGATTCTAGAAAGGAAATTCTACTACAATAGACACCCCACCTGGTGGCAGTACCAGTGCGATCTAGTTTTTCCATGAGCATTTCCTGTGACTGAGCATTTAAAGCCTGATAAAATCACACGTGAATAAACTTTTCAAAATTCAAAATATAAAAGCACGAATACATGCGGATTTTATGGCACATTCATGCAGAAAATGCTTGTACTGAATTCTAGACCATATGTTTCAAAAAATTCAGGCACCAAACATGTTCCATACAGCATATTTTGATTCTATGTTCAAGTAATATTATCTCCAAAAATTTTAAAACCAACACATCCTAGTGAAAATTACATATAGATAGTTTTTTTCCAGTTTGTTCAGCTACTCTATTAAATAACTTGAAACTTCTATTTCAATGTAAAACAAATAGGCTAAAGACAAAAATATTATACAAATTATGAATGACTAGAGGATGACTCCAAGATATCATTAATAGAAAAAAGTTTATATCAGAAAATAACTCACAAGTCCACCCTCATCATCATCTAGATCCATAGATTTAGCTGCAGTATCTTGAGCTCCAATATGATCGGTGACAAAGGAGATCTGAATGTCCATGCAGAAAATCAATCCATAAATAAAAATAAAGATGATACATTTAATTAAGTAGGAAATAAATATTACACACAGTGCAGTCTAAATTACAATATAGAGGAGATCTGCATGCACATATAACAGATAGTCTGTGAGCAAAAATCAAGTTATGATTGAAGAAAGTTCCCATTTATGCACATATACAAATAAATATGTATTCCTGGTTATCTTCTGGAGAAAGTTCAGCCTCCTCAGTTATGCATATGATTGAAGAGCCACATTTGAAAAACGGCAAAACCTTCCCATGTATGTCCCTGATTTTATCCCACTTAGAGCATCTTCAAGTCCACTATGACAGCTCAGTATAGAAAATCTATTTCTCTACATAGACGTAGTAATGCCTTTAAATGAATGGAAAAAAAAAAGAATAACAATATATACCTAGAAACATACCTTATGAAAGCGATCAGCAATTTTCAACTTCTCATTTACACTTGGAGCAGCTTTTGCATGCTCAAGTTGAGAAAACTGCACGATCATTATTCCACACACATTAAACTTTGGGAGTGAGAAAAGATGAAATATTACGACTAGAAAATATATATATTTTTAAAAGTAACATCAGATACAAGAAGATTCCATCCACCTGAACAAACCCAAAACCCTTGCAATGCCCAGTCTCAGGATCAAGAGGAAGCTGCACGAGCTCCACCAAGCCAAATGCCTCAAAAATCTGCACATCAGCAGGAAAAAAGGAAACACTATCAATAAGCCCTTGCAAGAATAGTACATGTTTTGGATATAGATTCATCTATAAGAGTATTACTTTTTTCAAACACCATAATCAGATCTGGAGCTGCCACTAGAAGAAGAACACTAAGAAAAAGGGTTCCGAAGTTCAAATCTTCAAAATCCACAAGCTCATAAGCTTGAGGTTGAATCAAATAAGTATGCTTGACAGAATACCCAATACCTTTAGCAGAGGAGGGAAAATGCTATCAAAAACTTGACTGCAGCAGGCAACGGAAGCTTTAGCAGAAACTGCTAGGATATGACCAACAACATACAATCTCTGTTTTGCTTCTGAAGAAATTTCAGGGCAACTCCTAAAACTGTTCATGTTTTCTACAATCAGATTTATATCTGTATCACCAAGGATAAGATCTAAACTGTGGTCTGGTTACACATTCATTTGCTGCTAATTCAAAAGGAAGCATTATCGTCTTTTTCATTTTTATGCTCCCCTTCATCCTCCATAGAAATCAAACTTCAAGGTAGTGGTTAGTCCAGCAACTAAACTATAAATCTTCAGCTCCTCCCTTGAGTTAAGCTATCATTCAAGAAAGATTTATGCAAAACTCCTTTTGTTAAAAGTACAAAGAAGATCCACCCGCAATTTAAATGGAAAGAAAGAACACCCTCCCGTGATAATCAATGAAACATGGGATCTCCTCAATATAAGAGGGGTACATATACTACATACCTCAGTTCCCCAAAATGTACCGACTTCAAGTATAAAAACAGCGCACAAATATGCAAACTTGGCAGGAAAACTATTCTTCCCACTGGAACTATAATGGAACAAAGCATCAGAGTTGAACAATATCCTGTTGAACCATGTTATTCCATAAAACGCCCTAATAAACATAAAACATATCTAAGGGGAACCAACTCTTCATTAAAATAATCAAGGTCAATAATTGGCTAAAACCACTCAGACAGAGAGGGTGGCTTCCTTCTTCATGGTTATGAAGGGAATTGGTTTTGTGGGGGCGGGGAGGCGGCCTATGCTATCAACTTTGTCCCCCTGCTTTGGTGGTGGGCGCGCAGGCCTGGGAAGCAATCTCCCCTTCTTCTCGAACCATTCAGGCTTAACAAGGGCTTTCAGACCCAATTTGTTATAGTAGACTTTCCGAACAGATCCACCTGCAGCTTCAACTGCTTCCTTCGCCCTAACAGTCACCCTTGACACCTGTTAAATTAAGCAACGGGAAAGCTTTTTACTCCTGAATACAGAAGTATTTGCCATGTCTACATGACATTTGTTGGTTTGACAGTTTGATAGGATTCTATCAATAATCTATTAGGACATAATGTGTCTGAATATATTTTTTCAGTTTCATTGATTCATATAAACTAAACTTTGCATGACTTCAATCAGAGAAAAAATAATCTTCAAAACAAACACTTTATACCTGATTTTGGTTAACAAAATGGAAACAAGAAAACCAGGATGGTACACAAAAATTGAGCATAAATGTGGAACCAGTTTAACAAGAAAGAAGAATGAACTCAAGACACAAGAATTACCTCAAAATGAATGGGCCACTGGATCTGTTCAGCTCCTCGACCCATCAATCTAACACCGTCTTTTATCTGTTTACCTATTGCCCCCACATCCTGTTAAAGGAGACAGCACCATATGAATATAGAACCAAGACATTTTACATTGATTCAGGAAATGACAAGATTGGCAACCTTACCTTGAGAGTTTTCATAGTTATGAGCTCAGAAGAATCTATCTTCCCCGCATTTATGAGCTTTGCAATTTTTCCCAATCCCACTGGCTGCAAACATAATCTTCACAAATCACCAGAAGACAAAGGGAAAAAACAGTAGAAGCTAATTAACGTGAATCTTCATCTTCATCTTAATCTAAACAACCCCACTATACACAACTATGGGGCCTTGAGAAGACAATACATCAGAAAATCACAAAGAACTAAAACTTAAGGTCCATTAGAGCCACTTTATACTTCAGATAAATTTACTATGTTATACTATAACAACACACAGCAAAAAAAGAAAAATCTTGCAGCAGTTAGACTTCAAATGCTAGAAGTTGAATCTGAAACATGTCAAGAGTCGTATTCTCAAAGAGTGTACTCTGTAGTCTATACTCATCGATTAGCTTCATGACCATTTTTCTGGGGAAAAAAACTCAATCTGTGATTCTCATGCGCCAAAAATACTGGACAAGTTTCCAGCATTAATCTGAGGACATCATTTACATAACTGATTCAAACACTCGGATCACATTTTGTTGACAGCTGCAACATCTCATGGTATGCACGCCAAAATTTGTGTCACTGTGTTGAAAGATCAATAAAAAAAATAGATGGAACAGAATATCCATACCAAAAACAAAACCTTTACAGGGTAACTCCATTGCGTTCCGCATTGCATTTGTTGTGCTAAAAGAACTGAATCCAGGTGCAACATTAAGGGAGTGGCCAAAAAAGACATGAATTCGCCATTGAATGACAGAACTTGACAAGACTATTCTCACTAAACATAGCCTCAAGGCTACCTCCATCCAGCACAACCAAGATAGTTCGGAAACAGCTTCCAATACCAACAAAAAGGCAGCCAAAAAGCTATCTAGTTCACGGATTAATCCATCTCTGAGAAAAAAACAACTGTTGAGAAACAGAGCTAGTTTACCTGAAAAGTGAGACTGAATGGGTTCTTGAACCCGCGCTTGGGTAATCGACGCCTCATAGGAGTCTGCCCGCCCTCGAAACCAAATTTCATGGTCCCTCTAGCCTTCTGACCCTTGTGACCCCGACCTGCCGTCTTCCCCAGCCCAGACCCAATCCCGCGACCTTTCCTCTTCTTCTGCTTCCTTGGCTGCTTATCCCTTAAATCGTTCAAGCTCAGTAGGCTGTAGGATCTGATTATCTCCACAAGCGATCCTCTCCGAGGGCTTACATGAAGCGATGATTGGGGAGAAGGGAAATGCGAGAGGATGGGCGCTGTAGGTCTGTAGAGGTGAGGGGACAGGAGCGATGAGAGCTTTGCTCTGATCATACTCGTGAGGTGAAAGACGTGATCTTCCTTTCTCCGTCAGTAGGGTTTTGCAGTCTTGGAGCAGCAGTGTGACTGAAAAAAAGGGGCAGCCAACCTTCCACCGACCAATTTATTTTATTTATTTTACTTGCTTTAATTTCAACTAAAATCTATGTAAAAACGTTTTGGGTATAATATAATAAAAATAAGTTTATTCTTTTTGGTAGAAAATAAAGATTTTTTTATTTATAATATATAAAAATAACTTCAACATATTCATATTTTTTCTAGAAAATGTATACAAAAAGGTATGTGTTGGACTACCATTATTTCTATTAATACATTTTCTATAAAAAAATATACAAATATGTTATATTTATTAAAAATTTTATTATTACAAAAAAAAGTTAATAATTATAGATGTTATTTATCACACCATTGGTAATACATTAAAAGTAGGAAGCCCCTTGATTTTGGTAACAGGGTTACAACATCAGTCTAGCTAATATCAAGCCCTTTCGCCTCTGATCCGTCGAGCCAGCTGGATGTCCTTGGGCATGATGGTGACCCTCTTAGCGTGAATAGCACAGAGATTGGTGTCCTCGAAGAGTCCCACAAGGTAAGCCTCCGCCGCCTCCTGAAGAGCCGCCACCGCGCTGCTCTGGAACCTCAGGTCCGTCTTGAAGTCCTGGGCGATTTCCCTGACCAGCCTCTGGAACGGAAGCTTCCGGATCAGCAATTCCGTGCTCTTCTGGTACTTCCTGATCTCCCTGAGGGCCACAGTACCCGGCCTGAAGCGGTGGGGCTTCTTCACACCACCAGTCGCCGGCGCCGACTTGCGGGCGGCCTTGGTCGCCAGCTGCTTCCTCGGGGCCTTGCCTCCAGTGGACTTCCGAGCAGTCTGCTTAGTACGAGCCATTTCTAGATTTTTTTTTTTTTTGCAAAAAGGAACAGAAAGGGGTCAAAGAGAGAGTAGCAAATGGGATTTCGAAGACTTGAAGTGATTCCAGAAAAATCTCTTTCTAATGATTATATAGAGGAGAAAATAAAGGGAATTTCGATTTTGCGGAGGGGGTCAGAGTCAGAGATTGAAGCGGGATTTCATTTTTCAGCGATGGCAGGATTAGAGTTTCAGTCTTTAAATTTGAACCGTTGATTTGGATACTGAAGGGATGGTGTAGATTGAGTTCAGACATAGGACGCACACGGATCGCCAGCGTGGATGGACGATGGATGGGAGCTTATAGTCACGAGGTTTATTGTTGGGTAAATTACCCAAAGATCTACAATCTTTCATATTTGTTCTATTATGGTACAAACTTTTTTCATTAAATTTTTTGTTTTACATCCCATTTCACACAAAATTCACTTTACTGTATAGAACTAATCAGAAAGTCAACTTTCTTGCAATCAAAATTCTAAATATTACGATAGCGGCATGTTGCCACATTTGGTAAATTTCATAATTTAACCAAATTCTACTAAAAATATAAATTTTATTGTGAATGGTCATAATTAGAAAAAAATTGCACTATTTTGCAAATACATTTACTCATATAATCACCTTATTGAAAAAATAATAAAAAAATATAATATTGTTCTGAATTTTCTAATATTCTGTCTTGTTAATTATCAATAGATCATGGTTCAAAAATCTCAACGTATTTTTTTAAAATAATAATATATGGTAAAAATTACTATCCATATTCACGGATTATATTTAAATTAACAATTAAATTAAATCTAAGATGCAAGTAAATAATAAAAATATATAAAATACCATATAAAAATATTATTAACTTATAAATTTCTATAATAAGGTATACAAAATAAGGAAAAATGATAGTGAGAATTGTAAGGAGAATAAAATCATTTATAATATGTTAAGTATTACTACATTTTGATATTATTTTAATTAAAATATTACAATACTTTCATTTTTTTGATAAAGGGTACAAAACTCATAATGTCGCTCAAACTCTTACTAAAATTCTTACCAAATTTCATTGATTTGTAAGTATGAATCTCTCCAAAAACATACCTAAAAGCAAAAGTTAATATTTTGTAAAGATAATGCAAATCATAATTTTTATGGGTAGAAAAAGGACAATATATTAAGCTAAACCCAATTGTCCAATTAATTTATAAGTTTGAAATTGTAAAATGCAATATATTGTTATAAAAAAATATAAAGAAATTGATGGATGGAGATTATGCGGCATTTTTGTCATATCAACCTTTTTAATATTTTAAAATAAAATAATAAATATTTTTATATAATTATCAGTGCTATCTATTAATATTTTAGCTACTATTGGGATGGCGAGTTGGTTCATATGCAAGAAATTGTAGAAGGGAAATTATTAGTCAAAAAATTAAATGTCATAAACAAAATTAGCAATCATTTATTTTATCAAGTTTTAAAAAATTAATATTATATATAATGGCAAGCTGTCAATATTTTTAATATTTAAATTAATAAATAATTAATATTTATATTGGAAATGTTGATAATTAAATATATCCCCACACAAAAGTACATGAGGTGAAAATGATAATAAATGAAAATATTGAATATTAGTCAAAGCCAATTAGAGAAGCATTAGATTCCCTATAAATTTTGCTATTCACATTGATGAATAAATCTAAATGTATCAAATTACCAATTAAAATATTTTCAAGCTCTCTTGGGTAGTTGAGGGCTTTCACACGTGTGGGTGCAGCGAGTTTGGATTACATAAATTTATTATTTTATAAGAAAAAGGGGAAAATAAATGTTTAAATAGAGAGAATTAGAAGGGCCCTCTCTCTAAACCCCTCTATCCATAAACCTTCTCAGCAGCATCGTTGCAATTTCACGTATCCCTCGCCGACCCCCTCTCCCAAGTTGGTGCTTATATCAACCGCAATGGACCAACTGCAGAGAAGTGATACAAAGAGTGTTACGCAGGGAGAAGGAGCCGGCGGATTCATGGCCGCGGAGGACAAGAAAATAGAGGAGGAAGCGGTGGTCCTGCAGCATATGGCACTGATCATCGAAGACGGAGAAAGTAGCTCCGGCGGCGGACGCACGAGCAGCGCTAACAAGAAGAAGAGGCTTCCCGGCTTCTATTCTTCTGCTTCTGCAAAGACGATCAAGGAGATATTCGGGGTGGAAGAAGAAGACGATGACGGAGGAGAGGTTGTTGAGATCGGACAAGTCAGTGAGCCTAAGAAGAAGAAGAAGAGGAAGAGTAGATCGTTGGAGGATATTTACAGGGCGACAAAGCCGGTGGATGGCAAGAGGTACTTAAAGAAGATGAAGTTTAGTTACTAGTTAAGAACACAATAATCTATTGTTCATTTGGTCGGAATAATTAGGCAACCAGGGCTGATCAATGAATCTTTTCAAGGCTAGATCTATCTATCTATCAGGATAGTCGATCGATCATCCTGGGAACGAATCAGCTTTTCCGTTTTTCTTTGTGTAATTGAACCTCATCTGTGAATATCTGCATCATCGTTTCTCGAGTTAAAGGTAAAGGGGGATATGCTTCTTCCTGAATTCCTTTGGCTTGCACATTGCATTGCACATTGATTTTTTATGTGATATCTGCACGGACTGGGAATCACGGAAATGTCTCCTGCTGGATATACATTTCTGGAAGATTCTAATAGTTGGTTGCGCCTGGTACACCGGCGGCTTTCGGACAGTACTGTGACTGTAAGTTTATTCATATTCTGCTGAATATGTTTGAACTTCATACCCATTCTTTAGACATACACAATATGAGGAATATACAGTTTTAGGAGTAAGTTATAATTGAATTTATATCTATTTAAAGTTTTATATACTGTGTATAAAATTATTTTATATTCGCCTTAATTATTACTAGTTGAATTTTTGAAAAAGGATTTTTTAATATATATTCACTTAAAATTGTAATATAATAAATTATAGTATTTATTTTTTATATGAATAATTTTTTTAAAATTTATTGAATGCGGGATAGTAAAATAAATAAATGAATGTTCAATTCAATTTTATTGAAATTTTTTAAAAAAGAGTGAAAAATGGGTAATTGAGAGAATAAGTTGGAAAAATAAAATAGAAAAGGACCTCAAAACATAAAACACGTAAGGCAACCTACGACTTTTAGTTTAGGAAACAGACCATATTCTCAAAAACAACATAGAGAGTGGCCACGTTTTTCTTAGCCGTAAACTGATAACTTGATGGACATTTTTTTGGCGGGTAGAAGATTCAACAATACAAAAGAGAAAACGCGTCAAAGTCAAAGTCCAGAGTCCACCTACTGCCGCTGGTCAAGTCCTTTACTAATATTATCAGCTGACATCCAATCTAAGGATTGACCAAAAAGAAAATCCGTAAGGCAGCCGAGAGAGACGACTTTTAGATCGGAATAATGGTGCGGGTGGACACGGGTATTAGTTGGAATTTACCCCACCACTATATATACATAATATATGTTTCATGTGTATGTTAGTAATGTTCCCATAAATTCCTTATAATTAAAAATTGGTCAATCCAATATACAATACACGTTACCAATAACATCTTGTTATTCGCATTAATGTAGTAAATTATACCATAAATTTCAATATTTAATAATTTTTATTTATACTGTGAATATTAAACATTTTCAAACGTAATACAACAAAGTTTTATTTAATATATAAATTATTTATATTTCTTAAATTTATTATTAAAAAATAATCAGTGATAAAATGTATTGTTTCATAAAATTTATTAGACTTAATGTGTATATAAAACTTTTTATATATAACTATAAATTTATTATTAGTTATAATTATTATGATTTTTTATTAAATATTAAAATAAATAACAAAAATATATTGAAAGTTGGGACAAGGTCCTTATTACTCCACTGAACCAGCCGCCCGGAACCGTACACCTAAGATCGGATCACTCCCAAATCCCATAGCCGGTAGAGTTGAAAACAACTCTCTCCCTAAGGAAAAGGCTTCTACCGAGAAAAAAGGAGCATGGACCATCATTCAATGAGATAGTTATCCAACGATCAATAGGGAACATCTACCGCGACCAACCTTGCAGTACTGCTCTTAAAAAAGCAAGATCTAATATTCAACACTTGAATTTCTTCAAGTAGGCAGTCCACTAGCAAAGATCCTGCACGGGAGACATCGGACCCATTTTCTAGGGACCACAGTATACCACCAAAAGAAGAAAAAAGACGACAACAAGATCATTCTCGCACAGCCATCTGTTAGGAACCAGACCATTGACGAAGTTATGTTTTGGATACCAAATGGTCACATGAAAAGTATAACAAAACCTAGGAAGATTACAAGAGGTGGGTGCATGTTTCTAGTATATATTCAATCATCCAAACAATCCAAAAGCTCCACAACACAAGGAAAAAAATTGCCTGGAGAGATACCCACTCCTGCAAGTTGCTCAAATCAGGCTTTGAATTTGGCTTCATATGCTTGCGGTTGCTGCACGAGGAACCGTATACAGTATCAGCCATGTGTACAAAAACCATCATTTATGTACAGACTACTATATAGACCACCTCACATCATTCCTAGAATAATCCTTGTTTATTATCCTAAGTACTAACAGCGCTTGTGCCCAAAAAAAGAGCACTTGGACAGGAAATGAAATAAGAACCTACTTATCTATACTGAAGGTGGGTGTTACACAAATCAGTAAATCACGATTTGGAAATTCATCCAATTGTAAGGGCCAGAAAAATCATACCATAAATATGGCAGAAATGGACCTTCCGGCAAACCACCTTAGATGCATTGCATGTTGGGCACTGATAGCTGCAGCTACATTCTCAAACCGCAAATATACAAACCCAGCACTGTTTCTGTGGAGCAATAATAAGATAAAAGAGTGGTAAAAGGTCATAGGAGTCCTAATTTTATATGACAGGAAATGAATGACGGAAGAAAAAGCATGGGAACTTACTTATCAACATATATGTGCTTGACTTTCCCAAATTTAGAGCACTCTTCCCCTACATCCTCCTTTATGTCCAAATCAAAGTCAGGTTCTGTCTGCAAGATTAAAAAAATAAAGGACTCTTACACTTTCACAGAAAAAAGGTGTCTTATGACTGAGAATGCACAAAGCATATATGAGATTAAAAGGCCAGAGGAAACTACCTCAGTAGCAGGATCAAACAAGTTTTTAAGCAGCAGACACTCAGTGGGGCATCCAACAGTTTCAGGTGCTGCAGAAATGACCTGTTGAGGAAGCATTGGCATTGTGACAGCCACAGGCTTGCTGACAGGCAAAATGGTAGGCTGAATTGAACTTCCATTAAGTGCAGGTACTCCAAGAGATCCCACAATGCTGCCAACATTAAAAAACATTTTTAGTACATCTACACCAGATTCTAGAAAGGAAATTCTACTACTATAGGCACCCAACCTGGTGGCAGTACCGGTGCGATCTAGTTTTGCCATCAGCATTGCTCGTGACTGAGCATTTAAAGCCTGATAAAATCATGTCAACACATGTATAAAATTTTCAAAATTCAAAATATAAAGCATGAATACAAGCAGATTTTATGGCATATTCATGCAGAAAATGCTTGTACTGAATTCTAGACCATGTATTTCAAAAAATTCAGGCACCAAACATGTTCCATACAGCATATTTTGATTCTATGCTTAAGTCATATTATCTCCAAAAATTTTAAAACCAACACATCCTAGTGAAAATTACATATTAGGAATCAAGATAGTTTTTTTCTGGTATGTTCAGTTACTCCATTAAATAACTTGAAACTTCTATTTCAATGTGAAACATATAGGCTAAAGACAAATATTATACAATTTTTGAATGATTACAGGATGACTCCGAGATATCATTAGTAGGAAAAAGTATATATCAGAAAATAACTCACAAGTCCACCCTCGTCATCATCTAGATCCGTAGATTTAGCTGCAGTATCTTGAGCTCCAATATGATCGGTGACAGATGAGATCTGAATGTCCATGCAGAAAATCAACCCATAAATAAAAATATAGGAAATAAATATTATACATACTGCAATCTAAATTACAATATAGAGGAGATCTGTATGCAAATATAACAGATAATCAGTTAGAAAAAATGAAGTTATGATTGAAGAAAGTTCCCAGTTATGCACATACAAATAAATATGTACATCTTCTGGAGAAAGTTCAGAGTCCTCAGCTATGATTGAAGAGCTACATTTTAAAAACTGAAAAACCTTCCCATGTATGTCCCTGATTTATCCCACTTATAGCATCTTCAAGTCCACAATGACAGCTCAGTATAGAAAATCTATTTCTCTACATAGTAGTATTTCCCCAACAAATGAATGGAAAAAAAAAAGAACAATATATACCTAGAAACATACCTTAAGAAAGCGACCAGCAATTTCCAACTTCCCATTTACACTTTGAGCAGCTTTTGCATGCTCAAGTTGAGAAAACTGCACGATCATTATTCCACACACATTAAACTTTCGGAGTGAGAAAAGATGAAATATTACGACTAGAAAACATTTTTTATAAAAAGTAAAATCATATACAACAAGAAGATTCCATCCACCTGAACAAACCCAAAACCTTTGCAATGTCCAGTCTCAGGATCAAGAGGAAGCTGCACGAGCTCCACCGAGCCAAATGCCTCAAAAATCTGCATATCAGCAGGAAAAAGGGAAACACTATCAATATGCACATCACTAAGAAAATGAAGAACGTGGAAATCAAAGGCCTAAAACTTTCAAGGATAAAAGCATAAATAAACAAAAGAGTCTGCAATAAAACCATATTGGTAATATGGTGTCAAAGTTGTATGATAAATTTTAGCCATAATAAATGGCAGAAGCACAATATGATTTCAACTTGCACCTCTTGAAACAAAAATGAATACCGGTAAAAAATTGTTGGCAAAAGAAATATCAACACTTGCAACCAGAAAACCTTGCTTTTAATGTTTATCATGCACGGTCCTTTTAACAAAAGATGGGAAGAGAGAAGAATTGATATTTTAATAATATGATTTTATCTTGCAACTATTGAAAGAAAAATGAAACCCAATAAGAAAATTATTGACAGAAGAAATGCCAGCATAAGAGATTCGATCGAGGAACCTTGCTTTTTTTATCATACAATGTCCTGTTTTTAAAAAAAAAACATGGGGAAAAAGGTGCAAATGTGCTGGACAATTACACGCACTAACACATATGCATATATTAGTCCAATATAAATACTGATCTCAAAGGAATGTGGCGTATGGAAGAATTTTCAACAGGGTGTATGAGGGGACTAGCCAATTAGGCATTTACAACTATAATCCTGCATTTTCTATATGAAAGAATAATAATACAGCAGCACATGCTCCTCTTTCGTTTATCCTAGTTATATACGCATCAAACCAAAAATGTGAAAATCGAAGAGAAAAAATCTGACAAACGAGGAAGACAATATTTAAGAACTGATTGTTCCAGTCTCTTGATCTGCTGTATATGTCAGCAAATAACTGGAAAATTAAAAGTAGGGACTGGATTCGTTTGTCAGTCATTTGAATAATATTCTGCATTGCTTTAATTTCCACATAGAACTTGTCAACCCATTTTCAAGAAAGGACATCTTATTGCACTGCCAAATATTCTAACTTATTCCCTAACACATAAAAATTGAGCTTTAAATAATATTATGCATTGGTTTAATCTGGTAAAAGTATAAACCAATAAACTCACACTTTTCAGATGGCTTTCTGTCATGTTGAAGTGTAGGTTTCCAACATAGAGCTTCCTATCTGTTGCACCATATGCTCCTACAGCACCACCAGCAGTGCTAGTTGTTGTAGATTGCACAAGGTTCTTCTCAGCCTCTGATGGTTTGACCATTACTGGTTGCCCAAGAAGCAACTGGCCTGAAAGTGCAATAGCCATAGGAACTGACATGGCATCATAGAATTCAATATACCTGCAACAAAAAGATACTCAAAACAAATTGGTCAGGAAGTGAAAGACTGGGCCTAGTTTGATACTAAGGCCAAAAGACAAAGAACTAGAAGAAAAGAGAGCCCAATTAGATAACCCTTGCATGACATGAAAGATAAATATTTGCTCAATTTCAAAGATTTTATACCAAAATGAGTAATACATAGAAACAAAGAAATCAGAATGGAACAAGAGAGTATGATAATATAAACACCCTAGTACAGATAAAATGTCCGTAATAACTTTCAATAAACTGAAAATGGAAAAATAATAGCACAATGGCATTAAAAGCATTATTGAAAAGCTCATATTCACGCTCATCTACCTCTCACCAAAAGGAAAAAAGGAAAAACAAAACACTTGTAACAGTACAATAAAGTACTAAACGACAAATGGAGACACATTAACATATTGTGCAAATACACAGTGGAATGACTATAGAAATTTTATCCAGAACATCAGGTACCAATTGCACAAAAGTCTGAGTGGAACCATGCACTTTTCTGTAAAAGAAACCAGACTATAAATAGTCAGTTATATATCCAGTTCAAGGCGCTTTACCGTACTTGTTGCAAGAAGTAGAGTATAAGCATAAGTAAGGGTAACTCAAGAGTCATGTCATCTACCTTGGGAACGCAGCATGAATTGATAAAACATGAGTGCAAGGTATTCCCATCATTCCTCATCATTATCGCATTGCTAGTGAATTTAAAAATACAGTTAAACTTGATCCTTGCAAAAATATATTCTCTATGCTACTCTACAGGCATATATGCTAACTTTTGAAGCAAAGGAATACATACCCAACACCTTTGGATCGTCTTGAATTCCTATCCATAATCAATCTGACATCCCTCACCTGAAAACAAATTAGATCACAATCAACCCCGGGAATAACAAACATGTAAAAGGGCAGCACAACAAATTAGAAACTGCAAGTTCGGTATTAATGCAGGTAGGATCTCGTAAGCAGCACCATACAATTACATACCCTCCACTACTTATTGGGTAATCCACAATCCTGTGAGACTTCTAGTACATAAAAGTGTCATTACTCATACATATACTTCCAGGGATCTATCTAGTGCATGCATCTAACTGGAGATACGGGGGACAGAGCAGGAAGATATAGAGTGGGTCAATATCAAAACTAACTGGAGCAAAAAACACAAAATATCTCTCACCTTGCCAGCTTTTGAAAAGAACTCGTAGACATCTCTTTCAGAGGCTTTCAAAGGCATCTGACAACAGATGCACAAACCAACATGGGTATCAGTAACACATAAAATCCATCAAAGTATACAAACAAAAAGTTTATCCAAGGAATGCCAATGCACAGATCTACCTGGTAAGCAAAAACTGTTCTCTGGTCCCTTTCTGGGTCAGCTTCAGGCTCTACGGTCTCTTTCTTATCCCTAAATCTCCTGAAAAATAAATTCCAAAAAGTTAGTGGTGGAAACAGATGGACATAGTAGAGTCTCAAAAAGTAATTCTTGCCAAGTGATAATTCACACTCTGAATGTACCATAGGTACAGGTGATCGCTCATTTCCAGTCACTGATAATTCCACAATATTTTTCTAGTATCAAGAAAAATATGCTGCATTCAGTGCAGTACAAATGTTTAGATGAATCTGATAAAGCCCTTTAGTATCTACGCTTCTGAAGGTTAAACTATGTGTGAACTCAAAGCAGCTTAAAGACCAGAATTATACTGTTGAAGTGACATGAATCGGATCCACTGCCATTAGATAGAGATAGCATCAAATCACCTGGCCTCTCGGGTATCAAGATCGCGTACGTGCTCATAATCAATATCGTGTCTCCGTGACCTACTTGAGCTCCTTCGAGCCCTGCTCCCACTCCGGCCAGGACTCTCGCTCTTGTAAGACCTGCTCCTGCTCCTCCGAGACCTCTCCCCCTTCCAGTCCTCCGTGTCCTTGTCTCCCCTGTCCTTCTCCTTCCTCTCCTTCTCCCTCTCAGCCTCCCTATCCCTATCTCTCTCCTTGTCCTTATCCCTGGTACTCCTATCTCTGCCTCGATCATTGCCCTCCCTATCACGGTCTCTGCTACTTCTGTGTCGGTCCTTATCTCGGCGAGAAGACCTATCCTCCTCCCGGTCCCGATCTCTTCTCGAGCCATTCTCCTCCCCGTCCCGATCTCTTCTCGAGCCATTCTCCTCCCGGTCCCGGTTCCTTCTCGAACCATTATCCTCCCGGTCCCGATCTCTTCTCGAACCATTCTCCTCGCCATCACTAGTCCTCGACTTCTTGCTCCGACGATTATCGCCGTCTACATCTTCATCAACATCCCGCTTCCTGTAGATCTTCTCACTCCTCTCAGACGGTCCGTCCTTACTCCTCTTCGACTTCGACGAATTCTCCCTCTCATCTTGATTCTCCACTGTCTTCTCCAGGTAGTCGTACTCGTCGAACTCCATTGCCTCGCTGACGGAGAAGATTGGTCCGTGGATTTTCTAGGGTTTTTTCCTGAGCCTTCGAGGAGAAGAATTTTAGGGCTTTTCGCCTCTCCGAAGTTTCTAGTTCGTCCGTTCTGTCTGGTTTCAAGTTGGAGACTGTTTAAACATTTATGAGTTATCAAATTGGGCCCAATCCTTTTAGCAAAGTGACAAATAAGGCCCGGATCGTTTTTCTCAAACATTTTGTAAAATCACTTCTCCATTAAATAACAAAATGGAAAATGTCTCAAGTTCCTCTGCATCCTATTATTATATATTATTAAAATATTATTTTAATAATTATATAATATAATATTATTACATAAAAATATATTATTATATTTTAATATTATTTATTTTATATTATTCTTACTTACCACATTTCTTATAAAATTACTCAGGTAAAATAGCTATTATGTTATTTAATATTATTATCTACCACAATTATCTATTAACATCAATTCAATTTATTTATTTCGTATTTTAAACCTAATATTTTATTAATAAAGTAAAATTTATGGAAATTATAATAATATAATATAAAATATTTTTTGGTATATTTTATTTAATGGAATATAAACCAAATTATTTTATATTTTAGTGTACTGTGAATTTACTTGATTTTTATTTAGCGATATTGTACATATATAATTTTTTAATATTACTATTTTATTCACTTTAATATTTATTTTGAATATAATAGGTAATATTATTATGTTATTTATTTATATATTTTAATAATATAAATAAAAGCCCCTCTTATTTAATTTTTTCATTCATTTTTTAATAGTTCCCTATTTTCCTTATTTATCCATAAAATATCCATATAAAGTAATTTAAAATTCACGGCCTTCATTCATTTTTTTTTTCCATGGATGAAGCCTTTCAAACCTTGAGAGGTAGAGGAAGACTTTAGGGGTGTTGACACTAATGTTTGTTGTCCTCTTGCTAAGTAGTCTTCTCCACCCCATAAAAAATAATATTTGAATGGAATTTAAGGACTACATACTTTCCCAAATAAGAATGCTAAAAACAATTTTTTTTAAATATGAGTCATTTGGATCACAATAAATTATTAAATATTTATATAAAAAAATTAGTGAATCTTCACTGTAAAATAATATTTAATTAATAATATAACGTAAAATTAAAAAAAGATACGTGGTCATAAATAGAAGGGTATGCTGGAGGAAAAAGATATGTAGTGTATAAGATAAAAATTATAAAGCCAATACTCATATTTATCCTCAAATATTTGGACTATCAAAATGTATTATCCTTAAATTGTTGAAACTTTTATCCTCCGTCCCTTAAAAAACCTTAATATAATTAATTATTAGTTGAGTTCTAGATATGAGATGTGACACTTACATTGGGTTGTGGCATTCACCTAAATAACATGCATAACCTTCTACACGCCAAAGTGATGGAATAGGTTTTGTTCAACTTATAAGAAATATGTTACTCCAGAGTTGAAACCGTACCATATGATAGTGTGATTGGGTTGTGCGCATGACATGCATGCATGCTTGTATAAACACAATTTCATAGCAGCAAATTCAATACATGTTTGTTTGAAATATATAATATCAGTCTCACCTCTCTAGTCAAATGTAACCACATACCCAAGTACTCATGTACACTTTAACAAAGGTATTATATCATACTATCTAAATTAACTGCGTATTACAGCATCAGTTGTGTATCGGAGGTTTTCTTCTTGCTGGGCTGTAGTCCATCCACGTGAAATCATCTGCTTCACGTGTTGGCGCTTTAGCCTTGGGGACGGTAAGTCGTGCCCTCCCATTGTTCTTCTCATATCTTGCCTCCACAGCAAGCAAATTCCGCCCTGCCATATATTATAAAATTATACTATAAATTTATCATATCACGATGTTCCACATACTCATAATTTTTCGTATAAATAATCCAAAATTCTTCATGCAGAAATATATTAAAATTTGTTTATCATTTACCGTTGGCCGCAGTTATGAAGAAGCTGAAGCACAGGAGAGCAACAAGAACAAGCTGCCCGCTTCGAGCAATTCCCATGCTTCTCCCTTTTGCCCTCTTCTGATCTGCCTTCGAAGCTCGAGCTAGATAGCAAAGAAAGCGCGAGATCGCCCTCTGCGTCTGATGAGATCCTCAGTATCCGTTGGTTTCTTCGCGTGTGTATATATATAGAGAGAGGAGATGACAATACGGGAGGAGTCGACGGGAACAAGGGAGGGACAACAGTCCATTTTGGAGAGATAAATGCGATGACAATGTAATTCATGAAGAGCTGACATGTCTTGTACATGACAGTGACATGGTCTCCTGCATCAGTATATGTGTCTCCCATGGTGTCGTCTATCTGATGGTGATACTTACGGGACATATTCGAGGTTTATCTACATACCAACATACTAAACCATGTTTTATAGATTCCGGATAAACTTCCATTCTCCTCGGTATCATATAACAGCTTCTTTGCACAAGTTTCAGAATTGATCTAATAGTGTAGTACTGGCTATCAAAAAAATTTACAGTGAATGCTAACAAAAGCAGAAGCAAGACACAAATGGAACAATGAAGGAAGTTTGAGCCTTTTTGACGAGAAAGTTAAACATTTCGCTCCAATTGATAAATACAGCTAAAGTTGAGTCCTTTATGATAATAGACCTTTTGACAATTTATATTAGCCCGGGGACTGGAAAGAAGAAAATGACGTGGAGTGATTTAATTGGTCAATTTACGTGAGAGATCGAGGGACCGGGGAACAGCCTTCGAAACTGTGGGCCTCTCCCCAATAACTGCTCTAGCAATTTGCCTTTTATGAGGAGAAGGAGGAGGAGGGGCCTCTCCCATACTGCCCTTTTATGGTGACAATTTCGTATTATTTATATAATTATTAAATATAAAAAAATATAAAAATGATTAGCCTAATTCAGTGATAAATTGATTTGGTATAAATCTAGGCAATTATTAGCCTATAATTATTAGGATTAGCAATAAGATATGATCTGAGCATGTGGAGGTGTAGGGAAAGGATGAGATGTTGCACCGGCAATGAATTTGTCACGTGAAATCGTTGAAATGAGTGGACATTTGATTTCTTAATTAAATTTAATTATTTGTTTAATAAATAATAAATATTGGCTCATATAAAATTTAAATGTTAAAAAATTTTAAATAATTTAAATGGTTAATTTCCTATTTAAGCGTAGATTTAAACTATTTTATCAAATTTAACATGATTATTTTGGTATACTATAAACATATTATAACTTTATTTCTTTTATCGAATTTAATGCTACTAATTTTCTTAAAAAAACAAGGAGTAGAAGGTTTGATTGGTATTATATGTTTAAAACACACAAAATTTTATTATAATATCCTTTTCTCAAACCAGCCCTCTAACGAGCGTAGTTGTGCATAATAAACAATAGTACATTTAGTAAAAATATTATTATTATATAAAATTTTAATAAAATAGAAGATTATTGTATTAATTTTATGATTATTACATTAATTATAAGAAATAAAATTTAAATTTTAAGTTAATACTAGTTTAACATTTTATCAAATCTAATGTAATCCACTATTAGCCTAACCAAAATAGAAAATTCCACTAGTGTTTTACTAATTATAGAAAAAAATATATAAATTGAGGTAATTTTTGGTTTGATCGAATAATTATATATAAATGTTGAATTCATATTTTAAATGGGGGATAAAGTATATAGGTTAAAAAATAATAATTTTAAATTCAATATAATAGAGAATATAATTATATACTTATTATTCCAACAATAATATTGCAAAAATATTGTATGAAATAGGTGTTAAATGGCTTAATATATACTATAATATTATTTTTTTTTACATATTACACATTGAGTTTAAATAAAAAAACATTAAATTTGACAAATATATTAAAATTTGTGTAGAATTAAGATAATTAAAAAAATATATTAAAATTTGGTGAAGTAATGGAAGTTTGTATTTGAAAAAGACATTTTTCCAATTTAAATAATCATATTTATCTCTATATAATGTTATTGTTATATAGTACCATATAACATATTTGATTTTATATAATATTGTCTGTATCACACATATCACTTACATTTAATTGAGCTATCTTGATAATAATTATTTAATAAAATATAATTTTTTATGAAGAAAACGAGTATAAATGAGTATTGAAAACTTATTTTTAAAATTGAAATATGAGAAAGAAACCACTTAGATTGACCCAAACAGGCCCTGGCTACCAGCTGATTGGTCGCTAATGGGACACAATAGGGGTCGTTTTAGAGGATGCGGTGAAAAACGTGACCGTGTCCTAATGCAGCCAAGACAATGGATGCGCATCATTCACATCACTTGAAGTTTGGCCTTGAAAATCGCAAAAAAAAAAAAAGTTTCCTTTTTCTCTTATTTCACAATTGGATTGCAGACCAATCGGTCTCTGCCATGTGGGACCCAATGGTCGTGCCAGAAAGGAAAAACACGGATATTCAACGACATGCTCTGCAGCATGCCGACCAATGTTCCTTATATTCCAACGGTGGTACGACCATTTTTGCCCACAATTCGACTTGGTAGATTCAGTTAGCCCATAATTCCATCCGTCCTAATCCGTCACATTTGACGCCTAATGTTCCTTTTTCTATTATTTACACATGTTTGTATTTAACTTTTGTTATGCTAAAATGTAGCCCTTTTATAAACTCTATGAATATTCTTTTCAAAATATTTGAGAGTATATTTTTTAAAAAATATTAGATAGTATTTATATACGCTTAAAAATGATAATTTATAAATATTATTTTTTTAATTTTATATATTTAAAATAAATTTCTATTTTATTCAATATACAATATTAATTTTCAAAAAACACTTAAATGCAATAAAAGTTACACGTATAATTTTAAAATTTTAAATTCATATTTAGATATGATTTTTTTCGTTAGAACAATCGTATTTAATTGAATATTTTTCTTTAAATTCATAGTAAATTTAAAATTTTAAAATTCAAATTTAATAACAATTATAAAATTATTATTATTTTTTAGTTAGAACAACCGCATTTAATTGAACATTTTTCTTTAAATTCATAGTAAATTTTATTATATAGTTAAATCACATAATATAATTATGTTATAACTATAATAAAAATAATATATATAATAAAATAAATTAAATGAAGTTAAAATAATTTAAACCATAAAACTTCACAACCCATTCAAATACTCAAAAAGTAAAATAATTGCTTAAATATATAAAATATAATTATTTTATAATACACCTTAAATTGCTCAAAACCCTCATAATTCAAATATTGAGTCAAGATATTATGCAAAAAAAAGTCAATGGATGAAACTTTAGTTCTTTTTATTAATAATTATATTATAAAAGTCAATTTTATCAATTTTCTATACTACTAAATGGATGATAAGTCTATTTCTGAATTAAGTGGTTTGAAGTGAGTGATTTAAAGTGGGGAACAAATTACTTGTTTAAGAAATTTTCTGGTGTAGTTTAAAATCATCTATAAATTCATCCAAAATCCTTTATTATAATAAAAAATAATCTACTAATTTTGGTGTTTTAGAGTTATTGTAATTTTTTCAATTAAAACAATATCTTAATTTTTTTCTATATATAATACATAAAGTTTTTTTTCATAATCTTATTTACTCTATATTTTATTCTTACTCATGTCATTATTATATCTAATTTTAGTTTTTATTTTTATTTAAATAAATTTATAAGTTAACTATTTATTCTATATATTTGTATTTTTTTCTTTTATTTACAAATATTTATAATTAAATTTTTTTATATATATTATATATTTGTTACTAGTTTATATTCACTACTTTTTTACATTTTAGATGAGTTATTATGCATGTTTATAGTTATTTTTTATTAATATTTATATCGTTAAATTTAGTTATTATTTATAAATATGTGAAATTTTAATATATTATATTTATTTACTAATATATGTATATTAAGTATATTTTTATATAGATTTTAATGTGTTAAATAAAGCTATTATTGGATACAAAGAAAATTATGTTAAAATTATTAATATAATATATTCTATTACTCTTTTAGATAATTTTTAGAAAATATTATTATCAAAATTGTGTTTCCTTTATATTATAAATATGTTAAAATTACCTATATTATTTTAATACAAAAATCAATATATAAAACAATACTATTTGTAAATATAAGATTCGTCATTGTAGAAATCCATCACTTTTTTATTATTCTCATCCTTTTTACCATTAATTTATAATAATACTATTTGTAAATACTATAAATTGTATATACCCATATGAAAAAGATAATAATAAATAATGTATATAATATTATCAAATATTATATTTAATATACCAGTTTTAATTGTCTTTATTTTTGTGTTTAAAATAAAATAAATATAATTTTAACAATAATATTTTCCTTAAATCATTCTATTAACAATTATAATTTGTATTTATTTATATTCAATAATTGATTTATTTAATAGCTAAAAATCTATATATAAAAAATATAATATATATATCAATATAAAAATTTAACATATTAAAATTTCAAAATATTTAAAAATAATAACTAAATATAAAGTATAAAACTTAAGTTATATAAACATTAACAAAAAAAAAATAACTATATATGAAAATAACTAATTTACAATTTATAAAAACAATGAATATAAATAAAAATAAATTTAAAATATATTATATAAAAAACTATTAATGAGATATTTGGAGGTAAGGTGTTTAAAGAGTAAGTTAATTGATTAATTTAAATATATTAAAATTTTATAATTTGGATATAGTTAAAGCGAGTTGAATAATTATTAATAAAAAATTTAGAAAAATAAATTTATTATTTTAATTAAATTAAATTATTTATTAATTACTATATATATAATTAAATTATATTAAATATATTTTATTCAATTAATTTTTATATATAATATTTTTATTATATAATTTAAATAAAATATTATTAATATAAAAATTTATTTAAAATCTAAAATAAATAAATAAATAATAATATACCCAATATTAAAATAATTTAATTAATACATTAAATAATTTCTTAAAATACCCAAATTGAGAGGATTAAAGTGAGTTTGGAGTTGATTCTCCACTGCTTCATATCCCCTCCCTTTTATATTATCAAATTAGGGATTACTAATCACTACCTCTCAAATTACTCCATTCAAACATAATATTAATCATAAATATAGGTAGATAAAATAAAAAAACTATAAATATATTTTAAAAATAGTTAACTAATTTTATTTAAGTAAAAATTAAAAACTAACCTTTACCCCTAAAAATCTCTCCTAACAACATTAAATATTAATGTAGATAAAATAAAAATAATTATAAATATATTTAAAAAATAATTAACTAAATTTATTTAATTAAAATTTTAAAATTAACCTTGAGATAGGACACCGAAAGAAAAAACGAAACTAGAGAGTAAATATAAAGAAGAAATTAGAGAAGAAATATGAACAAAAATAATCTAAATAAGAAAGATAATTATATTATTATTATTTAATATTATTTTAATTAAAAAATTACATTTAGTCAAAACCTCAAAATTTGAGTATTCATTTTCAGTGTTTTTTTGCACAATGTATGTATTCCTTTTCAGAGTAAAGAAGGGTATTAGAGGTATTTTTGAACCCTTTCAAAAAAGTTTACCAAGTGGAGTGATTTATTCATCACTCCAAATCTCTCCCCTCCCAGCCACTCAATCCAAATATAGTGCAAGTATTTCTACTATCTTATAGCCCAAAAATACAAAAAAGAAAAAAAGGACGAGAGAAGAATCCCAAATTGCAGAAACGGAAGAATTGGTAACTCCTCGAGTATGTTAATGCACATTCACATCTCCAAGTAAATAGCAAACAAAGATATCTCTAGCAGTTGCTTATTGAGAGGCCCTCTATCATTTCACATGAGTAAGCACATTATCTTTTGGATTATCTAGACCTCCTACTTGGTAATGGACCTTTCGTTTTACTGCTTAGCTTTGAGGGCTTCTATGACAGCAGAAAAGTCCTCATCACTGAGACCGTAAGATTTTGCTACCTTGTAAAGCTCGTTTGCTGCCGCTGCAATAGGAGTGGATTGACATACTGATTCAGCTAACCCGAGAGCCAGCCTCATGTCCTGCCATAAGTTCAGCCTACTATTAGATTATACAGCCCTCTGGAACACCACCATATGAGACAATGATGTCCAGTCAGAGAAGCCATGCACTACTACTATCCAAGAAAAACCATGAAATGTATTTGGTCTTCGCACATCCATCTAGAACTGTATTAACTTGTCACAAAGTATAAACTTCAATATGGGTGCCCAACCACACCGAGGTGAAAGAATTAGTCAGTCTAGGTAGAGTTTGACATAACCGTGTAGAATATAAGCAAGCCAGCAGGAATAGAAGGTGCAATTCATCAATTATCTGGAGGTCATTTTCCAGTTGAGCTAACAGGTCAAATTTTCGTACTGACCAAGAAAAGAGAAAAGGATGGTAAACTTTTGAATTCCTAACCTTCTGCTGGTGCTTCAATGGAAATGCAGTTGGATAACGAGATTGGACCATTGATGGACCTTTAAGTTTGTACATGGGTGTGCTGATTGCCCCTTGTGACACAACCTGTAGATATGAGTAGCACCTTCAGCTAACAAATTTAAAGTATAAAATAACAGAAATTGGAAAGGGAAACATTCCATGGGTTCAGAATTTCAGCTTGCATCCTCTACTTTCGGTGTAAATCACTAGCAACATTTTACTGTTTCAAGTCATCTTAATTTATTCCAAACAATGACAGTTTACACTTGAACACTGACACTGAATTTTCTTAATGGAATTAAGTTGGCACAAGTGTTAATTCTTGAAACATGGACTAGAGATCTTAAGAGTATGCCTTGGATTCTGGGACTAAACGGGGACTCAAATTGAAGACAAAGATAAGTTAGAACTTCAGGCCATGAGTACAAAGTGAAGAGTAATTTAACATAAACAAGACCGTGCTTTTATTGAGAGAACATTTTAAATTCCAGAAAGATTTGGAAGGTTGAAAAAATGAAAATCTCTAAAGAATCAAGATTTCTTTAGGAACAAATTAATTACCACAACCAGTGCATTAGGATCCAACCCTACTTTTTTGCTCGGGAAGATTTGGAGGGTTGAAAAAAATGAAAACCTCTAGAGAATCAAGATTTCTTTAGGAACAAATTAATTACCTCAACCAGTACATTAGGATCCAACCCTACTTTTTTGCTCAGGAGCAATCCTTCTGAAAATGATGCCATCATGCTACAAAGATGTTGTTGCATAGGACAAAGATAAAGGATAATTAACATCATAAACCATGAACTAATAATATCATATATTAACGAGAAATTGCTTTTCCTACCTTCCCATGATCATATTGACAACAAGTTTCATTGCAGCCCCATTACCAACATCTCCAAGGTAAAACCTTGACTGGTTAAGCAAAACATCGATGATAAAAAAGATATCTATTGAAAGAGAATCATAGATCACTTTAACTGCAGAATACCTTCCCCATAATGTCTAGAAGAGGAGAAACAGTTTCATAAAGAGCTTTATCGCCTGCAAAAGGATTGAAGAGACTGCTTAGCTTCATTAAAAAATAATGCAAACAAAGCTCAGTTGCCAAAATTTTGAAAAACAGAAGCCAACAATGCACTTAGCCCTGTCCTTTCCAACAGAATGCATTTGGAATGATGAGAATCAAAATAAGTAGTAAGGTTATGTAGGTGTAGGTCAATCAATTATCACTTCTGAAAAAAAAAACATAAAAATATCATACAGTTATTCCTACTAATTAGATTTGAACAGACTGCCATCAACCATTAAGATTTTCAGTACATATAGTTACTAACTTCCCTGCACAATTTCACAATTAAATACACAATTGGAACCCTGAACCTCAGTGGCCTGATTGCTGCACTGATTTGTGCGTTTACACAAATTGTAGGATCTCTGATTATTTAGATGAATATATAAAAGAATTTCTAGATTCCCTTACCTGCAGTTAGAAAAATGAGCTGCCCATCTTCTGCTGGCTTTTTGGATCCAGAAACAGGAGCCTATTGAGAATAAATTACTGTTTAGTTTAGTCATAATTACTTCAAATAATAAATGCAACATAATTTTATCCAGCCCCCAACTAAGCAATGAGAGATAAATGAACATGAATGAGTGGTTACCTCAAGGAACAATGCCCCGGTGGCCTTGATATGTTCACTAATTAACTTAGAAGTCGCACCGTCTACAGTTGAAACATCGACATACCTGCCAACAAAAGAGTTCCATTGAAATTTTAAGATTTTATAAAATCATATGATTGAAAATAGAATCCTCATTATCAAAGTTAACTGAACACAGAATAGAAGGTCCATCCTGACTATTCTTTATTGGATGAGTTCATAGTAAGCTCATCGGGCAAATCCTGAACCAAAAATAGGTTCTCCTAAGCCCTAAGGTCTAACTTTTGAGACAGCCTTGCTAGTCAGGGTTGGACTGAGCCAAATTATCGATATACTATAATATCAGGTCAGATTAGAAGCTTAAAACAAAAAATGTCTAGTAATATGCCAGTTCCGGTTAGTCTTTTAGGACTTCCACTTGGATCGACAATAGCCAATTCAATTTTATTTGAAACAATCACAACTAAGCAGTTTGATCATCAACACATAAACTAGGTACAGGCTGTAAGATACCCTTTTCCAGGAGACAAGCCATTTACAACTCCATGTGTTCCACAAGCAACTTCCACCTATTGCATTGTCTAGTAGCCCTTAGGATTCCACATGGATTTGTCAGATGGTGATGAGAAAATCTTAACTTTGATTGTACTCACCGCACTCTCGGGATCAGAGAGCATGGCAAAGGTGATATCACAGGATGCAGCAACTTCCTCAGGGGAAGCTTTGTATCTGACAAAAGAAATAGGAACAAAGGGAATTCTCATCATGTCACACACTAGGATTCTACAGAATTGCATATAAACATTACATTTCTTCTGATAAAATGGAAACAAAAAATGAGACTATATTGAAATGTGATTCCGTTTCATTAATAGGCCCGAATCATACAAGAAGTTCAAAAACTGCAAAAAAGCACTTACTTGGCTCCCAAGCTTATGAGAGGATCGCATTTGCTCTTTGTTCTGTTCCAGACTGTAATATTGCATCTGCAACATGCCAAATATAAATAAACTTAATCGAGTGGCTGAATATCATGCATAAAAACCTCTTAGAGGTTGCAAGCTTTGGGATTTAGTTGAGTTAGTGACTCAAAATTAACTCAAAAATTAGGAAGCATACGCTGTTTATGTCATATTATCAGGATGATCTGGAACAATCCAATACAAAGAGCATCATTCATACCCTGCTTTAATGAGATTATGTGTCATTGGGGTACCCATGATTCCCATCCCGAGAAATCCGATGCGCTCTGGGAATTCACTCGCTGCAATTTCAGTGAAGTCAAATGTGAGCCGGGTAGAATAACAACATTATTCAATTCATCTCTATTGCGACTCCACCAACTCCCACCCTCTCAATTCCCTACAATTCTTGCTTAAAATGAAGCTACCTCGATGGTCTTACTGGAATGAAATTCATCTAAACAGAATCACCTAGCGCAATCAAGGAGACTTGTACCCGAGGCAGAGACGCTGAAGGCCCTGAAAGGGACCGACAGGGCCAGCAGGCCTCCGGTGCCAAAACGGAAGGGCCGTGCTTTCAGTCTAAGGCGGGAAGGTAAAGGAGGGCAGAGTGCTGATGGGCTCGGGGACGTAATGGCCAACATTGGAGCTGAAGACAGGAGCTTTCCGTAGGTGGGTCTGCAAACCAGCGTCATGCCCCTCCGGAACTCAGTAGAAGAGGATAATAGTCGACCAGGCTAGAGACAGTTGGATGTTGGTCTAGGGGATAGTAGGATTCGATTCGACGGACTCCCACATCTTAACAAACCATTTTTTATCTGTAAAAGTTTAAATGAAAAAGATAAATTTTAATCTATTTTAAATCAATATTTTTTTTGTAATGTAATTTTCACGTTCCAAATGCCTCCAACATCATCTTTTTTTGCACGAATCTCCAATATCATCATCGAAATTTTAATTTCCATCATAAAATTTTAAAAATATTATTTTAAAATTTAAAAATAATATGAATAATTATTAAAATGATAAAGTCACTTATTAAATTACAGTTTTACCCTAAATTTTTAGTACAAATGACAATTTGTGTTAAAACTTTATATTGTAGTACCAAAATTTTGGTAAAATTTACACATTTTGTAAATTTTAACTTTGGTAGTAAAAAAAATTAATAACTAGATAACAATGAATCAAGTTAAATATATTATTTACTTTATATAATGATATGAAAATTCTATTATATTTTAATTTAGATATAAGTATTTTATTTAATTTAAATTAAGTATATACATTTTAAAAAATACATATTATAAAAAATCATATATATGCTCTTTTATCAATGAGAAGGTAGAGAATAAATAGAAGTACAACCACATGGGCAAATATTAAAAGGTATATCACACCAAGTCTCATCCAATGCCAATTACATTCCTTACACAACTAAAAAGACCTTGAAGAAAAGCTATAATTTAGAGATAATTTGATTTAGAAGATTATTAGGTTTGTGTGATGATAAGGAAGAAAGAATCCCAATGTTTCATCCAAAAAAATACACATCTTGAAACTAATAAGGAGATTTAAATTCATTTGTCTGTCAGATAGATCACAAAGGAATAGCGTCACTCGGAGCAAGAACAAAATCTTGAGTGCATAATAAAAATGGATACTAAAAAGCAACCAAAATCAAAGAGCAAGATATAACTGCAGAACAGGGAGTTCGCTCAAATCTTAGTCACAAGAGATTTTAATTCCATCCCGCATCATTGGCAGGAGGCACAGCAACAGCCTCTGCACCAGAAGGGGGAGCTGCAACTTCCCAACCAACGGCTGCAACAGCAGCACCTATCACAGAAAGAGACAACAAGAAGTCAGAACATAAGTGTTGCTCAGAAAATGGTTTCCCATTTCAAAACATGGATATACATATATGCATTTATACATTATATTCAAATAGGACGACGCTATACAGCCATTACCTGCTTCTGTCCAGCCAGCTGCAGCTGGGATTACAGCTGCTGCTGGAGCATCCACCACCTCAGCTCCCCACTGAGCATCAGCAATTTGGGATGTCCATTGTTCAGAGTTGAACTCTGTCACGCCATATTCAACAGCAGGGACAACAGCTTCCTCCTCCTCCTGTTGTTTTGCTTCCTCTGGCTCACGGTAGAAAAACAAGTCCACCTGCACAATAAAACAAACTAAATTATAGCCACTCAAACAACAAACCCTCCTCATCAAGAATAACACATGTATAACAAAAATCAACCAATCTAGCTATACATTCCTGCATGAAAAAAAAGGAAAATAATTCCTAGTGCATTTCTTGTAACTTCATTTCAACTTCCAATTAATCAATTCTATTCTTCTCTTTACTTTTCTGCAATATCATATAATGTATACTCCCTTCATTCACAATCACTCCCAATAACACACCCTAATAAAATGCAAGTTACTTACCATGACATCCCACTTATGACCAGGTGGGATGGTTCCTCGCATCTGCAAAACCATCCTTGCCAAGAGCCAAAAGAGGCACCCAATGCTGTGCTTCCCCTTGTTATTGGCAGGAATGCCAATATCAACATATCCCATGGGTGAGTCAGTGTCACAGAATGCAATTGTGGGAATGTTTCCAAGCGCAGCTTCTTTGATTGGCTGCAGTTTCACAAGACATCAAAATACTGACAATACATATAAAACATGATAGATTTGACTCTGCATTCAAATTGAATATTTAAACTAGATGTGAAATTCAGAGATTGCGGATTAAGTGATAGTTTTAAGTTGCAAAATAACCAAGTAGAAACTTCAGGACACAAAAAAGCAGAGTATCATACTAAATGAACCACATGTTCCACGTCATTAAATGCAATTCACCTGGTGATCGGTTCTCGGGTCGGTGAGGATGAGCAGACGAGGTTCACTAAACGAAGTCTGAAGTTGGTTAGTAAAAGTTCCTGGTGTATGCCTCCCCGCTATAGCATGAGCCCCGGTGTACTGGGCAAACTTCAGAACAGCTCTCTGGCCATAAGGTCTAGCAGATTGGACGATAATGTCCTGGGGGTTCTCAATAGCAACAATAACCCTTGCAGCTAACTGGAGCTTCTCCCAGGTCTTACCCAGATTGATAATATAGATACCTATACATAAAATAAGCAGAAATTCGTATAGTATACGTCAGAAGGTATTCAGAGATATCCTAGAGTACGCATACGAGTCAAGAAAAGCAGACAGAGCAGCTGTAAGATTTATCTATTACAAGCATGACATACATCATCAAATGTATAGCTGCGTTCATTATTGAAGTAGAAAATGGTATAAGCGTACAGAGCAGCCTACATTAATAATGGTGCTAAAAGCATACAGACAGAAACGCAAATTCGGGAAAAAAAAAGAGAGGCAAGAGATGAATGAACACAATAAAGTGCAAATATACCGTCATTTCTGCGCTTGAAGGCGTAGCGTTCCATTTGAAAGTCGCAATTCTTGGTGCCTAGGTGGACCTCGGCAGCCAACATCATCTGGATGTCGGACTCCTTCTGCGACATCTGCCGCGGCGCCTGAGCGGCGGTCGTCCCCGTTGCCATCGTCAGACCTCTCTAAGATGGAAATCTGAGAGCGGCGGATCCTATTGGCAGTGGAGAGAGTGTCAGGAGACGAACGTCTAAAAAAGTTAGGGTTTCTTATAATGTCAATAGGAGAAACCCTAGCGGCTGTATTGACTAAATTGCCCTTGAAACTCTATTCTCCTCCGGAAAAAGTCCAGGAGACTGGCCCGATTAAGGCAGGCCTAAAACGGCCCACTACCATAATGGGACATATTTCATTTTTACCTAATAATACTTCAGGTACTCGCTGAAATGGGTAAATTACACTAATGAACCAAAAAGTTTGGTGAAAGTCTCTGCGATACAAAAAAACGTTTTTCTTACCTTATTGGTCCAAATTATAATCTTACGTGAAATTTCAAAAAATATTAGGATCTATTTCACATTTTTGAAAAGTATAGTCTTGTCAAATTTCATAAAGGATTAAGGCAATTTGAGGTTTAGGCAAAAGGTCTGTGTACACAGCCTTCCACTTCAGATGGCGTACTTCTCTGCATCTCGCGTGAGTCCCTCTCTTCCCTTCGCTCCATCTTTGGTTTAGATTCATGTACCTTCTTTTTAGAGTAGCTTGAATTTGTGAGTGCTTAGCTGTATCTGAGTTTAGATCTAGATCTGGAATTGTATGTTTGTAACTTTGTCATGCCCGGAAAGTCAAATTGAATCCCGATATCTTTGAATGGAAAAGAAGAAAGGGGTAAAATATATCGGATCTGGACTGAACATGCGGCAGAGGGTCGAATCCTCGGTAACTGGTTATGGTTGATGATAGCAGGACCTCGATGTTCGCGTACGTGGTTATTCATTTGATTGGAGAAGATTCAGTGCATTTGTTCTATTATAAATTGTAGGACTCGCTAAATCTCGAACGGAAATTTCATTTTGCTTGGTTACATCTCTGCTCCAGAATGATTGATATTGTAATAATTCCTGGTCATTTGTGGATATATTTGATCTGGACTGAACATGCGGCAGAGGGTCTGATCGTTTAACATTTCAAGTTTTCAGCATCTTTTTTTGTTGTTCGAATGTGAACTCTGATTTGCCCTTTTAATTATGGTTCATAGGATTCATGCCCTTCAGTGAAGAACATTCTTCTTCTGGACTCAGAAGGGAAGCGCATTGCTGTCAAGTACTACTCAGATGATTGGCCAACAAATAGCTCAAAACTGGCATTTGAGAAGTCTGTCTTCACCAAAACCTTGAAGACCAATGCTCGGACTGAAGGTAGGTGCGTATAAGTGCATATAATCTGAATCTTTTTCTTTTATGCTATGCCCTGGATCCATCAAGAAATATCAATTTTTTTCACCTGGAATCTACAACCAGTTGAATTTAAAGATGTAGTATCTATTTTTACTATAGTCATTTCCTTCATTATTACACTCCAGAACAAGTAGAATTTAGTACAGTTCAAAAGATAAGCCTATCCCTTTCTGGATTGAAAGGATATAAATATATGTGTTTCTAAGGGGCTGCAGAACTTGGTTGACCCTTCTAGGATGGAGCTCTCAGCCAATCGTATCATTTAGGTCATCTTACTAATGTTATTGTTGTATTTTGTCATTTGCAGCGGAGATAGCAATGTTTGAGAATAACATTGTCATCTACAAATTCGTACAGGACCTGCACTTCTTTGTGACAGGAGGTGATGATGAAAATGAGCTGATTTTGGCTGCTGTACTTCAGGGATTCTTTGATGCAGTTGCCCTTCTGCTGAGGTATTGCAGTGGATGCTTCTTCCTTCTAGCGGGCATTGATTTGTTGCTTTTACTGTTCTCTTATGCTCTGATTCTCCTTGTCATAGGAATAATGTCGACAAGAGGGAGGCCCTCGAAAACTTGGATCTTATTCTTCTGAGTCTTGATGAGATTGTTGATGGAGGGTACAGCTTAAAGCCTTAATCTGATTATAGCATTCATCTTTACTGCAACTAATTTATTGATATATATCTGGATGGATTGTGCAAGGATGATTCTGGAAACGGATGCTAGTTCCATTGCTGCAAAAGTTGCTGCCCACACTGCTGCAGATTCTGGAGCACCATTGTCTGAGCAGGTGATGAATCTGCTCTCTCTTGTTTATATTATTTTTCCAGGGTTGATTATTTAAAAAATGCACAAAATTTTCTCATTTTTTTTCATTTTGGTACAACCATTTTCAGTTGATCGATCAGTATCAAACTTTCAATTTTGTGTGTCTTTCATTTTTATTAGATTGAATAGCAGTATTAATTTGGCTTGTTTAATTGGCTAATATGATACAATATGAATGCTATTTCATTGTTATATATTCTCAGAATTTGATCAAATTGAAAAATTTATCTTGGGGCAATTTTAATTTGCTAAATGTGGTCATTTTATATTATCTTCATGTCATATATAATAGTTAAATTGAAAAATGAGCAATTTCTTTAGTTTTTTTAATAAAAAAATGATTTTTGTGGTGATTGTTAAATAAAATTAAAATTTATGTGAAGCTTGTCAACCACACCGAAAAAGTTTGTGTGAAAATGGTGGAAAAAAAGAGAGTTTTCTTTACTTTTTGATGTAATTTACCTTTTGCTGTAAGTATGAAAAAAATTTGAGGGCCCTTGTTTTCCATGAAAGATCACATTCCACAAATAGAACTTTCTGAGTTATTAATGTTGGTTTCTATGTTGCATCTTTCTGTTTTAAACTCTACAGACTATCAGCCAAGCTTTGGCCATGGCTCGTGAACACCTGACCAGATCACTCCTCAATTGATTTCTCCCTTTTGGCTCAATATACATATTTTTCTTATGCACTTCCTCTTCTTGAAGATTGTGTGGTTCATTCTTTTTCGGAACAGCTAATTGGGTTGGTGATCATTTACTTAATTGGGGGTTCTTCTGTTCGCAATAAGTCCAACAGTCTGGATCTAAATTTTTGGTTGATGTTAGGACTTCATATCCTTTCTTTTATTGGGCTATGTTAGAATATGCTTTCCATTAGCTTAAGAATGAGCTTCCTTGAATTTATAAAAATTAATGGAGGGAAATACAAAGATTTGAGAATTTTATTGGTGGGATTGACACCTGCAGTGGAGTATTAATAATCTTCTTTCAGGGACTGAATTTTCACATAGATGGAGTAATGGGAAGATCATGCTCTCCACAATTAAAGAAAATATTATTATGATTGGCTAAATTTTGAACTATGTGAAGTTAATAATTGTCTTCAACTGGAGTTTTGGTCTATCCTAATTGTGTGCACCATAACAGTGTCTTGAGCTTTGTAATGTGTACATTTTGCCTCTATGGCTCCTGCCTCCTTACACAAGGAACTCCCTTTTATGATTTTGCTCTAGTACATCTATCTGCTCCTGTAATATTTATGAGGTGATTGAAAGAGTTATAATTGTTAATTTTAATCATATCTGATATGGTTGTTTTCTTTACCCACCAAAAGTAAATATTTGGAGAAACCACTAGAAATGATTAATCTTTGCTCAATCTTCCTCATTTTTATTCCAAAATTTATATAACCTTTCCTTTGGTCTTTTCATAAATCTGTCCCTTGCTTTTGACATTGTGTGTTAATTTTTGCCCAAACGAATAAAAAATGGCATGTAATACATAGTCAAAAGAGCGATTTGAGTGAAAATCAATCTTGACAATAATGTGAAAAGCTTGACAAATCTCAAATGTGTTGGCCTTTCTATGATGCTATGAACCCATTCATTATATTTAGGGTCCAACAAAAATAATATATTGTGTAAATTGTATGTCCATTTGTATCAAATTGATAAAAATATCAAAGTTGTGATTAATTAAGTCAAAGATATTGTCGGTCTATTCCACATTGGTTATTTCTCACAATGTGTAGAAGTAGATAGAATTGGGTATTTCGTGGGGTGGGGGTGGACAGGACAGCCTCATCATCAAGTCAAGAAATAATTAAAAAATAATAAAAATAATTATATCAGTCCCCAATCATGTACATATATGGTATTATGATAATACTATTATACCACTAAATTATTAATAGATTGATTTGTTTTAAGTAATAAATAAAATTATTTTGTAAATTATTATTCTGGTTAAAAATCAGAACTGAACACAAGGATTTGAACAAAGCTAGGCATGTCTTACACCCACAATGACAGGGGCGGCCACTGAGACAAGACTATGGCACCCATACTGACCATCTCAGACTAAATCAACAGGTCAATTTTCTTGTTAACAACTGCTTTTGTATCATCAAGAAAGATCATAGACTAAATGGGGACTTAACATATAGACTAATATTCAAAGTTGCACAATTCTATCATCAAGAACAACTTCACTCCAAATATTTCAAAATCCATCTGTCAGATGTTAAAGACATTGGCAGAAAAAACGAAAAAAGCTGATCCCATCACACAAGAAAACTATTTCATTTCCATTGCTTGAACAGATGGCGCAGGCCATTCCCAGAACTTACGTCAAACACGTTATCTGCATCACGGAGAATTTCTTCGACCACGCCTAAACCCTGTCTTCTGTGTAAGGTTCATTGGGCTCCGAGTCCGCGTCCAAAATTATGGAACCTTGGGCAGATGGGTCCCGCGGGCTCTGATCTTGCTGAGCGTTCATAAGTCTCTCCATGTCCCTCAGCCTCGACTTCACAACGAAGGTGACCAGAACTGCAACCCGACAGCAAAAGGGTCTTACACTGTATCAATAATATACTAGCGAAGGAAATGAGGAAGTACCGCCGGCAGTTCCGATCGTCCATAGCCAGAGTATCTTCAAACCGGCACTCTTTTCTCTCGCCATTTCTTCTGTTAGTCTGAAATTTCTTAGCCGGCCAGGTAAGGGAAGCACGCTCAATTGTTCAAATCTGGTCCGTACCCAATCATTTTTTTTGTTTTGATGTAATAAAAATAGCTTAAATAATTACTATAAACAATTTTTTTCTCAAACAAAGACAAAATATTGTTGGCTCAAATAAATAAAGGCATCATATTTTCCAATGTGCTTGAATTATACCCTTATTTTTTTTGCACGTGTCACTTAAATATTTGCATGGGCTTAAATCATTGGGTGCATGCAAATTTACATTTATAATAATTTATTAAATTATCTGTACATTATAACTGTCCTATATAATTATAATATAATGACGACACATTATTTTTCTATCTAATACACAATATATATATATATATGTATTATTTTTTTCTCCCTAAAATGGATAGTACACAAATAATTAATGCGTTTTATTCCAGTAATATTATGCTTAGTACCGAATATATTTTTATATAAAATAAAAAATACATCTACTATTCTAAAATACTTCTAAAGAAATTTAAAATTGTTGGTCTTAGTAGTAGTGGAAGTTGTCCAAGGAAGGAATTCTTGTCTTTAAACCGGTCCAAAGCTGATTCTATGGCGCATTTACTCTATTGTCGATTCACTTCTGTGAAACAAACCAATAAGACGGGGGAGAAGATTGTAATGACATTCCATAGTGTTGATGAGGATAAAAGGAGTGTTGACGAGGATATTCCAACAGACATGGTGGAAACGACGCCGAAGAAGGTGTCCTTATATGTGACTTTGACCAATTTCGGGTCGGATCACAAACTCTTTTTTATTTATTTACTTATTTAGTTTTAAATATAAAATATATTTGGATTAATCGTTAATCCCTTCATCTTATTAGTTTTAAGACCACAATTGGCCCAATGGGCCTATATTTGGCTCAATGGACCTAACTTAACCCAGGAAGCCTAAACATGACCTAAGTTGTTTACCCATGCCTAAAAGACGACCCTAGCCGTAGTAGTATTTACCAATCTAAGAAACCTCAACCGACCTAATGGACAAAATCCAATCCATGAGGGTTAGAACCCGACCTAATGGTCTTCTAAGGTTTGAGAGGCCTAATGCTCGGCATAAGTGGCCATTCAATGGCCAATGTAGCCTTCCCATGACCTAAGTGGCATCTCCTCACTCAGCATAAATGGCCTTTCTCGACCCTAATCCTATGAGCTTCACTCGGTCCAAATGGTCTAATACATACCCAATGAGCCTCACTCAACCCAGAAGACATAATTTAAGTTATCAATAAAAGAAATATTCATAAATTAAATCAAATAAAAATGAGTTGAAAAATAGGTAGTTTGTTTGAAATTTTATTCTTAAACAATGGTTAGCAAAATTTCTTCTTGCAAATAATGCTATTATTTTAAAATAGCTTGAAAATTAGGCATTTATAAATAAATTGAGACCACATAGAAGAATATGGTTTCTCGGAAGAACGTTTCCACAGCATTCAGCACATAAAATGAGTGCTTACACAGGCCGCCTATCTCATCTCAACAGAGGGAAAACCATGCCTGTCGGCATCTCACAGCTTCTAGACGAACAGCTCTCTTTGGATCATCTAGAACCCTTGAAATAGATTCCAGAACCTGAAAATGTAATTTATTGAACACAATTCAGCAATAACATGAGTTGTCTTCTCGTTCTGTACTTTTAAGAGTAAAACTTACCTGAGTTCTCGATGGATATATTCGAGAATGGGGCAGTGTCGATATGGCAGTGAGACATTGAATGGCCGTCTCTCGGACAAGCTATCAATAGGAAAGTATGTGCATCATGATGATTCAGTTCTCAGATGATGTATTACAATTTTGAAGAGCAGATATGAAACAGTATTCCATTCTCATTTTCAGATAACTCGGATAGATAATACTAATATTTAAATTTAGAAGGACCAAGAAAAATGTCATGTACCATCATGTGAGGGTATGCCATAATTCTTATGAGGCAATTAGTGGTCATTGGTGCGTTCTCAATGATAGACTCTTGCCCTGCACAGGTAGAATGAAGCATTGATAAAAAAAAAAGTAGAATGTAAGCAACCTCAAATCTTATGGATAATGAACCTTAAAGAAATCAGATGCACAACTCTTTAGCAGTCAAGTTACATTTCGGGTCAAATTTGATTCTGATCACACTGTTGGAGATAGTCACATTTTGCACAAAGTCTCAGATCAGTGATAATACACGGCAATGTTATCTTTTGAATTCACTTCTTTGTTTCATCCTATAAGACATAATAAAATTTAAACTACATGGCCATGCCTGATGGTTTTTAGCACCAAATTTTCAGGAACAGGAAATTGTCAACAAGCCCAAAAAATTAACAGAAATTGTAGTATTCCTTACCACGCCTTTCTGTCAAAATTCCAGACAGGACCAACAGGAGACCATACATCATATCCCTGCCAGTATGATCCTCGCTAAATATTAATAAAGCATCCAACAGCAAAGGAATAAGCTGGAGAAGGTAAACCAAAAGGGCAAAGAAGATGAGAAATTATTGGCTTGGGCCATTGCAATTAGAAAAAGAGCATCTGCTCTATGCAATAAAAAGGTTTCTCCAAGTGTCCAAGAGAGTTTTTGTAATTTGCTAGACTCACCTTCTCAGCTTGATCCAGGACAGAAATTAAAGGTGAGTCACACACAATGTGAGTGAAAGCCCGATAGAGAAGGGATCTGATCATATACAGAAAATTAGCAGGTATTCCACCATATTCTGAAAGATTATGACTAAGAGGTTAGTGATGTCAATTTAGAGCAGCAATGAAAATGCACGTACCTTGTAAGTGATGAATCACATTTGACAATCAAAGATTGAAGAATAGGCAGCATGGTTGAGAAGAACCGTTGCTTGTACAGAGGCCGTACAATTGCATAGAATTTCCTATTTAAACATTCTTCTGAGTCACTCATGAGGATTTGAAATGAATCTGCAATACACTTCAGTGCAGATATATGTAGAGTATAATCCCGTTCCTCTTGTAGTGAGACTTTATTCGAGGGCATTCCATCAGCAGACAATAAATACTCAAGGAAAGCCATGGTTATATCTTTAACCTTTTTGTGACCACGCATCAACAAGCCCTTTCCTATCCACGCAAGACCGGCAAGTGCATTGATCTGAAGAGATTTATTGGTTGAAGCATTATGAAATATATCAGAGAAACTAATCTTGCTTTTGTCAGGACATCTCGTGGAAGGACTATTTAAATGAATGAAACAGTGACTGAAGATTATATCAATTGCTTCTTCCAGAGAGCAATCATTCAAAGACCCCTCTCCATTTTGCTCAGGGCATAATTTATTTACAATTGAGCCCAGTGCCTGTGCTGATGAAATGTGGCCAATGAGGAAAGTTCTTGAGAATAAATGTATTGATGCCCTTAAATTCAGAATCCGAGTGTTTGGATGCAATGCTATCATTACAGAGGCAAACAATGAAAGAACCCACTCATCCCAAGCAGGTAAGCTTTCCAGATCATGAGTCAGTGGCAGAGACTCCATCGCAATTGGAAGGGTAGTATATAGGTGCTCCTTTACTGAGAAGTATGAACTCAAGGAAAGCATGCTATAAATCTTCTCAATTAAAATGAACTGACTTCTCTGTGAACAGTTTCCTACTGCAAACTTCACTGCTTCCATGGTTACTTCCATAACTTCCTACAGAAAATTCCAGGTCATATTCTTATAATCTGCCAAAAAAGAATATGATAGATAAAGCCGTCCTGAAATCATAATAAGTAATCCATATACCTTTTCCTTTGTTCTAGAACCAAAATCTTTCCAGCCTTCAATTTGATTAAACAAGGAAACCACAAACTGTAGTGGAATTTGCTCAGTACCTCCAGATTCATGTATCCTGAATTAACTCGTAGATATCTCTCATGAGTAATGGGGACTTATATAAAGTATGTTACAGACAAACTCATTATATGTTACTGCAACAAAGACCAGTTAACATTTATTTCTAGGATTCTTTAGAAAGAGATTGACTGCACTAACATGTAAGCCCTCCAATTTGTCTCTCGCTAACACTTTGGTCCTCGATTTTTAAGATAGTCCAAACATTTTAGTTTGGTTAACATATTAATCCTTCAATTAAATCTTGTTTGGTTAACATAGAGATAGTGTGGCACTGATGTGACAAATTTAAGGACCTAACCCTTTGTTTGGATTGAGGGTAATGGAGGGGAAATTTCAACCTTGTTTGGTTAAAAGAGGGAAAAGGAGGAGAGGAGGAAGTCTTTCAGATATTTGACTATATTGTCAGATTATATGAATGCTCCAATTAAAAAATAGGGGTGGTTTTGAAAATTTGGCCCACTCACCTACATTCAACCCCAATTTGGGGTTTAAAGAAAATGGTGTTTAGTAAGTGAATGAAAGTAAAACTTTTAACTTATTTCCCTTCCCCTCCATTAAACTATTGAAGCAAAAAATGATGAAAAATTCCCCTCTATTCATCCCAAACCAAACAAAAACGTCTACCTAAAAGTGATTACTAGGAAAATGATTATCAGGAAAGCTGCTCTAAAGCGTCATCATCAAGATAGATATTTAAGTCATAATTATTGTTTGGGAATTTTTTGTCCTATTAGATATCATCAATGAATCAGCAGCAACATAATATAATAGTCTTTAAATTAAAAAAAAATCCTATTTAAACAATAATTATAATAAAGAGATAATCATCCAAGCATATACACATTATAGTCAGTCACGGGCAGGAGTATGAACTACTAAAGTAAAGAAAAGAATCTAATTGACAAAAATGCACCTTATACTACGTAGTGTTTATTTATTTCTATCAACAAAAGCATGATTAGTTGTTCCTACAAAGCAGGATATGAGTCAAAATAAAAAAAAACGGAAGTATTGTGTATACCTTTCATGAATCTTCAATCAAACACCTACTCTTTATCGGCAATTTGAATCTAATAGTTATTTGTATCTAAAATTTCCTGGAAAGTTGGAAGATTAAATTCTGGCAATTTGTGTTACTTCACGAGCCAATTTAGTATTTCTGAATTAGGGGTCCAGGTACAGAAGTTTCTCATGATTCTTCAAACAAACACCACCAAAAATTAAAAAAAAAGTTCATTTACCAATACTATCTTTTCTGCATATATGAACCAGATATAAGGATAAATTAATGTCACAAATTTATTGCAAAATTACCATTTTCTTGCTTTTTTTTTTCATTTTCAGTGTATCTTCGGGCATGAAGACAAGATATTAAAGATAGATCATGTACCATGGAAGAATCTTCTTCGAGTAGCACTGCATAAGTTGCACCATGTTTTCAGATGATTTTGCATTTCCATATATCTACATGATCAATCCAAAAAGATATGCATAAAACAATAAAATGGAAGCACATAAAACATAAAATAATTTTAAGCTCATAAAATATGGGTACAGGTCCAGCCTCTACTTACATAAAGCTCTGATAAGCTGGTGAATAGTGTTGCTTCAATTCCATGAATGATTCTCAGCATATAGTCCATCCTGATCATTCCAACAGCAGAGATTGCTTCAAGCTTGAGTATATAAGGCAACCCATATTCAATTGAAGCCAACAATGAATTAATCTTCTCAATGACAATAGCCATGAAGCTAGTGACTTTCTCTGATTGACTAAACTTATTAATATAAGTGCCAATATTGACAATAGCTTTCAAGGACAAGTTCCACAGAAACTTGCTTTTGAAATTTTGAGTGATGATAGAAACAAGCATATCCAGGATATCCTCAAATAGGTTTTCCTGAGCTGATAACAGATATCCTGGAAATGTAGCAAAAATTTGCAAACCCTTCACTGCACACATTAAAAGTGAGTAATTGAATGAGAATTCTAACACCTGTCCACATAATGGAGCACAAATAAAGAAAATTCACCATGGTATTTATCCAAATATTAAGATAAAGCAAGTAGTCCAAAGAGTAAATTAAATACATAAAGTTAATAATTAAGAGAAGATAGAAAAATACCACTGAGATATATATGTGGATCATAGGTTTCCTGATGAGAATTTCTCACCAATGTAGAGCAATAAGCCCTTGCAAGAATAGCACATGTTTTGGATATAGATTCATCTAGAAGAGGATTACTTTTTTCTGACACCATAATCAGATCCCGAGCTGCCTCTAGAAGAAGAACACTAAGAAAAAGGGTACCGAAGTTCAAATCTTCAAAATCCACAAGCTCATAAGCTTGAGGATGAATCAAATAAGGATCCTTGACAGAAATACCCAATGCCTTCAGCAGAGGAGGAAAAATGCTATCAAAAACTTGATTGCAGCAGGCAACTGAAGCTTTAGCAGAAACTGCTAGGATATGACCAACAACATACAATCTCTGTTTTCCTTCTGAAGAAATTTCAGTGTAACTCCTAAAGCTGTTCATGTTTTTTATGATCAGATTTATATCAGTATCACCAAGGATAAGATCTAAAAATAAGGCATCGTTTTGCCTAACAGCCATCTCTATAAAGGTCAAAACTCCAGCTGCAATTTCGTTCTGAAATTTACTTGGGTTGTCCAGAGATTCCAGACAAAATGATAAAACTAATTCTCGATGAGACAAGAAAATGGCATCTTTCAGCAATGGCCAAATGGCTTCAGCATATCTTGCCATTCTCTTATGGCCATAACTTATATAGCCATGCTTTAGATACATCAGGGCATCAACCTGCAAGTATTAATAAGAAAGTGAACAACTTTAAAACATCTGATTCCACCAAAAATATAAAAAGGAAACTATAGAAGCAATTATAGATAGCATACCTAACTTTCCTATCACAATCTAATGTTCAGCTTCCTTATAAGTATGCCTTTCAGAAGATCTTTTTATTTGTAGCTCAGTATTATTTACTATTTTTATTTTTTATAGCAAATTCATCCATATTGTACTCGGATGTAACCAAAAAATAAGGATATAAACCAGGTAGCATAAATTCTTATATATATGATTCACATCATTATTTGTAACTTAGTCGAATATGGCATTAGAAGGATAATTCTACCACATAGAAAGCTCACAAAAACAAAACAGTGTTATTGTACTAAGCATGCTAACCTTTGCTAATGGAAGATCAGAAGAGAGTTTTTCAAGGAATAGTGGAATTGCAAACGGCTCAAAGAAGGGTGTTGAACAGAATGCCATCTGTTGAGCAAGAAAAAACGTAAACTTCATATTCGTGGATGTAGAAAAAATAATTAAAAAGATGAAATAGATGCAATGCATGCCATACAAGAGGGGAAAAATAAAAAACTCAAATAATTCAGAAAATTCACATATCCAAGTTCAAACTTCAGCAAGTTGATTTCAAATAGAGAAAATACATAATATCAATGCAAGTTGATGCACATTCCATTTATAAGCTTATATCCACTTAAAATTATTTAAAGAACATGGAATAAAATAGACATGTCATGTGAAAAAATAGAGATCTTTATCAGAATTTATTGCAAGAAAACTACTGTTCATAGTATTCCTCTATATCATGAGCAAGCTATTTTAATGCCAAAAAATATATAACTAATGGCAAGATACCTGCAGACATTTGAGAGAAAGCAATACAGCCAAAAAAACACCCATAAATAACATTTTTGTCTTCTGGAAAGAGGCCAGGATTTACCATCAACGAATGGCAGAGGTCATCCCTTGTTATATCGATATCCTCAGCATTTTGCTGGATGTTTGTGCGAGCCAAATGGAAATTTTAGTAACTTGTAACTAGATCAAATATCAGATAAGGAATTACTGGTTTCATACAATAGTTAATTTATCTACAATTCAAATATAATTACCTATTCATAGAGAATGTACAATCAACCAAACAACATGGCCGATGTTGCACAGTTGGAGATAAGTAAAAAAAAATGACAGCACAGTGAAGTGAAGGAACTTTTCGCTTCATCAGCCAAAATAAAAGAAAACTCGTGTGCATGAATAATAAAGAGATTCCACAATGACAGGAGCCAGAGAAAGTGGGCATCCAGTGACAAACCTTACAATTCAGGAATATTTTCGAAAATCATGTATGTTAGACTTCATTCTTGGGAAGGTTATAGGAAATTGTAAGTGGAAAGATGGTCGGTCATTTATCTACATAACATTCTTTTCCAAAGAATTCAAGAAAAGCTACAAGATAGAGAAAGACAGAAAGAAAAATTAAAGAGAGAACATGACTCACATGAGTAAAATGAATTGGAAAGTAGCGACCCAAAATCTCAAATAGTTCCTCAGCAACACGAGAAAGAGGACCGTCTGGATCTGGGAAATGTTGTGCAGCAAGTTGGACAATATGAAATGTAAGGATTAAACACCGAGGGTCTTTTTCCATGTCAATTGCTTCACAAATTCCATAAACAACTTGATTTCCCTGATAATGTCAAAAACACCATATCCCACAGATTCTGTAATTAATTTGACATAATCAGGTCTTTCAAATTAGTTGAGAATATTTTAGAGAATAATTATTTATAGAAGCTACAGCACTTTGAATGTAAATACAAGCTTCATTCAATAGCACATGAAAGATTTACAGAGAAGTGGAAATTAACAAAAGGAAGACTAGACATTTAGGCTATGTTTGGATAGAGGGATTTGGATGAATTTGGAGGGGGATGGGTTTGGAATCCATCATTTGGTAAATATCACCTCCAAATCCCTCCATTTACACTATGAGGCAAACCCCTCAATTTACACTACGACACAATACCTCCAGTTTCGAGGTATTCAGATGGATTATATCATTTAATGCTTAAATTACTTTAATACCCTTATTTATTGTTTATAATATTATTTATTTATTTCTATATACTTTAAATAAATTTATATATTAAAAATATTTTTATATAAAATTATATAACATAAATATATAATAAAAATATTATATATTAAAAATTAACAATACAAAATGTATTTAATATAATTTAATTATATATAGTAACTAATAAATTATTTAATTTAATTAAAATGGTAAATTTGTCTTTCTAATTGGTTAATTAATAATTCTTAACTATTGATTATTAAAAAATTTTAATACCTCCAAAATCCATCACGTCCCAACACCTCCCCTCCAAACCCCTCACTATTAATTTCATCATCATTGGCCATTACTTGTATGATTAAACAAATTCATCTCACTAGCCCACCCAAACATTTAAAACACCACCATGAATTGAGCATACATTTGAACAGAAAACCCAGCACCACTACCACCTCTAGCACTAATACTCTCCCCATATGCACTAGTACTAGATAAACAAGCCCTTAGTGAGGCCCATCAAGGATCAGAAACCACAAAGAATGTCTCACCAGGGCTTAAAAGGGAAAACTTGATAGAGATCACCCTCAACCATGTAGTGACCATATCATAATGGGGAAGTAAGGTCCCACCAGCCATCTGCACCCTTCGATTCCATCTTATAGTGATTGTTCGAGGTCCCAAGATAACAGTTGAGTGACACAAAACTATTGCTGGAAAATGCATTTTTTTAACCAGTTTATCCACACTGGCAATATCTTCTCGCCTCAAATGAAAATTTGAAAACTAGTATCCTATACAGAATATAGCATCCACAATTTTTGGGGTTTTCTATTGAGTGCCAGCTAGGTACAGGGACTGAATATATAAAATTCCCTTCAACAGAAATCACACATTGCTAATAACTGGGACTGAATGGTTTTCTAATGTGACTGGATTGACAACATAAAACATTGAAAAAAAATTAAAGTTGCCAGATAGCTGGCATACAATCATTGGTTTCAGAAGGGTGCATCTGAAGGCAGGGGCAGAAGGATTATTAATGGTAAGTTCACAGTGAGAACAACTTCATGTGAATAAAACTAATGGTTAAAGCTCTTGCTTTTTTTCTACTTCAATTTTTATTAGTTTAATGTAGCCACACAGTCCAAAATCAAAAGTCATATAGATCTAATCATGAGCATCAATATTATAAGTATGATTAATTCATTTCAAACAGTTATTGAGATCTTCAAGATGATTTTTTTTCATATGACCTGTGCATTTTAGGTTGCCAGAAAATAACAGTGACGCTATATAATATTTCACCATTGGGTCTCAAATGCCAGCATAATGACATTGCCAAAAGAAATTGTACTAAAGAATCTAGATCAACGTTACTAAACAAATGTGCAAGCTCAGCCATAGACAAACCAAATAATTTTTCATCTTGTTTTTTATACAACGTTTCAGCCTTTATTCTTATTAGCCCCTACACGATTAGTTGAAGATGAAATATTCTAGCTAGTGAATAGAGAATCATAACTTCAGTTCACAAATGTTAATGGCTTCAATTTCTCATGCATCTTTCATTAACCATTTAATTGCAGGTGAATAGTATTATGATAAAGTAAGGCATACATCTCATTTTGTATAATTAGGATAGGTTAAGAATCATACCTGTAGAACTACTGCATCAGAATAATTTTCTAGAAGGCATTCCAGCAGTTCAAAACAAAGCTACAAGAAGGTTTCGGAACTCAAAGTAAAAAGCATGTCTCTAAGAGTAGAATGGCCAAGAAAAACTTGCTATTCATGTGAATGCAGTACCTACCATCCGATCATGTTGTCCTAAGGATTGAACATGTATTGATTGTAAGAAAGACTCCAAAACTAACTTTGTGTCATCAAGTGAAACCCTACCAACTTTCTCCTTTCTCTTCATCAGAGATAAACAACCAATAAGGGAACCTCTTATAGCTTTCCAATCTGCCTGATACAATAAGTATGAATAATTATTATAAAAAAAACTTGAAACTTAAATTTCACATTTTTTGTCTTACTTGAAAAGAACCACAAAATAAAATACAGGAAAAAAGGAAGTTTAAGAGACTGAAAAACCTAAACCCAACACATTTGAGCAAATGAGTGTTTTTGTTATTTTGTATGGGTACAGCATAGTTAAAGAAATATATCAGTTATACCATTTATCTAAGAACCACTATCAGCATAAATGCAACACATGTAATCAGATTGTAAATTGTACGCAAAAGGTTGCATCAAGCTTTATAAATATTTTCAACACAATTCAAACCCTTGGCCTCATCATTCACCAGTATGTAATATGACTCATCCAAGTACAAGACCCCTAGCACCCTCGTTGATTTAAGATGTTCTTGGGAAATAAAATCAGATTCTATTCTCAAGGAAAAAAAGGAAAAAATTTTGGGTTTTATTTAAGAAAAATCAATTAAGAAACAGTTTAAAATAAAAAATTGAAAAGGATAATTAATTGACATCTCCTGAGAAATAAAAGAAGGCACATAGTCCATCACTAACCAGTCTCTCGGCAAAGAATATTATCAAACTATGGATAGTAACTTTGTCCAGAGGCTTCAATGAGAGGCGAGAAAGCACCTCTGCCAAAAGAAAGATACCTGAAAATGATCCGAGTTCAAAAGTTTAATCTGAAAGTTATATAATCTCTGGTAGAAAAAAAAAAGTCAATTGAGCAAAATTTACCAATGATAATCAATGTAATATAACATAAGAACCAAAATTCTCAAGAGGAGCTCCTATGGAACAAGCATTCAAAGGAACCACCTTCATCTTAGAAAGCATGCTTAGTTTGAGAGTACAACATAAGGCCACTATATTTAGAACTTTTCTCAAGAGGTTTTTATATGTTTTTGTATATGTATATATATAATTAGCTTCTCCTATGGTGACTAACAGTACCTCTAGCACGGATTATTGCATCTGTAGTGGTTAGATATAAACCCATTTCCCGTGCCTGTAATGAAGAAGAAGCAAATTAGCAACAGGATTGAACAACAGCATCAACAACCAAATGCACAGAGTTAGCTAATCTTTTAGAGCGAACCGCAAGTGGAGAATACCATTGCTTCTATAGTCAAGCGGTCATTCTGCAAAAGGGAGACAATTGCCTCCAAAGTAGCAGCCTGCATATATTTCAATTGTTAAATCCAGAGACAGAAATAACCATACCTAAGATGAAGGACTATCTACATTACTAAGAAAAAGGACCTACAGTGTTCTCTATATTAGAAAAGTCAAAATTCTGAAGACAAGACACCAAATTAAACAAGCACAGTCAAATGAGATTTCTTTTAAGAAAAATACTGTAAGCTACGGCCTTTCTGATTCTACCATAGAATGATCTGATTCTATCAGTGTAAGGACTAGGCACCAACAAAAGAGGCACAAAAAACATGTTTCCATTAAGCACTAGTTGGTCTAGAGTGAAGCTGAAACTAGTTTACAATTTTCAACAGCCTCCATAATGATTTTTGAAAAGGATTCCAAGTGAAGAGGCTCCTCAGTAAAAAGAAGTGACAAGGTGATGAACCTGCTGGGTTGGAGAACGAGCAGTGTCCATGTAAGCTTCAACATGGAGAGATAATCCACTGCCCTCTGCCATTGATCCGCAAGGTCGGAGAAAAACTAGGGCAGCAGACTGATTCAGAGCAACCCCAAGCACATTACGTGTCCCCCCTAAAATAACACTGAAGGCCGCTAACTACTTTGGATACCTGAAAAAGGTTTGAATTAGTATAAATATGATTTGCACATAATATTTTTGTTGTTTTTAAAGGGTAAATTGCGGCGGCGGCGGCTGAAGGTTATAAGACTAAGGAGACAGCCCAATTTAGGCCCATAAGTTTATTGTAATTTTTTCTACAAGACCAGTCACATACTCCAACCCTACACTTTAATTAAAGTATTCTTCTCAAGAATATACTCTATCAAATTGATGTAAAGATCTATTGTGGTTTTGTACATATTATATAATATTTTTAATTAAATTATTAATAGGAAAAATTGCATATTATATATATGGATTTAGCCTAAGCACACCTAAATACATAAAGACTATTATTGGAGGTGGAATGTTGGTGTGTGTATAGAGTTGAATCTATTTGTATCTTGAGTTTGAAACAAAATATATGTGTATTTAGATATAAATTTATTATTTATTTAAATAAAATATTAAATTATATTAATATGGTATGATTATTAAAAAATATTCAAATAATTAGATAGATTTATAAGATATAATTAGCATCTATTTATATCGAGTTTGAATTTTTTAATATTTCAATTAAGATGGTAAAATATATTTTTTTTTTATGAAAGGTGGGTATTATAATTTGAACTTTATAATTATATAAATATTATTATTTTTTTATTATATAAATATATCCCATTCAACTACCTATATAAAGATTTGATAAAATAAAATTATTTAATACTATTAATATATAACATAAAAGGTCGACACAGACCAAGGTTGATAAAATTATATTAATGGTCATTTTCATTATTAATATTGTCTATAAGATAAAATATCGATAAAATAAAATTATTCAATATTATTAATATAAAGGGTTATAAAGTTAATTTGGTATTAAACCTAGACCACAACGAACTTATTACCTCAAATAAGAAAATTTCCTGGGAAAGATGTAATATAAAACAAATAATCATAAAAATGAGCATTAAATAATTAATGATGTACTCATATCATCAAAATTTATAAAAGATTAAATTAAGTCAATTAGATGGTAAATTAATATTAAAATTAGAAGTAAGCTTGGATCGTGATTGAAAATTTAGTTTAAATTTGAAATTAATATGAAATAGGATTTTTAAATTTGGTAAAAGTGGTTTAAACCAATCTCTAAAGAACCATTGATCAAGAATTAAGAATGTAAAATACATAATTTAAAATCGAATTAAATCTGGATCCAACCTGAAACAACATATTGTAAAAAAATTTGAAACAACATGATTTTTATAAGGGATCTTAATTTAAAACTCATAATAAAAATTAACTTTATTAAGATAATTATGTAAAAACATAATGTTATAATTAACATAAAATATGTAATAGAAAGGTAGTGTGGCTAGTAGTCATTATAAATATTTTTTCTGATGTATTTACTACTTGAAAGGGGTTTAAGAGAGTGGTGAGTTTACAACTAAGTGAGTAGTGTTTATCTAACAACAAGAAATCATTGTTAGACTTCGCAATACCCTGAAATATTTGTAAAGGGTGTTTATTTTTAGAAATAATTCACAGGTTTTAATGGTGGAAATGATTTGGGTTGGAATATGGTCTCTTAGCATACAACGTTCAACACAACATCTTTGCTCCATCATGAAGAGATTATACAATCGCAGAACATAATTACTTTATGTTCTACTTGTCGTCAATAGCGCCTTTACCAACTATCTGTATGAACTAGGGTGTCCATATTAGACTATCTACATAAGCACCACTACTCAACCCGCGAACATAATCGAGTTTGTCTGTTGTTGAGAGATAAGACATTTTCCCCTTTGTCAAGGTCTGGTGCACTTAGTACTCCTGGATCCCTTGATATATTGGACCAATGTTAATCTCTTATGCTAATCTTAGTGTCCAGTAGTCCTTGAAATTATCACTACCCCATATCGGGCATCTAATGATCCCATTTTAACAAAAACATACATGTATTTTGGTCTTTAATCAATTATCTTTTTCCTATTGGTTCTTACGAAGTGAGATCCATCTCTAGCTTGGTAGAATTATTGGGCATGGCCTATTTCACACAACCAATTAACATAAACTTTTATCATGGTATAACTCTATCATATCACTTGTATTATTTATGAGGAAAGGCGCATTTCCAGACACGGAGGAATCAAGGGATGGGCGATAAGGCTCACTCAGATCTATTGTAGGAGGTGAGACATCCTACCAAGGGTGGTCAGTATAGGCGCTCCGGACCACAAGTGTTGTAGTCGGGGATTGCTCTCCGACTATATGAACCCTTAAATGAGGGCAAACGGGGTTGTTGGATCGTCGACACCAAATATGATGGCTAATATGCTAAGACTATTGTTTGTGCGTGCACTCTGATTCGGGACTATCGAGGTGCTCAATAGGGGTAGTGATAGGTTCCAAGGGCTACTGGACGACCTCGTTGCAATAAGGGTTGGTTTGTCGTGTCAGTTAGTCATGAAGCTCGACAAAGCTTTTTGCGCATGAGACTAGGGTGGGGATAGGATGAGGTCTCCGTACTCATATGGACATGAAGTAATTTTGGGTATAAGGGTCGGACATTTGGGACGTCCACTCAGACCTAGGGCAGAAGTAATCGATCTTCTATTAGGGTGGACGACAAAGTCACGCCGATCCCCAAGTAGGTGCAGTCTCGGACTGCCCTACTGCAAATGTTTGTGCCATTTATGATAAAGGGAGTGTGAATGGTTGTTAAACGCCTCTCGAGCAAGGGGAAGTGCTAAAAGACTGAACTCACATAAAAGTGAAAGAACTAAAAATAATGGTTTATTTTTCTAAGGATGAAGAAAAATCCACAATCATGTGAGTAATGTTTTGATAAAATATTTTTTGAAAACTCACTCCCTAACACCCTAAGTTGTAGAAACTCAACCTCTCTCTTTAACCCATTTTCAAGAAAGGAGAACACCTACAAATAAAATCTCGAGAACAAGCCTTAAGGTCAGGTACGTAAAGTTTTAAGATTTTAAGTTTTGTATAATGCTATTCCAGGGAAAAAGGGCAGAAATTATGCCTGACTGCCCGCGATCTTGGGAAGTGGTAACTCTTCTTAGACAAAAGGGAGTGGCGGTTTGTTCATGGGGTTCCAACCAACCCAGGTCGGGGCGTGACAACTTGAGTGTCATCAAAGCCTATTTTCTGGAATACATTATCAAGACTATATAACATAAAAATTAAAGAAAACTATAAGATCCCTTAAAAGAGATGAGGGGTCGTGTAAACCCCGCTCCTTTAGGATAAGAAAACCAGTGAAAGAATCGGTTAACCCAGGTGAGAAAATCGAATCGGTTCACGAACCCCAATAGATAGAACCGATTTGATCCACTATCGAACCAGATTCTAAATTAATTTTTCTAGGTGGCTTAGAAAATTCAAATTGGGGAATTGAGGCCACCATTTGACAGATAATGAATTTACAAATTTTTAATTTTGAAAAACACTGTTGAATCGAGTCTAAACCAACTAGTTTAAGCGTTGAAACCAGTTCGGACTGGTCCGATCCAGTTCGGAACAGTGTCGACTTCTTCCTTCAGATGACAGCATTGTTCACTCGCCGGAAAATCGAGCAGCGCTGACAAAGATGAAAAGCCTCCAGCCAGGGAGTTTTGAGCAATGAATGACTACCATTAAGGCGCCAATCGGACAACAAAGAAGTCTCCGAGCTTCTTGTATAAAGAGCCCATCCTCATTTATCCCCCTCACACCTGAAAACTCCACTCTCTCCCCACTGCTCTATTTTTCGGTGAAGCTTGAACCAGAGGTCTAACTTACGCATTTTTCTGAACCAAAGAAGGTGTGGTCGAATTCTTTAGATTCAAGGAGAAGTCAGTTACACAACTGTAGTCTCCATTTGCTCTAAGGATCGTTGGAGAAATGCCGGCTTGATAGAACAATGAAGCAGCTCTGGCTGACCGAAGCTGCCCTATTTCGGCCGAGCTAAAAATGGCCAATTTGAGCCCTTCTCAGGCCAAACCAAGCTCTTCCAACACTTCTACAACCCTCATACAACTAAATTAGATCGGAAAGGTAAGCCAATTTGACTCCCCTTTGTAAATTCTGATTAGTGTTAGAGAGAGAACCGGCGAAACTTAACTGACCAAATTCTCCATCAATTCGACATGAATTGATGTGATTCTTGATACTAGGAGGAACCTCAAGACAATAGTTATCTACCCAGATCGAAAGCTCGAACCGCCGCACCCCCAATTGTAAGCTTTCAAATCTTTCTCTCTCTACATTCAATTTTCCGACGAAGCTCCGTTTGAGCTTGTTTTGGCATCAATTCATGCGATTCAAAGTGCAATTGAATCGTATGGATGATGTAAACCCCACCCTTTTGAGTTAAGAAAAATTGGGAAAAAAACTGGTCAAACCAAGTAAGAAAACTGAACCGGTTCACAAACTCGAACATTTGGGAACATGCAATTTAGAAATTTACAACTCCTGGGTGATCCAAAGGGTTCATAAAACCTTGGAAAAGAACCTTAGGACAAATTGGAAGAGAAAAACCAAACTGGTTTAGATGAATTGGATCCAACTAGATTGAACCAATTTATGAATTTAGTCGGTTCATGAACCAGAACCGATAGAGAAAGGGCAAACCAGAAAATTTATAGATCTCGAGTGACCAAAAAAGTCTCAAAAGTCATGAAAATGGACTTGAGAATGAATTGAAGATGAAAACCAAACCAGTTTAGTTGAACTGAATTGAACTGGTTTGGATCGATTTGAGCCGGATTCTAAATTCATTTTTCTAGGTTGCTTAAAGAATTTAAATTCGAGATTTGAGGCTACCATTGGATAGAAAATTGATTTAGATGAATTTAGAAATTTTTAGATTTGAAAAATTCAGTCGAATGGGGGGTGAACCAACCGATTTAAACTTTGAACCCAGTTCGGACCGTTCCGGTCCGGTTTGGAACAGTGTGGTCTTCTTCCTTCAGATGACATCACTGTTCACTCGCCGAAAAATCGCACAGCACCGGCGAAGCTAAAAAGTCACCAGCTAGGGAAGGAGGCATCGTGATGGCCCAGTGTGACCTGTTTGGAGAGAGCAGTAGAATCATATAACAATTCCAGAAGAACCAAGTAGAAAGAAGAAACTAGTAGCAACGGGATGGTAAAAGAGAATAAATAAAATCCTAAGAAAGGCTGGGAAGTAGTAAAGACTACACTCTATGAAGGACAATAGGATGGGCATGAAGGACGAGTGATATAGCTACCCAAACAATTAGAAAAGAAAAATAGTCAGAAGGAGATAATTAAAGAACTGGAGTTCGAGAGAACCATGGATTCAAACTGCGACAAAGGAGGGAGAAGTGAAAAATGCCAAAGCATTGGAAAAGAAGGATAAAGGAAAACCCTTAAAGAAATTAATGGCCAAAACCGAATCTATAATTTAAAAGTCTTGAGACGGTTAAGTGAGCCTCACAAAGGACGATTAAGAGATTTTGAAACAAGAAGGATGTGAACCCTTCTTAAAAGGTAATAAGTTAACGGGTAAATAGGAAGTTAGTATCAAAAGATCTGTGACAAGTAAGAATGAGTGGACTGCCCATACTAAGGTAATAAAGGAAAGAACGTCCAAGAAACATTGGGAAAGTAAGCCCTCCAAATAAGATTTGGCTAAGGAGGAATAACCATAATTGGTAAGACGTGTCATCACACGCATATGAAGCCTGGATGACTGAGCATAGTGTGAAATGCACGGAATAAAACCAATAATCGAAAGTATCCCAAGTAAGGAATAAGGGATGAAATATAAGTTGTGGATAGAGAAGGATCCAAAGCAGACAAATGCCCTAACATAAATAGGGGTGCAAAGAAAGGGCCTGACAAGGAATGATAAGAAGGTTGAGCATGTAACTCCTAAGATGGAAATCTCTATTGTGAGGGACATATTAGAGAATGAAACCGGAAGAAGGGGTCCTTCCCAAGCAAAAGAATTGACACATAGATCAAAAGTGATTATTGTAGGACAAAGAATCCTGAAATGATTACGAATAAGTAAAAGTGGATTAAGGAATCCCAGCTTGTTAGTAAATTATTGGAAAACCCAATCATTGGAACAAGAAAGACTCAATAAGGAAGTTGAGAAAGGACGAGTGGGTAAGGAAAACCGACACAGTTGTGTAAGTTGATTTGATAACGGTGAAGGTAATTGAGGAATACTACCAGAAGAAAAGAGGGATGAAGTTATACAATCCCTGAGAGGTTGGAGATTGGGAATAACCCTAAAGGAGGTGTTCTGAAAATCTAATGGACATAGAGACAAGATCTAAAAAATGTCGTGTTGTAAGAGGCATGTAAACCTAACAGTCCCGAGGAAAAAATGACTCAAAATAAATAAGAGTCAATTAGTAAGCATTACAAGGTCAAACATAAAATTTGGACTAAATTGTAATCAACAACAAATGAAGGAAGAGTCAAAATAGGATGAAAACATGTATGTAATGCTCTAAAGGACATCGAGCCAAGGGTTTCAACGACCATGAGGTTAACTAGACACGGGAATGGTTAGGTATCTTGGAACTCCCAATCCTGAGTATAAGACCTCAAAGAGAAAATTGTTGCTCTAAACAAAGAAAGAGGTGAATCTAAGGATATACCCTTAAGTAAGGTATGTCTCGTTATGATAAACTCCATGGAGGGAGTAAATAATATAAAGGAAAAAAAATTCCTTAAGTGAAGGATGTAAAAAGGACTAATTGAAAGAACAAGAAAAGAGTTTGTATGTTAAGCAAACACCGGATGGACACCAATGGAAATGGTTCCTCATGCAAGTTTGCTAATTAAGTTTTGAGTACAAAACTCTTAAAAGGTGAGGAGAGTTGTAAACCCCGCCCTTTTGAGTTAAGGAAAACTGGGAAAAGAATCGATCAAATCGAGTAAGAAAACCGAACTGATTCACAAACCCAAACATTTGGGAATGGGCAATTTGAAAATTTACAACTCCCGGGTGATCTAAATGGTTTATAAAACCTTGGAAAAGAACTTAGGATAAATTGGAAGAGAAAAACCAGATCGGTTTAGATGAACCGAATCCAACTGGATCGAACCGATTTATGAACCAAGTCAGTTCATGAACTAGGACCAATAGAGAAAGGGAAAACCGGGAAATTTATGGATCCCGAGTGACCCAAAGAGTCCCAAAAGTCATGGAAATAGACTTGAGAATGAATTGGAGATGAAAAACAAACCGGTTCAGTTGAACCAGATTGAATAGGTTTGGACCAGTTTGAATCACTATTGAACCGTATTATAAATTCATTTTTCTGGGTAGCTTAAAAAATTTTAATTTGAGATTTGAGGCCACTATTGGAAAGAAAATGAATTTAGAAATTTTATATTTGAAAATTTTGATCGAATCATGGGTGAACCGGCCGGTTTAATCTTTTAACCCGGTTCGAAATAGTGTCGTCTTCTTCCTTCAGATTACAGCACTGTTCACTCGCCGGAAAATCATGCAGCACTGGCGAAGCTGAAAAGTATCTAGCTAGGGAGTTTCAGGCAATGAATGACCATCATTAAGGCTCCAATCGAACAACCATGAAGTCCCTGAGCTTCCTATATAAAGAGCCCCTCCCCATTCATCATTTCCCCACCTGAAAACTCCAATCTCTCTCAACTGCTCCATTTTCCGGTGAAGCTCGAACCAGAGCTCAGACTTAGACACTTTTCTGAGCCAAACAAGGCGAGGTCGGATTCTTTAGAACCGAGGAGAAGTCAGCTACACATATGTAGTCTCCATTTGCTCCAAGGGTTATCGGAGAAGCACCAGCGTGATGGAGTAGTGAAGCAGCTCCGATGGACCAAAGTTGCCCTATTTCGGCCAAGCTGAAATCGGCCATTTCGAGCCCTCTTCAGGCTAAACCAAGCCCTCTCAACACTTTCTTAGTCCTCCCATGGCCGAATTAGGACTGACAAGTAAGCCAATTCGGATACCCTCTGCAATTTTCAGCCGGTGCTAAAGAGAGAACTGACAGAATTTTAATAATGAAATTTTAACTTAATTCGGCATTAATTGATGCCTGTGAGACAGGTATGACAAATTTAAAATATTATGCAGTTTAGTTTTTCTCTCCCACTTTATTCTAAGTCTCCTTCCCAAGGTTTATAAATCTCTTCAGGTCACAAGGGATTCATAAATTTCCTTGTTTGCCCTTTCTCTATCGGTTCCGGTTCATGAACCGACTTGGTTCATAAACCGATTCAATCCAATTGGATCAGATTCATCTAAACTGGTCTGGTTTTTCTCTTCCAATTTGTTCTAATGTTCTTTTCCAAGGTTTTATGAACCCTTTCGATCACCCGGGAGTTGTAAATTTACAAATTGTTCATTCCCAATTGATCGGGTACGTGAACTGGTTTGGTTTTTGCTTAGTTTGATGGGTTATTTTCCCGATTTTCCTTAATTCAAAAGGGCGGGGTTTATACTAGAGGCCTCAATTTTGGAACTTGCAGGCTAAAATGCTCGATTTTTGAAAAATTGAGTATAGTGGGCCCAAGGCTAATTGGCACAAGCAGGAGCTCATAAAAAAGCATGATGATAAGCCATGAAAATTTTTAATGAATGATTTATATAATTTGGCTATGGTACCAAGACAATACTAACATACTCGATGGACTAGCGGCATTGCGACAGGACCAGGTCGACGAATCAGTCTAGACAAACAGCTGTAGGTCAAGTTGACGGTCAAGGTCATTGGACTAGTGGCACCAAAGATTAATGGCTTTTTGGAAAACTTTGTTTGTGCATGCACTTGAGGTTTGAGGCCATCAAGATACCCAAGAGAGGTAGTGATGTGTCCTAGGGGCTACTGGACGACATGGTGGACATAAGGGCAGTTTGTTGTGCCAGCAGTCAGGGAAGCTCGACATAGCTTTATCACGCCTCGACCCGGTTTGGTCGGATCCCCATGATCAACCCGCCACTCTCCTAGTTTATTAAAGGGTTTCCCCTTATTGTAAACCGTAAAGAGTAAGGCGTCCTTTAACCTGCACCTTTTTCCTAGAATAGTTTAATCAAAACTGCATGAAATTTAAAACTTTACATACCTGTCTTACAGGCATCTTAGTTGACGGTCTTTAAGGGGAGGCTTTCTGAGATTTCCTGAAAGGGATATAAGGGAGGGGGTGAGTACGACTACTTAGTGAATGGGTTTTTAAAAGTTTTTTACTTTTAAGAAAAACATTTATATGGAGTGTGCCAGACTCCTTTGTTTTCAAAAATCCCTTCATATAAAAATTTGGGTTTTTCCATTATTTCTTAGTTACCACGGTGTGTCATCACCCAACACACATCCTTCATCATGAAGGTTACACACATTTGCAAGTCAGTATCACTACTGAACCCGCTAGTGGCTTCGGAGCGACTTTTACTGCCACCCGGATAGACGTACGACCACTTCTACCCTGGGAATGAGTTGATGTACGTGACATCCGACCCACAATCTTGAAATCACTTCTTCATATCCGTATGAGGACAGAGACCTCATCCTGTCCCCACCCCGGTCTCATGCGCTTGGTGCTACTCCAGATTTCGCACAGACACCTGGAATGACGATCTGCCCTTATACTCACCGGGTCGTCCAGGGCCCTTAGGACACATCACTACCCCTCATGGGCGTCTTGATGATCTCGTACTCATAGTGCATGCACAAACAATGTTTTCTTATTAAGCCATGTAATATGTGGTGCCACTGGTCCAATGGCCCCGACTCTCAACTCAACCCGCAGTTGTTTGTCTTGACTGGTCCGTCGACCTGTCTTGTCGCACTGCTACTAGTTGACTGAGTATGTCGGTCTTATCTTGGTACCATGGCCAAACAATTCACTTTATTAAGTTTTATGGCACATATATCATGTTCATTTACAAGCTCCTGCTCGTGCCAACTGGCCTTGGGCCCACTGTACGAGATTTTCAAAAATTTGGGCATTCTAGCCCTCAAGTTCCAAACCGAGGCCCTCGGCCTATTAGAGCTATTCGAGCTCCCGTCGAGAAGGTCTCCCAAATTGTTTAAGCATTGGCACACAGTCAGAGGAGAGCACTTCCAACAAAAATAGGTTTTTACTTTCCATCATACCGACCGATATAAGGACATCTCCATTCATAACCGATGAACGGGTTTTCAACTTCCTTCGAGGAAGTCTCATCATACCAACCAAGTATGATCTACTTACAACCCGTAAGTAGTTTTTCCGCATAACTTTCACATCACTTTCTCTAAGTAGTGATGATTAAAATACCACTAAACAGTGGGTTTTTATACCGAGGCACTTATCATCCCCAACCGGGTATGATATATAATCCCACTCACAACCGGTAAGTGATTTTTAAATTTTAAGTTATGCTCATCATCCCATCCGAGTATGATGTTAGTAAACCCACTCACCCGTTAATGCAATGAATTCCACTATATTGGTTCTTTGTATTTACGTGAGCTTTTCCTTGCTTGCGTTCCCAGTATTTCGCGTTCCTAAATGATATGAACATCTTGGTTCATTATCCTTCGGCCTAATCGCCTTCATTCATTCCAAATGAATGAGAAAGTCAAACTTTCATTTATTTGCAATTAGGTCCCTAAAGTTATTTCTCTTTAACTTTAAGTCCCAAATGCTGGTTTTTCCTCAAATTGAGTCCCGAAACTTCTAAAATTTATCATAGGACCTCAATTTATTCCATCTCACAAAAAGGGGTTTAATTTCCCAAATTTCCAATTTGGTCCCCCAACTTTTCCAAGATTACCATTTTGCCCTTCCTTTACAAAAATCGTAAATTTTGCCCCAAAAATTTCAAAATTCCTCAATTGGTCCTCCAACATTATTTTCATTCCCAATTGACCCTCAATTTCATAAAATTTCATTTTGGTCCTTTGAATTTCGAAAATCTCCAATTTTCCCCCAATTCCAACTTCTTAACACAGCCGAATTTGATTTCATCAAATTTGACCCATCAAACGTTTCCAATTGTTAAAATTGAAGTTGAAATTGAGTTTCTACATGTTCATACGATTCTTCAGAAATGTGAATCGCAAGTTTTAATGCCGGGACAGGCTCAAATGGAGCTTCGTCGGAAAATGAACTATAGAGAGAGAAAGCTTCGATTACTCACCGGTGAAGGCACGACGGTTCGAGCTTTCGATCTGGACAAATAGCTCTCATCATGAGGTTCATCCTAGAATTAAGAATCGCATCAATTGATGCAGAATTGGATTAGAATTTTGTCATTGAAATTCGATCGACTCTCTCTGTAGCACCGATCGAAAATTATAAAAGGGAGCCGAATTGGCTTACCTTTTGGTCCTAATTCGGCCGTGGAAAGGCTGAGGAAGTGTTGGGAGGGCTTGGTTTGGCCTGAGGAGGGCTTGAAATGGTCGATTTCAGCTTGGCCAAAATAGGGCATCTTCGGTCCGCCAGAGCTGCTTCACTATTCTATCATGTCGGCGCTTCTCCAACGATTCTCGGATTGACTGGAGTTTGCTATTAGATAACTGTCTTTTCCCCCGTTCTAAAGAGCCCGACCTTTGTTCAAGTCGAAGCTCTAGTTCGAGATTCACCGGAAAACTGAGTAGTAGAGAGAGAAAAGTGTTCAGGTGTGAGGAGAATGAATGGGGATGTCCTCTTTATATAGGTGTAAATCCGTGTATTAAATGGGAGAGATTTATTACTAGTATTAATATTGCCATAAATTATTGGTATTAATTCCTATATTAATTTATGGCTATTTATGGGTGAGAAGGTCACCCATCCTCACACTACTCTTGGGCAAGCACACTTAACTTTAGAGTTCTTACGGACACTTGTTCAGCTGAACCAATTTGGTTTTTTTGTTCTAATTTGTGTTAAGTTTCTTTTCCAAGGTTTAATAAACCCTTTGGATCATTCAAAAGTTGTAAATTTCCAAATTGTTTGTTCCCAAATGATTAGGTTTGTAAATCGTCTCGGTTTTCTTACTCGGTTTGACCGATTCTTTTCTTGATCTTCCTTAACTTAAAAGTGCGGGGTTTACAAGCTTCATGCGCATGAGACCGGGGTGGGGTCGGGATGAGGTCTATGTCCTCATACAGACACAAAGTTGCTTTTAGGTTTGAGGGTCAAATGTCGTGAACATCCACTCATTCCTAGGGTAGAAGTGGGCGGGCTTCTATCTAGGTGTCCTGTAAAGTCGCTTCAACGCCATAAGTAGGTGCAGAGGACAGGCTGCCCCATGAATGTATAATCCCTTCATGATGAAGGGCGCGAGTTGATTGTTAAACACACCGGATATGGAAATAAGGAAATGGTTTTAAATAACTGAGAATGAAAGGAAAAGAATGTTTTATTAAAACAAATAACAAGTATGGCACACTCCAATTTAATATGTTTTGAATACTCTCTCCCAACATCCATTCATTGAGTTGTCGAACTCACTCTCTCCCTTTACCCCTTTTCAGGTAACCAAGGGAAAAACCTACCTAAAGTTCTTCCGCTAGCTAAACCTGCAAAACAGGTATGTAAGTTTAAACTTATTTAGTTTTAATTAATGTTATTACAAGAAAGGTACATGTAAAAACACGATTTACTTCTCACAGTTTAAAAAAGGGAAAAACCCTTAATAAATGGAGAGAGTGGCGGGTTGCTCATGGGGATCCGACCAAACCAGGTCGAGGTGTGAAAGTAAACCTGGATGAACTAAGGCTAAGAATAAAAAAGGCTACCTTGGTTTTTTAGCAAAAATTTGAACTTTTTCTTAAATTCATAGTGTGCTCAAATAGTTTAGACAAACAACTTGGGAATGTAGCAATTAATAAATAGTAATTAAAAACCTACGTACATGATCTTCGAGATCTATCTCAAGTCGTGATCATTTTATAGGTGATGTCTCGGCTTGTGTCTCACAAAATTTTAGCTTTCACTTGTAATTGTTTTGGTGTAGGGCTGAGCTCACAGCTTAGTGAATGAGTTATTAACGTCGGGCCACAACATGGCTTACAACTTCAGACTTCACATAAAATTTCTTTCATGGAGATTTATTCTCAATTTTACAAAATTATTCAATATAGTTTTATCCGATTCCTTGAAACTCTTGTCTTAGACCACCTGAGAACCATAATTCCACATTGTGTTGGGTCAAACTCTCCCTTCTCAAACAAACCATATAAATTGTCATGCCCCAACCCGGTTTGGTCAGATCCCCGTGAGCAATCTGCCACTCTACCGGTTTACTGAGGGTTTTCCCCTTCTTTAACCCGGACGGAGTAAGGCGCCCTTTAAACCTGTACCTTTATTAGAATAAAATAAATCAAAACTATATAAAATTTTTAATTTACATACCTATCTTACAGATGTGACTAATAGGAGGTCTTTGGGTAGGCTACCATCGATTACCTGAAAAGGGATATAAGGGAGGTGGTGAGTACAACGACTTAGTGAATGGGTTTTTAAAGTTTGACTTTTAGGAAAAATGTTTGAATCGGAGTGTGTCAGACTCTTTATCAACTAACACACATCCTTCATCATGAAGGGAACACACATTCGCAAGCCAACCCATCCACTGTACCCACTTGTAGCACCGGAGCGACTTTACTGGCCATCTAGATAGAAGCACTTCACTTCTACCCTGATAATGAGTGGATGTAGGCGATATCCGACCCTCAATCCCGTAACAAAACTCCGTGTCCGTACAGAGACCATATCCTGGTCTCGTGCGCATGAAACTCTAACGCAGTAGCTTCAGGAAGCCCTAAACACAGTAACCTCATGGAGTTCAAACACAATAACTCCATGGACTCCAAACATAGTAACTGCATGACTAACTGGTACAATGAGAAATACAAATCCAATAGCTTCTCTTTTCCTTATCGTCACCATGTCATCCAGTAGCCCTTAGGACGCATCACTACCCCTCTTAGGTGTCTTAATGATCTCGAACCTCAAGTGCATGCACAAACAAAGTTTTCCTCAAAAGCCATTTAATCTTTGATGCATTGGTCCAACGGCCCCGACCCTCAACTCGACCTGTAGCCGTTTGTCTCGACTAGTCCGTCGACCTATCATGTCGCACGACCACCAGTTCATCGAGTATGTCGGTCCTGTCTAGGTACCATGGTCAAACATATCATTTATTTAAAGTTTTTATGGCTTAAATTCATGTTTGTTTACGAGCTCCTGCTCATGTCAACTGGCCTTGGGCCCACTATACGAGATTTTCAAAATCGGGCATATTAGCCTCCAAGTTTCAAAACTGAGGTCTCCGGCCTATTTGAACTATTCGAGCTCCCATCAAGAAGGTCTCCCAAAAGTTTTAAGCAGTGGCGCATAGTCAGGGGAGAGAACTTCCAACAAAATAAAATTTTCTTTTGTCTATCAAACCAACCGTGTATGAAGACATCTCCGCTTATAACTGATAAGCGGGTTTTCTACTTCCTTCCAGTAAGTTCATCATACCAATCGGGTATGATCTACTTACAACCGGTAATTAGTTTTTTCACGTGATTTTCACATCACTCCTCTCAGGTGTGATGGTTAAAATACCACTTAGTAGTGGGTTTTCAGTTATAAGGTGCTTATCATCCCAACCGGGTATGATATTAATATCCCACTCACTCAATAATGCAATGATCTCCTCTTAACCGGTTCTTTGACTTCACACGAGCTTATTCTTTATGGCATTCCCGGTATTTTGTGTTCATTATCTCTTAGCCTAATAGCCTTCATTCATCATGAATGGATAAACTACTCAAACTTTTTAATTAATTGCAAGTGGGTCCCTAAAGTTATTTTTCTTTAACTTTGGGTCCCTAATGCCGGTTTTCCACCAAATTGAGTCCCGAAACTCTAGAATTCACCTTAGACCTCAATTTATTCAAAATCACAAAAAGGGGTTCAAGTTTCCCAAATTTTCAATTTGATCCACAATTTTCCAAAATTACCATTTTGCCCCAACTTTACAAAAATTGTAAGTTTTACCCCAAAAATTCCAAAATTGCCCAATTGGTCCTCCAACATCTTTATCATGCCCAATTGGCCCTCAATTTTATGAAATTACATTTTAGTCCCTCGAATTTTCAAAATCCCCAAATTTCCCAAAATTTCAACTCTCTAACTCAGTCGAATTTGATTTCATCAAATTGACCGATCAAATGAGTTTAATTGTTGAAATTGAAGTTAGATTTGAGTTCTTACACCTTAATACGATTCAATTGCACTTTGAATCACACGATTTGATGTCGAAACTCAAACGGAGCTTCGCCGAAAAACTGGACTTAGAGAGAGAAAGCTTCAAAAGCTTACCGTAGGGGGCGCGACCGTCCGAGCTTTCAATCTGGGCAGATAACTCTTGTCCTAAGGTTTCTCTTAGGATCAAGAATTACATCAATTGATGCTAAATTGAGTGAGAATTTATTCATCGAACTTCTGTCGATTCTCTCTAGCACCGATCGAAATTTACAGAAATGAGCCAAATTGGATTACATTTTAGCTCTAATTCAGTTGTAGGAGAACTGTGGAGGTGTTAAAAGGGCATGGTTTGGCCTGAGAAGGGATTGAATTAGCCTATTTTAGCTCGGCCAAAATAGGGCAGTTTTGGTCTGTTAGAGCTACTTTACTATTCAATCACGTCAACACTTCTCCGGCAACCCTCGGAGCAAATGGAGACTATAGGTGTGTAGCTGACTTCTCCCTGAATCCAAAGAACCTGACCACGCCTTCTTTGGCTTAAAAAAATGCCCAAGTCGAAGCTCTGGTTCGAGCTTTATCAGAAAATGGAGCAGTTGAGAAAGAATGGAGTTTTCAGGTGTGAAGAGGATGAATGAGGAGGGGCTCTTTATATTGAAGCTCGGGGACTTCTTGATCATCTGATTGGCGTCTTAATGGCATTCATTCATTGCCTGAAACTCCCTGGCCCGAGACTTTTCATCTTTGCTAACGCTGCACGATTTTCCAGTGAGTGAATAGTGTTGTCATCTGAAGGAAGAAGTCGACATTGTTCCGAACCAGACTGAACCGGTCCGAACCGGGTTCAAAGCTTAAACCGATCGGTTCAGACCCAATTCAACCGAATTTTTCAAAATTTTAAATTTCTAAATTCATTATCTATCCAATGGTGGCCTCAATTCTCCAATTTGAATTTTCTTAACCACCTAGAAAAATAAATTTAACATTCGGTTCAATAGTGTTTCAATCTGGTTCGGATCCAGTTCACCTGAACTGATTTGGTTTTCATCTCCAATTAATCCTAAAGTCCTTTTTCATGACTTTTGTGACTCGTCGATTGTCTGTTTGGCACCTTTATGACAATCATTGATGGCCTGAAATGTACTGAACAGAAACGTTTCCTCTTCGTCGACGCTGGTTCGATTTTCCGGTGAGTGAACAGTGATGTCATCTAAAGGAAGAAGACGACACTGTTCCAAATCGAACCGGACCGATCCGAATCGAGTCCAAAGACTAAACTAGTCGATTTAAACCCAATTCAGGCCCGATTCATTCTCTAAATTTCTAAATAAAAAAATTTATTTTTTCAAAATAAAAAATTTCTAAATTCATTCTCTATCTAATGATGGCATCAATTCTCCAATTTGAATTTTCTAAGCCACCTAGAAAAATGAATTTAGCATCTGGTTCAATAGTGGTTCAAATCAGTCTAAACTGGTTCAATCCGGTTCGGATCTGGTTCACCTGAACCGGTTTGGTTTTCATCTCCAATTCATCCTAAAGTCCTTTTTCATGACTTTTGTGACTTTTTAAGTCACTCGAGATCCATAAAATTTTCAATTTGCCCTCTTTCTATTGGTTTCGGTTCATAAACCGGCTCGGGTCATAAACTGGTTCAATCTTGCTTGGATCTGTTTCACCTGAATCGATCTGGTTTTTTTTCTCTTCCAATTTGTTCTAAGGTTCTTTTCCAAGATTTTATGAACCCTTCGTGTCACTCAGGAATTGTAAATTTTCCAAATTGCTAGTTCTCTTGATGATCAGGTTTGTGAACCGATTCGGTTATTCTCACTCGGGTTGACCGGTTCTTTCCCCGGTTTCCATGTCTTAAAGGGATGGGGTTTAAATAAATATTTCACAATATGCATGCAATATCACATATTAGTAACTCATGACCTAATCCATGCACAACCGTCATACCATAATTTTGATTAGGTAAGATGAGATTGTGTAAGTCACGTGTACTCTCCACAACCGATACCACTCGAATTCGTTTCTCATTTGGAAGTCTTAGCATTTGAGGTCATGCTAATATCCCACCGATAGCCCTGGACATGCCCATTATACATGTGACTCAATTTTATCTTTTCTCATCATAGCAATGTAACATTTGGATCACTCATACATCATTTAGGGGTCTCGGGAAATCTTGAAGTAACATTTGTAATCTCTCCTTATCAACCCTTCCAATTTCCCTAAGCATCAACACTACCTCGACAGGTGTGTTGTCAATGCCCCACACTTCCTACCGGTATATGATATACATTTTTGTATATTCACAAACATGCACCAAGACAGTAATCATGCCTATCACAATTATTATTGAGCATGGTTCTCAATCTAACCATCTCTATTCATGTGAACGTATGAAATCAACAAATAATATGCACGATCAATATATCACAAATAGTTTAATCACTATCCCGACCAACTAAATCATTCATATGTATATACCAATTTCAGCAGTCACACATCATATTCACAATCTTATCACATGAAGTTTTGTCCATCACTCAATCAAATCCTATTAGCAATGATATCACAAGTACAAGGCATCAACTCACATATTACTAGCATGTAACTATGGTTCATTTATTTTAGTTTATATGACCCTTTACTCATTTCTTAACTTATAGAAATTGTATTTTTTAGTGAGCATGCATCCATATAGTTTTCACTTCTTTCAATGATTTTCTAAATTATGCACCATAGATTTCAGAGTATTTTTAAAGCGGTAAAGTATATTCGATCAGTCCAATCAGACTCGCCGTCATTACTCCCACTCGAATTTTTTACCCATACTTGTTCATCCTAATTGTATTTTCCCTTAATTCGGTTTGTGCAATCCACATGTGATTAGGTACAGGATTCATTCTACATGAATCTAACGTATAATTGGGGTTATTTTAGATATCAACTAAGTGCTTATAAAAATTATCTCGTAATTTTACAAAAATTGCAGTTTTGCCACTCTGACTTGGTTCTCTCGACCAACATGTCGATGAACCATTAGAATTACAACCCCACCTATGATTTCATTCCAAATCATAGGTTAAACCCACATTTGATCTTATTTACCAAAATGTCAAAAAGTTTCTAATTTCCTTACTTAAATAACACAACCTTTCTAAATTTTATATTTTGGTCCCCAAACTTTCTATAATTGCACTTTAGTCCCTAAATTACCAACCCCTCCCTCTAAGGGACATTTTCCACAAAATGTCTTATATTGTAATTTGACCCCTAAACTTTTCATAATTATACTTTAGTCCCTAAACTTTAAAACTTAATCAAATAAGCTTCTAAATCCACAATTTACTCCCATGTAATATCATTATACTCCTAATGGCACGTGAGAGGAGTGAGGGACCTTACCCCAGCCAACCACGATTGAATTTGGTCATTCTCCAAACTTTGTCAAAATTGAGCTATCGATGGAGTTGTCGGAAATTCACACTAGAGGTGACCGAAGAGGTAGCCAAAGCTACGAAATGTCCTAGACGCCATGAGGTATCACTCAGTTATTGTCTCACTAGTATCCTTATCTACCAGTTTTCAATACAAAAACACTCATCATAACTTTCTAGTACTTATATTTAGGTGTAGCCTTTCAATTAACCTACCACTTGTCAATCTAATTTTCATAAGTACAAATTTAAAAATTTGAGATTTATTTCTAGCACCTCTTTACTTATCATGCTTCATCCATTCATGTGGGGTTCTATCTTATTTCCTTATTTCATAACTCTTATAGCTTAAATTATTTGGTGCTAGAGTTTCCACTCAGGTTGTGTCGCTTAATTTATCTACCCTTTTTTTATCCTTTTTCGGGTATTAAGAAATTATACTCATTTCTTATTTATAAAATTATATCTGAATTTTTCTCAGTAGTACATTGAAATTTGAGATCTACTTCTAACATATTTTTCCTTATCATGTCTCATCCATCCTTTTATCTTATTTTTTTCATTTCATAACTCTTGTACCTTAACTTGTTTGTTGTTATAGAATTTTCACTGTATTTGTGTAACTTGATGTATCTACTTTTTTTTTTATTTTTTTCTTAAGTATTAAAAAATTATACTCGTTACTTATTTATAAAATTATATTTGGATTTTTCTTAGTGTACTAATTTCTAGGATTATATATTAAATTATTTAATAAAACCTGTCGCTGGTCGATATCACAAGCACAAATTTAAAAATTTGAGATCAACTCTTTATTTATCCTACCTTATCAATTCATGTGGTGTTTTATCTTATTTACTCATTCCATAATTGGTGTAGCTTAACTGGTGGTGAGTTTTCACTCCATTGTGTCACATGATATATCTATAATTTTTTATCATTTTTTTAGTATTAAAAAATTATACACATTATTATATCTTGATTTTTCTAATAGTATATTGGTTTATAGGATGATATCTCAAATTATTTAATAAAACGTATACAATATAACCACCACTGTACGGTAATGGAATTTAATATTTAATAGTATATATGGTTTCATACGAAATTATTTAAATTTTATTTTGTTATTAATAAAATTAAAAATTAAATCTATAAAGTGATGTTAATTTTATTATATATTTAAAATATAAATATTATATTATAATATTTTATTATGCAAAAATTTAAAAATCTTAAAAATCCCATTAACCATCCTACCTCAGTTTTTTTTAATATATTATTAGTTCAATATCAAGTGAGTTCTCTTTTATTATAATTTTGTAATGATTGTGATGGTTTTGTTATATTTTAAATGTTTTGTATAAAAAATACATTTTAAAAAGGTTTTGCAAGATATTAAATCATATTATATTATATACTCTTATACTAGAATGTTTTAATATATTTTGACTAGTATAAATATATCCCTAACAATGTGATAATATAGCCGAAAATATTGGTAATAATAAAATTTATTTGACATGTTTCTAATTAAATTTAAAATTAATTTCAATATTTAATATTTTTAACATATTATTTTTATTTTATACATTTAAAATAACATATAAATTGATAATATTTAATATTTAATAAGGTAAAAATGACATTATTTGAAAAGTGGGGATGAATTCATTCAATGGGGTATGAACTCACTTATATATTACATTAACTTATATTTCTAATATCGTTCATGAAAATATTATTTTGATACTAAATATATTTTTTATTAGATTATTTATATTAATAAATTGTCATATTTTATAGACCCACTATCATCCCTCGAATATAGACAGTGGAGAAGGTCAGGTTGGGAGTGGAAGTTCAGATAGCTGAGACCAGCCGAGCCATCATTGGACAAGAACAGTCGATTCTGGTCTGCTAACAACACCACAACTCAGTTTTCACCATAGTTGACTCAACTGGGCTTTCTGAACATCACAACTTACTTCAGAGATTTGAAGAGAATGAGAAAAAAAAAAAAAAGAGAAAACAAGTCAAGCTATTTTAACATTTCTACACTTCTCATAAAGAAGCAAAATGAGCAGCGTCCGTTAAAGTGGTGGTACATGGCATCATATCAGAGATGAGTTTGGTTCATGTTGCAATTCCAACATATGCACATAGAAGAATTAGAATGTACAATTTCCTCTTCTGTAGGTAGCCTACAGACTCTGCCCAGTGAATGGATCAGTAATTAATGCCATCAATTCCAACATTTACTTAGCAAATATGTTCAAAACATTTTATGGATTTAAGCTCGAAAGATATTAACCTAAAAAAGAAAGAAGAACCTCCTCTACGCTCTAGAACCGGCCCGCGCTCATCTTCTCTGCTGCTGTTTCAGCCTTCCCCGTGCAAAGGATTTGTCCTACTCGCTGCAATATGTCCTGCGATGCAGTCAGGCCAGAGGACTGGTGCTTGGTGTTGTCAGCCTGTACGAATCAGGATGCTGAATGACCACCAGAATTGAATCCTTCGAACTCCCTTTTCCACCTTGAAAAGTTGGCTACACAATCAATAACCCATTAGTTAGAAACGCTTTCTTCTCTTTAAGGTGTTTGGAAAATATTTTTTCCCCCGTGTGCTTGAGTGTCACTGAATATCCAGCATCCTACTAAATCTACACACACAATGGAAAATTCTTATGTTTCATCGCCCAAAACCTTTCAGGAACCTTCCCTACCCACTGTTCTGTGGGGAGTAGGGCTCGTGTTTCACTACTATTATTGAAGTCCCAAGAAGTTTCGGGCATATAAGTAGCTCTTAAGAGTTGAAAAGAAAAATCTGTGCCAGAATATGGCAAGCTTCAGTTCCCTTACCACCCCAATGTGCCACTTATGGCTGCTAATATCTTTGAAGGTTGCGGCGTCCATTTCCTGCAATTTGTGTTCCCAAATTAGCATTTCTCTTAACACGAGACAGATTTTTCTCCTGTATCACATTTGAACTGTCAACCAAAGTCTATGATTGTTAAAAATCGGAATATATGCATGTTAAACTTACTATACTGTAGATGGGAGGGATCGTGATTTGCCCCATTGGCTTTAGAGCTGGCATTACAGAAAAGCGTGGTGCCAAGTCCTGTGATCTGAAAGTCCACCTGCAAAGATATCCATTAGCAAAAGATATCTGTACTTGAGAACAGACAACAACTGCATGTGCATTCATTTTCCATGAAGACAAATTGTTTTCAGAGGATAATGTAAAATCATGGGAACATGACATACCCAATGTACAGGAAGATACAGAATATCGCCCATTCTCGAACTAACAATCGAAGCCAGTAGTTTTCTGATGATTCATCCATGTTAATGTATATCTGAGAATTTCCAATGCTTAATTACTTCATAAATTCAATCATCACATGAATAAGATACTGTAAAGTAAAAACTAGATGATTCATCCATGTTAATGTATATCTGAGAATTTCCAATGCTTAATTACTTTATAAATTCAATCATCACATGAATGAGATACTCTAAAGTAAAAACTAGTAATGGTACAGCTAACGTACAACCATCTCTGCCATGGCCACTATATGCATGGCTCCCTGAAATCTCCTGCATAGTCCATGTAAAAGAGAATAAAAGTAAATGTAGGTTGCTACTAGTAAACACTACTTAAAAAGAAAATAAAGGAAACCTGAAAAGCACCAAACATACCTGAACATGAGGTATTTCATATACACGGCACCATGCATGGTGTGGATGTCTTCATCCTCAATAAAATTCAATTGTTCTCGCAGTGCTGATAAATTTTGAGAGATGTGGTAAAATATTGTATAAAATGAAACAAAATAATTGAGCAGCAAAAGCACCTGCAAGAAAAGGAATATTTAACTGTTCAGTTTTATGTATGAAACAAAAACAATTTGGATTATTACTTCAAGCTATTAAATAGCTCAATCTCACCGCAAAGTACGGTACAGAAGCTCTATAGCCAACAAGAATAAGGTAAAAAATGCAGCCAAATGCTGCTGTTGTCCGTCGTTCACTCAGGGAAAGGCGCTCACAAGTGATGCAATAGCCATGAGATATAAGCAAAAAGGAAATGAAAGATGCTGTCTGAAAGAGCACTCCTGTTACATAAACCCCAAAAGACATCCATAGAGAGCATCTTTGAAGATAAAAACACGAATACCTGCACAGCAGAAACAATGGCCCGGCTCAATCGTATAACCTTTTTCTGCCAAATATAAGTGGTCTTCATACCATAGATTCAGATGCTAGATAAACCTGACTTGGTAGATAGGAGAGTGACCCACAATATTTAGTTTTTTCTCAACTCTAAGGAGAGTGATTAGCCCAGGAGTTTTCCCCTAAAATTCATTGCCATGCAGGCCAAACATTCAGCCTTGAATGTTATGATGAATATAAATGCTTGAAAATGGAGTCACCCTACCAAATTGAACTGGCACTATAATAAAGTTAAAATTTGCTCACGTTACTCTATGGGTACCAAAAACATCCTTCTACACTACCACCAAGTTCCAAACACAACCTCACAACCTGGAAGTCTAAAATTTTGCATTTCCTGCTGACAAAAGACTTGCTTTCACTGTCTTAGAATACTAGAAGCTGAAAGTAGAACCATATGTAAAAAAGGAATGAGATGGTTATATCCATAAAAACTCTCTTGGGCAATTGGAGATGGATGATGAGATAGCTGAGGAATAGTAGGGTTTATCTATGCTGGATTAAATTTGACTATAAATGGTAATCACATGCTGAGAAAGTGTGAGGTTGTGTGTGAAGTATCCCGCATAACCGTTCACAGTCTACGGTTCAAAATTTTAAACTGCATGAATAGACAGCAGAAAGAAAGGACATACCAGAAGAGGAAAGACATAGACAACTGCAAAGCCTTTATCAATGGAACTGATGCAAGAGTCCACTGCAAATTACTTGTCTGCACAAGAAACATAAAAACCCAACAAACAATAATCAGAATATGGTACTGTTTCATGAATCAAACCAAGGATTGTAATATCAAATTTGTTGATTGCAACTATGGGCAGTACAGTTTAACTTATAAAAAATGGACAGTACAAGTGGATAAACTTCTCAGCCCACAACAATTTTCTAGGAAAAAGTTGTGGGTTTATAAAAGATGTGCATATTTCCACTTAAAAGCTGAATATATCCAATCTATTTATAAATCCACAACATTCTATTTTATTATCGGTGTAAGGGTCCTATTCTCAATGCAAGGAATGCATTGTTCATGATAGCTTCTTGTTCAATTTTCATTGTAACAGTTAGGAACTGACACATATTTCAAAACGAGAATGACACCTCCAAAAAAAGAAACTAAGAACACAAATAGAGAAAGAGGCTGGAAATTGTGCCTTCTAGTTAAGGATTAGCAAATAATAGGATGTTTCCAACCTAATTATTCAAGCAAAATTATCCCAATAAATGATCGACCTACTTTAACGTTCACTTATATTGTTTGCTCCAAGGTTCAAAGAGGAAAATGAGAACCCAAATATATGTAAAATAACCAATCCATGCGCTTGTACTCAAAAGAGGAAAAACATTTAATTTCCACCACGATAAATAACAACCAATTTCACTCTCAGGCATAAATTTATTAGAAAACAATAATTTATGAGATTCTAAGCATGTGTTTTTAAATCGAAAGGGTAAAGTCTTGAAATTCAACTGGAGCCCAAAGGAGAACAAAAACAGAGGCAACAACTCGTTGGCCAACTGAATAACACGAAAATGAATAGCAAAGAGAGAAGACTAGTGCAGAAATATAAACGAGAGAGCGATTAGCGACCTGAAAGTGGCGGTTCCTGTAGGTGTTAATGGTCCAGCAGCAAGTGGACACGAACCAGATCAGTAAGAAGGATAGGTACAGAGACGGGAGCGACCGGTACGACTCGTCCAGCGCAGAACTGTACAGGCTCACACTCTCCGACGCGTCCATTCGGCGGCCGGTGGCTATTAGATCACGGCGAGGGAAGATCGCGTTTGATCAACTAACCCACTCGAACTGGGACTCCGTCTTCCAGTCAGTTTGCAGTTAGAACGACGGGAGAACGAACGGCTTGCAGGGGCTATTTATAATTTATGACATCTTCAACGCGCCCTTGTTGTTCCTCTCGTCCACGTGTCACCACCATTCACCGTTGAAATTTTCACTTTAATTTTTAACCATGAGATATTTTTTTCTTGATAGGGAGTTTTGATTAATTAATATTCTAATTACTGGAAATTAATTGGTATTTTACTACTAAATATTCATTTTTAAAATACATTTTTACCCTTGGAAAGATATTTTATTAGGAGGTGTATTGCGTGTAGCATATTGGGGGTAGGGTAGGGTTCATGCTTGGTGGGTCTAAGCCACCAACTTTCACCTAAGCTATCAAATACACTTAAAGCAATAGAGTAAGAATTAAATGGGTGATTGACTGCAACTACTGGCACTTTGACTTTTCGTCTAGCTTAAATATTTAAGCGAAATAAAAACTTTTATAATTTAACTAATAATATTTTTGTATATACTTTAAGTAGTAAAGATTGGGTTAAGAATGATGGAAGGGATGGAAATGGATGAATCCACCATCTAATCCAAGTGAATGATGATTACGTCAGCTTGAGCCAACCCACTTTTCTCTCCATTTCCGGCACTCTAACTCTTCTTTGGAACCTGACCAATTCCAACACCACTTTCAACCTTTCCAACGTCCAAATATTGTGAAAGCATAGAGTAAGACTAATTAATTGCGATCTTCAAGGGGCAATAGTTTTATTTTTTTGCCAAAAACTATCTTTAAAAATCAAATTAAAAAATAAATTAGTGTTTTGTTGGGGATAACAATGATTGGTCAAAATTTAAGACTTCTTTTGGGTCCTAATAGTCGCTTATCAGTTACTAGATCTCCTCCTTTCTAGGGAATGGAATTGTACTATTACAAATGAAGCATATCTGGTGAGATATGGTCACCATATGAGTCAAGGGCGGATACATCAACTCCCCCAAAATTTTAATTATTATTATATTATATATTATAATATAATATTAATTTAAATACTATGGTAAAATTAAATTAATTAGTTAAAATTTAATCGGTGGATAAATTAAATGAAATATTTTTTAAAAAGTTTGTATTAAATTATAAATTTATTAAAATACCGGAAATCATATTACTGATACGGTGACGTTTTATATTTCAATGATCCTTGTTTTTTTTGGACAAAAAAATTGATTTGATCTCGCTTGGCCAATTTTCAGATCGAACCATTTTTGTTACATTTACCAGATCTACAGAGGGCATCTCCTCATCAGGGCAGCATTCTTAATGATTCATCTTCTTTAAGATCTCCCCCGCTGAATTTGACTGATTTGGTACTCATCATCGTCAATGACGCTCAACGGAAGAGCCTTGATTTGAGCAGAGCTGATCGCCCGCACTCATTGTGAGCTCTTGTTCCTTAATTCTTCTTTGCGCTTCCTCGGGAACTTTGGTTTTGATTCCCACATATTCCGATCAAAATTGTTTTGTAGGGTGACGGATCTTGCTAACTCAATTGAATCGAGTGCAGGGGCTGCTAACTGTAGGGTTGGAGGGCGTGAACTCTGTATCGTAGCCACATGGCTTGGTTTGGTGGGAGAGTGTCCCTGGGAAATTTCCCCGATTTGGCGGGGGCAGTGAATAAGATCAGTGAGAGCGTCAAGAACATAGAGAAGAATTTCGACACCGCTCTAGGCCTCGAGGAGAAAACTGAGTCTCATGGCGAAGGTTATTTTCCTTTTCCTGATTATCAATAGATCGAGTGGTCTGGAAATACATAGCTGTAGCTGTGACATATTTATGAGCTTTTTGCAAAATTGTAGCCCATGTAATGGATAATTAATATCGAAGGCTGTGGGTTTGCTCATGCTGTTGGTTATGGTAAGATGATGGGCTAGATATTTTGCCTTGTGTTCTTGCTGTTTGTCCAATCCTGAGGTTCAACGCTCCTCTCACCAGTGAAATTTTAAAGAGTTTAAAATTCAGATGCCTGTTTCAGTAGGATTGGATATTTTCTGTAGCAGTTAGTCCAGTGGAATTCTTGAATTAGATGTATTTGACCTAATCTGTGTGAAGTCAAAAGTAGGTTGCTTTTTATGTGAAATTTCAGTTGATTTTGTTGATATTATCTCTTTTTTTTGCACCATCTCATTGGATATGGTTTCAATTTCTTGATGAATTGGCTTTTTATTGTGCATATTCATATTGCTTTTCTTTACATTTTAATGCATATATTGGCGGGAACTCTTTTTGTAATTTTCGTTGTAAGTCATCTAGAGCTTGTACACTAGATTTAATGAAATGAAGAAAAAAAGTAGCCTTCTACATATTCATCCTTTCTTATATGCCCAAATAATAATTAGTAGCTGATGCTAATTAGTGGAACTCAAATGTTTAGTATCTTTTTACTCTGTTAAGTTCTCTTGCTCACTTTACAATGAGAGGGGTAAATATTAAATCACAATCACCAAAAGTTGAACCTTTTTTTCTTTTTTTTTCATTAGCCTCAGGTATATGGCCATCAACTGAGACAAAGTCATTATTTGAACCTGTCATGTCCTTTATGGGGCAAAAGGGTGGAGAAGTAACTGCTGAATCAGCAACAGAGTTTAAAGATCCAGAACATCCTGTGAAAGTTAGGGACAACGAAGCAGAAATCGACGAGTCTAACTTTAAAAATGCAACACCTGGTAAGGATGAAAATGAAGCGCTCAAGGTGAAAGGAGATGATGACATGACCGAAAAATATGTTGGATTCGATACAAATACTGTGGGGAATCAAGAAGTCAAATCTGAAATACCAGAAGCAGTTCCCGATGTATTACATGAGATTTCAGACATTAAGCTCTCTGATGATTCACTGGGTAAAGAAGAGGAATCAAAATCTTCTGAAGAACAAGTTGAGGCTGTTGCAGCTGTGCCTGAAGAGCCAAATGGGTCAGCTGATGTGCTTGAGGACTCTGCAAAAGATACTACACTAGCTGAAAAGTCTGTGGAGAATACATTGCCAGCTCAATTAGAGAGAGGAGATATTCAAGCTGGAGGTAGAGTTGAGCCATCTGATTCAACCATTACTGTTACAACTGAGGTTGAAAGTGCAGATGTATTTCAAAATGTAAATTCTAATAGTGCATCCGATAATTCTTTGAGAAAGGTGCTTAACGATCCTGATGATATTGTTAAACAAGTTGAAGTAATACCACAGACAAATGTTAGTGAGCTTGATGTAAAGCAGCAGCACCGAAAAGCAAGATCAGATGATTCTGGTTACCCTGATACCATGCAAGAATTAGAGAAGGTTAAGATGGAGATGAAAATGATGGAGACAGCATTGCAAGGAGCTGCAAGGCAAGCTCAGGTAAGTAATAGTCAATAATTTAGTTCTAGAAGACCTGCTGCAAGTATCAAATAATTATAGATTGGGTTTTTTTTCTATTCTATGCCCTGTTAAATAATTATAGATTGGATTAATTATAGAAGACCTGCTGTAAGGGACGAATTTGGAGGGATAACTCAAACCCCACATCCCTTGTTTGAATGGGGAAGGATGGGAACTTTATAAAATAATATTAATTATAATAAATATATGTGCATAGACCATTGCGTTATTTATTAATTAATTTCAATAATTTATTGAATAATCTCATATTAATTAATGTTTATTTATATAAATAGTTCTTTTATTATTTTTATTATATTAATCTAATCTATTTCATGGCCTATATAAGCCTACAAGTGGACAAAATAAAATTTATATGACATTATTATATACAACCTACTTTTATATGTATTATATTTTATTATATATATTTTCTCATATATACAAATATATATAATTATCTTCATATAAAATTCTTTTCTTATGACACAATTAATTGTATAATTTAATCAAAATTTTTATATCTTGCAAAATAAGATTATATTACACTCTTTTAGTATAATCTTTTGATATGTTTGTGATCCATATATGTCTAGACATTGATAAATATATATATTCATCGTGCTCTTTTTATTATATACAACATAGTTTTTTATGAATCACACTTTTATCATATATATCTTTTCATATATGACAAATATTATATAATTATTGTCAAATAAAATTATATTTTTATGACAATTAATTTTATTGTAGAATTTTATAAAATTTTTATATCTTATCTGAGATTATATTACATATTATTCTAATATACTTGTTCGACACTTTTTGTTAATATTAGTAAATATATTTCTAGTAATTTGGTCTATATAAGCTTAGACATTGAAAAAGTAAATTTATTAAACATATACTTTTGTTATATACAAAATATTTTTTATGCGTCATATTTATATCATGTATAATTTTTCATATATGATATATTATATAATTATCCTCAAATAACATTATTGTTTTGTGAAATTTATACGAGACTATTAATGAAGATGAATAAATAAACAATCTATTAATAACTTATCCCCTGCCTAGCATAGGATAGAAAAACCCTTTCTAGATCTGTGCAACATGTTATATAAGTTATCCAAGGGCTCTGTAAATTTTATGTTCTGAACATAATATAGATTACTGTGAAGGAAACTTATTTTCCTTTTCTTTTCCTCTATTCATGCAACATGTTGATAGCATGTCCTTTCTGCTAGATTCTCTTTGGCACAATTTTAACATTTTCTGATATCTAACATTGCTTCCTTTACCTCTTATATTTTACAAGGCAAAAGCTGATGAGATTGCGAAGTTGATGAATGAAAATGAGCAACTAAAAGTTGTGGTTGATGATCTGAAGGTTTTGAGAACTTCCAAAATTTTCTTGGTTCTTTTTTATTTTACTTGAAATAGTGCCCTTACCATCTTCTAACATGCTATAGAGAAAATCAAGTGAAGCTGAAATTGAGACATTGCGTGAGGAATACCATCAACGTGTTGCAACTCTTGAAAGAAAGGTGCTTGTATTATATTTTCATTCATAATTTGTTGCTCGGGTGATTCTGTTCTATCAAATGATTAAATATGTTATTTTGTTTCAGTTATATGCTTTGACTAAAGAAAGGGACACCCTCCGAAGAGAGCAAAGTAAAAAAAGTGATGCAGCTGCTCTTCTCAAGGAAAAGGATGAAATTATCAGTCAAGTTATGGCTGAAGGTAGAGTGCTAGGGACTGGCTGTGTATAGTTTGTTCATCGTAAGAATCTTGGTTGTTCATATTATGCAGTATTTTGCTGCCCTTTCTAAGAGTTACTTTAGACGTGAACATTATGGTGAAATGCCTTTCTTTTGGGTGACATTTTTTAACTGTATTTGGTTCCCGACAAGCATATATTTTTTATTCTTATACTACATGACAAGACAGATGTCAGTTGAATCTTTTGAGTTGCAAATATCTCTGGTGTTCAAATTGACTGTTGAAATATGGTTAATATACCATGCCAATCTGAAATAAATAAAAGATATTTTTTGAGGCATATCGTTTGCTATTGCTCACCTATTATTGTTATTTATCGGCAGGTGAAGAGCTTTCCAAAAAACAAGCTGCTCAAGAGTCTACTATTAGAAAACTAAGAACTCAGGTTGGAAAAGAATTTTATTTTATTTTCTAGTAGTTAAATCATTATATCTCTCCTTCCTAAAACACTTGTTTTGTTCCCTTTTTTTTCCATCTAACCTAGATTAGAGAGCTTGAAGAAGAGAAGAAGGGGTTGACCACGAAGCTTCAGGTAGTCGGCCCTTGCATCCCTATTCAGCTTGTTATGCATGAGCATTTCTTCTTCTTAGTTTATCACTATTTACGAACAACAAATTAGGAAATTCAGTGTCCTCTACTTTCATATGCTTTTTATAGTCATCATGGCTGATAAATGAAAGCTTATGGTGTAGCTGTGCTTTGAAATTTACTGCAATGCTTAATTTCTTTGTTGGTAAAAGCACAATCCTAGGATGCACTGCTGGAATTAAAATTTGGCTAGATGTTCGCAAAAGTTCAATTAATTTTATAATTAGAAGTTTTTAGGAGATTTTCCGTGATGGAGTTTTGGACTGTATGAGGATCATCACCATCAGGATCCAAATATTCTTAAATGGTTTAAAATTTTGAAATAATCTTAAAATCAGAAGTTTTTAGGTATTGGGCCAGGATGAAGATTGAGGGATACAAGATCATTAATACCAGGATCCAAATAATTTAGAAAGATGGCATTTTCATAGTTTCCTGTTTTTTAATGCCATAATGCAGCAGTCATATGGTTTTGAAATGTACTTTTGACTTTCTGGAAAATTCTATTTTTTTCTAGAATTATAACATCAACACTTCAATTTAACTAGAGATTTTTTTGTTTAGAAAGAAATACAAATTTCCACTTCACTTGTTATGTAATATCTGCATTTCAAATTCTAGTAAGTCATTTTATCAGCTGTTATATTTTATATTTTTCCTGGATTCATTTTATCCAGTTAATTACTTTTGGAGTTTCATAATCTGATTATGAACCTGTGTATCAATTTTATGAACCCTCAACTAAGCTTAACTGAGATGCCAATTTTATAAATCTCATTGATGTACCTATAATGAGTACAAGATACTATTAAAATTAGGGATAATTGCTTAAAAGACACGAAGGTTCCTCATTTTCTTCATTTTGATACGATTTTTTTTGGTTGACCTACTTAACACCAAACTTTTAATTTTGTATCCCCTTTGGTCCAACAATCAATTTTTTATTAGATTCTCATATTAATTCTAATTTCATTTGTTTAATCGGTTAATATGACACCATATGAATGATGTATCATTGTTATTTCTTCTAATTGAGATAATTTGCAACACAACTTGATGGTTTTTTTAAGAATTTTACCTAATTTGGAATTTTTCTTGGGAGAACAAGACTAATTAGTGAATGTGACAATTCCTTGTCATCTTCCTTGCATCACTTACAATGTTTAAATTGTGAAACTTTTGCAGTGCTTTTTTTTCATGAAAATTTGAATTCTAAGCCAAATGAGACACAACTAATGTGCCTTTATTAAAATTAAAATGCTAATGCTGTGATGGAATCATTGTGTCCCTACCTTACCCTTTATTTGCTTTCTATTTATTTTCCAGGTAGAAGAAAATAAAGTGGAAAGTATTAGGAAGGACAAGGCAGCTACAGAGAAGTTACTGCAAGAAACAATTGAAAAACATCAAGCTGACATTTCTGCCCAGAAGGAATTTTATACGAGTGCTTTGCAAGCTGCAAAGGAGGCTGAAGCACTAGCTGAGGCACGTGCTAACAGCGAAGCCAGGTCAGAGTTAGAGAGTCGTCTTAAAGAGGCTGAGGAACGCGAGGTTATGCTAGTCCAAACTCTGGAAGAATTAAGGCAAACTTTAAGTCGGAAAGAACAGCAGGTCTTTTCATGCAATCTTCTGTAAATTGTGGTTTTATCATCCAATGTTAAGGCATTGTCTTTCTAACCTGTTTTTCATGTCCACATATTTCACCAAGCAGGCAGTTTTTAGGGAAGATAGGTTGCGCAGGGACATCGAGGATCTTCAAAAACACTATCAGGTAGGTTAACTCTTATAGTTTTTATAGAATCAACCTTCTTGGGAAAATTATCAAGTTAGAAGAATATCTGCTTACCATTCTTTCTAACTTCAACATTAGGAAAGTGAGAGACGCTGTGAGGAATTGATTTCTCAAGTTCCAGATTCTACAAGGCCTCTCTTAAGACAGATTGAAGCCATACAGGTGAATGTCATATTTGCGCCTAAAATGTTATCATTTCAGCTGATTCATCAAATGGTTTTGGTGTTCATACATCTAATACTACTGCACAGGAAACAGCTTCTAGGAAAGCAGAGGCTTGGTCTGCTGTTGAGAGGTCTCTCAATTCTAGACTTCAGGTAATTATATGTCTATACCTTGTAATAACATTCAGTGTTAAATTATTTTTATAATTTTTATGTGTAACAACATCTTTTTACCTGCAGGAAGCTGAAGCTAGAGCTGCTGCTGCTGAAGAAAGAGAGCGATCTGTAAACGAGCGTCTGTCCCAAACACTGTCTCGAATTAATGTTCTTGAAGCTCAGGTTGGAATATCCTGTCGATCTCTCTATTGAGTTTTTACCTTTGAACCTCCACTGACTATACTACATATCAGATATCTTGTCTCAGAACAGAACAGACACAGCTGAGCAGGTCCCTTGAAAAAGAAAGGCAGAGAGCTGCTGAAAATAGGCAGGAATATCTAGCAGCAAAGGAGGAAGCTGACACTCACGAAGGTCGTGCAAACCAGCTAGAGGAAGAAATCCGGGAACTAAAACGTCAACACAAGCAAGAGTTACAGGAATCTCTTGTGCATAGAGAAACATTGCAGCAGGTTCATTTTCGTACTTGATATGAGACTTGCATGCACATTGTATATAAGTCAATACTTTCTTATTTATCAGCTTTTACTTCTAGTTATTTGGGTCAAGCTCCGCTTTTTGACAGGAGATAGAAAGGGAAAAAGCTGCCCGGCTGGAGTTGGAAAGAAATTCACGAGTCCATTCTGTTGCATCTGATTCTGCAAACCATGCTGTTAATAATGGTTTGAGGCACTCAACATTGTCATTTTGTCTTTGAAAGGATCCATATTTCAATATGGTATCATATGGGAAACTGTTTTGCAGGAAATTTGACACGAAGACTTGCAAGCACGGGTAGTCTAAGCAGCATAGAGGAGAGCTATTTCCTTCAGGCATCCTTAGACTCATCTGACAGCATGTCTGAAAGGAAGAATCTTGTTGGCATGAACATGAGTCCATACTATGTTAAGAGCATGACACCTAGTACTTTTGAGGCTGCTCTTCGTCAAAAGGAGGGCGAGTTGGCATCATATACATCTCGACTGGTGAGATCACTCCTACAACATTGTCATGATGAGTATGCTTTTTTTTACACTGTTATCTGGCTTTGGTTAAACCTTTTCTTTGGCTAAAAGAGAGTAGGAAGGATTTTGGTATTGGAACCTTTTCCGTGTGATTTGATTATCTAGATTTGAACCAACTGACACCATTTACTGGATCAAAAGAGGAGGATTGATATCGAAACCACATTAAATGATTGATTATATAGATTGAAGTCCACTTGATGTGCCTCCTTTAGGTGTCTCTCCACTCCCTTTCTTCCCAACCAGTATTTGAGCATTTACCATGTCTAATTTTATTGAACTCAACTGACTATTCATATTTCTTGCAAAAAAACTGACTATTCATATGTTATTTATTCCTCATTCTCACTGGAGTTTCCAATTGCTGGACTCCTTTGGCTCCTCAATTGACCTTGTTTGCTTCAAATCCTTGCTCTGTTTTACTACCTTAGGCATCAATGGAATCTATCAGAGATTCTCTTGCAGAGGAGTTGGTCAAACTGACAGCACAAGTAAGTTCAATTTTCCTATATTAGTATCCATTTGTGAAGTTGCTGTACCTGAATTTGGTATGGTTGGTGGCAGTGTGAGAAGTTAAGGTCAGAGGCATCGGTTGTCCCAAGCATTCGGGCAGAATTAGAAGCTCTTAGGAGGCGGCACTCAGCTGCACTTGAGCTTATGGGTGAACGTGACGAGGAGGTATACACAATTCTCCAAATCACTGGTTGTTGCATCCTTTTTGGGTTTGTTTTGAGTCTGCTAATATCCTCTTGCGGTGCTTAATTGTTGTTTCTCTTATATGGAAAGACTAATGAAAATAGTATTTTATATAACCTAGTTTAGCCATGAAGCTGAATCATAAAGGATGAAAGTGTTGTGCTATTGAAACCTGAAACTTGATCATGGTTGCCTTTGTCTAGCTGGAGGAGCTTCGAGCTGATATTGATGACCTGAAAGAGATGTATAGGGAGCAAGTTAGCTTACTTGTCAATCAGGTATCTCACACACCTGGGTTTTATCCGGCTTTATTCTTCTTGCCATCTCATCACGTGTGTGAACTTCTTTTATTGGCTAATGCATGTACTTATTGCAGATCCAAACATTGGGTTCGTCCATGGGTATAGCTCGGTAACTCAATTATCTGGTCCCCACATGCTTTTGAGGATGCACTTGGTTATGGCAATCTTTTGTGAAAGCAAAGCAGTCTTTCAAAATTTTTTTGCTCCGTACAATCAGAAGGTTACTGCGTCTCTGTTTTGGGAATTGACGAGTATGAAGGGACGAGTTTCTTTTTTATATGTTGAGCCTGCTGCTGTGTATTGATGTCAGGGGGGAGTATTGTATAGATCTGTAACAATATTCCAAGTTCCAACATTAAAAGATGCCTGAATTGTACTGCAAGGAACATTTGCTGCCAGAAAATGCTTTGCTGTTACTTATATCCGACTATTTCACTATGTAAAAATTCTAAATGGTCCACAAATCAAATAGTCCCTTTTTTTGTCATGAATTCGTATGCACACCCGCCACTAAAAAATCGGCCCGGCCAATAATGTGTAGTGTTCAGCCCAGATTGACATATGTTCATAATTGTTCAATCTACTTTATAAATGAACAATAATTGTTCAACCTAAATTTACATAGCTGGGTCTTTTCCCTACCGGTTCTCTAAGCACCGGTCGGGTAGCACACTGGAAGATAATTTTTTCTACCTGGCAAGTTGGGTGGCAAGCTCGCGGGATGGCGTGTCGGATATAAGGCGAGATGACCGTGGAACAATGCACAAGTTGGGTGGCAAGCTCGCGGGATGGCGTGTCGGATATAAGGCGAGATGACCGTGGAACAATGCACTGTCCAATAAACTCGTTGGATGAGTGAGTGAGTACCCACACGGACTGACACGCGGTCAAGTCTGCGTGACTTCTTGACCACACTCACATGTGTGCCATTAAATGACACGCTTAAGATATGCTACTTAATGACCGACTACTAATGGTAGGCCACCAAGAGCGGTGTACATGGGTAGGTTATGTGTTGGAGTAGAGAGTGAGTGGATGGGTGAAGAAATATTGAGCACATGACGAGTCAATCTTATTATTTATATATCAAACTTCACACGTTAGCTAGCCTTCCTAAAGTGGATGAATTAATATTAATATTAATATTTTGTTAAATTTATTGATGTAGCCAATAGGGATTCTCATCTAGCCAATAGGGATTCTCACTCCTTCACCTTCCTTACAGAATTTCCAAATAAAATTTTATGAGAATCCCTATTGGCTAGATGAATTAGCCACAGCAGACCACAGATCGGCCACTCAAGAGCTGTCACAATCAGCACCTCACGGAGGGAGCAGTATTCGTGAACAACAACCGCTTGCATCGGAGGGAGCATCATTCACATCAAAATCAACAGAGGTAGTTCGTCATCTACTTTGTCATTTTCTTCTTTGGAATGAATTGACAATGAAATCCATACAACTCCAATTCTATGTTTCTCAAATAATTCCAGAAAATATAATTACCTTCCTCCTATTGGTTTATTGACACCCATTTTGTCAGGTGGCAGAGGTCTATCAGTCATACGCACTGACTCAGAGGCAAGTTCCTGCTGATTCAGTGCAATTATCAGTTTAAATATTTTTTTTAAAAATTATTTCTCATTAAAAAAATTGTTAGAAATTTAAAAACAAAATTGTGTGGAAAAACTCTGCCCGGTGGGGCCGGGACGGATCCGGATCTCAGCCCGCCCCATCTATCCACTGATCTTGATGGGAAGGCCGGGTCTGGCTGGGTTGGGTAGGTGTGAGACAAGACAAGACCACAGATATAGGGATATACCGGGTTATAGGTCGGGTCGGGGGAGAGAGACCTGTGCCCGACCATCACGAACCGAGACGAGACGATCAATGGGGTCCGAGCATGTGGGATCGGGTCGGGTCACCTTGCTTTCATAAGGTTTACACTTGCCAACACACACTATTGAATTAAGATACTTTATTTGAAAACAGTTATAATTTACTATTTTAATATAACGTGATAACATATAAAAATATATAATTCTGATTCCTTTCCCTAAATTTTTTCTATTTATTACCAATAAAACAGATTCCTCGAGATGAAGAAGTTAAACAAAGGAATTATGGCTTAAAATTAGGGGGGACGGTGGGAAAATTTAAGATATGTGCCGGAAAATCCCGTTTTTGTTGGGGGGGGGGGGGGGGGAATGTTCGACTGCGATCCTACTCAGGCAGGAAAATCTCTCTGCTTCTCTCGTTCCCAAATTCCCATCTTCTCTCTCTCTCCGCCTCTACAATTCTTGATCTGCTGTAACTCGGTCTCTCTCTCTCTCTCTAGCGGCCACGAATTGTTAACCCTCCACCCGTGTCCCTGTTTCGCTCTACAAGATAGGATTGCTTTATAATTTCAGGTATTCTTTTTCCAAGTTTCGCTCTTCCTGAATTCAATGTCGTGAATGCGGGTTTCTATGATTGGATCCATTCTTGTAGTAAGGTACATGTTTAGCCTCTTAAGGCGGAGATACCGTCACCTCCTTCCGGAGGTTCGCATTGTGATCTCCAGCTGGGGATTCGGTGACCTTTCTTTTGAAATTCTTTTATTCTTCCTTGACGAGTGATTTGCTTCTTGTTTTGAGATATGAATCAGCTGCTTTTCCCTCCATTCGAAGCCAGATATGTTTATTCGTTTGATCCTTTTAATCTCCACGTGTTCCTTGCTCAATTTGTTCTTGCCTTCGTCGTGTATCTTTCAGACATTGAAAGGAAAGGGCACTGTGGATCAGGAGATGGTATGATTGGTATTTAAAGCTCAAACCCGGCGCGAGGACGTTCGCGTCGGAGGAAGCTTGAGGAAGGAACCATCTTCACCTCCACCGCCATTGTTTTACAAAGCCGTTGGTGAATTTATCTTCCTCGTGGTGAGCTGCAACTCTGATTGTTCTGATAACATAGAGAGTAGGAGAGGCAATAACAAGGAAAAAAACCAGAGAGAAGAAAAAACAAGAGCATTACAAGAAAAGAAGAGATCAAACCATATGGCTCAGGGTAGGATCAAGGCCAAGATCCGTCGCAGCAACTTCCATACTTTCGCATGCCTAAGACCAATCACCACCGAATCTGTGGGACCCAAGTCCCTCCAGGGTCCGGGATTTTCGCGTATTGTCCATTGCAATGAGCCCCTCTTGCACAAGAAGAAACCCTTGAAATACATCTCTAATGGCATATCAACCACAAGGTATAACGTAATCACCTTCCTCCCAAAGGCCTTCTTCGAGCAATTCCGTCGTGTTGCAAATATATATTTCCTTGTGGCAGCAGTATGCTCTCTGTTCTCTTTCTCTCCATTCACGCCTGTTAGTATGATAGCCCCTCTACTGTTTGTTCTTGGGGTTAGTATGGCGAAGGAGGCCATAGAGGATTGGAACAGATTTATCCAGGACATGAAGGTCAATACCCGAAAGGCTTCAGTCCACAAGGGCGGGGGTATTTTCAGAAACAGGCAGTGGAGGAACCTTCAAGTGGGCAATGTTGTAAAAGTCGAGAAGGACCAGTTTTTTCCTGCAGACCTGCTGCTCTTATCCTCGAGTTACGAGGATGGATTGTGTTATGTGGAAACCATGAACTTAGATGGTGAAACTAACCTAAAGGTCAAGAGATCATTGGAGGTGACTTTAGGGTTAGATTCAGATGAGAGTTTCATGGACTTTAAGGGAGTGATTCGTTGTGAAGATCCAAACCCAAGTCTATACACATTTGTGGGGAACTTTGAATACGGTCAGGAGATTTACCCATTGGATCCAAGTCAGATCCTTCTCAGAGATTCCAAGCTTCGGAACACATCTTTCATTTATGGGGTCGTTATCTTCTCTGGCCATGATAGTAAAGTCATGCAGAACTCTACCAAATCTCCTTCAAAGAGAAGCAGAATTGATAAAAAAATGGATTGCATTATTTATATTCTTTTCACAGTTCTCTTGGGTCTCTCTCTAGTGAGTTCTTTTGGTTTCTACGTTAAGACCAAGTATAATATGCCTGATTGGTGGTACTTGTTGCCTCAGAGCAGTTCTTCCTGTTATGACATGAATAATGCTGTTGCGTCTGGTCTTTGCCACTTTTTGACTGCTCTTATGCTATATGGCTATTTGATCCCCATCTCTTTGTATGTATCAATTGAGATGGTGAAATTCTTGCAAGCTGTTTTTATAAACCGGGATACAGACATGTACCATGAGGAGAGTGGAACCCCTGCTGAGGCAAGGACCTCAAACTTGAATGAGGAGTTGGGACAGGTTGACACAATTCTCTCAGATAAGACAGGTACATTGACTTGCAATCAGATGGATTTCCTCATGTGCTCGATTGCTGGATCTGCATACGGGGTTAAATCCAGCGAGGTTGAGCTTGCAGCTGCCAAGCAAATGGCCATTGATCTTGAAGCAGAGAAGAATGGAGTCTCTGCCTACCATGGACCGACCCACGGGGGATCAAAAACCATGCTTGAAAGTATTGTTACGACCATGGACGGTAAGAATGGGAAGAAGGTCATAAAGGGTTTTAGCTTTGAGGATAGTAGACTGATGGATGGTAATTGGATTAAGGACTTTAAGACAAAGGAAATTTTAATGTTCTTGCGGATTTTGGCCCTTTGCCACTCAGCTATCCCTGAGTTAGATGAGGAGACAAATGAGATCACCTATGAGGCCGAGTCACCTGATGAAATTGCTTTCCTTGTTGCGGCAAGAGAATTCGGGTTTGAATTCTTCAAAAGAAGCCAGTCCAGTGTCTATGTCCGGGAAGCGTATCCTTCTCCTGGAAGTCCAGTTGAGAGGTAAGACTTCAACTACAATTAGTGCAGGCTTAATAGATTGGTATTTCAGATAAGAGATTTTGGTAAACCCTGGATTAAGATTTCTGTTAAAATGTTTATTCTCAGGGAGTACAAAATTCTCAACTTGTTGGATTTTACCAGTAAGAGAAAGAGAATGTCTGTTATCATGCGTGATGAAGATGGCCAGATTCTTCTTCTCTGCAAAGGTGCTGACAGGTAAGATTTCTCTAATTTTCCAAGTACCAATATTCTTAAAATGTCAAAGCGAACTCATTCTTGGGCATTTTTAAACAGCCTGAAATATATATATTTTACACCGTTGAAGATAATTCACGGACTTAGGAATCTTTCTTGCTTCCAAAATGTGGACTAATTCTGGATAAAATAAATACCGGTGCAGCATTATTTTTGATCGACTTGCAAAGAATGGGAGGGAATACGAGGAAGCCACCACAAAACATTTAAATGAGTATGGCGAAAATGGGTTGCGGACACTGGTTCTGGCTTATAAAAGGCTCGACCAGGCTGAATACAATGCCTGGAATGACGAGTTTGTTATAGCCAAAGCTTCCATTGGAGCTGATAGAAATGCTATGCTTGAGAGAATCTCTGATAAGATGGAAAGGGACTTAATTCTTGTAGGTGCCACAGCTGTGGAGGACAAACTACAAAAAGGGGTAAAGTTGAAGCTGTATTCAGCAAAGTCTGTAACGGGATTCACAAAATTTTATTTTATTGAGCAAAAATTGTACTTTCCTTTTCTCCCTACAGGTGCCCCAGTGCATTGATAAACTTGCCCAAGCAGGTCTTAAAATATGGGTTCTCACTGGAGATAAGATGGAAACTGCAATCAATATAGGGTATGGTGAGCATCTGATAGGCAGATCCCCACTTGTTTTCTTCTGCAAAAAATATTAGAGATTTTATTTTATAATTTTGGATTTTTCAGATTTGCATGCAGTCTTCTTAGACAGGGCATGAAGCAGATCTGTATATCTGTAACAAATTCGGACCCGTTCCAACAGGACTCAAGGAAGGTATATTGTTTCTAAAACAAAATCCTCACTAGGAGATCGTAAGGATTCCCATTTGCCTTTTTGTACGTTTTTTAAACATGAACAAAATTAGGGAAAATGCTGTTATGGATGCACTTTTGGCAGATTTTTCATATTACAAGGCAGGCTTTAATTCACAGTTTGACTCATTTGTTCCTCATTTATATGCCAAAAAAAAAAGATTCACCTGTTCCTGATGCTCTTTTTCTGCTAAAAGAAGAATACGTGCATTGTATGTAACAGGCAATAAAAGAGAACATTCTGATGCAAATTTCGAATGCCTCAAAAATGATAAAGCTAGAAAAGGATCCCCATGCAGCATTTGCCCTTATAATTGATGGGAAAACCCTCACTTATGCATTGGATGAAGACATGAAGATTCAGTTCTTGGGACTTGCTGTGGACTGTGCGTCAGTGATATGCTGTCGTGTCTCCCCAAAACAGAAAGCCCTGGTATGATCATTCTGATTTTTGTATGGATTAAGATAGCCTAATTTTGAATATCAAACAAGTCCTCATGTTGTTATTTACTCTTCTTGGTAAACAAAGAAGATGAAAGCAAAAGAATTGTATTCACTAAAGAAAGAAAACAAGCCGTGGCTTTTTGTCTCACAATATGTTTGTTTGTCAGTATTTCATACAAAGTACACCGGTGAGCATGCCACTAATTTTTTATCATTTTCCAGGGGGAGTGAAAAATTATCAAGACTTTTCCATGTTTCCTTTTGGCAGAATGACTAAATTCTTCCAAATTTCTGGTTTTGGTTTTGTTTGGTATCAGGTGACAAGACTGGTCAAGGAAGGGACGGGGAAAACTACCCTAGCAATAGGAGATGGGGCAAATGATGTCGGGATGATCCATGAAGCTGATATTGGAGTGGGCATCAGTGGAGTTGAAGGTATGCAGGTTGGTGCCTCTCCCTGATCTCCAATCCCACTCTTCAGTTCTCATGCAACTTAGTAACGTATTTTTCAGATTACTGTGTATTCCTGGTTCCATGAGGCCATTGCTTTATATTCTTATATTATATTGTTATCTTCATGGAAATACTGATTTTTAATTATGGGTTATCCATAGGCTGTGATGGCCAGTGATTTTTCAATTGCTCAGTTTCGGTTTCTTGAGAAACTCTTGGTGGTCCACGGGCACTGGTGCTACAAAAGGATCGCTCAGATGGTAACTAATTTAGAGTTCCCCCCACTTTTTTAGTCCTGCCATACTTTCCCCTGGTATTGATCCCGTAGGCTTTTTCATTCATTGCAGATATGCTACTTCTTCTACAAGAACATAGCATTTGGCTTGACTTTCTTCTACTTTGAGGCTGTCACAGCTTTCTCTGGGCAATCAATTTATGATGATTTATACATGATACTTTTCAATGTGTTCATTACATCATTGCCCGTAATAGCACTGGGAGTATTCGAACAGGATGTTTCTTCTGAAATCTGTTTGCAGGTCAGTGACAACAAAGATCATTCCACATAACAAGATTGCTAATGAATGTTTGGTTGTTGATAGTCCTGGCTTACTTTTTCTGGGTATGTTCAACTTTGCAGTTCCCTGCGCTGTATCAACAAGGACCCCAGAACTTGTTCTTCGACTGGTACAGGATACTTGGATGGATGATGAATGGGCTGGTTGCCTCTGCCGTCGTCTTTATCTTCAACATCACATATTTCTACAGTCAGGCTTTTCGAGCAGAGGGCCAGACAGCAGACATGGCCACTGTGGGGACTGTCATGTTTACCTGCATAGTCTGGGTTGTGAACTGTCAGATCGCACTCACGATGAGCCACTTTACATGGATCCAGCATTTCTTCATATGGGGTAGCATTGGATTCTGGTACCTGTTCCTTGTGATCTACGGAATGCTCTCCCCGACTTACACGGGCAACGTGTACCAGATCCTCCCAGAGGTCCTGGGCCCTGCTCCGAGCTTCTGGATGATTACCTTGCTTGTGACGGTTACCTGCAACCTTCTCTACTTCTCCCACATATCCATACAACGGTGCTTCTATCCGATGGATCACCATGTGATCCAGGAGATCAAGTACTACAAGAAGGACGAAGAGGATAAGGTCATGTGGACACGGGAGAGATCCAAGGCGAGGCAAGAGACTAAGATTGGGTTCACAGCGAGGGTTGAGGCGAAGATGCGTCAGCTCAAAGTGAGGCTACAGAAGAAGCACCTCTCCTTCACGCCACCAAATTCCGCCATGGCCTCCCCGTGACTTTGCCAAGTTCGCTTGTAAAATCGTTGCCCGTTAACATATTCTTTTTTTTTTGTTTTGTTTCATTGACATGCTAATTGATATAAGATGTGGGTATGTCTTACTGGGTGGAAGGTGATTGCTAATCCCCTCTTCATCTTCCTGCAAAATAGAGACTTAAAAGCCATCAAGTGTACCTTATTCTTGTAAAATTTTGTCAAGTTATAGCCTTCTTATAAGTCAGTAGTGCTGCCTAATTCTCAATCTTCTAGCTGAATATGGACTAATGAGTGAAGCATGGACATTGATTGATCTTTTATACTTTTGATAATCCCCTTAAAACCAGTTGGAGATGTTGCTGATAGGGGTGAGGCATTCAGGACCAATTGTTTAAACCAGTTGCAAATGATTCTACCATGTCCAAAGAAGCCAAGGTGAGAACGTTACATGGATTGTGTACCTTTTATGTTATGTAAATTCTTTGTCATATTGAGATGAACTGAAATTCTGTAATATTATCATTTAATAAAAATATTTGGATGAATATTATATTACAATATTTAATCCAGAATTGTCCTCTTGGGAGAATGTAGTTTGCCGAAGCAAACATGTCTCTTGTAGCCGTGCTGCTGGGGTCTTAGGTTGGAACAACATTATGCATGATTATCCAATTAAATATTATATTATATTTAATTTTCTTTAAATATTTTATACATTAACGATGAAATTATAGTTGTTAAAATGGGATCCAGTTAATGCTCCATCTGGTTCTATAAAAAGATCCATATGCAAGCAAAACACCAACGTGGAATCCACTCCAATGCCATAGATGAACATTAGAAAATCCAATGCCTAAAATGAAAGGTCTAGCTTATTTTTTTTCCTTTATTTTTGTTCTTCTTTCATCCTTCACTCGGTTAAAGACTATTTATATTCCCAAGTTTTTTTTATAATCTCCATAAACATCTTAAATTAAAAATAATCTTGACATACAATATTTGAAATTACCATTTCCTACTAATTTGAACTTTTTATTATATTTTAGTACACAAATATTTTATCATAAATAATATTATATTATAAATATTAAAACAAAAAGAACATGAATATTAATGTAATATAAAAAAGATTAAATTATATTTTTATCACACCTTTTGAAACCTAGGAACCAATTTTCCTACTTTACATTAGTATTCATGTTCTTTTTGTTTTAATTTATAAGAAATAAATACCTATTATTTTAAAATATTTTAAAATTTATGGATAATTTTAAGCATTTTATTTCCATTGAAAAAGTTTAGTTAAAAAAACACTGAAATCGACAAAAATCATATTACACGTACTTGCCCCGCCCGCCTTAAATTTGCCATGGAGATGAATCACCATTTAGTAATTTCCTTTCATAATCATGATGTTCACATCATTACGGTGTTACCACTAGCAATACAAAGTTAATCTAAGGGAATCATATTGAGCAAAAACCTTCTAATCTTCATATGACGAACTTGAGATAAAAAATTAGACAAACGCTTAAAAATGTAACTAGATGGTAAAAAATCTCCACAGCAAAATAGCTTCATAAGTAGAGAAAAACATGCTACTCAGCACTTCCAAAACAGAGATGGGGAGAAGCCTATATTGTTTGTTGACCCCAAGAGTCTTAGAGAAGAGCCCTCACCTGGTGGTACAGAAGACAGACACAGGAACAACTCTTCAGAGCAAGTCCGCAACGTTTTTGGGCAGCTCCTGGATGACAACGTTGTAGAACCTCTGAATGTCAATCAGCATCCTCTCATCATCTTTAGTCACAAAATTGATAGCCACACCCTTCCTTCCAAAACGCCCACTTCGACCAATACGGTGGAGGTAATTTTCAGGTTGTGTTGGCAAGTCATAGTTTATGACCAAGGACACCTGCTGCACATCAATCCCACGAGCAAGGAGATCAGTGGTGATGAGAACCCTAGAAGAACCTGACCTGAACTCCCGCATGATTATATCACGAGTGTTCTGGTCCATGTCTCCATGGGTGGCAGAGACTGTGTGGTCACGGCTCCTCATTTTGTCTGTGAGCCAGTCAACCTTACGCCTGGTGTTTACAAATATAACGCTCTGGGTAATTGCCAGGGTCTCGTAGAGATCACAGAGAGTCTCCAACTTCCACTCTTCCTTTTCAACATTGACATGGAACTGCTTGATACCCTCAAGTGTGAGTTCATCCCGCTTCACCAGAATCCTGACAGGCTTGTTCATGAATTTCCTTGTTATCTCAAGGGCCTCGGGGGGCATTGTGGCAGAGAATACTCCAACTTGAATCTTTGAAGGCAGGAGCTGGAATATGTCATAGATCTGCCATGGGAAAAACAACGTTCAGAAATTGGACTTAGGTAGGTGGCACCGAATAAATTGGAAAAAGAAGGCGCAGACCTGGTCCTTGAACCCTCTCGACAGCATCTCATCAGCCTCATCAAGTACAAACATTTTAATGTAATCTGGACGAAGGGACTGCCTCCGCAACATATCAAAAACACGACCAGGAGTTCCAACAACAACATGAACTCCATTCTGAAGAATACGCTGGTCCTCACGGACGCTGGTTCCACCAACACATGCATGAACCTTCACTCCAAGGTAATCACCAAGAGCCCGCATGACCTTCTCAATCTGCTGGGCCAGCTCCCTTGTAGGTGCCAGAACTAGAGCCTGGCACTGAAAAACCTCATAATCTAGGAGCTGTAGAATTCCAGAGCAAAAAGTTGCAGTTTTGCCAGTTCCAGACTGGGCCTGTTGAATCACATCAAGACCCTTGCAGAAAGGAACTATACCCCTCTGCTGAATTACAGAAGGCTTCTCATATCCTGAATAATTATTCAGACATTAAAAGATATCAATGAAAATTCTGGCCCCTTCTTCATATAAGAAATTAAAATACAGCAATAATCTGAAAAATACAAATTTAAGGTAGAAGGGTAACTAGTATACCATAAGCATAGATGCCCCTCAACAGGTTCTCATGGAGTCCCATTAGATCAAATGTCTCGTAAACCTCATCATATGAGGCAAAAAAATCCTCCCCATCAGCTGCCACCCTGAAACCATGGAAACAAGAAAATAGGCATGACTGAGAAAATTAGAGAGCCTTAACCAAAGAATTACAAAAGGTAGAATATAAAAGAAAAACTTACAAGTCATTCATTTTGGCATCATACTGACGAGGGTCAAATTGAGAGCCTTCCGGAGCCAGACCTGCCATACTGCAAACCACAATTTCCAAAATGAATTATTTACTAAACCGAAAAATCAGGAGAAGAACAACAAACTAAAGTCATCTCACAACTTCATCTCAGTACAACTATTCATGTACATATGTAACAGAAAAGCCAAACTTGCAATCCAGAAAAAAAGGAATACAAGCATTATCTTCTGTTTTAGTTTCTGGTGAAGTTATTCATAAAGGCAGCCGGTTCTCTGATATGATATCTGATTCAGAGCACCAGAAACGCCTCCACCACAGAATACAAATAGGATTTAAGCAATGTGTGTCAGCACAACAAATTTATGACGAAACAAAATTAAATATTTCTTAAAGATCAAATTGGGAGTCTTCAGGAGCCAGATCAGTCATACGAAACCTACTATTTTCAAAATGAATTATTACTAAAAACAAAAACTAGGAGAAGAACAACAAACTACAGTCAATACTCACACAGGACCAATCTAACAGACTTCATATCAGTACAACTATTCTTGTAAAAATATGTAACAGAAAAGCCAAACTTGCAATCCAGAAAGAAAGGAATACAAGCATTATCTTCTGTTTCAGTTTCTGGGGAAGTCATTCATAAAGGCAGCTGGTTATCTGATATGATATCTGAATCAGAGCACCACAAACACTGTGCCTCCACCCCAGGATACAAATAGGATCTAATTAATGTGTAAGCACAAAAACAAATTCATCACTAAACAAAATTAGACATTCCTTAAATAAGGAAATTTAATAGAACCAGAAAATATATATATATATATATACTGTCAAGGGTCAAATTCGGAGCCTTCTGGAACCTGCCCTGCCATACTAAAGCCCACAATTTTCAAGATGAATTATGAACTAAATCCAAAACTAGAAAAAGAAAAACAAACTAACTACAGTCAACTCATGCGGGACCAATCTCAGACCTCATCTCAGTAAAACTATTCATGCACAAACGTGTAACAGAAAAGCCAAACTTGCATCCAGAAAGAAAGAAACACAAGCATTATTTTCTGTTTCAATTTCTGGGGATGATATTCATAATGGAAGCTGGTTATCTGATATGACATCTTATTCAGAGCACCCAAAAACACTGTCTTTTCACCCCAGAATACAAATAGGATTCAAGTAACATGTGTCAGCACAGCAACAAATTCATCACTAAACAAAATTAGACATTCCTAAAAGAAGGAAATTTAATAGAACCAGCAAATATATATAACTAAATCGACTAAAAAGTAACTTTTCTAAATTGGACGCAAAACCATATATTGTCAAGATGATTTGTAAATTACAGAGTCCAACAAGAACGGATTATTTACACTCCTAATTAGGGCACTGATAGTGAAAAAACTGAACGCATACCAAAATCTACCCAAAAGTCTCAATAGAGAGGGAAAAGACTGTAAAACTAAGATCTGATAATTTCTTGAGACCCGAAAAAATTTCAGACGTTCAACCACGCGTTCATGGGAGAACAAAAAAGCACCCTACATGATAATGGGAAAAGAAGCACGGCCCTTCTCAATCCTGCAATTCCCTTGCGATCAGGAAGATCAGAGACAGATCCTTGAAATATTATTCCACACAATACAAAGATATTCATCAAAGAAGAAATGACTATCAAGATAAAACTACATAGGATATGTACGAGGGGAACAAAACTAAGCGAGAACCAGTTCAAATAATCGCTGCAAGCATATATATGTAAGTTGAAACATAAACAAGATACACGGAAGAGTGATGAAGATGAAATAATCAACCTATATCTTAAAGAAAATATGGTAGAAATCAAAGAGCTTGAAAGCGGAGATGAAGCTGATCTTATTGCCGAGGAAGGAGCTAGGGTTTTTCTTAACAATTCTAGGAGATCTGCGCCGTGAAGTATGATGAAGAGATACTGAATAGATTGAGAAAGAGAGGGCTAAGGACAGATAAATACTTCTCAAAGAAGGGGAATGGTTTAGGTTTTTGTACGCTGCGCCTGTGCCCTCCACCTGAAACTTGGAATCCCATTTTTGCCCCCGTTATAAATTCCTGATTTTTATTAAATCTAGTCCCCATTATGTCCACATGTTCCAACTACGGATGGCAACCGGTCCGGCGGATCCGGATCCGGCCCCGCGATGGGTTTGGAGTCATGGGCCTGGACCCTGTCCGTGGGTCCAGGAGGGAAGACACAGATCCGCCCGCATAATACCCGGTTAAATACTTGGATTCGGGCTAGCTGGGTTGAGTAAAACATACTTAAAAAGACAAAAAAATATTAAAAATATATTACAGAACAACAAACAAAAAGCATTAATAAGAGCTTTGAAAAGGCCTATGAAATAATTAAAACAGTAATAAATATTAAAAATAACAATAAACAAACATAAAAAAAGCATACTACAAAAGAAAAAAAAAGTACTAGGAAACCTTGAAAGTTACCTACCCTATTATTGGCCATGCTTATCTCCCATTACTTTGTTCCCATTAAAGCCCTGCCCTTTGGTACTAAAAAAATAGTCGATATATGACTTTAGGGTAAAGTTGGCCCAAATAATAAGGGGAGCTGTGCATTAGGCCCAACCTAGATGTTATTCAGTATTGGGCCATGGCCCACAAAGAATATAAATTTGTTGACAGTTCTGACTTTAATGATACTTTTTCATATTTGACAGTTCTTTATTGATCCTTGTACATCTACCAAACTCAAACTCTCTTGCTTGTGTATGTATAGAAGGTAGAGGAGAGAGGGGAGAATTCTAGTTTAAAAAGTGGAGACAATTGTGCAGCGATTGCATTATTAATAGCATGTTTCTTCAATAAAAAAAATTAGTATTGATATAATGATATTGAATTAATTAAAATAATATTATTATAAATTTATAAAAATATATAATATTATCCCTTATTATTAAAGATATCAAGTTCACGCCCTCTTTACATATATTACAAAAAATATTAAACTGTGATTATTTTTTCTTAATTAGAAATTTTAAAATTGTCAGTTTTATATATAATTATTAAATACATATATAATACACGTAAAAATAATAAGACAGTTATTTTTTTCGCTCAACAATTGGTTATCAATTTAACATTTTAAATAAATATGATATTAATATCTTATAATTTTTTATATTTTTTCATTAAAATAAAATAACAATATATTGATTTGAGTTTATAAATTTTATATAATTTAAAACAACTATTATGCGCCCACACTTTATTTTATATTATAATCGTATACACACATTTCACTCGTTAATAAAAAAATATTCAAATCAAAATTATTAAACGAAAAAAACTATAATTGACTCATGTAAATTTAAAATTGAATTTAATAAGTTTATTGTAATATTTTGGAAATAATATTAAAAATTAAGTATAATAAATGAGTGTTATTAATTTATAAAATTTGAAAATCTTCACTGTATATATATAAAAGTCAATTGATATCCTTCCTCTCAATCTTACACTAAAATAATCATGTGATATACCATTTTTTTATATAAAGTTTAAAATTAAAAGTAATAATTATGGTCTATTCTATTAAATGTAATGTACGTGCTGGTGACTGCTGAGTTACATGTGAACTTGGAGCCAAGCCAAGCTATTGGGTCAAATGTGTGTCTGTGTTTGTAAGACCTGATGGAGGGATGTGGCACCGGAATTGAGTAGGTGGGGCCACGCGTCTACCACCATTCATCCACCGCTGTTTTTCCCTTTATGCCCCTCTCCAATAATCCGCTTCCACATCTTCCTTTTTATTCTCTCTTTTTTCGATTTAATCATACGGTATATTTTTTTAATCCTCTTTAATTTATATTATGACTATTTTGACTCTACAATGTAACAAACTGTCCTTATATTAAGTGTGGTTAATATATGATTATGGTTAAGTCACATATACATGAATTTCTATAAATAATTATTGGGATGAAGCACGTAGCATTATGTCAAATCTATTTCTTCAAATTTACAATATTAAATTATAGTAAATGGTTTGTTATGGTCGTCGACTCATCATGTAAGATCAAGCATAATATTTCATTCTTGATTCTTAGTGATGAAAGTAAAGTAGCAGACTAAATAACAGATTTTTTTTTTTGAAAAAAAGTGATAGATCCTATATGTAAACGTGTCACCCAACAAGAGCAGTTTCCTCCTGTGCTTTTCTAATACGATGTAATAAAGACAAGAAGAAGGTGAGAAGAGGGCAGACGACTCTTCTCTCTCTTTTTCCCTGCTAGGGGAAACCACCGGAGGAAATCTGGGATCATAAAATTTTTGTTCCAATGAGAGAAGAAAGTTTCAGATTTTCTCCGGATCCCTTCTGACCCATTATTATTTTCATTTACCATTCCGAGTCTTCTTTGTTCAACTGGGTAAGTGAATATTCAACCAAGAGTTCAATCTGATTTCCTCAAGTTTTCTCTGATCCTGCACATAGCATAGATGGGGGTTCGTGTTGATCTTAGTGTTCTATTGCTGCTTTTGTTGTTGGATGATGAAATCGGCTTAAGACTAGATATGGGAAAGGCTCACCCTTTCTGGATTGGCTTTGATCGGTTGCCTCAGATCAGAAAAGTAGTCTCGGTTTTCTTGTGGGAACCCTTTGCCTTTTTAGGTTTTACATGTGAAATTCGTATAGGTTCTTTTCATTCTTTATTTGGATTTAAGGGTTGGTGACGAGGGTTCATATTGGTGCACCTCTCAGGGCATTCTCTCATATTCTTAGTGACTGAATGATAAAATTAGTGGGAATTGTTGAGCTTTCGTGTGCTGATTCATTTGATCCCTTGATCTTGGTACATCTATTTTACTTTTTTCATTTTGCCTTATACCTATTTTTTTTCACTTGAGAAGGAACTGCTATTCTTGCTCATGGTGATCCGTTGATGTCTGAGGAATGTGGGTATCTGGGATTTCCTCTATTCTCTAATGCATATTAGGGACCGAATGTTTTGGTGGACCCCTGAGCGTCTGGGTCAGCTTTTGATTGGTTATAGTTAGCTGGGTGATAGGTATCTATCTGTATGGAAAATATGTCTTCACCTGTTGCAGTAACTCTTAATCTGGGCAACACGCTGTCTGATAACTCAGGAGTCTCATCCTCAATGGAAATCACAAGGCTCAAGCTTGTAGCCAATGCTGCGAGCTTGATATCTAGCTCCTCAAAGCTCATGATGCCCACTGATCTTTGTAGTGATGTTGCTACAGAGGATCTCAATTTAAGCAGAGGTGTAGATGGAAGTGATGGGATGATGGAGAGCAGGGATTCTGTCGATCAAGAGATTGACAAAGAAGTTTTGTCTGTCATTGGGTCCACAATAGGCTTGACCAGTCTAGACATGGTAAAATCAGTAGAGGTTAACCCGGCTTCTGCCCAGGCTGTTATTTTGGGTGTCACAGTCGAGGCCCCCAAAGGGGGGCTCATCACATCCCTCATTTCTAAGGTTGAGGTTTCAAGCAGTTCCACTCTGAATTCATCTGATGTTATTTCTCAATTTCCAAAGGAGAAAATCTCCAGCAAGGGAGGAATCAGAAGTGTCTTCGAGCTTGAATGTATTCCTCTCTGGGGCTCGGTGTCTATCTGCGGGAAGAGACATGAGATGGAAGATTCCGTCTCTTCTATTCCCCGGTTCCTGAGAATACCGATCAAGATGCTCATGGGGGATCATGCCATTGATGGAATTAAACCTAGCTTGACACATGTGATCAGTCATTTCTTCGGAGTCTACGATGGTCATGGAGGCCCACAGGTTCTGTTTATTTCTTATCATTGCCCTTATATGCAAATATTTATACTATATACTTGTTTTTTTTTTTTTGTTATCTATAAACCTGAGAGGATTACTAATCAGTTCTTCCTTAATTTTCCGGTGTTTATTTAGTTTGATTATGTTTTCCTTGCCTCAAAGTTTATCTTTGGTGGTGATCCAACAGTGATCTAGCAGAAAACCTGTGGGGGTCAGTTAAGCAATCACAGTAATAAAGTGATACTCATAGGACTAGGGTTTTAGCTCCACTTACGGGCTACCAGTTTAGCTATGCACAAAAAAGTGCACAAGCCTAATGAAGAAGGCCTGATTTGGCTTGACCTATGGGTCTATCTCTTGGGAAATGGTCCCAAAAAACAAAAGCAGATTCCATCACTTAATTTACAAAAGATATGCGAGTGTATTGAAAGGAGGCCTATGCAGGTAGCAAACTACTGCCGCGAACACATCCACTTTGCCTTGGCTGAAGAGATTTGTTCTGCAGAGGAGCATCTGAACTTGTGCAATGGGATCGCTGGGGACAGGAGGCAAGTGCAGTGGGAGGGGGCTTTCAAAAACTGCTTCCAGAGAGTGGATGATGAGATTGGAGGAAAAGTCAGCAGACCGCTCGAGAATGAGGGCGTTGAAAGGCCTTCTGGTGGTGTCTGTTGTGAGCCTGTTGCCCATGAGACCGTGGGTTCAACAGCTGTGGTTGCTCTGGTTTGTTCATCGCATATTATAGTAGCAAATTGTGGTGACTCGAGAGCGGTCCTGCTTCGGGGCAAGGAATCCATGGCTCTTTCAGTTGATCACAAAGTGAGTGCTGCATCTTGTCTCCAATTGTTGCTTACCATGATAGAAGATATTTTATTTATTCGTATTATTATTTTTTTTAATGTTTTGGTATATATTTTTTCGCCTCTTTAGCCCGACTTGGAAAAAGAGTATACGAGGATAGAGGCTGCTGGGGGCAAGGTCATACAATGGAAGGGCTACCGTGTTTTTGGGGTTCTTGCAATGTCAAGATCACTTGGTAGGAATTTACATATGCTCAATTTGGTATGGATAAATATTGTAGAACTTATATGTGGTTACAGTCCAACTTTACTTAAATATACCCATCTTCTTCTTCTTCTTCCTTACAGGCGATAGGTACCTTAAGCCATGGATAATCCCAGAGCCAGAAGTGATGTTCCTTCCACGGGTTCGGGATGACGAGCTCCTTATCCTTGCAAGCGATGGACTTTGGGATGTGATGACAAACCAGGAGGCATGTGAAGCTGCCCGAAGGCGAATTCTCCAGTGGCATAAGAGAAATGGCGGATCCACTTCATCACCTTCCCCATCTTCCATTAGTCGGGGTGAGGGGGTGGACCCTGCTGCACAGTCTGCAGCAGATTACCTGTCAAGGCTGGCCATCGAGAAGGGTAGTGAGGACAACATCTCCGTGATTGTCATAGACCTCAAAGCCCAGAGAAAGTTCAAGACCAAATCCTGATCAAAGAAGTGAAGCAGACAAGCACACATCTGCACCAGACAACTGATCAATCACTAGCTATAGCATGATAACTATATTGTTCACAGTAACAGAAACGCTTGTAATGGTGAACACAACTTTGGTCCATCAATTTTTTTTTGTCATGGGCTTCAAGGAAAATGTGATCACAGTGTTTTTCATTAGATGGTGATGGTGGGAGAGACGGAGACCATAAGATGATACTGCTGTTATGTTGTATAGCTGAGCAGCCCCCTGCTTTTAGTGGATCAAGAGACTGATATCACAATAATCTTGGAGGTTGACTCGGTTATAATCTTCTTTGGATTATGAAATCCATCTCTGTGCCACTCTTTTCTTGCGGATCTTGAATTCATCCCTGTTTCCTTTGTAAGCAGGGAAGAAGTTTTGTTAACAGAATGGAATAGATTCTTCTTGAGTGTATAAAACAGTTCTTTACAAATGCACACCAAATAGTGAGATTGGAGATTCATTTCTTTGCTTAAATACATATATTTAACTAATAATGTTAAATTTGAACTTCTGATCCAACAACAAAAGCTGACAATTAGCACTCAAGAGGTACAATTATCCATATAAATCCTAAGAGGCAAAACTTGCTTGATGGAGAGAATCTCATGGCAGATGTTGAAGTTCATCCCAGTCCCCGCCGCCGCCGCCGCCTCAACTCCGGGAATTTGAGAGGGACAATAAGCTTAGCATATGGAATCTTTTTTTGCATTGAAAATTTGCAACCCAAGTTCTCAAAATACTTTCTCAACTCCACTGGACTCATCTTCAGGTCACTGGCAATGTCAATGGGGCTAGTTTGGAAATCATCCACAAATAGACAGAGGACAAGGACGTGGCTTATCAGCAGATCAATCTTTTCAATAGGCATAAACTTTGCTTCAGGGAGCATGAAGAGAGCTGAGAATCGCTGTTGGAGTATGGGTGGAAAATGGTGACTCTTGGCAGATTTGAACCCATCAGCAGAGTGCAGGTCCTTGAACTTCAGGAGGTGAGTTATATAGGACAGTACACAACCAAGTGTGTCCTTAGCATATTTATCCTATTGAGATAAGAAACCATCATCAAATGCTATTAAGGATGGATATAAAGTCAAAAGGACGACTAGCTACTTATTAACTGAGTTTAGCCAGCAAAAGTGAACCTACAAATTTTCTGCTCCAATGAACTAGACTTTCAAATGCTTCTCTGCCAAAATTATATAAATACATAAAGAACAGCTATACCTTAATCTCCAAAAGTTTAGAGACCCTTTTGCAGACGAAAGAAGGGTATGCATCTGCCGATACTTCTTCTCCCCGAGAAACAAGCTCGATAATATCTGTAATGTAATTCCACTCGCCATCAAGTATGATTTTCTCCAAGGGATAGGCCTCCTTTGGGTCAGTGGCAGCAGAGTTATAAGCAGGAATGTTCCTAGAAATTTCAGCACCAGTACTTTCAAGGGCCTCCTTGTTAATGGCAATTTTCTTGATTTGCTTGTCTAGATCATTCTGGGAATCAGGATCAACTTCTTGTCTCAGGGCCTGCATCTTCTTAACCTGCAAAAAGAATGGCCAATTTAAACTTAAAACCCAAATCATTCAGCTAGATGACATTTAGAAAAGAACCCTTGGTTTGATCAAACTCATTTTCATTTTTTAGTAAAAAGAGATCTCCCACTGATGAGCAGCAAGAAGGTGCACTTTTATATTACAAACGTCAAAGAATCAGTGAAGTAAACAATGCAGACAATTCATTAAGCTATCCAAAAAAATATATAGATTCTTTGATTTTTTTCAGATTCCATCATCACTCCTCTCACCCACAACATTCAGAATTCTTAACCAAATATAAAGGAACATGGTCACTATGTTCTGTCTCTTCATCAACCATAAAAATATAAGGATTAATAAGGGGTATCAAAAATCAAGATATGGTCATAATTTAGCAGTTTTTATTGGACTAATAACACCTGCCAAACGTCAGAAAGAAAACATTGTTGTGCATTAAATATTATACTAGCATCTGAAAGTTCTCTCAGACAGGATTGAGTTGCTCTAAAACTCCTCAGTATCATCTGTATGCAGCAACTAATGTAGACTGCCAATTGATATCAAATTATATATTAAAAATAACATATTGTAACCAAAATCAGGTATCCTTTGGTTCAATCAATGGGAATGGTTTCAATCAAAGTATAGATCTTATAACCAATAAAATGGAATGTTTATCAAGTGCAATTATTACATTCAGGATCAAGTGATAAGAAGCAGAACTACAAGAACATCTATTAATGTGATTAGCCAGTTATGTGAATGATATAAAACAAGAAAGGTGGACATTACAATCATGAGCACAAACAGAAATCACCAAATTATGATTCTTTTGCATTATAAAATAACCTTGATTGAGAATCTCACAGGAAAATACGTACATGGGTAATGGATCTCTTTGTTCCATAAAGATGTGTAAGCACCCTAACTTTTTCTGCTCTATCAGCACCAGAAAGGTCTCCCTTCAATTCTGATCTCTCATCTTCAGTGTGATCAGGCTTGAACCTCGGTTCCAATCTAAATATCTATCAATGATATGTCATGAACAATTAAGACTCTGATATGGGTACTATGGAATATTGTCAGCTAACAAGCAGCTTAAAATTATACTTCATCATCTATGCTAGTCAACACAATAAAAAAGTACCATGAAGGAAAAAAACCATTATTTCATAGCCTACTCAAATATTGAAACTGTCTTTTTACCACTACCTAATAGGAGATACACAATTTATTGAAATCTTCCTAAAAATATTTTCAGCACAACATGATGAGCAATCTGTTATCTATTGCAAATCGCTCAAACAGAAGTAACCTTATTGGAGGCAACTGGAACAATTTTGAGCGTGCCCGACTCCTTGTCCAAAACTCCAAGAGCATAGGTGCAGGGCTGTATGGCTGTGGGCTCGCCATCGAAGCTGGACCCCACGAAGACCACGTCGGAGCCGGAAGGGCTCACTGTGAGTTCCATCCGGTTGGGGCGAGTTTTCTTCCTGTAAAGGTGCACTCCAGAAGGCGGTCCGGTGGGGTCAAAGCCCGAGGGGAAGTAGCCGACAAGGGGAGCCATCTTCTCAGCCTGATCATGGAGGACCTGAATTGAGGTGGTGACCTTCTCTTTTTTCCGCTTTTTACTCCTCTCGGACTTCTTCCTGGAGGTGCCACCGGCATCGGCGTCCATCAGGCGATCTGTCTCCATTGAGGGCCGATGCCTGTCCAGCCAGTGTAAGTTAGGGTTTAAGGCTCGATGACCTAATTTATAAGGGTTCAAAATCTATTTTATGTCCCATAATTTAATAATCTTCCAATTGAGTCCCTTTTTATTGTTGTTTGCTCATCAAGTCCCTTCTTAATTGAATTTCTTTAAAATAGTCTCTCGTTTTTCTCCTTTTCAAGAAAGTAGTTTATATTATCGTGCAAAAAAAAAAAAGAAAGTAGTTTATATCCTAATTTTTAAAATCGGATATGCATGAAATTAGGTGGAATCGCATATTTAATAAAAAAAATTATAATATTATACTAATAATAAAATATTTAATATTAGATGCTATACATTATTTTATATTATAGAAATATTTATTAGAAGTACCATCTTGCTCAAATTAAACATAATAATTATTATAAGTATATTAAAATTATATATTTTAAGTAACAAATGCAACATCATTAAATATGCACTAAAATATAGTAAAAAGTTAAAATTAATAATTAATGATACTTTCAAATATCTCATTCTATTTATATAAATAATTTTGTTATATTTTAATTTAGGATATACAATTATAGAAATTACTAATAATGTAAATGATGAGATCCTATTAATTAAAATAAAATTAAAGATAAAATATTAAATTTCTATTTTTTACCAGCTAAGTTTATAATACTAAAAAATAAAATAACAAAAAATATTTAAAAAAAATTCATTTTAGGCCTTGAATTTTTTATTCAGTTCAAAAGAGTTAATGAGTCTAATTGGGTTGGGTTCCTTATGCAGAGTGTATTGACCATGTGGGCGGTTCGCAGTTGAACCGATCCAGCCTGGCCACTCGGTCTAATCTTAAAATTTATGGGTTATATTATAATGGTACATCATAAATATCCATTTTATAGGATAATAATGAAGTTTATTTGCCAAAAAAAATAGTATACTTTCTCATCATGTTTAACAACTCTAGATAAATCTGAAAAATAGTCTAAAATTTTAGACTATAGCAATAGTGAGAGCTAAGACACAAACATTTTGTAAGTAATATATACTATTTAATTATAATTTATAATATTTATCAAAATTAATATACATTATGATTGTTATTCAAAATAAATAATTTTAATTTAAAATATTATATTATTATTAACACTTATATGATACTATCAATATTTGATGACATTTATCAATGTGATAAGTTTTTGTTGCATAATTAAAGTTTGATTCTTATTTAGCTCTTCTCGTAACTTGGTTTTTTACAATATAAAATTAACATATTTAATACTTATTTGAACGTTTTGCCTTTGAACCATGTGAAAAGTTAAGTAATGTTGCCGAATAAATTTAATTTAATTTTTATTTTTAGTTAATTTACATATTATAGCCTATTTTATTCTCAACATTACACACTCTTAAAATGGTTTATTTTTAAATATTTAATTTTTTATCACCTCCATATTAAAAGTTGAATTAAAACCACAAGTTTAATTTTGTAAAAATTATATTGTACTATTTTTTTAATTGAGTGGTTTGAAGTAATTTAAAAGGAAGCAACTTATAAATTATTTATTTAGTAAAATAAAATGAAATAAATGAATTTGCAAGTGAATAGAATCACCTACAAACTACTCTATTTACACTTAAATAATCGTCTTACCTTTGTCAAGAAGATAGGGAAAGATTGTGTAATTTATTTTTTAAATTAGTTTATATTATTGCCTAATTATTTTCTTATTTTTTATTAGTATATAATTTAAATAAATTTGTATATTAATAATATTTTATATAAAATTATAATAAAATATTATACTAAAATAACATTTATTATATATATATAATAATTTATTATATATTTTATATTGTTTTATTATAATTATAAAAAATATATATTAATTATTATAATAATAAGTTAATTATTATATATAATAATATATTTAATATAATTTAATTAGATATTAACTAATATTTAAATAAAAATAAATTTTTATTTATAAATTTTAATTAATAATTTTCCATTTCAATTTAACTCAATTAATAGGATTGATTATTAAAATTTTTTAACAAATTCAAATTTATCACTTCAATTCTACTAAGATCTACTCTCAAAATCACTAAAAACCACTCAATTAATCTACTATAGAAAAAAACCTTAATCACATTTACTCTAAAAATCTTACATGTCCCAATATATAGCTAGAATTAATTTTTTAATTAAAAAATAATATTTTTTCAACTTATATTAGCTTACTTTTCATATACTTGAATTTATCATTTTATTCGATTTGTTTTCTCATTAATTTACTTCACCCAACTTTATTCTTTTTATCTAAATTTATTAAGTGGGACATAAATTTAGAGCACTAGATAAACTAAAATAATAAAAAAATCTAAAATGGTAAAATTTTAATTAATGAGCTATCGGATTAGGTATGCCAACTAACTTTTTCTTAGTTGGCAACTTTAATCCCTTTATAACTTGCCAACTAAGAAAAATAAATCTATCAGAGTAAAATATGTATTTTTTCAATTTAGCAAACAATTTATGTTTTCTTATAGTATCTAAAATAAAATTTAAATGTTTTATTGGTTTATCTCAGGACTCCGTCACGTGCTTCTTTAATATTATAAAAATAATTATATATATAATATTATATGTAGACAATACTATAATAATGGCATGTCTTGTCATATAATTATGCCACTTCAATTTATATGTGGAGACGACTAATCATATATAATAGTTGTCCAATTAATGGAAGTATGGAGTATAATTGGATCAAAGTTCAAGAAGTATATGGAAGAAAAGGTAACGTAGTTATTTTATTATGAAAATTGTAGTGATTTTTTTCTATTAAAAATAGTAAATTTATGTTTTTTGTAGGTAAATATATAATAAATTCTGTTAGAAAAACATTCGATCTTTTTTCTCGACATAAAAAACTAAAATCTCTTGAGGAAAAAGTAAAATATTGTAGAAAAAATGAAGACTAGCTAAATGTATTTTTTTTAATTAGTAGAAATTATAACTCAACAATTTTGATTAAGGGAATTGAGTGTGGTTCACATTGGTTCCAAGCATGTGATGATCTAGTAAACCCTTTTTGTCGTCTTACCAATTATATTACAACTTTTCTGCTTTAATTTCTAGCCTTTTTTTTGCATGTAATTAGTAGGGTTTCAGGCTTTCTAGAGCCTCTCATTGCAGAATCATGTTGCCCCCATGATACCTTTAAAACATTGAGGAAAATACTGTTCTTGATATGGCCTATGACCTATGCCAAAGACACCTATACTTCTATATGAGACATACTTGATAGACACTAGACATGTTCACAAGTATGGCAATGACAGATCAGAACTGTAATTCTCTACAGGCTAAAAGTGATAGAGAGGTGAAGCAATGAGATTCATCATACATTGGATTGTGCTTCATTAAATCTGTGCAGGGAACCATTATGATGATTGTAATCAATAAGAGTCCTGAGAGTCCAAAAGTTTCAATAGTATGTCTCCTTAGATGATGAGAGTACAATCATATAGGTGTAATTGTATATTCATATGTCATGTGTGTATAGATTAGTGTGTATATATTATATATGTAGAAGTGTAATTTACAAAATAAAGAAGGATGTGTTAGTTGAGGAGGATCACTATGGTTTTTTCTCACTAAGAATGTTAGATGACACGTCTCCTCGCTATCCCATAATGCTTCACTGTAAGCCTCGCTATCCCATAATTATAAGCTTCACTGTAAGCCTCAGTCTCAGAGATTTACTGGAAATTCCCCTTTCTCCATCCCTCTCTCTCTGGGTGTTCTTTAAGAGAGGGAAGCTATAGCAGGCTTCCAGTGAAAAGTTTGTGTCTGTGTGTGACGAATGAAGATGGAGATGAACTATGAGAAGATGGGCAAATCTAGGGTTTCCAAGGAGATTAACAGAGGGGCTTGGACGGCCGAGGAAGACCGGAAGCTTGCCGAAGTAATCGCAGTCCATGGCCCTAAGAAGTGGAAGACTGTTGCAGCAAAAGCAGGTAAATTCAACCATCAGCCTTCACTGATTTCAAAAAAAAAAAACAATCACTCTGTCTGATCAGTTGATCCCCTGCTTAATTAAGGACGAATATAAGGATTTTGTTCGTGGGAGGAAATCAATAAAGCTTATATAGTTGAACTGTGGAGAATTAATGGAGTAGGAGAGATATCAGGTCAAATTATATTAATATAGTCAATGGCTGTAATCGTGACATCCCCTTATTTTCTTGAGAGGAAGAACAAGAAATGGCTTGTTGCAGGATTGAATAGGTGCGGGAAGAGCTGCAGGCTGAGATGGCTGAATTATCTGAGACCGAACATCAAGAGAGGCAACATAACAGACCAAGAGGAAGATTTGATCCTGCGGCTCCATAGATTGCTGGGAAACAGGTAAAAGATAACTATGATATGTCCCATCCGATCATGAGCATCTAACAATTGATTTTGATTTTGATTTTCTTCAGGTGGTCGTTGATTGCGGGGAGACTACCAGGTCGAACAGATAATGAGATAAAGAATTACTGGAATTCTCATTTGAGCAAGAAATTGGATCCCAATCAGAAGCCGCCCAGGCGTGCCGCCAGAAAGGGCGGATCCAGGCGGCCTGTGAAAAAGGAAACTCAGTTGGTAGAAAGTACAAGAAGGGAAGTACGAGACCAGAGAACACCACTGACTGTTGCTGCTGCGACGACTTCCGAGGGAGATGAACCGTCCTACCCGTCATTCCACTGTGAGGCAGACGATGATTTCTTCGATTTCTCCAATGAGAGTGCGCTGAATTGGGAGTGGGTCAGCAGATTTATCCAATTCAATCAGCTTCACCATCAAGCCTGAGAAAACAAAGCTGCAAAAAACACAGTACTCGCCCGCCCGCTTCTTCGGTTCTCGCTCTCATGTCCTCAGTACTGGTTTGTACGAATAAATCTTGAATTATTAATTACGATAAATTTTAAATTAAATACTAATATTTTATATTATATTCTATAATTAGTGTCATAACTTTTTACAATTACGTTATAATTATTAAATAGGTGTAAATATCAAGTTGGTATTTTTTCTTGATATTTCACTATTAACATGTGATAAGTAATTATTTACCAATAATTGGTTGTAGTTATTTATATTTAAAAGTTATTAATTATAAATAATTAAATAATTATAATCTTATAAAAACATAATATTTCTCTATTTTATAGAATATTTAATTATATTTTTAATAATTTTATTAATATATCATATAATCTTAAATTTTTATTTATTACACTCAAATATTAAAGTTATTTTTTTAATACAAATATTAAAATAACATTATCGATGTAGATGATAAATGCAATGGACGCTAATTTTCCGAAGGGCAATGAACCCATCACCTTTATTCCACTGGAGCCGCCGTTACTTTTGCCACTTTATGGTTTAATTTGGGTTTGCCCCATCCCATCTCTACACCCACTTCAAGTTCATAATATCAATAGAACGGTCAAACTTTTAAATTAAAGCATATAATAATAATCTCAATGTCCATCCAGTCCATGATTTATGTGACCCCTTGTCCGAGTTGCATGCATACGAAAACCAACAAGTCCAATTATCTGCCAAAAAATTGAAAAAAAAGGAAAGAAAAAAAAGCAACATTTAAAATTGCAATTCATTTAAAAAAAATAACTGATATTCAACTCAATTATAAAAAGTAATTATTAATAAAAAATTTAGCAGAATTAGAAATATTATGATAAAAAAATATTCTTATAAAATATTATATTGGATCCGATCCCTAAAAATTCCTAAATTCGTAGCCTACCTCAAAGTTGAAAATTTGCACATGTGTTTGATGTCATGTCATGGCTCACGACGACCCACGGACGGCGATATGGTCTTTAGATGAATGAAGACATGGATGAATGGGTAATCGCATCCCAAAAAACAAACAAAAACAGGAGTCCTCAATTTTCAAATGATATTAGCATCAGCGGTCAAGGACAATCGACTTCTAGTCGAACTGCTCCCATGTGCATGCACTTATCCCGTGCTGGTGAATGCCTGATCGACGTGGTTCACTCATCTTACCCAAAATCTCACATCAGTAAACTGAAGTCTCTTTGGTAAGGTCAATTTTCACGGCTTTTGCTTAATGGAAGTATACATGGTGACTTGAATTTCCCATCTACCTTGAAGGGACATTCTTTCGTGGAGATATAATGGTTACCTTGTTTATTTAATTAAGGCTATAAGTGTATCCAACTAACAGTCAACCAAAAGCAAGGGAAGAAAGAGGTGAAGGCGTAAGAAAGAGATGCGGAAGACGACACGGTGAGGGTAGTTTTTGTTTGGCTGTAGACACAGTTTTGGAAGAGGGTGGAAAATTAAAAAAAAAATTAATTTTAGTTATAATACAAATAAATGTGCATAGATTATTGTATCCATTCTTAAGTAACATAAAAAATTTATTAAATAAAATATCATACATTCATATATGATTACATAAATATTCTTTTAATTTTATATAAATTTAAACTATTGCATATTCTATATAAGCATACAAGTATACAAAATAAAATTTATTCAAAATGATTATGTACGATAAACTTTTGTATGTATCAAACTTTTTGTATATATTTTACCATATGAAAAATATTATATAATTATACTAAATAAAATTATTTTCTTACTATATCATTAATTTTTTTGTAAAATTTATAATTTATAAACAAATTACATATTATCAAATGGAATCATATTACATATCTTTCAATACAATCATTTGACATGCTTTTAAACATATTTATACTTATGCGGTATATATATAAGATTAGACATGGATGAATATTATATTTATTATGTCATCTACAAACTAACTTTTTATCCATTATATTTTTATCATAAATAATGTATATTATAAAATTATTGACAAATAATTATTTTTATTATAAAAAATATCAGCTTTTATATCTCATTTGAAATGATATTACATCCTCATTTAGTATATATTTTTATTTATTTAGTGTTACATGCATGAAAATATCTCCAAGGATATCAAAGAGAGGCTTAGATTTCAAAAAAATTAAAGTAGACACATGGAAGTAATCTTTTGGTTTCACATCAGGAAGAACCTCAATGAGATGTATATAAAACCCATGATGCTCAAATTGGAATATGAATCTAAAGGGAAGAAATATGTAGCTCACCACTGTTCACTACCAGCAAAACACTATATTACAGTTGCCTGGTGATTACTCTCTGATGGCATTTAGCCCCATGCCATGGAACATGCGTAATTGACAATCAGCTTACCATCAAAACCAAAATTCTGATGGGCAAAGCAACAAAGTTAACAGGTGAAGAAATATGTAATAAGAAATATGGATCACCATGACTTTAATCTTGGAAATATAGTTTGAAAGTTCAGGAAAGAAACATGTTGGTATGGCAGATATCCATGGGACATTCTAAGAATATCTCTGTTTCATTAGTAATAAGCCTTTCATGCTATTAATTGAAAATAAAGATAGTCAGTGTTGGAAAATTATTCAACAGTAAAAAATAAGTCTCCAGCATAAATTCTAACAATTCTAAGCTCCAATGGCATGTATTGAACCTTAAGTCCTATAAAAAAAACAGTTCAAAGCTCAGAGAAAAGAAACATTTTGAAGGACCCATAAAGATCCGACCGACACCTAGCAATTTCTTTGCACTGAAAATCTAAATGTATACGGTTTTAGTCATGGCATCTATTATACATATAATTGCTATGGAAAATCTAAAGGCATTCACACAGATAAATCATGTTACCTAATAATGATAACAAAATAATCAGAGTGAGAAAACACCAACAGGATGGAAAGGCTTACATTATATAAGTCGATCACCAATTCGTCTGGATTAGGTGAAAAAGCACTGTTGACATATACAAACTGAAAAAGGGGAGGGTAAGAAGAGGTTCACTCACCCTAAGTTTTGAAAGCCATGTCTACCTAGTGAACAAAAAGTGATATGATGAAATATAGGCGGTTATGAGCTATCTACCAGTGTCTCACGATGAAGTTGGCGTCTTAGAAATTCAATAACTTTGGCAAATTTGTCTGTCCCAGATATCTGTCATCATGATACAATTCAACCCATGAGTGCAGTCAGATACCAAGACCAAATGCAGCATTGACAATTTAAAATAAATTAAGAAACATCTGGGACGTTTGTGTAAAATAAGGAAAAACAAACTCGCAATTAATTCACAAGGCAAATGCATTCCATTGTTGATCATCACAATCTGAGCAAGCGAACTAAGTGGCCTTTCAGACATGTAAGTTCAGAAATCTCGCTGTCACTTAACATAGATCATGACAAATGAGAAGAGAAAGCTGGAAGATACTGCACAAATAATCAGTACTAAAGCTCAAACATCCACTCATTTATGGATCGTTAAGAAAACAACGCTGAACCAAACAATCCAATAGGAACCAATATAATCATTTTCGATAAAGTAATTTTTCTCTCATTTGACATCATTTTTTTGTCTTAACAACATCGCATTATGCATGGAGGAGATCAAGCAAGCAAAAAGTTACTTTCCTTTTTTGGTTTAAATTATATGCAATGTAATGCCCTTGGATGAACCTAACATTCAGACATAAAGCATTGGCAAATCGAAATCAGTACCTCCGTAGAATCGAAAGCATTACCTTGAACTTGGCTTGCTTCAGAATCGGAGCATCGCCTGTGGCTCTCAAGTGTACAACAACTGTGGCAGCATCAGAACAATTAACGAACAAAAAATCGATGAATTGAGACAGAAAAGAAAATCACCAACGCAAATCATCGTCCCTACATACAGATTATGGAAACTCACCTTTTCGAGCTGAACCCGGAGAATCGGTAGCCATCGTTCCTTCGTAGCAGGGGAACCTCCCCAGGAAAACAACGTGAGAATCGACGGAGACGGCAGATTCCTCGTCGGAGGGTTTCGACTTTCGAAGGGCCGGAATCGGTTTGCTTTGACTACGAAGATTCGAGCTCACCCAGCTCGAAAAATCACGGGGAATATTTATGAAGACGTTATTTTTTCCTCAACCGACCCTAGGCCCATTAATGCCCATATGCATGGGCCCGAGACGTCGACCTCGTGGGCCCATAACGACTGTCGCCGCTTGTTTACGGGTGGTGCGAGTACTACAAGAGGATTACATATTACGTCTTAATTTCTTTTTCTAGTCGTACATTCGGCTTTTGATTGCTTTCCAATCAAGTTTTGGTAAAAATGGTCGAAGATATACTTAACTTAGGTAGTTTGTTGTAGTATTACTAGCATGCATATATGGTTTGAGCAGTTTTTAGATAAATCCTACCTGGACGAACATAGTAGAAAAGAAATGCTAGTGATATTAGCAGATACGTATTAGGCTACATGGAATTATTGAAATAGAACTCTAAACAATGTATACCTAATGTTGATAGGGCAATGGATGGAGAAACCAAAATAAGTATTAGGGGAGCGTATAAAAGAAATGGAGAAGATGTTGATTACCAAATGCTATGATGCAATGTCAAGTTATACATTTTGGTAAAATGTTAATAATTTATAATTATTTTACTGAACATAAATTTAATCACTTAATATCAGTATCTAAATTTTAATAGTAAATACTAATTTATATAATAATCTATCCCTTAAATTACTTTGAATATTAGTCGGATACCATACCAGTTATATCAAAAACTAATGCTGCTCTTATGGCAACCCCTGTCCCGCCCTCTCCATTAACTGGGACAGCCGCTCCTTCCAGTCTGAGACTTTCTCATCTCCATTTACAACCTACAGGTCGAAGGGACTAGACTATTACTCTTGGTGATCCAATTGCAGGATGAAACTGCAAAAAGATATAAACAGACCAACTTTCTTACCTCAAAAATGTACCCCTTCTCTGGAACTGAATTCAGCGCTTCTACACAGATTAGAGCAGCATCTTCCTTGCTTAAACTTCCCTCAGATGCACTTCCCTGTATGTCTAAGAAACATCATTAACCAAAAAACAGATTTATGTAATGGAAAACTACTGGGCCAATCAAGTATTCAAATAGGCCGTTGATTTTCAATTTTGGTAAAAACATGTGAAAGCATTTATTCTAAAGCTGAATACACAGGACAACTTCTACAAGGAATGAGAGCACGCAAGGCAATATTTTTCATGGGATATTGATAATAACTCCAGGCAAGCCTGCTCCATCAACACTTCTATACAGCAAATAAACCTAACACAGCATTTTGTACAAACTTCTAACAGAAGAATATTCTTATGTCTATTGCCTTTCTCTGATTCAACAGGCATTGCCCCCTCCCTCCTATTTTGCACCGGAGCTAATTCCCTTACCTTGGTCGCTAAACTTTTTTTTTATAGGAAATTTAAGATTTATCCCATTGAGCATCATCCCATTAGATCTCTCGAGTTTCAATTTTATCAAGTTATTCATCAGTCTTCTTTGTACTATTGTTTTCTTTGTATCTTTTATTGTTTATACTTCACTTATCTTCGATTTTATCAAACACATAAAGTTCAACTGTGATTTCATCTATTTGTATTCCTTGGCAATCCTACTGATTATCTTGATTATCATGTCTTAATTTCAAAACTAGGTGTATCTTTCTCTATCACATTGTTTGATTCAATGAGTTGGTTTTCATTTCTCCCAACCTACAAGCAGTTCACCCTCTAATTTACCAATAACACAACATACACATCTCCCTCTCCCAATTTCTCAGCCCCTCCCCGAGTTTGTCCCCTCAGCAGTTGGTTCAGGTATGTCTACTCCTCCAAGGGATGCCAATTCCTCCTCTATCTCCATTGGTGACTCATGATTTATCTCATCCGCCTCATCCGTCTCTATAGAGGAATCCACCTTGCCTGTAGCACCATTTTCTCATACCCGACAATATTCATGTTCCTTAGATACCATGAACATTGAATTGTTGCCCCTTCAATACAATCACACTTGTAACTTGGTTCCCACCTCTTCATGTCATCATATTGTAGGTTGTAAGTGAGTTTACAAGATAAAAAAAACATCATGATAACTCTCTCCCTTGCTGTAAAGTCCACTCTCTAGCTAAAGGCTTCTCTCAACAACCGGGTCTTAACTACAATAACACATTTTTCTTGGGTCGTAATCTCATTTCCTTGAGTTCTAAGAAAATTACTACGTGACTTGTTTCAAAAGCCTTGGTAATACTATACTTTTAACTTATGTGGACCCAATTGAACTAAATGTCTTTTTTTGTACTCCCACACTTTAGTACAACAACTTATCTATCATTTATCTCACGACCAACTCATACCAATCCTATTTATTTTATTTTTCATGTTCATGAATGTGTTAGTGGTAATCTTTTAACTATCCCTTTAGAGGAATTGTCATCCATCTCATTGATGATTATCTCATCAAAGGTCTTTCATCTGTACGCTTCAACTAATTATGTTCCAAACTCAACATTCTTGAGCTCAACTTAAGCTTGATAGAGAGTAATATAACCATTCTTCATCTTTTCATCCAACTCATCACTCACCAAGTTCATCTATATGTTTGGGACCACTAGCTAACTCAACTTCTATAACAGGTTCAGGAGCACCACCTTGATCCATCAACACTTCTCTCCACCAACCTAACAAAGAACATTTTGTACAAACCTCTAATAGAAGAATATTTTTCTATCTATTATCTTGTAGTGATTTCATTGTATATAAATATATCACTTAATAAATAAGGAAAGGCAACAAGAAATTACACAAATTTACCTCTCCCTTTTCCTCTTGCTTATACTTTCCATGGGATATATGTTGCATGCCTTTCATTCACCAAGGTATAGACCAAATCAACCGTGCCAAATAACTGCAGGGATAATGGTGACAATGAAAATAGCATCCATTATTACCTCATCGAAACAAAGGCCTTGTCCACCTGGTGTATCCTGTAGTGTTCCAGCCCTGATGATGGTATAAGGGATTCCCGAATCAAGAAGCTTCGACTCATCCTGCTCAGCCAACTTCTTCGTGTTTCCTTTCATGAAAGCTTGTATGCCACTTGTACCTTTATAAGCAGACAACTGTGGCCTTATTAAACAACGAATTAATATACACAAATGGCCTATCACTGATAGAAAAAGGATGAATATGAAAGGAGAGAGATACCTGTGATAAAAGAATCACATGTTTAATTCCTTTGAAGCTGCTAATGTTAGACAAGAAACCTTCCTGGCAAAATTAGTAAAACACTTCAGCATACTTGAGAGAGAGAGAGGGAGAGAGAGATTCTAATCAAAATTATTTTATTAGATTGGATGCCACTTGAGCGAGCATAAGCAGTTATTGCATACTCTTGAAGTAATAATCATCCCATCTAGTCATTTTCATGAAGAAACTCAAGGCAGTCAGAAAAAAGGTACAGCAGTTCAAACTGCAAATTAGTCGTTTTCCCATCAAACAGGTGAGAATTTAAAGCTTGGATGCTTTTTTTTTTTAATGTTATACTCAAACAACAATATAATAATAAACAAGGTCTCCTGAGTCGGCCCAAAAATGGTTCTCAGAGATAGCATTATTTTTCCTCAACAATGATGAAATAGAAAAGATCTCAAGAAAAATACTTTTTTCATAAACAACAGTTTTCCTATAGTGAATCCATTTCATTTCAGTCTCACTCATTCTAGTGTGTGGACTGTTTGGAAGCCTATGCCTGGAACTAAAGTGTCTCAGCACTAACATCTTAGCTGATTCTCCATCTGCTAGGTATCAAGCTCAGAAATAAAGAAGAAAAAAGCAGCCAGTTTTGTAGGCATACACTTGGGCATATGATGGTTTGGACTCTGCTCAGAGCTTTGCTCAGGAACTGCTTATTACTTGTATCTCCAGATACCAACTTCAGCCAGCATAAACATTATATATTGCATCAGTACATCCAAACTGAAAGCATTTATAAATAAATCACAGCAAAAAGTAGATAAGTATATTGTGTTTTCTCACCTCAACATAATCCCCAAAGGCCTCAGAGGCCCTTCTTTTGTCCTTCACCACCACTTTAACTCGAGCACGTTTCACAATTAGTGAAAGTATCACCATCTACAGAAGGTAGAGATCACAAAGCCTAGAATCTTCATCAGAGACTCTAAAACCACAAGAAATTTATCTCGTCTAGATGGAAAGCAATATCTGCTTCATTTAAGAGATATGCACAGACGCACACCTGACCAACGTCACTATCTCCATCTGCCACTAGAACTGCGTCTCTGACTTGTTCTTCTTCTGAATTTTGAAATTAGAGGGGGCAGTTTTTTTTTATTCTTATTAGGAAAATAAAGCAATTTTCTACATTTCATATGAAGAATCAAGAATACCTAACCTGAGTAATCAATCTCCTCGTCTGCAGAGGATCCATCCTTCGGAAGAAGATCAGGCGCCCCGTACCATTTCCTCAATTTCGGCCCTCCTGATAGTACGACAGAATCACAGAAAAATCAGCAATAATTCCGGTGCAGACTGTAGGAAAGAGGCATAAAATAAGACGAGAGGAGCTGTCGGAGACAAATTTTACGATCCTATTGGCAGGTTACCTTCAATGTAGTCGAGGATCTGGTCCATGAAGCTGATTTTCTTCTTCGCCGAACAGAAAACGGATGCTCTCTCCTGCTTCCGGGAATTGGCGATCAAGTGGAAAACTTCCGAGCCCCTGTTGATTCTGAAAAGCAATGAAGCTTGCAGAGTAGGGAGATGAATCGCCATTTCTCTACTCTTTCCCCCTCCTCGTCCAACCGTTTTCCTTATCCCGCGTGGATAACATAAGGTGTATTAAAAATGCAATAAAATATTGGAAACTTTTGAAGTAAAGTTTAACCTTGAAAATTGTTCAGAAACAAATTTTTTCTATTAATTGCATTTAAATAGAGAAAAAAAAACGGACTCAACCCGAACCACCCAAAAAAAAAAAATCTCTACCTTAACTAAATATTTTATTGGGCCGCATTAGCTACTATTCAAGTTCACGTTTTATTAGACGGCTTAACTCTTGGGCTCATAACGTATCGCCAGCCCATGTACAGAGGCATACATTTTTTCCCTCGATTTTTATTTTATTCTTTAAAAAATAAAAATTATACATTTTTTATTTAATAGACGGAATACTTATCTGATTATTTTTCACTATTTTGATAATAAAATTATATATTTGATAAAATAAAAAATTATTGTATTTTATAAAATTATAAATATTATATTACTTAATAATTACTTTTAATTATATATTTATTAAACTTCTTATTGATAAATAATATATTTTTTTATTTTATTATAGGCATTTGTTCGCACTCGCACCCGAACTTATACTGAAAATCCAACTCTCGTATTTTTTATCGATTATATAGGAAAAATAACTAACTCGACATAAATATTAGCACTTATTATTTATTACCGTAAGAATAATACTAATTTCGTATAAAGTTATTGAGTAAAGTTTAAAAATTGTACGTGTAAATATATTTAGCTTATAATAACGATTAATGTTAAAAATAAAATTTTATATAATATAAAATATAAAAGTATTATATATTTATAATATTAGAAAAATTATATTAATTATAAGTAATTACTTTATTAGTAGTAAGCAATAATGGAATAATTCCTTCTTAGATATAGAGTATATAATTTACATGGATATAGTAAGTCTTGGTTGGGCTGCTTTAACGGTAGTCTTTACATTTTCCCTTTCACTGGTAGTACGGGGGAAGAATTGGAATGTACTATTAATTGAATTGAGGAATCAAACCTAGATCGTTTTACAAAGTTTTTTTTTTATTTTCTCTTTTTATTTTTTTTATTTGTTTACTTCTCTTTACTGGTCAAAGAGAAAAAAAAAGTTCTGTTATGAAGTGAATATGCACCTTGGTCTATTGTTTCCTTTTTTTTTTCTGATAATTTAAGAATAATATTCGAATTTTATACTATTTTTGAGTAAATATTTAAAAATTATAATGGATAAGTATATATACAAGTAAAAATAAGAAATGTGTAAAAAGTATTGTAAAATTTTAAAATTATAAATGTTAATTAATTTTTATCAATATACAATAGTTTCTCCCAATCTCCATTTATATATCTTCTATTATTATTACAATAAAAGAGAGTTAATCTTTAGCTTCTCTAAAATACCCATATTCACTTTTAAAATTTCCAATATACCAACCATATATTATTCTATTTACAAACAGACCAACGTGTAAAGTGAATGGGGAGTCCGACCACAGAATATGAACAAGAAGTTGGAAAGAAACACCAACAAACAATAGGCACACCCGTGTGTGTGAACGGTCGATTGGGATTGACATGAATAAATCGGCCTCGGCTTCGGTCGTGGAACGCCTACTACTTTATGAAGTGGTAAAGCGGGACTGTAATCATAAAAGGGGAAGCCCCGTGATCACGTGCTCACGTGCGTGATCGTCTTAATAGAACAACTTGTGATGTAAGCGGGCCCCGAGCATGGTCCCTATGATTTGATGGATCCCATTGGGGTTCCACGAGAGACTTGTCTAGGGTTTTGATTTGTATATGCGTAGTGGGTGAATGAGTGGCATTCCGCTTGTACACTTTTTTCCGTGTAAGTAAATGTAAGTAATGTGCATGATGTTCATAATTTCATGAACGTATATATATTTAATGGCTAGAATATGACAACATAAACCATTCATGAAATAGATAAATAAATATTTTAAATATTTATATATAATATTTACTATTTAATATTCAGCTACATAATTAATATTAACTAAGGAAAAAGTCAAAAGAGCTAGTTTGTTGTGGGATGTTATTGGGTGCTCAATCAAATAAGCCCACAAGGAAGAGAATAAGGAGAAAGTAGGCACAAGTTGGTCTTTGAACAAGACGACTAGACCGATGTGTAATTCGACTTAGACTCAAAGTGAATTAAGAATAAGAAGTATGTGTTAGATAAAAAATCCATAGAGAGGAGTCTTTAAAATATGTTGAGTCGTGTTGAATAAGTTAGACCAGTGCTAAGGAAGTGGGTTTCTAGGTGCAACCGACAAGAATATCGTCTGAGTTTATTATGTGAGAGGGTGAGAACGTGAAGGGTTGGGATAAATCCAAGGGTTTCAAGGATCAACCTTTGACAGAGTTGTCATTAACGCTCAAATGCTCAACAGAAGAGCATTTAGATAATTCAGAAAAGTTTTAAGAAATCTTATTATATTTTAATTTAATTTATATCAATATAATAAATAATAGATATTCTAGATAATATAACAGTGGATAATTCACTATCATTGAACTAATAAATCGAAATACTCATAGTACAACAATTCTAAAATAAATTAATAATTTAAAGTTTTATAAAATAATTTTTCAAAACACACAATAAATCATAAAATGATTTCAGAAACTAAGTATATTTATTAAATAATTTGTTACTAAACACTAGTACTATTTTATCTTGAATTTCTTTTTCTAAAATGGTTCTCTTTATTTGTAATACTCTCATATATATATATATATATATTTGTAAAAAATATGTTAAGAAATTAGGTAAGTAATACTAAGTACAAATACTACTTATGAAGTCGTTTATGATTTCGATTTAGTTATAACTCAAAATAATTAATATAAAATTTGCTAACCTATTATTATGTTTTGAAACTATAGGTAAAAGTAAACATAACTATTAAATAGTATTTTTAACTCATTATCTATGATAATTTATTATTAAATATACGGTATGTATATCAATATAAACAATTAGTATATTCTATTCATATAATATTGGTCGATAATTTTTCGTCTGTACACTAAATATTATCCACATTTCCAACTAATTTCAAATTTGAGTTGGATTTATGGAATATTTCATTATTTTAAATTATCCATATTTCTAACTAATTTTAAATACGTGCAGGGTTTACGAAATATTTTATTATTCTAAATTGTTACATGTAACACTAAATACCCTTAAAATATATGGCTCACCTAAGTATTTGTGTAATAGATATTTCCTATTCCCTAATATAATCATCATTTTTTATAAAATATAATATATTTGAGAGTATTTTATAATTTTTCTTAATATCTATTATAAATATTAAATCAAACATGAAATTGCCTCTCAAATTAGTTTAAATTTTGTAAAAATTTTTAATTCTCGTTATATGTGGCTATAATTACTTAATATTTCCTATCCCTAATATAATCATCATTTTTTATAAAATATCATATATTTTAAAGTATTTTATAAATTTTCTTAATATCTATTATAAATATTAAATTAAAAATAAAATTACCTCTCAAATTTGTTTAATTTTTGTACAAAATTTTAATTCTCAATTTTAAAATTTCGCTATAACTTATAAATTATTGTTATTATAAGTTTGGATCATATAAGTAAAATATTAATAAAAATACCTATAATTATAGTATTGAGAATTGAATGAAAAGATATACATTGTCAAAACATGAATCATTCTCAACACATCTCCATTAGAAAAAAAACATGTAATTAGTTCTCATCTTATCATTGTTGAAGTTATTGACTTCTTACAGCATACTTGAATTCGCAAGAAAAATCATGCACTTTTAAACTTTGTAAATTTAAGATGCCCAAAACTTTTGGAATTTATAAAAAAAAAGCTATGCTCTAATACCATATTAATAATTTCAAAAGAATCCTTACATTTAGACCTTCTACATGATCAATTGAACGATTAGAGTGATATTAAAACCCTAATTACAACAAATTTTTAAAAAGAAATTTGATAATAAATAGATAAAAATAATTTAAAATTTTCATTAAAGAAAAGTAACTTAAAATGTGAATAATCGGTCACCTCTAAACTATTTATAATAAGTCCAACTGCTTCAAAGTAACTAATTTAAATGTAAAAATAACTAATCAATTGACCCAAACTCTTTTTCTTCTAACAAGAAAGTCAACATTTTAATTACTCTTATTCCTAACAAATTTACTCTATAACTTTTCATTTTACTCCAATTAAATAGAGCGGCTCCTTCATCTTCCCATATTCTTCCTCCTCTTTTTGTTTCTGTTGTGTTTGTCTTGTCCTCTTCATCCCATCATACCTATTCATAAAACACAAGAAATATTTCCAATATCCTTTTTTTTACACCCATACTTCCAACAACCTTGCTTGGCCCTAGATAAGGCACTCCTGACATTTATTTGTGTCATTCACCTTCATTTTCCCTGTTTGGTCCTGACCCACCTCCATTTCGTCATCATCCACCCTATGCCCTCCTCAATCCAATAAAAAAAAAGTGGTGGGTTGTTCCACTATCTTCCTAGAGTCTCCAAGCAAACTTCCCAGAATCTCTCAAATTCTATTTTGTATAAAATTAATAAACAATTAGAAAAAAAAAGGATAGATTCTTCATTATTTTGTAGGGCATTCAAGGGATGTGATCGTGTCATGTAGCATGATCCATAACATCCATTCTCCCATGGAACGATTGACCCTCCTACCTACAAAAATGGGAGCACCCATTTCATTTTTTTCGCCTCTTCTTAACCTACATTTGACCCTCATGAACCCGACCATCCTAGTCCCTAGCCACCTTTGGCTTTTTAGTTAGAAATGTATGACCAATTGATTTCATAGGATCCCAACTTGCCTAGTCCATGACGTCTATCATTCTCTCCACTGTCCCAAGGATTCTTTTAGTATTATCCTCCCATATTTTTTCCCTTTAGTGAGCCTAACTTTAGAGGTCCTCCTCCACCGCGCTTCTATGACATTTGACAGCCTCTCCACCTCTGTGGCAACCTCATCACCTTCAGCCCCCTTCACCCTTGTCATGATATGTAATGGTCTCCACCTACTACGGCCACTCAATCTTAGATGTGGCTAATCTTAGTTTTATTGTGAAATATATCTCTTCATGATTATATATATATATATATATATGGGTTGGGATCTATCTATATGAGAGAGGGGACAACTTTTAAGGCATGTTCAAAATTTTTCTTAAGAAGCCAACTAGATTTGACAATTGATGCTCCAAAAAAAATGAAAGGATCAAGGATTAGATTTAGCATGTCTATTGCTTTAGAGACCACTACACTTAATTCCCTTTGCATCTCCTTTTTCTTTCTCTTAGAATTATTAATGTGAAGACCCTCCAAGAAAAAAAAAGAGCAATTTCCTTGCTTGCCCATTACCCACCTCATCCATTTGGGTATCATCCATTCTTATTGGTTTGTTGGGTCCTATATGGTCATCATCCATCCTTTTTGTCCTTATAAGCCATTCCTCCTTGCATTATCAATCAATTAAATAAAAAAAGTGGTGGGTTAATCTAGAAACTCCTATTTTTATTTTGTATAAAATAAAAAAATTGAAAAATTAGGAGAGACCAATATGATGTACATAATTTAAAATTCAACAATATCAATGTACAATAGATCTTTCATCATGATTTAATCTACTCAACATACCCCATAATCCATAATTTATGCCAGCCAACTTGAATCCATATATTGGGGGATTTTGGTCTATGTACGTATTACCATTGGTACAACAATATTATTGAATATATCTTCACTTAATTTGAAAACTCATTGAAAAAAAATAAGATATTAAGAATATTTAAGTGAAAAATATATGAATGTTGTTACATTCTTGGTTGAAAAATTTATCCCTCCAATATTAAATATTTTTTTATCATTATTTATAGGGGCGATCAAATGTATTATATTTGATAATAATAATTATTAAATCCTTTACCATGAAATCTTCTAATATATTTTAATAATTTCTCTTAAATATCAAATATTCTTAAAAAAACATTTTATTTATGATTATTTATATGGATGTTTACTTGTATTTGATATAGGGTCTCCATCTCATATTATATAAATAAATATTATGTGTGGATAAAGTATTTAATTTATATTTATTTAAAATTTATTAATTTTAAGCACAATTACCTTTTTTCTAACCTTACATACTGACCGCGTTATATATCCCTCATTATGATTTAATCTATATGATCAAGAAAGAAAGGGCCGGGTTGGGATCTATCTATACGAGAGGGGGGGCAGCTTTTAAGGCATGTTCAACATTTTGCTGAAGAAGCTAACTAGATTTGACAATTTATGCTCCAAAAATGAAAGGATCAAAGATTGGATTTTGCCTGTCTATTGCTTTAGAGACCACCCCACTTAATTTCCCTTGGAACTTTTTTTTTTCTCTTGCATTAATTTCCTTAGATTTGTTAGGTTTTTGTTCCCCTTCATATATTTTTTTGGGCAAATTACCTAAAAGTATCTAATTTTTTTTTCATTTTAGCATAAAATTTTTCAGTTAAATTTTGAACTAAAATTTTAAATATTTTCAACAATGTCATATAACTCTCATTGTTCATTTTCCTTTGTTGATCAATTAATAGTAAAATATCTTGGATAATCCATTTTTCGAGTATCTAGTGGGAGCTTCAACCTCCAGCAATGGCTACATTAAAGTTGTTGGTGATTTTAATTATACTACACGTGGTTTGCTCCGGGACAGCTCCTCCGTGATCAGGGGCTAAGTTCCGGCTTAAATTTCTGATTTTTTGTATATTTATTAATAAATCGATTAATATGGTTAATTAACTTAATGATATGAATATTTGCATGTTCTAAGGGCACCCTATTTATTTCCTTTCATATGAACAAATTCCTGCCATTCGCCCACTATATATTTCTATCCATATTAATGTAAATCCCGTTAGTTAGTACTGCTTAGTTTAATTGATACAATTCATTAGTTTTGATACTTTTTTTTGTAATATATGAATTATTTGTTTGAGTTGGTCCAACTTATAAAGATTTTTGAGCTATTGTGACTTGTATATAAGGACAAGACATTGAAGAAAGTGTAATTCTTTTTTGCATATCAATAAAATCTTTTATTTTTCTTTCCCATTAACATTCGAAAATCCTTTTTGATTTGTTGAGGGCATTATTACAATCTGAGTTAATTCCATCGGATTGAGCATCATTTGGTTTTAAGATTATGAGATTTTTGTGATTTTTTTATTTTATGGTATTAGAGCATTTAATTGAGATAGAAAAATCAAAGTTAGGGATAATCTTATAAATGATTCATGAAATTGATTTTGATGAATCTTCCAAGGATGCCAAAGGTAGGATGTAACTTTCCATAATTAAGGACGGTGCTTCCAACCACACATACGAATCCCATCATTAAACGTGAATTCTTTGATAATCATGAATTGATTTCCATAAGTATTTTTTATTTACATCTTTTGGACAGACTTGGTGTAACATGGTATTATTCGAAAAGTGAAGTGAGGTTAATTAAGTGTAAACTAAGGTTGAACTAATAAGAAAATTAAACTAGAGAGTATAAAATCAAATTCTAAATTTAGAAAATTTATATATTAATGAGAATGTTAGAAATTTATAAAAATTATGAGTATCAATTTAAAAAGGTCATTTTGCTCTATAATTAAGAAATAAGGAACATGTGATTAAGAATGAGATAGATAATAATTTTTCAAGGATTTCAGTCCCAACTGGTATAAAATAAATTAAGAAAGTTTTAGAAAAATAAATTAAAATGAAAACCAACTAAATTAGCGGTAAATCAATAAGAAAAATATTAAAATTAGGCTAAATAAACTAATTAACTAACCTGAAACTAATTCAAAGAATGTTAAATCGATCAATAAGTCAATTGATAGAGCAAAGTCATTCAAGTCACATCGCACACATGATCAATTCTATCAGGCAAAGTAGAAAAAGAAATTAAACAGTCAACGATGATTTAAACCCAATCATACAACTTCAATCAACCCTGGAATGTGTAATACCGTGTTTTATTAACCCGAAATTTTGGTCGAAATTTTTTTTCAAATTTTAATTTAAGTTTAAACTCCAATTGATATAATTGGAATAAAACTAATTTAAAATAAGATGATAAGGGATGATTTCCAAATATTGTAATTAAGCGGAACAATAAATATTTTTACATATATACATATATATATATATTAAATAATTATATATATAAATATATATTATAAATAAGATCCTTTTACATATAAAAGTAGGTACATATATTTGTGCATATTAATTTCCAAATGTATATAGAGAAAAAAGGGATTTGAGAGTCGAATTTATATCAATATCAAATAAATAAATGCATTAAGTATTAACATATTTTAAGTACATGCATAATTATGTGTCTAGGCTAATTACAAGTGCTACTAAAGGGGGTGCTCCACCCATAACCTTAAAAATATGAATACTTAACAAGTAAGGTAAGTAAAGATGAAATAAACATAAATGTTGGACTTTAGTAAAACTGATAAAGACCTTAGTAAATATTAGACTTGACTGTCCTAGAATCTAAAATGTGACATTCCTTATATATAGCAAACACCCTTGAAAACCTATCCATGATGAGAGTTGGCTATTTGTGGTTACTTGTGTCAAGGATTGAAGTGTGTGGCTTGAATCTCTCATCCACCGGTACCTACAATTTAGGCAAATAAAAATTATATAGGACAATCAAGTCCCTCAAAAGGTTTAATGAAAAGTAATGTATAATAACAATTTTACTTAAATTTTGATATGCTTATGAAAGTGAGAAACAACCCAAATAATCAAATTCATATATTGTATAAGCTAGAATATATGGTATAAACTCTATAGAGTTCTAAAGTATTGATGTTGAATTAATAGTAAATTGAGCTTAGAAATGAAAAGTAATAGATATATTTTTTGAGAGCCTAGTATGAAAAGGGCGAGATAACAATCTATCAATTATTTTTGCTTTATAGAAACTAAATATCATAAAGTTCTATAAAAGTACGGTACCATAGGCAATCCTAGTTTATAATAAAGTTAATTTCTCAACTACCAGTAAACTAAGTGCTAAGATATTGAACCAATTGAGGGAAATACATACTTTATCTAGGATAAATTAGCATTTCAATTAAAGGGAAAAAGTTTTAGAACATAAAGAAATATAATCAAATGGTGAAGATTCAAATCATGATGTTCACAATAATGATAGTTAGAGATTTGTAGTCTATTTGACATTTTCTTGATCTACATATAGTTCATGGACGTCGTGCAAAGCTATATACAAAGTAGAATCCACCATGTTAAAGAATTTCATGCTTCATGAAACTATTAAACCACATAACACATCATTTCTAAAATCTTAGAATATAAGACAATTCATTTACAATAAAAATCAATTTAGATCTTTGCATATGGGTCTAACCAATCCAATACTCATCTAAGTAATGAAATAAGTTACTATAATTTAACATAAATGAGTGGCAGAATAGGAGCAATTACGTGTAGAATTTTTATAGGATGAGAGAGATATCTCTTAGTACATTCATACCTTTATTAGATGAACTTTAATAACTCCTAGCTACTCAAATGAGTAATTAGTTATTAGTTTTAATACTTGACTAAAGTTAAAGGGCGTATCATTTAACATGGGCTATTAAATGAAAGAAATATAAATTACCTAAGGATTGAGGTAACCATGTTAAATAATAAGATTGGCATTAGAGTGCCCATAAGAATCAAAAGTCGAGTTAATGAGAGGAGTGATTTGGGGTATGAATGAGAGTGAGAAAAGGTTAGAATTAGCTTATCATTCATGAATATAAGGGCTGAATTTCATCACTGATTAAAATATATCAAAGAGAAATAATAGAGTAATAACTCTTCCCTATTTAACAAATAATTCTACAGCTATATAAGAAGTTTAGAATAAATGATCAAAGCCACACCAACTAAGCTAAGAGAGCAATTCGAGTAGAAGAGAGCTACCTGGTCCACTAGTCATTTCTCATACCTCAAACATCATCTTTACCACAATCACATTAGATCTACCAGATTAATACCCCCTACCTATGAAATTCTCAATCTCGACATCCACCCTACAACAACCAAATGCAAGAAAAATTGGGAAGTATCGGAGCAAAGAAAGATCAATAAGACCAATCAGGGATTGGTACCTGGGAATCCATCCAGGATGAACATGTCTCTGGATAAAAGGTGAGTGAAAATTTTTACATCATAACCAGTTGGGATGATGAGTACCTCAGAATTTAAAAACCACTACTAAGTGACATTTTAACATCACACTTGGATGGGGTGATGTAAAAAAATACGTGGAAAAACTACTTAACAGTTGTAAGTAGATCATACCCGATTGGTATGATGGACTTCCTGGAAGGGAAGTAGAAAACCCGCTTATCAATTATGAGTGGTGATGTCCTCACGCCTGGTTGGTGTGATGGACAGCTAAAAAGATATTTTTGTTGGAAGTGCTCTCCCCTAACTATGTACCACTGCTTAAACTTTTTGGGAGACCTTCTTGACGGGAGCTCGAATAGCTCATATAGGCCGAAGGCCTCGGTTTTGGAACTTGGGGCTAAAATGCCCGATTTTAAAAATCTCATACAATGGGCCCAAGGCCAGTTGGCACGAGCAGGAGCTTGTAAACAAACATGTGATTAAGCCATGAAAACTTTAATGAATGATGTGTTTAGCTATGGTACCAAGATAGGTCCGACAGACTCGATGGACTGGCAGCAGTGCGACAAGATAAGTCGACGGACCAGTCGAGACAAACAACTGCAGGTTGAGTTGAGGGTTGGGGCCATTGGACCGGTGACACCAAAAATTAAATGGCTTATGAGAAAAACTATTGTTTTGTGCATGCACTAAGGTTCAAGACCATTAAGACGCCCAAGAGGGGTAGTGATGCGTCCTAAGGGCTACTGGATGACATGGTGGAGATAAGGGTAGTCTGTCGTGCCAGTAGTCGAGAAGTTCGACGTAGCTTCTTGCGCATGGGACCGAGGTGGGTCGAGATGAGGTCTCCGTCCTCATATGGACACAAAATATTTTGGGTCTGAGGGTTGAACATCGAAGATGTTCACTTAGACTTCGGGTAGAAGTTAGAGACTTCTATTATGGTGGATGGTAAAGGCGCTTCGATACACAAGTGGGTGCAGTCGGCGTAACTACATCTCGTGAATGTGTGTTAACCCTTCCTGATGAAGAGCGTGTGTTGTATGTGAAACACGCCTAATATGGAAATGGGAAAGAGGATTGTGAAAACTAGAATTTGAGAAAAGATCTTTCCTAAACTCAAAATGAGAATATTTACACATTTTGTACAAAGCTATTTTATGAAAACTCACTCCCAACACCCACTCACTGAGTTGTAGAACTCTCTCTCTCTCTTTTTACCACTTTTCAGGTAACCATGGAGAACCAATCCCAAAGATCCTCATGTAGTTAAAATATATGACATGTATGATCAATTTAATATATACAATTTTGTATAATGTTATTATAGGAAAAATATGAAAAAATGACGCCTTATTCCTTGCGGTTTAGAAGAGGGTGAAACCCTTTATAGACCAAAGTGAGTAGCGGGTTGCTCACGGGAATTCGACCAAATTAGGTCGGGGTGTGACAAAGCGCCACATGACAACGCTGAGAGAGGGCAAAGGACATGCCATGCATGCGACAGAGTACGCCTCTCTCACGCACGACAAGTGCGCCACACACCTTCTCCAACTGACTCACTCGATTCGCAACCTAATTTTCCCCAACTTTGCATGACCCTATCTATCATTTCCCCTATGCATCTTGAAAGGGGATTCTATGAAAAGGTTGGTTACCACCCACTCAAATTTCGTATCAGTAGGGGTATGGACGAGATTCTAACTTCTCCCTCTACTAGTTAAGAGAAATTGAGCTAATATTCAATCAGAAGATCGAATTTTACTTTGAAACTTGAGATAAAAAGCTATTGGACACTCTCAAATACCTGAGCCTTCCAAGATAAAATTCTCTCTCCCTAGACTATCAATGTAATGCCTCATTTTTTTAATAGAAATAAATAAGAAAATTTGAATTGACAACTTTCAAAAAATAAATCGAGAATCGATTTTTACTGGTGTAAACCCTATTTCCTCATAATAAGAAAGTAAAAAATGAGAACCGTAAAATTTCAAGAGAAAACTATGGTTCAAAGTCAATAAAAATTGGAAAAAAGATAACTAAAATGAGAATTAGAAAAATCATGTGTACAATAAAAATCCAAAAATAATAGAAATGGATCATGAACTAAATTGTATTTGAGAATCAGATCAGTTCAGGTGAACCAGGCCTAAATCGGATTGAACCAGAGAAGAACTAGTTCAAAGTTTCATTTTTTTAGGTGACTTAAAAATGTAAATTTGGGAAATTGAAGTCACTAATGTGTAGAAAATTAATTTAGATAAATTTTTAAAAATGTAATTGTTAGAAAACTGGTCGAATTAGACCTAAATTGACCGATTTTTTATTTTGAGTCACTGAACTCGGTCTGATCGAACCGATCAATGGTCAAGTTGGTCAACGGACCGCCTGTCAGGTCAGTGCCTAGCCAACATGTGACACGTGGTGAAGCGCGCCCAGTCAACTGCTCGATCAACATTTGAAAATGTTGACCAATTAGAGTGTACATGTACTTGGTCAACAGTCATACAAAGAAAATTTACGTAATTAGAAACTGACCAATATGAGTGTAACATGTGTCCTTAGTCAACGGTCAATTGAAGACAATCCACGTTAGTTGGGATGACCAATGAGAGGTTGACACATGGCAAAGGGGTCAGGTCAGCGACCGACTAGGATGTCGGAGAACTATCGACCAATCATAACTTGACATGTGGTAAAGCCACGTCGAATGGCCACAACCAATTAGAGGCTGACATGTGACAATGGCATAATGCATCGGGTGGGAAAACTGGTGAATTTAAATTATTCAATTAGAGAATGCCACGTGTCATTGTTAACTAGGGGCTAAATTTGGTCAACGACCACGTAGGAGAAAGCGACCAATGGGAGGTCGCCACATGGCCAATTAATGAATGCTCAAATATTGAGTGGGAGGTTGCGTCAGTGAAGCCAACCAATCACTACATGCCATATGGGAGCTCGCACGCGCACGCACAATGACGTATTCTTCCTTCAGCCAATTGAACATGAGAGGATGCTAAATGACACCATAACTTCAACATCCATTAAACATCTCCAACAAGGGAGTAAATTAGAGAGTTAATGACCGACCGATGGATGGATAGATAGGAACGAAAGTCCTCGAGCTCCCTATATAAATAGCTCCCCTCCATTCATCCTTTCCATCCGTTGAAAGCCTAAATAAGACGAACCACTCTAATTTCGACCATCCCTGAACTAGAGCTCCGACATCAACCCATTTCTTCACCTTCAAACGTACAATTGAGTTCTTTGGAATCTTGAGGAAGTCATCCCTGAAGTGTGTCGGACTCCTTTCTTTTAAAAAATCCCTTCATTTAAAAATTTGGGCTTTTCCATTATTTCTTAGTTACTGGTGTGTTGTCACCCAACACACATTCTTCATCATGAAAGTTACACATATCCGCAAGTCAGTATCACTACTGAACCCGCTAGTGGCTTCGGAGCGACTTTTCCTACCACCCGGATAGAAGTACGACCACTTCTACCCTGAGAATGAGTGGATGTATACGACATCCGACCCCTAATCCCGAAATAACTGCTTCGTGTCCATATGAGAACAGAGACCTCATCCCGTCCCCACCCCGGTCTCATGCGCTTGGTGCTACTCCAGATTTCGCACAGACACCTAGAACGACGAACTGCCCTTATAGCCACCAGGTCGTCCAGTATCCTTAGGACGCATCACTACCCCTCATGGGTGTCTTGATGATCCCGTACTCAAAGTGCATGCACAAACAATATTTTCTTATATTCCCATATAATCTGTGGTGCCACTAGTCCAACGGCTCTGACTCTCAACTCAACCCGTAACTGTTTGTCTTGACTAGTCCATCGACCTATCATGTCACACTACCGCTAGTTAACTGAGCATGTCGGTCCTATCTTGGTACCATGACCAAACAATTCACTTATTAAGTTTTATGGCACATATATCATGTTCGTTTACGAGCTCCTGCTCATGCCAACTGGCCTTGGGCCCACTGTACGAGATTTTCAAAATCGGGCATTTAGCCCCCAAGTTCCAAAACCAAGGCCCCTGGCCTATTAGAGCTATTCGAGCTCCCGTCGAGAAGGTCTCCCAAATAGTTTAAGTATTGACACACAGTCAGGGGAGAACACTTCCGACAAAATAGGTTTTCACTATCCATTATAACAACCGGTATAAGGACATCTCCGTTCACAACTGATGAACGAGTTTTCAACTTCCTTTGAGGAAGTCTCATCATACCAACCGGGTATGATCTACTTACAACTGATAAGTAGTTTTTTTCACATAATTTTCACATCACTTTCTCTAAGTGGTGATGATTAAAACACCACTAAACAGTGGGTTTTTATACCGAGGTACTTATCATCCCCTATCGGGTATGATATAAAATTTCCACCCACAACTGGTAAATGGTTTTTATCTTTAAGTTGTGCTCATCATCCCAACCGGGTATGATGTTAGTAAATCCACTCACTCGTTAATGCCGTGAATTCCACTAGACCGGTTCTTGGTATTCACGCGAGCTTGTCCTTGCTAGCGTTCCCAATACTTCGTGTTCCTACACGATATGAACATCTTGGTTCATTATCTTTCGGCCTAATCGCCTTCATTCATTCCAAATGAACGAGAAAGTCAAACTTTTATTTATTTGCAATTAGGTCCCTAAAGTTATTTCTCTTTAACTTTAAGTCCCAAATGTTGGTTTTTCCTTAAATTGAGTCTCGTAACCTTTAAAATTTATATTGGGACCTCAATTTATTCAATTTCACCAAAAAGGGGTTTAATTTCCTAAATTTCCAATTTGGTCCCCTAATTTTTTCCAATATTACCATTTTGCACTTCCTTTACAAAAATGGTAAGTTTTGCCCCAAAAATTCTAAAATTCCTCAATTGGTTCTCCAACATTATTTTCATGCCCAATTGACCCTCAATTTCATAAAATTACATTGTGGCCCTTTGAATTTTAAAAATCCCCAAATTTCCCCCAATTTCAACTCTTCAACACTACCGAATTTGATTTCATCAAATTGACCAATCAAACACTTCTAATTATTGAAATTGGAGTTGAAATTGAGTTCTTGCATGTTCATACGATTCTAAGAAACTTTGAATCGCAGATTTTAATGCTGTAACGAGCTCAAACGGAGCTTCGTCGGAAAATGAACTATAGAGAGAGAAAGCTTCGATTACTCACCGGTGAAGGCACGACGGTCCGAGCTTTCGATCTGGGCAGATAGCTCTCGTCCTGAGGTTCATCCTAGAATCAAGAATCACATCAATTGATGTGGAATTGGATTAGAATTTCGTCATTGAAATTCGGTCGACCCTCTCTCTAGTACCGATCTAAAATTGTAAAGGGGAGCCGAATTGGCTTACCTTTCGGTCCTAATTCAGCCGTGGAAAGGCTGAGGAAGAATTGGGAGGGCTTGGTTTGGCATGAGGAGGGCTTGAAATGGCCAATTTCAGCTTGGTCGAAATAGGGCAGCTTCGATCTGCCGGAGCTGCTTCACTATTCCATCATGCCGGTGCTTCTCCAACGATTCTCGGATTGACTGGAGTTTGCTATCAGATAGCTGTCTTCTCACCGGTTCTAAAGAGCCCGACCTCTCCTTTCAAGATTAAGAAAAATGTTGAAGTCAAAGCTCTGGTTTAAGCTTCATTGGCAAATGGAGCAGTAGAGAGAGAGAGAGAGGTGTGAGGGTGTGAGGAGAATGAATGGGGATGACCTATGTATTAAATGGGAGAGATTTATTACTAGTATTAATATTGCCATAAATTATTGGTATTAAATTATTTGTATTAATTACAATAATTAAATATATATATATATATATTAATTTATGGTTATTTATGATAAGGAGGTCACCCATTCTCACACTACTCTCGAGTAAGCACGCTTAACTTCAAAGTTCTTATGAAATCTTGTTCACCTAAACCAATTTGGTTTTTGTCTTCTAATTTTTCTTAAATTTCTTTTTCAAAGTTTAGTTAACCCTTTGGATTACCCGAAAGTTGTAAATTTCCATATTGCTTGTTCCCAAATGTAAACCGGCTCATTTTTTTTATTTGTTTGACCGGTTTTTTTCCCAGTTTTCCTTAACTCAAAAGTGCGGGGTTTACAACGCCCTTGCTGGGAAGATATCAAATCTTTTTCTATCTAGAAATATTTTTTGGTGAAACTTCATTTGAACTCAATTCTTGGCTAAATTGGATGATTCAAAGCTTGAAATGATTGTGCAGAGGTAGGGGAGATGATTAGCAGCATAATAGGAGGTAATTAATTAAGTTTAATTAATCAATTTGATGAATTGAGATTTGGGGGGCCAAAATACAATTTTATAGAAATTGAGCAATTTGAGAATTTTTGGAAATTTGGGGATTTTGTGCAATTGACATAAATTGAGGGTCAATTGGTAAATAAGAAGAGTTTAGGGATATAATTATAATTAAAATTAAAATTTAGAAATTTAATTACAATTAAAATGAATATAATGCCTTATTTGTAATTTTGGATAATTTTATTTAAAATAAAATTATTTGGAGGATAAATTTATAAATAAAGTAAATTGAGTAAGTTATGGAAAATAATTGAAAATTTTTTTATTAATAAAATAAAACTTAGGGACTTATTCTTAAATTAAAGAAAACATAGGGATATAAGTAAAAATGTCAGATAATTGATTGATACATTATTCGTGATCATGTATGTGTGAAATGAAGACCTTTAACTACAATCATGAGTCCAACCCGAGTTATCAGAAATTCGTACGGGATGAACAAGTCAAAGATCTTGGGTGAGTGAAATTTTTGGTGTCGAGTCCAATATAACCGATGATGCATACTTGAAAGCATACTTTGTTTAGAAAATCTAATTTCCAGAAATATAATCCTCTCATTGTGTGAAGTCGCTAAAACCTTTTGGGATTATATTTAAAAAAAAATGAAGTATAGTAATAGAACTACATTTGAATAGTGTATGGATACACATCAATGAAAATAGTCTAGTTCCGACCGTCAATGTAGGAAATGGGCGAGATACTTGGTTGAGAAAAAGTTTGCTAGATTTATTTTTTTTTAAAATGGGCCCAATGCCATAATTTTGAAAAGTGAAGTGAGTCCAAATCCTTGTTTTGAAAACTAGTATGAGTGGGCCCAATACCCATGAAAACAAATTAAACCTATAAATAAATTATAATTTAATAGTATAATAAAATTATCACAAATTGATAATGTTTACTAAATTTGCATGGAACTGCCGATTAAGAATCGAGTTGAGACGTAACAGTACATATTTGTATTTAGCATATTGTATATTGTGGAAATTATCACAACTATTCTATTAAGCTAATATTTTTTTTTTATTTTGTATGTGTCACCTAGAATTCTTGGTATACTATTGTTGTGAGGCACCACAAAAGTAGCATAATGAGGGTTGAGCAGAGTTGTCACTTGTTCCCGAAGCTATAGGGGATGATTTGGAGCATGATAAATACAATCACTAGAATAATTTATGGTAATACATCGACATTCAGATAAATGTTTTAGTCTATATTAAAGACTAAAATAATCTACACACACGAATATAACCACTCATCACTACCCAATAGTCAAATTAACGACATTTAGGAGTTTGAGATAGTCACAATACTTAATTGATCTTGATACCCACAATAAACATTTATGTTTCAAAAGTAAAATATAAATTTTATAAAAAATATATATTTTAAAAAAGGATTATTATGCTGAACTCTAAATACTCTTAATATATTGAGTTATATTAGCAAATCTTATCTAATTAATCACAACCTTCTACACTTTTCTATCTTTTGCACTAAAATTAAGAAATAATTGTGCTAATTTAGTCCCGTTAAATCATATTTTATGAAAACTAAGCCCATAACATAATTTGATATGGTACATAATTAAAACATTTTTAAGAGTTTACAAGTAGGTTGTCTTTCGTTATTCCAATTTTTTTTATAATATTCTCTTTCCTGAATTGGAGTGTTTAATTTTGCTTCATCCACCGAGCCTAGAAAGAGAAAAGTAAGAAAGAGATTGTCTCCCCATCTTCTAAATACTCCTATCTTATTATTTTTACAATTTAAACATTATATATGTAAGATGGTATGAAACTTTCACCTTAGTTAATTAGAATCTTTTAGCCACAACATATATTTTTTTTAATTTGTTTAAATTCAACAAAAAATTCTAAAATTATATAACAAATTATCTCATTCAGCATATATAATAATGAAATACCATATAAGATGGCACGTTAGCTTACTTAAAGTTATGATTGCTATCAAATTTTAAATAAAAGATTGAACGTCATAGCACAACACAACATCAAGTGTTTGTTATTAAATAGATCAACTAAAAAATATTATGTCAAAATGAAAAACAATGAGAAAATTATGCTTTTTAAGTAATTAAGCCATATTTTCCAGGAAATTTAACATCCTATTATAACAAAAAAATGTAAAGATTCTGAGAATAATTCTAAAACTACAAATAATTCATGGAAAATTAGATCAACATAATAATTCTTCTCCCATAATTTTTTCTTATCACAAAATTTTCTTATTTATATTTCTTGACACAAAAATTAAGCACAAGGTTAATTGAATTAAGTTTATTGGACTTTAAATCATTCAAATTTAATATGAAAAAGTCAATAAGAGAATAAAGTAAATATTCAGTTAATATGATCTATATGGTTGAATAAGAAAGTATAAGAACTATATTAATGTACATTATAATAATTTAAAAAAAAATCTAAAAGTGTTTAAACAACCCTAAAAATTATTTAATAGTTGTTCATTGATACTTAATATTTAATTGATACAATATCTCCCATAACATAATTTTATAACTCAATCACGGTTTTACTTGGAAAAAGATTTTACCCATCTCATTCTCCTTTTTTTTGCTAAAAAAAAAAAGAAAAGGGAAGTGGAGTCTTCCATTAATAAATGCTGAGTGGCCATGTTGAGGAAAGCTTTCCACTTTATCTTCGAATGAATGATGATGGGTGGGAAGATCTGCCTTTTCCCTTTAGTACGTATCAATCAACAAATTAAAATTCTTCAAATAACTCCCTTTACTTTCTCCCCTCTCTCTCTTTGAAGTATGAACCCATTTTTAAGCTTTACATATAATATATATATATTATATATGTTAAATATTCAAAATTCACAATCTTGTACACAAATTTGTATGTAAATAGTTAAAGAAAACCCTTGTGGAAAGCATCCATTTGATAAGTTAAGAGAGATACTGCAAGTGAACAATACTCCAAAAAGTAAAAATTCTACTAAGGTATACCCCCAACGCATATTAGGATCGAGTCAAATCTTGTCCTCAAACTTTTACTTCTTTACAAGTGGATCCTCTTTGTCCGACCAACTTCCGGCACCTCTTCCTGCCGATTGCATCCGAGCTTTAAACTCTTCAAAGAGTCAGGCCGCTTGCTATGGCTCGATTGGCATCAATACGGGTCGTCTCATAAACCGGCAGTTCGTCCCTGTACGGCCTGTCAATCCCTATCTCAGACAGGTTGCCCAACTCGAAGAGATCCGAGCTAGAACAGCTGCCGCCGTCATTGACATATTCATCATCTTCGCTTAGATCACCGCCTCCACTATCGGAGCTAACTTTATTCCTCCGGTAACCTTCCAACAACCTTCTGGCAGCCTCGGCAACCCTCCCGTTCTCTGCCGTCACATGCTTCTTCAGCTCATCTTCCTCTCCAAGGTTGAACTTACTCCCGCGTGGCTGTGTGTCTTCGTCAACTATCACACTAACAGTATCGAACCTCACCGACCTTTTGCCGACTAGATTTTTGCTCTGGGATGGTAAAGTTTTGCTAAGACATGATCTCGTAAAGGAGGAAGCCGATGAAGGGCACGAGGTCGGAGTCGACTTCGACTTGGCATATTCAAGCTTATGGCTTATCATCTTCTCATCGCTTGTCTGTCCATGTTCCATAGCCATCTTGGCTTTCTTCTTCGTGTTTGCAAAGAGAGAGTTGAGGAAGCTCGCAACCCTACTGCCAGGTGAGACTGGCTGCTTTGACTTCGCTTTCTTCAGCTCCGCGTAAATCTTCATCGCACGAGACTTTTTGATCTTCGCAGGGGCTTCCTCATGATCATGATGAGGAGGAGGCTTCTTCAACTTTTCACGAGACGGTGATAATGTCTTCGACTTTGAATTTCTCTCCGTCCAAACCGGATCTGGCCTTTTCAGCGAGTAACAAGAAAATGAGGAGGATGAAGACGTTGATTTCGGGCAGTAGAAGGAGTCCGACTCAGACGAAGACAAGCTTCCAGACCAGAAGCTAGAGTCGGAGGAGCTCGAGCAGGAAGAGTTGGAGTTTGAGCTCAAAAGTATCGCCGACAGAGATTTTCTGCCGCTAGCTGCGGCCTTCACGGTTGATCCACTCTTGTCCATGATCAACCATGATTTCTCTAAAGTTTCTTCCGCCCCATAATCTCTTTCTCGGTACCAACTCCTTTCCTTCGCGGTTAGACTTAGACCCGTGTAGAAAGCCAGTTCTTCGGGCATCTTACTGCCGCAGCCTTCCTCGTCCATAGAACGGTAGATGGAGTCGAGGAGGGAAGAGGAGAAGGAACGGTTGGAGATGGCTGCAGATGATGAAGATGAGGATTTGGGATGATGAACAGTCTTCCACTCCATTATTACAGCCGAGGTGTTTATACCACATATAAGTAACAACGACAAGGGCTTGGAAAGATCAGTGGGAGGGAGGGAGGGAGAATGGCTGAATGGGAGTGGAGAATATTGTTCGTGGGTGAAGAAGTGGAAGAAGGGCAAGCGAGGCTTCTTCTGTCATAGAGAGAGGCATATCTGTGAGAAGAGGAGAGTGAGAAACAATGAAGCTAACATAGAAGCTGGCATGTTCATTGATGGGTGTGACTTGTGAGTGGGATTTTTGCTCGTGTGAGGGCAATGAGAGCTATATGGGCACGCCTGTGGGATACAGAGAGAGAGAGAGAGGTATAGAGATTGCCTCTCTTCAATCATAATAAATATGAGATAGACAATACTGAGCTAATAAGTAATGGGTTTATGTCATATATGACCTAAATGGACCTCGCTTGAAGGGTTAGATTAATAAACAAGTGAAGAGGTACGAGCGGGATTGGTCGGGATCCAACGTTGTCCGATGGCGTTCCACACGTGACCCCTCAACAGGATGGCCTCCCATAATTCATTATTATTTTTTGTATGGCCCATTATTCATTCTTTGTACAGTTGTGTGCGCAATTGTTTTATAGGTTAAATTATAGTTTCAGATAAAAAAAATTTAAATAAATGTTATTTTTCTAAATAAAACGTACGGAGAATCTGAGTATTTTTTCAAATAAAATATCCCCTCTATAATAATAGTTTACTTGAAATTTTTAATTCATTTTAATCTTTAATATAATAATTTATGATATCATTACAAATTATATAAAAAAATAAATTAATTGTGTGAAATTTGTAATATTTTAAGGTATATATTTAAAATAAATGTAATTTAAATATGATATTTACTTAATAAAATTGTAAGTAATTTTTATATATACTTAATATTTTTGTATAATTAATTAGAAATAAAAAAATTAAATATATTAGACATATATTATTAGTTCTATATATTAATATAATTTTTATAATAATTTTTAAAATTTTAGAATTAAATTTAAGTTATTTATTTGTATAATATTATAATTTATATATAAATATTTTATTTAACTTAAATTAGGTATAATTATTAGTAATAACTTAATATATATTTTAATATTTTATTATATACAAATTATATATAATTAAATTTGTATATAATATCACACCAATACATATTATATGGTTATAAAATTGCTGTGTAATATTAATCTAAACAAAATTTTGATTATATATAAAATTTACTTAATAAACTATTTAAAAATTATAAAATTATATTTATTTTGTGTTAATAATAAAAAATATATCTAATTTAAGTTAAATAATATTTATATATAAATTATAATATTTTAGTAGTACTAAAATTATATAATTTATTATAAAATATTTATAATTATAGAGAATTTGAGATGCATTCGGATAAAATATTTATTTATTATTTAAATTAAATATATATAATTTAGTATTATTAAAATTATACAATTTACTTCCAAAATTTTATAAATAGAAAATATATATTTGTGTTAAATAATAAAAAATTTTAATTATATATAATCACACTTAATAAAATATTTAAAAATTATATATATTTTGTTATTAGTAATAATTATACGTAATTTAAGTTAAATAATATATATAATATAATATTGTACAAATAAATTACATTTTAATAATACTAAAATTATATAATTTATTAAAAAAATTATTATTATAGAGAATAAAAAATGTATTTGTGTAAAATATTTAATTTATTATTTCAAATTAATTAAATAAAATATTAATTGTATGTATTTTTAATTATAATTTTATTAAGTAAAAATAGACTTATTTGTTTTAAATATATAAATAATTTAAATTGATAACGGAAAAATTAAATTATTAGTTAAACCGAATTAAAAATTTTAAGTATATATATATATATATTATTATGTGATTATAATATTAAATTGAATTAAAAGATTTTGTGTAAATTTTACATATAATATAGCAAATACATAATTATATCAATTTATCTAATATCTATCTGATATTGTATTTTTGGTCTCTTATTCTCTATACGTTTTTTTTCACTCAAAACTTATTCTCTTTTGTGTAGTTATCAGTTTGACAAAATCAGTTTAGAGTGTCCCATGAAGAGGCAAAATTGAGTACCCCATGCAATGAGGACTCGATGTATGACCACACTACACTGCGTGAGAAATGCGTAAACAACATATTCCTTTTAATTTGGCTGAAAAAAATAATGGTCTTGCCATTTTATTTAATTTACCCCATAGTATATGGAATACTATCAAACCTGGATATCAATTTATAGGTACTAAAAAAAGTGATGTTGATAGAGTAGATCTTGTTACATTCCATCATATTTGATCATACCACAAATTATTCTAGATTTTGTCAAACTTATTAACAAATAGTCTATTTCTCTATATCTATATGTATTTCATAATTATTGGAATGCTTATAGCCTGTAGATTAGATTTGATGGAGCCATTTTACAGATAATCTTTTCATATTTGTTAGGGTTGGTCATGCTTGCTTAACACGAACCGCGAATGACAGAATGCCTTGGCTATCTGGAGGATGGGTGGAATGGAATGGCTATTCCCACCCAAACTACACTCAAACGTCATAGTCTACCGGGTAAAGTTGGGATATGATTTAAAATTGCACCCAATCAAGTACACCTCACAGCAGTTGTCATGTTTTTTAAGGTAAAAGATTCCAAGGATTAATTAAAAAATAATTATGGGTCGAGAAAGGTACAAATTTAGGCTTTAGCCACGAAAAAAAGGCAAAGTATGGGGGAGAAAGGTTGGAGCATGTGTTGGAAGATCTGGTTAGTGTAGGATGTCGAATTTTAATGTTTAAATAAAATTAGGGTGGTGGGAAGAGAAATTTCGGATAATTTAATTGTATTATAAAATTATGTTTGTACTAACAAAACAAAACCGGTCTAATTATGAGATGATTTGATTATAATTAGTTATTGAATATGGCGTATTATGGTAAAATTTTGAAGGAACATATTCGGGTGGGTAATGGATTATCTGCATAATTTCATCAAATTTGTTCGAATTAATTAATGAAAAATAACATATAATTAAATCTCGTAAAAATTTCTAGCTTTCTAAAAATTTGTATCAAAGTCAGTCGAGACTTTCCAATATGTTTTGGTGGTAGTGTTTTATAAAAATGGAAAATAAAATAGGACATAATATATTGTTTGTGTATTGTCATTTATTCACAAAATAAAGAAAACATAGAGTACTAATATGAGGAGAAGGAGAGAGGAGATAAGATATTGAATAAGAAAAAAATTTATAAATAAGTTTACGGACTTGGATTGAGTAGAATATGGGTGGGTTGAAAATGATGAAGAAGCCCGCACTGGTAGAAACCAAGTCTCATAGTTTATAGGCAAATTTGGAATAAAGAGTTCAACTTAATTTTTGCAAGGAGAAAGAGAAGAGGGTTTGAAAGTCTAGTAATGGCAAGACACATCCATATAGAAGCACAAGAGAGAATAATCCAAAAATTCACAAGTTGAAGAGGTCGAGAAGAAAATGAGCAAGTTGTCAAAGATGATACCAACTAAAAATTAATTCGATGTGATATTATAATAAATATTTAAATTAATTTACACCTAAAAGTAGAATAAAAAATGAGAAATTTATGAAAGAAATTTAAAAACAAAATTTTTTTTAATTATATTCGATTAGAAATAAAATTTAAAGATAGGATCACTGGAAACTTATTAGTACCAATCTAATTTAAATTAAATAATAAGTTTTTAATATAAATATAAATATTTTATTTAAAGTCAAAGAATAACTTGTACGGAAATTAATTAATAAAATATATAAAAATATAATATTATACTAAAAAGATATTTAAATTTTACAAGTGATTATATTACAAATATATTATCTACTAACCCTACGATCATTACTCTTCTTTTCTTTTACCTAAAATGGTAATTCCATGGAGTGAGAATTTGATCTCAACAAAAACTCAAATGTTTTTCTCGGCAAATACTTAAAATGTTTATACATAATATTTTTGTTTATATTTGTAAAATATGCCCTTTAATTTTTTTTTACTTTTACAAAGTATTAATTAATTCGACATGTTTTAAAATTTTTCAAAACTTATATTAAAAACTACGTATCATTTATTCAAATTTATGTGTTTTAACTTTTAAATTTTAAATATTTTATAAAAATTTTTACAACTAACATATAAATGAGGAATTAAATTACGTCACTAACCACATCTGACTTAAAATTAAGTTACTAGTCACACGTCATTCGTAATTATGTTACTAACCATATATCTATATAAAATTATAGAATTTATTCCCACAATATTTGTTCAATCATGTAATGATATTAAATAAAAGGGAATAAAGTTAAATTACCATCCACAGGTGGTCTGAAGTTATGTTACTACCCGTATATGGAGCATGAGAACTCGTGTTAACTACACTGACCAAATTTATTCCACCATTGATATAATCTATTTGACATCACCAAGTCATCATACAATATACTCCTCATTATGACTCCATGAGTCATGAGATACTCGATTCAAGTATCTCTATTTATTTACTCCAACAAATCAGTAGTCCTTTTAGAGTATTATTATCTCTTACCATACGTCTTATAATCCAGTATATATGTGAAACTCGTCCTCTCTAACCATGTAAATCGGAAAAAAAAACTGGTCATTTATATGAGAAAAACTTGGCAATTTAATAAATAAAAAATGATAAATAAGGGTTAAAATGAGAAATTGGAAAATTTCAAATGACCAATAAGTCATAATAATCATGGAGAAGAACTATTAATTGAATTGTATGAGAAAATCGTACTGATAGGTGAACTAGATTCAATCGGGTTGAATCGTGATGAACCAGTTCAATAATTCATTTTTCTAGGTGGCTCAAAAGAGACCAATTTGGAAAATTGAGCCCACCATTTGATAGAAAATAAATTTAGATTAATTTAGAATTCTTTTAATTTTTAGAAAACCGGCCAAATCGGGCCTGAACCAGCCGATTTTTGTTTTTAGGTCATCGAAATCGGTCGGACCGGACCGATCAACGGTCTAACCGGTCAACGGACCGCTGACAGGTCAGCGCCAGTTCAACACGCGCAACCAATCAATGCGTGACGCATGGCAAAGAGTGCTTACCAATCATAGAGAGACACATGTCTAGTCAACGATTATCGGACGCCCAGTCAGCAGCCACACAGACACGAACAACCAATGGGAGGCTGCCACGTGTCCGGTTAACCGGTCAATGACTGGCGCAGCGACTGAGTAGGATCACCGTGTTAGCTGAATCGACCAATCACGTGTCACCACATGGTAGGTCCGCATGTGCGAAGCTCGCACATGCACAATAGGGTTCGATGACACTATTAATCAATGCAGAAAAACCTTTATTTTCTGGCGAGGGAATATTTCCTCCGATTTGAGCATTTTTCGATGAGGATAAGCTCGATCAATATGTAAACTAGTAGAGTAGAGGGTCCCCGAGCTCCCTATATAAAGAGCTTCCCTCCATTTATCCTCTACACACCTCAAACCTCTTCCTCCGAAGAAGTGCTCAGTTTTGCAGCCAAGCTCAGACCATAGCTCCGATTTGGACACTTATCTCAACCTTAGAAGGCGAATTCGGGTCCTACAGACTCTGGAGGAAGTCAACTACTTGACGGCGACCTCCACCCGAGCCGAGGATCGCCGAAGAAGCACCGACGAGCCCAAACAGTGATGCAGCTTCGTTGGTCATGATGCTGCCCTATTTTGCCCAATCTGAATTTGGCCAATTCAGACCCCATGCGGCCGAATCGAGCCCTCCCTTAGCCCCAACAACCATCACACGACCTTCCCAGAGGGAAAAGGTAAGCTAATTCAACTCTTCTTCGTCGAAGCAGTTCGATTCTAGAGAGAGAAAATGTTGAATTTCATTAACCAAATTTCTATTGATTCTGACATGAATTGTAGCAATTCTTGATACTAGAATGACCATGAGGATGAGAGCTACCTTCCCAAATCAAGAGCTCATACTGCCACACCCCCGATAATAAGTTCTTAGAGCTTTCTCTCTCTATCTTCAGTTTTCCAGCGAGGCTCCATTTGAGTTCGTTTTAGACCCAAAAACCCTAATTCAAAGCTCAATCGGATCGTATGGAAGTGAAGGGACTGATTGACATCACAAATTGGAGCAATTAACCCCATTTGAAAGGTCAATTTGAAGAAATCAAATTTGGTCAGTAGAAATGGGTGAAATTTGGGCAAAATTTTGGGATTTTAAAAAATTGAGGGACCTATTGTAAATTTGAAAAAGATTGAGTCCCGATTACAATTTTGAGGAAATTAAGGACACGGAGAAAATTAGAAATCCCAGGGACTTAATGAAAAAAAAGTTAACATTGGGGATCTAAAATCAAGGAGTATAAACTTTAGAAACCTAAGTGCAATAAAACTAAATATTAGGGCCTAGTTGCCAATATATGAGAACAAGAAGGATTTCATGCTAAACTCTTCCTTATAAAGATACTCAAACTGTGTATGGACACCATGGACTAGAACGTGAGTAAAGGGGATCATGACTTTTTGGATGCTATTTTTGAGAAAAGCTAGAGTTGCTCCAGTGGGTCCAAGACCAATGGGCACATGCTTAAACTTGTCAACAAATAGACAAGTTATGAGCTTGTGAAAAAATCTACATAAATGGTAAATTGTGTGATATAGCTATTGAGCCAAGGCCGGGTTGAACTCATTAGACTAGCAGCTACTGAGCCAAAGTTGGGTTATCGAACTCGTTGGGTGGGAGGTAATTGTGTCGAAGATGAGTCAACAAGCTTGTGGGGTTGGTAGCACTAAAGATAATGGTCTTAACTAAAACACTCTTGTTTTTGTATGCTGAAATACAGAATTATTGAGGCGCCCAATATAGGGTAGTGTTAGTTCTAAGGGCTATTGGACGACACAGGGAGCATAAGAGAAGCCTCGTCGTCCACTAAGTCAAGAAGCTATGAGAACTTTATGCGCATTAAGATAAAGGAAGAAGGGGGAGAGGTCTCGTGCCACTATAGCGAACATGAAGATAACTCAAGTCTGGGGGATGGGCGATAGGGCTCACTTAGACTTGTGGTAGAATGTGTGACCTTCTACCAGGATGGTCAATAAATGTATTTCGGACCACAAATGGAGCAGTCGGAGATTACTTTACGAACATATGATCCCTTTTATGATAAAAGGTGTTTGCTTGCGTGCTGAAACTCATTAAGAAATATGGAGATAAACTATGAAAGAAACCCAACAAACCTTCCATAATTTATGATACCCCCACTCACTGAGTTGTAGAAGGAAAGATGCAATCTTGCAAAAAAAATGTACCACCAACCCGCTTAACCGCTAAGGCACAACATGTATAGCTCCTTTATTTTAAGATAGTTTTGGTAATATTATTCTAGGGAAACTAAGGAGAATCAAATTATGTCCGACTTTTAACGATTACTAGAAGGAGAGTATCTTTCTATACCGAGAGTAGTGGCAAGTTGATTACGGGATTCCAACCAAATCGGGTTGGGATATGACATTAGTTATAATAAAAAAGCACATAACCATAAATGCATGTATAACATGATTAAGTTTTCCATTGGAGTTCGACTCTCCACTAGCTGACATGCCACTTGTGTTCTTTAGGGACTTTATGCCCAAAACTCTCTAGGCCTTATTTCACAATCCATTTTAAGGATCAGAGGCTTAAGCCCTCATCTTCTGATGACATAAATCATAGTGTATTTCCATGTAGTTTTTATTTATTATTTCATAAAACCCTATTCAAAAAGGTTATACACATATTCATGGATTTCAAAGAAAATCGTAAAGTGCAATGGTCGGTCTAATCATACTCACAATCAATAAACTCACTCACTATTTTAACAAGAACTTATTCGTACCAATGAATTTCACTTGTCTTGGATGTGTGATACTTGTATGATAGTTTGTTTTATTACTTTATGAATAAAATTGTAAAACACGCCTTTTTGAGCTAAGGAAAATAGGGAAAAGAACTGATCAAACCAAGTGAGGATTCAGAATCAGTTCACAAACCCGATCATTTCTGAACGAGCAATTTGGGAATTTACAACTCTCGGGTGATCCAAAGAGTTTATTAAACCTTGGAAAAGAAAGTTAAGACAAAAAACTAAATTGGTTTAGGTGAACAAGATTCCATAAGAACTTTGAAGTTAATCGTGCTTACTTGAGAGTAGTGTGAGGATGAGTGACCTCTTGGGAAGTATGAATTTTTTTGTAATCTGAAATTTCGGTCAAAAATTTTTATGCCAATGTACACCTTATCATAAATAACTATAAATTAATATATATATAATTATTGGAATTAATATAAATAATTTAATAAATAAATTAAATTATTGGAATTAATACCGAAATTAAATTATTGGAATTAATACCAATAATTTATGGCAATATTAATACTAGTAATAAATCTCTCCCATTTAATACACGGGTTTTATACCTATATAAAGAGGTCATCCCCATTCATTCTCCTCACACCCGAACACCTCTCTCTCTACTGCTCCATTTCCCGGTGAAACTTAAACCAGAGCTTCGACTTCAACATTTTTTTTAACCTCGAAAGGAGAGGTCGAGCTCTTTAGAACCGGGGAGAAGACAACTATCTGATAGCAAACTACAGTCAATCCGAGAATTGTTGGAGAAGCGCCGGCATGATGGAATAGTGAAGCAGCTTTGGCGGACCGAAGCTGCCCTATTTCGGCCAAGCTGAAATCGGCCATTTCAAGCCCTCCTCAGGCCAAACCAAGCCCTCCCAACACTTCCTCAGCCTTTCCACAGCCGAATTAGGACCGAAAGGTAAACCAATTCGGCTCCCCTTTACAATTTTCGATCGGTGCCAGAGAGAGAGTCGACCGAATATCAATGACAAAATTCTAATCTAATTCCGTATCAATTGATGCGATTCTTGATTCTAGGATAAACCTCAGGATGAGAGCTATCTGCCCAAATCGAAAGCTCGGACCGTCGTGCCTTCACCGGTGAGTAATCGAAGCTTTCTCTCTATATAGTTCATTTTCCAACGAAGCTCCGTTTGAGCTCGTCCCCACGTTAAAACTTGCAATTCACATTTCTTAGAATCGTATGAACATGCAGGAACTCAATTTCAACTCCAATTTCAATAATTAGAAGTGTTTGATCGATCAATTTGATAAAATCAAATTCGGTAGTGTTGAAAAGTTGAAATTGGGGAAAATTTTGGGGATTTTCGAAATTCAAAGGGCCAAAATACAATTTTATGAAATATTTTATGAAATTAAGGGTCAATTGGGCATGAAAATAATGTTGGAGGACCAATTGAGAAATTTTGGAATTTTTGGGCCAAAACTTACCATTTTTGTAAAAGGTCAAAATGGTAATTATGGAAAAATTGGGGGATCAAATTGGAAATTTGGGAAATTAAACCCCTTTTTGGTGAAATTGAATAAATTGGGGTCCCAATATAAATTTTAAAAGTTACGGGACTCAATTTGAGGAAAAACCGACATTAGGGACTTAAAGTTAAAGAGAAATAACTTTAGGGACCTAATTGCAAATAACTAAAAGTTTGGGTTTTCTCATTCATTGGAAATGAATGAAGGCTTTTATGCCGAGTATCAATGAACAAGGTTGTTCATATTGTGTAGGAACGCGAAATACTGGGAACGCCAGCAAGGACAAGCTCGGGTGAATACAAAGAACTAGTCTAGTGGAATTCACGGTATTAATGGGTGAGTGGGTTTACTAACATCATACCCGGTTGGGATGATGAGCACAAATTCAAGATAAAAACCACTTACCTGTTGTGGGTGGAAATTTTATATCATACCCTGTACGGGGTGATAATTAACTCGGTATAAAAACCCACTGTTTAGTGGTATTTTAATCATCACCACTTAGAGAAAGTGATGTAAAAATTATGCGAAAAAACTATTTACCGGTTGTAAGTAGATCATACCCGGTTGGTATGATGAGACTTCCTCGAAGAAAGTTGAAAACCCTTTCATCGGTTATGAACGGAAATGTCCTTATGCCAGTCGGTATAATGGACAGTAAAAACCTATTTTGTCGGAAGTGTTCTCCCCTAACTATGTGCCAATGCTTAAACTATTTGGGAGACCTTAACAGTAGCTAGAATAGCTCTTATAGGTCGGGGGCCTCAGTTTTGGAACTTGAGGGCTAGAATGCCCAGATTTTTGAAAATCTCGTACAGTGGGCCCTAGGCCAGTTGGCACGAGCAGGAGCTCGTAAATGAACATGATATATGTCACGCCCCAACCCAGTTTGGTCGGATCCCCGTGATCAACCCGCCACGCTCCCGGTTTATTAAAGGGTTTCCCCTTATTGTAAACCGTAAAGAGTAAGGAGTCCTTTAACCTGCACCTTTTTCCTAGAATAGCATAATCAAAACTGCATGAAATTTAAAACTTTACATACCTGTCTTACCAGCATCTTAGTTGACGATCTTTAAGGGGAGGCTTTCCAGGATTTCCTGAAAGGGATATAAGGGAGGGGGTGAGTACGACTACTCAATGAATAGGTTTTTAAAAGATTTTAACTTTTAAGAAAAACATTTATATGGAGTGTGCCAGACTCTTTTATTTTCAAAAATTCCTTCATTTAAAAATTCAGGTTTTTCCATTATTTCTTAGTTACCACGGTGTGTCATCACCCAACACACATCCTTCATCATGAATATTACACACATTCGCAAGTCAGTATCACTACTGAACCCGCTAGTGGCTTCGGAGCGACTTTTCCTGCCACTCGGATAGAAGTACGACCACTTCTACCTTGGGAATGAGTGGATGTACGTGACATCCGACCCACAATCCCGAAATCACTTCTCCGTGTCCGTATGAGGACAGAGACCTAATCTTGTCCCCACCCCGGTCTCATGCGCTTGGTGCTACTCCAGATTTCGCACATACACCTGGAACGACGAACTGCCCTTATAGAGACCAGGTCGTCTAGTGCCCTTAGGACGCATCACTACTCCTCATGGGCGTCTTGATGATCTCGTACTCACAGTGCATGCACAAACAATATTTTCTTATATTGCCATGTAATCTGTGGTGCCACTAGTCCAACGGCCCCGACTCTCAACTCAACCCACAGCTGTTTGTCTTGACTAGTCCGTCGACCTGTCATGTCGCACTGCCGCTAGCTGACTGAGCATGTCGGTCCTATCTTGGGACCATGGCCAAACAATTCACTTATTAAGTTTTATGGCACATATATCATATTCGTTTACGAGCTCTTGCTCGTGCCAACTGGCCTTGGGCCCACTGTATGAGATTTTCAAAATCAGGCATTTAGCCCCCAAGATCCAAAACCGAGGCCCCTGGCCTATTAGAGCTTATTCGAGCTCCCGTCGAGAAGATCTCCCAAATAGTTTAAGTATTGGCACACAGTCAGGGGAGAACACTTCCGACAAAATAGGTTTTCACTGCCATTATACCAACCGGTATAAGGACATATCCGTTCATAACCGATGAACGGGTTTTCAACTTCCTTCGAGGAAGTCTCATCGTACCAATCGGGTATGATCTACTTACAACCGGTAATTAGTTTTTTTCGCATAATTTTCACATCACTTTCTCTAAGTGGTGATGATTAAAATACCACTAAACAGTGGGTTTTTATACCGAGGTACTTATCATCCCCTACCGGGTATGATATAAAATTTCCACTCACAACCGATAATTGGTTTTTATCTTTAAGTTGTGCTCATCATCCCAATTGGGTAAACCCACTCACCCGTTAATGCCGTGAATTTCACTAAACTGGTTCTTTGTATTCACGCTAGCTTGTCCTTATTGGCGTTCCCGGTATTTCGCGTTCCTACACGATATGAACAACCTTGTTCATTATTACTCGGCATAACAGCCTTCATTCATTTCCAATGAATGAGAAAACCCAAACTTTTAGTTATTTGCAATTAGGTCCTTAAAGTTATTTCTCTTTAACTTTAAGTCCCTAATGTCGGTTTTTCCTCAAATTGAGTCCCGTAACTTTTAAAATTTATCTTGGGACCTCAATTTATTCAATTTTACCAAAATAGGGTTTGATTTCTCAAATTTCCAATTTGGTCCCCTAATTTTTCCAAAATTACCATTTTTCCCTTCTTTTACAAAAATGGTAAGTTTTGCTCCAAAAATTTCAAAATTCCTCAATTGGTCCTCCAACATTATTTTAATGCCTAATTGACCCTCAATTTCATAAAATTTCATTTTGGTCCTTTGAATTTCAAAAATCCCCAATTTTCCCCCAATTCCAACTTCTTAACACAGCCGAATTTGATTTCATCAAATTGACCCATCAACCGTTTCTAATTGTTGAAATTAAGTTTCTACATGTTCATACGATTCTTCAGAAATGTGAATCGCAAGTTTTAATGTCGGGACGAGCTCAAACGGAGCTTCGCCGGAAAATGAACTATAGAGAGAGAAAGCTTCGATTACTCACCGGTGAAGGCACGACGGTTCGAGCTTTCGATCTAGGCAGATAGCTCTCGTCCTAAAGTTCATCTTAGAATCAAGAATCACATCAATTGATGCGAAATTATATTAGAATTTTGTCATTGAAATTCGGTTGATTCTCTCTCTAGCACCGATCGAAAATTGTAAAAGGGAGCCGAATTGGCTTATCTTTCGGTCCTAATTCGGCCGTGGAAAGGCTGAGGAAGTGTTGGGAGGGCTTGAAATGGCCAATTTCAACTTGGTCGAAATAGGGCAGCTTCGGTCCGCCGGAGTTGCTTCACTATTTAATCATGTCGGCACTTATCCAACGATTCTCAAATTGACTGAAGTTTGCTATCAGATAACTATCTTCTCCCCGGTTCTAAAGAGCCCGACCTTTGTTCAAGTCGAAGCTCTGGTTCGAGCTTTACCGGGAAATGGAGCAGTAGAGAGAGAGAAGTGTTAAGGTGTGAGGAGAATGAAATGGGGATAACCTCTTTATATAGGCGTAAAATCTGTGTATTAAATGGGTGAGATTTATTATTAGTATTAATATTGCTATAAATTATTAGTATTAATTTCAATAATTTAATTTAGGTATTAAATTATTGATATTAATTACAATAATTAAATATATATTAATTTATGGCTATTTATGATAAGCACGTTCGCGAGGTCACCCATCCTCAAACTACTCTTAAGCAAGCATGCTTAACTTTGAAGTTCTAATGGAATCTAGTTTACCTGAACCAATTTGGTTTTTATTTTCTAGTTTGTCTTAAGTTTCTTTTCCAAGGTTTAATAAACCATTTGGATCATCTGAAAGTTGTAAATTTTCATATTGCTTATTCCCAAATGTAAACCGGCTTGGTTTTCTTATTCAGTTTGACCGGTTCTTTTCTCGGTTTTCCTTAACTCAAATGTGCGAGGTTTACAATATATGTGTTATAAAACTTAATAAAGTGAATTGTTTGGCCATGGTACCAAAATAGGACCGACATACTCAGTCAACTAGCAGCAGTGTGATATGACAGGTCGACGGACCAGTCAAGACAAACAACTGCGTGTTGAGTTGAGAGTCGGGGCCATTAGACTAGTGGCACCACATATTACATGGCTTGATAAGAAAACATTGTTTGTGCATGCACTATGAGTACGGGATCATCAAGACGTGCATGAGGGGTATTGATGTGTCCTAAGGGCCTTGGACAACCCGGTGAGTACAAGGGCAGATCGTCGTTCCAGGTCTCTATGCGAAATTTGGAGTAGCACCAAGCGCATGAGACTGGGGTGGGGACGGGATGAGGTCTCTGTCCTCATATGGACATGAAGAAATGATTTCGGGATTGTGGGTTGGATGTCGCGTACATCCACTCATTTCCAGGGTAGAAGTGCTCGTACTTCTATCCGGGTAGCAGGAAAAGTCGCTCCGAAGCTACTAGCGGGTTCAATAGTGATACTGACTTGCGAATGTGTGTAACTTTCATGATTAAGGATGTGTGTTGGGTGATAACACATCGGTAACTAAAAAATAATGAAAAAATCCAAAATTTTAAATTAAGGAATTTTTTAAAAGAAAGGAGTCTGGCACACTTTATATAAATATTTTTTCTTAAAAGTTAAAAGTATACCTTTAAAAACCCATTAACTGAGTAGTCGTACTCACCACTCCCTTATATCCCTTTCAGTAAATTTCAGAAAGCCTATCCTTAAAGACCGTCAACTAAGATACATGTAAGACAGGTATGTAAAGTTTTAAATTTAATGCAGTTATAATTATGATATTCCAGGAAAAAGGTGCAGGTTAAAGGATTTCTTATTTTTTACGGTTTACAATAAGGGGAAACCCTTTAATAAACCGGGAGAGTGGCAGGTTGATCACGAGGATTCGACCAAAGTGGGTCGGGGCATGACAAAAATCATATAACTTAGGATTATATTTGATTTTTCTTGGGTAACATGTTACCATCTCGAAAATTTCTAAAAATTAGGGTTTTACTCATGGGTCCGATTCGCTCAATTTACATGTTGACAAACCCATTGTGATTATCACATTCTATCATTTTTCTAAAAAATCTTACGTCATTACCATATTTGGCCACATTTTCTAGAATGTACAAAAATCTTTAATTTTTCCACTTATATGCTTAATTTTTCCAAGTATTTCTTTTAGATATCTAAGTTTTAGTACCATACTCTTCCTTTTGGGAATATAAACTTCACAAGTTTTCCTTTTAGGCCATCATACTTCTTTTAGTCTTATTTGGGTCCATCAATTCTCAATAATCACTTTTGGCACACCAACTTATACGATTTACACTTTTGCCCCTAAACATTTCTTAAGGTTTATTTTAAGTATTTAAGCTTGTAAAACTTATCATTTGATTCTCAAATCTTTTTCATTATTTCTCATAGGTCCCTAAACATTCTTTACATCCTCTTAGAGTTCCCCAAGATTTCTCATTCCTAAATGTGTTCTCTACTTATACCAAAATTATATTTTGGTTCACGATTTGTGTTTTTCAACAAAATATATCTAAAAAATTATGAATAGTACTTGCTCTAGGTCACCATGGTACTTGCTCAACCGGGACTAGTAAGAATAGTACATTTTAGGGTCGTTTTCTAAAGTCCGCTAGAATATGACAGTACTCAGGTTAAGGTCATGATCTCGCTAGACACAGTTACTTAAGCTGTACACCGATTCAGTTAGAAAAATAGCTCCCAAATAACTTCTTAAATACTATAATCACCTTAAACGAATGTGAGAATAGTTTGAAATTATTATTTTACTACATTATGTCATGATTGAAGGAAAGACAAAATTTTATAATTTTATTTGATGTTAATACTTACCAAAATATTAAGAGACTTATGGTGTTTAAAAGTTGGGATCATGATATTTATGTGAAATTTTTATTGATCATGCTTGGCCATCTATTTTATTTGTGGTTGTGGGAGTGTGGTTACTATTTTATCAAGTTGACGTAGATACAGTGGTCGACTCTGTCTCGTCGTTTGCGTTGAAAAGTTTACTTAAGTGGGGTTCTAATAATACTTAAATCATACAATTTAATGGTAATAAAAGAAAATTATGATCTATATAAATATGATTATCAGGAAATAGAGTAAACTAAATTAAAGAGATAATTTTGGTGAGAGGATTTGAGAGGGGTTAAACCTTATATAAATGTATTATAGATATCAAGTTTTATACGATTATTATCTGCTTAAAGAAGTGTATTTTAATAGATACAGTTACGAATAGGTTTTTAGTAAATATTTTTTTTGATTCGACCAATTTTGGTTAATTTTTATATTGTTTATCTTTTGATCAATTTTTATATTAATTTATTTAAAAAAATATTTTAGTTAATTTTATATTATTTAAAATATAAATTTTCTATTTTTAAAATTTTTTTATAAAAATGGTAAAGTTTTTATTTAGAATGAGTTAAATTCCCATTGGAACTAGTTATCAATTATGGTTTGTTTCACTTATTAATTTAGGATCAAAATATTATTTCAAAAATGATTAATATAATTTAGGTTCAAATTTACTTTTTTAACGTCTTAATTTTCTAAATGGGGTTGGTTTTTTTTCCCTTTCCATTAAAATTGTGGTGTTTATATAATTCCTTTTTTTATATTAATGAAATATATACATAACTCTATATTATAAAAATCACCTATGTAATAGCGTGGCGGGATAGTTTTCCGGAGAATTTCTTAATGATTTTAGTTTTTGAAAATCTACATCAAGCCCTCTCCAATTTCTTTCGTATTTTGGTAGTAGTGATAAGCAACAGTTCAAACTATATTCATCTCCAATCCTACAACTTTCCCATGAACTATTATATAGTTAGAAAACATTTTCATAAATATTTCAACAATTTCAACCCCTAAAAAATCATGAGTGAATGTTCACTGTAATATTGGATTTGATCTTAAATCTGTGGAGCTTCAAAGGATAGCAATAAAGTTAATGATCATGGCCGGGGATAGCACAAGATAAATGATATCGAATCAAATATACATAAAATGTGGGACCCACAAGTAACGCTAATCCTAGCTAAAATCTATAAGATGTCAAATATTTTGTAACTCAATTTTTGAACAAATATTTTATTTAAAGTTAATTTATAAATAATGATTTGTTTATTATAAGATTTGACAAATATTTTATTAATAATTTAAATAATATATATTTTTTATTAATAACTTAATTTTTATAAAATGTATTTTTGAATTGGGTTATTAATAAAAAAATTGTAACAAACAAATAAAATGTTTTGAAATAAAGTGAGATATTTTGTTCCTATTTGGTTGCAATATGCCACCAAGAATCCACCCACAACCCACATGACCATCCACTATGGTCTCCATACCACTTAAAAACATGACATCAGCTTTCCTGACTATTTAGTGCATTATTTCTGGATTCAGGGCCAAGGAAAGAATTTTGGACAATTGACCGGTAAAGAGTAATCAACTGAAACGCAAGACAGAAAGAAAGATCAGTTAGAGAAATTACCTGCGACTAGTGATTGCTCAGTTTTGGTGAAGAAAGTAGCTGCCCTTTGCTGGTCATGCATATAAATAGTCAGGAATGCTGTGTTTCCATAATTAGTTCGGATCTGGGAACTGCGGTTTGGATACTCATCAATAATGATATAAATATTCTATATAGATTAGAAGACAGTTGAAACCAGAAATTTGCACAGAAAGATGAATATCATTGATTGAAATGTAATAGGTTTGTCTGTTTAATAAGAAAATTGAAATTTTCATCCCTTCAACATCTACTACTTCATGCATTCGCTTATAAGGTGGGGTCAGATTAAAGATTAGCAGCCTTGCCTCAGAAGTTTGTCGTCCAATTAAACTGGCCTAATTGTGGCTGCTGATATGCCCCAACCTGGGGTACAGGTCCAGCAGCAGCCACACCTACCCCAATATTTCCACCCATCGCAGGACCCAGATGGTGTGCACCAGCAATTGCTGTTGGTTGTGGAGAAGGGTGGTAAAGGCCAGGGAACTGCATATGGGAAGATTGTGTTGCAGCAGCATTGAAGGAGGCATGGCCAGTGTGTGAAGGTAAGTAGGCAGCAGCATGTGGTGTTTGACCTGTCATCCCGTAGTAAGGAGTAGACTGTAGTCCAGCCATTTCTCTTGGGTTCTGTATCCAAATTTCAGAAGCCTCCCCCTGGGTGAGACAAGATGATACCATGGGAATGAAAAAAAAAGGTAAAAGATATATCTGAGCTTCTGCATAATTTTGGTACACAACATAACCATGACTAACATGTGTTTTGAGTAAAAGAGAATAACTGAATAAAAAATGTTTAAAACATATGATTGGCCATATCACCAAATGCTAAGTGTGGAGATTTTCTCCCAGCACACTAGAGCTCAACAATACTACTATTTTTTGAACTATTCAACTAAAAAGTTGTAATTTATGAATAAAAGCAATAATATATCAGTAAAAGCATCAAACAAACTATAACCAACATAACCATGACTAACATGAGTTTCGAATAAAAGAGAGTAACTGAATAAATTGAAGTTTTAAACATGTGGTTGGCCACATCACCAAATGCAAGTGGGGAGATTTTCTCCCAGCACACTAGAGCTCAACAATACTACTATTTTTTGAACTATTCAACTAAAAAGTTGTAATTTATGAATAAAAACAATATATCAATAAGAGCATCAAACAAACTACAAAATCAAGAACAAAAAACATTAAGGGCAAAAACCATCATTTATCTATTTGTAAGATGCATGATTAAAGCACAAATCATACAAATATAAAATGAAAATGATACCATCCTAACTATTTTATCTTCTGTTTCCATAATTTGCTTTTAAAGAATCGTTCCTTAGTTAACTGGTAGAAGCAGAAGCAACCGGACTGCAGCTTCTATCCCCTTAGCTATCCCAACTGTCTACACCATTACAAAAAATGAAAACTTAAAAACTTCTCCTATCACTAAAGTTGTGTAGTTCTTATTGGCATGATTGCCCAAATTAAAATTTCAAGCAAATTGAATATCTACACTGAAAGGAATACCATGCCATTAAGTTAACTTTAACTTACATGATTTAGCTGCTAGGACCTCGACTCTCACTTAAGTATTTTTCTAATTTTATCTACTGTGCATTAGTATATTACTTTTCAAAACAGCAATAGTAACTTTAACTTATCTGTCAGGCTACTAATACTCCATTCCATCGTTTATCTACCGATGTACAATTACTGAAAGGTGTAGCTATAGTAGCAATAAATTCAATCTCTATATGTTTGAGAAGGCTTACCTGCGGATTTGAGACATATATATTGTTGTCCTTGTACTTCATCCTCGAATCATCCATTCCATTTGCGTTTCCCACAACCCCACCAGAGGCATTGACTGCATACCCAGCAGGACCTGAAAAATTTCCAAAACCAGTGGGGCTACCAGCTGGGACTGGCTTGAACTGTTGAATTCCATACTTGAGGCCGCTAGTGCTGAGATGGGAAGTGGCAGCTCCAGGCATCAGCATATAACTGTTCCCATTTGATGGGTGAGGGGAAGGGTAGGCAGGATTGCTGGAATATCCAGGTAAAGCCATTGGAGGTACATAGACAGGAGATAAAAACTGGCGGTATGGCATCAGATTGGCGAAGTGGGAGACATGAACTTGAGGATACATCTGAGCTGCCACAGGGTGAGGGTGCTGCTGCTGATGCTCAAGCGATAGAGTTGATGCTGGTATGTTATTTTCCGCATGTGAAGTTAAGGCCTGTAGATTTAGTCATCAATATAGATTTTAACATGAAGGCTACTTCCCTTAACAGATCACAGTGATGGGCAATTGCTCCTTAAATAGTACATTATGTACATCAAGAGAATACGCAGAAACAAGCTGAAGCTAAAAGCAGGGTAAAATAGTCCCAACTCAGTAAATGGAAATACTATGTTAACACTTCAACAAGTTAACACTACATATCAGATATGTGAGGTCAATTATTGAAGAAACAAAATGCAAAAAGTTTAGAGAAGGACCCGTATGAATGTACTCTATATCAATGCCATGTTTAACACCATACCAGTCCCATCTCACCTAAACATGGCAATGTTCAAGCTATATCAAATAAATTGATCATTCATAAATTCCAAACCCTGTGAATTCTGGTACAAAAGTTCCCAAATTTATTAAGATCCTCAAGGAACTGCTGACCATTAATAGCATGTGTCCCTAATGCAATGCATCCTCATCAGGAACAAGTAATTAATATTTACCCTACTTTGTTATGATGACCAAGACCTACATGATGACTGAGACCTTCAGCTTGACATTTTATTGCAACAGTATTACAGTTAACTCACAATTACATGCAGGAATATGAATATACCTCTGTTGGAGATTGCAAGCTCTGGCCTCGAACAGCTTCCTCCACAGAAGTTCTGAAGTAAGGTAAGTCATAGCCAGCCTGAGGATCATAAGCCTGGAAAAAGACACTTAAGGTATCATAACCTATGCAAGTTAAGTTCGTTTGCAATAACATAACAATGGGGATAGGGGAATATCAATAAAACATATACGGATATGAATAAAGTTTCATCAACCAAAACTCACCGTAAAGCTCGGTATTTCAGAGGGATCTTGCTGCTGATTTGACTCTGAAGGATTATAGGAATGAGTGTCCTCTCGAACCAATCCAATGTCAGAATAACTATCTAAAATCTGAGGATTGGGTTCCTTTTTCTCCGAGGACTGATTGTCAGAGGATGTAGATGATGCTGGAGAATCAGATCTAGAATTTCCAACTCGTTCATCAATTGTATTGTCTGCTTTGCTGACAGAATCATTATCACCCAAAGATACTGGGTCCACTATGGGTGACCTGCCATGAACTACGTATTTAGTCTATTTCATTACAGTGGGGAATTAGATGCAATAAGACCATTATTCACTATCATAATATTTTCTGAGATATTTACTTTCCTAGCAATGTAACGTGCATGTAAGCAGAGAGAAATCACACAGGATATGACAAAACATTAGACAAACTTTTGAGGAATCGACTCTTTAAACACACTTGCGCTAATTTTTGAATGAACCCCATATACTGAAATTCAGAAGGTTGAAAAATTGCAACAGACCCTGTAGCAGATTGGCCATGTGATTCTTCTCTCACTCTTCCAGGATCCAAGTTCTTGGAAGGCTCATACTCTGTGTCAAAGCTGCCAAAAGTCAGCTGATACCGATCAGTGTCAGGAACTCTTATATGTTGTGCGATGATTACATTTGGTGTCTCTTGGATGCTCATTTGGGAAAGTCTGCCCTGTAACTTGGGAGCTTCAGCATCACAGTCTTTTGGTTTATTGTCAGAAGATTGTGTAGATTTAGGTGATCTGGAAACCCCAGAAGAAACAGACTTTTGGCTAGATTTTGGTTTCCATTCCTTAATACCTGGGAACCAAAACAAGTAAAGATATCATCTTGATCCTAAAGATGAGAAAAGTGTAAGTGTACCATGTTAATACAAAAAATAACATAACACAGGTCTAATGTTAAATCTGTCTGCCTTCTGAGCAAAAAACAAATCCATCCAACTTCCTACTACAAAAGCATGCATTTCTTAAGGCATATTCAGAGGGTGTTACAAGAATAGCTATGATCACAGGCAGGAATGGTATCACATCCAAGAAACAAAATTTAGAGAGCAAAGGTTCCCACAAACAGGTTAAATAGCTACATTAATTAAATACAGATATGATACTTAGTAAGTCAATTCAATGACATGATGAAATGAAACTTGTGACATGTTCATATCAAAGTTACACCAACAATGTCATACCTTTCTGATGTCCCATGGTTTGCTGATTTGGTTTGCCACCATACTGACTACTTGACACTGTTCTGTTTCCTGACATTGTAGATCCCAAGGACTGAGTAACAGCAGGTTGACTGAGATGATCAGTCTTAGAAATGGCAGACAAAGATCGAAATGATTCGGACGGAGAATACTCTCTCAACTGTGGGTTTGAAGAAACAGCAGAGGTTGATGAACGCTTGAGAGAATCCTCAGAAGATATCCGCCTGACGCCTACCACACCAACCTCCCGCTTAATAGCTCCAACAGCAGAAGATGCTCTCGAGTCAGGAGATGGAACATGAACTGGGTCTGTTGATGAGTATAGCCCAACCACAGAGTTGCTGGATCCAGATTTGGTTGAATGAGACAGAGAGCTAGCTGCTTTAACCTCCTGACCCCGAGAAATTTTGGTAGGTTCCTCTAGCACTTGTTTCCTAGTGTTGCCTGTATTAGACCATGAGGTCTGCGGATCTCGTGAACTGCTGCTAGGATGACTACAAACTTGAGAATGTCCTTGCCCTCCTGTCTTCGGATTAGTCAAACTTCCAGCGGGTCTACAGAAAACTAATTAGCTAGCATGAACTATACAAGAACCCTCGAGCAAATTTCTAATAAATGAACTAATGGAAGTTTTTGAGACTATCAAGCTTTCTCTTAGGGCTTCCATAAAATTCAAAGATACAATGCACCAATGATACCTCAAACTTACATGAATTGTGCATCGACCAAATAGACCATCTGACAGAGATTCATGAATATTGAATTAAGTGAAATAAACAAAGAAAAACAGCTTTTCAGAGAGACTCATCACATAGAAAAATAAATTATTATTGAACAGTATATGGATAATCCCAGACTAAGTATAATTCTCTCACTTATATTTGAGAACAGCAACTTTGATGGTACATATTAGTGAAACTTTCATGGTTCTAATAATGGACCAGTGAGGAAAATGTGACCCATCTGACTCTTATAAGCAAGTGAACAACCTCACAATACACATTCTCAACCAAACAAACAGTAGGAATATAAAGGGTCTCTATGCAACTAGAGAACATGCTGAAACTCCAAGTCCACAGGAAAGTAAGTTGGACTTTGCAACATACTTTCAGGTCCTCTGAAAGATGTAACAAGCAGGATGAATACAGTAGTTCAGAGAATGTATGATGGAATAGGCATACCCTCGTTCAGAAGTATCAAGTTCTATCTGATGACTGGAGGATGATGGATGTTGCAGAGAGGAAGTCTTCATCTCTACATTAGTACTGCTACTCACCCTATTGTCCCGCACAATACGAAATGCTTTGATGACTGCTCCATCTGTCAAGATCTCAACCATAATAAGATATTAAACATAATGAGATCTATGTAACGTGACCCTAGCTTGGCATGAAATTAAAAAAAGATAGGTACAACTAAATCTACCTACTATGAAAAAAGAAAAAAAAAAGTTAAATGGCATATTTAAGCAGTATCCTAGAAAACCAAAATTGAAAGAGTATTCTAGCTAAATGATACCATAACACAACATACTCTTGCTTGCAAGTAATGAATGAAATGAAAACAATTCCCAAGAGAAAATGAATAAATAAATACATATGTTCACAGATAATGAATGAAATCCTCACTGTTATCAAGCAAATATATATAAATGAATAAATATCGTGTTTGCAACTCATGGAGGCAATCCTCCATATTATCGAACCCAAATGAAAACGTACTTGTGCTTGCAGGCAAAAGTTTTCTTCCATATCCAGGATTTTTAACAGGATTGTAGCCTCCCTTCTGGTCAATATGGGCTAGTTGTGTCGTAGGTTTTACTCCCCGACCAACATCTTCAGCAAGTTTTGCTCGATTAGCCAGATCAGTAAGTTTTGCTTGATTAGCCAGAACCTTCTGTGCTGCAGTCTGAACCAAAAACACACGTTTGGTAAACAGTAATAATTTTTTTACAAAAGTAACAAGGTCATCTGCAGAATGACAAATACAAATGTACACTTAAAACTAAAGGGCACCAATATTGCGCAGAGAAGGAAAAGCTAAGTTTACTTAAAATTCTGCAGTGATTTTCATTTACATGAAATACCTCAATCTTTATCTTTAGAGGGGCAAAAGAATTACGAACTATCTATTAACTAATGATTCAAAAAAATAGGATATGAGTACTCATCCAAAACAATAATAGAAATGAATTCTAATTCAACAGTAAAAATGAAAAGGCAGACAAGAAATTTGAATAAAAGCATGCTTCCAGTAGAAAGTATACTAAAACTGCCACATTACATTGTTGACTAGTGCGTGAGACTCCTAAGTGACAGAACAGACAATTAAGGTGTATTAATGTATCTGCAGTTCTAGATATAAATTGAAGTCGTAATAGAGACAGGTTTGGGACTCTCCTATGTTAAAGACCAGCTACATGGTAGTGTAATATTTCTGCAGTTCTAGTTCTAAGTAGAGTCATAATGAAGACTGATTCATTAGCATACTTCCCTCATTTTTTACTTAAGGACTTCTAACATTAATATCAGGAATATTGAAGGTTCTTCCTAAAATAATCGGATCATATTTACTTCCAAAGTCGAATAGCATAAAATAAATGATCATCGGGTCACTTAAGTCCACATGCTCCCATATAACCTACTAGTATCCACCATTTTCCCTTAGCAACCACATCCATTAAAAAAGCCATTTGATATCCGATCACCCAAAATATCTGAGATTATAATAAAGCAAAGAAATATAAATATTTCAAAATAAAATTCTCAGTATGCTTGACATGCACAAGATAAATTTCCAGTCACATATTTGCCTTGTACCATCTTAAGAAATAGTAAATCAGAATAACCAAGATCCTCCACATTTGTAAGTCTGCAGAATTCATTCTCAAAATATTTGTATTACAGACATAAAATATGAAGCTAAAAGGTATCAAATAAATTACTACCACATTTTCCATCTTTAAAGAATAATATGCAATCGGTTTAAAAAGATACGAATGCCAGCCTAACCGTTAAATCAATATGTACAATTTTAGATGTGTACGTACATCAGCAACATATTGATGTGAAAAGTAACTAATGCCTGCTGAATCGTACCTCCTTTCTCCTATCCCGCTTTCTCTTGACTTCATGAAAAGTATCTGAAAAAAATACTTACATTTAGCTCATTGCTGCAGAATTAGAGTTGAGAATGCATGCTGACAGTCCCTTAGAGTTCCATCTTGGAAAGAAAGATCAAGTATAGTAGAAAGATTGAAAAGGAAACGAAACGTCCACGGTTAACAAATTGTGGGAAAAGGAAATTCTCAGACCATGTAAAATGATATGATAAACCATGAAGGTACCTATAGGCTGGGAAATGCATGACCAGAGTTAAGATGAAGATTAAGAGGTAACCAGTTGGCAACTAAGAGAAAGATACCTAGTCCTAAATGATGAAAAAAGTAACATTCTTAGCTAGGCCATCAAGAAGAGAAAAATCATTTGCTTACCTCTCAGGCCTCCACTAGTTAATCTTTACTGATAATTTTGGATAAAAAGCCAAAATCACAAACAAACTAACATTCCCGTGGCACCTCGTTTCAAAAAAAGGAAGCCCTAGGACATTCTTTAGACGATAGCGACAAGAATTTTTACCAGCTTGGATCAAAGAGCTTAAGACTAATAGAATGCATGTTAGTGATGAACCGAGCCACCGTAAAAGCCAAATCATAAATCAATAACAAGCGGATTCAGAGCCAACGCTTCCCCCCATTCTCGTAAAATTCCTACGAAACCGCGAACGCAACCCATAAAAATACAGTACAGTGAATAACGAAAAAGTGAACCTTGATTGAGCAACTTCTGGATGGTTTCATTAGGGTCCATGCCGTTCTCCTTGAGGGCGGCATAGATATCAGCATCCGCGTGATTCTTTACAATATCTTTGATCGACTGTATGGTGCTGCGCACTCCAGCTGACAGAACTTCAGTCCCCTCTTCCATTCCTGAACCAGTGACCATATCAGAGATTGTCGCAACAGCTGAGCCGGGATGAACCAACCCTACCTACTTATCTACGAAATATGGAGTTAGACAAGGCCACCAGCCTCAAGCGAATCAGGATCTAGGGTTTTGCATTGGAGAAGAAGGCTTCGGCAGAGGGAGGAGTGTGAAGGAGGGTTTTGAAAAAAATGTTCCGCTGACGGTGATCAAACAGCCAAGTGATGCTGAGCTGAAGTGTTCGGTCCTTGCCCCCTGCATTTGAGTCTAATTACTGCAATGCCACATGCGCTTTGGAGCAGACAGCAAAATAGGAATATTACGGAGGTTTTCTTTTTGTACATTAACACGGTGAATAAGTAGGCTTCTGGATGAGCAAAAAAAAAAAAAGTAGGCTTCTCAAAATAAAATACCTCGGTCCGACCCGACCCGAGCCCGCCCCGCCACGGGCCCGGACCTTGAAGACCAGTTAGGCGGGCCCAAGTTTCCTACGGAACAGGCTTGAAACTTGAAATAATATATAGAGAAAATTGTTTAAATAATCTTATCAAAAATCTGATTGCTCTCCCGAAGCCTATCTGTTCGTCCAATCTTATTCCCGAGTAGCGCATCATGTCGCGGGTCTGGTCACTTCCTAAAAAACTCGTACGATAATTTTGGCCCATCCCTTCAAAACCGACAACAGGTTAAGGATTTGGGTGGTAGATTGAATTCATGCGACATGTCCACTAAGCTAATGATACTCTCTGCTCCTAGGGATGATAAAAGATATATACCTAATTCGCCTAATTCAAACTTATTCGAGATTCAATTTTAAATGTAGCATATTCGGATCTGTACTCTTAAACCTATTTCAAGTATTATTTTTAAAAATAATAAAACGGTAAAAAAAAATATAATCAGATTGGGTTGATTTGCCTTTATTTAATTTTTAATTAAAATATCGATTTGACCCAGTTTAATCTCAATTCATCTAATTCGACTAAATTAAAAAATTGTTTAAGTTATTCATATTCTGTTAGATTGTCTAATGTGATTTTATATTTTCACTTCTACATAAAAGTGCTTATTATAAATTAATCCAAATTTATTTTTAAATTAATTGTTATTTTAATTTAATTTTAGTGTTGATATTATAAATTAATTCAAATTTATTTTTAAATTAATTATTATTTTAATTTAATTTTAGTGTTGATTTAATTTCAATTTTTCGATATAAATTAATTTATAAAAATATAAGTTCCGTATTACATACTAGACAAAGACGAAGGCAGTATAAAGTTGGTTATAGATATCAAATAAGATCGATAAACTTGAGATAAAACTACAACTAACTTGAGATAACATTATTACTAACTTGAAATGTGTACCCATTAATAAGATAAGATATGTGGGACTAAAATTCTATTAGGTTATAATGGAATTGATTAGTATTTAACTAGTTTATTTATTTAAAAAATGTTAAAATTATAATATTATACGAAATAAGTATTATTTTTTTAAAAAATTATAATTCAGTATTAAGTTTTATAAAATGAGCATATTTATGATAATTTTAATTTTATTAAAACGCGTTAACATGAATTTAAATAATTATGACATCATTTTTTTCTGTCAATTTAAAGTTATATCTTATATCTGAATTTTAAACATTAAGTTAATTGAGTATAATTAAACTAATGTTCACAAATTTAATTTAATTTAAATGATAATATATTATTTTTATTTATTAATATTTAATATTTTAATTTATATATAAATATTTTATTTAACTTAAATTATATATATTTAAAATATACATCAATTATATATAATTAATATTTTATTTAATCAATTTTAAATAATAAATTAAATATATTAAACAAATATATCTTTAATTCACTATAATTGCAGAATTTATATGATTTTATAATTATTAAAATATCATATTTATTTTAGATATTGTACCATATTATAATATATATATTATTTATCTTATATTAAATATAATTTTTATTAATAACTTAAAATATATATAATTACTTATTATTTTATTAAGTAAAATTTATATATGATTAAAATTTTATGTAATATATACCAGATATATTTTACTTATTATAGAATTTTAATATTAAATTATATAATTTTAGCATTATATATCAAATAAATATAAATTTAATTAAAATTTTTATATAATAAATTTGAAATTTTTAATTAAATAATTTATATATGTACGCCTATAATTTCTATATTTATAGAATTTTGTGAAGTAATAATATAAGTAAAAATTATATATAATTTTTTTAAAAAATATTTATAATTTAAATTAAATTACATATTTATATATAAATTAAGTTATTGTAAATTGATAACGAATATAATATATTATTATTTAAATTAAATTATATTTATCAATTTATTTGATTGTAATCGGTTCAAATCTTTTTAACAACATTTATTATTTATAATTGTATATTTTATTTTAAATTATATAAAAATGAAGTGAAATACAATATTATTTAAAAGAATTAAAATTATTAAAATATATTCATTTTATAAAACCTTTATATTAAATTATAACATTTTAAAGATATGGAAAAATGATATTTAATATAAATATTAAGTGTAATAGTGTAATTTAACATTTAGAAACTATTACTATAATGTGTCAAAATATTAGAATGGCTCTACTTTTTGTCTTTTCTCCAAAAATTAAAATTCAACTTGGTATAACCTAATTTAATCTATTTTTATTTTATTTTATTTATAATATGCTGATTTTATATTTTCAATTCTAGATAAAAAAAAACTAATAATAAATTAATCCAAATTTAATTAAAATTTGTTTTTGAATTAATTTTTATTTTAATTTAATTTTGGTATTGATTCAATTTCAATTTTTTAATATAAATTAATTTATAAAGATATAAGATACAAATTACATGCTTGCTGGAAGGGATTGTACGTGGCTATAAAGTTGGTTATATAGGTCAAATATGATCCATAAAGTTGAGATAACACTACAACAAACTTGAGATGAACTTGAGATAACACTACAACAAACTTGAGATGAACTTGAGATAAGTGGACCCATCAATAAGCTAAGTGGGACTGAAAGTCTATTAGGTTTGAAGTTGGTTATATAGGCCAAATAGGATTGATAAACTTGATATAACACTACAAATAACTTGATAGGACACTACGACAAAGTGGACCTACTAATAAGCTAAGTGGGATTGAAAATCTATAGGATTTGAATGAAAATAACTAGTATTTAACCATCAATGAATTATGATAATATACAATACATTTATTTAAAAAATGTTAAAATTATAATATTATACAAAATAAATATTAATTTTTTTAAATCTTTGAAAAATTATAATTTAGTATTAAACGTTTTATAAAATGAGCATATTTTTGACAATTTTAATTTCAATAAAACACAACATGAATTTAACTAATTATCACATCATTTTTGTCCACATCCTATTATAAGTCAATTTAAAGTTGTAAATAATGGAACTTCTACCTTATATCTGAATTTTAAACATTAAGTTAATTGAGGATAACTAAACTAAGTTCACAAATTTAGTTTAATTTAATTTAAATGATAATATATTATTTTTATTTATTAATATTTAATATTTTAATTTATATATAAATATTTTATTTAACTTAAATTACATATATATTTAAAATATACACCAATTATATATAATTAATATTTTATTTAATTAATTTAAAATAATAAATTAAATATATTAAACAAATATATCTTTAATTCACTATAATTGTAGAATTTATATGATTTTATAATTATTAAAATATCATATTTATTTTAGATATTGTACCATATTATAATATATATATACATATTATTTATCTTATATTAAATATAATTTTTATTAATAACTTAAAATATATATATAATTACTTAATATTTTATTAAGTAAAATTTATATATGATTAAAATTTTATGTAATATATACCACATATATTTTACTTATTATAGAATTTTAATATTAAATTATATAATTTTAGCATGTATATATTAAATAAATAAAAATTATAATTAAATAATTTATATATACACACCTATAATTTCTATATTTATAGAATTTTGTGAAGTAATATAAGTAAAAATTATATATAATTTTTTTAAAAAAATATTTATAATTTAAATTAAATTACATATTTATATATAAATTAAGTTATTATAAATTGATAACCAATATAATAGATTATCATTTAAATTAAATTATATTTTTCAATTTATTTGATTGTAATCGGTTCAATTCTTTCTAACAACATTTTTTATTTATAATTGTATATTTTATTTTAAATTATATAAAAATGAAGTGAAATACAATCTTATTTTAGAAGAATTAAAATTATTAAAAATATATTCATTTTATAGAACCTTTATATTAAATTATAACATTTTAAAGATTTGGGAAAATCATATTCAATATAAATATTAAGTATAATAGTGTAATTTAACATTTAGAAACTAAATGTTTGTATTTTCGCCCCTTCACAATACGACTTTCATGGATTTTTTTTCTCAGACTTTCATCGATATTTTTTTTGGTCAGATTTTGATCGATGTTCATTGTATTTAGAGTTGAAAGGGACATAATATTGAACGAGGATCCATTATCAATGAAGGTTCTTCTGGTCCGGTATCCATTGACTCCAATTAGAAGAGGTCGATTGTGGTTTTGACTCTTAATATACAATTTTTATACCCATTTGCTACATATCCCATTGGTTGGCTTACTGTGCTGCACTCTCCATACTGCTCTCCATACCCATTTTGCAGCAGAAAACTTAGCTTCATTGAAATTAAATTTGATTAAACAATTCCCAATTTTTGACATTCCTAAAAATTTTCTTAGCAATTTTCTTAACATAGGATGGCAATAAATATGTAAAATATATCCCAATATTCTAAATATTATAATATGATTATGTTCATTCAATAGAGGGGACCCCTGACCTCCTTGTTTCACGATAATATCCATTGTATGGGTATATTTTTTCTTGGTGAATATTCTGAAAGAGAGCAAAGTATGACAGAGGAAAATGATAAAAGCTTCGAAGTTTGAGCTGAATAACCCAAAAAACATCAGGGGAGAGGTTAGAGAAAGAGAGAGTGATAGAGATACCAGCCCACTGGTTTTAGAGAGAGAGAGGGAGATGAGTAACTGGCTAGGGTTTTCTCTGACTCCTCCGAGGGTGGAAGGAGGAGATGGTAACAGAAGAAGGGACACCCAAGATGATGCAGATAAGGAAGAACATCCAGAAGAGTTTGAATTGATGGTAGAAGATGATGCAGGGCACCAGGAGAGTCACCACCATCATCATCATCACATCCCCCTCATGCCTCTTCATGGGTCTCTATGTTCTACTCATGAAGATGATCCATTTGGCCGCTCTCATCGGCCACAAGGTACATATGAATATGTATCATCTTGCATGTACTTAATTCGCGCGCTTAAAAAGCTTTATTTGTGTTAATTTGGTTGGCTTCCAGAATTGTTTTTCATATATGTAAACGCCCATCTCTGTTGTCAGGCTGGAGCTACGAGGATCCGACGAGTACGCCGGACACGGGGGTCGAGCGGCCGAAGCTCGAAGACTTCTTCAACTCCCAGCCACCGCAGAACGACCCGGTCCTGGGCTTTCCCGGAAGAGGCTGGAATCATGCTAACGTCAGCAGCGCAAGTGCTAATCATCTCACTCACCCTACCCAGGCCCAGCCATACGCTGCCTACCACGGCCTCGCCGTCCCGCTGTCCTGCTATCACCCGCCTTCCGCCGGGATCACCTCCGTCTCCGGTCTCAAGTCTTGGCTGCGCCAGGCGGCACCGCTGCCACCGCCGTTTCCGGGGGAGATCACAGCTGTCGGAGTTGGGTGCAGTTACCAGCCCCTCTCTTTCTCGGTTAGCCAAGGGAATGAAGGCGGCTGGGACGGTGTGGTCACCGCAGTAGCGCCACCGGCGGCTTTGATGGTGGAGGAAAAAAGGAGCCCCAACGACGAAAAATCCCTAGTGGCAGCTGCTGGGAGAGAAGCAGCTCCTCGGAAATCTATAGATACCTTCGGGCAGAGGACCTCTCAGTACCGCGGTGTCACGAGGTAATCAATTTTCACTCTCATTTTCTCTTGCCATTGCAGAGCATTTTTCCCCATTTCTTTGGTCATTTTTTGAGTTTTCCTTGAAAATTGAGCTAATTCCAAGGATGAACGATATTCCCGAAATTGGAGATTCTTTGTCTATGTCAACCATTAGACATGCAAGCTCATAGCTGTTGTACGCCATGCAATATGAATAGGTCACCTGTCCCCCTTCTCATTTTGTGGATTTATGTTCCCTGGATGTTTCTCAGACATAGGTGGACAGGGAGATACGAGGCACATCTTTGGGACAACAGCTGTAGGAAAGAAGGGCAAACAAGAAAAGGAAGACAAGGTGATCAATAAAAAAACTTTTTTTTTATTGATAAGTTTGTTGATGCTAAGTTATCCTTACAAGACTTGCTGATGACGTATGACTTTTTTTTCCTCCTTTGTGTTTTTGAGTGGAGAGGGCTCTTTAATTCCTGCTGACCTGCTGCTAGTCTCCAACATTTAATGCAGTTTATCTAGGTAAGTAAATTTCTTGCCCTCATATCATGCACCCTGCCGGCCCTTTCTCCGGTCACCTCATTCACAACTTACAAGAAAGGGTATATATAGATTATTAATATGTTGAATCGCGCATGGATACTAATTGTGATGCACATAAAACTTTGCAAGAAAATTGTGAGTATTTGGTCACATAGTAGATTTCCTGAATTCACTGATTTTCTTGCCACCAGATTAATCTAAACATTAGATTTTCACTCTTCAAATTTCTACCTCATATTAGTATTTGTCATGTAATTTTTTGGGTGTTCTTCTTGGGTGCTCTAATGGAATCCGAATCTCAATGCAGGTGGATATGACAAGGAAGAAAAGGCAGCAAGAGCCTATGACCTAGCTGCATTGAAGTATTGGGGTCCAACATCCCATATCAATTTCCCTGTAAGTTTTAAATTTCATTAAACCCCCCAAGTTTTCAACAAATTTGCAATAAACCGGGTGTCTATAATCTCTCAACAAAAATGTCTTGTCTACATTCCAACTTGAATAAGGTAACTAACTGTACAGTGACCTGGGGACATATTTGGACACATTTTCTTCTCAGCTTAGCTATTACGAGAAAGAAATCGAGGAGATGAAGAACATGACCCGGCAAGAATTTGTTGCTCACTTGAGAAGGTAGTAAATGTATATCACTTAACCTCAAATTCATTTTTGGGGATTCTAAGTTTGGTGAAGACATTACTGGTTGATGATAATATGCTGATTTACATTGTCATGAAAAGAGGGCTTATTTGTCTATCCCATAAAAAAAAAAAAAAAGAGAACATCTGACTGACATCATGTGGATAAAAACTTTTGGCAGGAAAAGCACTGGATTTTCTAGAGGTGCATCCGTGTACAGAGGAGTGACAAGGTATCTGCATGATACGTCAATTTCTTCTTGAAAATAAAAAAGAGGAAAGCAGAAAAGAACTTTCTTTCCATTAAGATAATTGAATTGTGTGGTTTAATATGGAAGTATGAGAAATGGGAGTAGAACAAGTTCATGAATTATAATAATTGAGGGGTTGGAACATATTGCCACATGTTTTTCGACTTCCTTCCTCTTACATTGTACCTGGGTACCTCAAAATTGCAGACACCATCAGCATGGAAGGTGGCAGGCTCGAATAGGAAGGGTTGCTGGCAACAAAGACTTGTACCTGGGTACCTTCGGTAAGTTAGATCTGTGTTATTGCATAACCAGTGAAATCATAATGTTTAAGCATAGTTAAATATAGTAAAGCTAATTACATATGTAATTATAATTAATTATTTTAATATAAATAAATAAAATTAATTGATAAATAGAAAAAAAAAACAGAGTAGAAGTGAAAGTTAAAAAGTTATTATGAATTATTGTTAATTTCACTCTTCTCTTGAATATATAGATGTAAGACTAAGTGGGTTGAATTTTCTCGGTGTAAAAGGTACTCAGGAGGAAGCAGCAGAAGCCTACGACATAGCGGCAATCAAATTCCGGGGAACAAATGCAGTGACGAACTTCGATATCAGCAGGTACGACGTGAAGAGAATCTGCTCAAGCTCCACGCTGATAGCAGGAGACCTGGCAAAGCGTGGCATTCCTCAGAAGGAGGCTCTTGAGGATCAAAGTTCTTGTGCTGTGTCGATGGACTCTCATGGCACTCTGACCCTCGCAGCTTCAGCTTCAGCTTCAAGCAGCGACCTTCGTGAACCCCTCCACGAGTTATCTGACAAAATCTTGTCAAGCCCCACTATGAACAGGGAGAGGTGCACTCTAGCAGGCGATAATAGTTCGGGGGATTTCTGTGGTGGAGAAGGTTCTAATTCGAGCAGCTACTTCCCGATGGAGGAAATACATGGGAGGTCATGGGAATGATAGGGACCAAGATGATCTGAGCAGGACTACTGCAAAATCAAGGGCTCCCAACGTTTGCTTTATGGAATCAGTCGAGGGATTAGGGTTTCAGAGTTAGGTAGCATGTGTAATTGTGGAGGAGGAGGAATTCATGATGGCATACCTTACTTTGTTTACTATATTATTATGTAGGGAAGTTTGGAGAGATTATTTGTAGTGTCAAAGGAACTATTTAGGTTATAGGCATGATGGTCTATGATTTTATGTATTGGCCACCCACATGAAGTGCTTGCTATTCATTTTCCATATGTTCTAAGTTAGTACACTTTCTCCTGCCTACCGGCGAGGGGGAGAGGAAGGGATCATGCCTGGAGGCCACCAAGGCCACATCGAACGCCCCCTCATGATCACTTTGGAGATCACTTTGGAGGGCGGACAATTTGAGGGAGGGGGCCACTGACTACTCCTGCCCAAACCCTTAATGTGTGCGTCCCCTCTCTCCTCCCTCCAGCCATAGAGGTCTCCCACTGACTACTCCTGCGCAAACCCTTAATGTGTGCGTCCCCCCTCTCTCCTCCCTCCAGCCATGAGAGGTCTCGCTAGCGGCCTCCCCTCTATGGGACTCCTCCCTCCAGCCATGAGGGACTCCTCCCTCCAGCCATGAGAGGTCTCGCTAGCGGCCTCCCCTCTATTCAACACCGCCCCTTTCACCAAACCCTTAATGTGTGCGTCCCCCCTCTCTCCTCCCTCCAGCCATGAGAGGTCTCGCTAGTGGCCTCCCCTCTATTCAACACCGCCCCTTCCACCAAACCCTTAATGTGTGCGTCCCCCCTCTCTCCTCCCTCCAGCCATGAGAGGTCTCGCTAGCGGCCTCCCCTCTATTCAACACCGCCCCTTCCACCAAACCCTTAATGTGTGCGTCCCCCCTCTCTCCTCCCTCCAGCCATGAGAGGTCTCGCTAGCGGCCTCCCCTCTATTCAACACCGCCCCTTCCACCAAACGCCGGCGGTCCCCTCCCTCCACCCTTCAGCCATGAGAGGTCTTGCTAGCGGCCTCCCTCTCGACCCCTCCTTCCAATCTCATGAGGACGCTTCATGTGTCTCATGAGGAGGCCATTCTTTTCTCAAGCTTATACATTTTCAATATTTTCCTGATGTAACAAATATACAATATGACATTCTTTTATTATGGCACTCAAGATGAAATATTGCAAGTGTAAGAGAAATAATAATGATATGGAAAGTTACAGTTATACGAAATAAAAGTGTAGTTTGTCCCTTTTTTAATAATAAGATTAGGTTATAAATTAGGTCAATTTGCACTAATATATCTACCTTATAATTTAGCGCTGACCTATAAATCAATATACTATATGTATGTGTGTAATTATATAGACTATCTAAGCTATTGGGACAATGAGCGGTTTAGGGTTTTAGTTGGTTGCTAGAGTTCGGTTTGCATTGCATGCAATTGGTTTTCTCTATATGGGTGAGTGGAAAGAAGAGTTTTAATATTATTCATTTAATGTGCAAATATATATTAATTATGAAAATTTTTTATAGCGGATAAATTCATTTATAAATAAATTTTAATAATATATATTTATCCACAAGAAAAATTTTGTAGTTTTAAAAAAACATTAAATATCTTAAAGAAAATATAAGTTTGATAAATTTTGAGTACGAAATTTTCAAATTTATTATTATAAAACGGTAGAAATACTTTTATAACATTGAAATTAAAATTTAAAGTATTTTTTAAAGATGGACATTTATATTTATAAAGAAATATATCAATACATACATAATGTATAAGATTGTATATAGTAAAAAATTATATATATATAAAACATATAGTAAATGGGAAAAATATTATTGATTATTCTGTAAATAGCAAAATTTTAGGGATAATAAGAGAAATTTAGAGAATCAAAGGTAAATGTTTATATATTATAATGTAAATAAAAAATTAAATATTATAATTTTGTGGGTATTTGTGTAAATAATATAAAGTTTAAAATTAAGTTAAAAATTATGTAAACCAATTATAAAGATTATAAATAATGAGGAATTGTTTATTGGATCTAAAATTTTGAATATTAGGATGAATAGATATAATAAAGAATAAGATTAATTTGAAAGATATGGGAAAGTATGAAAACAAAATGAAGATACTAATAGAACTTAGCTGTAGTTCATATTATATTTTAATTTTTTGTACCAATTATAATTTAGGTTGGACTAGATATATAACGTTCAATACATAGGAGTTGATATATAAATATATTAGGTGAAGATGATGTTAAGTTTTATTATACTAAATTAAGATACTATTTAATTTGTAAAAAATGTAATGATATTTATTTATTAAATGTGGGTGATGTTAAATATAATTTGCTATTAAATATTATGTTTATTTTGAAATAAAATATATTTTTCAAAATTATAAATATCATGAAATTATTTATTTTTAAAGAAAAATATGTTAATATTTAAGTTAAAACATCAACAAATTTTTTTACCATAATATCTAAAATGACTTACCATTGACATATAATTGACATAACATATAAATTTTTAAAAAAAAATAACCGTCCTATTTACATACTTGACAATTTTTTTAAAAAAATTACATGTATAATTAATTAAATAATTAGAGTTAAAAAATTTATCTCAATTAAATAAATAGTCAATTTGAACTTATATCCCCGTAATGATGGATCATTATATAACAATATTTTAGGGATATATGTGGCCTAAGATCAATTTTACACTATTTCACCATTAATATTTTCGAATAAATTGCTCTTTTGAGAGATATTTATTAGTATATATTTAATTATTTATTTATATTTAAATGTGAAAACTTTATAGGTAAAATTTGCTATTGGGAGAGATATTCTCTTCCAAATTTTGATACAATTTCAATATATCTTATTTAAGTTAAATTTAATGGTAGTATCAATTATACCATCTCATTTAAAAAATAAGTCAAATTAATAAATTTTTAATAGCTACACTAATTCATTTATAAATCCTTTATTATCGGGTTTTATTTTGGTATTAAAGAATATGAACTGTAATATTACTTTTGTAAAATATAAGACCCAAAGTATAAATTTATAAAAATGGATTACCTATCTGCTAAAAAATATTATTCTAAATACTATGCGTAGGTTGAGCTCTTATTAAAGAAGTTGATATTTAGACCTACAACTAAATTATATATATATTATAAAAATAATTAATTACCCCATTTTATTAAAAATTAAGATTTACTCAAATATTGCAAATAATATTGGTTCGTGTCATTTCCTCCCAACTTCAAATGCCTTTATAAGTAAATTATCTAACTTGGCTAAATGAAGGAGGAAATAAATAATAGTTTTGGGCAACACCTTTTAAAATATTATTGTAAAGTGTGAAAAATGTTAGTTGGCAATTCAACATGCTCATCCCTATTTTTCTTATCAATTAGTTATACTTACTTTATATACAGATTATTTACGGTATATATGCAAAATATTGTTTCTTATTGCGGTCAGTCAATACATTATAGACTCCAATGCGAGGGATGCACCGGACGAGGACAATTCCTTATAGGTAATATTGCTATTATTACTGCACCACAATTCCTTATAGTATAGAAAGATAAATGGGGAAAAAGAAGAAACATTGACATCACTGAAGAGATGTTCAATTCATAATAATATCTATGGTTGCATTCACTAAATTCATATATTTATCTAAGAGTGTTTTTTATTTGAACTAAATGATATTAAATTATTATTAAGAAATATATCAAAATTATCAATTAATTAGTAATTATTAATATTTTAAACCTAGTCCGGTTGATATCATAATAATAATGAATTTAAAAAAGTGAATTGTGATCAATAACAAGATTAATATATAAAGTATTTTTTTAATAACACTGACTTGTGGTGGACTAATACATAAATTCGTATACATCTCTCACCACGTAAGTGACATGATATATGAGAGTAAAATATTATAAAAATCTGTTAATTTAGTGATATTTGCAAGGATTTTCTTGAGTTGTTCCATCAAAAATAGATAAGTGAGTACTTATGACATTTGGTGCCCTAAGAGCTCAACAATCAAACATATTAGTACTTTGAAGAATATATAGAATATACTTAAGATAATATATAGAATATACTTAGAATAAGTTGGAGTAAGGACACAATAATGGTAGAAGACCCTAAAAAACCCTAAAAAACCCTAAAAGACCTATAAACGTGGGGCATGATACACTAAGTTGTTAAACTCATTCATATTCAATTAACCCTTTTAGGTTACAATGGTGAAAAATGAAATGTATTGATGATAAATCTAAATCTAAATCTAAATCAAACATTTCTTACATTTAGTATATAGTTTGTTATGGTTTCCGAATTTAATTTTTTAAAAGTTCAATTTATTAATTTTGAAAAATAATTAAATATATTTTATTTTGAGCTTTGCACTCTGTCAGATTTACAATGATAATGCGTCCATTGTTATAAAACTGGAAAGATGGGGCGGTTGCCTATAGGTCCCACTAGGGAAACTGGGTCAGGGTGTGACAACACGTGGCAACTTGTACGTGCGAAAATCGCACGCGCGAACATAATGTCGACTTCAATTTTTAGATGACAGTACTATTAATAGAACGGTAAATAAAATATTTTCTTTTCATTTCTGGCGCTAAAATATCCACTTTGACAATGGTAATTACGGAGGAGATAAGCTCGACCAATTTGGAAACCGGTAGAGCCAAGGGTACTCGAGTACCGTATATAAAGGGCTACTTCTCATTCATCCTACTCATCCCTCAAAAGCCTCAAGAAGAATAACAGTTCCCTTTCTAGACAAATCACAAATCAGATCTCCGACTTATACACTTTTCTCTACCTTCGAAGGCGAATTCGGATCCCTTGGAATCTAGAGTAAGCCCTCTACCTTCTTGCATACTCCATCCAACTCGAAGGTCACGGGAGAAGCTCCCACAAGCTCGTACAGTACCTTTGCTCCCTCGGTAGTCTACGACCATAGTCGACTGAGCTTCATTCGAGCTACCCTCGAGCCAACCATGACCAAACCAAAGCCCTCCAAACCTTCCCTAAACCGTCGTGGAAAGTCTCCTCCGCAGCCTTTCACCAAAATTTATTGTTCACAATGAGTTTTTACCTGAAAACTAAGTTGAGAAATTCACACAAATCATGCCACCAATTGAGGCATGATTTGATCCAATAAGGATCTTTAAGGAGAGAGATATTCAGTGAAAACAAAAGCTCCGATCACTAGACCCTCCCCGGTGAGTAATCGAAGCTTTCTTTCTACGGGACGATTTTTTGGCGAATCTCCATTTAAGCTCATTTCTAAGTTAAATTTAGTGTTTTAAAGCTTAAAATGATTCATGGGACATAGGACAAATGATTAGAATCATGTTAGGACTTAATTTGGAAAAATTAAAGTTGAATTGATGAAATTCAAGTTGGAGGACTAAATTATAATTTTTGAAAGTTTGGAGACTTAATTGCAATTTTTGAAAAATTAAAAATTTTTAGTAATTAATGAGAAATTACTTAATTGGAAATTTGAGTTAATTAAGGACCCAAATAGAAGATTTGAAAATCTTTGTGATCTAATTGGAATTAAGGTATAACGTAAGGGCCAAATCGTAATTATTGGAAAGTTACAGGTTTTAAGTACAATTACCTTATTATATAGGGCATAATTGCCCAATTCCTTGTAGGGATCTAATTTGGTTCAGGTATAACTTACCTTGAATCGGTTCTCACATCCAATTTGGTTAATGATCTATTTCCATCATATTTGAATCTTAATTGAATATTTGGGGTTTTCCAATTTTCCATTTTGGATCATATTTACCATTTTGTCTCCTATTTACCAATTTAGGTTCAGTTTGATGCTCGATTTTCTCTCGAAGTTTCATAGTTTTTATTTTCGCCTTCTTATTTTGAGATAACAAGGTTTACAAGAAAGCTATACCTCTCTAAACTAACTTTATACATTTTTCGGTGAGTAACTAACTAAACTAATTATAATATTGTAGTTTGACGAGCTGGTGTTGGAAACCAATCTCTCCTATAACTTCAGAAACCCAATTGGGATGAATGCGTTCCAACCCCGATGTGAGTGGGATTACTAACGGCAAGTCTAATTGAACCATCTGCAGTTTTTTATATAATTAACTAAAGTTAGAATAACAAAATGGCATCCACGTTGGCAATAAAATGCATGAAAATGTCAAGAAATCATTCATGTAGGAAGTAATCTTATCATGTCATGCGTAGCTTGAATTAGGTATATTTGATAGCATGATGAACTATAAACTTAGAAATTTGATATGTGATCCATGAGGCATGTTATAAGCATGAAAATGATCATCCTACATGAAGCATGAATACATATGTGTGAGACTGGACATTCATAATTGTAATCATGAAGTATGTTGCTATTGTGCTTGGGTATTGATTAGCATTCATCCAAGAGGGGTAGTGTTGTGAGTTGAGATTGACTAAGAATGGAGAGATAAGAGAATGTGTTTACGAAGGTTCTTAGGTCACACACGAACCCATGAGAGGTCCCTTTGTGCTTGAGTGTGAGGAGTTGGTGGGCTCCCAAGGCACAAGTATACCACATTGCGAGGTACATAGTGGGGCATCATGGTATATAGATGCTTGAATGTCACAATCTCCACATCTCAATGAGGAGACAAACATGTATGATACCTTGAGCTAGCATGATGTACATATCCTCGTCACCCTGGACACTCTCATTTGCGAGGCTCCGGTGGGAGAGAGCATGATCGAACCATGTAGTTAGATGATTAAATTGCATGATGAGCATTGCATCTATATTGGTAGATCAAATAAGAAAGCATGTAGGGTATGCACTTGTATGCATATAAGGAGAAAGAACTTATAGAAATAAAAATATAGAATCACAATTTATCTCATACATTCATTCAAGATAGATTGTATACAATATATAAATATAAAATTAAATACAACATATTAATGATATTGTAACTACCATCGCTTCATTTTCTCCATTGTAATAATTATCTCTTCATTTGTTATTCTTGTCTTCAATATTATCTAGATTATTCCCCTGCAATCTCAATAGAGGTAGTGATATTGAGATTGAATTTTAATCTAAAGTCGGAAAATAACTTTGAAACTGGTTGGATTTGCTCACTCGAGTGAGCAAAAAGTGAAGAAGTGTCAATATATTGATATAAGAGTAATTTCTTGCATGTTGAACTGCACAAGAAAACACAAGCAAAGAAGAAACCCGAAAGTGGACTAATTAATAAAATGATAGATTGATGTGTATACTGGATTTGTGGGGTATATCAGCAATAAAACCATCATAAAACATTGAAATAAGTTTGACCAGCAAAAGAAAGGTAAGCATATTTGTAAACCTCGCTCTTTTGAGTTAAGGACACCGGGAAAAGAACCGGTCAAACCGAGTGAGAAATATAGGACCGGTTCACAAACCCGACCATTTGAGGGTTCATAAAACCTTGAAAAAGAATCTTAAGACAAATTAGAAGAGAACAATCAGACCGGTTTAGATGAACTGGATCCCATCAAAACACCAAATATATACCCATAAATTAACATATACATTTAATTATTAAAATTAATACCCATAATTTAATAACTAAATTAAATTATTGGAATCAATACTAATAAATACCCATCAATTTATGGCAACATTAATACTACTAATAAATCTCCCCCATTTAATACACAATTTTACACCTATATAAAGAGTTCATCCCATTCATCCTCCTCATACCTTGAACACTTATATATATCTCTCTACTCCTCCATTTCCTGGTGAAGCTTGAACCAGAGCTTCGACTTGGACAATTTTCTTAACCTCAGAAGGAGAGGTCGAGCTCTTTAGACTTCGAGGGAAGTTAGCTATCTGATAGCAAACTACAGTCAATATGAGAATTGCCGAAGAAGAGCTGACATAATCAAACAATGAAGCAGCTCCGGCAAACCGAAGTTGCCCTATTTTAGTCGAGCTGAAATCGGCCATTTTGAGCCCTTCCAACACCTCCACAGCCCTCCCATGGTCAAATTATGTCTGAAATGTAAGCCGATTTGGCTACCCTCTGCAATTTCCGATTGGTGCTAGAGAGAGAACCGACAGAATTTTGATGATGAAATTCTAACTCAATTTGGCATCAATTGATACAATTCCTGATTCTAGGATGAACCTTAGGATGAGAGCGATCTGCCCATATCGAAAACTCGGACCGTCGTGCCCCCAACGATGAGTAGTTGAAGCTTTCTCTCTCTACAGTTTATTTTCCGGTGAAGCTCCGTTTCAGCTCGTTCCGGTGTCAAAACTTGCGATTCAAAGTGCTATTGGATTGTATAAAGATGTAGGAACTCAATTTTAACTTCAATTTCAACAATTAGATGTGTTTAATCGGTAAATTTGATGAAATCAAATTCGGCTGTTTTAGTAAGTTGAAATTGGGGAAAAATTGGGGATTTTCAAAAATTCGAAGGGACCAAGATGTAATTTTATAAAATTGATGGTCAATTGAGTATAATAAGAATGTTAGAGGGCCAATTAAGGAATTTTAGAATTTTTGGGGTGAAACTTACCATTTTTTTAAAGGAAGGGCAAAATGGTAATTTTAGATAAGTTGGGGGACCAAATTGGCAATTGGGAAATTAAACCCCTTTTGTGAATTTGAATAAATTGAGGTTCTAAGATAAATTTTAAAAATTTCGGGACTCAATTTGAGGAAAAACTGCCATTATAGACTTTAAGTTAAAGAAAAATAACTTTACCAACCTAATTGCAAATAAATAAAAACTATGGTTTTCTCATTCATTTGTAATGAATGAAGGCTATTAGGCTAATGGATAATGAACAATAATGTTTATATTATGTAGTAACATGAAGTACTGGGAACGCCAACAAGGACAAACTCGCGTGAATATAAATAACCGGTCGAGTGGAATTAACTACATTAACGGGTGAGTGGGCTAATTTACACTCCATACCCGGTTGGGGATGATAAGTACCTTGAAATGAAAACCCACTACTTAGTGGTATTTTAAACATTACAATATAGAGAAGTGATGTGAAAATGACGCGAAAAAACTACTTACAGGTCGTGAGTAGATCATACATGGTTGGTATGATAAAGCTTAATCGGAGGAAGTGGAAAACCCGTTCATCGATTATGAGCGGAGATATCCTCATACCTGGTTGGTATGATGGATAGTTAAAAATTTATTTTTGTCGAAAGTGCTCTCCACTGAATGTGTGCCACTGCTTAAATGATTTGGGAGACCTTCTTAACAGGAGCTTGAATAGCTCTTATAGGTCGGAGGCCTCGATTTTGGAACTTGGGGGCTAATATATCCGGTTTTGAAAATCTCGAATAGTGGGCCATAGGCCAGTTGGCACGAGCAGAAGCTAGTAAATAAACATGAGATATGTGCCATAAAACTTTAAATAAATGAATTGTTTGGCCATGGTCGACAGACCAGTTAAGATAAACAGTTGTGGCCATGGCCATCGCCGGACCATGTGACCTTGCAAAGCTCGACGTAGGTTCAAGCACATGAGACCAGGGTGGGGTCGGGATGAGGTCTCTATCATCATATGGACACGAAGAATTGATTTCGAGATTGATGGTCGAATGTCACGTACATCCACTCATTCTCAGGGTGGAAGTGGGCACGCTTCTATCTAGGTGGCCGGTAAAGTCGCTCCGATGTCACAAGTGGGTTTAATGGACGGGTTGGCCTGCGATTGTGTGTTTTTAACCTTCATGATGAAGGATGTGTGTTGGGTGATGACATACCATGATTAATAAGAAATGATGATAAAATTAGAGATTTGTAATGAAAGGATTTTTTAAAGAAAATAAGGAGTCTCGCACACTGCAATACAAATCTTTTTCCTAAAAGTTAAATTTCAAAAACTCATTCACTGAGTAGTCGTACTCACCCCCTCCCTTATATCCCTTTAAGGAAATTCCAGAAAGTCTACCCTTAAAGACCATCAACTAAGACGCCTACAAGATAGGTATGATAAATTTAGAATTTTATGCAATTTTAATTTATGTTATTCTAGTAAAGGTGCAGGTTTGAAGGAATCCTTACTCTTTACGGTTTATAATAAGGGGAAACTCTTTAATAAACTAGGAGTGTGGTGGGTTGATCATGGGGATCCGACCAAACCGGGTCGGGGTTGACAACTAGAGTGGTATTAGAGCCAGGTTCCTCGAATACATAATCAAGACTAGAAAATATAGTAACTAATAGGATTGATTTTAAATAGATGGCTCCGAGGAGAGTAACCAAGAAAACTAGGAATGACTCTACTCAACACTCTGTCCTCGTAGGAAGACAACCCTAGAAGTTCCCAATGCATAAGGCATGGTAGGAATCTTAAAAGATCAAATGGGGAAGTATCCAGAAAAATGGTACTAGGACATATTGAGGGCACAACTCTAAGTACGAAGGAAACCAAGCATGAAGCTATAAATGCCAGCAAAGGGCGTATAACCTTACCTAGGAGGATGCTTATCAAGAATCTCGTAACTCACTATTTATTTTATGACTACTTTCTGTAATAGGGCAAAAACCCCAATATATTGTACTATTCTAATAATGAAGTACTCCCAATTCCTAGAAACCTTGTCTCTTAAAGAATGTAATCTTATTAGGAAGATGGCCCTAAGAAAAGTAACTAAACAAAATTGCGATTCCATAGACATCATAGAGATCAAGGATAAAGGAATGAATCAAGAAGATTATTAGGCAAAGAAGGCATGACAAGAAAACCAACATGGTAAGGAGTCTAGGAGAACTCTTGGGGTCACTAAGCAATGAACAACCTATTATAAGGTACAAAGGAAATAGGACATGAAATAAAGGACTATCCCACACCACTAGGATTTAGAACAATACTTTCCAAGAAAGACGCTCTCACAGTTATAGGAAATCCGAAAGGATATCATCCCAAGAAAAGCGACTCCAGCTCGTTGTTTCAACCACGGACAAAAGAAAGCTCTTCAAGATTTTAGCAAAGTGGCAGGAAGGAAAAAGGGATAAAGGTAAGACCTCAATAAAACCACACACAAAACAAAAGGTAGCTGAAGAGAATTCTCCCTTAAAGAAGAAAATTCCAACAATTTAGGAGCAAAGAAATGACTACATCCACAAGAGAAGACAAGTCAAGCATTTGACTACAAATGGGATGTCTTGAGATTACAAGTACAACTTCTTTTGGACAAAAAGTAGAGAAGTCAAAATCGGAGTCTCTGACCAATATAACAAAAGTAAGCACACCATAAAAATAAGATAGTCAAAGAGAATGAACGACACCCTAAGGAGGACCGGGAAGTAGTAAGGAATACACCCTAAAAAGGGCACTGGAAGAGTCATTAAGGACAAGAAGATTCGAGAGACAACTGACTCAAGAGAATTAGACAAGGTGAATAGTAGAGGCGAGGCAGGTAACACACTAACACTCGTGAGGGTCATAGATTAAACTCCAACGAAGAATAAAGAAGTGGAAAGGCCAAATATTGGGGAAAAGAAGGATGAAGGAAAATCCTTAAAAAGACCAATGACCAAATTAACGACCAAACATAAGCCAAGAGTGGAGTAGATAAGCCCCTCGCATGATCAAGAGATCTTGAAATAAGGAAGATATGAGCTCTCCCTAAAAGAAATAGACACATATTGAAGTACATGTAAGGATGAGGATATAGTGCAAAAGATGTGCCCACAAGATTTCAAGAGTAAAGGTAAACAAGAGAAGATGACATCAAATGGTGTCATTTAAGAGTAGAAATTCTCTAGAGAAAATGAAAAAAAAAAGAATTTCAGGAGAAAGGGAAAGAATCCTACCAAGGAAGGAAGCCCTGGAAAGACATATGTATCTCAATTAAGAGGAAATGGAACCAACCAAAATGGAAAGACCAAGTACCAAAAAAAAAAAACTCATAAGGGCCTAAGAAGTAAATTAAACCAAAGGAATGGATAAATAGCATGGTAGCATCAAAGAATGTCATAACGAATAGGAGTGGGTGGACTACAATAATAAGAGAATAAAAGAAATAATATATGGGGAATATGGGAGAAGTAAGCCCTCAATTAAGAAATAAATTAGGGAAAACAACCACTGAAATCGGGACAGGTCGTGGTCCATGCTCACTTAATGGAGCCTAAAGAATGGACAGATGAGCATAGTGTAGAGTATATGAAATAAGACCAACAATTAGAAATTACTTAGATAAGGAATGAAAGGAAATTTTAAGACAAATAAGGATTTAAAGTGGGCAATTTCCTCAACATAGAAGAAGGTGCAAGGAAATAAAGGAAGGAATCTCCAAAGGATGGTAAGAAGGTTGAACATGTAACTCTTAAGGTTAAAACCTCTACTTTGAGTAATATAGTAGAGAATGAAACCATAAGAAGGGAACTCCCCAAACAAAATAATCAATACATAGACCAAAAAGAGATCAACTCAAAATAATGAATCGTGAAATTGTCATGAGCAAGTAAGAGTGGATTAAGAAAAAAGGAAAGTCCTTGAATAAAGGATGTCACTAAAGAATAGAAAGGACATAAGAAGGGAAAAATCCTTATACGTCAATAAGTCATCAGGAAACCCAATGATTGGAATTGAAAATATCCAATAAAAAAAGTTGGAAAAGGATGAGTAGGTAAGAGAAATTGATACAGTTATTTGAGACATAACTTCGAAGGCATGATGGATGAGAGGATAATGGTAAAAGGATAGTTGAGGAATGCTATCAAAAGAAAAGTGAGATGAAGTTATACGATCCCTAAAAGGTCAAAAAGCTAACAGAGACCCTCAAGGAGATGTTCTAGAAATCTAATGGATAGAGATGGGTCATAGAAAATGTCATGCTGTAAGAGGCATGTAAGCCCAGCAATCTGGAGGAGAATATGACTCAAAGTAAGGAAGAGTCAACTAGTAAGCATGACAAGGTCGAATATAAAAATTTGGACCAAAGTTATAATAAACAACGAATGGAGGAATGACCAAAATAGGACGAAAATGTGATAACAAAGAAAACCGTGAAAACAAGTACGTAACGCTTGAAATAACATCAAGCTAAGGGTTTCAACTACCAAGAGAATAATTAGACACAGGAATGGTTGGGTATTTTGGAACTCCCAATCCTGAAATCCTAGGCAAGAACACTCAAGAGGATAAATCTTGTCCTATGTAGAGGAGGAAGTGGACATTAAAGAAAATTAACCCAGATGTGAAATATGTGGATTAAGTTTTGAGGACAAAACTCCTAAAAGGACGGAAGAGTTATAAACCCCACTCTTTTGAGTTAAGGAAAACCGGTAAAAGAACCGATCAAACTGAGTGAGAAATACCCGACCGGTTTACAAACCTGACCATTTGAGGGTTAATAAAACCTTGAAAAAAAACCTTAAAACAAATTAGAAGAGAAAAACCAGATCAGTTCAGATGAACTGGATTCCATCAGAACCCCGAAGTTATCTCCTAGGAAGTATATTTTTTTGTAACTCGAAATTTCGGTAAAAATAATTTATGCAAATTTAGTTTTATTAGTATTAATCGTACGCCCTATCATAAATACCCATAAATTAATATATACATTTAATTATTGGAATTAATACCCATAATTTAATACCTAAATTAAATTATTGGAATTAATACTAATAAATACCCATCAATTTATGGTAACATTAATACTAGTAATAAATCTCCATCATTTAATACACAATTTTACACCTATATAAAGAGCTCATCCTCCTCACATCTGAACACTTCTTTCTCTCTCTCTCTACTACTCCATTTCCTAGTGAAGCTCGAACCAGAGCTTCGACTTGGGCATTTTTCTTAACCTCAAAAGGAGAGGTCGAGCTCTTTAGACTTCGGGGGAAGTCAGCTATCTAAGAGCAAACTACAGTCAATCCGAGAATCGCCGAAGAAGCACCGACATAATCAAACAATGAAGTAGCTTTGGTAGACCGAAGCTACCCTAATTCGGCCGAGCTGAAATCAGCCATTTTGAGCCCTCCTCAGGCTAAACCAAGCCCTTCCAACACCTCTACAGCCCTCCCACGACCGAATTAGGACTGAAAGGTAAGCCAATTCGCCTCCCCTCTACAATTTTTGACTGGTGCCAGAGAGAGAACCGACAGAATTTTGATGATGAAATTATAACTCAATTCGGTATCAATTGATGCAATTCTTGATTCTAGGATGAACCTCAGGATGAGAGCTATTTGTCCAAATTGAAAGCTTGGACTATCATGCCCTCGACAGTAAGTAATTGAAGCTTTCTCTCTATATAGTCTATTTTCTGGAAAAGCTCCATTTGAGCACGTTCCGGCGTCAAAACTTGTGATTTAAAGTGCTATTGAATCGTATGAACTCAATTTTAACTTCAATTTCAACAATTAGAAGTGTTTAATTGGTCAATTTGATAAAATAAAATTCAACTGTGTTAGGAAGTTGAAATTTGGGAAATTGGGGATTTTAAAATAATTCAAAGGGACCAAGATGTAATTTTATAAAATTGAGTGTTAATTGGGAATGATAAGAATGTTAGAGGGCCAATTGAGGAATTTTAGAATTTTTGGGGTGAAACTTATAATTTTTGTAAAGGAAGGGCAAAATGGTAATTTTGGAAAAGTTGGAGGACCAAATTGGCAATTGGGAAATTAAACCCCTTTTTATGAATTTGAATAAATTGAGGTCCTAAGATAAATTTTAAAAGTTTTGGGACTCAATTTGAGGAAAAATCGGCATTAGGGACTTAAAGTAAAAGAAAAATATCTTTAGGGACCTAATTGCAAATAAATAAAAAGTTTGGTTTTCTCATTTATTTTTAATGAATGAAGGCTATTAGGCCAAGGGATAATGAACAATGATGTTCATATCGTGTAGGAACATGAAGTATCAGGAACGCCAGCAAGGACAAGCACGCGTGAATACAAAGAACCGATCAAGTGGAATTCACTGAATTAACGGGTAAGTGGGCTAATTTACACTACATACCCGGTTGGGATGATTGGTACTTTTATTTAACAAAAACCTGCTTACCATTTGTGAGTGGGATTTTATATCATACGTAGTTGGGGATGATAAGTACCTCGAAATGAAAACCCACTATTTAGTGGTATTTTAAACATTACAACTAGAGGAGTGATGTAAAAATGACGCAAAAAAACTACTTATAGGTCGTGAGTAGGTCATACCCGGTTGGTATGATGAAGCTTCCTCAGAGGAAGTGGAAAACTCGTTCATCGATTATGAGAGGAGATATTCTCATACCCGATTGGTATGATGAATAGATGAAAATTAATTTTTGTCGGAAGTGATCTTCTCTAACTGTGTGACACTACTTAAACGATTTGGGAGACTTTCTTGATGGGAGCTCGAATAGCTCTTATAGGTCGAAGGCCTCAATTTTGGAACTTGGGGGCTAATATGCTCGGATTTGAAAATCTCGAATAGTGGGCCATAGGCCAGTTGGCACGAATAGAAGCTTGTAAATAAACATGAGATATGTGCTATAAAACTTTAAATAAATGAATTGTTTGGCCATGGTACCAAGATAGGACCAACATGCTCAATCAACTAGCGGTAGTGTGACATGACAGGTCGACGGACTAGTTAAGACAAATAGTTGTAGGTTGACTTGAGGGTCAGGGCCGTTGGACCAGTGGCACCACAGATTATATGGCATGATGTGAAAATATTGATTGTGCATGCACTGTGTTTATGGGACATTCAAGACGCTCAACAAGGGTAGTGATGTGTCATAGGGCCCTGAACGACCTGGTGGGTATAAGGGCAGATCGTTGGACCAGGTGACCTTGCAAAGTTCGACGTAGCTTCAAGCGCACGAGACTAGGGTGGGGTCGGGATGAGGTCTCTGTCCTCGTACGGACACGGAGAATTGATATTGGGATTGAGGGTCGAATGTCGCGTACATTCACTCATTCTTAAGGTAGAAGTGGATGTGTTTTTATCTAGGTGGCCGGTAAAGTCGCTCTGATGCCACAAGTGGGTTTAGTGGACGAGCTGGCCTACGATTTTGTGTTTTTGACCTTCATGATGAAAGATGTGTGTTGGGTGATGACACACCATGATTAATAAGAAATAGCGATAAAAATAGAGATTTGAAATGAAAGGATTTTTGAAAGAAAATAAGGAGTATGGCACACTCCAATACAAATCTTTTTCCTAAAAGTTACATTTCGAAAACCTATTTACTGAGTAGTCGTACTTACCCCCTCCATTATAACCCTTTTCGGAAAATTTTGGAAAGCCTACCATTAAAGACCATCAACTAAGATGCCTGCGAGACAGGTATAATAAATTTAGAATTTTATGCAGTTTTTATTTATGTTATTCTTGGAAAGGTGCATGTTTAAAGGACGCCTTACTCTTTACGGTTTATAATAAGGGGAAACTCTTTAATAAACTGAAAGAGTAGTGGGTTGATCATGGGGATCCGACCAAATTGTATCATGGGGCATAACAATATTGCTAGTTGTTTGGTAAATGTGTCAAATAGACTTTATGATTAATAAAAATATGGGATGAGAGTATCATAGAGAATGAGTAGTATTTGTTCGAATGAGTGAAGTGCAATCGAGATGAAGAGAGAAAGATAAGGGGGAAACTAAGACATCCACCCTAGCGAGGACAAGATTGAAGGGTAGAAAAAGTAAAATGACATTGGAGGAATGATAAATGCTAAGACATCCACTCTAGTGGGGACAATATTGAAGGGTAGAAAAAGAAAAATGACATTGGAGTATTGAGAAATGCTAGTTTGATCAAGCAAGACTATATTGTCAGGATCTAATGATAGTTGAGGATAGACTAATGATTAATTTAGGAGGAGAGATCGATTAAGGTGATTCAATTATAGAAATGACATCTTATGGACGGAGATGCACAAAACATAGAAACGGTAATGGAGAAGTTGTTGTTGAAAAACTGAGATCTGAATATTTGACTAATTTGAAAAACTTATAACTTTTGGTTGTAGGAGATATGAGATTTTATTGAGTAAAAAAAATAGATTTGGAAGAGATAAAATTGATGGTGAAGCCAAGATTTTACTTCAGGGTTAGGCATAAGAGAGGAAAACTATAAGGGTGGCAGTGCATCAAGTGCAGTAGAAAATGAATCATCATTTGAAAATAAGTAGAATGGGGAAGACCAATAGAGTGGAACAAGAATAGAAAATTCTAATTTTGAAGAGCACTTAGAGTAGAAGGAGAAAGACGAGGTTGGGCAAAAGAACAAAGTATTTAACTCTAAATTTGTTAATGGTGGTGAGGAAAAGCCAGATTCCAATAACAAAGAAACATAAAAGAAGTAGAAAAACCACTCAAAATATAGTGTCACCGAGACAAACCAACCAACTTTTGAAAAGGGTGATAATTCTAACTATGAAGAAAGTCAGAAATCTAGTTAAGAACAACAAGAGAAAACATCCTCCATGGAAATTAATATTGGAAATCTTGATGAAGCACCGTTGCAGAATTATACAAATTAATCGGGTGTAGTTCTGATGTAAAATGATGTAGAAGGCAACGAGTCGACCAAAGAAGAAGTTGCTCTAGGGTCGGATGTAGAAGGTGACAAATAGACTAAAGAAGATGTTGCACTAGGGTCGAGTGTAGAAGGCGACAAATCAACTAAAGAAGATGTTGCTCTAGGGTCGGGCTTTTGCCCTTCCCCCCAAGGATCATACTATAAGAGTTTTTTCAAAAAAAGCTCTGATACCATGAAAGAACTGATAGAAACAAAAATATAGAATCACAATTTATCTCATACATTCATTCATGATAGATGGTGTAAACCCTATCCCTTGAAGATAAGGAAATCGAAGAAAGAACCTGTCAACTCGAGTGAGAAAAACTGAACCGGTTCATGAACCCTGACCATTAGAGAAAGGGAAAATTGGAAAATTTACACATCCCGAGTGACCCAAAGAGTCATAAAAACCATGGAAAGAGACTTTGGAACAAATTGGAAAAGAAAACCAAACTAGTTTAGGTGAACCAGATCCGAACCGCATTGAACCGGTTTGGAACGGTTTGAACCATTATTGAACCGGTTGCTAAATTCATTTTTCTAGGTGGCTTAAAATTTAAATTATGGAATTGAAGCAATAATTGGATAGAGAATGAATTTAGATGGATTTAGAAATTTTTAATTTTGAAAAAATCGGTCGAATCGGGCTTGAACTGGTCGGTTTAAGCATTGAAACCGATTCGGAACAGTGTCATCTTCTACCTCCAGATAACGACACTATTCACTCGTCGGAAAAATGAACAACGCCGGTGGAAGGGAAACATTTTCATTCAGGATGTTTCAGGCAATTAATGAGCGCCATTAAGGAGCCAAATGGATGGACAAAAAGTCATCGAGCTCCTTATATAAAGAGATCGTCTACATTCCTTCACCTCACACCTGAAAACTTTACTCTCTCTCAACTACTCAATTTTCCGGCGATGCTCGAACTAGAACTTCGACATTGAGTTTTTTTAGCCTTAGAAGGCGGGGTTAGGTTCCTTAGATTAGGGGAGAAGTCAACTACTCGACGGTAGTCTCTATTTGATCCGAGTATCGCCAGAGAAGCACCAGCGTAATCAAATAGTGAAGTAGCTCTGATTGATCGAAGCTGCCCTATTTCAGCCGAGCTGAAATTTGCTGAATTCATTCCTTCTCAGACCAAAGCAAGCTCTCCTAACACTCCCACAGCCCTCACATAACCGAATTATAGCTGAAAGGTAAGCCAATTTGGCCACCTCTATCATTTCCGATCGGTGTTAGAGAGAGAAACTATGAAAATTTCATTGACCAAATTCTCCCTCAATTCGATAGGAATTGTTGTGATTCTTGATCATAGGAGGAAACTCAAGATGAGAGCTACCTTCACGAATAGAAAGCTTGGAGCACTGCACCTCCGACAGTAAGCTTTCGAAGCTTTATCTCTCTACACAGTTTTCCGGTGAAACTTCGTTTGAGCTCGTTTCGGCCTCAATTCATACGATTCAAAGCTCAATTGAACCGTATGGACGTGTAGGAACTCAATTATATCTTAAATTTCAACAATTAACCACGATTGAATGGTTCATCAAATCGACCAATTTAAAAGGGGGAAATTGGAGGAAAATTATAGGGGAAAATGGGGGATTGCAAAAAATTGAGGGACCAAATTGGAATTTCCAAAAATCGAGGGCCAATTGGCCATGACAAGGATGTTAGAGGACCAATTGGTCAATTTTTTAAAATAATTGGGATCAAATTGCCATTTTTGTAAAGTAGGGGCAAAATGGTAATTTTTAAAAAGTTGGGGACCAAATTGGTAATTTGGAAAACCTGAACCCCTTGAACGATTTTGAGAAAATTGAGCACCCAAAGTGACTTCAGAACTCAATTTGGGGGAAAGTTAGTATTAGGGACCTAAAGTCAAGGAAAAAGAACTTTAGGGACCTAAATGTAATTAACTAAAAAGTTTGGACATTTTCTTTCATACATGAGGAATGAAGGCTATCATGTCAAATATTAATAGATAATGATGTCCAAATCGTATAGGGACACGAAAAATTGGAACACTAGCAAGGATAAGCTAGCGTGCTGGAAAAAACTTGACTAATAAGGAATACACTACGAATATCGGGTAAGTGGGTTTATTCGCATTATACCCGGTTGGGATGATGAGTACATCGGAAATGAAAAATCACTTTTATGTGGAATTTCGACATCACACCCGATTAGAGTGATGTGAGAACTATGCGAAAAAACTAGTTACCTGTTGTAAGTAGATCATAATCGCTTGGTATGATGGACTTTCTGGAATGAATAGAAAACTCGTTTAGTGGTTGTAAGCGGAGATGTCATCATACCCGGTTGGTGTGATGGATGAAAAAAAAAATTTTGTTAGAAGTTTTCTCCCTTAACAGTTTGTCAATGCTTAAAAATTTTGGGAGACCTTCTTAATGAGAGCTAAAACAGCTCAGACAGGCAAGAGGCCTCGGTTTTGGAACTTGAGGGCTAAAATGCCCAGCTTTGGAAAATCACGTACAGTGGGCCCAAGGCCAGTTGGCACGAGCAGGAGCTCATAAACAAACATGTGATATGTATGCCATAAACAAGCATTTGTTTACGAACTTCTGCTCGTGCCTATGAGATTTTCAAAATCGGGCATATTAGCCCCCAAGTTCCAAAACCAAGGCATCCGACCTATCTGAGCTATTTGAGCTCCCGTGAAGAAGGTCTCCCAAAAAGTATAAGCAGTGGTACACAGTTAGGGGAGAGCACTTCTGACAAAAATAACCTCAAGAAAAATTTTACATAATAATATATATTGGGGTAGAGAATCGGGGTTGGGACATGAATTGGCTCTCCCAAGCCTACTCACTGGGTGGGTCAGGAGTTCACTTCCCTCCCAAACATTTTTCAGGTAGTTGAAGGGAGTCTCATGCACGACCAATGGAACACTCAAACACATGCCCATCCTTAAAGTATAAAATTTAATGACCCAATACGAGATTATCTTTATTAAGTGTTGTAGTTCCCCTGATTTTCATAACATGTACGTATTTATAAACATGTTTTTGAGGACTATGATGTAATTGTTTAAGTTGTATATAAATGTATTAAATTTTTCATATTCTGAGTCCTGGCCTAGTTAGTATTACAAGGGTGGTATCCACCTTACCAACAAGGGTGATCCCCTAGTTGATAAGGAGACGGTGACGGATTGTGTGACGGATTGTAAGTCTACTCAATAACCCTAGGCATTATAGATAATATTTATGATTTGTGGAGTAAATTTATTATTAAAACATGGATAATAATAAATGAAAGAAATGATTTAGGTAGATAGTAATAAAAGTAGTGTGATTTTGGATGCATAATTATTGATTAAATGATTTAGATAAGAGGATAGTAATAAATGTGCTATTGTGATTTGAGATGCATCATTATTGATTAATTAATTTATATAAATGGATAGTAATAAAAGCTGTACTTGTGATTTGAATACATTAGATTATTTTATTATTTTGATGGATTCTTATGGTTTGCAATAATGATGTTAGATGTACGTTGGAATACATTGCATAATTAAAATAAGATTTGGCGAACTCTCACTTGAGTAATCGAAATTCGTTTTAATTTAAACACACTTGATTTAAATTTTAATGAATATATGTGTAAGTATCACCTATTAAGAATATCAGATCACATTATATATAATAAGTGAGAATAGAAAAACTTTATATGAATAAACCCAATACGGATATGATATCGGTTGAAAAATAAAATGTGATAACAAGTATCTATCAATCCCCACCACTTATTTAGTTGGTACGAAATAAGAGTTTTCGACCAATTATACATGAATAATACATATTAATAAATTAATTTTATATAATAATAGGTTCAATAATGAACCATTATATATAAATAATTTTAAAAATACTAAAATTTGTTTACTTTTAAATTAATATTAAAAAATATAAATAAAATAATTAAAAAAAACTCAGTATTAACTATTTTAAGTGTTTACAATATTAATAATATAAAAATTTTGATAATTAATTTTTGCACTTATTTAATATTATTTACCCCAACACTCAATATTTTTTCAAGGATTATATATGAATCAAAAGATGAAAAACTTAACATAAAATCGAAACTGAAATCAAGTTATAAATTATTAAAGAGAATTGTATGAATTTTTCATTCATCATTACTTATTTTTTAACGTATTTAAAATATTTGTAAAATTATTACTTATATTCATGAAAATTTTATTTTTTATTATTAATTTTTCGTCTTTATAATCCATTTGAAATTATTAGATCATAGATTAGTAAATTAAATTGGAACGTGACAAATTGTATATTAATATCAACCGCAATCAAGTTCAGCTAACTAGGGTGGATGGTGGCGTCACGGAGTGTGTAAACCGTCACTTCGTAAAACATAGTGGGTCGTGATGTTTATTGAATTCTCTTATTTGAAGCTTAGGGTGGGAGATGACAACTATTTCATGCCATTTATTAAATAAAAAATGATAAAGATCTAAGTTTTTGGTGGGATTTGCCTGGTAGTTAATCTGAAAAATGTGGGCATTTCACATGGAAGAAGAAATGGTTCACACCAACTGATATGGTTCATTATTTTTTATTTTTAAAATTTTATTTATTTACATATTTTATATAAATATTAAATAGCAAATTTAGATAATTTCAATAAATAAATATCAATTTGGTTTTGTTTCTAATATCCTAATGTTATAAGTAGCTTGTGTTATCACATCATATTCTCCTTTCAAAGTTGAACACTAAATAATATTTTTTACTCTTTGATTATATTAAGAACAATTCTAATAAAATTCAAAATTTACTTGATCATTTAGAATTTGTACATGATATTCAATTTGTATTTTGGAAAGTTTTAAGTTGAAAAGAGAACTCACCAACATCTTTCAAATATATAAATACTCTAATTATATCCTCTAAATAAGTTTGTCTAGTATAACATTTGTATAATGTAACATATATATCATGCATAGATATAATAATATAAATTAATTTACCCACCCTCTTTTTATATTATTATAATTTTTCATACATCACATCATATTCGAGTTTAATAAAATTCGTATTATAATAAGTAGGAGAGTTGACTGGTTTATAACACAAAAGTCTTATTTTTTATATCATCTCATAAATATATTTTTATTTTTTAGTGAAAAGTATATATATACTTAATTTCTAATATTTATAATTATAAAAAAATTTAATTCTCAAATTAAATTAAGTTTGAATTTAGAAGATAAAAAATTATGTATTTGATTCAATATCACTATAAAAGGAGTAAGTAGTATTATATTATTTACATACAATATGAGTCCAACCAACCATATTTATGATTGATTCGGTTTAAAACCACTTTTTAGATAATTTTATATTACATTATTGAAATGTTTGTTTAAAACTATAAAGTGAACGTTTCAAATGACATACTACTTAACTGATAATTTCTAACATGTTTATCATACCTTATAGGTAAATCTATGTAAACTTTCTTATGTAAATCACCATTAAGAAATGAACTAATAATATATCCTTTCATAAAATGATAATTCAACATGGCACATAAAGTAATTTAACAAGTTTTACAACATACGAAAACTTTCTAAAAAAATCCCAATTGTGTTATTATGTGAGTCATTTTACCACTAGTCTAATTATGTAGTGTTCAATCATTTCATATGCATTTAGCTTTATCTTATATGCTCATTTATATCATACGGCCCTCTTTACTGACAATGATACAATTCTCCATGTACTATTTCTCCCTAGTGCAATAATCTTCTTCTATACCCACTTGCCAATTTTCACTTTTGGTTACCTATAGATCTAATAGATACACAAGAAAAACACAACCTACCATTAGTACGAAAACTAAACTTATTTCTATTATAGAATAATGTTGAAACATAACATAAACGTTCAAACGTTATTAGATGTTAATAAGTATGCTTATTATTATATAGTTTCTGAATGGTGTCATATTATATATTTTTTATTACAAATTCTAATTATATGATATGTATCTTAAAAATACAATCACTCCAATAAACATAAAAAACTCATATTAAAAGATAAAAGCACGAGAAATATTTAATTTCATATTAAAACATATTAAAAATCTTCTTAATTACTCAAAATGTAATTAGCAAGATGACACACTTTGTAATAATTTAATATTTTATTTATTTTCTTTAAAAACAATTTCAAGTTATTATTCAGTACAAATAATGGACATTTAGCATGATTTTAAATTTGTATGTCATATCATAATAAGGATCTACTACCATTTAAAAAATATGTAAACATCAAGGAATTATCAAGGAAATATAAACTTTCATATTGCCTACACTAGCAGAAAATTAACTAAACAATATATGACTCAACTAATTTGTAACACTTGGAAATCATTTATTGCACTTGTCATTCTTCAATCTAAGAACAAAAAATCACAACAACATTCATATCACATCTTGAAGAGTTTCCATTAAAAATATGTTGATTTCTTTCATTAAAAAGAGAGTGTCCACTTCTATATTAAAAACTTAACTAATAGATAAAAAATTATTACAAAAATCTCTTTTTACTTTTTTTTCTCTACTATCAAAACGTGGAGGAAAACTATACAATTTATAATATTGATTTACTTATAAAGTGGCCATGATAACAAATACAGTGATTACATCTTCCTTTTATATCAGATTAGATTGAAACATTTAAATGTCTCACTCCAAAAATCATTGAATTGCTTGGAAGTGTTTTATTAGCCCAAAGACTTTTATTCATCTACATGTACCATTAAACTAATCAATGCTTAAAAGTTAACACGTCATTAATATGTGTATCATAATATAGAATATGACTTCAAAAATATCAATAACATAACTAATTCTTACTGTTTGTAATCAAACTTTTGATTGATAAATTTACCATTCATAGGAAAGGGACTTCATTTTTATAAAATAAACATTCACATTCATATTTTTTGAGTCAAAGCACTGAGAATTTATTTAATGTCAAAATTTTTCATTTCATCAATTCTTTTAAACATCCATTTTAAATATTTTCAAATGGCATGTGCCATTTTCAAGGACTAAGCACTTGTTGTAATTTCCTTTGAAACTAAATTGACTATCTAAAAAACTACCATAATTTTATTTCTTGACCAATATTGAAAATTGGGTGGTTTAAAATTTTTACCATTTATAAAACTCATCTTATTTTTTATAATAAATATATAATTATTTACACCAAACATAGTAATTTGAAACAAAATTATGTAAAATGAGCATGAATTTTGAAAACATAATCTAGTTTTATTGATTCAATTTTAGATCATATAACTTGAAATTGATTAAATAATTGATTTAATTTCATTTATATTATTATTAATTTCTTCCCATCTCATTATTTTTTTTGTTGTATTATCAATTTAAAATGTGATAAATATTGAAAACTAAATATTTTTCATTTTTATACCGCCCTATTACTATTTGAAATGTTTCACTCAATAGAAAAGTTCTAGATTTCAAGTGGTGGGAGAGGGAGACTTTTGGATTTAGTTTGAGAAATAGCTAATAAAAAACTTCTATTTCATTCATTTAACTCTCAAATTTGTATTATTTATAAAAAAAATTAATAACTTGTAATTTGTTACAATTTCAACCTAACTCATGAGAAATAATTGAATTATAAAAATACCATTTCCACCTCTAATAAGATTTCAGTCAGTCCAATATCTCATTATAGAAGAGGTGACTTTAAGCCTTTAGTAGGTAATACATAGAGTTGGACTAATCTATCTATTAGTCATAATTTAATGAGGAATTTAGATCGTAGGTTGTGAATTAAGCACAACACCTTTGACTATTTCGAGGTCGTGGATGGGGTTGGATGACTCTCCCAAGGCTACTTGATCTCAGTTGTCATTTGAAGAGCTCTTGGTAAACAGGGCTGACTTGTATGGGGTTGTTTGGTCCGTTCATGGTCGATTGGAGGTGTATTCCACCCTACAATGACTCCTAAGGAGGAGGAGTTCCTGGTCTATGTAGCAAGGGATGGCATCATCCATGACACCCGTTTGTCGTATAGGGGTTAGATGCAGCCCACTGGGCTGGCTGAAACCTGATATAGGGGTTGCCCTATTTTTAGTCTTTTTGTATGGATTTTCTTCGTCTTCTTCGGTTGGACAAGGCCATGGCTTAGCCCAAGGACTGACTAAAGAATGGTGACCGGAGATGGGCTAGTGGAGAAATAAATCTGGGAGAATTCATTTTCCTGGGTCAAATGGGTAGATTACAGATGAATGGTTTGAGTGACGGACCGACCGACCACCATTAAAGCCTAATCCATCACTCTCTTGGCAGAAAAAAAAAAAAAAGATCCACTTCACTCACATCAGCGTCTATATATGAACGATGTACCTATCACTTTCTATCTGTTTTCTTCTTCAAATCTACCTTTTTTCTGTTGTTTAGAAATCTCCCTTTTTTGTATAAACAGAAATCTACCCTTTTTAGATGACAATTCACACCCTAAACTGCCCTCCCCCAAATTTAGCTTTAACTGATTTTTCGATCCTAGGCGTTAATCTTGTCAAAGCCCCATCTCCCTGAGAAACCCAAAACCTTCTTCCCAGGAAATGGGCATATTGGGATTCAGTTGATTCTACAGGGGGACCGGCGATTGGAGTAGGGATTGGTCCGGGATCGTGAAGTCGTCACCCCAGTGGAGGACGGGGATCTTCTTGCGCCTCCGCTGGTGGTTCCGCCCGGAAAGATCCTACTTTGGCCTGCCGCCGCCGGATTGTTCCGCCAGATGCCGGAGCGGCTCGTGGCGGCGAAGGAACCTTCTTGTACTGTAATACCATGGCACCGGCGGCGACCACCGCTTTCTCTTTGATCGCCGCAGTTCTGTGGTGCCTCTTCACAATCAGCCCCGTTTTGGCCGAGTCTCAGAATGGGTCGATCTTCCAGACCAATACTCCTCCGCCTCCGCCTCCGCCTCCGCTGTTGAGATCTCCACCGCCTCCCCCCACCCCTATCCCTCCTCCGCCTCCGTTGATGGGATCTCCACCGCCTCCCTTCACCTTTCTCCCTCCCCCGCCGCCCTCTGAGTCACGGAGATCGCCTCCAGACCACCGCAGCAGACCACCACCATCCCCTCCACCGCAAAAGTATGAGATGAACACTGGGAAGAAGGTCGGTCTGCTCTTGATTGGGATCTGTGCGATACTGCAGATTGTGGTGGTGGGGTTCTTGGTCTACAAGAGGCGACAGTTCCTGAAAGTGAAGGATTGGATACCCCACTGAAAAACGGAAGATGGAATTCATTTGTGGTTGGAGAGATCGATTCCTGATTGAATGTACTGATTAATCAATTCATAGATAGGAAGAGTGAGTGGCAATCACAGGCATTTAGCTGTACAAATTACACGAGCTGAAAGTTGGGTTCTCTGTTCAGGATCATTAGGCGATCAGGTGATTAAAAAAATGTGTTTTCTTCGAGCGCCGTTTACTTCTTGCCCGGGTTGTTCAATATTCATTTCTCTCCTCCTTGATTGTTTTTGGTCTCTATTCTTTTTCCTCTCACATTTCCATTGCCTAGTTGGTAGTTTCTAGTATTTCTTGCTACTTATTTCTACTAACACTGGAACTCCCATAAGTTCCAGATGTGGCTGACATCCATGGCCAAATTTCTGGTGTTAGAAGTTGCTTGTAAGTTAACCTTCTAAAAGCCACTGTTCTGGAGAAAAGTGGATTGAAGAAAGGGACCCATGAGCTGGTTCTTTCATCTTGACATCTCAAGACTTCCTGCTCGTTAGAACCTTAACCTCTGTGTCAGCTGCATAAATTAGTCTTTTAGCAATAAATGTTTCGCTTCCCAATCAGCATTCTTCACTTTTGATGGTGTCTTGTGGGACAATTACCTTGAAAAGGAGTTGGCTGCGTTTAGCTGTAAAGGCATTCTTATGAGCTCATTCAAGCTCAATCATTTGGAGATAAACGAGCTGTTATGCTTTTTCACTTTTAGTTTGCCTGCCTGGTTGGTACCTATAAGAACATTTCTCTAGTTCACATACTGTCAACTGGCAAAGTTATATTCCCGGACGGACGAGGCAATTTGTCTGGGTTGGCAGTTTTTTGGTCCGTCTCTGTCACATGGCCCGATTTCGATCTGCAGGAAGAGAACATCAGAAAAGTGGTGCTTTCTCAGCACATGAATCTCAGCACATCATAGCAAGACTAGTATCATCAACGGATCACATTACAGTTAGGCTAGCTAGCTACAAGAATACAATCACAGATAGACTCCAGGCTTTTGCGGGAAATGTTATCAAGTGTTCAATTCATACTAGAGGGATTGAGCAGCTCTTAGATCTTATAATAATAGCTATAGAAACTTGGGCCATTTGCCTCGAATATGTAAAGCCTCGCAAATACATTCTCACAGGATTATATACTTATTTTAAAACATTATCAATTTTCTGGATGTCTCATTTTTTGTTATGCACTATAAAGCTAACTTCCTATGTACAATTAGAAAAGCATATAAATTTTTGGGTTAATGATCACCCCTTAGATTTTTTTCTCCAATGGGTGACTTGTCTAATATGTCTCACATGAAATTCATAATAATTTAATATCGATATATGGGATGTCAATTGGTCGGATTGGGTTTTACCTTATCCAAATCTGAACCTGCGAGTACTCAAAATTCGGGTTCAAGATCCTGGACCCGAATTCAAATCTCTTTGGATTTTGAACTCGGATCCCGCAACTCGGACACCACGGGATCCGAACCCGAGTCGATTCCTGGATCCAGGCGTCACGGGTCCGACCCCAAAGTCCGATTCGGGTCACGGACCCGGATGCCACCATCAGATACGATTATATGACGAAGGTGGTGTACAAGAAAGTCAGCTGAACGAATAAGAACAGTGCAGTTTTTTTTCAGAAAAGTGGTTGATTTTCCCTAAATATTGCATCAGCTCGTATGGCTCGGATGCTATAAGGTATGAGTTACTAGAATAATAATTTTTTAAGTTATACTTACAAGAGTTGGTCTTACAACTAGTTATGTCAAAATTTTGAGTCGGGTTTTCTTTGGCCCGCATCGAATGCACCCAAAGTTCGGGTCCACTTGAGCGGGTTCGAATCCGAAATTCGAGTCCGTTCAGTGTACCCGAACTCGAACCCAAAGCTCGGGTCCATATAGACCCGAGCTTGGATCCCTTATCTCTGCTATGTTCTCCATTGATCGCATCACTACAGGGCTAATGCCTGCTTAGCCATCTAAAATTTTGTAACTTTGTTGTGCACTATTAAATGGTTAGCTGAATTGGAGGTTCAATCGTTTCTGGATTCCATTGCAGAAAAAAAATAAACATGATCTTGCTCTTGTTTCATATGTGTGCTCAGTCTTGCCATCAAATTGTTATCTTTGTTGTTGAAACAATCAATTCCCATACCAATTGGCAGTTCATTCTTGTATGATCAATGGAGATTCACTTATAAGAGTTCATCCTCATGATACGTAGAATTTAATTGATCGTGTGTTGCTTGGCAGATGCGAAATAATTCTTCAATCGGGGTATAACTGCACTATCCGTGTGTAGAAGAACATAGCAAATACAAGGCACAGATGCAAGAAATCGAATACTTCAACCCAAAACAACATTCTTTAACTACAAATGTGCAAGTTCCATTATTGTTTTTATTCATAGAAGGTATGGCAGCCTGGTCCATTAACCAGTCTAGAAGTTTTGTAGCTATATCAGATTGGATTGGAGCATAACTCCATATACACACGTGGTTACAGCTTCAGATTCTCAGAAGCTAATGTATGTTCTTCTATGCTAGGCATGGTGTATGCCAATTTTCTTGTGTTTTTTCTGTACATATGTTCTTCAGTGGGAGAGGAAAGGCTTCCGTTGTCATATGTGACGGAGTTTCTGTAATCAAAGTTCATCAGCACAGAATGGATGGTTTGGTTGAGTACATTATTGGTTGAATAAGAGTAAAACTTAGAATGTGGCCTGAAACAGCAAATCCACTGGCAACACGAGTTGTAGAAGCACGACAACAACCACTTCTCTCCGTGCTCATTTCGAACATTGCCTTTCTCTAATTATGGTAAAACAAATATGAGTCTTAAGATATTTTGTTTTTGCTCTCGGGTAGCAAATGAAGGTAAAACTACCGAGGATGCTGATTCACTCCCTGTGCCACTCCATGGAACTGAACCTCATTTACTCCGAGCAAGGTACCTGAAATCCTTTCAAAAGTTCAATGTTTTGTTGCCTTGAGATTGATATTGGGACTCGATTTGGGACCTTCCATAAGGACCAATTTTGTCACCTTCCTTAAGTCAGATACTTAAGGAAGGACCTGAAATGGCATACTTAGTTAAGAACCCAACTTCAGGCCAAACTGTTTTTTTTGAGCAAAAATAATTTTATGATTTTATATATATATATATATATATATGATTATTGAGTATATTTAGTACAAAATATTGTTTAATCACTGCAATTTTTAAAAAATAACTTGACAAATTTAAAATATTTAATTATTATAAATTTCAATCAAATTATATTAAATATAAACTAACATCGTAAACCACAATACAAAATATATTAAATAATCAAACACGGCTTGTTCTAGTTTGATCATCACCATCACTAATAATTTTGAACAAAAAAATCTTTATCCGTATTCTAATTAATCTTATAAATATTACCATTTGTTGTAAAATTTAACAAATAAAATAAATTATAATAAGAGAACATGATTATATAACGGTAGAAAAGTACAACATTAAATAAATTGTCTTTTCTCGTATCCAACTTTGTAAATAAATGAGTGTTTTAACTGTATAATCGGCAAGTCGACTACGAGATAAATTGATAATCCACCTGCTGATACTAAATACTGATTCTGAAGTAAATATTGTAATCATAATATTCAATATTTCTTTATCCATTCTTTGATAATATTGTATATACAAGAGAATGTTTTTTCCATCAATCAAGTATATTGAATCCATCTATCTATATTGTGCATCAGGTCATCATCCAAATATAAGTCCAACTCATACTTTGATTTTTTTTCCTTTTTTTTCTTATCTTGCTCAAATTTGATAAAAGGATAAAATATTTTTTTTTGTTACAAGTTAATTCCACTACTTGTGTGCATGCATCATTTTCAAGTGTTTGAAGAGTGTTTTATTATGCCGTATTGATATATTCAGCAAGTAGTATTTTTAATGCATTCACAATTATGGTTATTTATTGTTATTCCACTTCATTTGATTATTTATCAAAATAATATACTAAAATGTCCATCTTCCATTGTGAATTAAAAATTGTTGCAATTCCTAATATAACATTGACTTTTAACCAATATTTCTCAATTTTTTTTATTATTTTAGCCGCCATAATCTCAATATATAGTATACCATAATATATTCACCCACTAACATAAGTTTTGATCGAATAAACAATAGATATATATGAAATTGTAGTGGGATAACTTCTACTTGAAAATATATTAGTGGCATAGTTAAACACACTTAGTTTGTCAGTAATCTCATTTACCATTACCCAATTTAATTCACTAGGCAAATATCTATATTGTGTATCACGCAACTTGAAACGAGGAAAAACATTATTGGTTTATTTCATATTCCCCTAAATTGAGTCATTTTATTTCAAATGGGCAAAAAAAAAATAAACTGGTCCATTATTGGACCCACCCTTTGGGTCCACTTTCTTGAACATGTGCCTCGAGCCCAGCAAGCAGGACCCGAAACTCAGGTCTTAGGTCCATTGTTCGACACAGACTTGCGTACTCTATAGGGTTCGGGTCCAACAAGCAAATCCGAACTCGAGCAGACCCAGCCATTCTCAGGTTTGCTTGAGTTGGGTGCAGGCGCGGGTCTCGGGTCTACTTGACATCCCTGCTCATAACACCATAGCCCATAGAGATGTCAAGCAAAAGAAGATGAGATAGTGCAGCAATGAGTGTTGTTGTTACACTTCATCCTGGTTTGGTCAGATCCCTATAATCAACCCGCCACCATTTCGTGAGTCACAATGGTATCTCTACCAAGATAGTTCAAGAAAGGTAAATACTTACCAGTACATATATTTTCCATAAAAAAATTTACAAAACAACTAAATAAAAATTTACCTCCTGACGGTACTTCTGACTTGCTCCTCTAGATTTCACTTTTCTTGACGGGAAGGTTTTCCCTGAAAAAGGGTTTAGGGGAGTGGGTGAGTTCTACAACTCGGTAAGGGGTAAATTTCGTGGCATACTTTAAACAAAAATTTTTGGTAGTTTATTTATTTACAACCATTATTTATGTTGGTTCATCACGCAAACACCCACCCTTTTTATCATCAAAAGGGTTCACAAATTTGCAAATTAGTCTTCGATTGCTCCACTTGTGGTATGTAGCGCCTTTACCGACCACCTTTGATAGAAGGTCTCACCTTCTTCCACAAGTTTGAGTGAGGTTTACCGCCCATCCCTTAGACCTCAGTGTTCTCCGTGTCCGTTATAGTGGGACGAGACCTCTCGTCGTGCTTACTCGGTCTCAATGTGCATGAAACTCCCTGAGCTTCCTAACTTACTGAATGACAAAATTCTCTTATGCTCCCTAGGTCGTCTAGTAGCCATTGGAACCAGAACTACCCCATATCGGGCGTGTCATGCCTCGACCCAGTTTGGTCAGATCTCCATTATCAACATGTCGCTCCATTAGTTTTAAGAGAGGTTTCCTCTTCTATATTCAAGAGGAGCCAAACATACATTCAAACCATGTTCCCTGTAATAGCATAAATCAAGCTTAAAAGGAACTTTAAGCATAATTGACGGAGGGTACATTTTCAAGCTCTCTTTCATTTTATCTCCTTACTACTAAAAAAGGGTAAAGAGAGTGAGTGAGTTTTACAACTTAGTGAGCGGGTGTTGGGAGTGAGTTTTTATTCTACCATGCCAATGTTAACATTTTCTTTTAAAGAGTGTTTTCTCAAATTCAGGTTTCTAAAAACCATTTTCCCATTTCTATATTAGGTGTGTTTAGCTCTCTTAGCCCATCCCCTTACCTCCGGAGGCGTTTAGCAAACAAACGCATGCCATTCATCAAGAAGGGTACACATATTCGTAGTTGCAACCCGTCTACTGCACCCACTTATGGATCGGAGCGTATTTACTGTTCACCAAGATAGAAGCCCGTCCATTTCTACCCTAGGTCTAAGTGGACGTCCTAGACGTCCGACCCTCAGACTCGAATGCCACTTCGTGTCTGTATGAGGACGGAGACTGTAAACCCCACACTTTTGAATTAAGGAAAACCGGGAAAAGAACCGGTCAGACCGAGTAAGAAAACCGAGCCGGTTTACATTTGGGAACAAGCAATATGGAAATTTGCAACTTCCGAGTGATCCAAAGGGTTCATTAAACCTTGGAAAAGAAATTTAAGAAAAATTAGAAGATAAAAACTAAATTGGTTTAGGTGAACAAGATTTTATAAGAACTTTAAAGTTAAGCGTGCTCTCCTGTGAAGTATGATTTTTTTTGTAATCCAAAATTTTGGTCAAAAAATTTTTATGCGAACGTACGCCTTATCATAAATAACTATAAATTAATATATATTTAATTATTATAATTAATACCTGTGTTAAGAAGTTGGAATTGGGGGAAAATTAGGGATTTTCGAAATTCAAAGGACCAAAATGAAATTTTATGAAATTGAGGGTCAATTGGGCATGGAAATAATGTTGGAGGACCAATTGAGGAATTTTGAAATTTTTGGGACAAAATTTACCATTTTTGTAAAGGAAGGGCAAAATGGTAACTTTGGAAAAGTTGGGGGGACCAAATTGGAAATTTGGGAAATTAAATCCTTTTTTGTGAAATGGAATAAACTGAGGTCCTATGATAAATTTTAGAAGTTTCGGGACTCAATTTGAGGAAAAATCAGCATTTAGGACTTAAAGTTAAAGATAAATAACTTTAGAGACCTAATTGCAAATAAATGAAAGTTTGACTTTCTCATTCATTTGTAATGAATGAAGGCGATTAGGCCGAATGATAATGAACTAAGATGTTCATATTGTGTAGGAACACAAAGTACCGGGAACGCCAGCAAGGACAAGCTCGCGTGAATACCAAGAACTGTTCTAGTGGAATTCACGACATTAACGGGTGAGTGAGTTTACTAACATCATACCCGGTTGGGATGATGAGCACAACTTAAAATTTAAAAACCACTTACCGGTTGTGAGTGGGATTATATATATCATACCCGGTTGAGGATGATAAGTATCTCACTATAAAAATCCACTGTTTAGTGGTATTTTAATCATTACCACTTAGAGAAAGTGATGTAAAAATATTGCGGAAAAACTACTTATTGGTTGTAAGTAGATCATACCCGGTTGGTATGATTAGACTTCCTCGAAGGAAGTTGAAAATCCGTTCATCGGTTATGAACGGAGATGTCCTTATACCGGTCGGTATAATAGATAGTGAAAACTTATTTTGTCGGAAGTGCTCTCCCCTTACTGTGTGCCAATGCTTAAACAATTTGGGAGACTTCCTCGACGGGAGCTCGAATAGCTCTGATAGGCCAGGGCCTCGGTTTTGGAACTTGGTGCTAAATGCCCAATTTTGAAAATCTTGTACAGTGGGCCTAAGGCCAGTTGGCATGAGCAAGAGCTCGTAAACAAACATGACATATGTGCCATAAAACTTAATAAGTGAATTGTTTGGCCATTGTACCAAGATAGGACCGACATGCTCAGTCAACTAGCGGCAGTGCGACATGACAAGTCAACGGACCAGTCAAGACAAACAACTGCGGGTTGAGTTGAGAGTCGGGGCCGTTGGACCAATGGCACCACAGATTACATGGCAATATGAGAAAACATTGTTTATGCATGCACTGTGAGAACGGGATCATCAAGACGCCCATGAGGGGTAGTGATGCGTCCTAAGAGCACTTGACGACCTGGTGGCTATAAGGGCAGTTCGTCGTTCCAGGTGTCTGTGCGAAATCTAGAGTAGCACCAAGCGCATGAGACCGGGGTGGGGACAGGATGAGGTCTCTGTCCTCATACGGACACGAAGAAGTTATTTCGGGATTGTCAATCGGATGTCGCGTACATCCACTCATTCCCAGGGTAGAAGTGGTTGTACTTCTATCCGGGTGGCAGGAAAAGTCGCTCCGAAGCCACTAGCGGGTTCAGTAGTGATACTGACTTGCGAATGTGTGTAACCTTCATGATGAAGGATGTGTGTTGGGTGATAACACACCGGTAACTAAGAAATAATGGAAAAACCCAAATTTTTAAATGAAAGGATTTTTTTAAAAAAAAGAGTCTGGCACACTCTATATAAATATTTTTCTTAAAAGTTGTAGACCTTTGAAAACCCATTCACTAAGTAGTCGTACTCACCCCCTCTCTTATATCCCTTTCAGGAAATCCCGGAAAGCCTACCCTAAAAGACCATTAACTAAGATGCCTATAAGACAGGTATGTAAAGTTTAAAATTTCATGCAGTTTTGATTATGCTATTCCAGGAAATGATGCAGGTTTAAAGGACGCCTTACTCTTTATGGATTATGATAAGGAGAAACCTTTTAATAAACCGGGAGAGTGACGGGTTGTTCACAGGGATCCGACCAAAACCGGGTCGGGGGATGACAGAGACCTCATCCTGACCCCACCCTGGTCTCATGGAAAGAAGCTCCTAGAGCTTCACGATTGACTAGCAAGACAAACTGCCCTTATCACCCCCATGTCGTCCAACAACCCTTGGGACCCATCACTACCCCCTAGGGCGTCTTGATGGTCCTGTATCACAAGTGCATGCATAAACAAGAGTTTTCACATAATAGCCATCATCTTTGGTGTCAATGGTCCAACGGCCTGACGCTCAACCCGACCTACAACTGTTTATCTAGGTCGGTCCATTGACTTGGCCCTAACACAATGCCACTAGTCCATCGAGCAATGTCGGTCTTGACTCGGTACCGTGGCACAACACACAATCAATTTCATTAGAAATTTTCATGGCTCTTCTTTGTCATTCCCCGACTCGGTTTGGTTGGATCCTCATGATCAACCCGTCGCTCCCTTAGTTTAATAGCAATTTCCCACTTTCTTGAATCAAGAGGAGCCAGGCGTAATTTTAACATTATTCCTTAGAATAACATAAATCAATAAAAATACGAGTTTAAAACAACTTTTAAGCATACTTGACAAATGGTAGATTCGAGTGTTTTTCTTAGTCATTTGTTCTACTCCTAAAAATGGATATAAAAAAGGGGTGAATTTCTACAATTCAGTGAATTGGTGTTGGGAGTGAGTTTTCATAAAATAACTTTTAATCGGAGTGTGTCGGACTCCTTATTTCTTTTTAAAATATTATTTCCTCAATTTCTAGTTTTCAAAACCTTTTTTCCTCATTTTCCACATTAGGTGTGTTTAACAGTCAACATACTCCCTTCATTAGGAAGGGATCACATATTCGCAGGGCAGCCCGTCCACTGCACCCACTTGTGGTGTAGGAGTGACTTTACCGGCCAACTAGATAAAAGTTCGTCCACTTCTACCATGGGTTTGAGTGAATGTTCATGACATCCGACCCTCAAACCAGAAATCAACTCCGTGTTTGTATAAGGACAGAGACCTCATCTCGATCCCACCCTAACCTCATGTGCATGAAGCTACGTCGAGCTTCCCTGACTACTAGCACGACAAACTGCCATTATCTTCACGATGTCGTCCAGTAGCCCCTAGGACGCATCACTACCCCCTTGGGCATTTTGATGGTCTCATACCTCAAGTGCATGCACAAACAATAGTTTTCCACAAAACCATCTATATTTGGTAACACTAGTCCAACTACCCCGACCCTCAACTCGATATGTATCTATTTGTCTAGGCTGGTCCGTCGACCTGGCTCTAACACACTGCCGCCAGTCCATCGAGCATGTTGGTCCTGTTTTGATACCATGGCGAAATCACATAAGCCATTCATTAAGAATTTTTATTTATTTAATATATCATGTTTGTTTACGAGCTCCTTCTCATGCCAACTGGCTTTGGGCCCACTGTACGTGATTTTCTAAAATCGGGCATTTTAGCCCCACAAATTCCAAAACCGAGGCCTCTGGCCTATATGAGTTGTTCTAGCTCTCGTCAATAAGGTATTCAAAATTTTTTTGCATTGGCACATAGTTAGGGGAGAACTCTTCTAACAAAATAATCTTTCAATTAACAATATCAATCGGGTGTGATGATATCTATATTTACAACCGACAAGTGAGTTTTTTCCTTTATTTCAAAAAGTATATCATACCAATCGGATATATGTTTGTATTGAGTCGTTTGAATGGATTTGGAGTTGAGGTAAAGTGATTATTTTGGAGTGGAGGTGAAATTATGGGTTTGGAAGTATTATTAACTACAAATATATAGTTTGAATAGAGTGTAAGTGTAAATTATTAATAGTGTAAGACAAACACAATTTTAATGAGTATATTTTTGAAAAATTATCTAAACATTAGTTGAATAAATTAAATTAGCATTTGTTGTTTACTTTTTTTATATGCAATAATAGGTTTATTTAATATCTCAAAATCTATATATAAAAATATAATAAATATAATATACATATATCAATATATAAATATAATATATCAAAATTTAATTATATTTAAAAATAATAATTAAATATAAAACATAAAACTTAACGTATATAAACATTAAAAAATTACTATAAATAGGCACAATAACTAATTTAAAATGTATAAAAATAGTAAATATAAACCAATAAATAAATATAAAATATATTATATAAAAAATTATTAAATATAAATATTTGTAGATAAAAAAATTATAAATATATTTCAAAAATAGTTAACTAAATTTATTTAATTAAAAAATAAAATTAACCTCAATAGTGCAGCCAAGTATATAGTAAATAGAAATAAGAAAAAAAAAGATAATTTTTTGTATTATATATATAAGAAAAATAATGATATTAATGTTATTTAATATTATTTTCATTAAAAAAAGTACATTTATTTCAAACTATTTCAAATCCCAAAATTATATAAATTATTTTTTTATTGTAAAAAATGGGTTTAGAGCGATTTTAAAGAATTTTTTAACCACTTCCGATTCCAACAAAAAAAATTATCAAATTAAAAAAGTTTACTATTTAAATCACTAACTCCAAATTATTAGGAAACCCTCAATTTAAATATAGTGTTAATTCACTTTAAAATATTTAATTTTTTATATTGAAATATTTAGGAGGGTTGAGTAGTATCGCTATAAATTAAAATTTTTTTATTTAATTAAAAATATATATTAATATAATAAATTTATTTATTATAAATTATACAATATAGTAGTCTAATAATTGTGAAAAATAAAATTTATACTTTTACGGTTCGACAATGTCACCCACACCAAAATGTACACGTAACAAGAATAAACCATAGTGTTAGAGATTTTTTTTCATTTCAATAATAATGATATAATAATATTACTTATTATAACAAAAATTAAGTTATTGAAAATTTAATATACAACAATAACTAAGTTTATATTTATAACTTTTTAAATATTATAAATAAAAATATACTATATAAATATTATTATTAATTATATATTTATAGAATATCAAAATTATTAATAATTAAACATGAAAATTCATTATACAAAATTTTATTATAAACTTGTTTTAACATAATTTTATTAATAAATTAATACATATTTATAAATTTTAAAATAAATAATAAGATAAAATATAATTATAATATAATATTTGGATACAATCTAATATAATATATATTAAATAATCTTAATTCGAAAATCAATATCCTAAACTATTGATACACTATAAAAATCACCTCCACTAACCAATTACTTCTCATTGTTAGCCTAGTGTCTCCACCTGACATTTAAAAGTGAAAAATAAAATATAATATAATAAAAATTGTTTATCATACTCCTTAAACCCTACTTTCTTGGTTGTACTCTCCGAAGGCAACTGCTTGGGAACTCGAGTCAAACCCTTAATTTGCGGAATCTCCTCTCCGTGCCACCTTCTTCTTTTCTGCGGCAGAGTTACTTAATTCTAATGAAAGTTTCTTGTTGGCAGACACTGAACACAGTTTCCCGTATCACCGGTTGAAAAAGGAAGCATGTAGTATTCATTCTGATTGTTTTGTTTCACTTACAATGTGTGTTTTTCGGGAAGGACGTGACGGGACAGGATAGGATGCTCGTGTTGTTTGAGACACCTGCAGGCTTTGGGCTGTTTAAACTATTGGATGAAGGGAAGTTCTCCACAGTCGATGTGATTCTTCCCTTACTAAGCTGTTAAACTTTTGACCGGAACTGGTTATTAGCAGTTAAAGTGATCCGGTAGAATGCACCATATAACATTGTCCTTCCTTAATTATGTTCAAAAGTGTTCGCTTCTGATATAGGTTTGCCCAAAAACGTTAGCAATGCTGAACAAAGTTATCCTAAATTTTCAAGGAACTTTCTTTAATGTTTTTTTTGTTGAGATCTATAACTTTTGACTGGCAGCTGTGATCACCAGTTATAAGGGTCTTGTAGAATGCAACATATAAAAATGTACTTATATTCCAAAAAATGTTTGCCTTATAAATAGTTTTAAGAAACAACTACAGAAAGAGGGCTGACAATGCTGAACAAATTTATGCTAAACTTTTAGGGAACCTTCTTTACTTCTCCCTTTTGTGTCCAGTAGAGTTATTTACCTTCATTATGCTGTTTGTTTGAGAGGTTAATTATTTAACTTACCTTGTTTTATGTGTATGGTTGTATGGTTGTCTGATCATAAAAAATATAAACAGGTGGTGAAGTTGAAAGCTTTCTCAAAGTTTGATAATACTGCAGAAGCTCTGAAGGCAACCACATGTTTGATTGAAAGCAGACCTTACAAGGGTCTGCGCAAATTCTTAAAATATCACTGTGATGGAGAAACATTAGGCGATGCTGATTCAAAACTTGGCAACGCAATTAAAGATATGCTGGTATGCGGCACTAGAAATCATGGTCATGGTAATTTAGACTTTTTAGCTGAATCAGGCAGAAGTATGATGCTTGACTTTATTGTTTGAATTGCAGCAAATTGAATGTGTGCATAACAGTGCTGTCATGGAGTTGATGCCCGGCCTGCGGAGTCAGTTGGCTGAACTCATAACAGGTCTTGCGGTTCAGGATTCGTGCTACCCAGTGAATTTTAATTAGAAACAGGTTATGATTCGTGCGACCATAAGTTTTGGAAAGTTTCTTTCAGTGTCATATGCCATTGGTTATAGAAATTGTATATTGTTCAACAAATTCAGATATTGTGATTATGTGGTTGTCTAGTCACGGGTTTGATATTTTAATAATTGTCTGTAGTATTAATTTTCTTCTCTATTGTAGGTGGATACAGTGATCATCCAAGCAATAGGCTTGCTTGATGACCTGGCTAAAGAGCTCAATACATATGCAATGAGGGTTCGAGAGTGGTATGGGTGGCATTTCCCCGAGCTTGCTAAGATGGTGCAAGATAACATTCTTTATGCCAAGACATTAAAGATGACGAGTAACCCTGCTAATTCTGCAAAGCTTGATTTTTCAGAGGTATATGAAATGATTGTAATTGAATTCAATAGTTTAGCCTTGTGTTACATAGAAATTGCCAATTTAATTTGCTTTGCTTTTATGAGATATTTTGATTGTTTTGTATGACTCTAAGGTTGTTCTTTTCTGATCATTGGATTTTGTGCCAGAAGAGGTTGAGGCTGATCTAAAGGAGGCAGCTATGATTTCCATGGGAACTGAAGTTAGTGATCTTGATTTTATATAATATAATAAATTAAAAGTTGTTTATATGGATCACCTTTTTTATTTTTATTTTTTTATAAGGATTGTTCAGAATTAGCTGATGTAATTGATCGGTCAGAAGAATTAGCTGACCGAGTATGCATCTTTCTTTTTTATTTTGGGTTTAAAAATCTTACCTAATTATTTTTGCCATTAAAATAATGATCATGTCCGATTAAATAATTTCCTAAATTAGTATTCAAAATATATATCTGCAATATTTCAGTAATCTCATAATCTGTCCGTTAGTATCTCAAATTCAAATTTGCAGCCAAGGAGTATTGGATACTTAAAGAGCAATCCCCTTTCCCTCACTATTCATACTCTTCAAGACAATATTGCCAGAACCCATTTGTCAACAATCAGGTTCCGCTTTCTCTTCTTTTCATTGAAATTTAATATCCTGTTTTTCATTCTTTATTTTATATTCTGGCTGTGGGCGGGGTTGAAATCATCTTGGTTCAACGTATATATTTCCAGATTTTATGGGTTTTCAGGACAATTATGTTCTGTTGGAATTGATGATGTTGGATGATTATTTGCATCGAATTTCATGGGTTGCTGATGTCAAGGGTGTTTTTTGTCTTGTTAGGGCAATAGACTCTGTGAATAGATGGCATCTCTTGTCCACTTTATTGTGCCTCCTAAAGGTTTTGAACAGAAAGGGAAGAACTACTACGAGATATGGAAGACTATATTCGAGATCGACGATCGGTACATCCCCATCAAGCCGGTCGGCAGAGGCTCCTATGGTGTTGTCTGCTCTGCGTATGACCAGAAGACTGGTGAGGAAGTTGCCATAAAAAAGATCTCCAACCTGTTTAGTGGTCCATGTACTGCAGTGAGGACCCTAAGGGAGATCATGATCCTCCGGCAAATGAGACATGGTAATGTTATCTCCCTCAAGAAGGTGATGCTGCCCGCCAAGAAGACCAACTTCAAGGACGTCTACCTGGTTTACGAGTTAATGGAAACTGATATGCATGACATTATCTCATCGGGGCAACCACTTTCTAAGCACCAGATTCAGTACTTCATCTTCCAGGTATTTTTCATATATTAATTAAGTTTGTGCATACCAAAGATATGAATTCAATCTCATGATTTGTTTCATATATTTACCTTATGTAGATACTCTGTGGCCTCAAGTACCTGCACTCTGCCAACATTCTACATCGGGATCTAAAACCCGCAAACATCCTCGTCAACAGAAATTGTGATTTGAAGATATGCGATTTTGGGTTGGCAAGGGCTAGTGCACGGGATGAGTATGAGTTCATGACGGAGTATGTTGTCACCCGCTGGTACCGTGCACCGGAGCTCCTCCTCTGTAACTACAACTACGGACCTGCAATTGATGTATGGTCTGTGGGTTGCATATTTGCAGAGATTCTCGGTCGGAAGCCTTTCTTTCCTGGAGTGAATTATATGGACCAACTGAAGCTTATAATCAGTGTGCTTGGAAAACCGGGAGAAGATGATATAGCATTACTCCAGAGCTTCCGGAGTAGACAATTCATCCGATCCTTGCCATATGTCAGATCAATTCCCCTATCATCCTTCTTACCCTCTATTGATCCTCTTGCATTGGATTTACTAGAGAAGATGCTCGTGTTCAATCCAAACAAGAGGATCACTGTACTCGAGGCACTGCAGCACCCTTATTTGACAGGTCTCTACAGTCCCGAAATTGAAGGCACATCTCCCGCGGATGTGAATGTGAATCTGGAAGAGGGTACTAAGGAAAGTATTATAAGGGAGATGCTATGGAGTGAGATGCTTTATTTCCAGTAGAATTTTTTCCTTTCTGCCATGTTATGTTGTGATGAGCTTATATAGTACATTGAAATATATTGTACAAATGATTCTTTTTTCAACTTGATGAGATCAAGTGGATATTATAAACAATGATATAACTTTCCTTCATGCTCACAAGGAGCTCATCCTCTTTATGAGTAGACTTGGTTCTTATGTAGCATTAATGTTAAAAATTTTTACTAATAATCATATGAGATTTTTAAAATATATTTTTACTCTAATATTTTTTAATATATTTTTTAATTTCGTTTTTGGCACCATAACCTTATGATTAGTCTCACACCCTTCAGCAGTGCTCCCAATTAGAGTTTTAAATCATAGCCGCCCAACAAAATTAAAATTTTTTAAGTAATATAGAACTAAATTTTAATAACTATAAAAATGAAATATAATGGGTTAGCATAATATACCAATTTAAGATTATCACCATATTATTATCATAATAAATTTTATTTATTATATTTTATGGAGATAAGTCAAAACAAGAAAATAAGTATTAGTACTCTAAATTGTCAGAAGTTAACATTGGATTCTTTAATATAAAGGCTTAATCCATAAATTAACTAAAACTTAATTGTTATTAATCTCTCTAATTTATTCAAAATTTTTGCCCTTAAATCATAAAAAATGACGTGATTTTTTGTTTTTTAATAAAAAATAGACAAAATTGATATTTATAGTAAATTACTGTACATGTACATAAAATTAAAATTTTTAAATTTTAATTATAATATATTATTTTATGTAAATAAATTAATATTGTTATAAATAAAATAGATTTTATATAAAATTATAACTTTGATTTATAAAAAATATTTATTGTATTATAAGTTAATACGTATATGATTATAATTAATTATTTTATTTATATAAATTAATTTTACTATATATAAAATAACTAATGTACAACAAAATTTAAAAATAATTATGGTAAATGTTTCCTTCAACCTACCTAATCGTAACCTAGCAATTTGCTAGGGATTTTTCTGACAGTGATCCTGTCGGAGATGCAGCTACCCGAGGAGAGGATCCGCCGTCTCGCTCTTTCCGTCCGAGCTGTCGCCTGTGGACTCCGAACTGCCGATTCCCGCCCCCAGCTTTTCGTCTGAGCTGCTTAAAAGAATAGAACGCACTGGTTATTTCATTTCACATGATCTGAAACTACTCTGACAATATTTACAAGAAAAAAAAATCATGGGCAAAGAAATATATACTATATGTCGGAGTTTTTGTCAACTATGGTTCACACTTTAGAAAAAAAACTATCTTTGACACTAGTGCACATGAGTGGATGTGCCACCACTTCATTTGAGATAAAAATTACAGTTGTTTGTGCAATATTTGATTAAGTGTGAATTTAACTCAATTTACAAATAATATTTTACTAAAACTTTATTTAAATATTTTTTTATTTGTGAATTTAATTAATCACGAACATTTTAATTATATATTAAATTAATAATAAAATATTTATTTATAAAATTAAGTTGAATAAAATAATTATATATAAAATAAATTATCATATAATAATTTATATTTTATTTAAAATATTAATATAGTAGATATATCGCCTAATATATTAATAAAATGTAATTATTCAATATTATTTTTAAAAAGTAATATATTATTAAAATGATAAATGAAATATTATAATAAATATTTTATTATAAAAATAATAAAAGGTTGAAAATACAATTTGTACACCATTGAGCATGACACTAATAACAACCAAATCACCACCGCTTACACTAACAGGTTCACACACTTGTAATCCGAACCACTCCCAAAATTAACAAAGCCGAGAAGGTAATGGTAATTGATAAGAACATGAGCGGACGATAGAATTTACGCAACAAGCAACAATTAAGGATTAATAAGTGAGATCAATATAAAAAGTTAGACCAAAAATAATATAAAATAGTTTCACGATAATATGTGACTAAAATAATATGATAGAGTTTAAGAGTTTTTTTTTATTTTTTACGCCTATTCTAGGTTTGTATCGAGTGGTTTATAAAAATTTAAAATGTTTTATAATATATTTATATTAAGTGATTTAAATAGATTTGAAGTTGAGTTAAATGGATTATTTTGGAGTGGAGTGAACTTATAAGTTTAGAGGTGTTATTACCATCCAATCTATAATTTGAATGGAGTGTAAGTGTTACCCAAATACTATGAACAAGTTGAGATGCTATGAAATTGAGATCCTCCATTTACGTTAGAGTAAAGAAAGTTGTCTCATTATCGTTGTATTTTTTTAAAAAATTTGTTCTTAATTTTTTTCCTCTCAAAAAGAACAAATTGATATTTTAAGCTGATTAGAAAGTATCTTTAAATATAGTAATATAGTGAGATTAAATTGGAAAAAGCAGCTGAGTTTTAAGAATAATTAAATATATTAGAAAATGACAATTTTTAATTCAATCAACATTACATATGATAAAAAAATTGGTAGTATCCATCCCATGGAAAATGATTCACTTAAATAAAATGCAAAACCAATATAATCTCCAATTTTTAGAAATAACAATATAAATAGGAAAAGTAAGAGAGTTAATTTGCTAGGGAAATAAATAAATAAATAATAATAATAAATTATATAAAAAACTGACAGATAAATTGGTTAAAATTTTTCAAAATTAACCTAAATTACAGTGTAAACCCCATTATTCATTATTTTCGAATTAAATCCGAAAATTAAATATTTTTAGCAAATATTCTACCCAAATTTGGAAATAAGGTGGGTAGGAAGATTGTCTACATTTATTTTTCTAAGAAAATTAAATAAATGATAAAATTTAAAGAGTGAAATCTCATAAACTATTAACGGCATTACATGCTAGAGATCACTCTAGAGGTATATAGGGTATGACCAGAGTTCTATTTGCAATTCAAACTACTCCTATTTTGATGATATTTATAATTTATAAGCTATTAGAATATGAACAAAATTTTAGTTACTGTTCACACTAATTCAATTTCGGTGATATAAAAATTAGATATTATTATTTTCTTGTTCCATCAATAAGAACAAATAAATATTATTACAACTATAATAAACTTTCAAAATATCACAACTCTCCACCACCCATCCACATGCATTTTATCGTCCGCAAATCGACATAAAATGGATATAGGTAAAAATATTAAAATTATTAAAATACTAACTAAAACTTAATATTTTTCTGAAAAATTTGTTGTTTCGTTTTAATGAATAATATTTCTGCATATAGATAAAAATATTAAAATTATTAAATACTAAAAATTTTAAAAATTTATTTATTTTCAATAGTTCACACCACTATATAAATGGGAATTATAAAAATATTCCCCGATCGAAATCTAAATAACAACATATTGTGAGATCTAAATATACGGTATTAGGGGATTTTTTTCCATTGCCATAATACTGATAGAATGCTATCATTTATTAAAATAAAAATTATGATATTAAAAATTAAATATACAACTTTATTCGAGTTTATTTTTATAATAGTTTTTAAATTTATAAATAAAATTATAATTACTAATTTATAAAAAATGCTTACCATCTATTTTTTAACCAAAAAATTTATCTTTTTTGTGTAAATTAACATAAACCGGATTTTCAGGTCCATTAGATTTTTTCTAAGGGACAAACACAAATTAAATTTCCGGAGAGGATACGAGCTCGATTTTTCTTGATGGATAAATTTCACGTGGTCAGAAGTGCTTACTCTAAGCAAGACAAGGCGCCAGCCCATTGCACTTGCTCAAGCAATTCCACCTGAACTGTCGTTTAAAAATGAAAAATATAATATAATATAATATAATAAAAAATGTTTATAAGTACTACTTAAACCCTAGTTCGTTAGTCGGCCTCACCCACCACAACACACTTAAGACGTTGCTTGGGAGCTCGACGTCGAGTCGAACCCTTAATTTGCGGAATCTCCTCTCCGTGTCATCTTCTTCTTTCCTGAGGCAGAGGTATCTAATTCTCAAGAAAATTTCCTGTTATTTTAATGCAGCTGCTGAACACACTATCACGGGTTGAAAAAGGAAGCATGTAGTATTCATTCTGATTGTTTTGTTTCACTTACTGGGTGTTTTTTTTTCCTTGAAGGACGTGACAGGACAGGATGCTCGTGTTGTTTGAGATGCCTGCAGGCTTTGCGCTGTTTAAACTATTGGATGAAGGGAAGCTCTCCAAAGTGGATGTGATTCTTCCCTTACTAAGCTGTTTATTATCCTCGATTGTTCTTATTAACATACACATGGTGGTCACATTTTGGATGCCATCCTTGATATATGTCTTCTTTAATGATTCGCTTCCTTGTTTGCCTACAGGACCTGTCAAAGGATTTCTCATCTGCTGAATCTGCCAAAAAGGTCTGGTTGATTACATTTTTGTTTGTCATTCTTTGGGTTCTTTTTTGGATCTGCCTTAAGGAGTCCGTCTTAGGCATGCTTAAATGCGAGAGCAATAACTTTTGACCGGAACTGGTTATTAGCAGTTAAAGTGATCCCGTAGAATGCACCATATAAAATTGTCCTGCACTCAATCTTCCAGGTATTTTTCATATATTAATTAAGTTTGTGCATAACAAAGATATGAGTTCAATCTCATGATTTGTTTCATATATTTATCTTATGTAGATACTCTGTGGCCTCAAGTACGTGCACTCTGCTAACATTCTACATGGGGATCTATGGTCTGTGGGTTGCATCTTCGTAGAGATTCTGGATCCGAAGCCCATCTTTCCTGGACTGAATTCTATGCATCAACTGAAGCTTATAATCAGTGTGCTTGGAAAACTATCCGAAGGAGATATAGCTTTAATTCAAAGCTTCAAAAATAGACAATTCATCAATTCCTTGTCATACATCGGCGCAATTCTTCTCTTAGCCTTATTACCCTTTGTTTATCCTCTTGCATTAGACTTACGGGAGAATATATCGTGTTCAATCCAGACAAGAGGATCACTCTTACATTTTAACCCGAAAATTTTTTTTTTGGTCAGACCTACAGATAATTGCTGCATCCTCTCGACTTTATAACAATAAGCGCCTAATCATTATAAAACCGACAGTTTGCAATGTTCAAAACAAAATATTCCAAAATATTTTTCAATCTAATAAATTGACTTTTAAAAATTCAACTTCAAAAAATAATATACCGAGACTATATATTGAATGTAATACATACCTATGGTTTGGGTTTGACTTTCCAACACATGTTTTTCTTCATAAACTTTACCTGAAATGGGTGATTGGAGGAGAATGAGTTCGACAACTCGTGAGAGGGCTTTGCTGACATCGTTACTTCTCGTCCACAATTCAGCTCATACTCTAAATGGGGTTTCAGAAAGTTTTAGGTAAAATAGAAATTATCAAGCTTGTGTAGATATTAAACAATTGATTTGTATTTGACAAGTTTAAATTTCGTTTCTTTTACCATGCAAAAAATATCCTTTCACCTTACGTTTTTAGTTTAGCACAAACAATCAACCGCCCTCCTATCATAGGAGGGATCACACATTCACAGTACGGTTCTCGACCGTGCCACTTATGGACTATAGCGCCTTAACCGTCCACTCTGATAGAGGGATGCTGCCTCTACCTAGAGTTTGTGCGGACATCATTCCCCCTACTGCCTCGGTCTCCGTGCACAGGAAGCCCTCGACTTCACGACGATATTGCCCTTATGCTTCCTGGGTCGTCCAACAGTCCTTGGGTCCTATCACTACCTCATGCCAGGTGTCCTGATGGCCCGAACCTCGTGGTGCATGCACAATCAGTAAGTTTTTTAAGTTATAACCGTTATCTTTGGCCCTCTTGCACAACGGTCTATCAGCTTGGCTTCGGCCCTACCACGCGTACTGGCCCAACAGGTTCGACGACCCGGTTTCGGCAGAGCAGTGGTTCAGCCCAACAAGCTCAACAACTCAGCTTTGCTCGATGGGTATCACACAAGTTCCCATTATTTGGATATTTTAGCATCATTCATCACATGTTCATTCTGGACGGGTACACGCTCGTGTCTATCGGCCTTGGGCCCACTTTCACGAGATTTCCAAAACATGGCCTTAAGCCCACTTCTTTTTTTTTTTTTTTTCTAAACTGTGGCATTGCGCCTATTAGGATATTATAATCCCCATAGAGAATATATTTCCCCTAAATAAGATTTTTAGCTTGGTTCACACAGTAAAGGGGAATATATTCTCAAAACATTTTACTAAATGAAAAACAGAGGCTTTTGAGTACTATTGCATCATTGGTCCAATCGGTACCGGTGTCAGAAATCTCACTCACCTTTTATCCGAGGACGTGTTCATCCCGGAGGGGTTCCTAATTGCACGTGTTTCCTCCTGTACCATCGTATGTCAACGTTCTCCCTTCTGCTCCCACCAAACTCTTTGGTAAAATCTAGGATTCGTTGGATAGCATTCCTCTAGGTTTTCGATCTTAGGGACTTTTCGATAATTTATCTTCAAATCTTACTTTGCAGCCAAACATATCCTTCATCCCTCATTTCCAATTTGCCCGAACATGCCCTTAATTGTAGTCTCACAATCCCAATGGTATCTCTCATGGGCATTTCGTCAAAAAGGCAACGTGTTTCAAGCTCCCCATATCTCGCGCCACTTATCATTATAATCCAAGGAACAATATCACTCTCCTCCTTCATGGAAAATAACTTCTTAGCAGCAGAAATGCCTGCGCTTGGAATAAGTGGCAATGAGTGAATCAGATACAAATATATCAGCAGAGAACCCAAACTTTTCCACACGGTGTGAATCATCTCAACCAAGGGCAGTCAAGATTGTCTGGAGCACCCCTTCCAAAGAGAAAGGGTACAGCAGGAACGCCATTTATCCGCATCCTCGAGAAGGTTCCAAGTGCCTTCGAGGCCTAAGAGCAAATCGACATATTGTACCTAATCAAATTGCGCAAAGACCTTAATGGCTAGCCCACCTGATGACATAGAGACCATCCCAAGTATACTAAGGGCTCCATAGCTTTGATGGTGTGGGTGAACGATACTGCCACTTTCCCAAGACTTATGTTTGTCAAGAGGTTCCCCATTATGTGTGCTACGGCAAGGGGGTAAAATTGCTGCAAGCTGAGCGCGGGTGATCTTTGGTCTTTGATGGAGTTTGAAGGTCCCCATGAGCAGGATGATCATAGGCCCGTAGGCAAACTGGAATGCTGTGACTGTTGCTGGAAATGGATATACCTTTAGGGCCTATTTATTATAGATGTTGAAGTAAACGTTAAGAAGCTACCAGACACCAAACATGACTCCAAGTTGTAGTGTCTTGGTTGTCCAGTGCAATTTCCCTGAGCCATCATCATCAGGGTGCTTCCCGGGTCTCCTAATTTGGCTGCAGAAAAGCTGAGAAAGTGTTGGGAGGGCTTGGTTTAGCCTGAGAAGGGCTTGAAATGGCCGATTTCAGCTTCGCCGAAATAGGGCAGCTTCGGTCCGCCGGAGTTGCTTCACTATTCCATCATATCGGCGCTTCTCCAACGATTCTCGGATTGACTGGAGTTTGCTATCTTCTCCACGGTTCTAAAGAGCCTGACCTTTGTTCAAGTCGAAGCTCTGGTTCGAGCCTTACTAGGAAATGGAGCAGTAGAGAGAGAGAAGTGTTCAGGTGTGAGGATAATGAAATGGGGATAATCTCTTTATATAGGTGTAAAACTCGTGTATTAAATGGGCGAGATTTATTACTATTATTAATATTGCCATAAATACCAATAATTTAATTTTGGTATTAAATTATTTGTATTAATTCTAATAATTTAATTTAGGTATTAAATTATTGGTATTATTAATTTATGGTTATTTATGATAAGGCGTACATAAAAAAAAATTTACCGAAATTTTGGGTTACAAAAAAAATTCATACTTCCCAAGAGGTCACCCATCCTCACACTACTCTTGAGTAAGCACGCTTAACTTTAAAGTTCTTATAAGATCTAGTTCACCTAAACCAATTTGGTTTTATTTTTTAAAGTTTCTTAAATTTCTTTTGCAAGGTTTAATGAACCCTTTAGATCACCCGGAAGTTGTAAATTTTCATATTGCATGTTCTCAAATGTAAACCGGCTCGGTTTTCTTACTTGGTTTGACTGGTTCTTTTCCAGGTTTTTCTTAACTAAAAAATGCGGGGTTTACATCCGTCTACCAGTACTACGCCATCACACAGCTATTCATCGGCCACGTCAGTACCCTAGCCCTCGCTGCTATTTACATCAAGAACTCAGACATCGTTGGCTTCTCCTTTGGTGCATGGGTTGCATGCACGGTATGGGTCAGCCCATCTGTGCAAAAGATGTCAAAAGGAGCTGGAATGGGGAGCGCCCTATAGACGCTGTATGGGTAGGCGGTCGATGCTCAGCCCGACGTAGCTGCATCTTTGATGCACTTGTTAGTACTATTACATATGAGAATTCTTAATTGGCGCGCATGGATACAACCCCAAGACTATGGAACAAAGGGTTGGTTGGTTATCCCGGACCTACAATATTGATGGTGATTCTCAAATATCGAAGAAGAGAGAGTCGACCGAATTTCAATGACGAAATTCTAATCCAATTCCACATCAATTGATGCAATTCTTGATTCTAGGATGAACCTCAGGACGAGACCTATCTACCCAGATTGAAAGCTTGGACCGCCGTGCCTTCACCGGTGAGTAATCGAAGCTTTCTCTCTCTACAGTCTGTTTTCTGGCAAAGCTCCGTTTGAGATCGTTCTGGTGTTAAAATCTGCGATTCAAGTTTCTTAGAATCGTATGAACATGCAGGAACTCAATTTCAACTCCAATTTCAATAATTAGAAGTGTTTGATCGGTCAATTTGATGAAATCAAATTCGGTAGTGTTGAAGAGTTGAAATTGGGGGAAATTTTGGGGATTTTCAAAATTCAAAGGGCCAAAATACAATTTTATAAAATTGAGGGTCAATTGGGCATGAAAATAATGTTGGAGGACCAATTGAGGAATTTTAGAATTTTTGGGGCAGAACTTACCATTTTTGTAAAAGAAGGGCAAAATGGTAATTTTAGAAAAATTGGGGGACCAAATTGGAAATTTGGGAAATTAAACCACTTTTTGGTGAAATTGAATAAATTGAGGTTGCAGGATAAATTTTAAAAGTTACTGGACTCAATTTGAGGAAAAACCGACATTAGGGACTTAAAGTTAAAGAGAAATAACTTTAGTGACCTAATTGCAAATAACTAAAAGTTTGGGTTTTCTCATTCATTGGAAATGAATGAAGGCTGTTATGCCGAGTAATAATGAACAAGGTTGTTCATATCGTGTAGGAACGCGAAATACCGGGAACGTGAAATACCGGGAATGCCAGCAAGGACAAGCTCGCGCGAATACAAAGAACTAGTCTAGTGGAATTTACGGCATTAACGGGTGAGTGGGTTTACTAATATCATACCCGGTTGGGATGATGAGCACAACTTAAAGATAAAAACCACTTACCGGTTGTGAGTGAAAATTTTATATCATACCCGGTAGGGGATGATAAGTACCTCAGTATAAAAACTCACTGTTTAGTGGGGTAACTGGACATGTCAGGGGTATACATGTAGCAGTCCCGCTAATAATAACTAGCATATTTAAGGAGGTAAAGGATAATATAAACTACCATAGGCTATTGGAGGAGAAGGAAGAGGTTGCTGCCACCATTGCCCCTGCTACGCCTGTTGGGCAGGAAGACTCCAAGGCTGAGGACGATGCTGGAGAATAAAAAGATCCTTTTTGCAGTCATCGATCAGCTGAATAAGCCCAAGGGGTTGGTCTGTGGGTTTAAGAAGAGAATATTAGAACCTCTACCTCTCTTCTTCCTCTTCCTCTAGAGGCCAAGAGTTTATAACAAAGATCCCAAGTGCTGCTCTTGCTCTCTCACCTTCAACTTCATTTCTCAAGGTCCAGAACCAGTCCTTAATCACCCACCCAACTAGATTATCACTTGTGCCACCTCCATGCCCTTGCACGGCTCCAAGAATAGATGCATGGGCTGTCTCTTATCGATTTCTTGTTTTGAGTTCAAAGAAGAGGGAGGATGGCCTGAAGGTGAAAGATTGAGCCGTGCAGATGGATGCCCTTATCTGCCACATTGGAATTCACAACCAAATGTGGTGTAAACCCTGCACTTTTGAGTTAAGGAAAACCGGGAAAGACCCGGTCAACCCGAGTAAGAAAATCGAGTCGGTTTACAAACCTGAACATATGGGAACAAGCAATTTGGAAATTTCAACTTCCAAGTGATCCAAAGGGTTCATTAAACCTTGGAAAAGAAACTTAAAACAAAATAAAGCCAAAAACCAAATTGGTTCAAGTGAACGAGATTCCATAAGAACTTTGAAGTTAATACCGAAATTAAATTATTGAAATTAATACCAATAATTTATGGCAATATTAATACTAGTAATAAATCTCGCCCATTTAATACACGAGTTTTACGCCTATATAAAGAGATCATCCACATTCATTCTCCTCACACCCGAACACTTCTCTCTCTCTCTCTCTACTACTCCATTTCCCGATGAAGCTTAAACTAGAGCTTCGACTTCAACATTTTTCTTAACCTCGAAAGGAGAGGTTGGGCTCTTTAGAATCGGGGAGAAGTCAGCTATCAGATAGCAAACTCCAGTCAATTCGAGAATCACTAGAGAAGCGCCGACATGATGGAACAATGAAGCAGCTCTGGTGGACCGAAGCTGCCCTATTTCGGCCAAGTTGAAATTGGCCATTTCGAGCCCTCCTCAGGCCAAACCAAGCCTTTCCAACACTTCCTCAGCCCTCCCACGGCCGAATTACGACTGAAAGGTAAGTAAATTCGGCTCCCCTCTACAATTTCCGGTCGGTGTTAGAGAGAGAACCGACAGAATTTTAATAATGAAATTATAACTCAATTCTACATCAATTGATACGATTCTTGATTCTAAGATGAACATCAAGATGAGAGTTATCTGCCTAGATCGAAATCTCAGACCGTCGTGCCCTCACCGGTGAGAAATCAAAACTTTCTCTCTCTACAATATGTTTTCCGACGAAGCTCCGTTTGAGCTCGTTCCAGCGTTAAAATCTGTGATTCAAAGTTTCTTAGAATCGTATGAACATGCAGGAACTCAATTTCAACTCAATTTCAATAATTAGAAGTGCTTGATCGGTCAATTTGATAAAATCAAATTCGATAGTGTTGAAGAGTTCAAATTGGGGAAAAAATTAGGGATTTTCGAAATTCAAAGGGCCAAAATGCAATTTTATGAAATTGAGGGTCAATTGGGCATGAAAATAATGTTGGAGGACCAATTGAGGAATTTTGGAATTTTTGGGGCAAAACTTACCATTTTTGTAAAATAAGGGCAAAATGGTAATTTTGGTAAAACTAGGGGACCAAATTGGAAATTTGGGAAATTAAACCCCTTTTTGGTGAAATTGAATAAATTGAGGTCCCTGGATAAATTTTAAAAGTTACGGAACTCAATTTGAGGAAAAACCAACATTAGGGACTTAAAGTTAAAGAGAAATAACTTTAGGGACCTAATTACAAATAACTAAAAGTTTGGGTTTTCTCGTTCATTGGAAATAAATGAAGGTTGTTATGTCGAGTAATAATGAACAAGGTTGTTCATATCGTGTAGGAACGCGAAATACTGGGAACGCCAACAAGGACAAGCTCACGTGAATACAAAGAACCGGTCTAGTGGAATTCACTGCATTAATGGGTGAGTGGGTTTACTAACATCATACCTGGTTGGGATGATTAGCACAACTTAAAGTTAAAAACCACTTACCGGTTGTGAGTGATTTTACTAACATCATACCCGGTTGGGATGATGAGCACAACTTAAAGATAAAAACCACTTACCAATTGTGAGTGAAAATTTTATATCATACCTGGTAGGGGATGATAAGTACCTCGGTATAAAAACCCACTGTTTAGTGGTATTTTAATCATCACCACTTAGAGAAAGTGATGTAAAAATTATGTGAAAAAAAAAACTACTTACTGGTTGTAAGTAGATCATATCCGGTTGGTATGATAAGATTTCCTCGAAGGAAGTTGAAAACCCGTTCATCGGTTATAAACAGAGATGTCCTTATACCGGTTTGTATAATGGACTGTGTGCCAATGCTTAAACTATTTGGTATACCTTCTCGACGGGAGCTCGAATAGCTCTGATAGGCCAGGGGCCTCGATTTTGGAACTTGGGGGCTAAATGCCCGATTTTGAAAATCTCGTACAGTGGGCCCAAGGCCAGTTGGCACGAGCAGGAGCTCGTAAACGAACATGATATATGTGCCATAAAACTTAATAAGTGAATTTTTTGGTCATGGTACCAAGATAGGACCGACATGCTCAGTCAACTAGCGGCAGTGCGACATGACAAGTCGATGGACTAGTCAAGATAAACAGCTGCGGGTTGAGTTGAGAGTCGAGGCCGTTGGACTAGTGGCACTACAAATTACATGGCAATATAAGAAAACATTGTTTGTGCATGCACTGTGAGTACGAGATCATCAAGACGCGCATGAGGGGTAATGATGCGTCCTAAGGGCACTGGACGACCTGGTGGCTATAAGGGCAGTTCGTCGTTCTAGGTGTCTGTACGAAATCTGGAGTAGCACCAAGCGCATGAGACCGATGTGGGGACAGGATGAGGTCTCTATCCTCATACGGACACGAAGAAGTGATTTTAGGATTGTGGGTCGGATGTCACGTACATCCACTCATTCCCAGGGTATAAGTGGTTGTACTTCTATCCGGGTGGCAGGAAAAGTCGCTCCGAAGCCATTAGCGGGTCAGTAGTGATACTGACTTGCAAATATGTGTAACCTTCATGATGAAGGATGTGTGTTCGGTGATGACACACCGGTAACTAAGAAATAATGGAAAATTCCAATTTTTTTTAAATGAAGGGATTTTTTTGAAAAGAAAGGAGTCTGACACACTCCATATAAATATTTTTCTTAAAAGTTAAAAGTAAACTTTTGAAAACCCATTTACTAAGTAGTCGTACTCACCCCCTCCTCTTTCAGGAAATCCCGGAAAGCCTACTTTGAAAGACCATCAATTAAGATGCCTGTAAAACAGGTATGTAAAGTTTAAAATTTCATGCAGTTTTGATTATGCTATTTCAGGAAATGGTGCAGGTTTAAAGGACGCCTTACTCTTTATGGATTATAATAAGGGGAAACCCTTTAATAAACTGGGAGAGTGGCGGGTTGTTCACGGGGATACGACCAAACCGGGTCGGGGCGTGACATGTGGTATTTTAATCATCACCACTTAGAGAAAGTGATGTGAAAATTATGCGAAAAAAACTACTTACTGGTTGTAAGTAAATCATACCCGGTTGGTATGATAAGACTTCCTCGAAGGAAGTTGAAAACCCGTTCATCGGTTATGAACAGAGATGTCCTTATATCGGTTGGTATAATGGACAGTGAAAACCTATTTTGTCGGAAGTGTTCTCCCCTGACTATGTGCCAATGCTTAAACTATTTGGGAGACCTTCTCGATAGAAGCTTGAATAGCTCTAATAGGCTAGGGGCCTCGGTTTTGGAACTTGGGGGCTAAATGCCTGATTTTGAAAATCTTGTACAGTGGGCCCAAGGCCAATTGGCACGAGCAGGAGCTCGTAAACGAACATGATATATGCGCCATAAAACTTAATAAGTGAATTGTTTGGCCATGGTACCAAGATAGGACCGACATGCTTAGTCAACTAGCAGCAGTGCAACATGACAAGTCGACGGACTAGTCAAGACAAACAGCTGCGGGTTGAGTTGAGAGTCGGGGCCGTTGGACTAGTGGCACCACAGATTATATGGCAATATAAAAAAACATTGTTTGTGCATGCATTGTGGGATGATCAAGATGCCCATGAGGGGGTAGTGATGTGTTCTAAGGGCACTGGACGACATGGTGGCTATAAGGGCAGTTTGTCGTTCCAGGTGTTTGTGCGAAATCTAGAGTAGCACCAAGCGCATGAGACCGGGGTGGGGACAGGATGAGGTCTCTGTCCTCATACGGACACGAAGAAGTGATTTCGGGATTGTGGGTCGGATGTCACGTACATCCACTCATTCCCAGGGTATAAGTGGTTGTACTTCTATCCGAGTGGCAGGAAAAGTCGCTCCGAAACTACTAGCGGGTTCAATAGTGATACTGACTTGCAAATGTGTGTAACTTTCATGATTAAGGATGTGTGTTGGGTGATGACACACTGGTAACTAACTAAGAAATAATGAAAAAACCCAAATTTTTAAATAAAGGGATTTTTTGAAAATAAAGGAGTTTGGCACACTCCATATAAATATTTTTCTTAAAAGTTAAAAGTAGACCTTTGAAAACCCATTTACTAAGTAGTCGTACTCACCCCCTCCCTTATATCTCTTTCAGGAAATCCCGGAAAGCCTACCTTGAAAGACCATCAACTAAGATGCCTGTAAGATAGGTATGTAAAGTTTAAAATTTCATGCAGTTTTGATTATGCTATTCCATGAAATGATGCAGGTTTAAAGGACGACGTACTCTTTACGGATTATAATAAGGGAAAATCCTTTAATAAACCGTGAGAGTGGCGGGTTGTTCACGGGGATCTGACCAAACCGGGTTGGGGCATGACACGGAGGTGTAGAAATCCCAGGGTTTGGTGTTCGGACCAATGTCTTCGATTCCAGGAGTGAAGAAGGCAGCAATGGAGGAGCCATAAGGCTTGTGTTGGTGGAGAATGACTCGACTCCAGTGATATGATCTAAGGAATGCGGTTCCAAGGCAGGCCAGCTATAGGCACTGTGGACCTCAGCCTCGATATCAAGGGCTGAATGGACCATCTTGGCAATTCCTTCCTCGTGCATCCAGGAGAGCATGGCAGATAGGCGGATGGAGTTAACTCTACGCAGGGCAATGTCAAGGGCCATGCAGACCTCGACGTACTTGCGAGCAAGCTTCTCAGTGGTGACATCCACTCTCTTGCAAGCGACCACCAAAACGCTTATCGTCGGGTTAACTATATGAATGCATTCAAGGACGTCAATGGAGCTGTCCTGATCGACCATCGTGATCCTGAGGACGTAGATCACATTGACAAGCCTGTAGATGATGCGGTTACGGCTCTCAATGCCGACGATGAGCTGACAACTGGGGGTGGCAAGGGGATTGTCTTTGATGAGGTTGGGATGGGGTCCTGAGGATGGGGATTGTTAAGGGAAAGGAGGGCGAAGGCTCTTCTCGACTAGGTGGAAGGAGTAACTAGGGGGAGCTCCAATTGGTTCTCTGCTTCATAGGGTGCAACCCGAAGGAATTGTAACGGCTATTCCCCATCTTTCCTTCCTCTACTATGGCCTAAGAACCGCCCTCCTGTGGGTAGCGATTCAACGGTCGCTTTTCAAGCCGGCGAGGAAGACCCAACGACTTCCTCCCTAAAAGATGAGAAAAATTCCAACTTTTTCTCCATTAGTTACACTTGAAAGTCAAGGTGGACGACGGATCAAATAAACGCCGTAACGCTAAAAAATAGGTGGAGAAAAAAAGGAAAGACTTTCAAAATTTTTTTTTTGTTCATGATGAGAAATGGAGTAGGTACGTAGAAATGGAGAAAAATTCAATTTTGTTAAAATGAGAAATAAAAGGACAGTGTAGGAGTTTAAAATAAAAAGGAGGGAAATGACAACATTCAAGATTGGCTTTACAATCACTGGAGTCATTGCAACACCCTTATTTGACAGACCTCTACAGTTTGTCATGATAATGGAGTATGGAGTGAGATGCTCAGTTTCCAGTAGAATTTCCAGAAATAGTATAAGAAAGTTGAAGTTGAAGCCACATCTTAATATCCTCCCATGTTCCTACAACTATGGGCCTGCAATTGATGTATGGTGTGGGTTGCATCTTCGAAGAGATTCTCCGTCGAAAGCCCATCTTTCCTGGACTGAATTTTATGCATCAACTGAAGCCCTCTGAGGATATGTAAGTTGAAGCCACATCTCAATATCCTACATGATGATGCATGGTCTGTGGGTTGCATCTAAGCCCATCTTTCCTATCCTGAATTCTATGCATCTATTGAATCTTATAGTTACTTTAATTCAAAGCTTTAGAGTAGACAATTCATCCATTACTTGTCATCCATTACTTGTCATTCATTACTTGTCATTCATCCGTGTAATTCCACTCTCAGGCATTATTTTTATTTGACAGACTTCTACAGTTTGGTCCTAGAAGATGGTACGATAAGCGAGATGCTATGGAGTGAGTGAGGAAGACGATAAGTGAGGAAAGTATAATAAGCAAGATGGTATGAAGGAAAAGCATGATAAGTTATACATATTATAATGATCTTATATAGTACATTGAAATATATTGTACAGATAATTATTTTTTCAACTTTACGAGATCAACTATATTTTATAACAATATATAAATATGAAATATTTTATTGAGTAAAATGAATTATTTCATTTGTCCATTAAAAATGATTCTATTTTGACAATATGAATTGGTTAATTCTATTTAAGTGTTAAACTCCGTATACACTTCAATAACGCTGTAATAAAACTTCTATAACTTTGTAATAAAACTTCTAGCCTCTTGAATTTGATCACGCAATTATTTTTTTTCTTTTAATTATTCAGAATTTTTGTATACTTACCCTAATTTGCTAAAAATATAACTACCACAAATACTTTTTCTTATATAGTTGACAACTTGAATGAAATAAATTATTAGTTAGTATTATTTTCCTTAACTTTTCTATAATATAATTAATAAACATTTGTTTAATTTGTATCAATTAGGCAAATAATAGTACAATTGCATACTTTAATAGCCTTAACCCATAAAGTAACTAAACTTAATTGCATTAAAATTGTCCTTAAATCATTAAAAATGACTATATTTTTTATTCGTTAATAAAAAATAGTAACAAAATTGATATTTATTATAAATTATTTTACATGTACATAAAATTTTAAAAAATAATTATAATAAATGATTTTCTTTACATTATATTATTATACATAAAATTAGAATTTTTTAACGTGACATAAGTGCATAAGTATCACGAGTTAAAAACATCACATTCTTCTACAAATTTGGATGATGAGGCACGTTTTATTGAAATTGTTCTAAGTACAACACCCAGCCAAGTGATAATTGAAATTGTTACAACATCCAGCCAAGTGATAGTTGAAATTGTTACAACACCCAGCCAAGTGATAAGATGATGCATACACCATTCTCATGTATATTGAGATCTCCCAAAAGGAAACTAAATTTAAATGTGCAATAAATTTAAGGAAATGACATTTGGGATATCTAGTAAAGGTTAAGAGTGGAAGAATGCAATAGGACATAAGGGTATATGAGATTAATGAAGAGTTTCACTTGTAGACAAATCATCTATTACTTGCCATAAACTAGACTAATTCCACTCTTATATCTCTTACCTTTTGTTGACCCTCTTGCATTGTACTTACTGAGAAGATGAGTCTCTTACCTTTTGTTGACCCTCTTGCATTGTACTTACGGAGAAGATTCTCATGTTCAATCCATACAAGAGAATCATTGTACTTGAGGCACTAAAACACTCTTATTTGAGAGGCCTCTTGAAGCCAAATCTAAGGGTTAACCTCTGAATATGAATGTAAATTTGGAAGAAGGTAAGAGGAAAGCATGATAATGGAGATGCTCCGAAAGTGAAATACTCCTTTTACCGTGGAGAGTAAAGAAAGTTTTCTCATTATCATTGTATTTCTTTTATCTTTTTTTCACTTTTAAAATAATAAATTGATGTTTTGATATGCTTATAAAATACCCTGAAATGCACTGAGATTAAGTTGGAAAAAGTAGCTAATTTTTAAAAATGGTTCAATATTATTTTTTACTTCACATCAATATGAAATATATAAAATATGAGAAAGTTTTTTAGAAAAAAAATGGTACAAAAATCAATAGAAAGTAATTTATCCAAATAAAAATAAAAATTAAAAATATTTCAATTTTTAAAAATGATAATTGGTATCAAAGATTTTATTTATCCAAATAATAACTCAATAAATAATTTTTATAAAAATAAATTGATATAAAAATTGATTATATGAAAGTGAATCGATAAAAAAATATCAAAATTCGTTAAATTAATTAGTTAATTTACTAAAAATTAATTTTTTACAATTTTAATTAAATATAATATCAAGTATATAAACGGATCAAACATAACACACAATTTACCCATTTGTCATTTTTTTGGACGACTTATTATATAAATACAACTCAAATCCAAAAAATAATTTAAGTGATAGTAAATTTTTTATATTTATTTTATAAATAAATTAAATTAAAATTAGAAAATAGGGAGTATAATATGATTAACTATAAACATATCATTACTATATAACTTTTATTTTAGTAGACGAGTATCTCATACAATTATAACTATAATTCTTTTTATAAATTTAGAATACTTCAATTTTTTATTATATTCCAATTAAATATTACAGAGAATTACAACTAAATACGTGTTATTACAAATAAAGGAAAATGAACTCAAATAATAGTAATATCGTAAATAAAAAATAAATCAAAAAGTTTTGAGGGTTATCCTAACCTGAAATGGCATGTACCATACAAAAATATTTTTGATTAAATACCGTTAACCAAGTTATAATAAATAAGAAAAATCTTAAAAAGTTCGTTAGCTTTACTTGAATATCCACCTATCGCATAGTACTCACAAAATCTACCTATATATGGAGACCGGGATAATGTTAATAGTAGATAATACACTAAAATGTTGACGTGTTCTTTTCCAGCATAAATTATAGAATGTTGGGGGATTTTTTCCATTGCAATAATAATAATAGATTGCTATCATTTATTATAAAATTATAATGGTTTTTAAATATTATAGATAAAATTATAATAACTAATTTATAAAAAATACTAATAGTACGTATTTCATCCTATCTTTTTTGAGTAAATTAACGTAAACCGAATTTTCAGGTACGATTAGATTTTTTTCTGGTGAATAAGCACAAATTAAATCTTCAGACAGGTTGAAGCCGATTTTTCTTAATGGATAAATTTTACAAGGTCGAGAAGGGCTTACTCTAAGCATCCTGGAGGCCCGGCGCCGGCCCATTGTACTTGCTCAAGCAACCACACCTTACCTGACATTTAAAAGTGAAAAATAAAATAAAATATAATAAAATAAAAATTATTTATAAGGACCCCTTAAACCCTAGTTCCTTGGTCGGCCTCACCCAACATAACTCACTTAGACGCTGCTTGGGAGCTACACCCGGAGCCGAACCCATAATCTGCGGAATCTCCTCTCCGTGTCGGCTTCTTCTTTCCTGCGGCAGAGGTACCTAATTCTCATGAAAGTTTCCTGTTATTTTAAGGCAGCTGCTGAACATAGTTTCCCGTATCACCGGTTGAAAAAGGAAGCATGTAGTATTCATTCTGATTGTTTTGTTTCACTTACAGGGTGTTTTCTTTCCTGAAGGACGTGACAGGACAGGATGCTCGTGTTGTTTGAGACGCCTGCAGGCTTTGCCCTGTTTAAACTATTGGATGAAGGGAAGCTCTCCAAAGTCGATGTGATTCTTCTATTACTAATCTGTTTATTATCCTCGATTGTTCTTATTTACATACACATGGATAGTACGTTTTGGATGACATCCTTGATATACTTACTCTTTAATGATTCGCTTCCTTGTTTGCCTTCAGGACCTGTCAAAGGATTTCTCATCTGCTGAATCTGCCAAAAAGGTCTGGTCGATTACATTTTTGTTCGTCATACTTTGGTTCTTTTATGGATCTGCCTTAATGAGTCAGTCTTAGGCATGCTTAATTGTGAGAGCTATAACTTTTGACTGGAACTGGTTATTAGCAGTTAAAGTGATCCTGTAGAATGCAACATATAAAATTGTCCTTCCTTAATTATGTTCAAAAGTGTTTTCTTTGGAAATAGGTTTGAGAAACAACTTCAGGAACAACGTTGGCAATGCTGAACAAAGTTATCCTAAATTTTCATGAAACTTTCTTTAATGTTTTTTTTTTGTGGAGAGCTATAACTTTTGACTGGCAGCTGTGATCACCAATTATAAGGGTCTTGTAGAATGCAACATATAAAAATGTACTTTATTTAACTATGTTCCAAAAAATGTTTGCTTTATAAATAGTTTTGAGAAACAACTTAAGAAAGAGGGCTGACAATGCTGAACAAATTTATACTAAACTTTTAGGGAACCTTCTTTACTGCTCTCTTTTGTGTCCAGTAGAGTCATTTACCTTCATAGTGCTGTTTGTTTGAGAGGTTAATTATTTAACTTACCTTGTTTTATATGTATGGTTGGCTGATCATAAAAAATATAAACAGGTGGTGAAGTTGAAAGCTTTCTCAAAGTTTGATAATACTGCAGAAGCTCTGAAGGCAACCACATGTTTGATTGAAAGCAAACCTTACAAGGGTCTGCGCAAATTCTTAAAATCTCACTGTGATGGAGAAACATTGGGCGTTGCTGATTCAAAACTTGGCAATGCAATTAAAGATATGCTGGTATGCAGTACTAGAAATCATGGTCATGGTAATGTAGACTTTTGAGCTGAATCACGCAGAAGTATGATGCTTGACTTTATTGTTTTAATTGCAGCAAATTGAATGTGTGCATAACAGTGCTGTCATGGAGTTGATGCGTGGCCTGCGGAGTCAGTTGACTGAACTCATAACAGGTCTTGCCGTTCAGGATTTGGCACCAATGAGTCTTGGTTTATCTCACAGTTTGTCTAGATACAAGTTGAAGTTCAGTGCTGATAAGGTAGAGCTGCCTGTGCTATCCAGTGAATTTTGATTAGAAACAGGTTATGATTCGGGTGATCATAAATTTTGGAAAGTTTCTTTTTGTCTCAGATGCAATTGGTTACGTAAATTGTACATTGTTCAACAGATTCATATATTGTTATTATGTTGTTTAGTCATGGATTTGATATTTTAATAATTGTCTATAGTATTAATCTTCTCTATTACAGGTGGATACAATGATCATCCAAGCTATAGGCTTGCTTGATGACCTGGATAAAGAGCTCAATACATATGCAATGAGGGTTCGAGAGTGGTATGGGTGGCATTTCCCCGAGCTTGCTAAGATCGTGCAAGATAACATTCTTTATGCTAAGACAGTAAAGATGATGAGTAACCGTGCTAATGCTGCAAAGCTTGATTTTTCAGAGGTATATGAAATGATTGTAATTGAATTCAATGGTTTAGCCTTGTGTTACATAGAAATACCCAATCTAATTTGCTTTGATTTTATCGGATATTTTGTTTGTTTTGTTTGTGACTCTAAGGTTGTTCTTTTTCTGATCATTGGATTTTGTTTTCAATAGATACTGCCAGAAGAGGTTGAGGCTGAGCTAAAGGAGGCAGCTATGATTTCCATGGGAACCGAAGTTAGTGATCTTGATTTGATTAACATAAGGGAGTTATGTGATCAGGTTCTGTCTCTTTCTGAGTACAGAGCCCAACTTTATGATTACCTGAAGAGTAGAATGAATACCATTGCACCCAACTTGACTGCTCTTGTGGGAGAGCTTGTTGGGGCTCGCCTTATTGCTCATGGTGGAAGTTTGGTGAATCTTGCAAAACAGCCTGGAAGCACAATTCAGATCCTTGGAGCTGAAAAGGCTCTCTTCAGGGCATTGAAGACAAAGCATGCTACTCCTAAATACGGGCTTATTTACCATGCTTCTTTAATTGGCCAGGCTGCCCCAAAGATGAAAGGGAAGATCTCTCGATCTCTTGCTGCTAAAACTGCCTTGGCAATTAGATGTGATGCTCTTGGAGATAACCAAGACAATTCTATGGGTTTAGAGAACCGAGCCAAGGTGGGTTCTGTAAGCCGTTTTTTTTGTACCAATAGTTCTATAGAATATGTTCATTTTCTGATGGTTGCTACTTTTCCAGCTTGAAGCAAGGTTGAGAAACCTTGAGGGTAGAGAATTGGGTCACCTTGCTGGATCTGTTAAGGGTAAACCAAAGATAGAAGTATACGACAAGGACAGAAAGAAGGGAACTAGTGCAATGATAACTGCTGCAAAGGTATGTAATATGCTTTATTCCTTCAAATTTTGAACTTGAGTTTTATTTTGATCTTTTCATGGGTCCATTATGTGATTTTGTTTCTTTTGGTTGTGTGTAGTCATACAATCCTGCAGCTGATTCAACCCTTGGGCAAGTAGGAAGTAGTGCCTCAAATGGGGAAGAAACTGTTGCCAAGAAGAGTATTGGATCAGGAGAGGATGAAAAAGAGAAAAAGAAAGAGAAGAAAAAGAGGAAGAATTCTGAGGAAGCTACTGACATGTCTGTTGATGGGAATGGCTCTGCAGAACCTAAAAGTGGAGAGATGGATAGGAAAGAGAAGAAAGAGAAGAAAAAGAAGTTGAAAGAGGACATTGAAGTTGAGGATGACAAGAAGTCCCTAGCTGGAGAAGAGGAGAAGAAGAAGAAGAAGAAAAAGAGAAAGCATTTGGAGGTAGAGGAAGATGAAAGTGAGCAAGCCAACAAGAAGAAAGAAAAGAAGAAAAAGAAGAAGGGTGATTAATGAGTATTTCTTACTAGGCTGTCAAAATTTTGTGACATCTTCCTATCAAGTATATGCTTATTTCCAATGCCACCTCCCTGTAAGATCCCATCCCATTTGGTTTACTTTGGAGAGTTCTTATTGTAGGCTTAGTTATCCAGGGACTTGTGTTCTTTTAGATTATCCTTTAGGTGGAAATGGCTACAGTTATATTTGAAGGGGTCAGTAGTGGGGAATGGATTTTGGAAGATCCAGTGCACTCTATTTGCTTGATTATGTCATTTTGTTCCGTTTATTCTTCTGGTCATTGTGTATTCCCGGGAAAGCTTGCCTAGTGGTTTCTATGCTTTGATGTCCTGACAAGTTATGCATGAACAGTTTAATACCCTGATCTGTGGTCAAGCATCATCCATTATTATCCATTGTGAAAAATATGACAAATATGTTTTTCGCTGTGTCTGTGTAAGGGAGTGACAAATATAGACAAAAAAATGGTACTATCAACTTCTTTCCACCAAAGATAATAAGCTTTATTGGTTTAGTTTTACATCCTCTCAAGATATTAATATCCAAATTTAGCTCAAATGTAACTCAGCTCTTTTTTGGTGTAAAACAATATAATGGTGGAACTCATAGTATCATAATAATTGCATTATACAATACTTAGAATAAAAACTTTTTATATAATTTTTTACTAAAACTTTTTTTTAGTGAAAAAGCTTTTTTTTTATAATTTTTCATAAAATTTGAAACTTTTATGTGTATTGCACTTCCATAATAACCTTCACTTACAATTATTTATCTTTATAACTTTTTTTGAGATATTTAGTTGAGTGCACTTGGTTGGTGACCCAAGAATTATTCCTTCCCTATCTAAGTTTAAAGTTAATAAGCGTGCAGGGTAGGGTTAGGTAATGTGCTCATTCTCAACCTTTATTAAAATAATATACAGAGCATTAAGTTCATAAATTATTTTTCAAAACATAATATTTCTCCTTCAACTTAAAAAATAGGCATAATGTGAAAACAAGTAATTCATATTCATTATAAATTATTGACTGATAACCTCATTACCAAGTGATTGAATGACTATGTAAAGTGAGCCCACCCTCAATTGAGATATTTTTCTAGTGTTAAAGGAAAATTAATAAATTCCCTACCCATTTAAAAAAATTTCTTTTAGATTATGAAAATAGGATAGGATTAATTAACTAACATCCCATTTATAAATGTGTGTGAAATAGAGATGACCATTATATCACTATATATTTTTTACAAATAATGAATAAAATCATATTAATACAAGATTTTTAACATTAGCTTAAACTATTAAAATAATAGTCATTTATCGTACAATACAGAATCTCTATGCATCGTATATACAAATTCTCAATCTTATCCTCCATTTTTTAATACTTTAAACTTTCCGTTATTTTCAAATTTTAAAATATAAGTAATTTTTTTAAAATATCGGAACCCACCCCTTCTCAAAATATTAAACTTTAAAAAATTGGTATATTTAAAATTTTGACTCTATCAATCTTTTAAAAAATATTAAAATCGTAGTTATAAAATTTATTTAAAAAATGATTATATTTCATAAATAATACATATTATCTATTTTTAAATCTATAAAATTGAATAAATTAGTACAATAAATCCCTCACAATTTATTTAGAATTTGTTAATTCTGAACATTCAAAATTTTACGTGCTAATCTTATACCCTCGATTTAGGAATGTTAATAGCTGGGTCGTGGCAGGACGGGATTTAACAGATCCGCGTCCGACCCAAGCTTGGGCCCAGCAGAGTCGCGCACGAATGAACCCGAGCTTGGGTCTACTTGGTCGGGCCCATACCCGACCCGATATCGGATATACTAAATTTTAGATCCGACTAGACCCGAGCCTCGAGTTTATAAATTGGATTCGAAGCCATTGTTTCTTATATTTTTAATATATATTTTTACTAAAAATAAAAAATTTTAAATTATTATAATATATAATTTTTTTAATGTTTATTTAAAATTTTAATTTTTTAAATATTTATTAGATTTAATTTATCTAATAAATTACTATTATAATTTTATATTAAATTTAATTTACAAATAATAAAAAAACGATCTAAAATTAATATAATTGGTTATAAAATGAAAAATAGTATAAGTTATATGCTTATTAATAATTCATGTGTGGTTATCATATTAACACTTTTTATTTATTTGATATTTTTTTATATAATTATTGATATATATAATTTTATTTATATAATTTAAATTTAATTTTTTAGTTAAAAATAAATTATAAATCTTTTAATTATTTTAAAATTTTTAATATAGATTATATGTTATTAAATTATATAATTAATTAGAAATATAACTTAATATAATATACTTTTTTATTATAATTATTTCAATTATTTATAAATTTATTAGGGTTTAAGTAAGGAAATATAATATATTAGAGTTTAATAAAAGAAAAATAAGTAATATAGTAAAGTAATAAGATATTTATAAATATATTATATTATAATAAAATAAAAATAATTTATTAGTGTTTAATAAAGGAAAAAATAATATAATAATATAAAATATATTAATTTTTAAATAATATTTTTTATTAAAATTTTCTAATATTTTTTTTCTAAATTTAATTAAATAACGTAATTTATTTAAAAAGTGAAAAAAATTCCAAAGTAGTGTAAGCCCACCTTTGGTCAATTTGAACCTGACCTTTGGGTACACATTTTCTGGATACAAAGTTCGGGTCTAGTCAGCGGGACCATGCGGACCTGAGGATCAGGTATCAGGTCCAATTTATGGATCCGAACCCAATAACGGATCCGAACAGAACCGAGACTTCTCGGGTCGGGTAGAGACCCGGGTCTCGGTCCTATTAACATGCCTACGGTTTAGTCCTTGTATATACTACTACAAATAATATAAATATAATATTATCTTTAATTCTCATATAGATGCATATAATGGGACTCGGAGTACCCGAGTCCCTAACCGACCCGAGCGGACTGAAATATGTCGGATATGCTCGGGTCCACCCTCGGGCTCGGGTCCAAATGGACCCGCCCTTATTTCTTTTTCAGCATGGATCGGTCTCTCGCTCTTCTCCTCGTCTTCTTTCTACTCTCCCTCTTCGCTGTGTTGTATGTGGCAGTGACAGAAGGCGATTACCAGCTGATAAGGCAGGCGGTGGGCGTATCTCGGACTTAGGAGCAAGCTCAGGCTTCCAAAAGATACTAATCTGGCTTCGACTCTTCCGACTGATAATCTCCCTAGGAATTTTGATTGGAGAGACCGAGGAGCTGTCACCGCCGTCAAAAATCAAGTATCTTTTACTTCCTTTCGTTCTCTTATTGAAGAAGATTCAAGAAAATCAATTGAAAATTTGTGGGAGCAAATGATTGATAAAAATAGTTGGTGAAAAAGCTGGGCTGTTAAATTGACTTGGGAATTATACTCATTTTTGGTCATTATCGTGTGGGGGTTATTAGGGTTCCTGTGGGTCATGTTGGAGTTTTAGCACCGCGGGAGCCTTGGAAGGTGCCCACTTCCTCGCTACCGGAAATCTTGTCAGCCTGAGCGAGCAACAGCTCGTAGACTGCGATCACGAGTTTTGAAATCTCTCTCATTTGACCATCCTTAATTGTTTACTTTTAGGTGATAATTGGAAGAAAAGTGTTTTATCATTGCTTGTTTGTGGTTTGATTTAGGCTATGAGCCGGATAAAATATATTAAGTTATGGGATTGAATCTTTCAAGTGTTACCATCGTCACTTGAACAGATATGGATATGTGAGTGCATTGTTCTAAGAGGTACGTCCATATAGGATATATCACAAAACCTGAGAAAGTTCAGATTTTCATGTTCCTCTTATGCTTAAGAACTAGAAGGCATATTCCTATGATATTACAGGTCATGTATTTTCAGTTGCCTTTCTTGGGATTAAGTCTGACACTTGATTTTCTTTGCTTATTTGGTGGGATATGAATATGGATATGAAATATTATTATATTACTAATGAAAGATGACTATGGGATGATACTGTGATGGGTCTTTCTTCCGGATGATTCAGTTACTAACTTTGTGGTTCCATGCAGTGTGACCCTGAAGAATCAGGCTCGTGCGACTCTGGATGCAATGGTGGTTTGATGTACAGCCCTTTTGAGTACACCCTGAAGCGGGGAAAGATCCTGGGCCTGCAAATTCGACTAAGGTTGTTGCCACTATTTTAAATTTCACCGTATTGCTACTGATCCTGACAGACAGCATGCTTTCTTCTTGCCCTGTAAATGATGTCTTGACTAAGGACTACGAGCACCTTGGGCCCTAATCCACCGAAACCACAAGTTGCAGCTTCATCAGTTTGATGTCTGGCCCATATATTTTCTGTCGAGCTGCTAGATCACACTTTTGTACCTGCTTGAATTTGCAGTGGCCATCAATGCGGTCTTTATGCAGACATATTGGAGGGGTGTCTTGCCCGTGCATATGCTCCAAGAGATTAGATCACCGGGTCCTGGGGTGAGACCTGGGGTGAGAGTGGCTACTACAATATCTGCAGGGGCCGCAACGTGTGCGCGGGGTCGACTCTCTGGTCTCCACTGTGGCTGCTGCTGGTTCCGCCCACTGACAACATTAAGGGCGGATTCTCATTACAGACTCAGCATTACTTATATTTGCTTTGCTAGTGTGTTGGGCTACCTGTACATAAAGGCATAAAGGCATATATACAACACTGCCTAATCAAAAGCTCATTTGTCTGCTTTGGTGGTAATTTGTGTTCTTGGATCTTACGAATGTATATCATTGCATCAAAACATACATGATGACGTGTAAGTATATGGTTAACTATTATTCAGTGCTATGCTATGTGCACTTTGGTTCCACATAAACTCTCAAGAAGAAGATTATCTGCCCTTCAATTGTGAATATGCACGAAATATTATTAGGTTCAAGTTAGTTCTACTGCGAAATTCACTCATTTACAGAATTTGCATTAGAATATTGAACATTCCCACCAGTAATATCATAGGGCGGTTGGAGTTTCAAGTTTATAGGCATTCCCAATTACGTCATTGAGATACAGTGTTTTAGCCCGAGCTCGGTCCTTTTGCAACCAGGGTTCAAGGAGACCTCTTGCAGAAGTGCTCTTCCTCGAGAAGAATCTCTTCCCCAGCTTCCTGATCCTGTGCCTCCTCGAGAAGGCAACCAGGCTCATGTACAGGTAGGCAGAAGTTATAAAGAGTCGTCCTTTTGGAAGAACCCGATTCGGTCCTTACAAATGAACCCACCTCGGAAGAACCCGAGTCGAACCTTCTAAATGGACCCGATACTACGGGTTCGAATCCAGGTTTTGAATTTGAGACTCGAGTTCGTTCGGGTTCGAGTCCAGTATACCCAAATCTCGGGTTAGGTCTAGACTCGATTAAGTAAACTCGAGCCTCAGGTCCATTTGGGCATGAGTCTACCGGACCCGACTTCAGATCGGACGCGGATATATTAAAACCTGTCCCAACCTAAGCATGCATGCATACTCATAATTACGATTTTTTTTTTTAATGTAAGATCTATTGTGCACAAGAACCTTTTTTTCTCGAACTTTTAAAGTTTCCCAAAATTCTTAAAAAAATTCTTAAATTATAAAATATTATATTTAAATTCCTAATTTTTTCTAATATCTTTTTAATTTTTAGTATTTATAAACTTACCTTTATACTTATTATACTTTTAAAATTTTACAGATCAGAAACTTTCCGATTTGTTCATTTATATTCTAAATTTTTCTTTTTTCTTATTTGAGTTTCTAAATTTGTATAATTTTTTTAATACCATAACTTCTCATTATTTAGCATTTTTCTTTGAACTTTTCTAAAATTTTACTAATTTTCCTTTACTTCTAAATCTCTTCATTTAAGCCCTAAACTTTTTCATTATTTTTCTTGGGTCCCCAAACCTTTCTTAGTCTTTATTATATTCCCAAAATTCCTTATTCTGGAATGGGTACTCTAATTTTGTCAAAATTATATTTTAGTCTCGAGCTTTATACCCTATCAAAACTCAATTTTAAAATTAGAAATAACTTATATCATATCTTTAAATATTTTTCCAGTTTTTGTTCAATTGATATTAGCCAAAATAATATATTTTAGGTAGTGTTCTAAGGTTTGTCGTAATTTTATAGAAATCGATAAAATATTGGGAACTCACTAGAGATAGTATCTCGCCCGATAACACTAGTATAATTGGAAATATAATCTTATGAGAAGTTAATGAGCTCTACAATCACCTCACATATATGTATAAGTCACCTAAAAAATGATAATTTACTAAATTTGGTTAGAAGTGAAAGCTAGTTAATACTTTTATGAATTAATTTTACCTTTATGATTAGGCGGATGAAATTCTTTAGCTATGTTCAATGGAAGTTTGTGAAAATTTTCTTGACCATTATTAGCCATAGAGCATTAAAAATGGCATATGAAGTTAACACTCTATTTTCGATAGAATGAGCCTATCTAATATTTTATAAGCTTATGGTCCAACTCGTTCTTTATTTCCATGGGACCTTATGATATATTTATCATATGTTTCTTACCAAATTAAATATTTAGGGGTTAATACTAGATGACTCATGAGAAATTTAGGAGTCCATTTTGGTGTTTATAAATATAGGGAATTGGATCATGTCTCAACTTAGACTTATCCCAAAATTCCTTCTCATTTATGTGGAATGAGTGGTACATTTGTTTGATGTTATCTACTGCTTTTATAGTTGGCAACAAACTCATGAGGCCAGGTTAGTTTCCTTTCCACTTTTTCCATATGAATCTATGTAACCTAAAACAACAACTTCTTGTTGTTTTATTTCTTACTTTTATTTTCTTATTAGTCCAATATCTGTATTTTAAAGATCTTCCTTGTTGACATTTAGCTCTTATTTTTCTTTCAAGACTATTTCTTTGCTCAGGTGGGGATTAGTGTTGTCATGTGAAAGTGGTTCCTTTAGTTTTTCTACGATAACTTATGTGAAGGTTTGTCCTGCCCACAACTACATGTATGACATGGTCTTGATTAAATTTCATTGTCTATATGATTTTATGTAAAGATTTGATTGATTTTTAATAAATGCTCACATGTAGGATGTGTTGAGGATAAGGCTTGATGTCATAAGTAGCTTCTTTTATGGTCTAGGATTATCCTCATACAATCTATAGGTAAGGCTTGTCTTAGGGCCCTTTTTCTCCTTTATATTATTGGGTTAAACATGAATTTATTAATACTTTATTTTCAAATGGTAATCTTATTCCTTATTTGCAAGTGCATGTAATAAACTCTCCCTATAGTTATCATATAGTACTTATTATTAGAAGTCTGAAAGTGAGATTTTTCCCTTACTCTTCTCAAGAATGTACGTAATTTCTCTAGTCTTGTCCCTTGTTCTCTTACTAAGGGGTTAGTTTTGTTGTGTATCTTCCCACTAGCAATGAATGTTTCCAATCTTTGTCATGGCTTGTACAGGTAGAAATTTATGAGTATTAATGTGTATCATTTGCATGAGATCTATCTATTGTCTTATAGGATAACATGAGAGAATGTTTCATTCCCAGGTGGTTTGGTTGTTCATATGTGTTCTTGAGGTATCCAAATTATTTATAATGATAGTCTAAATATATTAAAGATGATGACTCACCTGCTACTTAGTCTTCATACATATTACCATGATTAAATTTGCTAGTTTTAGGCGATTTTCTCACTATGAAATAATACTCTATTGCTCTATCTATATGGGGTTTAATTTACCTATTGAATTCCCTTTATAAGGTGTGAACATGAGAGATAATGGGATCCGTCAATATAGAACAAAAACTCTAGGGATTGTGAATTAAACATGTGTATTATTTATATATGTGGTGGTATGAGAACTCTATCTTATAAAAGAAAATGAAAGAATGTTATAATTTCTTATTGACTAATACTTAAAATATAACAGTCTTTCATCTTCTTATTGACTAATAAGAAAGGTACTACCTAAATAGAAGATTCAGTACAAATGTATCATAGTATTATTGATGGATTATTTTTCAGAGCAATATTTTGGAAAAAGTTATAATAATATTTGATATTCTGAGCATTACATCATGTCGATCCTACATTTGTAATGTGCACATTATTTTAGTATTGAGATGATATAATGAGTTGTTTGTCGGTTCAATTGGGAAACTGGGTCAAGGTGTAACATTGATATTCTTATTCATCAGTCTGTGGGTATATCACCTTGGTGTATGGTAGTTGTCATACTCCAACTCAATTTATGAGTCAAACCTACATGCAACTCATCACATCTTACCGATACTATCATAGTGTCTGTCACACCATTATAAAACGATAGGATGTAAAACTCATAATAAAAATTCACATTAAAAATATAAACTTCTATCCAAGTAAGGAAAATAGTTTATCAATAATATCGGGCAACATTTGTTCTGAATCTTCATAAATAAAAGGTTAGTACCTCTTTAACCTATATTGGCATCTCATGTACTGACAAGCTCTTATTGACTTGGTTTCCTAAAATCGGTGCAGGAGGGAGTGAGATTTGTAGTTCGAGGAGTAGAATTAACCATGTTCTTGAGTCATCTTATACTCCAAATATCAATACGATATATTTTCAAGTTTTCGTAAAACAAGCCCATTGGCTTTTGTTTAAACTTTTACAAAATCTTAAATTCAAGCCTATTGGCCTTTATCTTTCAAGATATGTATATATTTTAGACGTTTTAATACACAATATCATACATCGTGGAATGAAGTTACTTTACCACCCACTTGTGGTTCAGATTTACTTTACTGACCATATGTAGTTCAGAATTACTTTACCGATCACGCGTCTATATAGCACGTGAGGATCACGATAACCATCACAGATGAATTATTCCAATATGGAAGGAAGTGAGTGATTCCACCAACCCCAGGCCAATAGGACCTCTCACTATAACTACTTAGGTCCTGTTATACTGGAAACATATAACTCACCCTTAGTTGCCCAAAAAATCTAGTATTCCTCATTAATCATACTATATTTTACTAGGCGTCTTATAGTCACATACCTCGTAAATTTTCCTCATCAGTAGAAGTATTACTAAATATTAGTACTCGTAAATAATAGGAATAACAATACAATATATACATATTACTTATAAATAATTTTGGATTGACTCGTGATGGCATATCTCAACGACGTCTTGTAATTTTTTAATAATTACATTTTTGCCCTTTACATTCTATTTTTTATAATCTAATTGAGAATTCATTATAAATAAGGTAAATCTAATATTAATAATAAATTTTAAATCACTTACCATATAAATTCGAGTCTAATATTTGGGAGTGCTAGCCCAATCATCAAGTGTTTTCAACCCATTCTACCTGAGATGTTATAGTTCATCTAACTCAATGGCCAAACTCTATGAATATTTAGGTTAATTAGTCAATTGATGTGGCCCAATTTGTAACAATCTAAACCAACTTCAATCCATGGCTAAATCATCATTTAGCCTAATTGACTTTAAAATTTCATAAACCCAATTCAAATGCCTTTAGCGCATATCTTCAAAGACCCAATTCAAAGTCTCAACCTATTTTTTCTTTTCATCACATTGGATTTTCAGCCCAATTATTTTTCTTTTCTTTCTACCCACGCACCCTATGGCCCAAATCATCAGCCTTTCCCACCGTGAAGTCCAACAAAATTCCGTATTTATCTCTTCGCCTCACCTAATGTCTAACGCTGTGATCAGATGTTGTTGTCCTTCCAGCCTAAAGATCCCCAACTATTGATTTGAATTGGATTTTTATTGTGGTCGATAATTCATTTAATGACATTGTTTATGCTTGAAGAGACCAACAAACTCTTTATTAGATGTATTGGTTATTGAACCGACCGACCGATTTTTTATTTTAGGTCACCGAACCCGGTCTAACCAAATTGATCAATAGTTGAGCCGGTTAACAGACCACCTGCTAAGTGAGCGCCCGGTTAGTGTGCCCAACCAATCAGCACATGGCACGTGGCAAAGCACGCATAGTCAGCTCCTCAATCAGCGCCTGAAAGCGCTGAGCAATCAGAGTGTGACACATGTCCTTGGTCAATGATCATACGAAGAAAATCCACGCCACCGAAGATTGACCAATGGAAGCGTGACACGTGTACTTAATCAACGAAGGAGGAGTCTTGTTAGCATGGATGACCAATGAGGAGTAGACATGTGGCAAATGTACCACGTTAGCGGCCAACTGGGATGTCGGAAATTAGTTGACCAATCAGATGTCAACATGTGGTAAAGCCACGTCGGATGGCCACATCGAATCAGAGGATGACATGTGGCATTGACACAATGCATCAGGTGAAAAAATTGACGAATTTAAATCAACCAATTAGAGGGTGTCACATGTCATCAAAGATTGACCAATGAGAGCGTGACACGTCCTTAGTCAATGATCAACTAAGGAGGAATCTCGTTAGTATGGATGACCAATGAAGAGCAGACACGTGACAAATGTACCACGTCAGCGGCTGACTAGGATGTCGAAAATCGGTTGACCAATCGATGGTTGACATGTAGAAAAGCCACGTCGGATGGCCACATCGAATTAGAGGATGACACGTGGCATTGTCACAATGCGTAAGGTGGGAAAATTGGCAAATTTAAATCAACCAATTAGAGAGTGCCACATGTCATGGTCAGTCAACAATGAGATTTTGGTCAAGCGCCACATTGGCCAAAGCGACTAATGGGAGGTCGCCACATGTACGGTCAATGAGTCAATAGATGACTCAGACGTTGAGTAAGATGCCACACCAATGAAGCCAACCTGTCACACCCCGACCCGGTCTGGTCCGATCCCCGTGAACAACCCGCCACTCTCCCGGTTTATTAAAGGGTTTCCCCTTATTATAATACGTAAAGAGTAAGGCGTCCTTTAAACCTGCACCATTTCCTGGAATAACATAATCAAAACTGCATAAAATTTTAAACTTTACATACATGTCTTACAGGCATCTTAGTTGATGGTCTTTCAAGGTAGGCTTTCTAGGATTTCCTGAAAGGGATATAAGGGAGGGGATGAGTACGACTACTCAGTGAATAAGTTTTCAAAAGTCTACTTTTAACTTTTAAGAAAAATATTTATATGGAGTGTGCCAGACTCCTTTCTTTTCAAAAAATTCCTTCATTTAAAAATTTGGGTTTTTTCATTATTTTTTAGTTACCGGTGCGTCATCACCCAACACACATCCTTCATCATGAAGGTTACACACATTCGCAAGTCAGTATCACTACTAAACCCGCTAGTGGCTTCGGAGCGACTTTTCCTGCCACCTAGATAGAAGTACGACCACTTCTACCCTGGGAATAAGTGGATGTACATGACATCCGATCCATAATCCCGAAATCACTTCTTCGTGTCCGTATGAGGATAGAGACCTCATCCTGTCCCCACCCCGGTCTCATGCGCTTGGTGCTACTCTAGATTTCGCACAGACAGCTGGAACGATGAACTGCCCTTCGAGCTTTCGATCTAGGCAGATAACTCTCGTCCTGAGGTTCATCTTAGAATCAAGAATCGTATCAATTGATGTGAAATTAGATTAGAATTTTGTCATTGAAATTCAGTCGATTCTCTCTCTAGCACCGATTGAAAATTGTAAAGGGAAGCCGAATTGGCTTACCTTTCGATATGAATTCGGTTGTGGAAAGGCTGAGGAAGTGTTGGGAGGGCTTGGTTTGGCCTGAGGAGGGCTTGAAATGGCCGATTTCAGCTTGGCCGAAATAGGGCAGCTTCGGTTCGCCGGAGTTGCTTCATTATTCTATCATGTCGGCGCTTCTCCAATGATTCTCGGATTGACTGGAGTTTTCTATTAGATAGCTGTCTTCTCCCTAGTTCTAAAGAGCCCGACCTTTGTTCAAGTTGAAGCTCTGGTTCGAGCTTTACCAGGAAATGGAGTAGTAGAGAGAGAGAGAGAGAAATGTTCAGGTATGAGGAGAATGAAATGTGGATGACCTCTTTATATAGGCGTAAAACCGGTGTATTAAATGGACGAGATTTATTACTAGTATTAATATTGCCATAAATTATTGGTATTAATTCCAATAATTTAATTTTGGTATTAATTCCAATAATTTAATTTAGGTATTAAATTATTGGTATTAATTACAATAATTAAATATATATTACTTTATGGTTATTTATGATAAGGCGTACATACAAAATTTTGACCGAAATTTCGGGTTACAAAAAATTTCATACTTCCCAAGAGGTCACCCATGCTCACACTACTCTCAGGCAAGCACACTTAACTTTAAAGTTCTTATGGAATTTAGTTCACCTGAACCACTTTGGTTTTTATTTTCTAATTTGTCTTAAGTTTCTTTTCCAAGGTTTAATGAACCCTTTGGATCACCCGAGAGCTGTAAATTCCCAACTTGTCCGTTCAGAAATAATCGAGTTTGTGAAACAGTTCTGAATCCTCACTTGGTTTGACCGGTTCTTTTCCCGGTTTTCCTTAGATCAAAAGGGCGGGTTTTACAACTCTCCCCTCCTTTTAGGAGTTTTGTCCCCAAAACTTAGTTAACATCCTTGCATGAGCAATCATTTCCTTTGATGCCCCTTTGGTGTTTGCTTAAGATATAAACTTTTCTCTCATACTTTAAATTAGTCCCTTTTACAACCTTCACTTAAGAAATTCATTTTTGTTAATATTATTTACTCCCTCCATGGAGTTTTTCATAACTAGACATACCTTACCTTAGGTTACGTTCTTAGATTTTATCTCTCTTTTTGCTTAGAGAAACATTCTTCCCCTTTAGGTCATGTACTCAAGATTGGGAATTACAAGATAACTAACCATTTTCGTGTCTACTTAAACACTTGGTCATTGCAACACTTAGCTCGTCGTCCTATAGAGCATTTCGTACTTATTTTTGTGGATTTCTTTATCACCACCTTTTCGTCCTATTTCGACTCTTCCTCCATTCGTTGTCTATTATAAATTCGGTCCAAATTATTATATTTGACCTCGTCATGCTTATTAGTCGACTCTTCCTTACTTCGAGTCATATTCTCCTCGGGTTGTTGGGCTTACATGCCTTTACAACATGGCATTTTCTAGAACCTGTCTCTGTCCATTTGATTTTTAGAACATCTCCAGAAGTGTCTCTCTTAGCTTTTAGACCTTTTAGGGATCGTATAACTTCATTTCTCTTTTCTTTTGATAGTATTCCTCAACTATCTTTTTTTTTTACCATTATTAACTCCACTTACTTAATTGTGTTGGTTCTTCTTACCCATTCATTCCTTTTCGACTTCCTTATTGAGTATTTCCTGTTCCAATTAATTAAATTCCCAGATGTTTTACCGACATGCTGGGTTTCGTCCTTTCTTAGATCTATCATCATTCCCAATGATATCCTCTACTCAAGGGTTTTCCTTTGGCCTTAATCCCCTCTGATTTGTTCGCAACCATTTCACAATTCTTTATTTTTCTGGTCCAATCATCTGGGCAGCTGTACACTCGTTCTTCATGCCCATCCTATTATCCATCATAGAGTGTAGTCTTTACTACATCTCATTCCTTCTTAGGGTTTTGTTTATTCTATTTGGCTGTCTGTCGTTATTAGTTTTCCTCTTTCTACTTGGTTCTCCTGTTCCCTCCAAACAGGTTAGCCTGGGCCATTATGATACTTCCTTCCTTAGAAACATTTCCTAATTAAGGGTTGGTTCCTTTCACTCCACATTGTGTTCATCTGCCTCTCCATAATTCTTTTAGTTTAATTTCCTTCTTAGGACCTCATTTTTCCTTGGTACTCGACTTTTCCATCTCAACTGTGAGCTTATCATTCTTTCTATTTTGGTTGGTTCCATTTCCTCTCAATTGGGATACACATGTCTTTTCGGGGCTTCCTTCCTTTGTAGAATTCTTTCCCTTTCTCCGGACATTCCTTTTTACATTTGCCCTAGGGGATTTCTACTCTTGATGTTGTCTTCTCCTGTTTACCTTTACTCCTTAGGTCTTGCAAGACATCTTTTATACTCTATCTGCATCCACATTCATACCCAATACCTGTCTATTTCCTTAGGGAGCGTATAAATCTTCCTTATTTCAAGATTTCTTGATCATTATGTGAGAAGCTTGCCTATTTCTTTCTTGGCTTGAGTTTGGTTGTTAATTTGGCCTTTTGGTTCCTTTAGGGATTTCTTTCATCCTTCTCTTTCAGAGTATTTGACCTTTCCGCCTCTCTTCCTTGTCGGAACTTACATCATGGTTCTTACGCGTATTAGCTGGTTAACTGCCCCGCCTCCACCAGTCCCTTGGTTTAGGTCTTCTTAGGGCAGTTGTCTTCTCGAGTACTCCTGTCCTTAACGTCATCTCACTAACCTTTTTAGGGTGTAGTCCTTTCTAATTTCTGGTCTTCCTTAGGTATGTTGGTCAGAGACTTCGATTTTTAACTTTTCTGCTTTTTCCAAAAGAGGTAGTACTTTAAAATTATATCACTTTTCCAAAGCATATTAGTCTTGGCCTCTGACACTTCCTTCCTTCAAGTAGTTTCTAATGAGGGGTTAGCTCCTTGCACATCCGCCAACCAATGATTCATTTTCACAGCATATTCCTTCACTTCTTCACTCTCACTGTGTCATTCCTTAGAGTTTCAGGGGACATTTTTCTGTGTTTGCCCCTTATGAGAGGGTTCTAAGTATGATTCTCATGTACCTTATCCCTATTCATGAGGTATCCTTCTCAGTTTGACCTTCTTAAGAAGTTTTTGTATTCACCTCGTCTTTTCTTAACCTCTTTTTGAATTGTTTATGTAACCCGCTCCATGGTATCAGTCTCTTATCCTTCATGTCCTTCGTGACCTTTGAGGAGATATTGCCCTGAATCTATGAGGTGTGGAACACCCCTTCTTTCCTTACACCTATAATAGTTCAACTTGGTACTTGTCCTTTAGTAGGGTTGGACATCTCTTCAGGTAATGTCCCATCGTCATTCCCTTACATGGATTGTTATGATTCTTACTTTCCTTTGAGTGGGGCTTTTTCCAGGGTTACTATTAGTTTGGTGCTTACTGTTCTTGAGTTTGATCACTATGACAGTTTTGTAGCTGAATCACCTTTGCTAAGGGTCATGGTAAGAGTCCTCCTAGGTTTCCTGATTCATCTTCCATCACTGGGTTGCGACTCTTCCTTAGTTTCTAGGATAGTTCGAGTTTGTTTTATTTTCCTTATGCCATATTCCTAGTAAGATCACATCCTCAGAAGATAGAGTTTTGGGGAATTTGAATATTTTATTAACATTTGGATACAAAAGGTTGGACTCTCAGCCCTATCAAAGAAAATGGTTGCAAAATAACTAAGGAGTTATGGAATTTTGATAAACGTCTTCCTCCATAATTAGAGTTGTGCCACCAATAGGTCCTAGCACCATTCTCCATAATTAGAGTTGTGTTTATCATCCCAACTGGGTATGATGTTAGTAAACTCACTCACCCGTTAATGTCGTGAATTCCACTAGATTGGTTCTTTGTATTCACGCGAGCTTGTCCTTGCTGGCGTTCCCGGTATTTCGTGTTCCTACACGGTATGAACAACCTTATTCATTATTACTCGGCAGATAGCTCTCGTCCTGAGGTTCATCCTAGAATCAAGAATTGCATCAATTGATGCAAAATTAGATTAGAATTTTGTCATTGAAATTCGGTCGATTCTCTCTCTAGCACCGATCGAAAATTGTAAACAGGAGCCGAATTGGCTTAACTTTCGGTCCTAATTCGGCCGTGAAAAGGCTGAGAAAGTGTTGGGAGGGCTTGGTTTGGCCTGGGGAGGGCTTGAAATGGTCGATTTTAGCTTGGCCGAAATAGGGCAGCTTCGGTCCGCCGGAGTTGTTTTACTATTCCATCATGTCGGCACTTCTCCAACGATTCTCGGATTGACTGGAGTTTGCTATCAGATAGCTGTCTTCTCCCTGGTTCTAAAGAGCCCGACCTTTGTTCAAGTCAAAGCTCTGGTTCGAGCTTTACCGGGAAATGGAGCAGTTGAGAGAGAGAGAAATGTTCAGGTGTGAGGAGAATGAAATGTGGATGACCTCTTTATATAAGCGTAAAATCGGTGTATTAAATGGGCGAGATTTATTACTAGTATTAATATTGCCATAAATTATTAGTATTAATTCCAATAATTTAATTTCGGTATTAATTCCAATAAATTAAATTTCGGGCAAGCACGCTTAACTTTAAAGTTCTTATGGAATCTAGTTCACCTGAACCACTTTGGTTTTTGTTTTCTAATTTGTCTTAAGTTTCTTTTCCAAGGTTTAATGAACCCTTTGGATCACCCGAGAGCTGTAAATTCCCAACTTGCCCGTTCAGAAATAATTGGGTTTGTGAACCGGTTCTGAATACTCACTTGGTTTGACCGGTTCTTTTCCTAGTTTTCCTTAGCTCAAAAGGGCGGGTTTTACACAACCAATCACAAAGCACCACGTGGTAGCTCACACGTGTGAAGCTCACACACATGCGCACAATGTCATCTTCAACCTCTGAACAGGCGGTGAAGAGAAAGGGTAAAATGGTTGCCATTACTCCGACGACCAATAAATCTCTACGACAATGCCTTAAATCGGAGAGTTAATGGGGGATCGATGGATGAACGGATAGAACGGTAGTCCCCAAGCTCCCTATATAAAGAGCTCCCCTCCATTCATCCTCTCCATCCCTCAAAAGCTTGAAGAATACGAACTGCTCTAGTTTTTGACCATCCCTAAATTAGAGCTCTAACATCGTCCCTTTTCTCCACCTATGAACGCGAAATTGGGTTCCCTAGAACTAGGAAGAAGTTCCCTACCTTGGTGCATACTCCCTTCAACACGAGGATCACTGGAGAAGCGTCAGGGAGCCTGCATAGTATGGTCGCTCCAGCCATCAAGAAGTAGCAAAACTTTCGAGCTGAATTCCAGCCACCTCGGACCTCCTTAAGCTAGGCTGACCCTCCAACAACTCTTCACGACCAAGCCTAGTCCTCATTGAGTTTTCGAGGTAAGCAATTGCCGCCACTTTCACCGGAATAGTGAATCTTTAGAGAGAACTATTTAAACTTTGTTGATAGACTTCTCCCTTTCCAAGGCACCAATTGATGTGAAATTTGATTATAGGAGGATCCTATGATGCGAGCTAGTTTCCCGAATCAAATCACATCATTGCATGTAAGAATTCAAAGCTTTCTCTCTAGAAGTATTTTCTGGTGAAACTTCATTTGAATTCGTTTCTAGGCCAAATTAAAGATTCAAAGTATGAAATGATCATTGAGAGATATGGAGATTATTAGCAGTATGATAGGAGATAATTATATGAGTTTAATTGGTCAATTTTATGAAATGAACTTTCGGGGGTTAAAGTGAAATTTTGGAGAAATTGAGCGATTTGGGGATTTTTGGAAAATTGGGGTTTTTTGTGCAATTGACTTAAATTGAGGGTCAATAGAGGATTTAATTGAAATTGGGGGCTTAATTGTAATTAAAATAATTTTTGGGGAATTTAATTCCAATTAAAAGTAAATTAAATGCTTTATTCATGATTTTGAATAATTTTATGTTAAATAAAATTATTTTAGGATAAAGTTTTAAATAAAGTAAATTGATAAATTATGGAAAATAATTTGGAGTTTATTTGTAAAGAAAATATGCTTAGGGACTTGTGTGTAATTAAAGAAAACATAGGAATATAAGTGTAAATATCAAATAACTGATGGATTCGTTATCTGCAATCATATAGGTGTGAAAGGAATTCCCTGACCTATGATTGAGAATCCAATCCGAGATATTGGAATTATGTTCGGGATGAACAAGTCACGGATCTCGAGTGAGTGGAATTACTGGCATCAAGTCCTTTGGACCGATGATGCATACTTAGAAACATGCTTTACTTTGAAACCTACTTTACTTTGAAACCTACTTTTCCATACGTATAATTCCCTGAATGTGTGAAACCATTTAAATCTTTTGGGATTATACTTTTGAAAAAAGTATGAAGTATGTTATTAGGAAAAACCCTTGACAGTATATGGATACACTTCAAGGGGAATGGTCTAGTTCGACCATTGATGTAGCAAATGGGCGAGATCCATGGTCGACAATGGTGGACTAGATCTAGTTCTTTTCAAATAGGCCCAATGCCATATTTTTAAAAAGTGAACTGGGCCCATGGCCGTATTTTGAAAACTCGTATGAGTGGGCCCAAGGACATTGGGAATGGGGCAACCTTGTAAATAAGTTTATGATTTAAAAGACATAAAATTCTCACAAATGGATAATGTTTGCTGATGTTGCTGAGCTAGAGTCAGGTTGGAGCCCATTGGGCTAGGAGCACAAAATAAATGTCTTAAATCCTAAGACTTATATATGTGATTGCAATTGTTCAGAACCAAAGAGATGCCCGGTATGGGGTAGTGTTGGTTCTAAGGGCTACTAGACAGTAAGGTTGGTACAAGGGAAGTTGTGCTGTTATGATATGTCTTGAAGCTATGGGAGCTTCATGCGCATTGAGACTGAGTGGATAGAAGAGTGAGGTCTCACCCCTACATATGGGGTTGGGCCAAGGTGCTCACATAGATGATGTGGTGAAAGTTATAGACTCTCACCAGGGTGGACGGTAAAAACGCTTCAAGCCACTAATATAACAGAATGAGGTTGTAACCTCTAAGTGTCTGTTCTGTGACTGTTTGATCCATTTACCAAGAAATGGTGTTTGTGTATTTGTTTTATACAAACAATTATAAATCCACCGAATATGAAACTCTTTCAACCATGAATGAACTATTTTTAAAACTTGTATAATACAAGTAGTGGATTTATCTGGGAGAAAAAATATTTTTTCAGATGATAAGACAAGTTGTAGCTTGTTTATCGGAATATATTTTTTTAAGGAAAAAAGGTTAAATCATTTTTAGTATGAAATGACTCGTGGAAAGTAGAAACACTCACTAAGTTATGAACTCACCCCACTCCCTTACCCCTTTCAGATCATAGAACATGGCACAATGAATGCCAGAGAATGAAAAATTAACACCTAACAATCCTATTAGAGCATTCAGAGCTAGATAAGTGGATCTCGACTTCTAAATCAAAGAATCATAACACTTACTAGAGAGCTCAAACCTTGCAATGGAATTGTCAAGGGCAAAGGAGAGAGGTACGGGCGTCGGGAGAAACAACGTCGGGATTCAATCGATGCCATCTGTGTTCTCCAGCGTGCAACCTGAGTATGAAAGTTATGGGAAAATGGAATTATGCCAAACAAAAATTTAGGTCAATAGAAACTCACATGATGGTCGGTAGGCGACAACCGATACCAGAATAGTAGAAGGGTGGTCGAGCTGTGAGAACTCGAGACGCGATTTAGGGGACCTACTATGGAGAAGAGGGACTCGAAACAAAGTAGAAACTAGAATGATTGAAGGATGGAGTGAGTGGGAAGTGTCGTTTCGGCTGTGATCGGGCCTCCATCAAAAAACTGACACGGTTCAAAAAAATGACGGGAAGTAACCGGAGAGGGTGAGTCCATCCTTAGCGTAGGTTGGGATGGAAAGATGACCCTCTTGCACATTTGTGGCCTCTTGAACCACCCCGAATGGTGGTCCGAGTCTCCTGAAAAACTCGATTTATAAAGAACCTTTAAAACGAGAATGGGTGTCATAAGAGCTTTCAGGAATTTTCACATTTACGAGATTTACCTTCACCTCAAACATGTAGTGATGTTGGCTAGAGGGGATCTAGAGGGGTCTCCATAATTATTTTGGGTTGTGGTTGGTAATCGATGAGGTCGAGGTAGGCTTAAGAAAGCATTGCTCTATTTTTGGCCGAGTGAGTATTATTAGTATTTGATTACACTGATGTCGGCAAAAGGTATGTCGATATTGGGGAGATGTGCAATTAGAAAGTTGGCTTCTACGCGGTTCTAACGCTACTAGAATCACCAAGTTTGGTGGTATGAAACAAAATTTATGAGCTTTGTAATTGAGCTCACTAGAAAACTGAATAACCTTACTTCAAAAGAGAATTTTGGCCCTCCACCGATAAGGGAGGAGTCAGGGCTTATATGGGGAGTTCGGGGGACCAAGTGTCCATCACCTATGTCCATCACCTATGTCCATCACTGGTTAGATCATACCCCATATACCTCACTTTCCATTTAATTCTCCTCAGGGGCGGGATGCCGAATATCACGCAAAATCGAGTCGATTTACGAGTTTCTGGTCGGATCTGGATCCTTTAGTCGAGTGGATAAGACGTGCACCACGTGCTGCATGTGTCGTGTGCCCGACATACACAACAATTGGCTCGCATTATAGCAAATCGGTTTATGATGAATAAATCGATCGATTTGGTCAATTTTGATCTTTTCTTGCTCGGTTGACCTCCAATTCGACCAATTATTAGTCTAATTTATTTTTCTAAATCTTTTTGTTCAATTCTCTATAATTTGAACTCAAGAACATATATTTTTAATTTATTTAACTCCTAAAAATCAGGGGTGGGGGTGGGGGAGGGGTTAGTGCTCCGAGCCGATTTGATTGAATTTGGTTGTCTTTTAGCCTATTCATCCAATTCGATCGATTATTAACCCATTTTTTTCTAAATTTTTTTTAGTCTAATTTCATATTAATTGTGCTCAAGAATTTTTATTTTTTGATTTATATAAACTCTCCTAAAAATTGGGAGTTTCGTACCTCAAGTCGGTTAGTTCCCAATTCAAATCGATTTTCAATTAGAAACTTTAAGATCCTTAATTTTCAATTAGGTGGGTTATTTGAGAGTAATTTCATAGAATTATCCATTGTCTAAATTTACTGTTCGAACTGATTTGCAATCTTATTCGATTTTCGACTCTCAGTTTAAGTTTCCGTTATCGATTCAACGTTAGTTTTCCAGTTTAATTAAGTTTAAATTTCAGTTTTAAAATTTTTGGTATTACAAGTAAATTGTAAGGCTCAATAAATAAAGTATTCGCATCTATATGTCAATTTTACGATCATATTCACTACTAAAATATTAAATAGTATTTTTAAATAATTTTATTTTTAAAATTCGTCCATTTTGAATAATTATATTAAGATATTAGTATTAAGAGTATTAATCTCATAATTATGTATATCACATATCAACAAAATCTATACAAAATCATATCAACAAAATATATACAAAATCATAGCACACATGAATCAGTGTTGCAACCTATTATTTGGTACACCCCTATCTACTTATCTGGTTCTATCTAAAAAAATTTAAGATACATTTGAGATTTTCATATAATTATTACTATCCTTTTATTCTAAAAGTTCATTAAGGGTTTTTTTTTTTAGAGTTTCTCCTACTACCGTTTACTTGCATATCTTATCATTTCTTAAGCTATATGTCATACGGACTTTATAATATCACCTCTTTGATAATTGCTCATAACTTCATACTTTTTATACTTAGTTCTTATTATAAAAAGTTTGTATTATCTTCTCCATCGTTCGTTTCCTCGACTTTCACGAATCGAGTACCTCTTCTCTTTAGAGATTTTATGGGGTTATTCTTTTCTCAGGGGTCATAGTTCTAGACCCTCTTCTATGGTTATTTTTTCTATAAGAATTATTTTATTTCTATTTATTTTTTCTTACACTTAATTTTTGATATTTTATAGAAAATTTTCAAGAAATATCGTTTTTCATTTTCCTAAAATCCCTAATTATTTATTTTTAAAACTTGTTTTAAAAATAATACTTCCATAGTTATAATATTCCGACCTTAATCCCGAGTATGTTACATATTACATTTACTAATTTTCTCGTTCCCTTTATTTTTTTAATTACAATTAAACCCCTAAAATTTTCAAACTCTTCTTTTTAGTCCTTACATTTTCTTTAATATTTACTAGATTTCACTTATTTATCCTTTAATCCCAAAACTCTGTAATTATTCATATTTTCAGTCCTCCAATACTATATCTCCTCAATTCATCTCATAAGCCTTCTAAATTCATCCTAATACAACTTAGATTAACTCCCCACAACTTACCGATCATTTGAAACTAACATTCGTAAATTTTGATCACAGATCAACTTTGCTTACTCCGTTCATCGGAAAACACATGATGATACAGAAAATGGAGAAATACTAACTGAAGGGAGTTTATTTGTTGGATTTGATAGCCTGAGATGATTGCTGAGCTTGTGATGTTTCCGTGGACTCTAGTATTATGGCATTTGGTCGTCGGAGTCGCTTGAATTTCAGTCAAAATCGCAGTCCGATAAATATTCATTAAAATAGAGAGTGAATAATTTAATTAATAGTATTTATCTTACCTAAATCCCACAACTATGGAGGAAAAATCCTCACAACTCTCCTACAAAGATGTGAAAAATCCTCTCCTATAAAGATGCGAAAATTTTACCAGTTTCAATTAGTAACTATAGTGATCGAATTTGATGAGCGGAGATTTTCACCGTGTCTGGCTTCTTGGAACAGGTTTACTATTCAGTTAAAATTGATGGGTGTGCACTCATACTTTTTAACTTTCTACCTAACCAAACTTTGTAGGCGTAATTGAGAGTGAAAACGCTACCAATTTGTTAGGAAATTGAAAAAGTGCATGAACAGATTGTTGTTATTAACCTTACTACTGGGATATTAGCTCGCGACTCTTCTAAACATTTTTAAGATCGAGAGTAAAATACCATCTTATTTAGAAAGATATTGAGATAAGAGTCCCATGCTTAATTTAAGAAAATACAAGATAATTAATTTTATTTTTCGTGATTTATAAGTTTTTTTATAAAAATTTAAATTATTGAAAAAAATTACAAATAATTTATAATTTTGAACTTTACTTTCTATCGATGTGACTGTGACGTGGCAATCACTTTTATAATATAAAAAAATTTGACAATTATTTTATCAATTCAATTCTGAAATCGGATTAAGGTCTGATATTTTAAATAGATAATTAGATCGAAAATATAAACATTCGGTGTGAGAGACTGTAATTCTTTTAATATATCTCAATCTCTTCCGATATGTATATAAGGAAGTCTCTCCCAAAAAAAATATATATATATATATATATGTATGGAAGTAGAGAATTTGAAATAAGTAATAGTGTGAACATATTTATGGACAATTTGAAATAAGTAATAGTATGAACATATTTATCGACAATATGGAAGTAGAGAAGTTGAAATAATTTATTGAGTAAACATATTTATGACAACTGGGAAATGTAAGTTTTAAAAAATAATACGAATGTATTTATTAAGTTATTTTTTTTGGTATTTTGAATATTTTTAAATAATTGAATTATGTTTATGAAATTTTTAAATTTTGATAAAATTATAATTATTTTATATTTTATGTTTTACGTCATTTTGATTGTAAAGTACTATTATACATGTTTAACTAGGAAACTTGAATTAATAATATATTTATTTAATTTTCAATTCGATTTTTTTATAAAAAATAAAATATATCGAAATTAATTATTATTATTTATTAGTATATATATGCAAGAATATTTATATTCACTTTCTTAGTTCGAGTTGATTAATATTTTTACTAAAATTCTAATCTCAGTATTCATGATATTCTCTTTAAGCTTGCCCTGAAATAATAAACTGAATAATATTCCACACAATCCATACTTGCCCGTCCACATCTTTATCCATATTTTGAGGCATTGTTATAACATACCATAACTGAATGATCTTATAAGAACGCCAATGTAATTGAATGAATACACAATGGATGATCTTTTGAGTGCAATTATAATATATTTTTTCTATCCATTTCCTTAATTATGTCATGGTATTAGAGAAAATGAGATGGACCACAGTAAACCTGACTTCTTCTGATTTGTGAGTTGATTTTAAGTTTATTTACATTTATTGAGTGATTTTAAAATTAAATTTAACAAGTGTATGTATAGATAGAGTGGGTGATAAAAGAATTAAGATTATATTAACTAAATAAATAGTATGAGTATATAAAATTAAAAATATTTTATTATTTAAACTTTTAAATATAAATATATATTTAAATACTCCACTCTCCAATAAATTAAAAATATATTATATAATATACTCCATCAGTCCAGCAGCCCTTTAGCAGCCACCACTTTAGTTATTAGACGTACGTCACATTCGGAATATGGGACTGATATTTTCTTGTAATAATAATAAACATGATTTTATATACTTTTTAATTTCGATTAGGTATGTAAAATAGAAAACAAAAACACCATATTTTTTTTAATGGTGGGGGATTTGGTAGTTGTTGGTGGAGGGGTCAGACAAGACAGTGATGGTGTTAGCTGATGGAATAAGGTACCTCACACGCTATTCCAAATTCTTCGTGACAAAAACAGAAGGGGGACTTCTTTGACTTCTCAGGGTAATTGAAGATTTATGACCCACCAGCAGCAGCTCCAATTCTTCCATTAAAGTCACATGAACTTTCAACTTAGGACCAAAATATCATCGGCAAATAGGCATCCATATCATCATTGTATTCATCTTACCCTTTCAGAAGTGTCGGAGGAACAACCAATCGATAAAAAAAAAAATACCACAGCCTAGCTGTGACAGTTCACTTTACAACACAAGATTATTCAACAAAAGAAAAAAAGAAGGCGTTTCCATGCAATCTCTAATTTCTACAGTTGGTATACCAAATTTATTCCACCGAGAATTGGTAGAGGCTTGAATCAAAAGACGAATACAGGGCAGTGTCGGAGAAGACGGCCCTGGACCGGGACGACCTTGGCCTGTGCCGGCCGTTCTTGCGGCCTCTTCTTCGACGTTGATGATGCTGACCACCCGTAACTCTTCCCATCTCTACCATTCTTTTCTTTTCCTCATGATCTTGCTCGTTGCCTTCCCCGCCCTTTTGCGATGTTTTCCGACTGCTTTCCTCCTCTGCAGGCACGACGTAAACGAACGGTCCGGCGGGGACATCTTTGAAGTCCAGTACGGCTTCTAACGTCTTCACCACTTTCCTCATGGTGGGTCTGGACTTAGGGTTGCGGCTCAGGCAGTGGTAAGCCAGTCGAGCCGCCCTCTTGGCCCCCTCGGCGGAATACTGACCGTCCAGCCTCGGGTCCATGATCCTCTCGAGTTTGCGGCGGTCCTTGAGCATGGAACGGGCCCAGTCCACTAGGTCCTTCTCGCGACTCGGCCTGGTCTTGTCCACCGCCCTACGGCCAGTCAATAGCTCCAGCAGCACAACCCCGAAGCTGAACACATCGCTCATCGTCGTCAAATGACCTAGAAATATATATGATATCATGTAAGACCATATGCAGCAATATTTATAAACAACATGGGTGAACGTTCATGGATATCGGAGTTCATGAATCTGACCAGACGATATGTACTCGGGAGCTGCGTAGCCTTTGGTGCCCATGACCCGGGTGGTCACATAGGTTTCACCGCCCTCCACACCGTCCGTCGCCAGCCCAAAATCTGAGAGCTTGGCTTTGTAATCCTGGAAATTGCGAAATCATCATTAGCTGGGAGATCCGATTTGAGTTATCATGGGTGCAAACGTATGTGAACACATGAGGAGAAAAGGGGTCAATGAAAAGGAGATTACAGGGTCTAGTAAGACATTGGAGGCCTTGAAGTCTCTGTATATCACCGGCTTCTCTTCTTCGTGGAGGAAAGCGAGGCCTTTGGCCGCCCCGACTGCGATCTTTATTCTTGTGAGCCAAGGCAAGACTGAGGTATATTCTGTTGAAATCCAAAAGGGCTATTGAATTAACTAAAGACAAATTGAACAACGAGAAATTATGCAATCTTCTCCACGACTCTTACTCCTGAAGAACTGGTCGTCCAAGTTGCCGTTTTCCATGTATTCATACACGAGGAGCCTATGCTCCTCCTCGCAGCAGTAGCCGATCAGCTTGACCAAATGCGGATGCCTGAGCTGCCCAAGAAAGATCACCTCGGCCTGCGCGTATAATACTATGTTTCTTCCCTATTGCATATATTAATAACATATGCACGATTAAACATAGTATATCTGCCTATAGTTTCTTACCAGCCATTCCCTATGACCTTGCATGCCGTCCAAGTCGAGCATCTTAACGGCCACAATTTGAGCCTTTAGGCCGGGTCGGAGCCCTTCCTTGACCAAGCCCTTGTACACAGTCCCAAACCCGCCTTCACCGAGGTAGTAGCTCCTCGAGAAGCCATGGGTCATCTCCTTCAGCTCTTGGAGCGTGAAGTTGTGGACGTTCACCAGGGACACCGACAGGTCGCTGACAGAGAGCCATGAGCTGGCGTTGCTGAGACCAGACAGCGACAGTCTCAGTTGAGAATGGTGCTTCGGTATGCCATCGAAGATGCTCTCTGGGTCCCTGTTGTTGGGGCCCTCGGGGGACCTCAAACACTTGGGGAGGATGGATTTCCAGGCAAGTTTATTGGGAGCCATAAGAGGAGAAATAAAAGAAACAGAAAAGATTGATTGAGGGCAAAATGTTGAGAGCTCATTCGGGTTTATATAATGGAAAGCTTTATCGACCGGGTTCTACGATTCCGTCATGTTGGATGACAATGGCATGAAACTTTGTTTTCATATTATAGTGGAAGCCTACTTGATAAGGAAGAAGAAATATGTGAATGAAAATGATCGAGTAGGTTTATATTTCATTTATTTTTGTTCTACTCAATTTTTGCAAAAAACAAAATAAATTTGTTTATCGAAAAAAATGGAGTAGAACAATTGACTACAAATTTATTTTGTAGGGAGATGTAGTGTTGTGCGTATATTTTTGTTATTTAACTTTTTATATATTTTAAATAATTATTTGAAAATGAATAATTCAATCCTCTATATTTAGTATCACAATACATTAGTGGCAGACAAACAGATATCATTGATGTTATATCTTTGAATTTTTTTATATTTGGGTTTTATATATTTAAAAATCATTTTTTAGATCTATAAATTTAATAAAGTGATATTGAAAAGACAATTTTTAAATATAAGAAATTCTCAATGTTACTTTTTTCAAATATAGAGACGGAAAATATCAATTTCAAATATATAATTCTCGTGTAAAAATTCTAAATATAGAAAATTTCTGTGACTATCAAAATTGGATTCAGAAAAAAATGTACATAAATTGTAAAATACTTTTTAAAAATATATATGACTTGGAAAAAATAATTACATTAATACAGTAAAAGAAAATCTCCTTGTAATTCACCCTTAATCGTGTGAATTTGATGCATGAAATTGAACCTTCAATCAATCGTGTGAATTTGAATCAACAACCCTAGGATCTTGAGAGAAAATCGATCATAATGAGATGAACAATGAGAATGCGGGAGAGAAGAGATATTGGATTAAATTGTAATTTTTTTAAATGCTTCATTTTCATATTATTCTAGTTTGATCTATATGAGATGAGATGAACAATGAAAATGCGGGAGAGAAGAGATATTGGATTAAATTGTGATTTTTTTAAATGCTTCATTTTCGTATTATTCTATTTTGTACAAAATTTTCTATCTAAAAAATATGTTCTTGAAAAAAATAAAGTATAGTTAATTAAATCGAAAACTTTGATTGAATTAATAATAAAATTAGATTGTCAATCGGAATTTCTAGGAATGAAAATGTTGAAAATTTATAAATATTAGTAATATTAGTTTAAAAATACTCTAAAAAATTATAAAAACCCTATTGATGGTAAATTAAGAAACGAGAAACTCTAATAAAAATATATAATATTAGGATTGAATTATACCGAATTAGAATAAAATGATTCCCAACTTTTAGGGAAATTAGTTAAAAAATTTTTAGAAAAAAATTAATTGGAACCAAAATTATTAGTGGTAAATAGAACAAGAAAAATATTGAAATTTAGTTAAATAAGTCGATTTATTTATAAAAAACTAGTTTAAATAATATTGAATTGTGTGAAAAAATAGTGTTAACGGGATAAGAAATCAACGGGTGGAGCTAAGTAAGTCAAATTACGTTATACTTGTACTCGGCTAAAATAGGAAATTACACAATCAACAACTATTTAAATCCAATTAAATAACTCTAGTTAATGGTTGAGTGTTACCTGACAAATAACACTATCATTGAGGGAATAATGTACCCGGCACGCACCAAATTATACATCTCACTTGCACCACGTGCCTTCTCCACCCAATTCGAGACCTGATCCTCCCCACTTTTCCTGTGACATTGTTTTGTCATTTCCCCTCTACATTTAGAAAGGAGATTGTCTTAAAAGGTTACAATTTAGTCAAATATGGTAATAATAGGGGCATATAAGAAGTTAATTTGTCCATATACATCTCTCAAGAGCAACGGAGCTTATTTGCACTTAGAAAATCCATATTCACTTTACAACTAGAGAGAAAATTCTTTGGGCCACTTTTACACACTCCAGGTTTTTTAGCTAAAATTCTCTCTATTCTATTACCAAATCACATACTTCTTATCTTCATAAAGTCGTGAATACTTTTATTTCGTCTCTAAGGTTGACAACTATTACAAATGTTGTAAAAAATTACCCTATCAAAATCATTTTTAAACTTATCCTCTCAGTAAAGAAAAGTCAAGTACTTTCGATAATATATCCAGAGTCATGATAAAATAATACTAATAACATTTGTTCCAAATAAACAACAAGTCAATACTCTATCTACCTCCAGCTTTGTATCAACCTAGTTAAATCCTTAACCACCCTTCTCGAGTTATTTTCCAATGAAAGATCACAATTGTAACTCTGGAACAATGCTAATAAACAGGAATATGGATAATAAGCTAACTTGTCCATATACATCTCTTAGGAGCAACCAAGCTTATTTACACTTAGAAGATCGATATTCACCTTGTAACTAGAGAGAAAATCTTTTGGGCCACTCTCACACACTCATAGATTTTTTAGCCAAAATTCTCCCTACTCTATTACCAAATCACATGCTTCTTATCTTCATAAAATTGTGAAGACTTTTGCTTCGTCTCTAAGGTTGAGACCTATCACAAAGGTTGTAAAAAATTACCCTACCGAAACTATTTTTAGACTTATGCTCTCAGTAAAAAAAAATTAAGCACTTTCGATAAGATATCCAGAGTCACGATAACATAATACTAATAACATTTGTTCCAAATGAACAACAGGACACTACTCTATCTACCTCCAGCCTTGTATCCGCCTAGTTAAACCCTTAACCACCATTCTCGAGTTATTTTCCAATTAAAGATCACAATTGTAACTCTCGAACAATACTTATAAACTTCAAAATACATGTAGCCCTAGCGTCCCTAAGGCCAGTGATCGATGTCAACAAACTCCCAATATCCTTCGCTATCTTTTCCCTCACTCACAACCGACGATCAAACTATTTCCGGTGAGTATTCCGACCAACTTTCTATATTACACCATTTTAACCATTTTAGGAAACTTGATAAAATTAGTCAAAAACCATCGCACTCCTAGATCATACTTACAGTGAGAGAATTATGAGAACTATTTATGATAGATTTTAGAGATCAAGTCTTATAATAAAAAAATTTATAAATAATAAGGATAAAAATGTAAGATTTTAATATTTATGGACTTAATTGTAATAAGGGGAAAACTTTGAGTAAACTTTAGAAATGAGATCTAAGGGTTGAAATGCGATTTTTGATGAAGTATTAAGATATTGTGTGATTTTTGAAAATTTTAGGGATTAAAATATAATTTTTAAAAAATATGGGTCAAATAGTATTTTAAAAACTTGGATACCAAATTAATATTTTTTAAAAATATGGTTAACCAATGAAATGATTTTTGGGTTAAGAGACTAAAGTATATTTTTAGAAAATAGAAGAGTAAAAAAGGTTATTTTGAAAGTAATGTGAGCAAAAATAAAAATTTTGAAATATTTTGTTGGAATGCAAATTTTAAAAGATAGGGAAGGAAAGTTAATTTTGAAAAATTGGGGAAAATGTAATTTTCAAGGAAAGTGGGACTTATATCCTAAATATTTTGTTTCTCTTAATATATTAATTACATATTTTCTTTTAGATAGGAATATTTTTTATTCATTCTTTAAAAATTTTAAAATACTTTGTTTACCCTAAAATTTTCACTTTAAACTTTAATAAAATAACTTAGGCACATTTCTAATTGACGCATGAGCCAAATATAATTACATTATCAATATATAAAATTAATATAATCAAATATTGGTCGATTATTTTACTCTTCATAAACAATGATATATTATTATGTATTTACTTAAAACTGAATTAAATAAGTGAATAAAAAAGTTTAATATTCATTCTTTAATATTCAAGATTTTTAATATCTTCTTTCGTAACTTTTAACCAAACTTTAGGTTTAGATACTTTTACATAATTGATCGGTCCCTTTCTTTATATAAACTCATAATATAATTCTGTTTAATTTTAAAACACATATGAGATGAAACATGCACATTAATGAGATGAAGCATTAAATGTATTAACTAGAGAACAAAAATCATACAAGTGACTAGACTTTCTTATTTTTCTCACTCTTTTGTAATTATAGAAGTTATATTTTGGCTAAAACTAGATTCACTAAAACATGTTCATTTATTTCTAAATTCAGACTCATGTAATGTAGTATGTATTTTTTTTTGCACAATATGTAATGTAGTATGTAATTTATAATTTAATGAATCATCATTTTTATTTCTAAAGTTATTATCACATATTTCAATAGTTCATTTTATTTTGATTTATCAATAATATAATAATAAAAATTTACTCCCAAATCAATGGATCTCTCTTTTAAATTTGAACTTCCCCTATTATATTATAAATCTTAATCTAATTAAATTGTATGAACCATGTAACCGAAATAGACATGAAATGTCAAAAAAATTCATTTTTCAACAAATGAAACACTTTTTCATAAAATATCACATTCCTTACATAAATGCTTACTTATTTTTACACTTCAACATAAGTGCATAATTATTTTCAACATCCAACAATTTATATCCTATTGGATAACCTAAATATATACTCATTTTTGCTCTTACATTAAACTTATTTCTATTATTCTTTAATATCTAAGTAAAGGCAATTAAATACTTTCAAATGGTCATATATCATTTTTTTTATTATATAGTATCTTAAATGAAAATGTATTTTCTATTAGAGGTGATAAAATTCTATTTATCAAATAAATGTACTAAATCACATTAAAAATTAACCTAGATTGAAACATTAATGCACATCCAATAAGGATATGTTTTTCTCTATACCAAATTTTTTTTTAAAATTTTTTTACATATAAATGAAATGATTAAATACCATTTTTCTTAAAAAAATCAACAAAACTTAACCTCAAGAATTATCAAACTTAACAACTCAATTTTTATACTTAAATTGCACCTTAATGTAAAATATACGAAAAATTTCAGTTACATCATATTTATATTTCAATAAATAAATTTATAACATTATAAAATGACCGTCCATCCGTTTATATTTTAGTTTGATATCAGTTGGTTTATTATGATTTTTTGTCTCTCATCTGTGAATTGATAAAAATAACACAAGTATTATTATACTGGAGGTTGAGGAGAATTGAAGTTTTTAAAAATCAAATTTCTATTGCCTGTGATCCCCTATGAGTAGCCATAGATTTTGAAAAACTTATTCAATTGCATATCCTCAATGAGAGCATATGAGAACATTAAATCTTCATTTTCCTCTATTTATCATTCCTCCACAACTATTTTTAGGTTTTGATGAAAATTGAATATTATTGTAGAGAAGCAATATTCTGCATTTTGCATTTTGCTACTAATATTGTATATCTTTCATCTTTAGCTTGTGCAATTAAATTGGAATAGACATGTGAGTAACTATCATTGAAAACCATTCAAACTCTTGCCGTAGTTAATTAAAATTTTGTAAGTATACTTCGAGCTCATCCCATAGGGTCTTCATTTTGGTAAAATAACTACTCACACTTGAATATCCTTAAGACATGAAATTTAAAATTTATTTTAAATAATTTTTTTTATTTCATTGCTTCTTTGAAAGTATTATTTTAAATCCTCCCATAGTTTGTGGGCATTTTTAAAAGAGTAGACAAATGTTCCAATTTCCTTTGAAATTGCTATCCAACAAACGGGCATGTTATTGTTTATTTTGAAAGGACCATATATGAGAATTAATCCATTAATAAAAGTAAGTGTTTTTTATGAAATGTTACAATTATGACTTGACACTAAATATAATAATTAGCTCACAAATTATCAAGAATACAAGTGACAAGTGTGACAACTAAATTATTTGATAAATGAAGGAAGAATGTGTTGAGGGCATACTAAATGAGTAGGTCCTCATTAGGTGATCCTCTGCCACTTAGTTTTTGGCTATCATTTATTACTTGCCATTTATATTTTTTTTATCTATCAAATATCTAGAGGTTTACTTTCTAGCAAAATTGAAGAAAAACTTCATTGTAATTCATCTTCAATCATGTGAATTTGAGGTGTGAAATTGAATAAAAAAATCCTATGTAAATAAGAAAATTGATTGTGTTCATCAATCAAGAATGAAAGGGGAAGAAAAGAAATATTAGACCAAATTATAATTTTTATTGATACTCAATTCTCACACTTTCATCTCCTATATTAACCTATACACTTTGCACATTACTTCCAATCATTTATATATCTGATCTATTCAACACAAAATTACATATTAACTCCCATTGTGACATCTAATCATTCACTCATATGCATGCCATGGGACTAGTTATTTTTAAATATGTGGAATCTAATGGCAAAAAAAAAGGAAGATATGGGACACTACTATAGTTAATGGTGTGACCGTTTTATACTTCGTGCTTGCTAATCTTCAATAAAATAAAATGTGGCCATGTACCAAAAGTCAGATGAGAGGACTAGATATTATGAGAGCATCCTTTATCTTATATCTATGTTTATTTTTGGTAGAATTATGGCACACTATTTACTTGCTAATCCTTAAAAGGACTATAATATATTAGAGGATAGTCGGTCCAAACATGACACTAAATTTACGTCTCCGTCACTCATTCAAATTAAAAAAGGAAACTATATACCACATTGAGATAGTAGAGACGACCTAACATCTCTTAATTTGGTATCCTACATTAGCAAATGGAAAATTTTATGTTGTTATAGCTTTGTCCTAATGGACGATTTTTGAATATAAATTAGAAAAAATATATATATATATTATGACATATATATTGATAATTTATAATTTAATCCCTTGGATAAGCATATGAGATTTTATAATATGACATATATGGTATAATATATTGTTGTTTGATGTAATAATATTAAAATATCATCAATATATATTTGAAATGTTAATGGGGGCAGTTCCATCCTAAAATAGAAAATAAGAGCATCAATTTGCACTCTACAATCTATGGCGGATATTTTTTTCACACCCATTGTACTTAATATGTTAAATTTTAATAATCCCCTAACTAATAAAGCCTTTAAACTACAAAAATTTCTCCATCCATATGATGAGAATGTTATATAAAAAAAAAGGATGCAAATTATATGAACCAACCAACCCATAGAGATTGGTGGAGATAATATGCATTCAACATAAACGGCAGGACTCATTCGTATTGTCTGAGTAAAAGATTTGACATCCAACCTTGGGAAGATCGTGCTGTTTGAATGTAAAAGGGGCAGAAGTCAGGAGGGGATTGTGCTAAAAATGACGATTTTGCTTTTGATCGAAGCACTAAGCAGAGGGAAAAAGAAGTCCAAACCCTAATGATCACAAAATCCAATTGATCTCCTTTCTCTTTGTTGGCCAATTCAAGTCTACGTTGCCCAACTGAGAAATCCAATTCAAGTCTAAATGGGTTAGACGTACCACGTACAGTTCTGTAGAGAGAGTGTGTGACAAGGAGAATAATTATTTTTTTCATGAGGAGACAGAGAGAAGAAATATGCTCACTTTAATGGCTTCCGTAGTAGGCCAAAGGGGTCGAGCTTTCTTGACAAATCCATCAAGTCGTCAGCCCTGTTTTGGGTTCTTCTAGTCGCCATTTAAGAAAATCCTATGAAGCTGGTTCTTACTTCGGAAGAAGGATATTTTCGACAAGACGAGATACAGCTGTCCGTCTGTCTGTCTGTTACTGCACATGCACATGGAATATATACATTAATCTCTATATCCACTTCTTTTCTGTGTTCATCGTTATCGACAAAACTGGATCCAACCACTCATCTTCTAGTGATATCATTCGGTGATCAACCATGTTGTGTAAGATAGAAAACGCCATTGTAGGAATGAATGATAGAATAGAATTAGGTCACTCGTAGGTTCATCCTTTACTATTGTGATATATTTAATAAATATTGTTAAGATATATTTGATAAATATGTTAATTACATAATTGGTACATAAATTGTTTGAAATTGGAACACATTTTTTTTCTTCATTTTTAGTACAAAAACTCGTTAAAATGCACTATTTTAATACAAACTATATTTAACCTTCCAAATTAATATAAATGTAATTTTTTTTATTTTCTAGTGATTTAAAAACTATAACCCTCTCACTAAAATTGACACTTTGTATTAATGAGGAAAATTTTCAAGAGATTTTGTATTGATATTGAATAAAACATATTAATACCAATTTAAAATATTACAAACATTCATATACCAACCAAATAATTAACCATATGATAAATAGTATAAAATTTAGAATTGAGGTTAAATGTGGTAAAATGGATAAATTTATACTTGGAAAAATATTAACCTCATCTTTTAAAATTAATTTGTCTAGCCTATTATGAATTTTTGCTCCATTAGATGAATTTCTTGGACCCAAAAACAATATTAGGGGCTTTCATCAGAAAATAATCTTTTTAATAAAAATGATTTAGTCCCAAAAGAAAATTATATGCATAAATGTGAAAAATGAAATTTATTGACTACATATTCTGGACAAATTTAAATGGTCATGGTAGAGTTTGAAAAATATAAAAAGTTCCAATATTTCAAGTTATTTATCCAAAAAAATCGAACAGGGAAGAAAATGGCCAGCTCACAAGTCCAATTGCCTAAATTGAAAAGTCAACTGTGAAATTTAAATATTGAGCAAAAAAAAAAAACTATGAAATTTAAAGGAGAGAAAAATATTTTTATAAAATTGTACAGCCCGTTCAATAATATCTTGGTGACATTGAATTTGACTGTCTTGTCCTCTAAAAGGTGATTCTATGTTTACAATGAGGGTCCGAGTCACAATTTAATTTGCATATCTCATAAATAGGATATTTGGACAAAAAAGGAATTTGTTATATGTAAGGTAAAAAATACAATAATATATAATAAAAATACTTATAATTTTAATATTTACGTAAATTTTTAATCTTAAATTTAACTAATAAGCATCGCAAAATTTTATCCGATTTACAGGTAATTATTGTAATATGAAAACACGGTATTTCACATGAAAAATATGGAAGAAAGTCAAATACCTAATTCAAAAGGTGTAATGATTATGCCGTTTTACCATTGTGCTCTATTTTAGCTAAACCTATAATTTGCTTAAAAAAGTTGAAAGTAGATGAGCACTTAGGAGGATGCAAGGGATTGAAAGGGACATTTTTTTAACTGTGAATATTGATTAAAAACTTTTAAAAAGTAGACGGAATAATTTGAAAAATCTAGAAAATTTAGAGTTTATTTTTTGCAAAACCTGAAAGTTGAGTAACTTGATTTGAAATTTGGACAATAAGTACTAAAATTGATATATATGGAAGTTTTTAGGAATTATTGTAAATAAAAAATGTTTATAGACCAAATTATAAATATTTAAAAGTGTGTGGACTAAATTATAAAATTATGAAGTTAATGACATCAAAACTAAGTATATAATAGTAGTTCAAATAGCAAGAAATGAAAATTTTAGAACTAATTTATGATATTAGAAATTTGAAAAACTAAATTCTAACAAATAAAAATTAAAAAAAGTGTATAAATGTATATATGTAAAAGAGTATGGATATTGAATAACTTATAAGTATACTAATTATGAAATAGATAAAAAATTGTGGTCAATATCTTCTCATGGGAAAGTAAATAGTATTTTTGGAGATATTGAGATGGTTTATTCTATATAAGTCACTTTAATCACAATAGTCGAACTATTTTAAGGTATTTCTTAAAAAAAATAGGACCTATTTTTTTAACTTAATTTTTGTGTGAACGTTTCTTGTTTGAATTAAGATTATTGTAAAAAAGTTAACTGTGAATTAATACAATTTTTTGTAAAGTGAATGAGAAACTAGATTTTTGAAGTGTGTGTTTTTATGAACCGTGTACAAGTTATATAATTTAGATTCACTGACCTTATGGATTATGTATAAAATGTCATATTACCAAAATCTGGGTACACACTCCAAATCCACTGATCAATGCAAGTAGTGCTTATGTGTGATAGTGATAAGAGAATGAGGATATTTATTAGTTGTATAACTTAGAGATTAAATGATATCATGTCTTGTATGGGAACCATAGAAATGAATGGACGAGCATCGTTTCCAATAAGTAAAGGTTCCAAGGTTCGCAGTACTAGTTGAATTGTATGAGTATATCAAAGAGCCAAACACTCTCATATCTCAAAGTTATCTTTGAAGGATATGTGATTTAGTTGTATTGTTGTCATTACTCGAGGTAATATATATGTATGATTATCCGCCAATCTCTTTCTACGTTACAATTTTGGGCGCCATACTTACTAATGTAGTATATCAAATAAATAAGACTAATATTAAAAAAAATTCCATTTATAACATATGAAAACCATTAACAAAAACATTATCTTGTATCTATTATTGGAAATATCTATTAGATCTTCGTATATTGTGTTTAAATAACAACCGACATCAATGTATTTTATTTCGTTAATATTATGTATAACTTTTATATTTTTTTCAATATCTTGTTTCTCTAAAATATTTTGAAGGATGTGGCAAGCAATGCTTATTGAATTAGTCAAATGATATGGAGTATTAATGGACTCAATTTTAGCCCCACTAAAAAATAGAAACGATTTAAATATAATCATAACATTCACATCTTAATATATGTATTAATTTTCTCATTTTGTTTAAAATATTTAGCTCTTGGAAAATTATTTTTGAAATTATTCATCTGAAATATTTACATTCATGAACTTTTTATGATAAAAACTTTGATACGTATAACATAGGACCCCATAATGAACTCTAGGATAATGCAATCGTCCGTCACCAACTCCTAGTCCGAATTGCTGAAAACTTTGGCAAACTCTCCTTTATCACTATTTATTATCATAGTAAGGTGAGAATAATGTGATCGATGGATATCATATGACACCCTACTCATACATAAATAATGATGCAATATAAAATATATCTAAATATAAACTTATTTCGTACCCTCAAATATTATAACTTATTTATAAAATTTGATCAATTTCTATTAATTTTGAGCTAATTTATACGAATTTTTAAAATATATTATTATACTCATTTCTTTTTTAAAAACCTTTAATTTAAGTCAACTTTCAAATAGCTAAATCTAATAAATATTTTATCGATTATAGATTTTACCCATATTTTTTATCAACATTTGAATTAAATTTTTGGAGCGTTGTCTTTACCCACCTTTATGGAAAATTCTATAATAAGAATTTATATTATTAGCATAAATATATATCACAAAATAGTTTAATTAATTTTACATATTAATGAGATTATATTTTTAGAAAATAAATTTTTAAAATAAATAATACAGTAAATTTTGTGAATAATATCGTATCATCCTTCTAATTATACTTAATTCCAAAAATAATATTTACCGTTATCCGAGAACATATTCGTCCCATATATAGTTTCAATTTTTCCTACTTCACTATATTTTGCTTATTATATATAATATATGATTTAATAAATATTATTTTGATCGTAATATAGATATTTATTATACTATTTTATAATATTTTTAAAATTATAGTTTTTTCATTCGAATTTATTTTATTATTTAAATCTATATTTATTAAATAAAAGAACAATATTTAAACTTTATACCTTTCACTCGAAATTTAGTAATCAAATATTTGAGTAAGCTATCGAATCTCAAAATTTTATCCATACGTGGATTATTTCTTTAAGGATATTTTCGTAATTTCAGTATACTAACTTGTTTAACCTCCCAAAAATATCAATAATGATATTTTTTTTAATATTTTACCATCTTAATAAGTGTATTTTAGTCATTTTATTATTATGGATATTTTTGTCATTTGAATAACTAAAAATAGAATTATATTTACTTAAAAACTAAAGGGTTTTATTATCTTTTTATTGGGCCAGACATTTCCCGTAATTTTCTCCAAACATAGCACAATATTTTCCACGTAATTTACTTAACCCTCGGGGTAATTCGATCGAGGGGTACGCTCGTAATATTTTAAGAACTGAGGGTCAACATAGTCTTTTTCTCCCTTTTCAGTTGTCCTCTTCCATCTACTTGTGACTTGAAGGTCTGAAGCTCTTTTTTTTTTTTTTTTTTTACCGAAAACCCTCTCAATTCTCAACATTTACACGTGCTTTCTGATGGCATCAATCGAAGGTGGCTTGATGACAACAATGACGACGTCTTAGGGTCCATCAGCTTCATCATTCATTCCTCCAATAAGTCACTCTTTTCAATTTTAGTTTATCGTTATCTTCTCTTCGTGCAAATGATAGCCTATGAGAGCTTCCTCTCTTTTGTTTGGGTCCTATGGAAATTTCGACTTCGACAGTTGAGGTTCATCCTTCAAACGGATCCTGGTTTGGACTTTGTTGTTCATTTCTATTTAATTTTCTTCTTTGATTTTGTTGAAATCCTTACCTTGATCAATGGCTCAATATCGATCTCCCTTCATCTCTTGTTGTCGAGTGTCCACTCCCCTTTTAGACGCTCATCATTGCCTAGCAATATTTTTTCATGTTGCCAAGTAATCTTTGCTGTCACTGGTCCTGACTTTCAACTTAATTCGCAGTTGTTTGATTTTACTAGTTCGTCGACCTGTCACGTCGCACTTCCGCTAGTTGACTGAGCATATCAGTCCTATCTTGGTATCGTAGCCAAACAATTCTTTTATTTAAAGTTTTATAACACATATATCATGTTCATTTACGAGCTCCTCCTTGTGCCAACCGGTCTTGGGCCCACTGTACGAGATTTTCAAAATTGGGCATTTAGCCCCCAAGTTCTAAAACCGAGGCCCCTGGCCTATAAGAGCTATTCGAGCTCCCATCGAGAAAGTCTCCCAAATAGTTTAAGAATTGGCACACAGTTAGGGGAGAACATTTCTGATAAAAAATAGGTTTTTACTATCCATTATACCGACCGGTACAAGGACATCTCCGTTTATAACCGATGGACAAGTTTTCAACTTCCTTCTAGGAAGTCTTATCATATCAACCGGGTATGATCTACTTACAACCCGTAAGTAATTTTTCCGCATAACTTTAACATCACTTTCTCTAACTAGTGATGATTAAAACATACCATTAAGCAGTGGGTTTTTATACCGAGGTACTTATCATCCCCAACCGGATATGATACATAATCCCACTCACAACCGGTAAGTGGTTTTTAATTTTAAGTTATGCTCATCATCCAAACCGGGTATGATGTTAGTAAACCCACTCACCCGTTAATGCTGTGAATTCCACTTACACCGGTTCTTTGTATTCACGCGAGCTTGTCCTTGCTGGCGTTCCCGGTACTTCGTGTTCCTATGCGATATGAACATCTCTCGGTTCATTATCCTTTGGCCTAATAGCCTTCATTCATTCCAAATGAATGAGAAAGTCAAACTTTCATTTATTTGTAATTAGGTCCCTAAAGTTATTTCTCTTAAACTTTAAGTCCCTAATGCCGGTTTTTCCTCAAATTGAGTTCCGAAACTTTTAAAATTTATCAAGGAACATCATTTTATTTCATTTCAAAAAAAGGGGATTAATTTCTCAAATTTCCAATTTGGTCCCCCAACTTTTCCAAAATTACAATTTTGCCCTTCCTTTACAAAAATGGTAAATTTCACCCCAAAAATTCTAAAATTCCTCAAATGGGCCCTCTAACATTTTTATCATGCCCAATTGACCCTCAATTTTAGGAAATTGTATTTTGGTCCTTCGAATCTTAAAAATCCCCAATTTTTCCCAATTCCAACTTCTTAACACAACCAAATTTGATTTCATCAAATTGGCCGATCAAACATTTCCAATTGTTGAAATTGAGTTTCTACATGTTCATACGATTCCATAGAACTTTGAATCGCAAGTTTTAACGCCGGAACAAGCTCAAACGGAGCTTCGCCGGAAAATGAACTATAGAGAGAGAAAGTTTCGATTACTCACCGGTGATGGCACGACGGTCCGAGCTTTCGATCTGGGCAGTCCTGAGGTTCATCCTAGAATCAAGAATCGCATCAATTGATGCCGAATTGAGTTAGAATTTTATCATTGAAATTCTGTCGGTTCTCTCTCTGGCACCAGCTAAAAATTGCAGTGTGGAGCCGAATCAGCTTACCTTTTAGTCCTAATTCGGCTTTGGAAGGGCTAAGGAAGTATTGGGAGGGTTTGGTTTAGCCTGAGGAGGGCTCGAAATGGCCGATTTCAGCTTGGCCAAAATAGGGCAGCTTCGGTATGCTGGAGCTGCTTCACTGTTCCACCATGCCGACGTTTCTCCAGCGATTCTCGGATTGATTGGAGTTTGCTATCAGATAGCTGACTTCTCCCTATTTTTAAAGAGCCCAACCTCTCCTTCCGAGGTTAAGAAAAATGTTCAAATCGAAGCTCTGGTTCGAGCTTCACCGGGAAATGGGGTAGTAGAGAGAGAGAGAGAGAGAGAGAGAGAGAGAGAGAGAAGTGTTTGGGTGTGAGGAGAATGAATGAGGATGACCTCTTTATATAGGTGTAAAACCATGTATTAAATGGGAGAGATTTATTACTAGAGGTCACCCATCCTCACACAACTCTCGGGTAAGCACGCTTAACTTCAGAGTTCTCATGGATTCTCGTTCACCTAAACCAATTTAGTTTTTCTCTTCTAATTTGTTTTAAGTTTCTTTTTCAAGGTTTAATGAACCCTTTGGATCACCTTCCAAATTACTTGTTCCCAAATGATCAGGTTTGTAAACCGGCTCGGTTTTTTTACTCGGTTTGACCAGTTTTTTTTTTCCAATTTTCCTTAACTCAAAAGTGCGGGATTTACACCTTTCCTGTGATTGCTCTAGTAAGTCTTTCTCTTACTAAATTCTCGACTCAATTCAAACTTTACTTAGCTAGATTAATTGCTTGTGTTCAATGGTTGTTACCAATATTTTGTCATGTCATTGATGTCATCCACTCTTAGTGTTTATAGTTCCTTCCATTCAAGTAAATCCTCCACTCATGGTTAATTGTTTCATTCTGCACGAGTGTTGGCATTTGGGCTTCTCTATTGAAGTTCTTCAGGTGAGTTCTGTGTTTCTAGACACCTCTTTTCTTTGGTTTTGAGTTGACTTACATTGTGAAGAAAATTTTTAATTATGCACTAATTTTGCTATTTTAATCTTCATACTCATTTTAAATTATGCATATAACAAAATCTACTAGAAAACAACACTTCATAATCCATATATTCAACAAACCTAGTCACACTAATCAAATTAAAATGAAAAGAGGGCACAAACAATATATCTTTCAAAACTATCTCATTCAACAAATAAGTGTTTCGATAATATTTACTTTAATTGTACTAGCATCACACAATTGCACTACCCTATCAACATACATATCATTTTCAAAACATTTCAAATTATTGCAAACATGATATGTGACACCAATATCTATAATCTAAATATTATTATTCATACCATTAGTTGAGATTAAATTGAGACACATACCTACATAGACCATCTCATTCCAATCAATTTCATTAACTATAGATTGATGTGTCTTAGTAAGAGGTGTCCACATGAAATCTCATGCATTCTTGGTGCCCTTATCCTGTACAAAGTTTTTTTATTCAGTTGATTAGACAAAAATACAATCATATTTTACATTATTCAAACCATAACTATCTTGGACAAGAGCTCAATTAACCCTATAGTTGGTAACATCTTTATAGCATAGCAACATGATTTAGAAAAAAATCCTTTGTTTCTATTGAAATCAGACCCTCAAACTACTGGTGTCTCCATTCAATTTTGATAATATCTTATAATATTAATTAATATTATAACCGCAATATGAACACAAATGTTTATTGCCTTGATGACATCCCTATTAGATATTGAAAAAGACACCCCATAGATAACCTTTAAGCTTGTCTTGTTCCTAATGCCATATTTGTTATAAGATTAACATATACAACAATGATTGAACCAAATTAGTTAGTCTCTTCTCATCTTCAACATGTGTATCTTCAACATGTGTAGGTAAATTATAAACATCAGAAAGATTGGGTAAGCAATATTTGAATCCTCAAATTTGAAAAAGAATTATCCAACTCATTAGAGAAAGTATTATAAACTCATTTTGATCATATTCAAAATTATCTTAAAATTTTTTTAACTTATACCACAACGATTTAATTTTTGTAAAATAATCAATAATAAATCGACCTTTCTAGTTTAAGCAATAAAGATATTGCTTTAACCAAAAAATTATCATCACATTTCTCCTTTGGAAGAGCCACTTCAATTCACCCAAAATCTCATAAGCAGTTTTGAATGAAAATAGAATTATAATAATATCTCTAAAACATTGAATTAATCAACCAGTAAATAACTATTGAATTATTCCATAACTTGCTAAAAATCGGATCGGTAGTTATCAATTCCTTCACTTCTCCGCTAACAAATTCAAAATTGTTAATAAATGGCATTGAAATAGTCATGTTTAGTGTCCTTTATAATAATTGGTACTATTACTTTCAAGAAGATATGAAAAAAAAATAGATATGGTAAAAGCAGATATCAAACGATAATAAAAATAAGTGAAACAATTATCTTTAATAGCATATTTCTTTTTTTTCGACATTGTAGTTTGACGTAAAATCCACTTCAAATCTTTAATATATGGCCTCTAGTACTTAGAAGGATTGATTTCTTTCCATTCCTGAAAAACTTATCTTGATCTAGATAATAATTGATTAATTGTTAAGAATGTAAATAAAATATCAAATAGAAACTCTAGAAATTGTAAATGAAGAAAAAAGTCCATTTTTTAGGGATATTATTAAATGAAAATTTTGATTACATTTTCCTTTAATTAATATACTTTATATATAAGTAATCAATGTAATTAAAAATAAATGTTTTAACTAATTTAACATAAACAGCTTTGAAATTACACAAATGTTCTCGAATAATTATATTTACTCCAATTGAATCCATTAGCTTTTATTCTTCATTACTATATTATGATAAATAATAAATTTACAAGAAAAGTTCTGAAATAACTTACCATAAAGATATTCAAAATTAGAGAAAATGTGTGCGGGATTATAAAATATTATAAAATGTGGAGAAAGGGTGCCAAGATGCAAGAATTCCGTGTAGGAGAAAATCCTTTAATTACACTTAGATTTTGAAGTGTGTGGTGAGTGCATTTATAATATAACGATAATATGATATTTTTCTAATAATTAAAAAATTGTGAGTTGAAGATATTGACCTACTCAATTTCATTGACCAATCCACCAGTCTTACGAGAAATAAGGAGGAACCGTAGACCCCTCACGAGCAGAAGAAGGTCCATAAAGGATGATGACCGATTATTAACTCCACCAACTAAAATTTCCTCGAAAAGAAAAAAAAAGAGAATTAGCCACTAAACAACCGACAATCAATTTTCCTGATTTGGTAAAATGTAGAGATTATCAACTTTCCAAAAATATCTACAAATGATGAGAGTGGGAAGGAGGTTATCCAGCCAGAGGTGCAGGTGACCGTGTCGCGAGGATTTTCCTGCCCCCACCAGAAAAATAAAAAACTTTCCACAAGTTCACCATCAAAAAGGGAAAACTTGGATTGGAAAGTATATTTGCTATCTTTCAATAAGGTGATATTGAAGACATAAATTTGCAAAATCGTTTTAGTTTTTGTTCACTAAAATATATAAATGTTATAAGTATATATAAATAAAAAATTATTATAAATTTTAACTTTTAAGTATAAATTTTTATTATCTAATATTATTTTAATTTTAATAAGATTAGACTCACTACCAAACTCTATAACGGAAATTCTTTTGATAATTTACACAATTATAAACTAAAAATATTTAATTTTAATTTATTTAATATAATTTTAAAAATTTTACATAATGAATATATACTTAAAAATTAAGGTTGCACTTTAATTAAAATAGAGTATATTAAATTGAAGGTGGAAATAATTTGAGCATCTATTATGAGTTTAAATATTAATATAATCATATCATATCATCATATTATATAATAGTTTCATCTTAAAATATCCTGTGAGTCTAAAATGTATTGGTGAAAAATGAAATTAAAATGCTATCAAGAGTATGAATTAAGTGAAAAAATCTATTTTAGGACAAAACCAACATAAATTGATTAAAACTTTTTTTTTGCCTCAAATTGGTTACGATTGAAGAGGCATATTTTCCCTATTATGATTTTTTTTCAAATTGAGAATAATTTATGTTAAGAGAGTTATATCCCTTAAATAGCATTTTGGTATCATGAATCTTTCTAGTTTATCCAATGATACATGTTTTCTAAATAAAATTTGTTTGGAATGAGAATACGAAAAATAAATATAACAAAAATTAAAATTTATTAAATAAAATAAAAATAAGTACACTCTGTGTTACCATTTCAATAAGTTGAAATTTGTTATTTAATTTTTTTTATAACTAAAATTGACTATTTTTGAATTAGTAGGTCCGATCAAAATTAAATGTCTTCGAAATTTGTATAAACTTGATTAAATATTATTTTTTCACTCCGAATAATTACTTGATTATTTCGATTTTAGCCTGAGTTGGATTACAGATCACTGAGATTCAAATAAACTTGATCCAACCCTTATTGACATACTCTGTGTGAGAGATTGATTGTGGTTGATCTCGGTAGGAGCCGGATGGAAAGAGTTCTTGCCAATATTTCTTTTTAAATATTTTTTGGTTTCTTATAACTTTGTTTAGAGGGTTTTATAATTTCATAAAGTACCTTCCTAGTTTTTGTACTTTAAAATAGATTTTGAAAGTTGGACTATAAAATTAATTAAGTTGTCATACTATAACTCGATTTACTCAGCTGACTTGCTAATAACCCGCCACACCTACCAATTCTACGGCAATAACTATTTTATCATCATTGTCTCGGTATGAATAATATTCAAAATAAGTATTCATATAATTTTAAAAACATATTTTAATAAAAACCTAGGAAAATAAATTATATTGATATATTGGAAGATAGGTATCTTGGGATTTGGGTTCTTGTTAGTTTTCGTATAGTGTATGTGCTTCCCCGAATAAGGGATTGGAGTGGTGAGTTTACAACTCATTGAGTAGGATTTTTCTACCAACAAGACGTAATAGCTACAAACCAATTGATACCCTAAAGTATTTGTACGAGATATAGGGTAGTGTACACATATAGGGTAAATTTCGAATTTGAGGCAATCATTTATGATTTGAATTGTGTAGAAGGATCTAATAGCAAATTATACAGAACTCATGTACCATGAGTTAAAGGAGAAGTCACGATATCAAATCATCGCGAACATGTCCCGATTACAACTATGAGTGGAATTTCCAATTTGTTGTCAATACTAACCATTTTATGGAAATTGGTGGTATAGATGCTCTAGAAAAGGTTGTGAGAAAACTTATAGAAAAGATATATGGAAACTTTTATTAAAAGACAAAGATGCCCCAAGCTATTTGAGAAGTGGGCCCAAACTCGATAATTATGAAAAAGCTCCGAGGTTTTGTAAACTCATTTGAGCCCAACTTTTAGAAATAAGCTAAAAGTACGTATTCCAAATATTTTACATTCAAGTTTTTCATGTGATGTATTATGACCATTCGAGGTCAAATTGATAATGAGATCAATAGAGGGGATGACCAATTAGCAAAACATCTTCAAGTGCTTGTGCAAATGACCTAGTTTGGATGATAGTTTTTATCCAATAGATCTCCAACTTTGAGCTAAAGAGAGGCAAACAAAAGAGATGATTTCACCATAGGAGCTAAATCGAGATTTAAGGAAGCATGGATAAGATTAAGGGAACTTTGCAAGAGGATTGAGTTGATTGAAAGAAGGGATTCAACAACTACAGAAGGTTACCTGATCCTCGACGGAACAATGAAGATTTTGTGAGATCTTAGGTATAGGGAGCTTAGTTGTGGGATTCCCCAAGGCATGCTACTAGTGACAATAGCAGAGGATAGGGGATGAGCTTGATCGATGCCACTCTACAGCCCTTTGTACGCTGTGAAAATGGAGAGAGTGGAGTTGGGAATGAACTAAGAACTTCAAATCCCCACTGAAGTTGTCGATCAGCTGAGGGCAACCATAAGAAAATGACAATACTACCCTTAACAACGAAGGTAGAATTTCATTGTTGCCATTAAGGCGTTGTTTGGCGTAGATAAATGTGTGTGGCCGCATAAAGTTGTATTTGGGTGATAAGAAGTGACAGTCGATATGGTTACATTTGGACATGGCAAATGATGGGGAAAACTACGAAAATGTCCCTATAATGGAAAATCAGTTGAACATAGTATGACCAACCTTCACATACTGTGAAAATGGGATTCAGATTGCAAGGGAATGTATCATACTAGATTGTGCAATAGAAGTGCAAATACTCATTAATCCATCCATGACGAATATGTATTCGAATAACGGTGAGTAGGATTTCTGACATCGAGTCTTATTGGACCGATGATGCGATATTATTTATATATTTAATAGTTTGGAATAATGAAAATATTTTTGGAATATATTTATCCTTAATTGCTTGAACCTAACTAAAATTATTTTTGGACAAATATATTCTTTATATGAGCATGATATATTAATCCATTCCTTAACATAGGAAATGGGTTAGGCCCATAATCGAGTGAATATGAATTTAAATTATAATTTGTGAAGTGGGCCTAATTCTAGCATTTTTAAAAATATAGTGGGCCCAATGCTATGTTTTAAAAACTCATGAAAGTGGGCCCAAGCCCAATGGAAATGAAATTTCTCCTATAAATAATCTTGTTTATAAAGTTAAACATGTTAAATAATAAAACATGTGATTTTGTGTGAAATAGGTTGTGTCCAATAAATATTATTGAGGTGGAAGTGGGTCTCATCCCGTAGAGTTGATAGTATAAAGACAACCATTATAAAAGAAAACACTTGTATGTGTATAGTTTATGACCGGACCATAAGATATCTGATATGGGGGTAGTGATGGTTCTAAGGACTACTGGTTAGTATGGTCGGTACAAGGTAAGTTGTGGATGAACTAGTATGTCATGGTCTTTAGGAGTCCTACACGCATATGACCTGGCGAAGGTGGAAGATGTGATCACTCTATAGTGGACAACCTAATTTAAATGTCTTGGGGTTGGGCTATAGTACTCACACAGATGATTGGTCGATCTTGTAGCCTCGTACTAGTGTGGTAGAGGTCGTAGCCTCGTACTAGTGTGGTAGAAGTAGCCTCATACTAGTGTGGTAGATGTCGTAGCCTCGTACTAAGATGGTTGGTAAAGTTGATCTGAACCACAAGTGGAATAGATAAGAAGTATGTTCTATGAATGTATAATTTTCTCCATGATGGAGAAAGTATGTGTAAGCCACATTCTCTTATAATAAGGAAGCTAAAAATGAGAACTGGAAAATTTTGAGAGAAAACCAAGGTTCAAAGTGAACCGAAAATTTGTAAAGAGAAGACAAAACGGGAAATTGGAAAATCTCAAGTGTTCAAAAAAGGTCCAAAAATTATGGAAATGGATCATAAACCAAATTTGATGTGAGAACCGGACCGATTCAAGGTGAACCAGATCTGAATCGGGTTGAACTAGGATGAACCAAGAGGAACCGAATCAAAGATTCATTTTTCTAGATGACTTAAAAATATCAATTTAGGAAATTTAAGTCACCAATGTGTAGAAAATGAATTTATATGAATTTAAAATTTTTAATTTTTAGAAATCTGGTTGAATCAGACATGAACCGACTAATATTTTATTTCGGGTTACCGAACCTAGTCCGATCGAACCTGTCAGTGGTCCAGCCGGTCAATGGACTGCCTACGAGGTTAGCACCCAGTCAGAGTGTGACACGTGGTGAATCGCGCCCAATCAACTGCTCGGTTAACGTCTTGAAGCATTGACCAATCAAAGCGTGCAATGTGATCTCGATCAACGGTTAGTCGAAGAAAATCTATGTCACTAAAGACATGCCAATGAGGGAGTGACACATATCCTTTGTCAATGGTTATCTCTAGAGAAACCTCGTCACTAGGGCTGACCAATGAGGAGTTGACATGTGGCGGTTGACATGTGGCAAAATCATGTCGGATGGCCACTACCAATCATAAGCTGGCACGTAACAATGACACGGTGTGTTAGGTGGGAAAACTGACGAATTTAAATTATCCAATCAGAGGATGCCAAGTGTCATGGTCAATGGGGGACTAGATTTGGTCAATGGCCAGTCGATTTAGACGACTAATGAGAGGTCGCCACATGTCCAATCAATGGGTCAACGAGCGACTTGGACGTTGAGTGAGTGTCATCTTCTTCCTTTAGATTTTTTAAGAGGAAGGGAGAAAGACCAATGCCTTAACCCCGACGAGTTTTAAATGGCTCTAACAAGGCCCTAAATCAATGAGTTAATGGCCGACTGATGAATGGATGGCTAGAACGGTCAGTCCCTGAGCTCCCTATATAAAGAGCTCCCCTCCATTCATCATCTTCATTACTCGAAAGCGTGAAAAAGATGAACTACTTTAGTTTCCAACCATCCCTAAACCAAAGCTCTGACATTAACTCTTTTCTCCACCTTAAAATGCGAATTCGGGTTCTCTAGAACTGAGAGGAAGTCCTCTAACTTGCTGCATACACCCCTCAGCTCAAGAATCACCGGTGAGCTTGCATAGTACAGTCGCCCCGACTCTCGAGAAGTAGCAGAAACTTTTGAGCTAACTTCCAACAAACTCAAACCTCCAAAGGCCAAGTTAACCTTCCCACGACTCTCCACTACCGAGCCTAGTTCTCCTTGAGCCTTTGAGGTAAGCAATTACCGCTACCTTCGCCAAAATAGTGAGTTTATAGAGAGAAAATTCTTAAACTTTGCTGATCAAATTCTACATGTTCATGACACTAATTGATGTGAAATTTGATCCTAGAAGGATCCTTTTGATGAGAGCTAGCCCCTCAAATCAAGAGCTCTAGCAACCACATCCTTATTGGTAAGAATTCGAACCTTTCTCTCTCTATAAATATTTTTCGGTGAAGCTTCGTTTGAACTCAATTTTAGGCTAAATTGATTGGTTTAAAGCTTGAAATGATCGTGGAGAGATACATAAGATGATTAGCAGCATGACAGAGATAATTAACCGAGTTTAAGTGGTCAATTTGACGAAATGAGATTTGAGAGGTTAAAGTACAATTTTGGAGAAATTGGGCTATTTTAGGTTTTTTTTTTGGAAATTTGGGGATTTTTGTTCAATTGACATAAATTGAAGGTCAATTAAGTATTTAAATGAAATTTGAAGCTCAATTGCAATTAAAATGATTCTTGGTGAATTTAATTGCAATTAAAAGTAATTAAAATGCTTTATTTGTTATTTTAAATAATTTTATTAATAAAATTATTTAAGGAGAGATTGCAAATAAAGTAAATTGAGAAAAAATTTTGGCAAATATTTTGGAGTTATTTGTCAAGAAAATATGTTTAGGGACTTGTGTGTAATTAAAGAAAACATAGGGATATAAGTGTAAATATTGTATAGTTAATGGAGCGGTTATTTGTGATCATGTAAGTACGAAAATAAGCCTCTGACCTACAATCGAGAATCCAACCCGACTTATTGGAATACTGTCTTGGACGAACATGTCAGGAATCTCGGTTGAGTGAGATTACTAACTTCGAGTCCAATTGTACCGATGACACATACTTAGAATCATGCTTTATTTTTAAATTAGATTTCCAGAAATATAATCCATTGACTGTGTGCAACTGCTTATATATTTTGGGATTACATTTTTGAACAAAGCATGAAGTATGTTATTAGGACAACCCTTGAATGGTGTATTGATACACTTCAAGGGTTATGGTCTAGTTCGACATCGATGTAGGAAATGGACGAGGCCCATGGTCGACACTGGTGAGCTAGATCTAATTTTGTGCAAGTAGGCCCAAGGCCAATATTTTGGAAAGTGAAGTGGGCTCAATGACATGTTTTGAAAACTCGTACAAGTGGGCCCAAAGCCAATGGAAAATGGATCCAACCCCGTAAATAAATTCTAATTTTAGAGCCTATTAAAATTATCTTAATTTGATAATGTTTGTTGAAGCTGCTAAGCTGAAGTCAGGTCTCAACATGTTGGGCTAGCCGTGCAAAGATAAAGGTGTTAAATAAAAAAAACTATTGTATGTTATTGCAATCATGTGGAACCAAGGAAACACCGATACAAGGTAGTGTTGGTTCTAAGGACTGTTGGACAGCAAGGTTGACACAAGTGCAGTTATGTTGTTCCAGTATATCTTGAAGCTCCGAGAGCTATGTGTGCATTGAGACTGAGGAAGAAGGGGGAGAGGTCTTTTCCCTCAATAGTGGACAAAAGAATCGATAATATCTGGGGGTTGGGTAATGGTGCTCACACATACAATGTGATGGAAGTTGTGTACTCTCACCAGGGTGGATGGTAAAGACGCTCTGGGCCACTAGTGGGGTAGATCGAGGTCATAACCTTTGAGGGTCTGTCCGACGGCTGTATGGTCCCTTATTGCAAAGGACACTTTTGTGTTTGTATGATACAAACTAATATAAACCCACTAAATATGAAATATGAGAAATTCTTCTAAGTGAGAAGGAACTTGTTTTAAAATTTGTGTGAGATAAGTGGTGGATTTATATGGAGGAAAACCTTTTCAAAACGATAAGACAAGTACAACTTGTTTATCAGAATATCCTAACTTTGGTATTATGAAAAGGTTAAAACTTTTGAGTATGGAATGACTAGTGGATAGGAAGTCTTGATGTTAGTAAATTCTACTTACTGAGTTGTAGACTCACCCTCTCCCTTACCCCTTTCAGGTCTTTAAAATGGTGTAAAGAATACTAGAGAACGATTTACCTAACTGGTATGTGATTAATTCTTTTAAATATTTATGTACTGCAATATCTTTTCTGACATATTTTTGGGAAACTTATCTGATACACAGTTTTCCTTTCGATCTTGAGCCTTAGTTCTATCAATACTATGAAGGTCGAATTATTTTTATTATAGTATTAGGAGAAGTAGTGGATTGTTCACATGGTTCCATCCAAATCGGGTCGAGTTGTGATAGTATGTGTGATATGCTTATCGAATATATGTTTTATAAAGTAAACCTTTAAAGTATTGTTACGAATAAACCTAGTGATAGGTACTTCCCCGATGGAATGGATAGAATGTAAGCTTGTCAAATATAAGCATATTTTATTATAACGTTTAACATTTTTATGGTTAAATCTTATTTTACTAAATCATCATTTCTAATGGATTAGATTATATGTTAAATCATGTACATGATGTTGCGTTGTTAGATAACCCCTCTCATTGAGTTGTGAACTCACTCCCCTCTAATACCCCTTATAGGAAATTGAGATGCTTTCCGGACTCGTGAAGGATTGGAAATCTAAAAAAATGTCCTAAAGGTATTCCTTACATTTACTACTTAGTCCCGATATGATTTGTAAAGATTCTTTTCCAAATTTCAATTGAATATTTTGGGGAAATAACTTGGGTTGTTTTATTTTGAGTCTTATATCCTGTCGGGATTATAATGATGATGCACCAATTATTGTAAAACCGAGAGTACGTGGTGGGTTGTCTGCAGGTCTGACTGGGGAAACCGGGATAGGACGTAACAATATATATATATATATTTATTTACATGTAATGTGTCTACTTTCCCAAATTTAATTTGAATCTCTTGGGATTAGCTGGACTTAGTTAAGTCTCACACACACTTATCTAATAACTAAATTAGAGTTATTCTAATTCATATCTGATTCCTGGATCAAATTAACTTCATTCAATACAATTAAATCATTATTTCTTTTCTGTTTCAAATTTTGAATCGAAATTTTTGGATTCTAAAAATTTGGTATAACATAAAAAGGAGAGGAGCGTGAGTACAAAGGACCCTCGTAGAGTAAGGGACTCGAGGTAAGGTACTTGGGTTTAATAACATGTGTCTTAAGGAAGTTACTCACTTCCCAATATTTATTTATGGACTTTTATGTACTTTGAATATCTATTTATAAAAGTTTAAATTATGAGTGGATTTTGGAAGGTCGAACTTGTAAAACCTGCCTTTTTGAGCTAAGGAAAACCAAGAAAAGAACCGGTCAAACCAAGTGATGATTCAGAACCGGTTCACAAACCTGATTATTTATGAATGGGCAAGTTGGGAATTTACAACTCTCGGGTGATCCAAAGGGTTAATTAAAACTTCGAAAAGAAACTTAAGACAAATTAGAAAATAAAAACCAAAGTGGTTCAGGTGAACTAGATTCTATAAGAACTTTAAAGTTAAGTGTGCTTGCCTAAGAGTAGTGTGAGGATGGGTGACCTCCTAAGAAGTATGAATTTTTTTGTAACCCGAAATTTCGGTCAAAAAATTGTATGTATGCCTTATCATAAATAACCATAAATTAATATATATTTAATTATTGTAATTAATACCAATAATTTAATACCTAAATTAAATTATTATAATTAATACAATAATTTAATACCTAAATTAAATTATTGGAATTAATACAAATAATTTAATACCAAAATTAAATTATTGGAATTAATACCAATAATTTATGGAAATATTAATACTAGTAATAAATCTAGCCCATTTAATACACGGGTTTTACGCCTATATAAAGAGGTCATCCCCATTCATTCTCCTCATACCCGAACACTTCTCTCTCTCTCTCTACTACTCCATTTCCCGGTAAAGCTTAAACCAGAGCTTCGACTTCAACATTTTTCTTAACCTCGAATGGAGAGGTCAGGCTCTTTAGAACCAAGGAGAAGTCAGCTATCAGATAGCAAACTCCAGTCAATCCGAGAATCACTAGAGAAGCGCCGACATGATGGAACAGTGAAACAGCTCCGGTGGACCGAAGTTGCCCTATTTCGGCCAAGCTGAAATCAGCCATTTCAAGCCCTCCTCAGGCCAAACCAAGCCCTCCCAACACTTCCTCAGCCTTTCCACAACCGAATTAGGACCGAAAGGTAAGCCAATTCGGCTCCCCTTTACAATTTTCAATCGGTGCTAGAGAGAGAATCGACCGAATTTCAATGAAAAAATTCTAATCTAATTCTGCATCAATTGATGTGATTATTGATTCTAGGATGAATCTCAGGACGAGAGCTATCTGCCTAGATCAAAAGCTCGAACCGTCGTGCCTTCACCGGTGAGTAATTGAAGCTTTCTCTCTCTATAGTTCATTTTCTGACGAAGCTCCGTTTGAGCTCATCCCGGCATTAAAACTTGCGATTCACATTTCTGAAGAATTGTATGAACATGTAGAAACTCAATTTTAACAATTGGAAACGTTTGATGGGTCAATTTGATGAAATCAAATTCGCCTGTGTTAAGAAGTTGGAATTGGGGGAAAATTGAGGATTTTCGAAATTCAAAGGACCAAAATGAAATGTTATGAAATTGAGGGTCAATTGGGCATGAAAATAATGTTGGAGGACTAATTGAGGAATTTTGAAATTTTTGGGCCAAAATTTACCATTTTTGTAAAGGAATGGCAAAATGGTAATTTTGGAAAAGTTGGGGGACCAAATTGGAAATTTGGGAAATTAAACCCCTTTTTGTGAAATGGAATAAATTGAGGTCCTATGATAAATTTTAAAAGTTTCGGGACTCAATTTGAGGAAAAACTAGCATTTGGGACTTAAAGTTAAAGAGAAATAACTTTAGGGACCTAATTACAAATAAATGAAAGTTTAACTTTCTCATTCATTTGGAATGAATGAAGGCGATTAGGCCGAAGGATAATGAACCAAGATGTTTATATCGTGTAGGAACACGAAGTACCGGGAATGCTAGCAAGGACAAGCTCGCGTGAATACCAAGAATCGATCTAGTGGAATTCACGGCATTAACGGGTGAGTAGGTTTACTAACATCATACCCGGTTGGGATGATGAGCACAACTTAAAGATAAAAACCACTTACCGGTTGTGAGTGAAAATTTTATATCATACTCGGTAGGGGATGATAAGTACCTCAGTATAAAAACCCAATGTTTAGTGGTATTTTAATCATCACCACTTAGAGAAAGTGATGTGAAAATTTTGCGAAAAAAACTACTTACCGGTTGTAAGTAGATCATACCCGGTTGGTATGATGAGACTTCCTTGAAGGAAGCTGAAAACCCGTTCATCGGTTATGAACGGAGATGTCCTTATACTGGTTGGTATAATGGATAGTGAAAACCTATTTTGTCGGAAGTGTTCTCCCCTGACTGTGTGCCAATGCTTAAACAATTTGGGAGACCTTCTCGACAGGAGCTCGAATAGCTCTGATAGGCCGGGGGCCTTGGTTTTGGAACTTGGGGGCTAAATGCCCAATTTTGAAAATCTTGTACAGTGGGCCCAAGGCTAGTTGGGACGAGCAGGAGCTCGTAAACGAACATGATATATGTGCCATAAAACTTAATAAGTGAATTGTTTGGCCATGGTGCCAAGATGGGATCGACATGCTCAGTCAACTAGCGGCAGTGCGACATGACAGGTCGACGAACTAGTCAAGACAAACAACTGCGAGTTGAGTTGAGAGTCGGGGCCGTTGGACTAGTGGCACCACAAATTACATGACAATATAAGAAAACATTGTTTGTACATGCACTATGAGTATGAGATCATCAAGACGCCCATGAGGGGTAGTGATGCGTCCTAAGGGCACTAGACGACCTGGTGGCTATAAAGGCAGTTCGTCGTTCCAGCTGTCTGTATGAAATCTGGAGTAGCACCAAGTGCACGAGACCAGGGTGGGGACGGGATGAGGTCTCTGTCCTCATACGGACACGAAGAAGTGATTTCGGGATTGTGGGTTGGATGTCACGTACATCCACTCATTCCCAGGGTAGAAGTGGTTGTACTTCTATCCGGGTGGTAGGAAAAGTCACTCCGAAGCCACTAGCGGGTTCAGTAGTGATATTGACTTGCGAATGTGTGTAACCTTCATGATGAAGGATGTGTGTTGGGTGATGACACACCGTGGTAACTAAGAAATAATGGAAAAACCCAAATTTTTAAATGAAGGGATTTTTGAAAACAAAGGAGTCTGGCACACTCCATATAAATGTTTTTCTTAAAAGTCAAAAGCTTTTAAAAACCCATTCACTGAGTAGTGGTACTCACCCCCTCTCTTATATCCCTTTCAGGAAATCCCGGAAAGTCTCCCCTTAAAAACCGTCAACTAAGATGCCTGTAAGATAGGTATGTAAAGTTTTAAATTTCATGCAGTTTTGATTATGCTATTCCAGGAAAAAGGTGCAGGTTAAAGGACGCCTTACTCTTTACGGATTACAATAAGGGGGAAACCATTTAATAAACCGGGAGAGTGGCAGGTTGATCACGGGGATCCGACCAAACTGGGTCGGGGCGTGACAAAACTAATCAAAGCATTTCATCCTATTGTTTCTACTATAGTGTGATAACCTCTATAGTAGCACCGAGAGTACGTGTTGGTTGTATGTCAGTCCGACTCATGGATCGGGTCGGGGTGTGACAACTTTAATGGTATCATAATCCAATTTTCAAAGAAAAGAGATTTTTTAAATGAGTCATTGGGATGTGGAATAGACCAAGAAAGAGCCCTGCTTAACTCATCTATACGATAACAAAAGTATTTTTCCATAATTGAAGTGGTACGCGAAATACTAACTAGGTGCAAATCATGAAGATGTGGCACCTAAACGAGGATATAGGCATGCCCCACTAACCGCAAAGCAACGATCCACTAGAAAGACATGTACAAAGTCCGTTGGATTCATGACTACTATTGTGGAGGGGCGTGTTACTAAGCCCCAAAGGTAATTTCATGTTGAGGAACCTCTCAAACCATATATGAACTTGTAACATCTCAAGATTTTCAAAGATTTTCTAAGGGTGTTCGGGATACCTTCCCTAAATATGGGGAGAACACCTTTAGTAGAAACAACCACTAAGAGGTCGTATGGACACTCTATTGGAGAGAACTCCCTTAACACCAGTTCGGGATAAACACTACTTTGATGACCCGATGTATTTGAAAGACTTGAGCCAGTTGGGTTGCCTAGGCTTAAAGGGTGAGAAGAATGCTATGAAAGCCATGGATTGGCATAAGGAGGTAAAGAGGCATATGAATGTCCTTAAGGTGACAGTGACCCAAAGAGTTATGATAGTCAAGTATCTATTGAAAGTATAGCCATGACGATTGTGGTAGAACATAAAAGCCACATCCTCAAGCATACCCTCTTGGGTTGAGTTTAAACATAGACTTAATAAGGAATGTATGGCTCCCCACCTGATAAATGAGAAAAAACAAGAATTATTTAAGATAAGATAGATTTGGGCACCGTCATAATATATGAAGACAAGTTCAATAAGCTCTGAATGTTTGCTCTATATTTGGCTAGTTCGGCATATATATGTCAAAAGTTTGTGGATGGTCTATCCATAGATATTTAGGATCAAATGGGAAGATTGGAGCACCCTACCGACTTGGCAATGGTGATTGGGATGGCCCATATCTGTGAACGTCTTGTACAAGTCAAGCACGAACATACTGGAAGGAGGAAAGAGAGCGACGTAGCCCTACCTACTTCATGGGGGTATAATCAAGGGTCAAGGAAACACTCGTTGGGAAAGTCCTCTCAGGTATCTAGCCCTCTCTCAGGAATTAAGAGCAAAAGACACTTCAAGATCCCGCGTGGGGCGAACCAGGCAGGGAGTTCCTATGTTAGTAAAATGGGGAGCAACATCAATGTGCAAAATGACCCTCATTAAGTCAACAATGCTAGAAGAAGCACACTGGGCCATAACACCAGTTGGGACACATTCTGAAATTGCCCACTAGTGAACCTTCCCCCAACAATGACTATGGCTCAGGCTACTCGGGGGGCCCCAAGGAGGACATATTGTAACATATTGAAGTGGCACGAGGAACGAAAAATAAGGAGCACCTCCACAATCGCCTAGAGTTTTAGCTAGGGTCTATAACCTAACTCAGGAAGATGCTAGGGTGGACCCTAGCATTGTAGAGGGTACATCTCAGAACCCTTAATAGAGTGTGATGCTCGTACTACTTTTGGAAAATGGCATAGTAATAACGACCTTTTATAATAGAGCAAAATGACTCTATTAGGAGTAATGTATGTGTTTCATATGAACCATGAGAATTAATAGATGATTTTTTTTTGGAAAAAAGGTGTTTAAAGGTATGTTGATTGGAAGCTTTTGCTCTAATAGATTCCAAGGCATATCGATCATATCTAAGAGAGGAGTTGGTACATATGGTACCACCAGCTCTATCCCCATTAACACTAGGAATTCTAATTTGAATGCCTCTTGGTGAGTAGGCACAAATAGACATGATACTTTGATCTTGTAAAGTTAAAATAAAGGAAACAACACTCAATATAGACACCGTACCATTACCAACAAAGTGGATTGTCAGGTAAGATTGTGACATTCCACACCCAGGACACCAATGGGACGACCTTTCGAAGAGAAAGGAATAAGAGCCAACCCCAAATAATCTATAGCCTATAGGCTAAAGAGTTGGTCACAAAAGGATGCGTGACCTTCCTAGCTTGTGTCACAAGCACACCCCTCGTTGAGCACGCGTTGGAGGGTATATTGGTGGTGAGAGACTTCTTGGATGTATTTTTAGAAGACTTACTTAAGCTACCACCTGACATATAGTTCGATTTTACAATCGACATTTTCCTAGGAACACACCCGATTTCACAAGCTCCATACAAGATGGCCCCTGTAGAACTTAGGGAACTAAAGGAGTAATTAGACAAATTATTGTAGCAGGCTTTCATACGCATGAGTCATTCAATCTATGGTGCCCTAGTATTATTTGTGAAAAAGAAGGATGGAAGTATAAGGCTATGCATGGATGACCGTAGGTTGAATCAAGCAACGATAAAGAACAAGTACCACCTCCCAAGGATAGATTACTTATTTGATATATTACTTATTTAAAGTACCACCAGTTAATGATAAAGGAAGAGGATATCCAAAAGACAACTTTTCAAACTTGGTATGGATATTACGAGTTTCAAGTGATTCCATTCATTTTAACAAATTCCCTAGTTGCACTTATGAAATTGATGAATAGGGTCTTCCAACCATATATTGACAAATTCATCATTATTTTCATAGATGACATTATTATATTCTCCCAATCTAAGGTAGAATATGAAGTGCACCTCCGAGTCATATTACAAATATTGAGGGAAAATCGATTCTATGCCAAATTCTTGAAGTGCGAATTTTGTCTATGAGAGTTGGGATTCCTGAGGCATGTAGTCATGAAAGCAGGCATACAGGTTATAAAGCCCGCCCTTTTGAGCTAAGGAAAACCAGGAAAAGAACCGGTCAAACCGAGTAAGAAAAACTGAACTGGTTCACAAAACTGATAATTTGGGAACAAGCAATTTGTAAATTTACAACTTTTGGGTGATCCAAAGGGTTCATTATACCTTGGAAAAACTTAAGATAAATTAGAAAAAAAAACTAAATTAGTTTAGGTGAACGAGATCCCATAAGAACTCTAAAGTTAAGCGCACTTGCTCGAGAGTAGTGCGAGGATTGGTGACCTCCTAGAAAGTATGATTTTTTTTGTAACCCGAAATTTCGGTAAAAAAATTTTATGCGAATTGTACACCTTATCATAAATAGCCATAAATTAATATATATTTAATTATTATAATTAATACTAATAATTTAATACCTAAATTAAATTAATGGAATTAATACAAATAATTTAATACCGAAATTAAATTATTGGAATTAATACCAATAATTTATGGCAATAATAATACTAGTAATAAATCTCTCCCATTTAATACACGATTTTACACCTATATAAAGAGGTAATCCCCATTCATTCTCCTCCGGCGGACCGAAGCTGCCCTATTTCGTCCAAGCTGAAATCGGCCATTTCGAGCTCTCCTCAGGCCAAACCAAGCCATCCCAACACTTTCTCAGCCCTTACACGGCCGAATTAGGACTGAAAGGTAAGCCAATACAGCCCCCTTTACAATTTCCGATCGATGTTAGAGAGAGAGTCGACCGGATTTCAATGACAAAATTCTAATCCAATGCGGCATCAATTGATGCGATTCTTGATTCTAGGATGAACCTTAGGATGAGAGCTATCTACCCAGATCGAAAGCTTGGACAATTGTGCCCTCACCAATGAGTAATCGAATCTTTCTCTCTTTAGAGTCTATTTTCCGTCGAAGCTCCGTTTGAGATCGTTCCGGCATTAAAACTCGCGATTCAAAGTTCTATGGAATCGTATGAACATGGAAAAACTCAATTTCAACTTCAATTTCAACAATTAGAGGGGTTTGATCGGTCAATTTGATAAAATCAAATTCGGTTGTGTTAAAAAGTTGGAATTTAGGGGAAAATTGGGGATTTTTGAAAATTCGAGCGACCGAAATGCAATTTCCTAAAATTTAGGGTCAATTGGGCATGATAAAAATGTTAGAGGACCAATTGTGAAATTTTAGAATTTTTGGGGTGAAATTTACCATTTTTGTAAAGGAAGGGCAAAATGGTAATTTTGGAAAAGTTGGGGGACCAAATTGGAAATTTGGGAAATTAATCCCCTTTTTGTGAAATGGAATAAACTAAGGTTCTATGATAAATTTTAAAAGTTTTGGGACTCAATTTGAGGGAAAACCGGCATTGGGGACTTAATGTTAAAGAGAAATAACTTTAGGGACCTAATTGCAAATAAATGAAAGTTTGACTTTCTCATTCATTTGGAATGAATGAAGGCTATTAGGCCAAACGATAATGAACCGAGCTGTTCATATCGTGTAGGAACATGGAGTACTGGAAATGCCAATAAGGACAAGCTTGCATGAATACAAAGAATCGATCTAGTAGAATTCACATTATTAACGGGTGAGTTGGTTTAATAACGTCATACCCGGTTGAGATGATGAGCACAACTTAAAGTTAAAAACCACTCACCGGTTGTGAGTGGGATTTTAGATCACACCCGGTTGGGGATGATAAGCACATCGAAATGAAAACCCACTACTATGTGGTATTTTAGACATCACGACTTAGAGTTGTGATGTGAAAACTATGCGGAAAAACTATTTATCGATTGTAAGTAGATCATACCCGGTTGGTATGATGAAACTTCCTCAAAGGAAGTTGAAAATTCATAAATCGGTTATGAATGGAGATGTCCTTATATCGGATCGATATAATGGACAGTGAAAACATATTTTATCGGAAATGTTCTCCCCTGACTGTGTGCCAATGCTTAAACAATTTGGGAGACCTTCTTGACGAGAGCTCGAATAGCTCTTATAGGTCGGGGGCCTCGGTTTTGGAACTTGGGGGCTAAATGCCCGATTTTGAAAATATCATAAAGTGGGCCCAAGGCCAGTTGGCACGAGTAGGAGCTCATAAATGAACATGATATATGTGCCATAAAACTTAATAAGTGAATTTTTTGGCCATGGTACCAAGATAGGACCGACATGCTCAGTTAACTAGTGGCAGTGCGACATGACAGGTCGACGGACCAGTCAAGACAAACAACTGCGGGTTGAGTTGAGAGTCGGGGCCGTTGGACCAGTGGCATCATAGATTACATGGCATGATGAGAAAATTTTGATTGTGCATGCACTGTGAGTACGAGACCATCAAGACACCAAAGAGGGGTAGTGATGTGTCCTAAGGGCCCTGGAATTTCTCACTACTCCCTATTCTAGTTCCTCGGGGTCATAAGTCGAGAATTAGCCTCTGAATTGTTTTGGAATTCATGGTCTGAGGGCACCGATGAACTGGTTGATGTCCATCCATACTCCTATCGGTTTTCCCTGCTAGGACAGACTTCATGGAACACCTCGAGTCCGTACCTTCTCAGCACCTCTACTTCTCACTCATAGGTCCACTTAATCCATTAGGGAGGGTTAAAGTTGTACTGAGCCTGTGGGGGTGCCTAATAAACATTCATAAAGGTTGTGTGGGCATCCTAGTAGTTATTCCAGGCCTCCCTCCTAGTTGGGGTCCTTTTTTGCTGTCACGGGACTGGAGAGGGTGTCAAGCTCCTTAGAGGAGGTATAGGTCCTTCTTGCCTTTGAGGAGGATATGTTATGTCGGTTGGCTCTAACATTACCCCAACAAGCTTCCTATAGTCCTCGACCATGTCTTTTGGCACTCTCTTCTCGACTTCAAGGAATCTTTGAACGTCTATCTTACCGAAGGAAGGAGCCTTTTTCACGATTCCATGTGTGGGTTTGGTTTGCACGATAGGGTAATTAAGTTTTTGTTATTATTAGGGCATAGTATCGATAATGCTTTGTAATATAGTTCTGATACCACTCAAGTTGTTACGCCCCGACCTGGTTTGGTCGGATCCCCATGATCAACCCGCCACTCTCCCGATTTACTAAAGGGTTTTCCCTTATATTATAAATCGTAAAGAGTAATGCGTTAACCTACACCTTTTTCCAGGAATATCATAAATCAAAACTGCATAGTAATTTAAATTAGTTGTACCTATCTTGTAGGCATTTAATTGCACAAGTCCTTTAAGGTTCGGCTTTCCGGGACTTCCTGAAAGGGGTATAAGGGAGGGGGTGAGTACAACTACTCAGTGAATGGGATTCAAATCTTTTAACTTTCAAGAAAAACATTTATATGGAGTGTGCCACACTCCTTTCTTTTAAAAAATTATTTCATTTAAAAATTCGTGTTTTTCCATTATTTCTTAGTTATCGGTGTGTCATCACCCAACACACATCCTTCATCATAAAGGTTACACACATTCGCAAGTCAGAATCACTATTGAACCCACTAGTGGCTTCGGAGCAACTTTTCCTGCCACCCGGATAGAAGTATGTCCACTTCTACCCTGGGAATGAGTGGATGTACGCGACATGTGACCCACAATCCCGAAATTGCTTTTTCGTGTCCATATGAGGACAGAGACCTCATCCTGTCCCCACCCTGGTCTCATGCGCTTTGTGCTACTCCAAATTTCGCACAGACACCTGGAACGACGATCTGCCCTTATACTCACCGGGTCGTCCAGGGCCCTTAGGACACATCACCCCTCATGGGCGTCTTGATGATCCCGTACTCATGTGCATGCACAAACAAAGTTTTCTTAAATTACCATGTAATATGTGGTGCCATTTGTCCCAACGTTCCCGACCTCCAACTCAACCTGTAGCTGTTTGTCTTGACCGGTCCGAAGACCGGTCATGTCGCACTGCTACTAGTTGATTGAGTATGTCGGACCTGCCTTGGTACCATGACCAAACAATTCACTTTTTAAGTTTTAATGGCACACACACACATACACACACACACACACACACACATATATATATATATCATGTTCTTTTACAAGCTCCTGCCCGTGTCCATTGGCCTATGTCCCACTGTTCGAATTTTTCAAAAACTGGGCATTTTAGCCCTCAAGTTCCAAAACCGAGGCCCCAGCCTATAAGAGCTATTCGAGTTCCCGTCAAGAAGGTCTCCCAAATAGTTTAAGCAATTGCACACATTTAGGGGAGAACACTTCGAACAAAATAGGTTTTCACTATCCATTATACCAACCGGTATAAGGACATCTTCGTTCATAACCGATGAATGGGTTTTCAACTTCCTTCGAGAAAGTCTCATCATACCAACCGGGTATGATCTACTTACAACCGGTAAGTAGTTTTTTTTCGTAAAATTTTCACATCACTTTCTCTAAGTGGTGATGATTAAAATACCACTAAACAGTGGGTTTTTATACCGAGGTACTTATCATCCCCAACTAGGTATGATATATAATCCCACTCACTCGATAGTGCAGTGAAATTCCACTTAGTCGGGTTTTGTCCTTAGCAAGCTGGACCACGACTGGCGTTCCTGATGTCTCGTTTTCCTACATGAGATGAACATAATTGTTCATTATTCTTTGGCCTAATAGCCCTCATTCGTTCCAAATGAATGAGAAAACCCAACTTTACATATATTTGCAATTAGGTCCCTAAACTTAATTTTCTTTAACTTTAAGTTCCTATTGCCGAGTTTTTCCTAAATTCGAGTCCCGAAACCTTTAAAATTTATCTTAGGACCTCAAATTATTTGATTTCACACAAAGGGGTTTAATTTCCCAAATTTCCAATTTGGTCCTTCAATTTTCCCAAAATTACCATTTTGACCCTTCTTTAGAAAAATGGTAAAATTTTGCCCCAAAAATTCTAAAATTTATCAATTGGCCCTCTAATATTCTTATCATGACCAATTAACCCTCAATTTTAGAAAATTACATTTTGGTCCTTCAAATTTCCAAAAATCCCCAATTTCCCCAACCTTTTTTTCCCAATTTCAGCTCTTCAACACTGCCAAATTTGATTTCATCAAATTGATCAATCAAACACCTCAAATTGTTGAAATTGGAGTTGAAATTGAGTTCCTACATGTTCATACGATTCTAAGGAACTTTGAATTACAGATTTTAACGTTGGAACGAGCTCGAACGGAGATTTATCGGAAAACAGACTATAGAGATAAAAAGCTTTGATTTCTCACCGGTGAGGGCGCGGTGGTGGAACTTTTGAATCTGGGCAGATAACTCTCTTCCAAAGGTTCTTCCTAGGATCAAGGATGACATCAATTGATGTCGAATTGGATTAGAATTTCTTCATTGAAATTCAGCCGACTCTCTCTCTAACAACGATCTGAAATTGTAAAGGGGAACCGAATTAGCTTACCTTTCGGTCCTAATTCAGCCGAGGAAGGACTAAGGAAGTGTTGGGAAGGCTTGGTTTAGCCTGAGGAGGGCTTGAAATGGCCGATTTCAGCTTGACTGAAATAGGGCAGCTTCGATCCGCTGGAGCTACTTCACTATTCCATCATGTCAACGCTTCTCCAACGATTCTTGCATTGACTGGAGTTTGCTACCAGATAGCTGTCTTCTCCCCGGTTCTAAAGTGCCCGACCTTTGTTCAAGTCGAAACTCTAGTTCAAGCTTCACAGGGAAATGGAGCAGTAGAGAGAGAGAGAGAGAAGTGTTCGGGTGTGAGGAGAATAAATGGGGATGACCTCTTTATATAGGTGTAAAATCGTGTATTAAATGGGAGAGATTTATTACTAGTATTAATATTCCCATAAATTATTGGTATTAATTCCAATAATTTAATTTCAATATTAAATTATTTGTATTAATTCCAATAATTTAATTTCAATATTAAATTATTTGTATTAATTTTAATAATTTAATTTAGGTATTAAATTATTAGTATTAATTACATTAATTAAATATTTATTAATTTATGCCTATTTCGATAAGGCGTACGTTCGTACAAAACTTCAAAGTTCTTATGGAATCACCCATCCTCACACTACTCTTAGGCAAGCACACTTAACTTCAAAGTTCTTATGGAATCTTATTCACCTAAACTAATTTGGTTTTTCTATTTTAATTTGTTTTAAGTTCTTTTTCCAAGGTTTAATGAACCCTTTGGATCATTCTTAAGTTACAAATTTCCAAATTGCTTATTCCCAAATGATCGGGTTTGTAAACCGGCTTGGTTTTCTTACTCGGTTTGACCGGTTCTTTTCCTAGTTTTCCTTAACTAAAAAATGCGGGTTTTACAGGTCGGATCCCTATGATCAACCCGTCGCTCCCTTGGTTTAAGAGGGGTTTCCCCTTCTTTTATTCAATAGTGGCCAGGCGTAAATTCAAAACGTGTTCCCTGTAATAACATAAATCAATCTAATGCAAGCTTAAAAGGAACTTTAAGCATACTTTACAGAGGGTACATCTTCATGCTCTCTTTCATTCTATCTCCTTACTCCTGAAAAGGGGTAAAATGGAGGGAGTGAGTTTTACAACTCACTAAGCCGGTGTTGGGGGTGAGTTTTCAAAATAGATTTAGTTTATCCAAACTATGCCAAGGTTATCATTTCCCTTAAAAGGAATTTTCCTCAATTTTGGTTTTCAAAACCTTTTCTGTCACGCCCCGACCCGGTTTGGTCAGATCCCCATGAGCAACCCGCTATTCCCCTTGGTCCATCAAGGGTTTCACCATTTTTTTAAACCACGAGTAGTAAGGCGTCCTTCTTTCCTATCTTTCCTAGAATAGCATTATACAAAACTAAATATCTTAAAACTAACATACCTGTCTTACAAGGAGGTCTTTAAATTTGTTTTTCCCTTCGTTACCTGAAAGGGGTAAAAAGGGAGGGGTGAGTTCTACAACTTAGTGAGTAGGTGTTGGGAGTGAGCTTTCAAAATAGTCTTAGTTTATTCAAACCATGCCAAGTTTATCATTTCCTTTAAAAAGGATTTATTCCTCAATTTCAGTTTTCAAAACCTTTACCTTACCAAGGGTAACATTTTCTTTCAAAATGGTTTCCTCTTTTCCAAAACCTTTTTTCCAAGGTTTTCCATTCCTTTTTAAGGAATTTTCTCAATTCAAAGATTCTCAAATCTCGAAACATTTTTCTCATTTCCATATTAGGTGTGTTTAGCTTTCTTAGCCCATCCCCTTGCATCAGGGGGCGTTTAGCAAACAAACACATGCCCTTCATTAGGAAGGGGAACACACATTCGTAGGTGAAACCTGTCCACTGCACCCACTTGTGGATCGGAGCGTCTTTACCGTCCACCAAGATAAAAGCCTATCCACATCTACCCTTGGTCTGAGTGGATGTTCTCTACATCCGACCCTCAGACTCGAATGCCACTCCGTGTCCGTATGAGGGCAGAGACCTCATCCCAACACCACTATGTTCTCATGCGCAAGAAGCTACTCCGAGCTTCCCGACTCACTGGCACGACGAACTACCCTTATCTCCACCATATCATCTAGTAGCCCTTAGGATCGATCCATCACTACACCTCTTGGGCGTCTTGATAGTCTTGTACCACAAGTGCATGCACAAACAATAGTTTTCACATATAGCCATTATCTTTGGTGCCAATGGTCCAACGGCCCCGACCTTTAATCCCACATGCAGCTATTTGTCTAGGCCGGTCCGTCGACCTAGCCCTAACGCACTACCGCCAGCCCATCGAGTATTGTCAGTCCTAACTCGATACCATGGCAAAACCTCATAACAATTTTATTAGAGATTTCATGGCCTTCTTAACTCAAGTTTGTTTACGAGCTCCTGCTCGTGCCCACTAGCTTTGGGCCCATTACACGTGATTTTCCAAAATCAGGCATTTAGCCCCCCATGAGTTCAAAAACTGAGGTCTTTGGCCTATCTGAGCTGTTCTAGCTCTAGTCAAGAAGGTCTCCCAAATAGTTTAAGCAATGGCACACAATTAGGGGAGAACACTTCTGACAAAAAGTATCTTTTCCACTTTATCACACCAACCAGGTGTGATGATATCTTCGCTTACAACTGCTAAGTAGGTTTCTCATTTCATTAAGGATGTTTTCCATACCAACTGGGTATGATCATCTCTACTTATGACCAATAAGTAGGTTTTCTTTTCATTAAACTAAGCTCATCATCCCAACCGGGCATGATGTGATTAAGCCCACTCACCCCATGATTGTGACATGTTCATCCCCAATTAGTTTGTCAAGTCTACGCGAGCTTTCTCTTGCTTGCGTTTCAGTCATACATGTCCCTACATGATTTGGGTAACCTTATCAATTATCGTCTGGCATAAGAGCCTAGGCTCACAATTTATCGATTAATTGCACTTAAGTCCCTAATGTGTCCTTTTTCCCCAAATTAAGTCTCAAGGTTTCCAAAATTACCTTTGGGTCCTCAATTTACTCAAACTATGTAAGGGGCCTAAGTTTTCCAAATTTCTAATTTGGTCCCCAACTTTTCAAAAATTACAATTTTACCTCTACTTTCCAAAAATGGCAATTTGGCCCCAAATGTTCTAAAAATTGACCAATTGGTCCCTCAACATCTTTCTCATTGCCAATTGTCCTTCAATTTTGAGAAAGTGCATGAAGGTCCCTCAATTTTTTGAAATCCACAAATTTCCCCCTAATTTCTCCCCTTCAAACAGACCGAATTTGATTTATTCAATTTAGCCATTCAATCGGGGCTAATTGCTCCAATTTAAGGTATGGATCAATTCCTACACTTCCATATTGAGCTTTGAACTGCAACATTTGTGTTCGAATTGAGCTCAAATGGAGCTTCACCGGAAAACTGCTTATAGAGAGAGAAAGCTTCGAAAGCTTACCGTCGGAGGTGTGGCAGTCTGAGCTCTTGATCGAGAAAGGTAGCTCTTGACTTGAGGTTACTTCTAGGATCAAGAATTGCTACAATTGATATCGAATTGAGTGAGAATTTTGTTAGTAAAGTTTAGCATTTTCTCTCTCTAACTCCGATCTACAACGATTGAAGAGGGCCGAATTGGCTTACCTTTCAGCTCTGTTGATGTCGTATGAGAGCTGTGTGGGTGTTGGGAAGGCTTGGTTTGGCTAGAGGAGGGCTGAATTTGGCTGAATTCAGCTCGGCCAAAATAGGGCAGCTTTGGTCCGTTGGAGCTGCTTCACTGTTTGATTACGCCGGTGCTTCTTCGATGGTCCTCGAGTCGAAAGGAAGGTGCTATCAGGTAGTCGATTCCCCCGAAGTCTGTAGGACCCAACCTTGCCTTCTAAGGCTGAGAAAAATGCCTATATCGGAGCTTTGGATTGAGCTTCACTAGAAAATGGAGCAGTTGAGAGATAATAGAGATTTTAGGTGTGTGGATGATGAATGGATACGAGCTCTTTATGTAGTTAGCTTGGGGACCCTCTGCCCGATAACTTTCCTTTTTGGTCGAGCTTATCCTCGCCCTAAAATGGACTGATCGGAACCATTTTTCCTTCATCAGCATTATCCATTTTTTGCATTGAATGAACAATGTTGTCATCTTGAGGAAGAAGATGACATTGTTCCGAACCGGACCGGAACAGTCCGACCGAGTTCAATGTGTACATTGGCTGGTTTAGGCCTGATTCGACCAATTTTCTCAAAATTAAAATTTTCTAAATTCATTCTCCATCTAATGGTGGCTTCAATTCCCCAATTTGATCATTTTAAGCTACTAAGAAAAATGAATTTAGAAATTGGTTCAAGTATGGTTCAAACCGGTTCAATCTAGTTCAATCTGGTTCATGTCCGGTTCACCATGAATCGGTCTGGTTTTCTCTTCTCATTTGTCCCAAGGTTCTTTTCCATGATTTGTACGACTCTTTGAGTCACTTGTGATTTGTTGATTTTCCATTTTACCCTTTCTCTATCGGTTAAGGTTCATGAACCGACTCGGTTTTCTCTTTTGAATTGAACAATTATTTTCCCGATTTTCTTATCTTTAAAGGACGGGGTTTACAACTCTCCCATCCTTTTAGGGGTTTTATCCCCAAATCTAAGTTAGCATCCTTTACATCGGGAATAATTTCCCTTGATGTCAATTAGGGGTTTGCTTGACATGCTAACACTTAGGTTGTTCTTTCACTTAACCCTTTTAAATCACGCTTTTAAGGAATTTCTTTTCATTTCCATCGTTTACTCACTCCATGGAGTTTATCATAACTATACATGTCTTACTCACAAGTCCAAAATTATATCCTTAGGTTCACTTATTCCTCTACTTAGGGCAAGATTCTTCCTTTTGAGGGTTCTTGCCTAGGATTTTAGGATTGAAAATTCAAAATGCCTAATCGTTCACATGTCTAGTTATCCTCTTAATCATTAAAAAGCTTAGCTCGGTGTTCTTTCAAGTGTTACGTACTTATTTTCACAGGTTTCAGTGTTATTATCTTTTCATCCTATTTTGACCCTTCCTCCATCTGTTGTTTATTACAACTTCGGTCCAAATTTTATGTGTCACCTTGTCATGCTTAACTAACCGACTCCTCCTTACTTAAGTCACATTTTTCCCCTGGACTGTTGGGCGTACATGTCCCATACAACATGACATGTTCTAGAACTTTTCTTTGTCTATTAGGATTCTAGAATACTTCATTGATGGTTGTTCTCAACTTTCCAACCTTTCGGGGATTGTATAGTTTCGTCCCTCTTTTTGTCTGTTAGTATTACTCGACTACTTTTCCATTATCCAATCATCCTTCTTGCCCTTAACACCATGTCTTACATAACTATGTCGGTTTTCCTTACCTACTCGTCCTTTCCCAACTTCCATATTGGGTTTTTTCGGTTCTAATCATTGGGTTTCCTCATGACTTATCAACACACTGTGATTCTTCCCTTCTTATTTCCTTCATCATTTCTAGTGGCGTCCTTTATTCAAGGACTTTCCCTTTCCTTAATCCACTCTTACTCGCTCGTGACCATTTCACGATTCTTTATTTCGAGATGATCCATTTCGGTCTATGTGTCGATTGCTTTGTTTGGGGAGTTCCCTTCTTACGGTTTCGGTATCTATTATGTCCCTCAAAGTAGAGACTTTCACCTTAGGAGCTACATGCTCAACCTTCTTATCATTCCTTGAAGGTTTATTTCTTCATTTCCTCATACCCCTTTCTATATTGGGGCATTTGCCCGCTTTGAATCCTTCCTCGTCTAAAAATTCCATTAAATCCCTTATTCCTTATCTGAGAAACTTCTGATTATTGGTATTATTTCGTGTCACGCCCTAACCTGGTTTGATCGGATCCCCGTGATCAACCAACCACTCTCTCGGTTTATTAAAGGGTTTCCCCTTATTATAAACCATAAAGAGTAAGGCGTCCTTTAAACTTGCACTTTTTCCTGGAATAACATAAATCAAAACTGCATAATATTTTAAATTTGTTATACCTATCTCACAGGCATCTTAGTTGATGGTCTTTAAGGGTAAGCTTTCTAAAATTTCCTAAAAGGGATATAAGGGAGGGGTGAGTACGACTACTCAATTAATGGGTTTTTCAAAACTTTTACTTTTATGAAAAAGATTTGTATCGGAGTGTGCCAGTGTCACGCCCCGACCTAGTTTGGTCGGATCCCTATGATCAACCCACCACTCTCCTGGTTTATTAAAGGGTTTCCCCTTATTATAAACTATAAAGAGTAAGGTGTACTTTAAGCCTGCACCTTTTCCTGGAATAACATAAATCAAAACTGCATAATATTTTAAATTTGTCATACCTGTCTCACAGGCATCTTAGTTGATGGTCTTTAAGGGTAGGCTTTCCGAAATTTCCTAAAAGGGATATAAGGGAAGGGTGAGTACGACTACTCAGTGAATGGATTTTTCAAAACTTTTACTTTTATTGAAAAAGATTTGTATCGGAGTGTGCCAGACTCTTTTCTTTCAAAAATCCTTTCAATTCAAATCTCAGTTTTAACCACCATTTCAATATTAATCATGGTGTGTCATCACCCAACACACATCCTTTATCATAAAGGTCAAACACACATTCGCAGGCCAACACGACCACTAAACCCACTTGTAGCTTTGGAGCGACTTTACCGGCCACCTAGATAAAAGCAAGTTCACTTCTACCCTGAGAATGAGTGGATGTACGCGACATCCGACCCTCAATCCCAAAATCAATTCTCCTTGTCCGTGTGAGGATAAAGACCTCATCCCGTCCCCGCCCCGGTCTCATGCACTTAGTGTGTAAAACCCGCCCTTTTAAGCTAAGAAAAACCGGGAAAAGAACCGGTGAAACCAAGTGAGAATTCAAAACCAGTTCATAAACCCGATCAATTCTGAACGGGCAATTTGGGAATTTACAACTGTCGGGTGATCCAAAGAGTTCATTAAACCTTCGAAAAGAAACTTAAGACAAATTAGAAGAGAAAAATAAAATTGGTTCAGGTGAACGAGAAACCATAAGAATTTTAAAGTTAAGCGTGCTTACCTGAGAGTAGTGTGAGGATGGGTGATCTCTTGGGAAGTATGATATTTTTGTAACTCGAAATTTTGCTAAAAATTTTTTATGTGAACGTACGCCTTATCATAAATAGTCATAAATTAATATATATTTAATTATTATAATTTATACCAATAATTTAATACCTAAATATAATTATTGGAATTAATACAAATAATTTAATACCGAAATTAAATTATTGTAATTAATACCAATAATTTATTATAATATTAATACTAGTAATAAATCTCTCATATTTAATACACAATTTTTACACCTATATAAAGAGGTTATCCTCATTCATTCTCCACACACCTGAACACTCCCCCCTCTCTCTCTACTGATCCATTTCTCGATGAAGCTCGAACCAGAGTTTCAACTTGAACATTTTTCTTAACCTCGGAAGGAGAGGTCGAGCTCTTTAGAACCAAAGAGAAGACAACTATCTAATAGCAAACTTCAGTCAATCCGAGAATCGCTGGAGAAGCACCAGCATGATGGAACAGTGAAGCAGCTCCGGCGGACCAAAGCTATCCTATTTTGGCGAAGCTGAAATTGACCATTTTGAGCCCTCCTCAAACCAAACCAAGCCCTCCCACGGTCGAATTAGGACTGAAAGGTAAGCCAATTTGGTTTCCCTCTGTAATTTTCAGTCGGTGCTATAGAGAGAACCGATAGAATTTCAATTATGACATTATAACTCAATTAGGCATCAATTGATATGATTCTTGATTCTAGGATAATCCTCAAGATGAGAGCTATCTTCTAGATCAAAAGCTTGGGCCGCTGTGCCCTCACCGGTGAGAAATCGAAGCTTTCTCTCTCTATAATCTATTTTTCGGTGAAGCTTTGTTTGAGCTCGTTCCGGCGTTAAAATTTGTGATTCAAAGTTCCTTAGAATCGTATGAACATGTAGTAACTCAATTTCAACTCCAATTTTAACAATTAGAGGTGTTTGATCAGTAAATTTGATAAAATCAAATTCGGTAGTGTTGAAAAGTTGAAATTGGGGGAAATTTTGGGGATTTTCGAAATTCGAAGGACCAAAATGAAATTTTATGAAATTGAGGAGCAATTGGGCATGAAAATAATGTTGTAGGACCAATTAAGAAATTTTAGAATTTTTGGGGCAAAACTTACCATTTTTGTAAAGGAAGGGCAAAATGGTAATTTTGGAAAAGTTGGAAGACCAAATTGAAAATTTGAGAAATTAATCCCTTTTTAGTGAAATGGAATAAATTGAGGTTTTATGATAAATTTTAGAAGTTTCAGGACTCAATTTGAGGGAAAATCGGCATTATGGACTTAAAGTTAAAGATAAATAACTTTAGGGACCTAATTGCAAATAAATAAAAGTTTGGCTTTCTCATTCATTTGGAATGGATGAAGGCGATTAGGCCGAAGGATAATGAACCAAGATGTTCATATCGTGTAGGAACACAAAGTACCGGGAACACCAGCAAGGACAAGCTCGCGTGAATACCAAGAACCGGTCTAGTGGAATTTACGGCATTAACGGGTGAGTGGGTTTACTAACATCATACCCGGTTGGGATGATGAGCATAACTTAAAATTTAAAAACCACTTACCGATTGTGAGTGAGATTATATATCATACCCGGTTGGGGATGATAAGTGCCTCGGTATAAAAACCCACTGTTTATTGGTATTTTAATCATCACCACTTAGAGGAAGTGATGTCAAAATTTTACGGGAAACACTACTTACCGGTTGTAAGTAGATTATATCCAGTTGGTATGATAAGACTTCCTCGAAGAAAGTTGAAAACCCGTTCATTAGTTATGAACGGAGATATTCTTATACCGATCAGTATAATGGACAGTGAAAACCTATTTTGTTGGAAGTGTTCTCCCCTAACTGTGTGCTAATGCTTAAAATATTTGGGAGACCTTCTTGACGGGAGCTCGAATAGTTCTTATAGGTCGGGGGCCTCGGTTTTGGAACTTGTGGGCTAAATGTCCGATTTTGAAAATCTCGTACAGTGGGCCCAAGGCCAGTTGGCACAAGCAGGAGCTTGTAAATGAATATGATATATGTGCTATAAAACTTAATAAATGAATTGTTTGGCCATGCTACCAAGATAGGACCGACATGCTCAGTCAACTAGCGGCAGTGCGACATGACAGGTCGACGGACCAGTTAAGACAAACAACTGCGGGTTGAGTTGAGAGTCGGGGCCGTTGGACCAGTGGCACCACAGATTACATGGAAATATGAGAAAACATTGTTTGTGCATGCATTGTAAGTACAGGATCATCAAGACGCCCATGAGGGGTAGTGATGCGTCCTAAGGGCACTAGACGACCTGGTGGCTATAAGGGCAGTTCGTCGTTCTAGCTGTCTGTGCGAAATCTGAAGTAGCACCAAGCGCACGAGACTAGGGTGGGGACGGGATGAGGTCTCTGTCCTCATACGTACACGAAGAAGTGATTTCAGGATTGTGGGTCAGATGTCACGTACATCCACTCATTCCCAGGGTAGAAGTGGTCGTACTTCTATCCGGGTGGCAGGAAAAGTCACTCCGAAGCCACTAGCGAGTTTAGTAGTGATACTAACTTGCGAATATGTGTAACCTTCGTGATGAAGAATGTGTGTTGGGTGTTGACACACCGGTAACTAAGAAATGGTGGAAAAGCTCGAATTTTTAAATGAAGGGATTTTTGAAAAAAAAAAGAGTCTGGCACACTCCGTAGAAATATTTTTCTTAAAAGTAAAAAACTTTTAAAAACCCATTCACTGAGCAGTTGTACTCACCCCCTCCCTTATATCCCTTTCAGGAAATCCCAAAAAGCCTACCATTAAAGACTGTCAACTAGCCTGTAAGACAGGTATGTAAAGTTTTAAATTTCATGCAGTTTTGATTATGCTATTATAGGAAAAGGTGCAGGTTAAAGGACGTCTTACTCTTTACATTTTACAATAAGGGGAAATCCTTTAATAAACCGGGTGAGTGGTAGGTTGATCACGGGGATCCGACCAAACTGGGTCGGGGCGTGACATAGTGCTACTCCAAATTTCGTACGGTCACCTGGTACGACGATCTGCCCTTATACCCACCAGGTCATCTAGTGCCCTTAGGATGCCTCACTACTCCTCTTGGGCGTCTTGATGGTCCCGTAATCACAATGCATGCACAATCAATATTTTCTTATCATGTCATATAATCTGTGGTGCCACTAGTCCAATGGCCCCGACCCTCAACTTAACCCACAGTTGTTAGAATTGACTGGTCTGTCGACCTGTCATGTCGCACTGCCGCTAGTTGACTGAGTATGACGGTCCTGTCTTAGTACCATGGCCAAACAATTCCTTTATTTAAAATTTTATGGCATATAACTCATGTTTGTTTATGAGCTCCTACTCGTGCCAACTTGCCTTGGGCCCACTATACGAGATTTTCAAAATCGGGCATATTAGCCTCCAAGTTTCAAAACCGAGTCCCCCGACCTATAAGAGCTATTCGAGCTTCCATCAAGAAGGTCTCTCAAATCGTTTAAGTATTGGCACACAATCAGGGGAGAGCACTTCCGACAAAAATATATTTTCAACTATCCATTATACCGACCGGGTATAAGGACATCTCCGCATATAACCGATGAACGGATTTTCAACTTCCTTCGAGGAAGTTTCATCATACCAACTGGGTATGATCTACTTAGAATTAATAATTGTATCAATTGATGTCAAATTGAGTTAGAATTTCATCATCAAAATTCTATCGGTTCTCTCTCCAGCACCGGTCGGAAATTGCAGAGGAGAGCCGAATTAGCTTACCTTTCAGTCCTAATTCGGCCGTGGGAGGGCTGAGGAAGTGAGGGCATAGTTTGGCTTGAGGAGGGCTTGAAATAGCCAATCAACTCGGCTAAAATAGGGCAGCTTCGGTCTGCCAGAGCTGCTTCACTGTTCCATCACGCCGGCGCTTCTCTGGCGACCCTTAGAGCAAATGGAGACTACAGGCGTGTAGCTGAGATCTCCCCGGTTCTAAAGAACTCGACCTCACCTTCTTTGGCTCAGAAAAGACCCTATATCAGAGCTTTGGTTTGAGCTTCACCAAAAAACTAAGCAACTAAGAGGGAGTGAGCTTTTTAGGTGTGGAGAGGATGAATGGAGAGGGGCTCTTTATATAGGGAGCTTGGGGACTCGTTGGCTGTCCGTTTGGCACCTTTATGATAGACATTGATGGCCTGAAATGTACCAAATGGAAATGTTTCTTCTTCTCTGGCGCTGCTTCAATTTTTCAGCGAGTGAACAGTGCTGTCATTTGAAGAAAGAAGACGACACTATTCCGAACCAGACCGGACCATTCCAAACCGGGTTCAAAGGTTAAACCGGCCAGTTCACCCCTCATTCGGCCGAGTTTTTCAAATTTAAAAATTTTTAAATTCATCTAAATTAATTTTCTATCCAACGATGGCCTCAAATCTAAAATTTGAATTATTTAAGCCACCTAGAAAAATGAATTTAGGATCCAGTTCAATAGTGGTTCAAATTGATCCAAACCGGTTCGGATCTGGTTCACCTGAACCATTTTGGTTTTCATCTCTAATTCCTTCACAAGTCCATTTCCATGACTTTTGTGACTCCTTAGGTCACTTAGTGTCCATAAATTTCCCGGTTTACCATCTCCGATTCATAAGTTGGCTCGGTTCTTAAACCGGTTTGGGTCTGGTTCACCCAAACCGGCCTGGTTTTTCTCTCCCCCTTTGTTCTAAGGTTCCTTTCCAAGGTTTATAAATCTCTTTGGGTCACAAGGGAGTTGTAAATTTCCAAATTGCTCGTTCCCAATTGATCGGGTACGTGAAGCGGTTCAGTTTTCTTACTCGGTTTGACCGGTTCTTTTCTCGATTTTCCTTAACTCAAAAGGGCGGGGTTTACATTTCGTGTACTCCTATGCCTAACCTATCCACTCCTTAGGCTCCACCAAGTAAGTGTGGACCACAACCAATCTTGATGTCAGTTGACATTTCCTTTAATCACTTCTCCAAGGTTTCTTAGATGTACTTTCCTCTATTTCCTTTTTATGGGTAGTCCACCCCTTTCTAACTTGTACAACATCATTTGATGTTATCCTCCTACTTACCCGTTCCTTGGATTTAACTTACTCATTGGGTCCTCCCTGTAAAATCCGTCCTTTCAAACTAAGGAAAACCGGGAAAAGAACCGGTCAAACCAAGTGAGGATATAGAACCTGTTTACAAACCCGATCAATTGTGAACAGGCAGTTTGGGAATTGACAACTCCCCGGTGATCCAAAAAATTCATAATACCATGGAAAAGAACCATAGGATGAATTGGAAGAGAAATACCAGATCGGTTTAGATAAATTTAGGGTTCGGTTCATTAGTGGTTCAAACCGGTCCGAACCGGTTCAGATCCGGTTCACCTAAACCGGTTGGTTATCATCCCCAATTTCTTCAAAAGTCTATTTTTGTGACTCCTTGGATCACTTAGGGTCCATAAGATTCCTGGTTTACCATCTATTTATCGATTCCGGTTCATAAACTGGCTTGGTCCTTAAACCGGTTCAATCTAGTTCACCCGAACTATAAACCCTGCACTTTTGAGTTAAGAAAAACCGGGAAAAGAACCGGTCAAACCGAGTAAGAAAACCAAGCCGGTTTACATTTGAGAACATGAAATATGGAAATTTACAGCTTTTGGGTGATCTAAAGGATTCATTAAACCTTGGAAAAGAAATTTAAGAAACTTTAGAAAACAAAAACCAAATTGGTTTAGGTGAACTAGATTTCATAAAAACTTCAAAGTTAAGCATGCTTACTTGAGAGTTGTGTGAGGATGGGTGACCTCCTGGGAAATATAAATTTTTTTTTGTAACCTAAAATTTCAGTCAAAAATTTTTATGTACGCCTTATCATAAATAAACATAAATTAATATATATTTAATTATTATAATTAATACCAATAATTTAATACCGAAATTAAATTATTGGAATTAATGCCGAAATTAAATGATTGGAATTAATACCAATAATTTATGGTAATATTAATACTAGTAATAAATCTTGCCCATTTAATACATGGGTTTTACGCCTATATAAAGAGGTCATCCCCACTTCATTCTCCTCACACCTGAACACTTCTCTCTCTCTCTCTCTCTCTACTGCTCCATTTCCCGGTAAAAGCTCGAACAAGAGCTTCAACTTGAACAAAGGTCGGGCACTTTACAACCGGGGAGAAGACAGCTATCTGATAGCAAACTCCAGTCAATCTGAGAATCATTGGAGAAGTGCCGACATAATGGAATAGTGAAGCAACTCCGGCGGACCGAAGCTGCCCTATTTCGGCCAAGTTGAAATCGGCCATTTCAAACCCTCCTCAGGCCAAACCAAGCCCTCCCAACATTTCCTCAGCCTTTCCACGGCCGAAATAGGACCGAAAGGTAAGCCAATTCTGCTCCCCTTTACAATTTTCAATTGGTGCTAGAGAGAGAGTCAACCGAATTTCAATGACGAAATTCTAATCCAATTCCGCATCAATTGATACAATTCTTGATTCTAGGATAAACCTCAGGATGAGACCTATCTGCCCATATCGAAAGCTCGGACCACCGTGCCATCACCGGTGAGTAATCGAAGCTTTCTCTCTCTACAGTTTGTTTTTTGACGAAGCTCTGTTTGAGCTCGTTCCGATGTTAAAATCTGCGATTCAAAGTTTCTTAGAATTGTATGAACATGCAGGAACTCAATTTCAACTCTAATTTCAATAATTAAAAGTGTTTGATCGGTCAATTTGATGGAATCAAATTCGGTAGTGTTGAAGAGTTGAAATTAGGGGAAAATTTGGGGATTTTCAAAAATCAAAGGGCCAAAATACAATTTTATGAAATTGAGGGTCAATTGGACATGAAAATAATGTTGGAGGACCAATTGAGGAATTTTGGAATTTTTGGGGCAAAACTTACCATTTTTGTAAAAGAAGGGCAAAATGGTAATTTTGGAAAATTTGGGGGACCAAATTGGAAATTTGGGAAATTAAACCCCTTTTTTTGGTGAAATTGAATAAATTGAGGTCCTAGGATAAATGTTTAAAGTTACGGGACTCAATTTGAGGAAAAACCGACATTAGGGACTTAAAGTTAAAGAGAAATAACTTTAGGGACCTAATTGCAAATAACTAAAAGTTTGGATTTTCTGATTCATTGGAAATGAATGAAGTCTATTATGCCGAGTAATAATGAACAAGGTTGCTCATATCGTGTAGGAACACGAAATACCAAGAATGCCAGCAAGGACAAGCTCGCGTGAATACAAAGAATCAGTCTAGTGGAATTCACGACACTAACGGTGAGTGGGTTTACTAACATCATACTTGGTTGGGATGATGAGTACAACTTAAAGTTAAAAACCACTTACCAGTTGTGAGTGGGTTTACTAACATCATACCCGGTTGGGACGATAAGCACAAGTTAAAGATAAAAAACCACTTACCGGTTGTGAGTGGAAATTTTATGTCATACCCAGTAGGGAATGATAAGTACCTCGGTATAAAATCCCACTATTTAGTGGTATTTTAATCATCACCACTTAGAGTAAGTGACGTGAAAATTATGCGGAAAAACTACTTACCGGTTGTAAGTAGATCATACCCGATTGGTATGATGAGACATACTCGAAGGAAGTTGAAAACTCGTTCATCGGTTATGAACGGAGATGTCCTTATACCGGTTGGTATAATGGATAGTGAAAACCTATTTCGGAAGTGTTCTCCCCTGACTGTGTGCTAATGCTTAAACTATTTGGGAAACCTTCTTGACGGGAGCTCGAATAGCTCTTATAGGCTAGGGGCCTCAATTTTGGAACTTGCGAGCTAGAATGCGTAGTTTTTTGAAAATCTCGTACAATGGGCCCAAGGCTAGTTGGCACGAGCAGGAGCTCGTAAACGAACATGATATATGTGCCATAAAACTTAATAAGTGAATTGTTTGGCCATGGTACCAAGACAAGACCGACATGCTCAGTCAACTAGCGACAGTGCGACATGATAGGTCGACGGACCAGTTAAGACAAACAACTACAGGTTGAGTTGAGAGTCGGGGCCGTTGGACCAGTGGCACCATAGATTCAATGGCTTGATAAGAAAACATTGTTTGTTCATGCACTGTGAGTACGGGATCATCAAGACACCCATGAGGGGTAGTGATGCATCCTAAGGGCACTGGACGACCTGGTGGTTATAAGGGCAATTCGTCGTTCCAAGTGTCTGTGCGAAATCTGGAGTAGCGCCAAGCGCATGAGACCGGGGTGGGGACAGGATGAGGTCTCTGTCCTCATACTGACACGAAGAAGTGATTCCGGGATTGTGGGTCGGATGTCACGTACATCCACTCATTCCCAAGGTAGAAGTGGTTGTACTTCTATCCGGGTGGCAGGACAAGTCGCTCCGAAGCCACTAGTGGTTGTACTGACTTGCGAATGTGTGTAATCTTCATGATGAAGGATGTGTGTTGGGTGATGACACACCGTGGTAACTAAGAAATAATGGGAAAACCCAAATTTTTAAATGAAGGGATTTTTTAAAACAAAGGAGTCTGGCACACTCCATATAAATGTTTTTCTTAAAAGTCAAAAGCTTTTAAAAAAACCCATTCACTGAGTAGTCGTACTCACCCCCTCCTTTATATCCCTTTCAGGAAATCCCAGAAAGCCTCCCCTTAAAGACAGTCAACTAAGATGCCTGTAAGACAGGTATGTAAAGTTTTAAATTTCATGCAGTTTTGATTATGCTATTCCATGAAAAAGGTGCAGGTTAAAGGACGCATTACTCTTTACAATTTACAATAAGGGGAAACCCTTTAATAAACTGGGAGAGTGTCAGGTTGATCACGGGGATCCGACCAAATTGGGTCGGGGCGTGACACGAACAGATCTGGTTTTTCTCTCCCACTTTGTTCTTAGGTTCCTTCCTAAGTTTATAAATTTCTTTGAGGCACAAGGGAGTTGAATTTCTCTATTTTGATCGTTCTTTATCGGTTCTAGTTCATGAACTAACTTGGTTCATAAATCGATTCAATCCAGTTGGATTCAGTTTATTTAAATCGGTCTGGTATTTCTCTTCCAATTCGTCCTAAGGTTCTTTTCCATGGTATTATGAACTCTTTGGATCTGGTTTTTCTCTCCCACTTTGTTCTTAGGTTCCTTCCCAAGTTTATAAATTTCTTTGGGGCACAAGGGAGTTGAATTTCTTTATTTTGATCGTTCTTTATCGGTTCCAGTTCATGAACTAACTTGGTTCATAAACCGATTCAATCCAGTTGGATTCAGTTTATCTAAATCGGTCTGGTATTTCTCTTCCAATTCGTCCTAAGGTTCTTTTCCATGGTATTATGAACTCTTTGGATCACCCGGGAGTTGTAAATTCCCAAACTGCCCGTTCACAATTGATCGGGTTTGTGAACCGGTTCTGTATCCTCACTTGGTTTGACCGGTTCTTTTCCCGATTTTCCTTAGTTCAAAAGGATGGGTTTTACAACTATCCCCTCCTTTTAGGAGTTTTGTCCCCAAAACTTAATTAGCTGCTTTATATGAGGAGTCATTTCCTTTGATGCCCCTTTGGGGGAAATTTTGGGAATTTCAAAAATTTGAGGGACTAAAGTGCAATTTCATAAAATTGATGGCCAATTGGGCATGATAAAGATGTTGGAGGACCAATTGGCCAATTTTTGGTGTAAAATTTACCATTTTTGTAATGTAGGAGCAAAATGGTAATTTTGGAAAAGTTGGGGACCAAATTAGAAATTTGGGAAACTTGAACCCCTGTTTGTGATCTTGAATAAACTGAGGTCCTAAGGTAAAAGTTAGAAGTTTCGGGACTCAATTTGGGGAAAAATCAGCATTAGGGACCTAAAGTTAAAGAAAAAGAACTTTAGAAAGCTAATTGCAATAAATCGAAAAGTTTGAGTATTTTATTCATTCGTGGTGAATGAAGGCTAATAGGTTAAATGATAATGAACAAGAATTTCCATATCGTGTAGGAACATGAAGTACCGAGAACGCCAGCAAGTACAAGCTCGCGTGGAAGCAAAGAGCCAAATAAGAGGAATACACTGCACGATCAAGTGAGTGAGATTTTATATCATACCCGGTTGGGATGATAAGCGCCTTGGAAATAAAAATTCACTATTAAGTGGTATTTTAACCATCACACCTGAGAGAAGTGATGTGAATATTACACGAAAAAACTATTTAACGGTTGTAAGTAGATCATACCAAGTTGGTATGATAAACTTCCTAGAAGGAAGTAGAAAACTCGCTTATCGGTTATAAGCGGAGACGTCTTCATACCTGATTGGTATGATGGACAAATGAAAATTTTATTTTGTCAGAAGTGCTCTCCCCTGTGTAAACTTCATCCCTTTAAAGCAAGGAAATTGGGGAAAGAACTGATCAACCCGAGTGAGAAAAATCGAACCAATTCACAAACTCGATCATCAGGAAACTGGCAATTTGGGGAATTTACAACTCCCAAGTGACCTAAAGGGTTCATAAAACCTTGGAAAAGGATCTTAGGATGATTTGGGAGAGAAAAATAGACCGATTCAAGAGAACCGGATCCAAACCAGATTGAACTGATTTTTTAACCGAGTCAGTTTATGAACCAGAACCCATAGAGAAAGGGCAAACCGAGAAATTTATTGATCCCAAGTGACCTAAAGAGTTACATAAGTCATGAAAAAGGACTTTACGTGGCTTGATATCACTTATATTGTTCACCAATCATGTCAGTTTATGCACCAACCCACATATGCTCATTGGACTGACGTCAAACATATTATTCGCTATCTCCAAGGTACTGCCCACATTGGCTTAACTTTTTGGCATCACTCACCCCATGATCTGCATTATTTTTCTAATGTCGATTGGGCCGACAACCCTAAAATATATATTTTAGGATTATTAAACGATGCTAGGCTTTTGGGTTGCAAACTTGCAAGTATACCCATGAATCCAAATGAAAACATTTCAAAGTTTAGTAATAATGCTAATTTTGATAAATATGATAAGTAAAGAAGAATAGTAAAAAAATTATTGTATCTTATATTTATAGTTTATCGTTTATCTCAATTTTTATTTAATAAAAAGGATTGTGCAAACAAAATTTAATAAAAAGGATAATTTTAATGCGGTTAAGTGTTAAAATATTTTAAAGAAAGAATTGTACAAGTTATATTGCTTTCTTTCCCATCTCAATTGCAGTTAAATGTGATTATTGATGATGATTGAGCAGAGCATGTCTTGATTCAAGAAAATTTGCTAGTGGATTTTGCATATTTTAGGATCATTTTAATGGTGTAAATCTAAAAAATAGTTTGTAGTCAATTGTTTAAATACAAACAATATTAAAATTATCTACTCATACTTTAATCTTCTGTGATAATTAGGCGGCCATACATATGGCATATAATTAAATATATTAGGAACAAACTAAATATATTGAATTAAGTTTTTATTTTGTTATAGAAAAATTAAAACATGTAATGCAGGTTAGGTCGGAATATTAACTTTCTTACTTATCAACTAAAGTTATACATCCATATCCGTTGAACATGTTATTGTACAAGATGGAATTTACTAATCTTTACATGTCCATGTTAAGGGTAAAGAAGAAGGATTAAGTTGGAGTAAATATAATTGTTTAAGAATGTGTAATTTGAGAATTATTTTCTGTTAAATAGGTGAAAATTCTATATAAATTATGTTAATCCGAGGATAATATAATCAATTTTTTCATTTAATAATATCCCTAAAGTGAGAATGTTCATCTTATATATTTTTTAATTGTATAGTATATATTTAACATTGATTTATTTATCATATATATTTGAAAAAAACTTGTATTATTAATTTATGATGGATAATACAAAAATATTGATTTTTAAATATATAGAATTTTAGAAGTCATTTGTACAGATGTAACATTAAAAATATTATTTTTTAAGTTATTTCAAAAATATAATACTCAAGTACAAAAAAATTCAAAAAATAGGATCAATCATATGTTTCTGATTGTAGTGTGGTGATCAAATGCCTAAGGTATTTCTGGTAAATTTTGTTAATGAAATGCAAGCCTCACTAAGTGTGTTGGGCATAGATTCAAGAGAGATTGAAATCATATTCATGACAAAATAACCAATATAAACATGAACTATGAACTCGCATAAACCCAATCAAGAAAGCAAAACCATGCATAGAAGAAGCATTAAGTGTAAGTTTGTATTGATGGGTTGTCTCCATTTAGAGGGATAAAAGATGTCTCTATTGATCAAGTCAATAGGACCAACAACACGCCTTTTCCAATCACATTGCATTCATTTTATGAAGAGGGGTTGCAAGAAGGTATCAGAACACTACTAACTTGCACAATGTAAGTACAATGGATATATGGTCAGTTGGTTAGGTGATGGTAGGCAATGAGAAGGCAAGCATATAGAACTCTAACTTATGCTCTTAACCACTTTGAGCATAATCCTTTTATGCAATTAAATCATCACATGTTCACTAATATGTGTTAATGGTTAGTGTCACACCTTTGTATTCTTATCATATGACTCAACATAATGAGCTTCACTTATAACTATACTCCTTAACAATTTATATATATGACTAGTAGTCATTTTTTCTTTCATAATGGTCAATACACCCATATATTAGGACTTTGACTCAAGTCAGTTAAGTCATCTTTCTCAAACGATCTTCTCCATTTCTTCCTACATCAATTATATAATCACCAATATTCTCTCATCTTCGAGACGATCAGACATCATTCCACCAATGTCATGTAAGGATGCCTATGTCTAGGCAAGAACAAACTGCAAATCAACATCATTTACATCCTTTGTGGCTGATCAATTGCCTTCACAGCATGCAATTGTCCACCCATGCGCCAACTTTCACTTTGATGGTCTCGCACAGGCCATGTCACTCTGGACTCCTCCAATGCAACTGCTCTCAATTAGAACTCTTCTACACCATATTCCATGAAAAGGGAGTCTCTTCTCTGCCTCAGATCAAAGGTTTTGTCCTCTCATGTTCCTCAGCGGTCTACTCACCCTCTACCCAATCTAGCTTTGGGCCAATGGGGCCTAGAATGCTCATCAATGATTGACACGATCAGAATGCTACTCCACATCTTTGCTCTGCCACTAAAATGGTTAGCCCTTACTGACGACCGACAATTGAATCTTGAATCCTTGACTGAGTTTTGAGACTTTTGGGCTGCAAGATTTTGCTTGTGTTTTTTTTTTTGCGTAAAGATTTTTCTTGTGTTAAGATCAATTGAAGCACATGGATGAGAGTTCTTGATTTAATCGGAATAAATAGGAAAACTTTAAGGTATGTATTGCAAATATAATAAGTTTTAGGACTAATTTAAAATTATACAAAATTTAAGGATTGGTTTGAGTATATAAAATTGTTAGGGACTAATTTGAAAATATATAAACTTGATGGGCTTATTTAAACAATTGGAAAGTTCAAATACATCTTTAAAATTGGATTAATTTAGAGGATATATTTTGATTATTGAAACAAATTGGAACTTTACTTTGATAAAAGTTTGATGATATAATTACAAATAAGAAAATTTAGGTCCTTAATTATAAAAAAGGGAAGTTTTACAGGTGATATTTTTAAGGGTTGGGTTTTACAAGTTTATAATAAGTGATTATCAATCAACTTATTCACCAAACAATATTAAATCCATGTTCAACTTTCACATTCTACTTTACTACTAGGAGACAAAAGGGTATGTTATTGAAGTTTAAATATGTTGTATATTAGAAGTGAAACTTGTAGAATTGTATAATTCTTGCATCATTCATATACTATTATTGTAAGGTGTGTAATTACATGACCGTTTATGATGTAGGTGGATTGAAGGTTGCATGTGAAGATGTGATAAGCTTGTTTGTTTGGATTACCCACAATGATTGTTGTCCTCACCATGAGCTCCAAAGGTAGGTATTGATTATGATATGGTGTGGAATATCTTGATTTTCGGACTTTAAAATTGGAAGAATATAGTGGTCTTGCAGAAGCCCCTCCATAGGGTTTCAATCTGGGATGATCACTTGTTGGCTGAGATTGGAGAATTACTCAACCCACAGTCTGGGTGATCCACCGACATTAACAATGGCTGAACATGAACATGAGAGGGAACTTGTAATCTTGATAAATTTAAAGATCCATTGGTAACACATCTCTTACACTTGTTCTTCTATCCTACTAGTAAAATAAAAATCGTGTCAAGAATGGGATTTGAACCCATGCCTTTTCAAACCAGTACCTGAAACTAGCATCTTAGGCCAACTCGGCCATCTTGACAATATAAAATAAAATTAGTGTTTATATTATATGTCGTTTATATGTTTTCTAATCATGGTAGGTTTCTACATTTTAAGATGATTCATCGAAAAGGATCATGGAAACAAATGGTCATCCACTGTGTTGTATACTACTCTGCATATGCCCTAAGGAGCTATCTCTCCACCCTAAAAAACCCAACCTATTTTCTCACTAACAAAACCATTCACCCCGGCCCCAAAAGAACTATCCCTCTTTGGGTGAACCAGATTCAAAACTTATGTTTAAGCCATCTTTTCATACAAGGATTAGCAGGAGAGAGGATGATAAGATTGATATCTTTCACTATAAGACTGACAATTGTTGTTCAAATGGTCAAATTCTGCCCAATTTCTCAGTCTGCATATTTAAGTGACAGAAAATGAGGGAGATACTCTCTTCTTGTTGGCATCTTCTCATGGCTTACTTCAAATCTTTCTCCAACATTGGATTATGATGTTCTAGCTCTCTATTATCTTACGGTAAAATGGACCATAAATGCAAGAAAATTGATGGCATGGGTATGCATTGAAATGCAAGAAAATCCCCTCCTTTTCCTTCATTCATCGTCTCCTTCTCTGGCTGCATACAACAAGATGATGAAGAGGCACAGTCCCCTGAATGAGAAAGCCTGTCCTCACGCCATACATGAACAGAGAAAAACAAATCCCTGAAAAAGATCATACACAACAAGACAACAACCCACCCATCAGTTTTTGGGGGGCATAAATCTAGATTTGGCCAGACAAATATTATTTTGGCTTATAGTTGAGACCCGTGATCTGCATTGCTTCTCTCAAGCCCCCCTCATGTCAGGAGGTCCCCTCAATAATGGTACCATTTCCTGCATCCAGAAGCAACTTAAGGAGCATGCCCTGCCTGCCGGCATCGATTGCTACCAGAGATCTGACAGCTTATCGTCGTCTTTTATGTGGACCCTTCATGTGGTGACACCCCCTTTCTGTTTTACCTTGTGGATAGAATAAGATTGCTCAGAGAATAATGAATGGGACAGTGACTTGTGAGGGGAAGAGGAAATGCTAAACCATTTTTTTTCTGTAGGCACATCATTATTTCTTTAACATTAACATTATACATCACCATGTGTCTCTCTGATTCTTTTTTTCTTCTTCTTATTATTATAGATATTCTCTTTTTATTGGGTCCATAAACTCTCCTCTGCTTCAATCTCAATGGGTTCCACAACAGTCAATTGAAATGTGAAAGATCGTAAGCTCTACCCAACAATTGCCCCCACTGTTGTCTTCTTCTTCAACCTGTCAGTGAAGGGAAGCAGCTCCCGGACCGGGCCAGCGGCTTCATGGGAACTCTGGTGGGGCTGTTGGGAGTCGACCTCGGCTCCAAGCTCTTCCTCAGGACCTGCCTCATTACCGAGATCAGGTGGATGGTCGGATCCACCATGGTAGGGCCGCCATGAGAGATGAACTTCTTGCAGAAATTAATGTGGCGGTTCATGGCCTCCTCGCCGCTGATCAGCCGCTCGGTCCGTGCGATCTCGTCCTTGATCGCCTCGGCGCAGAGGCCGCAGACCCACTTCCCGAAGTACCTCTCTCGGACCATTTTGATGTATGCTGGAGTGCACTCCTCCTTGAGGCTGCAGCAGTCACAGATCGCAAACTCCACAACCTCGGCCTGTGCTCCGGCGGAGATAACGGCCGGCAAAGGCACCGCTTGGGGCTGAGACTCCGGTGGGCCCGATATTGCTGCCATTGTATCGCTGATCACCGTCGCAGACATGGGTCTAACTCAGCTCTCTGTGATGCACACATAGCAAAAGTAAGAAAGGAAAATGGCAACCAAGATAAAAGCATAAGGTGATCTTTGAAGAGAAGGGCAGATGTCCTTTGCAATTTTCGCCAAGTTTTTTTGCCAAACTGCAATCATGCAACAAGGAAAATCGCCCTTTTCTCTCACAAATCAGAACGAGAAAGGAGTTCATTCATCTTAACCTATTGAAGATTACAGGAGACCCAAATCAGACCTGAGTGAGCAGATTCCTTTGGATCTTGACCTCGCTACCTTTTTTCCCTTATGCTTATGCAATAGTACAAGGGGCTTCTGTCTATCGCTCCTTCTCCCACTCTTTACACCTATCTCCTCCAGCAATAAAGGCCCTACCCACAAAAAGCATCTTGGAAAATATCCCAAGTTTTCTCCTTGCTCAGTGACCTTCCCCCCTATCTCCCAACAACTCAAAGATCAAGACTCAGCAAGGGAAAGGTTGGCTCTTCTTGGCTTTTTCTTCTGGGTCTTGTCTTTCCCCAGGCAAAGATTTGCTCTTTCGGTGTTTCCTTCTCAAAGGTCCTTGCCTGATGGTGGACAGCGTGGAGAAGGAGAAGAAAATGATTTCTTCGAGAGAGAGAGAGAGAGAGAGAGAGGGTGTGGAAGAGAGACAGGCAGGCTGAGCTGTAATTATAGACAATAGCTTGCCGTGCTCAATGATTAGGAAAGACTGAAAGACTGGAAGAAAGCTCTGTTCTGTGTCTATCCTAATATTGCAGAGGTTATTCACCAAAAATAGGTTGTTTTAGTTCTTATTATTAGCTTCCCTTGTCTCCTTCTAGTAGTAGGTCAGTAACTTTTTATCGAATCCTGACCGTAGGATGAACATTGGTGCCACTGCCAGCTAAGAATTGTGAATAACGACCAGGTCATCCATCCATCCATCCATCCATCCTATTCTTCCCCAGCTCATTTCCCATACCCATTTTCCAACTAAGCATGTTTCTGTGTGCGCTGTTCGATTATTCTCTTTCATCACCAGCTTGGCGGCTTTTCACATTGCCAAGGAACATAACGGCGAATGGCCGGCTCCCACCTGTCATTTGCAACCGTGTGAGGAAGATACCCCACTTTTATGTGGAAAATGTTTCTAATTTTCCGGTTCAATAATGCAGACATTAAGTAAAAATTAATAAAAAAAATTTTATATGTATTTTTAACCATTTTTAAAAATCTAAATTATTTAAATTAATTCTTAACACGAAATGATTGTATAGTGCTACTTGAATAATTAGTATATTTTTAATATATCTTTAAAAAGTACAATCTTTGTATATTATCACAATATCACTTTTTATCAAAAATAACAAATGAAATATGTCGAATAACATTATATTTAATTGATAATATATAAATTATAATTAATAATAATATTATTATTAAATATATTCATTTTTTCTCGTAATCATAAAAGTTATATTTAAAGAATTAATATTTTTATCATAAATATATATCATAAAATAATAATATCATACAAAATGTATTAATTTGAGAAAATGACTAATAAGCCTTTTTTTTTGCTCAAGACACTAATAAGTCTTTGAAACCGAGTCGCAAAAAAAACAAATGTTTTTTTTAGAGTGGGGAGCTTGAGATTACGATGAGGGGATATGAATGAGATGAGTGGAGGATGAAATTTCTTTGTTATATCATGTCAGTAATCATGTCAGTAATCATGGATAATTAAAAATATGATAATATAGCTATTTGAGAAAAAAAAAAGTACCAAACGATGAATCATGCACCAGGGAAAGACGGCGTAATGGAGATGGGAGCAGCATATTCCTTTCTATGCAGATTCATGCCTTAACCCTTTCCCATTTAATAATTCCCTCTAGGCATTTGTGGCCTCCTTTCACCACCTCTTCCTCCCTTGCCCGAGTGAAGTCCCATCGATTATTCGTATTTGTTTTTAAGAAATTAGATAAAATATCATGTTATGGCAAAAAATTAATAAATGTATTATTTAAATAGTAGAATTTTAAAGTGATGTATGGTAGAAATTTTGATAAATATGTCATCTAAATGTAAAAAAATTCAAAATAACTTTTAAGTGCTAAATTTTACCTTATATTTATTTGATTGCAAATTATATATATATATAGTATAATAAGTAAAATAATATTTTAGAATATTTTTTTAAAATATTATAAATATGAATATATATAAAGAATTATACAAAAAAAATTCATATATAAAAATAAATAGGTAGAATATTTATTTGAAATATTATATTATTTATAATTAATATAATAAACTTGAAATTGGATCCGATTGTGTGGAGACTCCATATTTCTTAAATTTATTAAGACTACCTGTAGTACAATTGTGTGAAAGTTGCCTATTACTTTCCGTAAACTAATGTGATAATCAAATAAAAAAATTACAAACTAACAAAATGATTCACGTAGGTAATTGAAGTTATATTAATTCAGTAGTGATACTTTTATATCTGATTTGAGTATTGATGCGAGCCACCGTATAGTGCTTCAAAGAGCTCTCGTATTGGGATCAATAAAAATAATAAGTATACTAACAAAGCATCGATTATTAATATTATTTGTCGATCAACGTATGAAAAATAGTGAAAAGATGTGAAGGGGTGCTGTGAGACAAGAATACTTTGAGTACACATAACATGAAGATAATGTAAAATGCATAATACTTTGAGTACACATAACATGAAGATAATGTAAAATGGATGAGCACACTTCAATAATAGGGAGTAATATTATGTATTAATTGATAAACTTGATTCAATTTATAGGTTATATTAGTTCAACATTAACCAGAGTAGATACAAGTTCTCTTTTGTGTGAAAGGAGATGCATAATTTATTTGTGATAAGGGAGGAGAAGTCCATCACTAGGGAAATGAATTTCAATGATAAGAAAATGATGAAAGTTGCTAAATTTATTTATGAATAATTTTTTATGTAAGGTGGTAATAAAAGATTGTATGGGTGTAGTAGCATAACTAATAATGAAGTAATCCAAGGGGAATGGTGAAAATGATATATATGCTTAGGTTGAACATGGTGGATAAAATTAGAAAGTTAATTCATATAATTTTTTTTAGTAAAATGGACATGAAGAAATACATTATTAATGTCGAATGATCTAACATTGAAAAATAAGAAATAAAATCTTGTGGATAGTGATCAACTTGATAATTAGATTAAACATCTCATCATAGTCAAAATGCTCATGTTGTGAGAACCTCCAAACAAACTAGCAAGTCTTATAGCGAGAGATAAAATCATCGAAATGTTGTTTAATTTTGTACATTCATTTGCATCTAACGATATAATAAATAAGTGGATCAGAGACTTGTTCTCATGTGCGTTGTTATGGAGCGCCATATATTCTTAATGCATAATAATAACTCAAGGTTGGCTACATATATGAGGAAAAGTGCGAGGCTCTCGAGGAAAATTAATAGTAACAAATATAGTTGGTTGGATTAACAATAATATTAAAGCATTCGAGGGAAAAGAGAGTCAATTAGATGGTGGACTTGGTAATACAGTCTCATAAATATTAATAGGAGAAGCATCTAGTCACGTGTGATTAGAGGGATTATGAGAAGTGAGAGGTGGAGATATAGAATGAAGGGGTAAAAGAGAGGTCAATGGAGGTAGGAGGTGCATGTTACAAGAGCAATCTAGGAAGGGGAAAATGACCCCATTAAAAGTAACTGTTCAAAAATAAATATGCAATTAGTGATGGGATCAAGACATCGATATCACATGTAATTTAAGGGATAATTGAAAATTATGCAATAATAAGAGTGAAATTAAAGTTTATGTGTTTGATAATATCGGAGATATGAAAAGCATTCAGACCCAAATATGGTGATAAGAATGAAGAGTGTGGTGAAGGATATGATAGAATGGTATTAGAGGCATTGAATAGGTAGTTAGTTAATGAGAAAAATAGTTGTTTCAAAAGTAAAGTCCAAAAACTTTATAGGAATGCAAAAATTAATAAGAAGAGTAAGATATATATCGATAATATGTGGATGTTTATACTCAATAGGCTCATTCTGTTGAGTAGTGTAGGAACAATAAATACAATGAATGATGCTATCTTGTTGAAGTTCAAATTAAAATTTAGATGGAAAAATTCTTTGCCTTTCAGTGCACTTTTTATGATAAAATATTAAGAAAACTTATTATAATTATCTAAAAATGAATATAGTAGATATGAACTATGTAAGATGGAATAAGATCTCCATATGTCAATATGGATTAATTGTAGTGGGGAAGTGGTGAGGGGAAATGGGAATGGAGTAATTTTCCTAACACAATAGGATTGGTAAAAGGAGGAAGAAGACATGCGTTTTATTAAATTTTTGAAAGATAACACATGTTTAACAACATGAGAGAGGTAGAATGTACCTATCATTGGTTCCATAATAAATTAGAAAATGCCCAACTAACTAAAGCATAATGAAAATTAGAGTAGGATTGATTGAGTGACAAGTAATAGAGGTAAGCTCTATGGGTCCCGTGAAAAATAGAGTAGTACATCACAAACCATCCACCTGCTATGTAGCAACAAAACTCTGAAAAACCTCTTAGAGGAATCCGTGTGTTATTCACACAAAGTGGCATGGATTTAGTAAAAAAAGTTAGAGAAGAGGCATATCAATTTTAGGAAATTTCACCACAAATGGATTATCCCATATCAAATTGAAAAAATCGTTGAATAAATTAGGGCTTTTAGTGAACTGACACAAAGAAATTTTGATGGCTCTTCCTTTCATAAGGGAGACAATACAAGGAACTATGGGATGTATGTTACCCCTCAAAATGGTCAAGAGGACCAGAACCAAAATTTCGAGAGTGGTGACGAAAATAACAATGTTGGGGCACCTACATGCTAACAAAGGGGGGCGTAGGTGAGACACTTATCCTAGATAAGTGACAAAACTTCCGCATAGAAATACCTCGTGAAAATAGGTTATAAACTGTACAAAAATATGGGATAATACTCAATGCCCATACTGTTGAAAGTTCCACCTAGGGCAGTGTAGGACGATACCTACCATAACTGTGGTCAAGCGAGGCACTTGACCCATAAGTGTAGGCTAGCCCAAATCCAATTAGGAGGGATTGAAGAATAAAAAGGAAGTGAGGTAGCACTACTCACACCATGGAAGTACAATGAGGAAGTCAGATATTTTCCATAAGTCTACCTTTTGGGTGCGCTAAGCTGTTTCCTAAGGAAGGAAGAGAAATGACCTCTGATGAACGGACGATCCTCAGGGAGTAAGGGGTATTACCACAAGGGTTTAGCAGGAAGTAACACTCGCGTGGAGAGCGAGACATACAAGTATTAAAAATGCATAAGGCACACCTAGTGTGTAAACCTATTCTCTCATAATAAGAAAGCCGTAAATGAGAACTAGAAAATTTCGAGAGAAAACAGTGGTTTAAAGTGAATCGGAAATGATAAAGAGAAAACCAAAACGAGAATTTGAAAACCCCAAGTGTTCATTGAGGATCCAAAAATTTTAGAAATGGATCATGAACCAAATTGGATGTGAGAACCATACTAATTCATGGTGAGTTGGTCCCAAACCAGGTTGAACTAGGAAGAACCAGTTTAAAGATTCATTTTTCTAGGTGACTTAAAGATAGAAATTTAAAAAATTAAAGTCACCACAATGTAGAAAATGAATTTAGATGAATATAGAAAAATTTTATTTTTCAAAAAAATGATCAAATCGGGCCTCAATTGGCCGATTTTCGATTTCGGGTCACCAAACTCGGTCCAACCGAACCGGTCAACGGTCCAGCCAGTCAATGGACTGCCTTCTAGGTCAACGTCCAGTTAGCGCCTTAAGAGGAGAGCTAGCTTCTTGAAGCAATAGCTCCGACCACCGATCCCACGCTGGTGAGTAATCGAAGCTTTCTCTCTCTAGAAGTGTTTTTCGACGAAGTTCCATTTTAGCTCATTTATAAGCCTAAACCAATGATTCAAAGCTTGAAACGATCATGGGGACATATGGAAGATGATTAGGATAATGTTAGTGCTCAATTGGAAGGTTTAAACTTGAATTTGTTATAATCAAAGTTAGATGACAAAATTACAAATTTTAAAAGTTTGGGGACTAAATTGCAAAATTTGAAAAGTTAGGGATTGAATGGTAAATATTAAGAATTCAAGTACTGTAAACCCCGTCCCTTAAAGACAAGGAAACCGGGGACACAATTGGTCAACTCGAGTGAGAACTGAACGGGTTCACAAACCCCAACCATTAGAGAAAGGGCAAAATAGGAAATTTACAAATCCCGAGTGACCTAAAGAGTTACAAAAGTCATGGAAAAGGACTTTAGGATGAATTGTAAGAGAAAACCAAACCGGTTCAGGTGAATCAGACCTAAACCAGATTGAACCGATTTAAACCACTATTGAACCAATTTCTAAATTCATTTTTCTAGGTGGCTTAGAAAATTCAAATTGGAGAATTGAGGCCACCATTTGATAGAGAATGAATTTAGATGAATTTACAAATTTTTAATTTTGAAAAACTCGGTCAAATCAGGCATGAACTGACCGGTTTAAGCGTTGAACCCGGCTCGGAACAGTGTCGTCTTCTTCCTTCAGATGATAGCTCTGTTCACTCGCTGAAAAATCCAGCAGCGCTGATGAAGATAAAAAGTCTCTAGCCAAGGAGTTTCAGACAATGAATGATTGCCATTAAGGTGCCAATCAGACGACCAAGAAATCCCCTAGCTTCCTATATAAAGAGCCCCTCCTCATTCATCCTCCTCACACCTAAAAACTCCACTCTCTCCCCACTGCTTCATTTTCTGGTGAAGCTCAAACCAGAGCTCCGACTTGGGCATTTTTCTGAGCCAAAGAAGGTGAGGTCGGGTTCATTAGATTTGGAGAGAAGTCGTCTATCCAACGTTAGTCTTCATTTGCTCCGAGGATCGTCGGAGAAACGCCGACATGATAGAATAGTGAAGCAGCTCCCGCGGACCGAAGCTGCCCTATTTTGGTCAAGCTAAAAATGGCCAATTCGAGCACTTCTCAGGCCAAACTAAGCTCTCCCAAAACTTTCTCAGTCCTCATATGACTGAATTAGAGAGGAAAGGTAAGCCAATTTGGCTCCCCTATGTGAATTCCGATTAGTGCTAGAGAGAGAACCCACAGATTTTTACTAACCAAATTCTCCATCAATTCAACATGAATTGATGAAATTCTTGATCCTAGGAGTAACCTCTGGACAAGAGTTACCTATCCAGATTAAAAGCTCGAACCACTGCGCCTCCGATGGTAAGCTTTCGAAGCTTTCTCTCTCTACGTCCAATTTTTCGGCGAAGCTCCGTTTGAGCTTATTATAGTATCAATTCATGCGATACAAAGTGCAATTGAATTGTATGGAGGTGTAAGAACTTAAATCCACCTTCAATTTCAACAATTAACTTCGATTGATTGGTCAATTTGATGAAATCAAATTTGGTCAGGTTGGAAGGTTGAAATTGGTGGAAAATTTGGGGAAATTTTGGTTATTTCAAAAATTCGAGGGACTAAAGTGCAATTTCATAAAATTGAGGGCCAATTAGGCATGGAAAAGGTGTTTGAGGACCAATTGGTCAATTTTTAGAATTTTGGGGGTGAAATTTACCATTTTTGTAAAGTAGGGGCAAATGGTAATTTTGGAAAAGTTGGGGACAAAATTGGAAATTTGGGAAACTTGAACCCCTTTTTTATAATTTTGAATAAATTGAGGTCCCAAGGTGAATTTTAGAAGTTTCGAGACCCAATTTGGGGGAAAATCGACATTAGAGACCTAAAGTTAAAGAAAAAGAACTTTAGGGACCTAATTGCAATTAATGGAAAAGTTTGAGTATTTCATCCATTCATGATGAATGAAGGCTATTAGGCCAAGGGATAATGAACAAGGAAATTTATATCGTGTAGGAATACGAAGTACCAAGAACGCCAACAAGGACAAGCTCGCGTGAAGACAAAGAACCGGTTAAGAGGAAATCAATACGTTATCAAGTGAGTGGGATTTTTACATCATACCTAGTTGGGATGATGTGCACCTCGGTAATGAAGACCCATGGAAAAACTACTTACCGATTGTAAGTAGATCATACTTGGTTGGTGTGATGGACAACTGAAAGATTATTTTTGTCAGAAGTGCTCTCCCCTGAATGTGTGCCACTACTTAAACTTTTTGGGAGACCTTCTTGACGGGAGCTCAAATAGCTCAGACAGGCCAGGGGCCTCAGTTTTGGAACTTGGGGACTAAAATGCTTGATTTTGAAAATCTCGTACAGTGGGCCCAAGGCTAGTTAGCACGAGCAGGAGCTCGTAAACAAACATGAGTTATGCCATGAAAACTTTAATGAATGATGTGATTGGCCATAGTACCAAGATAGGACCGACACACTCGATGGAATGGATCAGTCGAGACAAACAGCTGCAAGTCGAGTTGAGGACCGGGGTCGTTTGACCAGTGGCACCGTAGATTAAATGGCTTATATGAAAAACTGTTGTTTTGTGCATGCACTGAGGTACGAGACCTTCAAGACGTCCAAGAGGGGTAGTGATGTGTCCTAGGGGCTATTGGACGACATGGTGGAGATAAGGGTAGATTGTCATGCCACCAATCAGGGAAGCTCGACGTAGCTTCATGCGCATGAGACTGAGGTGGGGTCGAGATGAGGTCTCTGTGCTCATACAGATACGGAGTTTCTTTATGGGATTGAGGGTCGGATGACGCGTACATCCACTCATTCCTAGGGTAGAAGTGGACTTGCTTCTATCTAGGTGGCCGATATAGTTGCTCTGATGCCACAAGTGGGTGCAGTGGACGTGCTGCCTTGCGAATGTGTGATCCCTTCATGATGAAGGGCGTGTATTAATTGATAAACACACTGTTATGATGAGAAATGACTATAAAAATTGAGATTTTGAGAATGAAATGTTTTAAAAGAAAATAAGGAGTCTGGTACACTTCAATTCAAACTACTTTTCTAAAAGTCAAGATTTAAACACCCATTCACTGAGTCATTGAACTCACCCCTTCCTTATATCCATTTTCAGGTAACTAAGGGAAACCAACCCAAAGATCTCCTGTTAGTCATACCTACAAGACAAAGACAGGTATGTAAAATTTAAAATTTAATACAGTTTTTTATTAATGTTATTCCAGGAAAGGTAGAGGTTTAAAAGACGCCTTACTCCTCCCGGGTGAAATAAGGGGAAAACCCTTAATAAAACAAGAGAGTGGCGGGTTGCTCACGGGGATCCGACCAAAACGGGTCAGGGCGTGACAAGTACCCAATTGGAAATAAGGAGAAATTAGGGACCCATAGGAAATATTTAACAATCTTAGAGACCTAATTAGAAATAACTATAACTTAAGTACCTAATTATAATTAATAAAAGTTAAGGGTGTTAAGTGTAATTATCTTATGATTTGGGACTTAATTGTCCAATTTATTATAGGAACTGATCACCTACTTGTTCTTACAAAGGAAAGGCATACAATGCTCATATGCTCATAAATCCCTGGACGAACAAATTTCGAAATACGAGTGAGTGAGATTTCTAACATCGAGTTTGATTGGCCTAATGAAGCATTATTACTCACAAAATGAACAAAATGATCATATAAAACCTCTTTTCCAAAAATATAATCACATGAATGTGTGAAACTACTCAAAACTATTTTTTGGGATATATTTTTATAGTGAGCATGAATCCCAATTATACGATTTCCCTGGAAGGGTCTGCGAACACATATCAAAGATGACGATCTAATTCTAGCAATCAATGTAGGATATGGATGGGGCCCATTGTTGATAGGAGTTGGTTAGATCTAGTTTTGTGAAAGTGGGCCAAATGCTAGCATTTTTCAAAAGAAGTGGGCACAAGGTCATATTTTTGAAAACTCGTGAAGTGGACCCAAGGCCAATGGAAACGGGCTTTGCTCCGCAAATAACCTTGATGGTGTCTTGAACATGGTAACATACTAAAATATGTCGATATTGTATGAAATGGGTCTTGCCCTGTAAATGCCATCGAGCTGGCAATGGATCTCACCCGTAAGGGCTGATAGCTTAAAGATAAAGGTATTAAGGTAAGACTAATGTTTGTTTATGATCATAAACGAGACCATAATATACTCGGTATGGGGTAGTGATGGTTCTGAGTACTGCTAGTTGGCAAGGTTGGTACAAGGGAAGCTCTCGCCGGACCAATGTTAGGGGCTCTAATAGTCCCATGTACATTAGATGTGACGAAGATGAAAGGTCTAGCCACTCTAAAGTGGACAACTCAATCGAAATGTTTGGGGGTTGGGCTTTAGTGCTCACACAAACAAATGGTAGAGGTCGTAGCCTTTTACCAGTGTGGTAGAGGTTGTTCGCCTCGTGCTAGGGTGATCGGTAAATAAGCTCCGGACCACAAGTGAGACATATTGGTTTTTCTGTTCTACAAATGTATGATCACTTTTATGATAGAAATAGTCTGTGAATTGTTTCTCTAAATGCAAACCCATGAAACTTAAAATCTTGAACAAATAGATCTGTGGAAAATCCTTCCACATAGAAAATGAATATTTTTGGGTTGTTATGCTCATGAACTGAATAGATGAAAGCCTATCGAAGCTTTACAATGACAAATAAGATGTTAGCTTGTTCATTTATTAACTTGAAGTACTTTTTAAACCATAAGGATGGATTCCTAAAGTATTCTTATTTAGAGTGTGTGTTGAATCATGGTCACAACGTTATGATGTGAGCCAATCCTACTCACTGAGTTACCAAAACTCACCCCCTTCCCTTATCCCTTTAAGGTAGCAAAATGTTGAGGACAACTTCGGAAGTTGATCTACATGACTAGTATATTTTCACACCTTAAAATTTTATGCACAATGTTACATATTCTGACATATTTTGAAAAAGTATTCTAATGATTATTTTACTATTATTCTGAGCCTTACTCATGTCAGTACTACTGTATTGATTGTTGTCATCGTTGTAGTATTGAAATGTGTGGTAGGTTATTTAGTTGGCATGAAAAAAGGTGCAGTTGGTTGGGTCCAACATAATCTTGTTATTTTTCATTTGTAGTTTAGTCCCTCGTGTAAGACTTCAACCGCCCCAATTTCTGACTGAACAAACTGGGTTAGAGTCTGACATTAAAAACTATAAACAAGTTTAATATAATTGAAATTGAGCTACAAGGAATGAAGGAAAGTGTGAGCTCAATGTACCTCAGGAGATACTTGGGGAATTTGAGATGGGAATCCGAATCATTTTCGAAATAGGGTGGTCGAGCTCAAGGAGGTGTCATCACGGCTCAAACATCGCTATTTTGGAAGCGCCAACACCAACAGCGATCAACAAACATTGGTCGGGTGGGACAAGCTCGAACAGGTGAGTAGGAAGAAGGACACACCTCCATGGAGGAAGGAGGCACCTTACAGACACTTTACTAGGGAGATGACTCCAAAGCTTGCATGTTGGAGCTCGATCACCAGATTGAGGCACATTGAGAGCTCACATGATTGAGAGGATATGGTTGTGCAAATGAAGAAGTAAGGGACATCGTCTTTAGATGAGAAGGCTTAAGACACTAAGCTGAAGATTATATGAAGGACTGAGGGCTCTTAAATAGACTTATGAGCAAAAATTAAAAATGGGTTGAAGGAAATAAAATTTGGGTCTCTAAGGAGCGTTTGGATGTAAGAAAAGGGCAAATTGGACTTGGGTCAAAAAGTACTATAATTTGAATGGACACAAAATGTCACGCCCCAACCTGGTTTGGTTGGATCCCTATGATCAACCCGTAACTCTTTTCAGTGTATCAATCATTTTGATACCAACAAGTGTCAAATGAAATGTAGAACATTTTGAAACAATTTATAGAATATACCGGAATATAATAGTTGCATGGGGCTTACCATGGGATGTACTCTTCCCAGCGCTTCTCTTCATATTGTCCTGAAAAGGGGTTTGAGGAAGGGGTGAGTCTAGAACTTAGTGAGAGGGTAATAAGGTAAGGGAAAGTTATTAATTCCATTTTTCTTAGTTTAGTTTTAGCACACAAGCAAACACCTTTTATTATAAAAGGGATCACATGTTCGTAGAGCAGTCTTCGACTGCTTCAGTTGTGGTCCGGAGCGCATTTACCGACCATCCAGGTAGAAGGTCATACCTTCTACCACAAGTTTGAGTGAGCCTTACCTCCCATCCCCCAGACCTAAATCACCTCCGTGTCTGCTATAGTGGGACGAGACCTCTCACCCTTCTTCCTCAGTTTCAATACGCATGAAGCTCCTAAATCTTTTTCACTTACTGGATGACAAAACTTTCCTTATGATCCCTGGGTCATCTAGCAACCCTTAGAATCAACACTTGGGTGCTTTGATGGTTCCATATATCAGCATGCACAAACAAGAGTCTTTTATTTAAGACCATTCCCTTTGGTCCTACTAGCCCCACGGGCTTGCTAACTTGGCTTCGACCCAATAATCATTAGCCCAATGAGTTTGACGACCCTACTGCGGCTTGGTAGCTGCTAGCCTTACGAGTTCAACAACCCGGCCTTGGCTCATTAGGTGTATCACACAATTTACCATTTATGTAAATTTTTCATAGGCTCAGAACTTATCTATTTGTTTATGGACATAAGCACGTGCCCACTGGCCTTAGGCCAACTAGAGCAACCCTATCTTTACTCGGAAATAACTCCAAAAAATTTTAAGCAATTTCACGCAATTAGAGGAGACTAATTCCGAAAAATGGTTTTCAAATGGGAAAAGTATGCTTATTGCCCCAACCGGTGTGATGTCGGAAATCCCACTCACCCGTATTTTGTGACTCGCTTATCCTATGCAGATTTTTGATATCTCGGGGCCTTCACGCAGTCGTAGGTAGGGGTCTCTTAGTACGTTCCTACATTTTCATGAATAATAATTTATTAAATTATCTTAATATTTTCCCTTAAATCCCTAGTTTATTTTATTTGAAATTTCCCCTTTATAAAATCAATTAAATGGCAATAAATCCATATAAACACTTTTAATTGTAATTATACTCCTAAAAATTATTTTTAATTGTAATTAAGTTCTTAAGTTCACCTTAATCATAAATTGGCTCTCAACTGAGCTTAATTTCACAAAACTCCACAATTTTAAAAAAAAATTCCCAAATTGCCTAATTTTTGCCAAAATTACATTTTAGCCCCCCCAATTCCTTGATTCATCAAATTGAATGTTTGAAACATGTTAATTCCCTCTTATCATGTTACTAATCATTTTTCCCATCTTCCTTTGAGCATTCTGAACTTTGAATGACTTCATTTGACCCAAAATTAAGCTCAAACGGAGCTTCGCCAAACAACGTATTCTAGAGAGAGCTTCATTTTTTTACCGGTGAAGGGGTATTAGTTAGAGCTCTAGATATGGGCAGCTAGTGCTCGTCAATGGGGTCCTCCAAGGATCGGGTTCCGCAACAATTGGCAGCCTAACAATGATAATTTGATGAGAGAAGTTTTTCTCGTTCTAAAGTCTACAACTCTACTGTGCCGATGGAGGGAGGTGAAATTGGTTTATCTCATAGGTTCTAGGAGGTTGAGGAGGGCTATGAGAGGGTTGGTCTAGTCGCAAGAGGTCGGAGGGGACCGAAGTTCAGCTCGAGGAATTCTGCTACTTTGTGACCTCGCGAGGGACGGTACTGTACAGGCTCACCGACGTTTCTCCAGTGATACTCGAGCTGAAAGAAAGTTACAGCGAGGTAGAGAACTTCCTCCTAGTTTCATATAGCTCGAATTTGCCTTCCGAGGTGGCGGAAAAAGGCTCACGTCGAAGCTCTGGTTCGTGCTTCGCTGAAAAATGGAGTGTTTTGCCTTCAATCATTTGAGGGATGAGAAGGACGAATGAGGAGGAGCTATTTATATAGGGAACTCGGCAACTGACATAGCTACTTAGCCATACCTAACTCGGCCCCAATCTCACCCATCCATGATTAGATCGGAGATAATTTTTGGTCATCAGAGACCGAGCAGTTCGTTCGGTCCTTCTCTCTGCCAACTATCAGATGAAGAAGACGACACTATGTAGCACCTGCAAGCATCGCACGTACAAGCTGTTATGTGGCGCGCTGTGATTGGTTGGATTTACTGTCACGACTTCCCACTTAGCATCCGAGTTATCCTTTGACTCATTAACCGGTCACGTGGTGACCTCTCATTGGTCGCTCATTCCAATGTGGTTGTTGACTCAATTCGACTAGCCGATTGACCGTGGCACGTGGCATTCTCTGATTGGCTCATTTAACTAATTTTAATTTCTCACATGAACATGAGTCGATGGGTCAATCAGTTAACAAATCATACCATAAATGCATGTTGAATGAGAAATATTTTCAAGAGTACGAGTAGCAAGATCAGTTAGTTAGCAAATAAATGACAAATATGCTTGTTGAAAATGTGTACTTGATCAAGTACTCTCAATTTGTTTAATTGGGTGAATACCTCATTATGCTGACATACTAGTACTGGAGATAGTGTCATTATATAGGGGAGACTCAAAGTGGAGGTATAGGGGGAGAGTAAATACATCCAAATATTTTCACGGACCATAGGGAGACACGTGGTAGGGTCTAGACTTACTATATAATCAGGTGTGGTTGCAATGGTCATAAGCATGCATGATGTTCAATGTCACATTATCAACATCATTATGATGGGCAATTATCATAGGATGTGAATTAGGAGTGCAAAACACAATGGACATACTCTTTGTAGCCTTGAGTTCTTTTATGTGTGTTCTCATGGATGTACATACCGGTTAGTTTAAATTTAAATTTTTTATTATATTGTGTGTATTGTTTGGTTGATATAAAAGATGAGAACTGAGGTCCCCTAGGTAACTAATAAATTAAAAAATATATTATCGTGAAAATTTTATGGAGAGTTATAGTATGCTTGCCTAATTTTAAATGTAGTCTTCCTTGAAGTTTACCAAATTCTTATATTGCCAATAATGAATAAAATTTTCTGAGGTTTCAAAAATAGTTAAAATAAGTTTTATTTCTACAATGAAAATTGATTTAACAACAATATATTTTGTCCATACATGATGCCTTGTGTGATGTTTATGAGGAGAATATGGGCAAGAAAATGATGTTGTCTTGTGTTAATAAAGTGATGTTATTTCTTTTCTCATTGCTAGTATAATGGAACAACACCGTATTGTCTTAGTTGACAGTGCCGTCTGTTCTCGTTCAGATATAATGCTCATGCTTGATTTATGATAACTTCCAACTTTCTCTATAAGAAATCTCCGTAAAAATGCCTAATTTGATTCACGATTTCTTTGTGCAATCCTCTTAGTGATATGTTGTTAATATGTCGTAAATCTTCTCTGAAGATTGTTGTACCTTCACAGTGTACTTACTCCAATAGAAATTTGGCTTTAACAAAATATGTCCCCTGATATTGATTCTATAAAAGGGGCTTTCAGGGAAGCTTCTCATTTATTTTCTTTAGTTTCTTATATTGTTCTCTTTGTAGTGTTTAGCAAATGATATGATGCATCAGTTACTCCTTCAACAATCCATTCCTCAAGGTACTATGTTTTGAGGTTTTTGCAATCTTGATCTTCAATTTTTTTAATTTGAAGTTGTATTCTAACACTCTGATTCTTTTACAGGTTCAAGAGCAATCTTAAACTTCATGAGAGGAGCTCAACTACCAGTTGTCTTCTCCACCTTCATCAAATGCTCCTATTCTTTTTTTTTTTGTATTTAAACTTTAATATCTTTATCCGTATGTTATTTTCTATTTGTACTTGTTATCATGTGATTGTTGTTATCTTATCTTTTGAATTTTTTGAAATGTTGGTATTTTAATCTTATATTATTAGACTTACTATTGTTTCAGTCCATATAGCCTTTTTAAGTAGATATACTTTGTTTTCTTCATTTTTGTTCACATATCCTTCACGTTGTTTGATATACACTATTTCTTCTAGATTTCTATATAGGAATGCACTTTTTACATGCATGTGATGAATCTCCATTTTTTTGATCTTGCTAATCCTAGTAATAATCTTATACATTTCAACCATTTTTGCAAATAATTCAATGCAATCAATTCCATATTTTTGTTTGTATCATTTTACTGAGTCTGACCTTATATTTATCAATTTTACCTTTCTAATTTAGTTTGTTTTTGTATATTCACTTTATTTCTATTGGTTTAATTACTATTGATTAATTTGTAAGTTCTCATGTTTCATTTTTCATTATAGATTTAATCTCATTATCCATTAAATCTCTCCAATACTCATGCTTCTTAGCTTGATTAGCTTCTTAGCTTCATTGTAATCAATAGGATATGTGTTTATTATATTCATTATATAGTTTTGTGTCCATATTGGAAGTCTTATAATTCTTTCATAATGTCTAGTTTGGAGTTCTAAGTTATATTCGTTGTCTGATCTTGGTGGAATTTTTATTTCATTATTGTGTTCAAAGTCACTACTTTTAACTGTATGATTATCTATATTTAAATGTTCAAAGTATTCATCTACATTGTAAGTTATTATTATGTTTTCATATTCTTTGTTAGAGTTACTCTAATTCTAATTTTTATTTTTAACTAATATTACATATTTACTTACTATTATATATCTTTTATTGGATCATATAATATATATATCTTTTAGATTCTTCAATGTTTCCTAGGAATATACATTTTTTACTTCTATATTTTAGTTTTTATTTATTTGGATTGTTATGTGAGTACAAGCAATGTATCTAAAAAGTTTAAAATAATCAACACATGGTTTTTTCCTTGTTCCAAGCTTTCTCCATAGTTATATTTTTAAAAAAATTTGTCGGACTACGGTTTAATATATGATACGTTATGTTCTTATAATTGGACTAAACTCAAAAGTTATAAGTTAAGTTTTTGTATATAATATACATTAATGATTAGTAAGTTGAATTCACCTACTTGTAATATAATATCCCTTTTCTTATACACCTAGTATTGAATCATCTCCTAATCTTATGTTTTGTGTAAAGTTTTCATCAAATCTAAAGAAGTGTTCCTTATCTTTACTCATATTATTATTAAATCTTGAATCTAGCCCCCATAATTCTTTAAATTTAGTAAATATTACCTCCGGTTATGGAATTAGAGACTTTTCATTTGATTGTATAGTACTAATGTAGTTTGCACTCTATTGAGTACATGTGGGGCATTCGTATTGTCGGTGTCTTGACTTATGATATTTGAAGCACCATGTTGGCCATTGGTATATGTACTTCCTTCCTCTTCCCTGATTTCATTCTATGGGTATAAAATTTCAATAAGATCCAGAGCCCTTTGCATAGGCACTTCTGTACAACCTTGTCATTTGTTGATTTTTTTCTTCATTTGTAATGCTCAATACTTGATCCTTTATTTTTTTGTATAGCGAGTTGCCTTTCTTGCACTGTTAAGGTGCTTTGTTTGCAAAGTTTCAATGGTCATCTCTTAGATGTCATGGATTTCCTCAATAGTGCATATTATGTGATTGTGTGTAGGTGATGAAAATCTTAGTATTTTCTCCATAACTACACCTTGATTTAAAGTTTCCTTGTATTTATTTTGTCAACCACCTTAAGCACTCTTAAAATTATTACTCTACCTTTTCACCATTTTTCATAGTAATCATCTGATATTTTCTTAAAATAATTGAGATTTTATAACTCTGATATTTTCTTAAAATAATTGTTTTAATGATTCCCAAATTTATCTGGGTGAATTATTGTTTAGTATGGTTTCTATAATACTACTATCTATAACCAGATATAGGTAATTATTTACTCATGTTATAAGGTTGTAGTTTTTAGAGTTACTTCTCGTCTAACTTTTTCGTATTCTTAAATATACCGGTCTGGATTACTTTCCAATACTCATTTTTCCAATGATTAAAATGTCCGTCGAATTTTGGGAGTATTGTTTGGAAAGTATTATCTACTTCCATTATAAATTCCTGTGTTTTCTTGTGTTGGAGGACTATTAGAGATAAGCAAGAAACAAGTATGAGATACCACTTGTTAGATATTTGTGTATACTTGTCTAACTCTAGATGTAGTCTTCCCCAAAGAATATTGAATTCTTATATTGACAATGATGAATAAAATTTTTCGAGGCTTAAAAAATAGTTAAAATATATTTTATTTCTAATTAATTTTTGGAACGAAAACTAATTTAACAACCAACTATTTTGTATGTATTTGATGCTTGATAATGTGACTTTTATGGGGAGAATATGAGCAATAACATGATTTTATCTTGTATTGATAAAGTGATGTCGTTTTTTTTTGCTCATTGTTGGCATAATGGAATGACGCCGTATTGTCTTGGTAGGCGATATTGTTTCATTCTCGTTCAAATATTATGCTCCTTATTAGTTTTGATAACTTTATACTAAATATTTTTTCTCAATTTCTGATATAAGAAATCTCTAAAGAAGATTTTGCTTCACTATTGCATCATAGCTTTTTCCAATGTAAATTTGGCTTTAGGAGAATCTATCACATGATATTGATGCTATAAAAGGGGCCTTCAATAGAGCCTTCTCATTTATCTCCTTCAATTTCTTATAGCTTTCTCTATAGTATTTAGAACATAATATGATGCAACTTAGTGTTTAGGAGATGATATATTGCAACATTTACTCTTTCAACCATCCATTTCTCAAGTTACTCTATTTTGATGTTTTTGCAATCTTGATCTTCAGTTCTTTTAATTTGAAGTTGTATTTTAACACCTTTCTTGCATGTTCAAGGGCAATCTTGAACAAATGTTAGGGCAATCTCCTCTTTTTTTTCTTTTTATATTTTGACAACTCTAATCTCTCTGTGTTATTTCCTATTTGTACTTGCTATCATGTGACCATTGTTATTTTATATTTTAAATTTTTGAGTCATTGGTATTTTAATCTTATCTAATTAGACTTTGAATTTTGCTTATGTACTAATAATGTTAAATATTTTAAGTAAAGTATGTGATCATAAGTAATAAATCACCACCTCTACCAGCAATTGTCCAAGACAGCAAACCTACAACTGCCTTCATCAGAGTCACTAGCAAAACTATAATGTAGAGTAATTTAATAGTTATTAATATAGTGTTTATTATATTATATTTAAATATAATGTTACCATTATTGTAAGACATGAAGTTGAGAATATTTCATACTCTCACTCTTTCTAACTCTTTTATGGTATGAGAGCACTCTGATTCACATCTTGTTCTGGTGCCTTCTCTTTTTTCATTACAAAAAACTTGTGCATAAACCTTCCTTCCTATCCTCTTCTACCTACTAATGGCAACTAATTGTCACACACTTCCTCTTTGCAATCATTCTTCTTAACAAATTAGCTTATATACCCCACACTATTCTTAACATCATGAATTCCAACATTCAGTTGTCCAACTATCTCTTAAGTCACGTGCCATGTGACTCTCATGTGCCCACCTGCCAACTATGTCTCCAATCGGGTTATTCTACCCGGTCTTATCCACAGTTGCATCATTTTCAAAATCTCATCTTGTCTCCAATGCCGACTTCAGCACTCATAATTTAGATTGGTATATAATTTTGGAGCCACTAATCATGTTACTCTGATTTCTCTAATCTTAGTTTGGAGGAGGATCCAAACATGCCCGAAGATCTTTTGATCGGTGATGTCTCAAGTCTACCTATCAAATCATCTAGTTTTGCCACTTTTGTCTCACCCACTCGTTGATTTGCTCTTAGTCATGTTTATTATATCACATCTCTTTCCTTTAATCTTCTTTCTATCTTTAAATTCACTCAGGATAACTCATGTTACTTTGAATTTTACCCTCATTGTTTTCTTATTAAGGATCAAACATTCATCAGTTGCTACTACGAGGGATACGTAAAGTCGGCCTCTACTATCTTTCGGTCGATAATGCAAAAAACTCATTTTCTTATACTTTGGTTAGCTCCGTCTTTTCTAATTCCTTGTGGCACCAACGGTTGGGTCATCTAGTATCTCCTATTGTTAAGTGTGTCTTATCCTCTAGAGAACTAATAAAATATGTGTTTTTATCCTCTTTTTGTACCTCTTGTTGTGTGGGAAAAATTACTCAATTACCATTTTATTCCACTCACCATATTAGTACCTCTCCTTACAACTTATTCACAGTGATATTTGGAGAACTACTCATGTCACCTCTCATACAGGACATCATTATTATATTCAATTTTTGAATGACTATAATAAATTTTCTTAGTACTTTCTTATAAAAAAGACACATTGATCTTTTCTCCATTTTTCATGCATTTCGACCTCGTGTTAAAAGTATTTTGGGGCTCAAAATTAAGTATCTCTAATCAAATGGGGCTAAATAATTTATCTTTTCTGATTTTCAACATGAACTTCAAATGTATAGCATTTCTCATCGTCTTTCATGCCCACATACACCACAGCAGAATGAAGCAGCTAAGTACAAACACCCTCACATTATTGACATGAGTCTCACTCTCATCGCTCATGCTAATCTTCCTATGAAATTTTGGAGTTTTACTTTTGAAACATCTTTGTTTCTCATCAACCGTCTCCACACTCGTGCTCTTCAGTATTGTTCTCCTTATCAAGTACTCCATCAGTCCTCCCCTCACTATCATATTATTCATGTGTTTGAGTGCCAATGTTTTCCTTATCTTCGGCCCTATGAGACTCCCAAATTTTAATTTCGCTCTCAACCATGCATCTTTCTTGGCTATCCTTCAAACTATCTCGGGTACGGCTGTTTTGAACCTCATTCAGGTCACATTTTCATCTGTCCCACGATCATATTTAATTAGTCTGTGTTTCCATTTGTTTCCTCACCTTTAGACCCTCCTCCAATCACATCCTTCATCAAACTCCCACTCCCCCTCCCATCTTGACTGCTTCTCACTCTGATCCCCTCGAGTTGGATCCCCTTGAAACCGTAGCTTCTAAAGTTATAACACCTCATTCCCCACCTTGGCGCATGGTTACTCGTTCTCAATATGGCTCTCTTCCTTCTTGGTGTTTTATTATTGATAATCCAATTGCATTTGTTATTGTTGATTATTTACAGGAACCTCACACATTTGCTCAGACTCACCACCAATCTCATTGGATTCATGTCATGCATTAGAAATATTTGGCTCTACTCGCCAATCACACTTGGGACCTTATTCTGACTCTCACAACTCGTCATGTTATCGATTACAAATGGGTTTACAAAGTAAAACAACACCCTGATGGCTCAGTTGCTTAGTACAAAGCTCCTGGTTATTTAAGGATTCTTGCAATAGCCAGGTCTTGACTATGATAAGGCATTTTGTCCAGTGATTAAATAAGTCACCATTCGCCTTATTTTGGCCATTATAGTTTCTCAACAGTGGTCCATTCATTAGTTTGATGTCAATAATGCGTTCTTACATGGTTATCTCAACAAAAAAGTATATATACATCAACCGCATATTTTTTGTGTCACTGTTCATCCTCATCATGTATGTCGTTAAACAATTTTTACGTGCTTGGTTTATTCATTTTAGTACTTTTTGGCTCCACTTGGGATTTCATGCTTTTGTGGCTGACACCTCTTTATTCATGTATCAACATCACGGTGTTTTCATCTTTCTCTTAGTTTATTTCGATGACATCATCATCATCGTCTCTCCCATTGCAACTCTCGAGCATGTCCTCACTACTCTCCATCAAGAGTTCTCCATAAAAGACCTTGACCCACTACATCATCAATGATTATTTATTACACAAATACATTATGGATATCCTTGCTTGTGCCTCCATGAGCACTTGCAAGCCTTTGAGTACTCTCGTAGTTGTTGGATCTTGACTTTCTCTTTATGATTAGACTCCCCTATCTGATCTCACGACATACCATTAAACTGTGGGCTCCCTCTGGTACCTCACCTTAACTTGATCAGATATCACCTATGCTGTAAATCAGGTTTGTCAATTCCCATTGGGTCACTGCTAAACGCATTTTGCGTTATTTTTAGGTTATTTCTATTCATAGACTTTTTGTTTGGAGGGATTCTTCCAGAGGTATTTTGCTTCTCTAATTCTAATTAAGTGGGTAATTTAGATGATTGTCACTCTGTTAGTGAATTCTCTATATATTTTGGTCGGAACTTGATCTTTTAGTGTTCTAAAAAGTAAATAAATGTAGCTCGTTCTAGTACCGAGGCAGAATATAAGAGTATACCAATGGCACCACAAAACTCATTTGGATTCAGTCTCTTCTCCAATACCTTGGTCTCTCGACCTCTCAAACTCCGATACTTTGGTGTGATAATCTCTTTGCCATCTATTTTACTGTTAATCTAGTTTTTCATTCCTCCACCAAAATATCGAAATTGGCTATCACTTTTTTCCGTAAAAGAATTCAACAAAAACGTCTATCTATTCGCTTTATTAGTACTAATAGTCAACTTGCCGATGTTCTCACCAAATAATTTCCTAATACCCGATTTACGTTTTTACTATCCAAGCTGAATGTAAGAGACTCTCTCATTTGCTTAATAGAGAGTAATAAACCACCTAAACTAACACTTGCTACCAATCATTGTTCACTAATTAACACATGATAAATCAACAAAATCACTAATAGCATACATATATTCGCGATTATAATGGACACTAATATATATATAATATAGAGTAATCTAACAGTTATTAATATAGTGTTTAATATACTATGTTTAAATACAATATTTAAGATATGAAGTTATAATATTTCATATCATTTTCTAAATTATAAGATATGAAATATAACATTTTCTATTTTTTCTAACTCTTTTAATAAGGTACGTAGTGTTTTTAGCATGATAAACTCTTTATTTTCCAAAACCATTACATGTGAACACCATTGAAAGCACAAGTTTAAGATATCATTAAATTATATTAACAAAATGATAAATTTCAAAATAAACAAGGAAAGTTACAAAATGATTTTGTATTTATTTTTGAATGTATTATTATAAATAAAATTTTTTATTTTTTACTAAAAATGTAATTTTTTATTTTAATATTTAGTAAATATACACTATATAATATCGAATATATTTGACAAATTATTATTAGACGTGTTCCTATAAATAGGAACAATACACAAAAATTTCTCTTAATCTCTCTACTTATATTTATCAATCTCTCCCCCAAATAGAAGGGTATTGAGAGAGAAATGTCCTAAAAAAGCAACAGGTATTGCGATAAGAGTTGTACATAAATTAAAATTAATTATTTAATTTGATAATAATAATAATCAAATTTAAAGATATAATACTCTTTTATGTATGAATATCTTTTTTTTTTCTTTGGAGAGATTTATTGTTCTTTTAAATCTCTTATTTGAATATTTACCTCCCTTTTGCCTCTCAATTCCTCCCACATTCTTCTTCAAATCTCTCAATACAAGCATATCCTAAAAGATACCAGTCTCTTATTTTGTTCAATGGAAGTGCTATATGTGTACTTGTAGATTTGAATAGGACGTGGCTAATTCTTAGTGGCTTCCTTATGGTACCGTGTATGCAATATTTATTGCTGTGGAAAATCAGAAGCACACTCAATCCATCCATCAAATGGTTCACGCCACTATAATAATGTTTGACTACTCCATTTGACAATTAGGCGGACATGAACGCCACGTAATTTACAATCGGATTCCCAAGCCAATATTCTTATCTGCATATAATATATATATATATATATATATATATTACCCAAAAGTGGAGGGCAGGTCTAAAAAAATATATATATATTTAATTCTATATTACTATTATTGTGAAATTCTCTAAGAATAGATTGATCAGTTCAATTAGCATGTGTATATTGTTTTCAATTGAGAAAATGGTAACATCATGGCTATGGCTTGGGTCAGCTATTACATAGTGCAATACTTGCAATACATAAAGTTGACACATGACAGGAGCAAGGTGTGTGTAAGATTTCTTGAAGTTAAAGAAATTGTTTATTGAAAATTTCTAAAATGTTGGGAGGATGGATATTAGAAAATTAATAATGAACAGATAGACCCCACGTGAATAACCCCTCAATCATTATAAGTAAAGTAGACGTACAAACTTTGTTGTAGGGGCAAAATTGAAATTTTGTTGAAATTCATCATCATTCAGTTCTCAATAAGCTGGGTCTATTAAGATTAATAGAGCATCTGGTTCCACGTGAAACGTTCTACCTTGCAACATAAACAAACGTTGGAACTAGTCAGGTCCTCTAAAGAAAATGACAGTAGCAACACCGCAATCCTCTGATAATCAAAGGAAATCCTCTAAAGAAAGCCAGCATGTGGGTATTATATTCCTCCAAAGGAAATCCTCCCAACTTGGGTGAAGTCCGTATCCTGTGTGAGTTACACTCAGTCGCGTTCGCTGATGGCAGTCAAGTGCTCATCAATCTCCTCAGTGGACAGCACTCTAAACACGGGATTGTCACTCCTCACAACTCCAACCTGAGAAACAGTATCATGCTCCACCGTCACAGGTGCCACATAAATTTACAATTTCCTTCATCTGAAGGGAATAATGGTAATCTCTTTGGTAAAGGAAATTAAAGTACCTCGATCTCACTGGCCTTGAAATCCTCTTGTAAAACTGATTGTAGAGTAGATATTGCAGTCTAGAATCAAGAAGATAAGAGTAAAATTAGATAACCTATCCGTCATTGATGGTAACAAAAGAATGATTAATTTAATCAATGCTTGACTAAAAGCTACTAGCAAAATGACCTCCCATCATAATGAGGGCGATGCTCTCACAATCATCAAAGTATGGTCCATAATTATGATAAAATCATAATAAAAAATGAGATAGGTGTATCGATGATTAGCATGATGTGGTAAGTACCCATTTTTATTAAAAATCCAAAAGAAAACCAGACGGTCAAGTTATATTCCTGCAGGATCTATGCAATAACAGAAATGTGCATGGCTATACTATAGTTTTATCCTATTCGCTCATCTCATTGTTCATGAGAGGGAGAAGACTGACAAGCAAAACAATTACTTCCTCAAATTATGAACTGCATACAAAAGGAACAGATATAGAACCTGTACAGTCTCCTCATAAGTGAACTGGGGATCATTCTTCATTTTTTTCTCCAAGAAATTGATAGCTTCCTGCTCTTTTGATCCAGCACTGGTTGCCTACAACACAGAAGAATCATTTAACCATCAGATTTATATTGACATGATTACTTCACCCATGACTGACAGATGTCAGAAGCAAACAAATGGGTTGGTCACTTAACACATTCAAACTCTTTATGCTTAAGTGAATATCATTAGCCAATATGGAGTAAATAAATACATATCATGGGAAATAACACTATACACATCTTGCAATACTAGAAAATAATAGAAGCAGCAATATTTTGTACTTACTTTATGACCAAAGAAATGGCCAGCAGGATCACACTTGAACAGTTGAGGACCAAGCTCCTCATCAATTCCCAAAACCATAGCAACTACCGTTACAAAGATCAGAAGTCATGCAGAGAAGATAGAAAAAGAAATAACAAAAGGTGAAATGTCTAAAGCAGAAATAGAAAGCCAGTTCTTAAATCTAAACATAACAAATAATGATGGCTAAAACAATAAATTAAAAAGGACGTGCATACCAGCTCCAACAAAAATCCAAGTGATTCTCTCAAAAAAGAAAACACAAACCTACACCAAGCGGTCGCATGTATGCGTGCTGAGTATATATCTGAGATTTGTCTGCTATCCTGCACGAGTAGAAGAATACATAATTAGCAAACCAATAAAAATGTCTCAAAAATGAGTACCTCTGAAGAGTAACACTAGGCTGAAAATTTCAGGATATCTATAAGAAAGGTACTCAAGATCCTTTTACCAAATTGCATTTGCTAAAATATTCAGGTATAACTGAGGTAGATGCTGTCAAGGCTTGTAAACAAATTATCTAATTTTGCTCAAAATACAAGAGAAATTTGTCTATAGCTCAAGCCGCTGGACCGGGGCAATGTTAAATAACACCAATAAGCTATATTGATGATTTGATCCGCAAGTAAGTTTTCGGCCAAAAAGAAATCCATAGTTATGACTTTTGGATACTATTTTTTCTACTAGAAGCTTCAAAATGCTAATTTTCAATTTCATAATTGTCCAGCTCAGCTATATACCGGTTAGACACTTATGAAATGTGGGCGAACTTTACGAGAGCCATTGAGCTTATCCAGGGGAAAACTAATGAATAACTTACCATCTTGCTAATACATCCACAGGCATCTCATATCCGTATCTAAATCGGAATTCAGCAGCTTCATTTCTTGCCTGCTGCACTAAGGTCCTTGCATCAGCTGCAAAAAAAAAAACGTGTGAAAAAGCACCCAGCCTTATTTATCAAAGTACTACAAAAAACTTGAACTTCAAAATATACCACCCCAGAACAATGCAGGTGGAATGTCTAGTCTCCTCTAGCAAAATAATTGATTGTTACACAGGACTGACTATATCCAAACAAGTGTCGATAAGAACCTAAGACTAAATATCCGCCATAAAGATTCAACAGGGTTCAATATACTGTGTTGGAATTATTCCAAATAAAATGTATCAAAAGGATAACCTGTCATGCCCGTAGCTAGTAGACCAAGATACTTGGTGATGGGAAAAAGATGGGTAACGCTTGTCTGATCCAAGAGCTTGTCCTGATAAAATGGAACGCTTGAGAACCCGATTTTTAAGTATTATTAAAAAAAAAAATAACGATTAGGAAACATAATGGAAGCACTACTTACTGGAACCTTCTTCTGAGTCACAACACAAACCGAGTCCTTCCCGCGGACACCAATTGAGGTGATCCCTGCAGCCTTGACAGCCTTGAATGCATACTCTGTTTAATCATCGAAACTGAAAAACCTTAGAAGCACGTCAAACCTCACCAACACTGATCGAGAATCAATCCAATCAATAACTTCACCTCGTAAGCGTTCCATTTCTAAACGCTCAATCAGATAATTCCTACCAATCTCATTGCTAAATCAAAAGTGTTAACAGCGAAAACCTACTCCAGATGCAGATCTTACAGTTCACTCAACAAAGGATAAAGCAACCGGTTGCCCAATGATAAGGCTTTCAATCTGAAATGGACGAGTACAGGTGTACTTGTAGAAAGAAAACATATTGATTCAATCCCACAATCTGAAGCCTAGCCTAAGGAGACTGGGAGACATTAGAACGGACCTACTTGAAAGAGGCGGCCTTCAGGGGAGAAGATTGTGATGTGGCGATCGTATCCGCCTCCACTTCCACGGCTCATACTGACACTGTATCCTTGATCTTCCTCACTGATCTAGGGTTCTCCAACCAGCAGCTCGCTCTTCTATGGCGGAGTAAGCAGAAAGAAAGAGGAGCCTCAGCCTTCAGTGGAGAAATCGTTGCGAATAGAAATTGCACAAACGTTGTCGTCTTTATGCTTCCTCTGGCCCCTCTTCCAAGCTAAAATGGCAAATTCAGGTCCGTCAGGAGGATCGACCTGGGCCGAGTTGAAGAAATTATGGGCCATTTTTTGCAAGTTAATTTTACTTGCGGTTCTGATTCGCTGCTAAATTGTGAAAATTACAACAAACGGCCTTAACTTAACCGAAGTTGCAACTATTGGTCACCAGATCAATCCATTGAATTAGTATATGAAATTTAATAATATATTTCCAAATTGTATAATACATTATTTGGTGAATTAATTAAATGTTAATAAAATTGAGCAAAATTAATATAAAATAAAATAAAATAATCAAACTATTGAACTATCAAGATTGGCCTAGAGATGTGTTACAGCCTTCTTATCTGATCAGTCATACTAAATGAGTTGGACTTGTCACAAAACTTATGCATGTTGATAGGACATACCTATATATATATATATATATAAATACAAAGCCCAAACATTGCCTATTCTGTGCTATCAAGGGCAATGCCAAAGGAGATGACGGATCAAATCTTTCAGAAAGATATCTAACATGAAATATCAAATGTAACTTAACTGGAAGAACTTTGATAGAGAAGAATGAAGAAATGTAACAAAGAAATACAGATATGTGGGTGGCACATAACACTGACATGGACAACAAAAAGGGAAAAAAGTGTTTGCACATCAGACATGATCGTGGCTTCCTTTTCCTGCTCTCTAAAACCCATATGATGGTCCTCCTGGTACACTGTTGTCATTCTCTCAACATTTTCTCCATATTTTTCTTTCTTTTTTTTCCTTTTTAACCTAACCACTATTACATTCTCCTTGGTCCTTGCTCTTTTCCATGACCATTTTTTCTCCCAACCTTCAAGCACTCAATTTACAAGTGCACAAGAATGATTTATCATCATTGCTGCTGTAACTGTGATGCTGATGGTGCTTTTTTTTTTGGCACAAGATGCTGATGCTGCTGACTGTTGTCAAAAAGAACTAAAATGAACTGCATAACCTCCCTAAAAGCCAAGGGTCCTAGGTCAATAAACCACAACTCTGAGCAATCCTGGCTGAGGCTCAGAGAAATCGAGGCCTTCTTCCTCGAGCAGATATCGCTGCACCGCAATTGGGAGTCTTGCAGGGGTGCGAGATCCACGGGTATGGTGGCCTGTCCCCACACATATGTAAACATGAAGACGTTGGTCAGCTACACGGGCTGCAGCCCTCAGGACTGCAAGCTCCTGCTTTAGCACATGGATGGCCTCATTTACGTGAAGCCCATGGAGATCTATCATCCTCTCCTGCCCGCCTCTGCCATCAACCCCCTGCATCTCCAGTGGGACTGGGTTCCTGATGAAGTTTTTTGTCCCAAAATAGTTAGAAAACAATATAGACTTATCTTCACCTCCACCTGACTAACTAAAGCTCTTTTATTCTATCTGTTCAATTAGACATGGCTTATCAAAAGATAAATATAATATCAACTTGAGCACTCACATGTAGACAAAAATTGATAAAATATTGTTCAAGATAAGTTCCACTTCTGAAAGTGAATAGTTCAAATCCTTGTTCTTCCCTATTGCATCAATCACGACGTTATAATTCAGTTGTAACATAAAAGTACCACAAGAGTACAACATATGACAAAGTTGTCCACAATAGATGAGGCATTGACCTTAAGCTTAAAATTTGACTTAGTAAGCGTGACAAACCTACCTCTGGCGGTAAATTGACTCTTGAGCTTTTCCATGGGCAGCTTTCATCTGCATATTATGCAATTGTCCTTTGACACTTAGTTCTTTTGCAAGTGCCTTGTTACCGACTAGATAAGCTTGTCGGGCCTGTTTCAAGCAGCTTAAGATATTAGATAAATGAAGAGGGAAATTCATGTGATTCATACAGACTAGAGACTTTAAATGCACATGAAAATAAATACCATGAATCAGACTGAAAAATTCCTCCAGGAAATGAAAAACTATTTCCAAAAAACCTAATACTAGAACAGACTATGCTGACACAAGTCTACATGCTTCTTCTTCCAGTCTTATGTTTGACTAATATTAAGCCTAGTTGATGTGCATTTAATTTCCTTCCTTTGGGGAAATAAGATGTATTTGGGCACACCATATGGTTTGTCATATTTCAAAAAATTGAAGTTCGGTAATATTTCATCTTACTGTTGTAGAAGGCAATGGTTCATCATTCCGCAAGCTCACAACCCTTTGTCTTATTCTCTAGATGGTCTATTGATTTTGTAGCACGGGTTTCCAATTATATATCTCATGAGTCATAACAGTATTCACAGGGCAGCTCAAACATGTTTCATTGGGCTAACCATAATTACAAAAGTACAGGAAGTTCTGGAAAAAAAACAATTTGGTAAAAAAACAAAAATAAAGAACAATTTTTTTTTCTGAAAAAAGGTTATGAATGTTTCAGTTGATACAAACTGTCAAAATTATAATAATGCCATTATAACCAAAATTTAAGATGGAATGGTACAAAAAGTTGGAAAAACTTGTCAAACTAATACAAAAAAGAAGTTTCATGTGAAAATTATGTTCCAATAAAATAATCTTGGTTTTAACTTCATTAAATTCAATGTGATATTATTCCTGCAACACAAAAACAAAGTCATAGTGAATACTTTCTTTCATCTCCTCTCTCATGCAGACCCATCAGCCACTCAAGTGGATGTATGTGCCAAAGTTGCATATTTACAACTTTTTATTATTAAATGGATACAATATTTTTATTTTGGACTAATTTAAAATATTTCCAAAGGTTTTTGTACCATCAATACAATTAATGTTGATGGCAGTATAATAGTTATATCAGGATTTTGCCCGTTTTTATACACCATTCATAACTTTTTATATCTATGGACCACAAAAAAACTCATTTTTATACTAATTTATTTTCTAAAGCTTTTAGTACCATTTGTGGGATTAATCCCACCTTACTCCCAATGAATTTTTTACTTTAGGATGAAGAGGAATAAGCTCACATATGGCACTATTAACCTTTTAAGGAAAGAAAACTTGTAATTTCCAGCCAAAAAAAGGGCAAACCTGTTCCAAGTAAGCATTCCTTATTCGTGCATGATCACGAGCTTCTTCCCGCAGTTCGGTGTACAGATTGGCTGCCATCTCAACAATGTTAACAAAAAATGCATGCAGTGGCTTATTTCTCTCACAAATAAATGATGCAGTAAATGACAATTGAGTTTTGTTTGACCGAAGAGGTATTACCAACAGCCTCCCCAGTCTCAAGCCACACCGGAGGAGCCCGAGAAGAAGCTCGACTCTTCAGCCTATCACCACAGATTGCCCTTCCATTGATGCCACTGCTACTATAAGCGCTGGCAAGTATCTGGGAATTTCTACTTGACCCAGCAGTAGAATTATTGGAACCATTTCGTTCATACTTCCAAATACCTGAATCCTGAGAAGGCAGTTTCTTAACAGCAGATGCAAAATCCTGGGAAACTCTAGCCGGAACTGAGGAGTTAGACTGGAGGAAGAGTAAGTTGTCTTTGCCAGTGAATCTGAAAGAATTTCCACTCTGCCCAACATCATCTCCAGAGTATTTCTGAAGACCATTTTGAGTTTCCACAACAGACAGTGCAGGAAAATCCAACGCAGTCAGATTAGGAGCTGACAAAGTCTTTGTACTCTGATTTGGGCTTATGACACCATCTGTTTGAAGCTGAGTACATTATGGGAATAAAAGGGAGAGCATCAGATAACTTAAAAACAAATTTATCATAAGGAGTTGCATCATTCAAGAGGAGAAAGGATTTTAGATGATCAGCCAACTGAAAGTATAGAGATAAATGAAATGTACTCAGAGATAATAATGGATGCAGCTAAGTACCAAAAAATAATAAATAAAAGCAAAATAATATTAATTCCCATGAACATGGAATCTAGAAATAATAGAAACTCAGAGAAAAAGAACTAGATACTTGTTAAGGTCTATCCATGTAGAAAGAGGAAAACAAAATGCATCCACCCACAATTTAACAAGATGAGGCAAAAGAATGGTGAAGTTGCACCTCATAAGACATGTGGATTGTATAGTCTCAAAGACAAGGCCAGTTGAAGAGTAATTGTCAAGGAAAAACAGTAGTACCTTGTTAAATAAAATGAAAAAATGATAATTGAAACATACAATACACCTTCTAAGAAATAAGCTTGTACCTCTAACTGTGTGAGCATTTCAATAGTCATATTCAGATCACATCCATTGGCATAATAAACTTCTGCAAGACTATCAATGGCAAACCCAGGAAAATTAGATGCCAAAAACTCTAGAGGATTTGCCTCCGCAACGTCAATGGTCTTGTGCTCCTGCAAGACATCATCAACATTATGTGCAGGAATTACATTATATGAAGTTACATCCCTGGTTGCACCAAATAGTTGATCATTATTTCCTAATTGCTTGTCCCAAGATGTAGATATCATATTCAAGAAGCCTGTAGAAGAAGCACCCTCTCCGAAAGAACCAGAGTAGCCAAGCTTCTCCGTCAAGAAGCTAGTTCCGTCAAGGCCATGGGTAGACAATTCTGGAACCTCATTGAGAACACGCCCACTAGCAGTGGAGGCAGAATATCTCCCTGATTCATTCTCGTCATGTAAGGAAAGACTTGCCAAAGAAAGGCTATTCAAGTTCCGGGATTCATCCTCGACCTTAAAATCAGGAGTGATATCATCAGGGAGCTGGTGGTACCAGAACTGGTGAGCTTCTTCATCAGATTTTTCTGAAACTGATGGCTCCAATCTACTTATGAATGACCCAGGAGGAACAATTTTACTGGCTTCATCTGTGTTGCTTGTGTTCCCAGAGTATGGTGATCTAAGAAATAATGGAATGAACTCTGCAGCATTTGGATTCAAAGTCTTGACTCCTCTAGAGGTACCTATCTTTGGGTCATTTGTCTGGATTCCTTTTCTGGATAAGCTCATTCTTAATAGGTGATTGAAAAGAATAAATACTCTAAATTTGAAGTAGAGAATGCCCTAAAAGTGCTGCCATCAACCAAAACCTGCACGCCAACTTCAGCTTTTTAAGTCATTAATGTAAAAAGTAATTGATGGAAGACCCACAAGGAAGCCAGGGAACTTTCTATACTACAAATTTTATCACTATAACCTTAACTTGTTCCTTAATAGAGATAATCTCAACAAGCTTAAAAGTGTTCGCACATCATCAAGTCTCCAAAATCAGACCTTTGCAACCAAGGAAGAGAAATCATCAACTAGGCTATCCAATCAATGAAAATTCGAGAGATCAACTCAAAATAAAGGTTAATTCAAGTGAGGAAAGAACCTAGCAGATACACGTAGGAGTTGAACAACACATTATTAAACTATAAACCAAAGGTCAACTGATCATGAGCAGAAGTAAAGAAAAGGTGCATAATTCATAGAAGTTGATGCCCGATATATTAGAAGCATGAAAAACAATGTGAAATGATCAAATTTCCAATCAATATTACGTTAAAAAGTACGATACATTTACTCCAGAAAAAAATGTAGTGGATAACATTCAAACAGCAGCAACGCCATTATAGACAGACATGATAACAGGATATCCTAGAAATTCTCCAATTGATAAAATACAAAAGAAGCAAGAAGTGTCCCAAAAATCAACGGCCCGTCAAGAAATTAGAAGATCCAAGAACGAGAAATCATGTAACCTTCTCGGAACAAATCGAATTGTCCCATAGGCGACAAAGCTAAACGATGATATCCGAAACAGTGGGAGACGAAAGGAGGCGAGAGATCAGGGGACAGAAAGAAAGGTCGGAGATGGTAATTAGGGTTTCAAGCTCGTGTGTCAGCTTTTTATCTACAGAGCTATCACAAGCTGTGAGGCTGCTCTCTCTTCCTCTTCAGTGCCACCCACCACCTCGACGATCCGTCCGTCTATTCGTCCGGATTATGTTTTTAGGTTTTTTTTTTAATTTCATTGGACTTCGCTTCCCTGTTTTCATTTTCTCTTTAATGTTTTTTTAGTGTGTGCATTTGTTTGGTCTTACAAAAGAGAGAACCACATGATCTATCCATGTCAGCAAAAGAGAGACCACAAGCCCAACCTTCTCTTCACATGTGAACTATGATTTTTTGACCCTTTCCTATCAGGATTGGTGCACCACGGATTAGGGACGGGTCAATCGTGTGGCTTCCCATTTGGGCCACGGTCTATTAGGATTGTGCATTAGTACCCTACTTCCAAGCTCCATATGTCTTTAATCAAATAAGCCCTTACTCAAATAAATATGAAGGGGCTTATCCACTAAAATCTCTAATATACTTTTTATATACCATTTTTAATTAATAGTTTTATACATTCAAATAATATATGAAAGGGGTCCATATTTAATGAAATTATTTTCATCTCTTACAAATTTCTACTCGTTTTTCACAAACTATGTCGTTTTATGAAAATATAAGTTATTTTAAGAAAAAAAGTTTTTAACCCAATAATTTAATATCAATTAAGTCTTCTCATGTCTCAACATATGATCGTGCATGCATAATAATTGACCAAGCAATATCTATACTATTTATACTATAATGATAAGTGTCACAATTATATGAATAATATAATATTTTTCTAGTTTTAGTATTACCAACTTAATATGAAATAGGAGTGTTATTTATTCAATTTACTATTCTCACATAATTTTGAATTTATTCGTCATATTCTAATACTTTCAGAGGACTTATATATATAATGAATAATTTCATATTTTAGATAAATTTTGGAATCATATGGCCTTCAAAATTAAATGATTTCATCAATTTATTTCATCATTTTTTTGAAGCATGCACAAATTATGAATTAGAAAAGCAATCACATGATCCAAATAATAAATGGATATGGGTGGTAAATGTATTAAATATTAGAAAAATTTATAAATACTTATATTTAAGGCTTTAACCTATTTCATTTTAATTAAAACGTAATTCTAAAAATACACATACATTACCACAAAATAATTTATTCATCAAAATAGGTATTAATTTTTAAGAAAATTCGATAATCGAACTCAAATTCAACCAAATTAACAAATAATAGTTATATATCATAACCGGGTAAATATTATATTTTGCTACTAAATCGTATATAACGTGATTTTATAAGTTGAATTATATTAAGAGTTGTAATTAAATAAATACTAGAAATCAAATTGTATGATAAATCGATTTGAATCACAAATTTAAAATCAGTATAATTAGATTATATCGAACTTGAAGTCATCTACTCGATAAAAAATTATTTGATTAGAAACTATATAAAAATCATATAAGATTGAATTGAAATTTAAATTTTCAAATAGACTAAAAATGATAAAATATAATTTTTCAAAGTGCAAATCAATAAATTTAGAATATTTTAGAAAAATAAAAAAATTCGAAAGTTGGTCAAACTAATTAAAGAAATGCCAAAATCAGTTTAACCAATAAAAAAATTGGTTGAACTAATAAAAAATTAATCAAACTAATAAAATGGAAGCCATAAACATGGTGTCACACCTATGTACTACCACACACTATCAATGCGATAAACATGGGTGTCACACTTATGTACTACCATTTAAACGTAAGGCTCAAAGTATAAAAATATCACAATTTCTATAAAGAAAATTACAACTAGTTAGATTTTCGAGTATTCTTTTTGGTGCAGAGGGTTCCACTCAACTAAATTGCTTCTTTTAGCTAGGCTTCGCAATTCGTCGGGTCGGGTCAGGTTCATACAACCTAAATTTACCTGAGCTCGGGTCCGTGTAATCAGACCATGACTAGACTCGAGTCCATACGGACCCGATACTTGGGTTCGTGTGACAAATCTAAACCCGACCCAAGCTTGGGTCAGCGAGACCCAACCTGCACGAATCTTGTTATGCCACAACCCGGTTGGGTTGGAACCCCATAATCAACTCGCCACTTGTTTCGGTATAAAATGACAACCATTGTGGTACCGACAAGAGTCAGGCATAACTTGTAAATATTTCAAAATAATTTATGCAAATATGTTTTTCCATCAAATATACCAAAACATGATTATTGCATAAGGCTTACCAAGTGATAAACTTAGTGAGTAGGGCATCATGACTTCATGAATTTAGTATACACATGAGCAAGATTTCATTTCTTGAAAATAGTGTGCTAGGCAAGTCACTACTTGTCTTATTTTTCATAAAAGATTTATCATAAAACTCTTTGACCGCTTCATCAACTTAGAGTAGGCTACTTTCTATTTAGAGAGATTTAATTTAATAAATCTACTAGGGTTTGTTTCATACAAACACAACCACATAAACACTGTTTATTCATAAAGAGGTCAAACAGTCGCAGAACAAACCCTTAGAGGCTAACAACCTCGATCTATTCCACTAGTGGCCCCAAGCGACTTTACCGTTCACCTTGGTGAGAGGCCATAACCTCCATCACATTGTTTGCATGAGCACCATTGCCCATCCCACAAACTTATCAATACTTCGATCCCCATATTTGTAGGAGGTGAGACCTCACTCTCTTATCTCCTTGGTCTCAACGCGATAAAGCTCCCAGAGTTTCAAGACATACTAGAACAACATTACTACCCTTGTGCCAACCTTGCTGTTCAGCACCACTTAGAATCAACATTACCCCATACCGAGCGTCTCTTATCCGGTACATGGTAGTGATGGTGTTGAGAATTACTGGTCAGCAAGGTTTGTACAAATGAAGTTATCGCTGAGCTCATACGTCAATATCTCTAGGGGTCTATGCGCATTAGACCTGGCGAATGTGAAGGTCTAATCCCTCTATAGTGGACAACCCCATTGATATGTCTGGGATTGGGCGATGGTGCTCATAGAGATAGTTTGACATGGACATCATAATCTAATCACACTTATTGTTGAGGTTGTAGCCTTGTACCAAGGTGATTAGTAAAGTCGATCCGAACCACAATAAGAATATATGGGACTCGATGGAAAAGATGTGTATGATGTATAATATACTTGTCCAATATAAATTTCATAAATTAAAACCTTATGTGTTACACCATAATTTAGTGACTAGAAAATTTTGATTTAGGAATTTCCATAATTATATTTTAAGTTTAAAACTCAACTGATTGGATTAGAAATATAATATATTTAATTTATGATAACTAGTTTAGCATGGATAATTTAAGTGAAGGTAACATAAATTCATTCAATTATTTTGGACTTTGTCTAAAGAACAAATTAAATGATATTTAAATCATTTGAACTAGTTAAGATCAAGAAAGGTAGTGTAAATGAAGGAAATTAAATAATTAATAACGTTTGTAATATACATAGGTATGTATATAAGTATTGGAGACATTGTATTGAGTATATTAAACCTAATCAAATTCATATTATACACATTGCTTGAAATAAATGTCTACTAGGTTGGGTGATTTCTATAATAAAAATAATATAATAATACAAACCCAAAGAGATGGGTCATCCATAAAGGTCCACAACTATAAAAATTAGGTTTGATAAGCCAATTTACAAATGTTAGGCCAGTTGCTTAATTAAGGACTCAAACTATGCATCCTGGTCTTTATTCATCCTAACCCAAACCAACCAAAGATGAATGTGCATGAAATAGAAAATTTAACAGCCTTATCATTGAATGGAACCCAAGGAATTAAATAGAGTTGCCCTAAAACAAATATGGATTTCTAAACCTTCACAGAAGTATTAATGAGCACATCATCAAATAACATAAACAATTGTGGAATTCGAATCTATATAAGGAAGGACAAAAGAAAGCAACTTAACTAACCTATGTTGAAATAAGTGGTTATGACATTTTTTGTCATGTCCCAACCCAGTTTAATTGGATCCCCGTGATCAACCCGCCACTATTCCCAGTATAGAAGGATGCTCTCCCTCCAGTCACTAATGAGAGTTAGACATAATTCAATCTCCTTAGTTTCTCTGTAATAACATTATCAAAACTAACTCAAAATAAGGACTTTATTCCCGGTTGTACCTTAGGTTAGGTGACGGTGGTGCCTTCTGGTGAGGTGAAGTCTTTTCTTCCTGAAAAAGGGAGAATGGGTGGGGTGAGTTTAAAACTCAATGAGTAGGGTTTAAAAAAAGAAATTGGTTGGATTTCTTTTATCATCTTTTGCCATCTTCTTAAGGAGTTTCAACACGCAAGCAATCACCCTTTATCATCAAAGGGTTTCACACATTCGCATAGCAGTCCATGTGTCACGCCCAACCCGGTTTGGTCAGATCCCCAAAAACAACTCGCCGCTCTCTTGATTCAAGAGGAATTTCCTCTTTGTTTAACTTAAGAGTAGCCAGGCGTAATTTCAACCTTGTTCCCTTTAATAACATATATCAAATAAAATGTAAGCTTAAGATAAATTAAGCATACTTGACAGAAGGTAAGGCTTGGTGTTATCCCTAGTCATTTTCTCTATTTCCTGAAAAGGGATAAAAATGGTGGGTGAGTTTCTACAACTCAGTGAATTGGTATTTCAAAAAAAGGAATTTCAATAAAATAATTTTTAAATTGGAGTGTGCTAGACTACTTATTTTCCTTTAAAATATCTCATCCTCAAATCTCTATTTTTATAGCCATTTCTCATCACAATGGTGTGTTAACACTTAACACACGCCCTTCATCGTGAAGGGAACACACATTCGTAGGGTAGCATGTCCACTGCACCCACTTGTGGTGTCAAAGCGACTTTACCGGCCTCCTAGATAGAAGCACGTCCACTTCTACCCTGAGAATGAGTGGATGTACGCAACATCTGACCCTCAATCCTATAACAAAACTCTGTATCTGTATGAGTGGTGTGTTAACACTTAACACACGCCCTTCATCATGAAGGGAACACACATTCGTAGGGTAGCACATCTACTACACCCACTTATGGCGTCAAAGCGACTTTACCGGCCTCCTAGATAGAAGCACGTCCACTTCTACTCTGAGAATGAGTGGATGTACGCGACATCCGAACCTCAATCCTGTAACAAAACTTTGTGTCTGTATGAGGACAGAGACCTCATCCCATCCCCACCCTGGTCTCATGCTCATGAAGTTACGTCGAGCTTCTCAAGACTGTTGGTACGACTAACTGCCCTTATCTCCACCATGTCGTTTAGAGCCCTAGAACACATTACTACCCCTCTTGGGCATCTTGAAGGTCCCGTAAACTCAGTGCACGTACAAATCAATAATTTTCCACATAAAGCCATATAATATGTGCTGCCACTAGTCCAATGACCCCAACTCTTAACTCGACATGCAGCTATTTGTCTCGACTAGTCTGTAGATCTGTCATGTCGCACTGCCACTAGTCCATCGAGTATGTCAGTCCCGTCTCGGTACCATGGCCAAACAATTCATTCATTCAAGTTTTTATGGCTTAAATTAATGTTTGTTTACGAGCTCATGCTCATGCCAACAGGCATAGGGCCAACTATACGAGATTTTCAAAATCGGGTATATTAGCCCCAAGTTCCAAAACCGAGGCCTCTGGCCTATTTGAGCTATTCGAGCTCCCGTCAAGAAGGTCTCCCAAAAGTTTTAAGCAATGGCACACAGTTAGGGGAGAGCACTTCCGACAAAATAAAGTTTTCATCTGTCCATCATACCAACAGGGTATGAAGACGTCTTCGCTTATAACCGATAAGCGGGTTTTCTACTTCCTTCTAGGAAGTTTATCATACCAATCGGGTATGATCTACTTACAACCGGTAAATAGTTTTTCCGTGTAATTTCCACATCACTCCTCTCAGGTCCGATGGTTAAAATATCACTTAAAAGTGGGTTTTCATTTTCGATGTGCTTATCTTCCCAACCGGGTATGATATTAAATCCCACTCACCCGATTACGGAGTGATCTCTTCTTAACTAGTTTTTGTCTTCTTGCGAGCTTTGTCTTAGCTGTCGTTCCTGATATCTCGTGTTCCTACACAATATGAATATCCTTGTTCATTATCATTTGGCTTGATAGCCTCCATTCATTATCAATGACTAAAATTATCCAACTTTTTCAATATTTGCAATTTGGTCCCTAAAGTTCTTTTTCTTTTACTTTAGGCCTCAAATGCCAGTTTTCCCCAAATTGAGTTCCAAAACTTTTAAAATTCATCTTGGGACCTCAATTTATTCAATTTCACAAAAGGGGTTCAAGTTTCTCAAATTCCCAATTTGGTCCTCAATTTTTCCAAAATTACCATTTTGCTCCTCCTTTATAAAAATGGTAAGTTTTACCCTAAAAATTCCAAAATTTGCTCAATTGGTCCTTTGACACTCTTATCATGCCCAATTGGCCCTCAATTTTTATAAAATTGCATTTTAGTCCCTCAAAATTTTGAAATCCCAATTTCAACTTTCCAATATAGTTGAATTTGATTTCATTAAATTGACCGATCAAACGAGTTTAATTATTGAAATTAAAGTTAAATTGGAGATGCTACATCTTCACACGATTTAATTGCACTTTGAATCGCACGATTTGTTGCCAGAACGAACTTAAATGGAGCTTCGCTGGAAAATAGAATGTAGAGAAAGAAAGCTTCGAATGCTTACTGTTGGGGCGCGACGGTCCGAGCTTTCGATTTAGGTAGATAGCTCTCGTCCTGAGGTTTCTCCTAGGATCAAGAATTGCATCAATTGATGCCAAATTGAGTGAGAATTTAGTCATCTAAAATTTGTAGGTTCTCTCTCTAGCACTGATCGGAAATTACAAACGGCAACCAAATTGGCTTACCTTGCAATTCTAATTCAGCCGTAGGAGGGCTGATGAGGTGTTGGGGGAGCTTGGTTTGGCTTGAGGAGGGCTCAAATTGGCTGATTTCAGCCCCACAGAAATAGGGCAGCTTGGGTCCACCGGAGCTGCTTCAATGTTCAATCACGCTGGCGTTTCTCCGACAACCCTCGGAGCAATTGAAGACTACCACCGTATAGCTGACTTCTCCCTGATTCTAAGGAACCCGATCACGCCTTCTTTGGTTCACAAAAGACCCTATATTGGAGCTCTAGTTTGAGCTTCACAGGAAAACTAAGTAGCTAATGGAGAGTGAGGTTTTCAAGTATGGAGAGGAAGAATTGAGAGGGGCTCTTTATATAGGGAGCTCGGTGACTCGCCGGTCGTCCGTTTGGCACCTTTATGATAGTCATTGATGGCCTGAAATGTACTAAACAGAAATGTTTCCTCTTCATTGGCGCTGGTTCGATTTTCCGGCAAGTGAACAGTGTTGTCATCTAAAGGAAGAAGATGACATTGATCCGAACTAAATCGGACCGGTCCGGACCGGGTTCAAAGCTTAAACTAGCCGATTCAAGCCCGATTCGACCGATTTTTTTAAAATTAAAAATTTCTAAATTCATTCTCTATCAAATGGTGGCCTCAATTCTCCAATTCTAGGCCACCTAGAAAAATTGAATTTAGCATCTAGTTCAATAGCGGTACAAACTGGTTCAATCTAGTTCGGATCTGGTTCACCTAAACTGGTTTGGTTTTCATCCCCATTCATCCTAAAGTCCATTTTCATGACTTTTGTGACTCTTTAGGTCACTCAGGATCCATAAATTTCCCGATTTTCCCTCTCTCTATCGGTTCCGGATCATAAACCAGTTCGACTTGGCTTGGATCCAGTTCATATGAACTAGTCTAGTTTTTCTCTTCCAATTTGTTCTAAAGTTCTTTTTCAAGGTTTTATGAACCTTTTGGGTCACACGGGAGTTGTAAATTTCCCAAATTACTCATTCTCTAATGATTGGGTTTACGAACCGGTTCGGTTTTCTCACTCGGTTTGACCAGTTCTTTTCTCAATTTTCCTTAACTCTAAAGAGTGAGGTTTACACCTTGATTGCTCCACTTGTGGCCCGAAGCACCTTTACCGACCAACCTTGTAGAAGGTCACACCTTCTACCACAAATTTGAGTGAGCCTTACCGCCCATCCCTTAAACCTCAATATCCTCTGTGTCCGCTATACTGGGATGAGACTGCTCCCCCTGCTTACTCAGTCTCAATGGGCTTGAAGCTCCGTAAGCTTCCTAACTCACTAGACAAAAAACTTCCCTTATGCTCCCTAGGTCATCTAGTAGCTTTTAGAACTAGCACTACCCCATATCGGGCACATCTATGGTTTCGTATCTCATGAATGCACAAATACAAGTCTTTTTAGTAAAGACCTTTTATCTATGGTGCTACCGATCACCCATTAGTTGGCTGACCCAATTTCGGTTCGATACTAGTAGCCCAATGAGTTCGACAACCCAACTTCGACTCGATAACCCAACGTATTTGACAACCCCGGTCATGATTCGGTAGTTATCACATACAATTTACTAATTATGTGAGTTTTCATATGCTCATTACTCTTTTATTTGTCTACGGGCCTAAGCCCATGCCCATTGGCCTTGAACCCACTAGAGCGTCTCTAGCTCTCATCAAAAATAGCTCCCAAAATGTTTAAGTAGTTTCACGTAGTCATGGGAGACTATTTCCAGAAAAAGGGGTTTCAAATTAAAAATATGCTCATCACCCCAATTGGGCATGACATCGGAAATTCCCACTCGTATTCCAAGATGTGATCATCCCAAGGAATTCCAAGTGTGCATATGTTTCCTCTTTGTAAACTTGTAGGCAATTCATTCCTACAAATAAGGGTAATTAAGTCCCGAACCATAAGGTATTTGCACTTACAACCTATAATTTTTCATAATTACGTTTTTATCCTTAAGTGTACCTTATTTCCAATTAGGTACGTAAGATTATCAAATCTCTCATTTGGGCCCCTAATTTCCTCAAATTTCCACCTGGGTCACCACAATTATTTTAATTACAAAAATCTCAAGTTTTTCAAAAATTACAATTTAACCCCCAAACTTTCTAAAAATTATAATTTGGTCCTTAAATTTGGAATTCATCAATTCGACCTGAATTCCTCTTGATTGAGTCCTAACATGATCCCAATCATCTTCACCATGTCCCATAGTTCATTTCAAACTTTAAAATGCCCATTTTGGCTTAGAAATGAGCTCGAACAAATCTTCGCTGAAAAATGGTTCTAAAGAGAGAAAGCTTCGATTACTCACCAGTGAGGAGTTGGCGAAGGAGCATTCATTTCCACTGGAATCCTCTCTTCCTAGGGTTCCTTCCTGGATCAAACCTCAACTCAATTGATGGCATGAGTAGTGAGAATTTCTAAATATAGTTTTCGGGGAAAGTACGCTGTGAATAATGAATTTTGGTGAAGGGCAGTGAAGGGGACTTACCAAGATGGTTCAAGGGAGGTCAAAGGTGCTTGGTTTGGCTGTGGTTTCTCTGGGGAGGCTCAAATGTAGCTCGACCAATTCTGGTCATAGACAACCCGGGGAGTAAGTTCACTATGTGAGCTCTCCAATGCTTCTTCGACAATCCTCAAGCTGGAAGAAGGTTGCAGCGAGGTAGAGGACTTCCTCTCGGTTTTAGAGAACCCAAATTCGACTTTTGAGTTTGCAAGAAAGGTCCTTGTCGGAGCTATATTTTGTGCCTTGTCAGAAAATGGAGTACCTTGTCTTCTTTGATCGTTTGAGGGATGAGGAGGACAAGCGAGGAGGAGCTCTTTATATAGGAAGCTTGAAAATTGATACAACTACTCCATCGTGCCTGACTCGGCCCAAAACTCACCTATCCTTGGTCAGATCAGAGGACATTTCGGGTCATCAAAGACCGTGCAGTGCACCCCTATCTCTCTACTAGTGTTCCAGGGAAGAAGATGACATTGTGTTACGCGTGTGAGATGCCACGTGGCGCACTGTGATTGGCTAGCTTTGCTTACATGATATCCCACTCAGCATCTGAGTCACCCTTTGACTCATTGACCGACCATGTGGCAGCCCATCATTGGTCGTTCATTCCAACGTGGTCGTTGACTATCCTCAACTAGCTGTTTGACCGTGACACGTGGCATCCTCTAATTGGCTGATTTAAATAAATCGAATTTCCTTTATGATGTGCTATGCCACTACCATGTGTCAACCTCTAATTGGTTGAAATCATTTGACATGGCCCTGCCACATGTCAACCTCTAATTAGTCTACCATTTCTCTAATGTCCTACTCGGCCTCTAACTTGGCTTCCTTGCCTCGTGCCAGTCCCTCATTGGTTAGTCCGACTGACGGGGGTTCGCCTTAGTTGATCATTGACTTAAGACATGTGTCACTCACCTATTGGTTTGTCATGCACCGAACTAGTTTGGTTGGATCCCCGTGATCAACCCACCACTCTCCCAGTTTATTAAAGAATTTCCCTTTATTATAAACCGTAAAGAGTAAGGCGTCCTTTAAACTTGCACCATTTCCTGGAATAGCATAATCAAAACTGCATGAAATTTTAAACTTTACATACCTATCTTACAAGTATCTTAGTTGATGCTCTTTAAGGGTAGGCTTTTCCTGGACTTCCTGAAAGGGATATAAGGGAGGGGGTGAGTATGACTACTCAGTGAATGGGTTTTCAAAGGTCTACATTTAATTTTTAAGAAAACATTTATATGGAGTGTGTCAGACTCCTTTCTTTTCAAAAATCTCTTCATTTAAAAATTTGGGTTTTTTCATTAACTCTTAGTTACCATGGTGTCTCATCACCCAATACACATCCTTCATCATGAAGGTTACACACATTCACAGGTCAGTATGATTATTGAACCCACTAGTGGCTTTAGAACGACTTTACTAGCCACCCGGATAGAAGCACGCCCACTTCTACCTTGGGAATGAGTGGATGTATACGACATCCGATCCTCAATCCCAAAATCGCTTCTTCGTGTCCATATGAGGACAGAGACCTCATCTCGTTCCCACTCCAGTCTCATGCACTTGGTGCTACTCCAAATTTCGCACGAACACCTGGAATGACGATCTGCCCTTATACTCATCGGGTCGTCTAGGGCCCTTAGGACACATCACTACCCCTCATGGGCGTCTTGATGATCCCGTACTCATAGTGCATGCACAAACCATGTTTTCTTATCAAGCCATATAATATGTGATGCCATTGGTCTAACGACCCCGACTATCAACTCAACCCGCAGTTGTTTGTCTTGACTAGTCCGTCGACCTGTCATGTTGCACTTCCATTAGTTGACTGAGCATGTCGGTCCTATCTTGGTACCATGGCCAAACAATTCACTTATTAAGTTTTATGGCACATATATCATGTTCATTTACGAGCTCCTGCTAGTGCCAACTGGCCTTGGGCCCACTGTACGCGATTTTCAAAATTGGGCATTTAGCCCCCAAGTTCCAAAAACCGAGGCCCCCGGCCTATAAGAGCAATTCAAGCTCCCGTTAAGAAGGTCTCCCAAATAGTTTAAGCATTGTCACACAGTCAGGGGAGAACACTTCTGACAAAATAGGTTTTTACTATCCATTATACCGACCGGTATAAGGACATCTCCGTTCATAACTGATGAACGGGTTTTCAACTTCCTTCGAGGAAGTCTCATCATACCAACCGGGTGTGATCTACTTACAACCGGTAAGTAGTTTTTTCGAATAATTTTCACATCACTTTCTCTAAGTGGCGATGATTAAAATACCTCTAAACAATGGGTTTTTATATCGAGGTACTTATCATTACCAACCGGGTATGATATATAATCCCACTCACAACTAGTAAGTGGTTTTTATCTTTAAGTTGTGCTCATCATGCCAACTGGGTATGATATTAGTAAACCCACTCACGGTGACTTCTAATTTAGAAAAGGTGCTCATCATCCCAATTGGGTATGATGTGAATAATTCACTCACCCGTTAACGTAGTGAATTCCACTAGACCGGTTCTTAGTATTCATGCGAGCTTGTTCTTGCTGGCGTTACCGGTACTTCGTGTTCCTACACGATATGAACATCTCGGTTCATTATCCTTCAACCTAATGGCCTTCATTCATTCCAAAATTCCTCAATTGGTCCTCCAACATTATTTTCATGCCCAATTGACCCTCAATTTCATAAAATTGCATTTTGGTCCTTTGAATTTCAAAAATCCCCAATTTCCCCCCAATTCCAACTCTTTAACATAGTCGAATTTGATTTCATCAAATTGACCAATAAAACCCCTCTAATTGTTGAAATTGAAGTTGAAATTGAGTTTTTCCATGTTCATACGATTTCATAGAACTTTGAATCGCAAGTTTTAACGCTGAAACGAGCTTAAACGGAGTTTCGTCGGAAAATTGACTCTAGAGAGAGAATGATTTGATTACTCATTGGTATTAATTACAATAATTAAATATATATTAATTTATGGCTATTTATGATAAGGCATACGTTCGCATAAAAATTTTTGACCGAAATTTGTATCCTCGCACTACTCTCAGGCAAACACACTTAACTTCAAAGTTCTTATGGGATCTCGTTCACCTAAACCAATTTGGTTTTCTTTTCTAATTTGTCTTAAGTTTCTTTTCCAAGGTATAATGAACCCTTTGGATCACCCGAAAGTTGTCAATTTCCAAATTGCTTGTTCCCAAATGATCGGTTTTTCTCACTCGGTTTGATTGGTTCTTTTCCTGGTTTTCCTTGGCTCAAAAGGGCAGGGTTTACAGGTTGGTCATTGGTGACGTGTCTTTAATCGTTCACCAAGAACACGCATTTTGCTCTGATTGGTCAACACTTCTTGGAACTAACTGAGCGGCTGATTAGGGCGCTCTTCACCAAGCGTCGCTCGCTCATTAGTCATGCATGCTGACTGGGCGCTAACCCGGGAGGCATCCATTGACTAGTTGGATAATTGACCAGTTCGGTCGGACTAGGTTCGGTGACCCAAAATCGAAAATTGGCCCGTTTAGGCTCGATTCAACAAGTTTTCTATAATCCAAAAATTTGTAAATTCATTTTCTACCTAATGGTGGCTTTAATTTCCCAATTTCATATTTTTAAGTCACCTAGAAAAATTAATCTTTAAACCGCTTCTTCATAGTTTAGTCTGGTTCAAACCGGTTTGGATCCAATTTACCTTGAACCGGTCCAATTTTGACACACAATTCCCTTCATGGTTCTTTTCCTTAAGGTATGGGTCTTTGTTGGCCCCTTGGGGATTCCCGACTTCCCGTTTTGACCTATATTCATTAATTCCAGACCAATCTAATCCTCGGTTTTTCTTTGAAAAGAATTTTTGATATCCTATTCCGACTTTTTCATTATAAAGAAAGTGGGCTTACAAATTCTACCCACCTTTAAGGAGCTTTGTCCCCAAAATTCTTTATACATTAAATAAATTGGGGTACTTCTCCCTAATCATGGACTTGGTTTCCCATGTTTCTTCCTCTATTTGACTACTCCGCCAATGGACCTTCACCATTGGAATCTTCTTTTTCCTGAGATTTCTTTCTTACTTGTCGAGGATTTAGGTTGGCTCCACTTCATATGATAGGTTCCCTTCTAGTTCGGGTGGCGATTGGTCTAATACATGGCTTGGATCGGACTCATACTTCATTCGAACCAATATGTGGAACACATCATGTATTCATTGCTGGTATGGGAGTAGCTCAAGTTTGTATGCCACCTATCCAACCCTTTGAATTATGGTGTAAGGGCCAATGTATCTTGGCTTCAACTTTACTCATTGTTGAAACCTTAGCATTTCCCTCAAGGGTGATACCTTGAGGAATACTTTATCTCCCTACTTGAATTCTAGCTCTCTCCTCCTTCGGTCGACATAACTCTTTTATGATATTGGGCTACTTTGAGCAAGGTACTTATCATCTTAATATTCTCGTTGGCATCCTCGATGAGCTTGATCCTTTCTAGTTTTCTTTCCCCTACTTCTTCCCATAATAGGATTGTATGGCATGACCTTCCGTATAAATCCTCATATGGTGCCATTTGTATGCTAGCTTGAGAGCTATTGTTGTAGAAGAACTCCATGAGGCATAAGTAGTCCTCCCAACCCTTATTTATCATCATGACACATGCTTGAAGCATGTCTTCTAGTGTTTGGACGATTCGTTCAGACTATCTGTCAGTTGGGGGTGGAATGTCGTACACATGTGGAGTTTGGTTCCTAGCGCCTCCTATAGGCTAGGCCAAAATCGGGATATAATTCTCGGATCTCTGTCTGACATTATGCTCATTGGGACTCCATGTAGCCTTACAATATCTCCTACATAGAGAGTTGCTAACCTTTCGATGGAGTCTGTCACCTTAATAGGCAAGAAGTGGGCCTATTTCATCAATCAATCCACTATGACCCATATGGAATCGTGCCCCCTCCTTGTACTGACAACCCAATTATAAAGGAACACATCCACTTAGCTATGTTGGCCGTTAAACACTTCCTCTCCTTATCCACATCTAGACCTATTTTTAGCTTGCCCATCTGTTCTAATATTGGCAAGTAAATTGCCCTCACATAGGACAACTTGATGCAATACTTGCGACTAAGTGCATCGGCTACTATGTTAGTCTTATCAGAATGATACTCTATCATTAGGTCGTAGTCTTTCACCTGTTCTAGCCACCTCCTTTACCCGAGGTTGAGTTCCTTTTGGGTTAAGAAGTACTTTAAACTTTTGTGGTCAATGAATATCCTACACCTGACTCCAAACAGATAGTGTCGCCAGATTTTGAAGGCGAAGACTATGGCAACTAGTTCCCGGGCATGGGTGGGATAATTTCCTTCGTGGATATTCAACTTTCATGATGCATACGCTATAACCCTTCCTTGTTGCATTAAGATGCATCCTAAGCCTTGTCCAGATGCATCGTTGTACACTGTATATGTCACGCCCCGACCTGGTTTGGTCGGATCCCCATGATCAACCCGCCACTCTCTCGGTTTATTAAAGGGTTTCCCCTTATTGTAAACCATAAAGAGTAAGGCGTCATTTAACCTACACCTTTTTCCTGGAATAGTATAATCAAAACTGCATGAAATTTAAAACGTTACATACCTGTCTTACAGTTATCTTAGTTGACGGTCTTTAAGGGTAGGCTTTCCGGGATTTCCTGAAAGGGATATAAGGGAGGGTGTGAGTACGACTAATCAGTGAATGGGCTTTTAAAAACTTTTGACTTTTAAGAAAATAATTATTATTGTAGTGTGCCAGACTCCTTTCTTTTTCAAAAATCCCTTCGTTTAAAATTTTGGGTTTTTCCACCATTTCTTAGTTACCGGTGTATCATCACCCAACACACATCCTTCATCATGAAGATTACACATATTCGCAAGTCAGTATCACTACTTAACCCGCTAGTGGCTTCGGAGCGACTTTTCCTACCACCCGGATAGAAGTACAACCGCTTCTACCATGGGAATGAGTGGATGTACGCGACATCCGACCCACAATCCCGAAATCACTTCTTCATGTTTGTATGAGGACAGAGACCTCATCCTGTCCCCACCCCGGTCTCATGCGCTTTATGCTACTCCAGATTTCGCACAGACACCTGGAATGACGAACTGCCCTTATAGCCATCAGGTCGTCCAATGCCCTTAGGAGGCATCACTCCCTCATGGGCATCTTGATGATCCCGTACTCACAGTGCATGCATAAATAATATTTTCTCATATTGCCATGTAATTTGTGGTGCCACTGGTCCAATGGCCCCGACTCTCAACTCAACCCGCATTTGTTTGTCTTGACTGGTCCATCGACCTGTCATGTTGCACTGTCACTAGTTGACTGAGCATGTCGGTCCTATATTGGTACCATGGCCAAATAATTCACTTATTAAGTTTTATGACACATATATCATGTTCGTTTACAAGCTCCTGCTTGTGCCAACTAGCCTTGGGCCCACTTTACGAGATTTTCAAAATCGGGCATTTAGCCACCAAGTTCAAAAATCGAGGCCCCCGACCTACCAGAGCTATTTGAGCTCCCATCGAGAAGGTCTCCCAAATTGTTTAAGCATTGGCACACAGTTAGAGTAGAGCACTTCTAACAAAACATATGTTTTCTCTATCCATTATACCGTCCGGGTATAAGGACCCTCCGTTCATAACCGATAAACAGGTTTTCAACTTCCTTCGAGGAAGTCTCATCATACCAACCAGGTATGATCTACTTACAACTGGTAAGTAGTTTTTTCGTATGATTTTTACATCACTTCCTTTAAGTTGTGATGTTTAAAATACTACTAAATAGTGGGTTTTCATACCGAGGTACTTATCATCCCCAATCGGGTATGATATAAAATTTTCACTCAGAACTGGTAAGTGGTTTTTATCTTTAATGCAGTGAATTCTACTAGACCGGTTCTTTATATTCACACGAGCTCGTCCATGCTGGTGTTCCTGGTACTTCGTGTTCCTACATGATATGAACATCCTTATTCACTATTACTCGACTTAACAACCTTCATTCATTCCAAATGAATGAGAAAACCCAAACTTTTTAGTTATTTATAATTAGGTCCCTAAAGTTATTTCTCTTTAACTTTAAGTCCCCAAATGCCAGTTTTTCCTCAAATTGAGACCCGAAACTTTTAAAATTTATCTTGGGACCACAATGTATTCAATTTCACAAAAAGGGATTTAATTTCCCAAATTTCCAATTTGGTCCCCTCAGTTTTTCCAAAATTACCATTTTGCCATTCCTTTACAAAAATGGTAAGTTTTGCCCCAAAAATTCCAAAATTCCTCAATTGGTCCTCCAACATTATTTTCATGCCCAATTGACCCTCAATTTTATAAAATTACATTTTGGTCCTTTGAATTTCGAAAACACCCAATTTTCCCTCAATTTCAACTTCTTAGCACAACCGAATTTGATTTCATCAAATTGACCGATCAAACACATCTAATTGTTGAAATTGAAGTTAAAATTGAGTTCCTCCATCTTCTTAAGATTCAATAGCACTTTGAATCGTAAGTTTTGATGTCGAAACGAGCTCAAATGGAGCTTCGTCGGAAAACAGACTATAGAGAGATAAAGCTTTGATTACTCACCAGTGAGGGCATGGCGATCCGAGCTTTCAATTTGGACAGATAGCTCTCATCTTGAGGTTCATCCTAGAATTAAGAATCACATCAATTGATGCCAAATTGAGTTAGAATTTCATCATTGAAATTTTGTCGATTCTCTCTCTAGCACCGACCGGAGATTTTAGAGGGGAGTCGAAAATGCTTACCTTTCAATCCTAATTCGGCCATGGGAGGGTTGAGAAAGTATTGGAAGGGCTTGGTTTGGCCTGAGGAGGGCTCAAAATGGTCGATTTAAGATTGGCCGAAATAGGGCAGCTTCGATCCGCCAGAGCTGCTTCACTATTCCATCATGCCAACGCTTCTCCAGCGATTTTCGGATTGACTGGAGTTTGCTATCAGATAGCTGTCTTCTCTTCGATTCTAAAAAGCTCGACCTCTCCTTTCGAGGTTAAGAAAAATGTTCAAGTCGAAACTCTGGTTCGAGTTTTACCGGGAAATGGAGCAGTAGAGAGAGAGAGAGAGAGAAGTGTTCAGGCGTGATGAGAATGAATGGGGATGATCTCTTTATATAGGTGTAAAACCGTGTATTAAATGGGAGAGATTTATTACTAGTATTAATATTGACATAAATTATTGGTATTAATTTCAATAATTTAATTTTGGTATTAAATTATTTATATTAATTCAATTAATTTAATTTAGGTATGAAATTATTAGTATTAATTACAATAATTAAATATATATTAATTTATGACCATTTATGATAAGGCTTATGTTTGCATAAAAATTTTTGACCAAAATTTCGGGTTAGCTTAACTTTAGAGTTCTTATGTTCACCTGAACCAATTTGGTTTTTCTCTTTTATTTTGTCTTAAGTTTCTTTTCCATGGTTTAATGAATCCTTTGGATCACCTAGAAGTTGTAAATTTCCAAATTGCTTGTTTCCATATGATCAGGTTTGTAAACCGGCTCGGTGTTCTTACTCAGTTTGACCGGTTCTTTTCTCAGCTTTCCTTAACTCACAAGTGCGGGGTTTACAATATATTTCCCTTCATTTTGGTCGGGTAAGGCTAGTACTGAGGCCATAGTAAGCTTGGTCTTAAGCTCTTGGAAGGAGCTCTTACACTTCTCATCCCACTTATACTCGACTCCTTTCTAGGTTAGTCGGGTCAATGGGGTCGCAATCTTAAAAAAATCCTTTACGAACATCCAATAATATCTCATGAGTCCTAGGAAGATGCGTATTTCCATTAGGTTAGTGGGGGCTTTTCAATTGGATATCATTTCTATGTTCGTGGAATCTATCTTATTCCCATCCTTCATGACAATGTTCCCTAGAAAGCTCACCTCTTGGAGCCAAAATTCACACCTCAAGAATTTTGCATAGAGTTGGTTTTCCCTTAAGATGCTTAGGGTGACCCCCAAATTCTTTTTGTGTTCCACCTTAGTTTGTGAGTATATAAATATGTCGACTATGAATACTACCCCAAACTTCTCTAGGCAGGGCTAAAACACTTGATTCTTCATATCCATGAAGGTTGTGGGGGTGTTTGTTAACCCAAAGGGCATTACCCTGAATTTGTAATGTCCATAGCATGATATAAACAATATCTTTTGTATAACTTCCTCTCGGATCTTAAGTTGATGGTACCTGGACCGCGGGTCGATCATGGAAAAATAGGCTACCCCTCTCAGCTGGTCAAATAGATCGTCAATCCTTGGTAAGGGGTACTGGTTTTTAATGGTTACCTAGTTCAACTTCCAGAAATTAATGCACAACCTCATACTTTCATCCTTCTTTTTCACGAATAAAATCGAGGCACCCCACATGGATTGACTAGGGTGTATAAAACCCTTTCCTAGTAATTCATCCAATTGTTCTTTCAACTCCTTTAGCTTTACAGGGGCCATTCAGTAGGGTGTTTGAGAGATGGGTTGTAAACTCCGTCCTTTGATAATAAGAAAACCGAAAAAAGAACCGGTCATTTTCAAAGAGAAAACCGAGCTGATTTATAAACCAAAACTGATAGAGAAAGGATAAATTAGGAAATTTATGGATCCCGAGTAACCTAAAGAGTCACAAAAGTTATGATAAAGGACTTTAGGGTGAATTGGAGGTGAAAAACAAACCAATTTAGGTGAACCGGACCTGAACCAGATTTAAACGTTTTGAATCGGTTTCTAAATTCATTTTTCTAGGCGGCTTAGAAAATTCAAATTGGAGAATTGAGGTCACCATTTGATAGATAATGAATTTAGAAATTTTTAATTTTGAAAAACTTGGTCGAATCGGGCATGAACGGAGCGGTTTAAGCGGTGAACCCGGTTCGGTCCAATTCAAAACAGGGTCATCTTCTTCCTTCGGATGAGAGCACTGTTCACTTGCCAGAAAATTGAGCAGTGTCGACGAAGATGAAAAGTCTCCGACCAAGGAGTTTTAGGCAATGTATTACCGCCATTAAGGCGCCAATCGGATGGCCAAGAAGTCCTTGAGCTTCCTATATAAAGAGCCCTTCCTCATTCATCCTCCTCACACGTGAAAACTCCACACTCTCCCTACTGTTCCATTTTTCGGTGAATCTTGAACCAGAGCTTTGAATTGGGCATTTTTCTAAGCCAAAGAAGGCGTGGTTGGGTTATTTAGATTTGGGGAGAAGTCAGCTATACGATTGTAGTCTCCATTTGCTCTAAGAATCATCGGAGAAACGCCAACATGATAGAATAGTGAAGCAACTCCGACGGATCGAAGCTATCCTATTTCAGCCGAGCTGAAAATGGCCAATTCGAGCCCTTCTCAGGCTAAACCAAGCCTTCCCAATACTTCCACAACCCTCCTACAACTGAATTAGAGCGGAAATGTAAGCCAATTTGGCTCCTCATTGTAAATTCAAATCGGTGCTAGAGAGAGAACCAGAGGATCTTTACTGACCAAATTCTCCCTCAATTCGACATGAATTGAGGTGATTTTTTATCCTAGGAGAAACCTCAGGACAAGAGCTATATGACCAGATTGAAAACTCAGACCGCCGCACCCCCGACGGTAAACTTTTGAAGCTTTCTATCTCTCTACGTTTAGTTTTCCAGTGAAGCTCCGTTTGAGCTCGTTCTGGCATCAATTCTTGCGATTCAAAGTGCAATTGAATCGTATGGATGGGTAGGAACTTCAATCTACCTTCAATTTAAACAATTAACCTCGTTTGATCGGTCAATTTGATGAAATCAAATTCTGCCAAGCTAAAAGGTTGAAATTGGGGAAATTTTGGGAATTTCAAAAATTCGAGGGACTAAAGTACTATTTCCTAAAATTGAGGGTCAATTAGGCATGTAAAAGATGTTGGAGGACTAATTGGTCCATTTTTGGGGTGAAATTTACCATTTTTGTAAAGTAGTGGTAAAATGGTAAATTTGGAAAAATTGGGGACCAAATTGGAAATTTGGGAAACTTGAACCTCTTGTTGTGATTTTTAATAAATTGAGGTCGCAAGGTGAATTTTAGAAGTTTCAGGACTTTGGGAAAAAATTAGCATTAGGGACCTAAAGTTAAAGAAAAAGAACTTTAGGAACCTAATTGCAAATAATTGAGAAGTTTAGATATATTATTTATTCATTATGAATGGAGGCCATCAAGCCAATGGATAATGAACAAGGATGTTCATATCGTGTAGGAACACGAAGTACCGGGAATGTCAGTCAAGACAAGCTCGCGTAAAGGAAAAAAGCTGGTTGGAGGATTTCACTACATTCATGAGTGAGTGGAAATTTTCACATCATACCCGTTTGAGATGATGAGCACCTCGAAAATGAAAACTCACTACTAAGTGGAATTTTAAACATCACACCTCGGTGGAGTGATGTGGAAATTACGTGGAAAAACTAATTACCGATTGTAAGTAGATCATATTCGGTTGGTATGATGAACTTCTTTGAAGGAAGTAGAAAACCCATTTCAATTATGAGCAGTGATGTCCTCACACCCGGTTGGTGGGATGGACAGATGAAAAGATTATTTTGTAGGAAGTGCTCTCCACTGACTATGTGCCACTGCTTAATCTTTTTGGGAGACTTTCTTGACAGGAGCTCGAATAACTCAAATAGATCGGAGGCCTCGATTTTTTAACTTGGGGGCTAATATGCCCGATTTTGAAAATCTCGTACAGTAGGCCCAATGCCAGTTGACACAAGCAAGAGCTCGTAAACAAAAATGAGACTAAGCCATGAAAACTTTAAATGAATTATGTGTTTGTCCATGGTAATAAGACAGGATCGACATACTTGATGGATTGGTGGCAGTGCAACAAGATAGGTTGATGGACTAGTCAAGACAAACAACTGTAGGTCGAGTTGAGAGTCGGGGCCGTTGGACCAGTGACACCAAGGATTAAATGGCTTATGTGAAAAACTATTTTTTGTGCATGCACTAAGGTATGGGACCTTCAACATGCCCAAGAGGGGTAGTGATACATCCTAGGGGCTACTAGATGACATGGTGGAGATAAGGGCATATTGTCGTATGAGTAGTGAGGGAAGCTCGACGTTGCTTCATGCGTATGAGACCGGGGTGGGGTCAGGATGAGGTCTTTATCCTCATATGGACACGAAGTTTCTTTACGGGATTAAGGGTCGGATGTCGCGTACTTCCACTCATTCTCAAGGCAGAAGTTGATGGGCTTCTATCTAAGTGACCAGTAAAGTTACTTCGATGCCACAAGTGGGTGTAGTGGATGTACTTCCCTACAAATGTGTGATCCCTTCATGATGAAGGGCGTGTGTTGATTGATAAACACATGTTTGTGGTTAATGATGAGAAATGACTATGAAAACTGAGATTTTGAGTATTAAATATTTTAAAGAAAATAAGGAGTCTGGCACACTCCAATTCAAACTATTTTCTAAAAGTCAAATTTTAAAATACCTATTCACTGAGTTGTTGAACTCACCCCTCCCTTATAACCCTTTTCATGTAACCAAGGGAAAGCCTACCCAAAGACCTTAAGTTAACCACACCTGTAAGACAAGTATGTTAAGTTTAAATTTAATGCAGTTTTTATTAATGTTATTCCAGGAAAGATACAAGTTTAAAGGACGCCTTACTCCTCACGGTTTAAAAGAAGGGAAAAACCCTTAATAAACTGGAAGAGTGGCAGGTTGATCACAGGGATCTAACCAAACTGGGTCGGGGCGTGACAACTTCAGTGGTATCAAAGCCTGTTTCCTCGAATATATTATCAAGACGAGAGAATATAGTAACTAATAGGAATGATTTTAAAATTTTCAGAATGGCTCCCAAGAAAGAAACCAAGAGAACTAGAGTCGTAGTCTCCAACACTGCCCAACCACCCCTACCTGTGGAAACTCCCCAAGGAGCCCAAACAAATCCACCTAGACTTAGTTCGGAACACCAAAGGTTGTATGAGGAGTTCACCCATGTATTTGGGCAACCTAACCTTGTCCCTAAGGCAAGTACCAACTCTCGGGTCAAACTAGAGGAAATTCAATCCCATCCTCCTCATGTTAACCATTCCCCTCTAGTAGAGATTCCCAGAAATCTCAAGACTCTCCGTCAAATGGGTGTAAGCCTTTCCTCGGAGAGAAAGATGCTGGTGCCGCCATGGATTGGCTGGCAAATGCTAAGAATCTGATGGCAATAGTCAAGATACCACCGAAGGACATGGTGATTCTAACAGAGTTCTTCCTGCAAGGAAGTGCTAAACGGTGGTGGGATAATGTCCGAAACTTGCATACCTCCACCCCCACCTGGGAGCAATTTGAGGAAAGGTATGCAGAGGAGTACCTGGCTCCTCATTTGATTAATGAGAAGAAGCAAGAGTTTATCCAACTTCGGCAAGGGCTTAACTCCTTATCGGAGTACAAAATAAAATTCAATGAGTTAAGACCCCTTGCTCCTGACCTAGCTAGACCAGCAGATATATGCCAGTGGTTCATGGACGATCTCAATATGGACATACGAGATTGTATGGAAGTACTAGGATGCCCCACGGACCTGGCGACGGTAATCAGTATGGTTCATGAGTGTGAGCGATTGGTGCAGACCTGATGCCATCGGATGGAGCAAACGATCTGAAAGTAGAATAAGGGTCAAAACCATTAGGGAGGACGAAAGGAGCATTATGGTACAAAATGGGTAAATAGAATGGCATTTCAAAGGAGAAAGGACATTCCACCACCTCCCAAGAAGTAATCGCCACCTTGCCCCAAGGAAACCCTCGCTGTCCAAGGTGTCAAAGGAACCACGAGGGAGCATGCTTGACTTGCTTTGCATGCCGACAAGTGGGGCACTTTGTAAAGGAATGCCCCACTCTTAGGGAAAACAAGTAGAGGAATACACTTGGACCACCTCAAGAGAACCCCAGACCAGACGCTACATCACGAGTACCAGCTAGGGTATACAACCTCACCAAGGAAGAGGCTAGAAAAGACCCTAGCATTGTAATTGAAGAGAAACTTGTAATTGAAATTTTTATTCAATAAAGAAAAGCCTTTCCTCTGAAAATATACATTTCTTCAAATCAGGGTATGTGCAATTATGGGGACAACAAGTCTATGCCCTCTTCAACTTAGGAGCTGAGAGATCCTTCATCAAAGAGGATTTAATTCCAATCTTACCCTTAGAACTTACTCCTCTAGAACAAAGTCTCAACATCCTAACATCCTTAGGAGAAGGGTTAAATAGGAACAAGCAATTAAAAGGATGTGAGATAAAGATTGGGGCAATCAAACTTGAAGCAAATTTGATTCCATTGCTCCAAAAGGAGGTAGAAGTAGTCCTTAGGATGGATTGGTTAAGGAACCATTAGGCCAGGATGGACTGTGGAAAGAAGGCAGTGACCTTCCACACTACCGAGACAAACAAATTAAAATTTGAAGGAGATAGAAGAAGGGATGAAGTACTGTTAGTGTCCCATATGAAGACTTAGAAGATGATACAGAAAGGTTATACGGCCTTCCTAGCCATGGTCATCAACGAAGAGTCTAAAGAAAAGAGACTCGAAGACATTCCTGTGGCTAAGCACTATCCAGAAGTATTTCAGAAGAACTACCTAGACTACCTCCAAGTCAGCAAGTAGAGTTCACCATAGAAATCATCCCAGGAACAAAGCTCGTATCCTAAGGCCCATATTGCATGGCTCCGTCGAAACTGAAGGAATTGAAAGAGCAATTTGACGAATTATTGGAGAAGGATTTGATATGTCCTAGCCAGTCTACGTGGGGTGCACCCATCCTATTCGTGAAGAAAAAGGATGGAAGTATGAGATTGTGCATAGACTATAGAAAGTTAAACCAGGTCACCGTCAAGAACAAATACCCACTTACACGGATTGATGACCTATTAGATCAATTAAAAGGAGCCACTTACTTCTCAAAAATAACCCTTCAGTCGAGCTACCATCAACTCAGAATCCGAGAGAAGGACACTCCTAAGACGGAATTCCGATCCCGATATGGACATTATGAGTTTAGAGTGATGCCATTTGAATTGACAAATGCCCTTACAGCTTTCATGGACTTAATGAACAGAGTGTTCCAACCACACTTGGACAGGTTCATGATAGTATTCATAGATGATATTCTTATATACTCACAAACTAGATTGGAGTACGAAGAACACTTGGCAATCACCTTAGAGATATTGAGGGAAAATCACTTATATGCAAAATTCTCCAAGTGTGAGTTTTAGCTACAAGAGGTAGGATTCTTAGGACGTATAGTGTCCAAAGATGGAGTTAAGGTGGATCCAACAAAGGTATAAGCTATATTAGATTGGAAGACACCCATGAATCTTTCAGAGATACGGAGTTTCTTAGGTCTGGAAGGATACTATAGATGGTTCGTGCAAGACTTTTCTAAGATAGCGACCCCTCTGGCTTGGCTCACTAGGAAGGGAGTTGAGTATAAGTGGGATGAAAGCAGTGAGAAGTCTTTCTCAGAATTGAAGACTCAATTGACAACCACACCGGTACTCTCCCTACCTGACACTAGTGTGGGAGAGTACATCATCTATAGTGATGCATCCAGACAAGGACTCAAATATTTATTGATGCAACAAGGGAAGGTTATTGCTTATGCCTCGCAACAACTTAATGTACATGAGAGAAACTACCCAACCCACGATCTGGAATTAGTTGCGATAGTGTTTGCCTTAAAGATTTGGTGACACTACCTCTACGGGGTTAAGTGTAGGATGTACACTGATCACAAGAGTCTTAAGTATTTATTGACTTAGAAAGAGTTAAATCTCCACCTGAGGAGATGGCTGGAATTGGTGAAGGATTACAAGCTTGTGATAAAATATCACCCCAAAAAGGCGAATGTGGTGGCAGATGCCTTAAGTCGCAAATATCAAACGGAGGCGGCACAAATAAAGACGAGCTACATACCCTTATTGCAACATCTGGAAAGAATGGAGGTGAATCTGAGGATGGACAACCGGGAGAAGTGCTTGTTAGCCAATGTGGTGATAAGGCCCAGTCTAACCGAGCAGATTAAGGCTCAACAAAAGGCTGATAAAGAACTCTAACCTTATTTGGACACAGTTAATAGAATAACGAAATCGGACTACGACCTATGAAGTGGTGGAGTGCTAACCTACAAGGGTAGGGTTTGTGTGACTCAAGATAAGGAGTTGAAGAGGTTAATTCTAAAAGAGGCACACGATTCGGTGTATGCAATACATTCGGGTAGTATTAAGATTTACCGCACCCTAAAACAAGGATATTAGTGAAAGGGAATGAAGAGGGATATTGCGGAATACGTAAACCGATGATTGTCCTATCAACAGATAAAGGCGAAGCATCAAAAACCAGCAAGACTGCTCCAACCCTTGCCAATCCCATAATGAAAATGGAAGCACATTACCATGGACTTTGTTACAGGACTACCTGTGACGAGGAAGGGTCAAGATGCTATTTGGGTCATCGTGGATAGATTGACCAAATCTGCTCATTTTCTCCCTATAAGACTTCATGGCATCCCGGTGAGTATAATATCAGATAGAGACCCAAGATTTACATCAAGGTTCTAGCCAAGCATACAAAATGCCATGAAAACCAAGCTCAACATGAGCACGACGTTTCATCCACATACTGATGGACAGTCTGAGCGAACTATTCAAACCTTGGAGGATAGGCTAAGAGCATGTGTACTCACCATGAACAAAGGTTGGGAGGAATATTTGTGCCTAATGAAATTTGCTTAAAATAATAGCTATCAGGTCAGTATTCAAATGGCTCCCTATTAAGCCCTTTATGGACGACCATGTTGTACCCCTCTGTTTTGGGAAGAAGTGAGGGAAAGGAAGTTGGAAAGGGTAGAGCTAATCGAGGATGCCACAAAGAAAATAAAATTAATAAGGAGTCGCCTTAAGACCGCTCAGGACATGCAAAAGAGTTATGCGGATCATAGAAGAAAAGATCTGGAGTTTGATGTGGTAGATTAATTGTTTCTTAAGGTATCCCCATGGAGGGGAATACTTAGGTTTCAATAACGGGCAAAGTTGAAACCGAGGTATAATAGTCCATATCCCATCATTCAAAGGATAAGACCAGTGGCCTATAAATTGGAACTACCTACAAACTTGCAGAGAATACACAATGTATTCCAAATCTATGTACATCGGAAGTGCCGGCATGATTCTAGCCATGTATTGGACCGACCTCCACCAGAGCTGGAAGAGAACTTGACCTATCAAACAGAACTAGTACAAATCATTGACTGAAGGGATAAGAACTTAAGGAATAAGAGAATTCCTATGGTCAAAGATCTGTGGCAAAAGGGACTCATGCAAGAAGAGACATGGGAAACTGAAAGTGTAATGAGGGAAGGTTACCATCAATTATTAAACATGCAACTGTTTTGGGGGACAAAACCCCTAAAAGGAGGGGAGAGTTGTAAACCCCATCCTTTGATAATAAGAAAACTAAGAAAATAACCGGTCATTTTCAAATAGAAAACCGAGCCAATTTATAAACCAAAACTGATAGAGAAAGGACAAACTAGGAAAATTATGGATCCTGAGTGACCTAAAGAGTCACAAAAGTCATGATAAATGACTTTAGGGTGAATTGGAGGTGAAAAACAAACCGGTTGAAGTGAACCGAATTGAACTAGTTTGAACCACTATTGAACCAATTTCTAAATTTATTTTTCTAGGTGGCTTAGAAAATTCAAATTGGAGAATTGAGGCCACCATTTGATAGAGAATGAATTTAGAAATTTTTAATTTTGAAAAAATTGGTCAAATCGAGCCTGAACCAACCGGTTTAAGCGTTGAACCCGATTCGGACCAGTCTCGTCCGGTTCAAAACAATGACATCTTCTTCATTTAGATGACAACACTATTCACTCGCCAGAAAAATCGAGCAACACCGAGAAGATGAATAGTCTTCGGCAAGGGAGTTTTAGGCAATGAATGATTGCCATTAAGGCACCAATCGAATGGCCAAGACGTCCCCGAGCTTCCTATTTAAAGAGCCCCTCCTCATTCATAGTCCTCACACCTCAAAACTTCACTCTCTCCCTACTGCTCCATTTTTCGGTGAATCTCGAACTAGAGCTTTGACCTAGGCATTTTTTTAGACAAAGAAGGAGTGTTTGGGTTTTTTAGATTTGGGAAGAAGTCACGATTGTAATCTCCATTTGCTATGAGAATCGCCCAAGAAATGTCGGTGTGATAGAACAGTGAAGCACCTCCAGTGGACCGAAGTTGGCCTATTTCGGTCGAGCTGGAAATGACCAATTTGACCCCTTCTTAGGCCAAACCAAGCCCTATCGACACTTCCACAGCCCTCCTACAACTGAATTAGAGCGAAAAGGTAAGCCAATTTAGTTACTCACTGTAAATTCCGATCGGTGCTAGAGAGAGAATGAACAAATCTTCACTTACCAAATTCTCCCTCCATTTAACATGAATTGAGGTGATTCTTAATCCTAGGAGAAACATTAGGATCTGCCCAGATTGAAAACTCGGACTGCCACACCCTCGACGGTAAACTTTCGAATCTCTCTCTATACGTTCAGTTTTCCGGTGAAGCTCCATTTGAGCTGGTTCCGGCATCAATTATTACAATTCAAAGTGCAATTGAATTGTATGGATGGGTAGAAACTTAAATCTACCTTCAATTTCAACAATTAACCTCGTTTGTTCAGCCAATTTGATAAAATCAAATTCTGCCAAGTTGAAAGGTTGAAATTGGGGGACAATTGGGGAAATTTGGGGAATTTCAAAAATTCGAGGGACTAAAAAGCAATTTCCTAAAATTGTGGGTCAATTGGGCATGGAAAAAATATTGGAGGACCAATTGGTCAATTATTGGAATTTTTGGGGTGAAATTTACCATTTTTGTAAAGTAGGGGCAAAATGGTAAATTTGGAAAATTTGGGGACCAAATTGAGAATTTGGGAAACTTGATCCCCTTGTTGTGATTTTTAATAAATTGAGGTATGAAGGTGAATTTTAGAAGTTTCGAGACTCAATTTGGTGGAAAATCGGCATTAAGGACCTAAAGTTAAAGAAAAAGAACATTAGGGACCTAATTGTAAATAATTAAAAAGTTTAGGTATATTATTCATTCGTTATGAATGAAGGCCATCAAGCCAAAAGATAATGAAAAATGACATTCATATTGTGTAGGAACACCGACCAAGACAAGCTCACATAGAGGCAAAAAGCTGGTTGAGAGGAATTTATTACATTCATAGCTGAGTGGGAATTTTCACATCATACCCGGTTAGCATGATGAGCACCTCGGAAATAAAAACTCACTACTAAGTGGAATTTTAAAAATCACACCTAGATGGAGTAATGTGGAAATTACGCGGAAAAACTACTTAACGGTTGTAAGTAGATCATACTTGCTTGGTATGATGAACTTACTAAAAGGAAGTAGAAAATCCGTTCATCAGTTATGAGCGAAGATGTACTCACACCCGGTTGGTGGGATGGACAGATGAAAAGATTATTTTGTTGGAAGTGATATCCTTTAACAATGTGCCACTGCTTAATCTTTTTGGGAGACCTTCCTGACGGGAGCTCGAATAGCTCAAATAGGTCGGAGACCTTAGTTTTGAAACATGGGAGCTAATGTGCCCGATTTTGAAAATCTCGTATAGTGGGCCCAAGTCCAATTGGTATGAGCAGGAGCTCGTAAACAAACATGAGACTAAGCCATGAAAACTTTAAATAAATTATGTGTTTGGCCATGGTACCAAGACAAGACCAACATACTCAATGGACTGGTAGTAGTGCGACAAGACAGCTTGATGGACCAGTCGAGACAAACAATTGCAGGTGGGGTTAAGAGTCAGGGTTGTTGGACCAGTGGCACCAAAGATTAAATGGCTTAGAGGAAAACTATTATTTTGTGCATGCACTAAGGTGCGGGACCTTCAAGACGCCCAAGAGGGGTAGTGATGCGTCCTAAGGGCTAATGGATGACAGGGTGGAGATATGGGCAGATTGTCGTGCCAGTAGTCAGGGAAGCTCAACGTAGCTTAATGCGCATGAGACCAAGGTGGAGTCGAGATAAGGTCTCTATCCTCATACGAACACATAGTTTCTTTACGGGATTGAGGGTTAGATGTCACGTACATCCACTTATACTCATGGTAGAAGTGGATGGGTTTCTATCTAGGTGGCCAATAAAATCGCTCCAATGCAACAAGTGGGTGCAGTGGATGTGTTGCCATGCGAATGTGTGATCCCTTCATGATGAAGGGCGTGTGTTGGTTGATAAACACACCATTTGTGGATAATGGTGAGAAATGGCTATGAAAACCGAGATTTTGAACATGAAATGTTTTAAAGAAAATAAGGAGTCTGGCACACTCCAATTTAAATTATTTTCTAAAAGTCAAATTTTAAAACACCCATTCACTAAGTCGTTGAACTCACCCCCTCCCTTATACTCCTTTTTAGGTAACCAAGGGAAAGCCTACCCAAAAACCTCAAGTTAACCACACCTGTAACACAGGTATGTTAAGTTTAAATTTCAAACAGTTTTGATTAATTTTATTCCATGAAAGGTACAAGTTTAAAGGACGCCTTACTCCTTATGGATTAAAAGAAGGGGCAAACCCCTTAATATATGTGGAGAGTGGCAGGTTGATCATGGGGATTTGACCAAACTGGGTTGGGACGTGACATGGGTTGTGTCCCACGTATCACTTCTATAGTGAATTCTAACTAACAATCTGGGGGTAGTCCTGACAATTCCTTAAGAAATACTTCAATGTAGTGTTTAACTACTAGAATTTTCTCTAGTCCCTTCTTCTCCTGTCCGACATTCGTAATCATGGCGAGGAATGACCTACCTCCTTTTTGTAGCATGTGTTGAGCCTTCACACATGATACCAAGTGTATCCCTTCCTTCTTCCTATCCCCTTCAAATACTACCCTTGCACCTTCGGGGCGTGGAATGTTATCCTCTTGTTCGGACAATCTACCATTGCCTGATATGTGGATAGCCAATACATTACCAAAATCATATCCACTTCACTTAAGGATACTGGAATTAAATCAGCCTCCAAGTTCGTCCCCATGATTTTTACCTTGCATTCTTTTAGACGCTTGTCCCTAGCTAGTTCCTCTCCTAAGGGTGTGAGGATGTTTAGACTTGACTCAAGAGGCGTAAGTTCTAAAGGAAGAACTGAGGCCAAGTTTTCTTTGACGAAGGACTGTTCTACTCCAGAGTCAAAGAGAGCATACATTTTCCTTTCAAATAATTGCACGTACCCTAGATTATCGTCATATAAGATAGCTATAAACCTCATCCCTTTAAAACAAGGAAACCAGGGAAAGAACCAGTCAACCCGAATGAGAAAAACGGAATCATTTCACAAACCCGTTCATCAGGAAACAGGCAATTTGGGAATTTACAATTCCCGAGTGACCCAAAGGGTTTAGATAACCTTCAAAAAAGATCTTAGGATGATTTGGGAGAGAATATCAGACCAGTTCAGGAGAACCGAATCCGAACTAGACTGAACTGGTTTATGAACGGAGTTGATTCATGAACCGAAACCGATAGAGAAAGGGAAAACCGGGAAATTTATGGATTTTGAGTGACCTAAGGAGACCCAAAAGTCATGAAAATGACTTTAGGATGAATTGGAGATGAAAACCAAACCGGTTCAGGTGAACCGGATCCAAACCGATTTGAACCACTATTGAACCGGATATTAAATTTATTTTTCTAGGTGGCTTAAAAAATTCAAATTTGAGATTTGAGGCCACCACTAGATAGAAAATGAATTTAGAAATATTTAGATTTGAAAATTTCAATCGAATTGGGGGTGAACCGACCAATTTAAGCTTTCAACCCGGTTTGGACTGGTCTAGTCCGGTTCGGAACAGTGTCGTCTTCTTCCTTTAGATGACAGCCCTGCTTAGTCGCCGAAAAATCACGCAGTGCTGACAAAATTGAAAAGTCTCCGACCAGGGAATTTCAGGAAATGAATGGCTTCCATTAAAGCACCAATCAAACGGCCAAGAAGTCCCCGAGCTTCCTATATAAAGAGCCCCTCCACGTTCATACTCTCCACACCTGAAAACTCCATTCCCTCTCAATTGCTCCATTTTCCAGTAAAGCTCGAACCATAGCATCGAACTGGGCACTTTTCTAAGCCAAACAAGGTGAGTTCAGGTTCTTTAGAACCGAGGAGAAGTCAGTTATACGCTTGTAGTCTCCATTTGCTCTAAGGGTCGCCGGAGAAGCGCCAACGTGATCGAACAGTGAAGTAGCTCCGACAGACCGAAGCTACCCTATTTCGGCCAAGCTAAAATTTGCTAATTCGAGCCCTTCTCAGGCCAAACCAAGCCCTTTCATCACCTCCATAGTCCTTTTACATCTGAATTAGAGTTGAAAGGTAAGCCAATTTGGCTCCCCTCTGCAATTTCTGACCGGTACTAGTGGGAGAACCGGTAGAACTTTGATAATAAAATTCTCACTCAATTTGGCATCAATTGATGCAATTTATGATACTAGGAGAAACCTCAGGACAAGAGCTATTTTCCTAAATTGAAAGCTCGGACTGCTAGGGCCCCGACAGTGAGCTTTCGAAGCTTTCTCTCTCTAAGTCCAATTTTCCAACGAAGCTCCGTTTGAGCTCTTTCTGGCACCAAATCGTGTGATTCAAAATGCAATTGAATCATATGAAGGTGTAGAAACTCTAATCTAGCTTCAATTTCAATAATTAAACTCATTTGAACGGTCAATTTGATTAAATCAAATTTGGCAGTGTTAGGATGTTGAAATTGGGGAATTTCAAAAATTCGAGATACTAAAGTGAAATTTCATAAAATTGAGGATCAATTGGGCATAATAAAGATGTTGGAGAACCAATTGGGAAATTTTGAAATTTTTGGGGCAAAAATTACCATTTCTGTAAAGTATGGGCAAAATGGTAATTTTGGAAAAGTTGGGGACCAAATTGGAAATTTAGGAAATTGGGGCCCTTATTGTGAAATTGAATAAATTGAGGTCCCAAGGTGAATTTTAAAAGTTTCAGGATTCAATTTGAGAAAAAACCAGCATTATGGACTTAAAGTTAAAGAAAAATAACTTTAGGGACCTAATTGCAAATAAATTAAAAGTTTGGTTTCTCATTCATTTGTAACGAACGAAGGCTATTAGGCCGGCGGATAATGAACCAAGATGTTCATATCGTATAGGAACATGAAGTACCAGGAACGCCAGCAAGGACAAGCTCACGTGAATACAAAGAACTAGTCAAGAGGAATTCACTAGATTAACGGGTGAGTGAACTTACTAACGTCATATCCGGTTGGGATGATGAGCACAATTTAAAGTTAAAAACCACTTACCGGTTGTGAGTGGGATTTTTTATATCATACCCGGTTGGGATGATAAGTACCTCAGAAATAAAAACTCATTGCTTAAGTGGTGTTTTAAACATCACACCTGAGAGGAGTGATGTGAAAATCACGCGGAAAAACTACTTACTGGTGTAAGTAGATCATACCCGATTGGTATGATGAAACTTCCTCGAAGGAAGTGGAAAACCCATGCATCAGTTATGAGCAGAGATGTCCTCATACTTGGTTGGTATGATGGACAGTTGAAAAATATATTTTGTTGGAAGTGCTCTCCCCTGACTGTGTGCCACTGCTTAAACATTTTGGGAGACCTTCTTTACAGGAGCTCAAATAGCTCTATTAGGCCGGAGGCCTCGATTTTGGAACTTGGGGGCTAATATGCCTGATTTGAAAATCTCGAACAGTGGGCCCTGGGCCAGTTGGCATGAGTAGGAGCTCATAAACAAACATGAATCTGAGCCATAAAACTTAAATGAATGAATTGATTGGCCATGGTACCAAGACATGACTGACATACTCGATAGACTGGCGGTAGTGTGACATGACAAGTCGACGAACTAGTCCAAACAAACAGCTACAAGTCGAGTTGAGGGTTGGGGTCGTTAGAATAGTGGCACCAAAGATTAAATGGCTTTTGAGGAAAACTTTGTTTGTGCATGCACTTGAGGTATGGGACCATTAAGATGCCCAAGAGGGGTAGTGATGCATCCTAAGGGCTGCTGGATGACATGGTGGCTATAAGGGAAAAGAGAAGCTACTGGGTTTATGTTTCTCGTCATACCAGTTAGTCATGGAGTTATGTGTTGTACTCTATGGAGTTATGTGTTTGTACTCCACGGAGTTCTGTGTTTGTACTCCATGAAGTTTCTGTGTTTGGACTCCGTAAAGCTGCTGTGATTGGGACTTCCTAAAGCTTTTGTGTTTGAGTTTCATGTGCACGAGACCGAGATATGGTCTCTATCCTCATACGGACACAAAGTTTTAATCATGTGTGTTCCCTTCATGATGAAGGGTGTGTTTTAGTTGATAAACACACCGATTATGGTTGAGGAGTGAGTAATGGCGATCAAACTAAGATTTTGAAAATGAGAAATTTTAAACTAAGGAGTTTGGCACACTCCAATTTAAATATTTTCCCCTAAAAGTCAAACTTTAAACACCCATTCACTGAGTCATTGAACTCACCCCCTCCCTTTTATCCCTTTTCAGGTAATCAAGAGAAACCTACCCAAAGAACTCCTATTAGTCACACCTGCAAGACAGGTATGTAAATTAAAATTTTTATGCAGTTTTGATGGGTGTATTCCAGGAAAGGTACAGGTTTAAAGGACATCTTACTCCTCCTGAGTTTAAAAGAGGGAAAAACCCTTAGTAAACCGAGAAGAGTGGCAGGTTGCTCATGGGGATCTAACCAAACCGGGTCGGGGCGTGACAATAGCCCTCTTCCCTATTACGAAGGTTGAAATTTACTGCTTATCAACTGTTGTATTCTCGAGTTATTATTAAACCAAGTTTGGGGCACCATGATTTAAAGAAAAGTTTCAAATTTTCACTTAAAAACAGAGAAGTGTTTATGTTCTGAGCCTTAGTCCTGTTAGTTTTACTTTGGTGAAGGATCACACCACTGTAACATTGAGGGGATTGGCGAGTTGCACGGGACCGCCGACCAAGGAATCAGGTTGGGGCATGACACCATTGATCTCTCAATGCTCCCCATGCAGCATTGAATTTTAGGGGAGACCCCATCCAAGAAGCACTTGCATATATCTCATAGACTAGCAAGGTCTGGTGCAAACAACCTCAAGGCATTAAACTGGTTCTCGTACTCGGTGATTGACCTAGTGCCATGTCACAACAACAAGAACTCTTGCTTATTCTCGTTTATTAGATATGCATACATGTACTCTTGCTTAAAGCGATCCTCAAACTCGGTCCATGTTGGAGTAGAAGGGGTTGTGGCTCGGATATTTAACCACCACTGGTCCACATTGTCCTTCATGAAGAACTCCACCATGGTTACCCATTCGAAAGTGGGGACCTTGACTATGTCCAACATCCTCTTAGTGTTTATGAGCCAATCCATGACTGCCACAATATCCTTATCCCCAAGGAATGGCTTTTACCCTACTTGTCTTAATGCCTTCAAGTTCCTTAGTATGTCAAAATCCCAAGTCTCCCTAGGAGGTAAGGGTGCCTCCTGTGGCAGGGCCTCTTCAGGCACACTTGCTATAATAGGTTCAGCCAGGAGAAAGGCTCTTGAGGCTTCGAGATTTATTGCTAGCCCCTCATGAGGTGTACATAAGCACTTATGAGTTCCAGGGCTATGGCTTGAGCCTAAGGGTCTACAATGGTTGTCCTCCTAATTCCACTTTCAGCATCCCTCCGTGTCGGTCCTTCGACCGATTCCATATTATGTTCCTCCAGGAGTTACCAATTTTCGTAAGACGATTCTACACGCGGCCTCCTAGGATCCATATCTACAAATATTATCCCATCATCAATGTTTATTTGGTATTTATTTTATCATTATTATCGAATATTAGAAAATAGAATCCACTTCTAGTAAATTATATTAAGAATATATATATAGTGTATATTTGCACTATTTACAAATATACCCCTAACTTATTAATATTTCACACTCCCCCTCTAGATGGAGGATAGATATCTACCATTTCAATATTATTACAAATATTATCACATTCTCAAGAACCTAAACCTTTAGTTAAAAAATTTGCTAGTTGTCTTCATATATTGCACTTCCACAATCTTCATATCAATTTTTTTTTGATGAAAAATCAATCAATTTTCATGTGTTTAGTCCTATCATGTTGAACTAGATTGTTGGCAATATTTATAGCAGACTTGTTATCACACCACAACTTCATAGGTTCATCTCTAAAGAGGCGAAACTCCATTAGTAAGCTTCTTATCCAAATTATCTCACAACCAGTTTGAGTCATTGATCTGTACTTCGCTTCTACTGATGATAGGTCAACTACTTCTTGTTTCTTACCCCTGATACAAGATTACCTCCAACAAACATACAATAGCCAGACGTAGATCTCTTATCATCCACACAACTAGCCCAATCTAAATCACAAAAGCATTCCACTCTGGTGTGACTCCGAGGCTTAAACCAAAGTCCCTTACTCGAACTCCTTTTTAAATATCTCAATGATTTGTCATGGTATCGTGCATATATATGCTCATAATATTGACTGCATATGTGATATCATGTCTTGTATGACATAAATAGATCAATCGTCCCACAATTCTCTGATATCATTCTTTACACTAGGTCACCTGACTGAACACAGAACTTATGATTCGGTTCTATTGGTGTCGAAGCAGTTCGACAGCTTAACATCTCTCTCTCAGTGAGTAAATCAAATGTATACTTTCTCTGAGAAAGTACTATGTCTTTCCTAGATCTTGCAATCTCAATACTGAGAAAATACATTAGAGGACCCAAGTCTTTTACCTCAAATTATTTAGTTATTTTTTTAACTGCAATATCTCAACATCATCATCCCCATTGATGATGATATCATCCACATATACTGCAAGAATAGCAACTTGACCATTAGAGTGTCGATAGAAAACTGTATGGTCTTCGTTACACTGCTGGTAACCCATTTTGACCATTGCACGTTGAAATTGATCAAACCATACTCTTGGTGATTGTTTGAGTCCATACAAAGATTTCTTCTATCTACATACCTTTCCCACAGTCTTTATTGTACCAAATCTAAGTGGAATCTCCATACATACTTCCTCTTGTAGGTCTCCATGCAAAAATATATTTTTACATCTATTTGATATAATGTCCACCCGAAATTAGCAGCACATGAGATAAGCATTTTTATAGTGCTCATCTTAGCTACTCATGCAAAAGTCTCATCATAGTCTATTCCATATGTTTGACTATAACTTTTTGCCACTAACCTTGCTTTGTATATAACAACTTCTCCTTCGAAATTTTGTTTCATATTGAATACTCACTGACATCCTACAGCTTTTTTCCATTTGGAAGCTGATCAAGTTCTCACATTTTATTCTTCTCTGGTGCTTTCATCTCCTCATGCATTGCTCCAAGCCACTTCGGATCTCGTTTAGCTTCTTGCCAATTATTTGATATGTGTACTGACTATAGTGATGCAATAAATGACTTGTATGCAGGTGGAACAGATACATATGAAACATAATTAGATATATCATTCTCAAAACCATATCTAATTGGAGGTTTCCCTGCATTAGCTCTACGTTCTCCATTAATGGCAATAGGTAAGGAATCATTATCATCCAATGATGTGGATGAACCATTAAAAGGTTGTATAGAGTCATTACATTTTGGTGACATTGATGAACCGTCATTACATTTTGGTGACATTAGAGGGTTATTTAATGCTTGGGATTATCTCACCATCACCTAACTCATCTTTCTCCCCCTTAGCACCGTCCTTATTTCTCCTGCTATATACCTTCAATTGAGGCTCATCCTTTTTTCCATCTTTGTTACTCCAAATTATAGAACACGGATTCACTCCTATAATAATATTTCTAGCACATTTATCATTGACAATATCTTCATTTTTTTGTCGTATATCAGGTGTAAACCCTGCACATTTGAGTTAAGGAAAACCGAGAAAAGAACCGGTCAAACCGAATAAGAAAACCAAACCGGTTTACATTTGGAAATAACCAATATGAAAATTTAGAAATTTCGGTTGATCCAAAGGATTTATTAAACATTGGAAAAGGAACTTAAGACAAACTAGAAAACAAAAACCAAATTGGTTCAGGTGAACTAGATTCCATAAGAACTTCAAAGTTAAGCGTGTATACTTGAGAGTAGTGTGAGGATGGGAATAAATACCAATAATTTAATATATATTTAATTATTGGAATAAATACCAATAATTTAATACCAAAATTAAATTATTGGAATTAATACCGAAATTAAATTATTGGAATTAATATCGAAATTAAATTATTGGAATTAATACCAATAATTTATGGCAATATTAATAGTAATAAATCTCGCCCATTTAATACACGGGTTTTACAACTATATAAAGAGGTCATCCCCATTTCATTCTCCTCACACCTGAACACTTTCTCTCTCTCTCTCTCTCTACTGCTCCATTTCCCGGTAAAGCTCGAACCAGAGCTTCAACTTGAACAAAGGTCGGGCTCTTTAGAACCGGAGAGAAGACAGCTTTCTGATAGCAAACTCCAGTCAATCTGAGAATCGTTGGAAAAGCGTCGACATGATAAAATAGTGAAGCAACTTCGGTGGACCGAAGCTGCCCTATTTCGGCCAAGCTGAAATCGGCCATTTCAAGCCCTCCTCAGGCCAAACCAAACCCTCCCAACACTTCCTTAGCCTTTACACGGCCGAATTAGGACCGAAAGGTAAGCCAATTCGGCTCCCCTTTATAATTTTCAATCGGTGCTAGAGAGAGAGTCGATCAAATTTCAATGACAAAATTCTAATCTAATTTCGCATCAATTGATACAATACTTGATTTTAGGATGAACCTCAGGACGAGACCTATCTGCCCAGATCGAAAGCTCGGACTGTCGTGCCTTCACCGGTGAGTAATCGAAGCTTTCTCTCTATACGGGACTCAATTTGAGGAAAAACCGACATTAGGGACTTAAAGTTAATGAGAAATAACTTTAGGGACCTAATTGCAAATAACTAAAAGTTTGGGTTTTCTCATTCATTAATGAATGAAGGCTGTTATGCCAAGTAATAATGAACAAGGTTGTTCATATCGTGTAGGAACGTTAAATACCAGGAACGCCAGCAAGGACAACCTCGCGTGAATACAAAGAAACAGTCTAGTGGAATTTACGGCATTAACGGGTGAGTGAGTTTACTAACATCATACCCGGTTGGGATGATGGGCACAACTTAAAGTTAAAAACCACTTACCAGTTGTGAGTGGGTTATTCACACCATACCCAGTTGGGATGATGAGCACAGTTTAAAATTAAAAACCACTTACCGGTTGTGAGTGGGTTTACTGACATCATACCCGGTTGGGATGATAGGCACAACTTAAAGTTAAAAACCACTTACCGGTTGTGAGTGGGTTATTCACACCATACCCAGTTGGGATGATGAGCACAGTTTAAAGTTAAAAACTACTTACTGGTTGTGAGTGGGTTTACTAACATCATACCCAGTTGGGATGATGAGCGCAACTTAAAGATAAAAACCACTTACCGGTTGTGAGTGGAAATTTTATATCATACCCAGTAAGGGATGATAAGTACCTCGGTATAAAAACCCACTATTTAGTGGTATTTTAATCATCACTTAGAGAAAGTGATGTGAAAATTATGTGAAAAAAAACTACTTACCGGTTGTAAGTAGATCATACCCGGTTGGTATGATGAGACTTCCTCAAAGGAAGTTGAAAACCCGTTCATCGGTTATGAATGGAGATGTCCTTATACCGGTTGGTATAATTGACAGTGAAAATCTATTTTGTCGGAAGTGTTCTCCCCTGACTGTGTGTCAATGCTTAAACTATTTGGGAGACCTTCTCAACGGGAGCTCGAATAGCTCTGATAGGCCAAGGGCCTCGGTTTTGGAACTTGGGGGCTAAATGCCCGATTTTGAAAATCTCATACAGTGGGCCCAAGGCTAGTTGGCACGAGCAGGAGCTCATAAACGAACATGATATATGTGCCATAAAACTTAATAAGTGAATTGTTTGGCCATGGTACCAAGATAGGACCGACATCCTCAGTCAACTAGCGACAATGCGACATGACAGGTCGACGGACTAGTCAAGACAAACAGCTGCGGGAGTTGAGAGTCTGGGCCGTTGGACTAGTGGCACCACAGATTACATGGCAATATAAGAAAACATTGTTTGTGCATGCACTGTGAGTACGGGATCATCAAGATGCCCATGAGGGGTTGTGATGAGTCCTAAGAGCACTGGACGACCTGGTGGCTATAAGGGCAGTTCGTCGTTCCAGGTGTTTGTGCGAAATCTGGAGTAGCACGAAGCGCATGAGACCGGGGTGGGGACAGGATGAGGTCTCTGTCCTCATACAGATATGAAGAAGTAATTTCAGGATTGTGGGTAGGATGTCACGTACATCCACTCATTCCCAAGGTAGAAGTGGCCGTACTTCTATCCGGGTGGCAGGAAAAGTCGCTCCAAAGCCACTAGTGGGTTCAGTAGTGATACTGATTTGCGAATGTGTGTAACCTTCATGATGAAGGATGTGTGTTGGGTGATGACACACCGTGGTAACTAGGAAATAATGGAAAAATCCAAATTTTTAAATGATGGGATTTTTTGAAAACAAAGGAGTCTGGCACACTCCATATAAATGTTTTTCTTAAAAGTCAAAATCTTTTAAAAACCAATTCACTGAGTAGTCGTACTCACCCCCTCCCTTATATCCCTTTCAGGAAATCCTGGAAAGCCTCCCCTTAAAGACCATCAACTAAGATACCTGTAAGACAGGTATATAAAGTTTTAAATTTCATACAGTTTTGATTATGCTATTCCAGGAAAAAGGTGCAAGTTAAAGGACGCCTTACTCTTTACAGTTTACAATAAGGGGAAACCCTTTAATAAACCGGGAGAGTGACAGTTTGATCACGAGGATCCGACCAAATCGGGTTGGGGCGTGATATCAGAAATTGACAAGTCTTGTAATATGGATGCAGACTGCATTGATTCCTTATGAAATGGTTCATTCTCATGAAAAGTCACATCCATACTCACCAAAAGTTTTTTATCACTTGGACTCCAACACTTTATCCCTTTTGAGTACTAGAATAACCCACATAAATACATTTCAATGCACGAGGATCAAGCTTGCTTATTGAAGAACGATGATCTCTCACAAAACATATACATCCAAACACACAATGATGGACTATGTATGTGTTTTTTCCCATCAATACTTCACAAGGTGATCTAAAGTTCAACACTTGCGAGGGAATTCGATTAATCAAATAAGCTACTGTTAGTAAAGCTTCATTCCATAAATACTTTGGTACATTCATCTTGAAGAGAAGAGAATGAGCAAATTCCAACAGATGACGATTTTTCCCCTCTACAACACCATTTTGTTGCGGGGGGGGTATCTGCACATGTAGTCTAATGAATAATTCCCTTACTAGATAGATAAGACAAAAATTCTCGATTCACATACTCAGTGCCATTATCTATTCTAAGAGTACAAACTTTGGCATTAAATTGAGTTTGAACAAGAGCTAGAAAATCCATGAAACATAATAGTGCTTCTCCTTTGTGATTCATCAAATATAACCATGTCATCTGAGAGTGACAATGAATAAAGGTGATAAACCATCTGAATCTACTAGTAGAGGTAATCGGACATGGCCCCCAAACATCCGAGTGAATCAATAAAAATTGCTCCATACTTCTTAATCTAGTATAATTATAACTTATTTTTGTGTGTTTTCCAAACTCACAAGCATCACAAACAAGTTTATTGTGTTCTACTTTACTCATCAGCTCTGGTCTCAACCTTTTAAGACTCTTAAAAGATAGATGTCCCAACTGATAATTCTCTAACATTGCTTCATCTTCTTTTTTACTATTCACTACAACACTCAAACTTTTATCCATAACTCTTCTATTTAGATACTACAATCCTCCACGCTTACTGTCAGTTCCAAGTATTTTCTTAGTGTTTCTCTCTCGAAAGATACAAGTGTCCCCATAAAAAATTACTTGACAATTCAATTTCTTCACATTCAAAGTTGTCTCATGCTCCCCCAATCCTTCAGATCTGCTAAAACTTAAAAATACCAAAAAAAACCCTAGCTTTAATACCATATCGAATATTGGAAAATAGAATCTACTTCTAGTAAATTATATTAATAATATATATATATAGTGTATATTTGTACTATTTACAAATATATCCCTAACTTATTAATATTGCACAATTATATGCAAAGGCCTTATTAGTGATATTCCTGATTTTTCCAACCATCCCAAAACTCCTTTTTGTTCCCAAAATTTCCTTTTAAAAATACGGGCTCTCATACCACTAAAAGTTGTCACACCCTAGCCCGATCTCCCGGGTCAGGTGAGCATGATTACAACCCACCACATCCTCCTAACACTACTAAGGTGGGTACCTTTACTGTAAACCCCGTCCTCTCGAACTAAGGAACCCGAAAAGGGAACTAAAAACTTTTAAGAGTAAACCAAGAAATTTAGTGAACTGAAAATGATAAATAAGGGTCGAAACTAGAAAGGATCCATGAAAAGATTTGAGGTGAAAATCGGACCGGTTCAAGGGGAACCAAACTCAAACCGGATTGAACCAAGTTAAACCATGAAGAACTGATTTAATAATTCATTTTTCTAGGTGGCTTAAAAATATCAATTGGGAAATTGAAGCCCCCATTAGATAGAAAATGAATTTAGAAATTTTTATTTTGGGAAAACTGGTCGAATCGAACCTGAACTGGTCGATTTTCATTTTCGGGTCACCGAACCCAATCGAACCGGACCGGTCAATGGACCGCTGCCAGGCTAGCGCCCAGTCAATAGGTGCCACCAATCAGTGTGCATCACATGGCAAAGCACACCCCATTAGCCACTCAATCAGCACCTAGAAGCGTTGGCTAATTAGAGGGGTGACATGTGTCATCAATCAATGGTCAGATGAGAGAACTCCATGTCAATGACGACCGACCAATAAGAGAGTGACACGTGTCCCCGATCAACAATCAATGTTAGAAAGGCCCTATTAGAAAGGCCCTATCAGCAAGGCTGACCAATGAGGAGTTGACATGTGGCAAGGATGTCACGTTAGCATCCGACAAGGATGTTGGAGAAATGACCAACAAATCAAAGGTCGACATGTGGCATACCATGTCGGATGGCTTCAACCAATCAGAGACTAATACGTGGCAGTGGCACTATGCATTAGGTAGGAAACGTGACTTATTAAATCAGCCAATCAGAGGACGCCATGTGTAGCCAATGGGAGGCTGCCATGTGTTCGGTCAACAGGTCAATGACTAACTTGGCTGCTAAGTAGGAAGCCGCATCAGCAAAACTAACCAATCACGAAGTGCTACGTGGTAAGTCCACACGTGCAAAGCTCACAAGCGCGGAACAATGTCGTCTCCTTCCTTCAGATGATAGCACTATTCATGGAAGGATTCTACCTTCATTTCCAGCAAGTGAATATTCCCTTCGACAATGGTGATTTTCGGAGAGGATAGACTCGACCAATTTGGAAACCAGTAGAGCCAAGGGTCCCCAAGCTCCCTATATAAAGAGCTCTCCTCTATTCATCCTCCTCATCCTTCAAACACTTGAAGAAGAAGAAGAAGTGCTCGATTTCCCGATGAAGCTCAAACTAGAGCTTTGACTTGGGCACTTCTCTGCACCTTAGAAGGCGAATTTGGGTCCTATAGATTCTAGAGGAAGTCAACTACCTAATGACGTCCTCCATTCAGCTTGAGGACCACCGGAGAAGAGTTGATGGGTCAAAACAGTGAAGCTGCTCCATAGGACTCGAAGCTACCCTGTTCTGCCCAGTCCCAATTCGGCCATCCCCAACCTCCTGCGGCTGAACCAAGCTCTCCTCAAATCTCTCCATCCTACTCTCAACCTCTCGAATTACCCACGTAAGTCAATTTGACCTTCCCTCATTGGAATAGCATAGTTCTAGAGAGAGAAAATACTCGGTTTCACTGACCAAATTTCTATTGCTCAAGATGAGAATTGGAGCTTCTCTTGATCCTCGAAGGACCCCCTGGACAAGAGTTGTTATCTAAAATCAAAAGCTTCAATCATTGTAGCTTTGTCGGTAAGCTTCCAAAGATTTCTCTCTCTACTTCTAATTTTCCAATGAAGCTCCATTTAAGCTTGTTTCGGACCCAAAAATGGTGATTCAAAGCTTGGTTAGATCATAAGGGAGTGAGGAAATCGGTTAGCACCATGATAGGGAACAATTAACACAAATTGAAGGGTCAATTTGATAAAATCAACTTCGGGACAAAGGAAAGGATGAATTGGTAGAACTTTTTGGGGAAATTTTGGGAAATTCAAAAATTAAGGGATGTATGTGCATTTTTTCTAAAAATTGAAGGTCAATTGGCAACTTAGAGGAACCTGGAGGACCAATTGGTCATTTTTAGAAAAAATTGAGGCTAATTGGTCTTTTTTGGAGAAATTGGGGCCAATTGATCATTTTTTTGAAAAATTGGGGGCAATTGGTCATTTTTTAGAAAATTGGGGACCATTTGGAAATTTTGGAGAAGTTAAGTTCAAATTGGTAATTTTTGAAAAATTAAGACCCAAGAGGGATATTGGAAATCCTAGGGACTTAATTAAAAACTCATTTAAAAAATAGTTTTGATAGCTGGAAGTAGTTACTGATACTATAAGAAACAATTTGAGAATGTTAACCAACCAACACTTGGTCTAAAAAAATGGACCAACGCCAATGCTCATGGGTTAATGGCTCACTAGAGTAAAACTACTCCCCCATATACCACCAACAACCATTATAATATGACTCTACCTCTCTCTGTAGATGACCATGATACCACCTCATGTCTTATACTATACATGAATAAAATGCAAAGTTAGTGTCAAGTTCCACCAACAAAAACTAATAATTTTCATAGAAAGCAAATTCAGGCTCTGTCCACCTCGCATGTAGACTCAACGTATCCGAGCACTGCCCACATCACATTTAAAAATTCTTTCATAATTCATAAAAAATAGTCAAATATTCATCTATTTTATAACAATACACCAGACTTTGCTCTCCTTTTATATAGTCTAGACATTAGTTCATCCTTTCCAAAAATACCATGCTCTACCCTTTCTTTTAATATGTTTGGATCTAGGTTCCATTTTTTAAAAGTATTGCTTTCTCAAAATTTATTCGAGCCTTAGCTTAATTTCATTAAAATTGATTTGAGTCTCAACCCACTTTTCAAAATCTATTTGGGACGTATCCCAAATGTGACCTCTATATTGAGTTCACATGCTTTCTTAAATGCTTTTATAAAACTATGCAACATAACATATTTTCTAATAACTATAAAGCACTAAAGTCAGTCCAATCGTATTCCACACAAGTAAATCTCACTCACCTGGGTTATGACCTTAGTCATGTGTCTTGTGTTTTCTAGAGAGTTCTTATCGTGTGTGGGGTTATGTTGACCAACAATGTGTGCCAAAGAATTATGTTCTTTGTAATGCCCTAATCCAATATTTCTAGTTGAACCAACATTACAACCATCGCACCCTCCCGACATTACAATAGTGGGATCCACACCACTATAGAACCGGTAGGTTGTAAGACACAAATTACACCTCATTTTAAATAAGAATTTAAAATATTTTCAAAATATTAGTATAAAAAAATTATCATTTCAATGTTCCCAACTCAAAAACATTTGCTACTACTTGGAAGATTACAACAATTTTCATTAATAGACTTTCACCTCAAAAACTTTGTTTCCTTTTTGAGCTTTCACTATATTCTCTTATTTGCACATGAAAGGGAGGAGGTATAAAGAGGGGTGAGCTGGGAAGTTTAATGAGTGGATCACTAACTTTATTACATCATGTTAACGATCACAACACCTACTAAAATATCATCATGGAGTATTAAAAAACTTATAATTTCTTTCTAATCTAAGACATGTATAATTTTCTCAATCATGTTTATTAGGAGAACGGATCACCATCCACACAAGCATTAGGGACCTAAAGTCAAAGATTATGAACTTTAGGGACCTAATTGCAATAAGATAAAAAGTTGGGGTCTAGTTGCAAATACTTAGAAATAAGAGGTCTTTCATGCCAAATCTGCCCTTATGAAAAGGCTCGAACCATGTAGGAATGGGTTAAACGAGAATATGTGTAGGGGAGCATAACAAGGGCTAGAAATCCGACTGGGATGAACACGTCACAGTAATCGGGTGAGTGGGATTTTCCAACATCATACCTAGTTTGGGTAATGAGCATATTTTTTACCTAAAAAACCACTTATGAGTGGGACTTTTTACGTCATACCTAATTGGGGTGATGTGCATCGTCTTTAAACTTTGAAAACCATTTTATAAAAATGATATCCCCTGACTATGTGAAACTGCTTAAAATTTTTTGGAGACTTTTCTAATAAGAGCTGGTACATTTCCAATAGGTCTGAGGCCTCAATTTTTGAACTTATGAACTAGTAGTTGTTGAGCCAAGACTAGGTCGATGAACCTATTAGGCTAGCAGCTATGGAGCCAAAGCCGAGAGTTAGGGCTGGTGGGCCAGTAGCACCAGATATAATGGATTAATATCCTAAGACTCATGTTTGTGCATATACTGTGATACAGAACCATCAAGATGCCCAGTTAGGGTAGTGTTGGTTCTAAGGGTTGTTGGACAACTAGGATGCGATAAGGGCAATTTTGTCGTCCAGTGAGTCATGAAGCTTAGAGTAGCTTCCTGTGCACTAAGACCGAGACAGGTCAGGAGAGGTCTCGTCCCACATAGCGGACACGAAGTATATTTGGGTCTGAGGGTTAGATGGTTAATGTCCACTTAGATTCTAGGTAGAAGTCAAGGAATTATATTGGATGGATGGTAAAGACGCTCAGATTTACAAGTGGGTACAGTCAGCGTAATTGCATATCATCGAAGGATCACCGTATGATCACCGTTGTTGGCAAGAGTAGACCGAGAGGGTTCTCTAGAAAAATATTTAGTTGTAGTTGGTCATGTGAGAGGTTGGGAGGGGTCCCAACCTCTCTTGCTCTATTTCTAGCCAACAAAGCAAGGTTACTATTTTGTTGGTTTGCCATCAGGAGAGAGAGCGTAGTGGCCGAGAAGCTGACTCTTGTACTAATACAAGGGTTGCTTATTTTTCAAGATTTCCTAGATCTGTTTTTAAATAATTGAAGTCTTATACTTTGGCTCTGCTTACTAGTTTTATTCATTCTTATTTACCCATTTTATTTTATCTGAAAATAAAAATCATTGCAATTTTCCAAATCACATTCTGGATTGTCCGAGCTTTTATATTTTAGCTATTTTACAAAAGGTGTTACCTTCACCTAACCTAGTCTAACTCCCCTACAGGTTTTAGTACGATGCTTCTTTAGTTACTTTCCGGTGAATTATCTTATTAAAAAATCCTAAAAAACTCTTAATATCTCAAAATTTTCAGGATCTCAATATACCGTTAACCAAGGTGTATGCATCACTATAGTACTTGATTGGATATTTTACTTTGGAAAATTTCAAGAGATGTGCCTTGATCATCCAAATTCATAGAATAATGTGATGCTATAACAACAACCTCACCCACGATACTCATAGTACTTATAGCACATTGAATGTTTGCTCTTAGTATTGGCTTGACTCACTATACCATTATCATGAAAGGTCTTCCCACTATTATTTTGTTATCCAGAGTATTGTAACTGCTCTTGGCAATACAGGCGTGTATTGGTACCCTTAATACGTTTCTTCTTGGACCCACGTAACCGGATGTCTCAATCATTACTTTTCCCGACTCTCTCGTATTGACTTTGTCTAGCGTTCAATTTCCTACACTATACTTATCACAATAACTAAGTGGGTGAATCGTCCCAAACTTTCCATCAATTCTCGGATATAAATGTCACAAAGTCCTCTCATGGGCTTGCAAACAGTGAAGAAAAGAGTAATAGTTTATTAAATTTGTTCTCATGCTAATTTACACCGTGCATGAGCACTCATGAACCTGGAATAACTTTTACTTCTTATTTATGAAATGTGGGGTATGTATTATTAATTAAACCTAGGCTTAAATTTACTCTATTTACATTTGATGGGAGACATGGATAATATTTTCTCCCACCCTTACTAACATTTACTTTCAATAAGAATTTTACCATAACTATATATATGATAGTTGGTATCTCTAACAAGACAAATGGATAATAATTTACTATAATTAAAACTTTTTTATTTTATATAAAATAGTAATTTTATATGCACTAAAATTAGTTTACGTGAATTAAATAATTTAGTATAATTATGTACAATATTAGCACATATTAATTTATAATATAGTAAATATTTTATATAAGTAAAAAATTATAATTTTAGGTATAATAATATTAATTTATGTACTTTAAATAATTTATTATAATTAAAATTTTTATTTTTATATATAGTAGTCATCCATTTATATAAATTAAATCATTTATAATAATTATATATAATATTATAATGTATGAATTTATATACAATAAATATTTTATATAATTAAAAAAATCCTAATTTATGTACAATATATTTTATATATAATAATATAATGCAAATGAAATCATTTAATATAATTAATTTTTAAATTTTTTTTATAAATTAGTCATTTTATATGCAGTAAAATCAATTTATATAAATTAAATAATTTATTATAATTATAAATGTTTCAACTTATAATATAATAAATTTTTTATAAATAAAAAATTATAATTTTATGTAAAATCTATTTTATTGATAAAAATATCAATTTATGTATATAAAATAATATACTCTGATTAAAATTTTTATTTTTAATTTTAACATGTTAAATAATTTATTATAAATATTAATTTTATGGAGTTACACATGCAAACAATCAAGTTTTAGTTTATTTATGCGTTAAGCCTTTATATTAAAGTATCCTATTGATAAAATCTAACAATTTAGAGCTCTAAATCATATTCCCTTAACAAATTTTAAAATATGGTAGGTTAGAGCATAATATATCAATTTCAGATTATTACCATATTATTGTCATAATATGGAAACAAGTGATGCTCTAATTTGAAATCTACTTGAGAAGGTTAAGGTTGCCCCGTCACACTACTTACATTTGAAATTTACTTCACTAGACTAAAGTTGAACACTAATATAGAGCCTCATGGATAGTGTCCAAAAGGAATATTAAAAGGTGTGGTCAGGAGAGTTTTTTTTGCCTGTCAATAGTCCAACGGTTAAATTTAAATTTAAATACAAGATTAAATGAACAAGTATTTTTAAATATAATTTCATGTTTAACTGAACCTGATATCGAACTGATACAAACCCAAACATGCTTAAAATTGGATCAATATAATGGTAGTCGAATCCAATATGAGTATGGTTAAACTAGAATTTAGAACTCGAATTTATATATAAACTAATATAAATACGGTTAAAATAAAAATATATATTTTTTTAAAAATTTATTCCAAAATTTCTCAACTATATTAAATTGATTATTAGTCTCCTAATTGATACAAACTAAACAAATGTTTACTGATTATAATATTAGGTAATTGAATTTAAGGAAATTATATTATAGAAAAGTTTAAAAAAATACTAACTAATAATTTTTTTCATTCAAGTTGTCAACTATATAAAAAAAAGCATTTGTGGTAGATAATAAAAATGCATTACCTTTTTAGCGAACATAAAACTCTGACCAAAATAAGATAACATACAAAAATTCTGAATAATTGGAAGAAAAAAAATCATTTCATCATAAATTTCTCATATAAAAATAGGTAATCCTAAACTTGAGAAATCAAAATTGATCCAAATATAAATGTTAGTGAATATATCAAGAAACTTAAAATTCATGAGATTTATATGAATGATTCAACCTGCCACATAAGCACAAGAAGTTCTAATTCAGTTTTACAATTAAATAGAAGTAGCCAATTCATCTTACCAAAGATGAATATGTAGTATTAATCCCCCAACATCTTTAGAGGGCAAATGAAATAATTCATTTCAATCAATAAAATCTTCCATCTTTATATCAATGTTATAAGATCCAATTGATTTCAACAAGTTGAAAAAAGAATCATCTGTACAATATAAGCTCATCATAACATTGTAGAACTTGCTCTTTCGGCGAAAAAAAGAAAATGATGATGATGAGACAACTTTCATATATACTCTCACCGGAAATTCTACTGGAAATGGAGCATCTCACTCCACAGCTTCTCTCTTATCATGCTTTCCTTCGTACCCTCTTCCAGATTCACATTCACAGGCTGACACTGAGATGTGGCTTCAACTTCCGGACTATAGAGGCCTGTCAAATAAGGGTGCTGCAGTGCCTCGAGTACAGTGATCCTCTTGTCTGGATTGAACACGAGCATCTTCTCCAGTAAGTCCAATGCAAGAGGATCAACCGATGGTAAGAAGGCTGAGAGTGGAATTGCTCTGATATATGGCAAGGAATGGATGAATTGTCTACTCCTTAAGCTCTGAATTAATGCTATATCAGCTTCGGCTGGTTTTCCAAGCACACTGATTATAAGCTTAAGTTGATCCATAGAATTCACTCCAGGAAAGATAGGCTTCCGACCGAGAATCTCTGCGAAGATGCAACCCACAGACCATACATCAATTGCAGGCCCATAGTTGTAGGAACAGAGGAGGAGCTCCGGTGCACGGTACCACCGGGTGACAACATACTCCGTCATGAACTCATACTCATCCCGTGCAGTAGTCCTTGCCAACCCAAAATCGCATATCTTCAAATCACAATTTCTGTTGACGAGGATGTTTGCAGGTTTTAGATCCCGGTGTAGAATGTTAGCAGAGTGCAGGTACTTGAGGCCACAGAGTATCTACAATAGATAAATATATGAAACAAATCATGAGATTGAACTCATATCTTTGTTATGCACAAACTTAATTAATATATGAAAAATACCTGGAAGATGAAGTACTGAATCTGGTGCTTTGAAAGTGGTTGCCCCGATGAGATAATGTCAAGCATATCAGTTTCCATTAGGTCGTATACCAGGTAGACGTCCTTGAAGTTGGTCTTCTTGGTGGGCAGCATCACTTTCTTGAGGGAGATAACATTATCATGCCTCATTTGCCGGAGGATCATGATCTCCCTTAGGGTCCTCACTGCAGTACATGAACCACTAAACAGGTTGGAGATCTTTTTGATGGCAACTTCCTCACCAGTCTTCTGGTCATACGCAGAGCAGACAACACCATAGGAGCCTCTGCCGACCGGCTTGATGGGGATGTAGCTGTCGTCTATCTCGAATATAGTCTTCCATATCTCGTAGTAGTTCTTCCCTTTCTGTTCAAAACCTTTAGGAGGCACAATAAAGTGGACAAGAGATGCCATCTATTCACAGAGTCTATTGCCCTAACAAGACAAAAAATGCTCTTGACATCAGCAAACCATAAAATTCGATGCAAATAATCATCAAACATCATTAATTCCAACATAACATATTTGTCATGAAAACCCATAAAATCTGGAAATATATACACGTTGAACCAAGATGATTTCAGCCCCACCGACAGCCAGAATATAAAATCAATAAAGAAATACAGGAAATCAAATTTCAATGAAAAGAAGAAGAGAAAGACGGAACCTGATTGTTGAGAAAGGGCTTCTGGCAATATTGTCTTGAAGAGTATGAACAGTGAGCAAAAGGGGAGAGGATTATTGATTGCTCTTGAAGTAGCTGGCTGCCAATTTGAAATATCAACGGACTATGATCTGTATTTATATGAAATACCATATTACAAATATATATTTTGAATATTGATTTAGGAAATTATTTAATCGGACATGATAATTGTTTTAATGGCTAAAAGAATTAGGTAAGTTCATTTAATCCAAAAAAAGAGCAGATGCATACTTGGTCAGCTAATTCTGCACAGTCGATTACATCAAACTAAATGGATAAAACAAAGTATTGATATTCTTACCTCTTGCTTATTCATCGTCTCTATGCCCCACCGAGTGATAACAAGGAATATGCAACAGCTTCTCAATGGCAACAGTTTGTCAATCAATCCGTAATCTTATCCTTTACAATTTCCCCCTTGGTTGGCTTGAATGAGCCCATGGAGACGAAGACAACCGAGAACGTGCTAAGGATGGAGGCGGAAGCACGATAAGTGTTTGTTAATAAGAACAATCGAGGAAAAGAAACACCTAGGAAGGGGAAGCATTACCTCGATTTTGAAGAGCTTCCCTTCATCCAATACTTTAAACAGGACAAATCCCGCAGGCGTCTCAAACAACACGATCATCCTGTCCTGTCACGTCCTTCAGAAGAAAAAAAACACACTCTAAGTGAAACAAAGCAATCAGAATGAATACCAACTGCTTACTCATTCAATCGATTATACATGAAATTTATATTCAACAGTTGCCCTAAATAACAGTAAACTTTCATGAGAATTAGGTACCTCTGCCGCAGGAAAGAAGAAGCCGACACCGAGAAGAAACTCTGCAGATAAAAGGTGCGGCTCCTCTGGGTGGAGTTCCCAAGCAATTGCGCTCAGGGGAAGACAACGAAGGAATAGGGTTTAAGGAGTTTGATAAACAATTTATATTATATTATATTTTTCACTTTTAAATGTCAGGTCAGGTGGGGTTGCTTGAGCAAGTGCAATGGGCCGGCCGGTACCGGGCCTCCAAGATGCTTAGAGTGAGCACTTCTCTACCTTGCTGGAATTTATCCATTAGGAAAATTCGGGCTTGAGCAAGTGCAATGGTGTGAGTGTCATGGTGTACAATGACTTTTTTTTTCTTACTCTAGTACAAGTACAGAATGGAAAAGCTTTTTGACAAAATTATTAAAAAGATAAATTGTAGAATTTATGATAAATTAATTTATTATATTAAAATATATTTTAAATTATATAAAAAATTTAAATATATAAGTGAACTACTCAATCATTCTAAATATTTGAATATCATATTACAAAAATACTTGAACGGGTTGGTTACATGTATACCTGGACTCAACCCGGTGTTAGGGTCTAAAAATTTAGCACGACCTTAGTAATTGGATTCAATTAAATAACAATGAATCCGACGGTCAACTTGGCCGAGTCTAATGGAACTCGGATGTGTACTTGAACTTGTGGATGAGCTCCGGGAGACGTTCGAATTTTTCCACACCAACCACCACGGGAGGATAACGACGGAGGAGCTTCTCCGGTATTCACAATGGGGATGGGGGATGAGCAATGTAGGCTAGAGGATTGCCGGCGTATGGTACAAGTCGTGGACACCAATGGTGATGACATGGAGATTCAGATATGATAAATGATCTAAATATCGTAACTTTTTTTTTTTTGCACAATATCTAAATATCGTATCAGTGCTACTGAATAAGGACGTCAAATGCTCGGGTTTTGACGGATCCGTGTCCGGGCCCGAGTCGGGTCCTTCAAAAAAGAACCCGAGTCGGGTCCTCATCCCACTCCCCAGCTAGCATGTTCTGTCATTTGCATTGACATTCTTCACAAACCAACGTCCAAAGACAAAATCTCATTTATGTGCAATGGCTTAGCCCGATACAATGAGTTTTGTGGGAGAGGTAGTCAAAGTGTATATACAATGTGGAGTTCAATATTGGGCCTTCATCTTGGAAAGATATGCTATCTGCATGGAATTATAATCCTATAGATCCATGCATTAGCCTATAGGATACTATCCCCTTTAGTCAAATTTAAACCGGTAGTACTACTCTTAGTTCGTTACAGTGAGCTGTAGTGCAGCTGCATGATCTATCTTAACTCGAGTATAAGAATGGAATAGATCAGTCTGTTCAGGATGCTTTATCACTATCACATGTCCAGTGTGAATCTCTAAGTAAATTGTTTGCCCATTTGGTTTATATCTCTGCTCTAGTTACTATGTACAATTAGAAAGACCTTCAAAAGAAATTATGACTGACTTCTTTTCATGTATTCTATGAATAAACTCATTATTTTGTCCTTCTAGGCTTCAAATGTAAAAAATGATGAAGATGATACTTTACATTTTGTTCATACTAATGGTACTTTGAACAATTCTTCTGCAGCAATGTATAGGCAGAGTGAAGGTACTCTGGCTTGGTGCATTCTTTTCAACTCTTAACTTGTTTATCAATCCAATATCTCCCTTACTGATCCAATTGGTTTCCTTTCCATTTTCTGCCATGGTCTAGGGTCAATAAACTAATTGACATTTCAAACTGATGTGACATATCTATACATATGAGTGTAATATAGGTCTCTGGACATAGCAGTATGCCAATGAGATAACTCTAAAAATCCCTTCATGTGGCATATAACAGCTGCAAAATTGATAGAACATAATGCCAGTCTTCACAAAATATGAAAGCTTTACCAGATAGATTTATATTCTATAGGGAATAGCCATAAAATGCACTTATCTTCACCTATGAAGCAAAATTGTGTAATAACAGCCTATATAGCAAAAAGGAGACTCCAATATGCATATGGTGTTATTTGGTACTTTAAACCCCTCATTTCAACCAACCTATAACCTAGCCTTGAGATTCCTACTTTGTGGAATGGGTGCAAAAATATCTCTAACTGCATTCTCCAAATCTTCTTTGGTCAATTTATATTATTAGCCATTTACATAATTTTTTTATTGCTGTAATTATTCTAGAAAAAAAAACTGACTGTTTTACTTGAAAAATGTAAAATTGAGGTATAGGTTATGTTATAGTGACTATGTTAATTAAAATATATTAAAAAAATTATTTAAACAAGTTTTAAATTTTTAACATTTTTAATATTAATAGTATAATATTTATATTTTAAATATATAATAAAATTAACTCTTACTATTATATATTGATAAGGTGGTTACCAGCAACTACAGTGTATATATATAAGATTAATATATATAGAAATAATTTAATAGATTATGTTATGCAGAAATTGTGCAAAAAAAAAGTGAATCTAAATATACTTAGGGTTTTGCCGGGATTTTGGAATGGGCCTTTCTTTTTTATTTCAGAACTCCTATCTCCTACTACAGTTCTACCGCCATTAGTCACTCTCTTGCTGCTCGACCGGACTTTATCCGGCGTCTGGAGCTCTCCTCTGATTGAACGTCGGTGTCCAGTGCTTAATTGCTACTTTATTCAATTTCTGCGTAACATAGTTTCTTCCTGTCCCCCGTCTCGGTATTGCAAGCTAGAGCAGCAGGAGGAATCGGAGGTGGTGGTGGCGGCGGCGTAGTCCAGCAGCAGAGGCGGAATAGCAGGCAGAATTTGTTCTCTCCAGCGTCATATGGATGGTGGTGGTCATTTGATTCTTCGCTTCTAAATTATTCTCCTCGAAGAAGCTTAGTGTCCCTATCCTTATGTCCAATCTCTTCCAGAAGGGCGAATCACTGGTTAGCTCACTCTTATTTCATCTCTGTTTTGCTTACAATGCTTCGATTATGCGGTTCGTTTTACCGATTTCACCATTGATGCTAGATTACGCTGCATTGGGTGATGGATCTTAACTTGGAAAGATTGCCCCTCACAAATGCTTTAGCATCTATTATGCTAATTTCATCTTGCTTGCGCAGATAAGGAGGCAAACTGGAAGAACTCTGCTTATCTCGTCTCTCACGGTCTCCGTGGCTTCCCAGCCTCCATTTTTCGGGGGCATCTGTCGCCAATTTCATGATTCATCTCCTCCTATGCCTCCTGATTATCCCAATCCTCCAATCCTACCTTCGAAGAACCATATTTATGTGGTGTTCTTCTGCAGTCTCATCCGTGTCTTCCTCACCTGTGGTCGATTCTCCCGAGCTATGGATGCCTTTCTGTCCATGCAAAGTTTTGGTTTCGTACCCCCTCTCCCCTATTGGAACCAGCTCCTCTCCCAATTCAACGCTTCTGGACTGGTCTCTCAGACAAGCTTCATCTACACCAGAATGCTTATGTGCGGTATTTCGCCGAACACCTGCACTCATAATATATTGGTTCATTCTTTCTGCAAAGTCAACAGTCTTGATCTGGCGCTAGATTTCCTTAGGAGAAATCGTGGGAAAGTTGATGTAGTGACATACAATACCATCATCTGGGGATTCTGTAAGCAAGGGTTGCCTCACAAAGGATTTGGTCTCTGCTCTTCAATGGTGAAGAACGGTCTCTTTGTTGATAATTTCACTTGTAATATTTTAATCAAAGGATTCTGCCAAATTGGGATGTTAGACTATGCAGAAAGCATTATAGAGGATTTTTCTTATGGGGGTGTTAATCAGGATGTGATGGGTCAAAACACTTTGATTGATGCATACTGTAAGGTCAGTAACATGAATCGTGCCTTACAGTTAGTGGAAGATATGAGAAGGCTCCAATTGTCCCCTGATATCATAACTTATAACACTTTGATCAGTGGGTTCTGTAGGAAAGGTGACCTTTTTAGTGCCAACAAAATTGTTGAGGAACGGTTGGCAACTACTGGGGTAGTGGAACCAAATCTCATCACTTATACCACCCTTATTAGTGGCTATAGCAAATTTATAGGACTTAATGAGTCACTCTCCTTATATGAAAAATTGGTAAGGGATGGTCATAATCCTGATATGATTACTTACAGTTCAATAATTTATTGTCTCTGCAAACATGGGAAGTTGACGGAGGCAGTCATGCTACTAGGTGAGATGGAGAAGATGGGCCTATGTCCCAATCATTTTGTATACACGACTCTTTGTCACTTCAGTTTGGTGAAGAAAAGGTACGGGAATGCCCTTGGTTTAATAAGTCAAATGGTAGTTCGAGGAATTATCTTTGATGTGGTTGTATATACCGCCTTGATGGATGGGATGTTCAAGCTAGGTAAGACAAGTGAGGCAGAGGAAATGTTGAACAATTTGTTGTGTGAGAATTTAGTCCCGAATAGTATCACTTACTCCTCATTGATCAATGCCTATTGCAAGTCAGGGGATATGAAATATGCTCAGTTTATCCTTGAAAAGATGGAACAAGAAGAGATGGCACCAAATGCCATTACTTATTCATGTATTATCAATGGCTATGTTAAGAAATGTATGCTTGATGATGCCGTGAAAATTATGCGGAAGATGAGACAATTAAGAATATTCCCATGTGTATACATCTACACGACACTAATCAATGGATTTCTCAAAGCAGATAAACGAGAGGCTGCTTTTGATCTTTATCGTGAGATGAGATCACTTAATATTGAAGAGAATGGGTTCTTACTCGATGCTTTTGTGAATGATTTCAAAAGGGCCAACAAAATGGAGGAAGCTAAAGGCCTTGTTGAAGATATGAAATCTCGTGGTGTATTGCTCGACCGTGTAAATTACACTTCTCTGATGGATGGTTTCTTCAAAGTGGGAAAGGAATCAGATGCTCTTAAGGTTGCTCAAGAAATGATGCAGAAAGAAGAGGCTGGATTTGACATTGTGGCATACAATGCATTAATTAACGGTCTTTCAAGGCTTGGGAAATGTGAAGAGCAATCTGTTATTGCCGGAGTGAGTGAGTTGGGTTTGTCTCCAGACACGACTACTTACAACACAATGATTGATGCATATTGCAGGGAGAATAATATGGATTGTGCACTTAGACTATGGAATGAGATGGATCTCTATGACACAAGACCCAACTTAATCACATTTAACATATTACTAAATGGCCTATCACAGGCAGGTTCATTTGAGAAAGTGAATGATGTATTGAATAAAATGTCGAAACTGGGTTTGCGCCCTACAACAACTATTCATAAGGCTATTCTCAATTTATCTTCGAAGTGTAGAAAGGCTGATATAATCCTACAGATGCATAATAAAATTGTTGATATGGGACTTGAACTCAACCTGGAAGTTTACAATTCTCTCATAAGTACCTTAAGCAGGCTTGGCATGACAAGGAGAGCCACTTCAGTGTTGGCTGATATGCAGGATAGAGGAACTCCACCAAGTATTACTACATATAATTCTGTTTTGCATGGTTACTGCATCAGCAACCATTTGAGAAGGGCCTTCACTTTGTATTCTGAAATGTTGTCTAAAGGAGTTGGCCCCAATGTTTCCACATACAACATTCTTATTTGGGGTCTATGTTCTGCTGGTTTGATGGGAAAAGCTGAAGAGCTATTCCATGAAATGAATGAGAGAAGCATATTTCCTGATGCTATCACCTATAATACCTTAGTTTCTGGGCATGGAAAACTTGGACACAAGAAGGAATATCTAAAATACTACTGTGAGATGATAGCTAAAGGCTTTGTACCCAACACAGGCACATACAACATCCTTATAAGTGATTTGTGCAAAGGAGGAAAAATGGCTCAGGCAAAAGAACTTATGAATGAGATGTGTACTCGAGGGGTAAGCTTGAACTCTTCGACCTATGATATACTTATTTGTGGCTGGTGCAAGCTATCGAGACATCCAGAGATTGACAAAATATCGAGAAGGTCATACAGATTAGAGGCCAAGCTTTTACTGTCAGATATGATAGAAATAGGATTTGTGCCATCTAAAAGCACTCTTTCTATGGTCAGTTCCACATTTTCCAAAGCAGGGAAGAAATTTGATGCTGAGATATACTTAAAAGAACTGTTCCTCACAAAGAAAAGTTGCTAAGGTCATTTTTGGTGCATTTTTTTAGTCTCAGGATGTTAGTAAATGTCAAATTATCCTAGCTCCCAAGAATTTATACAAGATGAAGGTATCAACCCCTAGAGGTACGCTTCCTATAAATTAAATCTTGAGTGTTCCAGATGTGCAATTTTTGGTATAGTAGTTTCATTACTTTATGAAGGTATAGATAGTTAACATTGTAAAAGGCCCACGTGTAAGTTTCTTCAAGTGTAGCTGGACATTTGTGACGAAGAGTTGGGAGCATGGAACAAGTACACTTTTTTTGCACTGTATTTTTGCCCTGTAAAATAAGCACACTTGAATATTTCTCATTTAACTAGTAGATGATGCATTGAGTGAGAATCTATGCAAATTTATATAGATGCATGAAATGTATTTGGAGGACTGCTTTCGACTTTTGTTTGTGAGGTTTCAATTTTCTACAATTCTCATTTACCTAGTAGATGATATTTCTGCTATTTGTTTCCAGAGTGTCCTAGTACTGTTCATGGTATTTCAAGTATTAGAATAAATGACTTTTTTCTGTATTTCAGTGAGAATTTAAAGTGGTGGAAGATGAAAAGCACAGGCCAAAATATGAGGCTTTACATGACTCTGAGCAAAAAATTCAATCCTTTTCAGCTCGAAGCAGGGGTTATCTATGCCAAAAGGTCTCACTCACTTTTCTATGCATAATAATTCATTCCTTTTTACCTTCATCTAAAGGTGCAAGTGATCAAGGATATTATATTGTTTGTTTCAAGAAAGATAATGCTAAGTTTACTTCATTTATCATCCTACAATGCTGGCTTCCAATGGATGATTGCATGTATTAAAGAATATGACGGTCTTCTCTATTGAGTGGAATACATTTCTGGTTGTATATGCACCCAAAGGTGGGAATTCTTCATGTTTAATTTTCTCTTGGCATCGTGAAATTGTCAGCTAAGTTGGAATTACGCAGAATTTTCTGTTGTGGACGAACAACACTGGAAAGTTGCCGTGGCAAGTGTTTGGAATTCAACCAGCAACACTGCCTTTTTGGTATTGCTGAAGATGAAGATATCACGCGGAGTACTTTTAAAGATTCAGGTCCCATTGAACCTTTTACTCTTTCAAATGAAGTATTTTCAGTATGTGTAATTAGGTGAAATGTCTGCGGTAGGTTCAAGTTTAGGTTCCAATTGCAGTTTTCTTTGTGAATTTCAGGCAAATTTAAGGTATGGTGTCTTTAACCAAATAAGAATGGAATAGATCAGTCTGTTCAGGATACTTTATCCTTATCACATGTTCGGTGTGAATCTGTAAGTAAATTACTTGCCGGTTTGGTTTATGACTGACTTCTCTTCATGTATTCTATGAATTAACTAATTATTTTTTCCTTCTAGGCTTCAAATGTAAAAAAGGATGAAGATGATACTTTATATTTCGTTCTTATTGATGGTACATGGAACAATTCTGCTGCAATGTATAGGCGAATGAAGGTACTCTGGCTTGGAGCGTTCTTTTCAACTCTCAACTTGTTCATTTATTTAGTATGGAGAAATATGCCTTGTCCTGAGACTGGCAGCTGGTTTTTATGAAGTGTGTCAATCCAATATCTCCCTTACCGATCCAATTGGTTTCCTTTCCATCTTCTGCCATGGTCTAGGGTCAATAAACTTATTGACATTTCAAACTGTTGTAACATATCTATGCATCTGATTGTAAAGATAATATATCTTGTGGATGCATAATAAAGTAATAAGGCTCTTTAATCCAGGAGCGGGCTAAGTTGGTTTGCAGAGATGAAGACCTCTCTTGCCTGTAATTAGCTACTAGTGCATCTGCTATGCACAAATTAGGTGAATTTTCTGAGCTGAAACTTATTTCTTTGGTTTATTTTCTTCCATGATTCTTTTTCACTATCCACCCGGCAACCACCTTTCTTTGTGTACCAATAGTCAGAACATGACAGCATCCACTTATTATTGATTTGGGGCAGGCCACAGCCATAATGGGACCGAACTTGCACTGTGGCTGCAGCTGCCGCTCTTCTCTCGGAGCTTCACTTCCTACCACATTTTAGTTCCTATAGTCTGGACAAGCAAGTAGAATCTCTGGAAGATGGTTTACTCCTGTTATTAGAAGCACTTACAGCTTTACGTATTAGAATGGGAAGGTCTATCACCTGCAAAGTTAGACTGCCAGGCAACATATGTTAGAGTCTACACTGTTCACTTCACAATTTTGCAGAGTACTCCATCTACAATATGGGTATGGCAGGGTTGCATATTGGGGGAATGCGTTATCTTCTGTTGCATAACCTGGATGACTTTGATCCTGCAATGAAGTATAATTGCAAACAATGTTTGTTAGCAGAGAAAAAATCTCTAACTTGAGCTTGAAATCAAGGTAGTTTGAGATAGTGTTTACTTCCATACCTTGTCCCCACCCCCCAATAAACTATCAGCAAGTTATCTTATAAAATTCTGGAAAAACTCCATTCTTCGGTCTTTTTGCTTGAATTGCTGCATGTTTGACAAGAGTGCAATTACCTAGCTGGATGGTCTTCCCCACAAGGGCGTGATGAGAGAAAACTTCAGGCATTAAATCACCTCAAAATGAAATTACAAGGATGCAAAGAAAGGTACACTGATATATTATTTGTTCATTCATTAGTGCTTATGCATATATTTACTGTCTATCTGGAGAAGCATATATACCACGTTACTGATGCGATAAATCTTGAGAATAACCAAGTCATTCAACTTAGAATTATTGCAGAGGCACTGAAGATAGAATAGACTAATTTATAGAATAACTATAAAATTACTTTTTTTTTCTGGCCAAAGAATAAGTTACTTTGCGTTTTACCTGGCAAAATGTAGCTTGCAGTTTGGGCTCAATGTTAAATTTTCTCCCTGTAGCATATTTTTTTCCTTCCTTCTGTATGTCTTTTCTGACAAGTTAAGAAGTGCTGATTTTTCTTGTATATGTACAGTCACAAAAAACATTGATATCTTTCATTGATCACTTATCTGATGAATAACGTAACTATATGGACATTGTCCAATCTGTTCAAGTTGCAATCTTTGAGATTAAGTTGGGTCTGTCTCTTGTTCTTTCAATCATATTCGAGGAGGAATTTTTTAATAAAGTTGGTGAAAAGAGTATTAACAGAGTCATGGTAAGTACTGGTTTGTTTCTGATTTATGTTCTTGCTTTTCTGTTCATGGTGATGATGTAATTATTTGTTTTGCTAATATTTTAATGGTTTAATATTATTTTCATGAGTTCTATCTAACCAAACTAATTAACTTAAAACCTCAGGCAACTATTCGCTCGTTCATGAGCTTCCCAAGGGCCACTATTTCGAACTTTGCAGTTTTTCTATCTGGGAACAGTTTAGATGAGTTCTATTTATATTAAATAGAATCACCTTCAAAGTTCTCCCTCTCAGATGTGAGTTGTTGGAGAAGTTGGTTTCAGTTACACAAGCTTCCCACCCTGATGGAATGGTTTGTCCCCTTAAACCTGTTATTTATTTTGCATATTCTAACTTAACATGTGGTAAGGGAATTGTTAAAAGATTGCAATACAGTTGTCCAATTCATTTAATTAGTTTGCATGTTTATCCAGATCCCAGACTTCTCAATTATTGAACTAGATGTAGCTTAGTCAGTATTACTAATTGGATTTTTTTACATTAGCAGAATGAAGAATCAACAATGCAACTGAAAGCTGCTCTCCACCACAATGTTCTTTTTCAAGTTGCTCATTCCATTTTTAATGGACGATTCATGAGTAACGCATATTTCAGTGTGTAGCTTCTCTGTTATGGTCTCGTGTTTTCCTTTTTGTTGCAGAGAAGTTATGATTGTATAATATTTTTTGTCCTTTCTCAGCTTTTAGATGAAATCTTCAAAACATACAAAAGTGCAAGCAAAAGAGAAGTAAGAACTTGCATCCCAGTTGTACAGGTTCAGAACACATAGGATTAAGATTGAGACCATTGTAGAAGCAGACATTTCCACTCTTGGAGAGCCATTTGTAAATGAAATTTTTAATGAGTGGAAAGAATTAGCTTCTGAGGAAGGAGGTGAAGAGGTTGGTGCATTAACATCATTTCTCATTCAAATGCCCATGTACATCCAGCCAACCCCCCTCCTTTAAGAGTTGGCTACTGGGGAGGATAAATTGAGTTACTCTGTAAATGTTTTTTTTCCAGATTAAAGCAGCCGACGAAAGTGAGAATTTGGAAGAAATATGGATTCATATGCAAGAATCTATCCTTAGTGAAACGGTGAAAATCCACATCCCATTGTTCGGATCAACTAATCTTCTCATCCTGGTTAGTTCCTTTTCATTTTGTTTTAACTCGTGCAATTTGTTCTATGGTATTGCCTCCGTACCTTCATGATATGTTGATCCTTTTGGAGCCTGGGACTTCTCCGATGTGTTATGTAGAAATGTTGCAATCCTTCTCGGAATGTTATAGATTGGGATCTAGAATGATCAAAGGTGACTAAAGTAATGTGATTTTGTACCTTTTCTGAGTACTATTAGAATTTGTGTAACAGATATATGCTACTATCGTCCTCATATTTGAACAGTGTTAAGTCTGCCGTTCTTGATGCAACTCTTGTGCCTGAGCATTTGCTCCAACTTTGTTTGGATCATGAACGCAACTCTATTTCAACTTATCACCCATATAATTTCTACAAGGTTGTGATATCTCCCCTTTGCCTAGAAATTGATTACTGGTAGTGGGATAAGCTAATTTATGTGTGTCATTGTATCTATAGGATCCTAACGCCCCTGTAATGGCAAGAATGGTTAAATTCTTATGTACTCTTGAAGAAAGGGTTGTCTATCTGTCATCCCAAATCTAACACAGCTCAAGGAGAAGATATTTGAAGGTTTTGGTGAAGAATGGGAGCCTCTTTGTTTGGCGATTGCCTTTATCGTGGACCCCTTAAAATCTCTGTTTGCTGAGGGTGCTCAATGAGCCTACAAACTCAATCAAGCTTCTTCGTTCCACCCTTGCTGAGGGCGATTGCCATAGGCATGAATGCTTCATCCAATTTCCCCTTGCTGGGACCCTGAGTTCACCATTCTCAGATGTCTCTGTTTTAGAAGTTCACTCGGTTCACAACTTTCTCATTCCTATGAGTATATACGATACCTGGACACCATAATAACTGTTTAAGTCATGCAATTTCTCATCACCTTCACCTGAAAATCACATGATATTTAGGGTTATTTCAGAACTATGAACAAATAAGAATTGATATTGCTAAAGGGCACTGTTACATGCTCATATCTGCCTTAGAACCTTAATCTTTCACAGTTCATGGGCTCAGGTTTGTACAGAGAATGAATGCATAACAAGTCCCAAAATATTCCCTAAGAACTAATAGGAATTGCAGCAACTCACCTAGACCTTTGAAACTTAGCTTACTAGTAGCCCTCTTTCCATTTGTATATCCTGGTGTAGCACTTTCATCTTGATGAATGAGGTCTGACCCATGGTGTGTAGAATCTGATATACTCCCAGGAAAAGATCCTTCTAGCTCTTTGTTTTTGTGTGGTTCAATGATTTCACTCGTGAAGAGCTTGTCATCTGAACAAATTGCAGATCCCAAAAAGCTTTTGCAACAATGGCATCATGATTGCCATTGATGCTTTCTTAAATTCTGACAAATTTATTTTGAGTGTGACAGGTTCTGATACATTCACCTGCTATAACTGCTTCTCAAAACAGAAGTAGGCCCTCCATGTATCAGTTCATCCTCTATGGACTTATTGACATTTTTGTCCCCGTGGAATGGAATAACTAGCACTACCATTTCTTCCAGTCATAAGATTTTATCCACTTAGATCTCATTGAACTTGTCCAATATAGTTGGGTGTGCCATCCCTTGTGATCAGTCTCCATGGTGATTTGCAAATCTGCATGTCTTCATAAACCTCAAATTTGTTTTTCTTCTGAAATTGTTTATTGATTGACAGCTTGTAACTTCTAACATGTCATTTATGCTATGCATGTCAATATGGTCCTAGGGACAGAAAGTTGCAAGGATTTTGGCAGCCAGTCATGGAATTATTAGGTGCAGAGTAGTTTGTTCTGAAATTTTTCCCCTTTTTTCTTTGGTTTGTATGTAGGATAATCCTTTGGTGGGTTGAACATCAACAGGATCCATATGCTAATGTTGTTGGTGATGCTGGGCTTAGTTTTGATACTGAAGCAGCTGCTAAAGATTTTGCTGAGAGGCATGGCTTGGAATATGAGGTATCGTTGTAGGGAACGCAGCTAGTGGATAGTTATTTTCCTAAATGCTACTTGACTATGCCCAATGTTGCTGGTGAATAGTTCTGGACAAAGATGTGTTAACTGGCACAACTCGTGTGTGTGTGTGAAATATTCCTATTTATTGTCCATCCCATGTTCTGAGAGACATATTAGAGCATGTCTTGCTTTCATTACCATCAATGACCATCCTTATATGCTTATTATTCTGACTCTAACATTTGGATAATCGTTGCAGCCTAAGGCATATGCTGACAAGTTCAAGTGGGAAGTGCCCATCAAAATCTGCCAACCGATTGTTCTACTTGCATGATTTGCTGTTTGCCATATAGGACATGTGATCTCAACCCCTCTACCAGTTCTATATTCTCACAGGAAGAACGAACACAGTAAGTCATCTGCCTCTGGAAATTCAAACGAGTGCTTAAAAGGGAACAAAAGGACAAAACAGATGCAGATCAAACGCTTAGATTTCTTGATTTTATTTCCTAAATGACAAAACTGAATTATCATTTAATATAATAATATAGGTTTTTAGCTCAAAACAAATATGATATTTTAATTACTATTAATAAATATATGTCTACAATTATTTTCTTCGAAAAAAAACTATTTTCAGGTTGAGAAATATGTCGGGTTTTTTGTTTTGTTTGAAAAGCGTAACTTGCAGTAGGAAAACCAAGTTCTATAATAGTGGGAAAAAGGGCACGTGTGGCATTCCAATTCAACGCACGAGCCCTGGTCCGGCCCTACAAATGCGGCGTCTCCCCCCTACTGTGGAGGCTAGCTAGCTGGTTAGTGTATCTATTTTTTGTGGGATCATCATTTTTTCCTTATATTTTTTTTATTTCTTTTATATTCGAGATATTTATCATTTTTATTTACCTTTTCCAATTACGAGACTATTAGAGTTTTTTTAATTTCTTCCAGGATTCTACCCTGGGATCGGATCCGTATCCGGTAATTTCAATGCGACCCGAATTATTTACCACCCGAATTGAAGAAATGGCTCGTATTCCGTCAAAGATGGCCCACAGCACAACGACTAGATGTGGTCAATTAAAGAGGTATAAATAACCACAGAATTTGACCGACATATACTTGCCTAGGTCAACATCGACCAAATCTAGAGACCCGCAACTACCTTTTTTTTAGCCCAAAAACTCGTTTAATTTAATAATTATTCAATGTTTATATAATTATTGAGAGGTTACTATCTCCAAATTCCAACATATATTAATTAATTAAATAATTAATTTATCCGGATACAGTTAAAATAACCACTTAAATCCTGTACTAATTACTTTTTACTCGATACAATTTTCTTAGAATATATATATATATATATTATTTTTAATAAATCAATATATGTTAGAGAGGTGAAGTTTGAAGATGACCTATTTTATTTATTTAAAATATAAAAATTTTTTGGATAAAAAATATAAACACACATATATATATATATAGAGAGAGAGAGAGGTGCTTGACCTCACCTATTATAAAGCCTCCACCATTCCTTCTTTAGAAGGGGAGAATATTCGAGGAGAGCCCTACGAGATAGAGACTAAACAAAAGCCATGGAAGCAGCTATCAGAAACCAGCAGTCCTTCCACCGCTCCCTCCACTCCGTCCGCAGGCCGCCCAACCCCAACAAGAAGACTAACGCTCCTCTCCCTCCGAACCCAACCCGCGTCTACAACGTCGACCGCATGAACTTCCGCGAGTTCGTGCAGATGCTGACAGGAGCCACCGCCTCGGTCGACCCTCCGGCCTCCCTGCTGCCCCGCTGCCGCCTCCGTGAGGTGGCCGCGGCACCCTCCTCCATCCATCCCGAGAAGGAGGCGACCACACCTCTGTCGGGGCTGTTATGGGAACTGATGTCGGAGGATGCATGATCGAGACATCTTCACATGCCCGTCGATGGGCACAGCCCCCTCTGAATCTCCGGTCCGGCGTCGATGGGTTTAACGCTGTCTCCTACTGCCCCCACGGTTCTCTTTGCCGCTAGTTCCCAGCCCATGAGCCGTGTCTGGTTTGGGATCCAATACTATGCTGTAAATTTGTTCAATTCAAATGTTGTCTCGTGGCTCATTATCATGTAATAATATTAACCTAAATCATACTTTTACATATAATTTTTCAACATTTTTAAAACCTTTGAAGTTTAGACTCATGAAATTAATAGTTTCTTATCTAAACTATCAAATCATATTTTTTTTATTGAGTAGAAAATCTAATTTGGATCTTCTACTCACTATATAATAATAAATTTATTTTAAAATTTAACTTTATTGCTATCAACATAAATTATATTAAAACATAATTTATATTTGATAAAATTTATAATATTTTATTTAACTTAAATTATATAAATTTAAAATAAATATACTTTTTACTCAATAAAAATTATATATAATTAATTTGAAAAAATAAATTAAATATTTTAAACAAAAAAATCATTCATTCTATATAGTAATAATTTTTTTGTAATAAATTATATAATTCTAGTATTACTAAAATATTAAATTTAATTTATATGTTTATACAATATTATAATTTATATAAATATTATATATATCTTATTTATAATAATAATTATTAATAATTGAATATATATTTTTTTAATATTTAACGAGTACAAATTATATATAATTAAAATTTTATATAATCTGGCACTAATATATACTTTTTAGTTATAGAATTATCATGTAATATTACTCTAAACAAATTTTAATTACATATAAATTTCACGTAATAAATTATTTAAAAATTAAAAAAATGAGCTAATAATAAAAAGGTATATCTAATTTAAGTTAAAATATATTTATATAAAAATTATTATATTGTATAAATAAATTAATTAATTTTGACAATTAAGTTATAGTAAAATTATATAATTTATTCTAAATTTTTTTTATAATGATAGAGAATTCATTATATATTTGTGTAAAATATTTTATTTATTAATTTAAATTGTTTATATAAAAATTAATTATATATAGTTTTACTTATATTTTATTAATTTAAATTATATATATTTTATATTTTTAAAATAATATATATAATTTAGTAGTACTAAAATTATAGAATTTACTTTCAAAATTCTATAATCATATAATATATATTGGTATGATATTATAAAAAGTTTTAATTATAGAATTTACTTTCAAAATATATTAAATTATTAGTAATAACTATAAGTTAAAGTAAAATATTTATATATAAATTAGGATAGTAAGGGTAACTTAAATTTGACGTATTAGTTATATCAAAATTATATAATTTGCTAACAAGATTCTATTATTATATAGAGTGATTGTTTTATTTGTTTAAAATATTTATTTTATTATTTTAAAATAAATAAATAAAACATTAATTATATATAATTTATTCTTATAACACTTTCTACTTATAATTAATAAAATATTTTAAACCTTATAAATATATAACAATTATGTATTTTTATCGAATATATGATATTCTTAACATATTATATAATACGAGATAAACTTATAATTTCAAACACTAACTTAATAAATTTATACAAATCAAATATTATTTTTTGTTATCGTACCAGAGTAAACAATTAACTATAGTTAAATATTTTTACTCTAAAATTAATAAAAGTACAAACTATAATGATAATTAGTTATAAATTATAAATAGAATAAGATTTATATCCTTATAAAACATCCCATCGGCATATTCTCACTCACCTTTCAACAATTTCGGTTAACCTATTATTTTTTTTTATGAGAAAAAAAAACCCTATCATTTTCGATCTCATACCATCATGAGATAGCTGATGGAGTCGTTCATCCACCATTTTCTCACAGGATGCCATTAATGCTCTCAGGAGTTTTACTAGTACACAGGTTTTTGGCTGAGTTCCTGCTGAGCAGATCTTGAAATCATTTTGGGCTAAAGCTTCCCAAGAGATAATCGAGCTTCGACCCTATAAGTAGGATCAACTTCGACCATATGTTGTGATATATTCGCCCAGCTAGTGAGGGCATTGGATCGTGATCTTCTTCTTCTTCTTCTTCTTCTTCTTCTTCTATGCTGCTGCTGCTGCTGCTTTCACTTCGCACGTCAACTATCTGTACCAAACCACCGATCTCTTTCCTGACCAGTTCAACGATGAGGGGGTCGACCCCCTGCCCTGCAACATCGGCCAATTAGAATGACCCGATGGCTCGTTCCCCATGAGTCCTGGTCTCCGCCTCCATTATCGACACCCCATTCTCCCTCAGCACTTGGGTGACATCCCCCAGCAGCCCTCTCCTGCTCTCACCTTCAAAATCCAGCCTCACTCCCTGCAACGTTTTCACCCCCACTTCAAATATTACACACGTATTCATCGAACACGATATCATATGGACGAGAAGTACCTTCGAGACTCGGCGCACGACGGCGGCAATGAGACGCCTGGTTAACCTATCCTTCTCACCGTCTTCATCTAAACTGCCACCCTCCTTTTTCCTTATGAAATACTCCTATCAAAATAAAAAGGAGTTAATTTCTTCCGTACAAAAATAATAAATGAAAATATATGGTGTAATAAGAAGAATATTATATATTTTTCTTTGTACCTGATAGTATAAACTCGATCTGTGGTTTGTTACTACTTTTATATATTTATCCGATCCCAATCTATAAATTCGACTCATATAGTTTGCTCGAGTATAAATAAAAAAAATACTAAACTCGAATTAATTGTTTGAACGTGTAAAATTAGTAAATAAGGATGGAAAGGGCCTTTAAAATTGCACATAAGTACTGAGAATATAATTACAAAAAAGGTTAAAGAATTAATGCAAAAATCACTCATTGCATTTACCTGCTTAGCCATGGTGGCATCTGATTTAGTGAATGCATGCGAGATTACAAACCCTAAGTCGGTCAGCACGCAGATGATGTCGAACAGTAGCTTCGGCCTGTCTCGGGTCCTTATAGTCACCACCGAGTGGCCCATATGCTCCCAACGCTCGATCCGCACATGCGGCATCTCGCACTCACATGAGCCGGAGAACAACTCCCAGCAGCTACGACTGCAACGTTCGCAGTCCCTACCGACGGCCATGAGCTGGTGGAGTCGGCGCTCGGTGTGTACCCGCTTGGCCCCTGGGATCATCAGACTCACACTGAGCCACTCGCCCCTTTTGCGGTGATTCTCGGCTACGTGCTCCAGCCGCCTCTTTATGATGATCAGGTGGTACAGGTTGGTGATGGGTTCGTTAGGGCTTGCTTCATCTTCTATATGGATCACGCAGGCCACCCAACCTTTCTGGGTCCAACCCACAACAGAGGCTATGCCACAACCGAGATCCGACAACACATCGGAGATCTCGGAGAGTAGCCCCGGCCGATCTACGCCGACCACCTCGAGAGTGGCGCAGTTGGTTCGTGTGTACCTCGACCTGCACTGGTCCATTATCCTCGAGGGCTCTCTGCGAGGTTTTACCCTCTTAGTTGCACAAAGTGTCTGTCAATTAATCACATAACTTCTAAGATGATCTAATCTCTCTGTATCCTCCATTAAAATCAAATTTGAAAGCTATGAATTGAACTGATAAGTGGGCACCTCTTGAATGTAAGATTTGAGGCTTTCATCCGTGAGCTTGTTGCGATTCTGATCGGTTACGTGAAACACTAAACTCGAACATACATGCAATCAAAACGCAAGCTAAGATGATTACGACCATGTTTGCCTCCAGGGGTTTCATGAACCCTAATTTTACCGTCAAAGTGAATGGCCATGGACATGGTTTATGACACAAAAGAGAGAGTTCTGGATAACTGACCGTTCATGAACCATGTAGCATCCGTGGAGACGTAAGATTTGGATATTAGGAGGTCAAGACCTGTGAGGAGTTGCACCATTTCCAGCAGAATTTCATTCTTTATTTCTCCATTCACCTGTGAAACCCAGTTCTCCTAATACAGTGGAAAGTGCAGAAAATCACCCAAGAAACTTGAAATTGATTGGTCTAAACAAACCCTTAACAGTGCAGTCCTCATGGGCGTCGTTGTCCATGGAGGCGCTGCAAAGCAAAAACATGCGGACAATGCTTACCGATCTCTCCAAAATTTTTAAATGTGTAGAATTTGATTAGGGTTATAAATTAGAAATCAGATAAAATAAAAAAATATTATAAATTTATAAGTTTGTAATAATTTATCTGATTATAAGATATATATTTTAAATAGAAATGTATATTATTTAACTCAATATATTTTTTTGAGTTGGTAACTCGATATCAATTAAACTTCTAATATATAATAGTATTTAAAAAAAAATTAAAGTGGATATTATTATTTTTACTTATAATGTAACAATAATATAAGAATTGTAAATAGTTGTTCAAATATTTAAAAAAATATAAAACTCGATATTATTATTTTTACTTATTGTATAACGTAACAATAATATATAAATTATAAATAATTGTTGATACCGTATTTAAAATTTAATATTAAAATTATATATATTTTTTAATAAAATAGAGAGATATTATATATTTATAAATTATATAAATTATATTATTTATAAATTTTTATGGGTTAATAATAAACGCATAAGCGGGTAATGTAAGAAGAGAGTGGATCTAAGAAATGTATGTACCTCACAGGTATGGATTCTCCTTGAGCCACTCGTAATCGGGGTCGAAGTAAGGTTCATAGGCAGCACTAACGACACCGGAGTATCTCCGATCGAAGTCTCCGCCGCACCAGTTCGTTATATATGTATGATGAGGTTCCATTGATGAAGAGGAGATTCCAATGAAGTGTTACTCGTGCTAGTATGGCGGGAGCTCCCAAATACCATACAGAATGGTAGATAGATTTATGGAGGAGAAGAGAGTCGAATGAGCATTTATAAGAGTTTCTAGCCAGCACACATGGGACCCTTCTGCCATAGCTATTTTAGTGCACTGAGCCAAGGTCTCAGAGAAACACACTCAGATGGAGATAGAGATGGAGATGGAGACTTTTTTAGGATCTCCTCAATAAGAAAAAAATCTGATACTTTTTACTCTAAAATCATTATTTTTATATAGATAAATTCTTTTTAAACTGATAAATCCATATTAATAATTTAATTTATTAGAGCTTATGAAAAATATTATGTATTAATAATTATATATATTTAAAAATTATAATTTGTAATTAGTGTAAAATTTTTATTATTATAAATTTAAACATTTTTATATTTTATTAAATATTTGATAATATTAGATTTACTCATTACTAAATCTAATTTTAAAAAAATACTAAACCTATGTACAATTCGTTTATTATTTTTCCCATTTTGTATAATTAATAACAATTTTATTGAGTATAATTGCACATAAAATGAACAAGTTTTTAATATTAAATTGGGTACATTAAATCTGATAAAATATAAAAATATATTATATATCGATAAGTATTCAAATTAATATATAATTAAAATTTATAAATTATAATTAATATAATATTTAATTATTATAAACCTACACCAATCTTTTTCTATATATAAATGCTATTACGTTTTCAACTAGCTTGATTGTCAGCCACCGTCACATGTTTTCGCCTTTATAATTTTTAATTAAATAATTAATTATCGGTGCAAAATAATTTAATATTTAAATTTATATTTCAAATTCGAGTATAATTATTTTTTTAAATAGGTAATATAATAGAATGTATTGAAATATTTTAATAGGATATTTTAAAATAAATATGAAAACATATTTGAAGTTGCATGGAGAAATTATTTTTTAAATAGGTAAAAAAATCTCCCCTAAAATTTGGATAAATTTGTACAAAATCCTTTGAATTAAGTTATAAATTGGTAATTTTTTTAAATATTCCATTATAGTAACTAATCTTTGAAAAAAATAAATATCTATTACAAACTCAATAATAATATTAATATTAATTATGTTATGTGCATGATATCCTACCCATTTTATTTATTTTTATAATTATTTAATATCACACTATTATTTAATACTAATTTTAAAATATTACGTAGGTTAAATTTTAAATTTTTATGTCAAAATATATATTTTTTTTCAAATATTTTGTACCGTACCAAAATATTTTGAAAGATTTATATAAAATTATAAACCGATTAAAAGTTTTGTACCTATAAAGCAATTTATCCCATAAATTTTAGTCCTTATTTTTTTATATGGATAAATCTAGTTTACACTAATATATCCCTAAGAAGAGCATTTTTTTTTCATGCCACAAATATATGATTCTTATATCTTTGATATTTTAATTATATATTTTTAATGTATTTTTTTTAGTTTTATATATTTAAAAAAAATATTTTCTGTATTATATATTTAAAAATGTTTTTCAACTCTTGTATGTTTTAAAAAAATAACATTTTAAATATAATTTTAAGAAATTTTGAGATTGAAAATATAAATTTGATTAAATATATAAGACTTTAAAATTTATTTTTAAATATAAAGATGAGAAAACTATTTTTCAATATAAAATCATGTTACTATAAATATCTCATGTACATTTATACAATTCTAAAAATGTGACAATTCTATCTATAACCAAAATGGTGTAGTTAATTTATATATGTGATCAGTTTAAACAATATGAAAAAATATAGTTGATATTAATTATTATAAAGGTGTGACTTTATTTGGAATCATTTGTACTAGATTATTTAATTTTTATTATATTAAAAAATTGTAGGTAAATAATTATAATTTTAGTAAAATAATTAAAAATTATAAAATATGAATTAAAAAAATTTTATTTACAAAAAAAGTTTATTTTTCGCAAAGGTAAATTAAATATTGCTTAATTTTTTGTATGAATTACTTATCCAATATAGATAAATTAAGTATACACAATACTACTATTACAATTGGAAGTACCTATTAAAAGGATTTTATTGTTGTGATAATTGACCGATTTTTAAAATAAGAAATTTTATTTTATCATAATATTGATAATATACCAAATATTGATAATTTCAATACATTAGATTGGATGGATGCCTATAACGGTTGCTCACATATTGCACTGAAAAAGAAGAAAAAAAGAAATAATAGCTTTATTGGACTATCAGTCGAGGGGGATATGAATTGGTATAATCAATTGTTCATGGTCAAACAGGACAAATAACTTAAGTTCAGGGACTAAACAATTATTTCATGAAAAATGCATTCTACTAGAATCATCCGAAATACCCTCGCTTGAAAATCATCCGATTAATCTAACAGATTCTCGAGGGCAAAAATGAGTCCCGCCGCCGCCTCAGCAGCAGCATCCGAGCGAGACCAAGCCTCCGGTGACGACTACTCCGCTGTCGCCACCCTGGTCCCTTTTGAGAGGCCTCTTCCCCTACTCCGTCGGCCCATCCCAGCCGGATGCCGCGATGATCCTACAGCCGGTCCGTACGTTCTCTCTTTCAAGGATCCCGATTCGTGGACCACGGCCCTCCGCTCATGCCGATCCCAGATAACTGAGCAGTGCGAGGAGGGAGCTCGGATTGGGTGCGCCGTGGCGGCGTCGAGGGCCTGCGCACCGCCTTGGTGGGCATCACTCACGGGCCAGAAAGTGAACCTAAAGGAGAGAGAGGAGTGCGAGGTTAGAGAGATGGAGAGATGCTTCGCTGATAAGAGGGGGAAGTGTGCCGATTTCGCGAGGGAGAGGACTTTGCGGCCTTTTATGGCCGCGAGGGTTGGTGTTAGAGAGGACAGCGGCCGCCGCGCTGTGATATCAAAAGAGATGGGGAAGAAGTTGATTTGTTGGGTTTCTGTGCCGAATGATAGCCTGAGGCTTGGCCTTATGGGTCTGCAAGATTTAGCCAAGATCGAATCTTCAGTGACAAATTATCGAGCATCTGAGATTTTTGTGACTGATTTTTCGTTGCAGTTGTATTGAATTCCAACTGGGAATTGCTCCTGCATAGCGGGCTCTCACTTATGTTTCTGGATTATTAATAGAAGTGCCTTCCACTCCATAGCTAATAATGCTTACCATTATCTCCTTCTCCATCTAGAATTGCAGTTTCATGTCAGAAACTCTGGTTTAGGAAAATGCAATATGCCTGCTCTTCTATGCATCATTGACTGAATTTTTGCTACCTTGACCTTGTCAGGAGTCATTCAGCAGTCACTGCAAAATCAAATCTTCTGTTTTCATTTTTATTTCACATTTTTGCAGCAGCTCAGAGTTAGGAGTTGACCCTTTGACCTATTCTGGTTAAAGCTGCATTTGCTAATGGAGGGGCAGAAGAGAAAAAAAAACTACTTCCAGGCACGTCGGCCCCACCAAAAAGGACATGCACACGTGTAAAACCGGGTCCCACCAATTACCCATAACGTCGCCCAGAATATGCCACTAGAAAGATCTTGATGTAGTGCACGCGAAGCATCTAGTCTTTTCCCATCCCCTCTTTCTCTCTCTCTCTCTCAATTTAATCAAATCGAAGTTGCTGAAAAATCTGAGTTGTTGTTCTAGAATTCTCCTGAGTTCCCGCTCTCCGTTCAAATTCTAATAAGCTACGGTTTGTCAATCCGCTGATCAGTCCTCCGATGTTTAACAAGGCGTTCGGGAAGTCCGGTGACGTCGAGGCCGGTGCCAGGGCCATGTACCCTATGATGCTTGAGAGTCCAGAGCTCCGGTGGGGTTTCATCCGCAAGGTTTATTCCATTGTCGCCCTCCAGTTGCTCCTCACGGTCATCGTTGGAGCTGTCGTCGTGACCGTGCACCCTATCGCCACCTTCTTCGTCACGACCCCCGGTGGTTTGGCCCTCTACATCATCCTCATCATCACGCCATTTATCAGTATGTTTTCGTTTTTATCTTGCTATTGTGTAGGGGTTCTTTGAAGAGATTTGTTCCTCCAAATATCCTCTGCTTCCTCCTCGTCATCAGGCCATTTCTTTTTTTTTTCTTTGGTTTTAACTGATTTGAAAGGAAAACACTACAGAGAAAATAGCGAGTTTCTTTAAGAAAATCTCTAGAGTGACAATTTTCAGATTTTAAAGAAGTTTTGACTCTTGATGTGAGGCGTATGATCAAGAGAAGCTTCTGGTAGTGTGGGCTAGGTTTTGCCGTTCTGGTATGATTTGTGTAATTAGTATGTTCGGATCCTTTTGGATTGATGGTTGTGATTTTTGCCATTGCAGCATTGTGCCCCTTATATTACTATCACCAAAAGCACCCTGTTAACTATCTTCTCCTGGGGATATTCACGGTTACTCTGGCTTTTGCCATTGGATTAACCTGCGCATTTACCAGTGGTAAGTTTGTATATTCTTGTGAATTTTCTCCTAATCGGAAATCATGTAAAGCGCACATGTTCTGTTCAATTATCTGGTGGCATTATAATATATAGAAAAAAAAATGAAGAAGACTTGATGGTGGCGCTCTCATGTACTCAAAACTTGTTTCACTCCTCATTTGGTTACAGGAAAAGTTATACTAGAAGCAGCTATCTTGACGGCGGTGGTCGTCGTCAGTCTCACTCTGTACACTTTCTGGGCTGCCAAAAGAGGACATGACTTCAGTTTTCTCGGACCCTTTTTGTTTGGTGCTCTTATTGTGCTTATGGTATTTGGGCTTATTCAGGTACTACACATTGAAAAAGAAGCACGAACTTTGATTTACATTCTAGATTAGACAGAGAAAATCTAACCTTGCATCTTTGTCACGGCGGTTGCAGATCCTCTTCCCCTTGGGAAAGATCTCCGTGATGATCTATGGATGCTTGGCATCCATCATATTCTGCGGATACATCGTGTATGACACAGACAACCTCATCAAGCGTTTCTCATATGACGACTACATATGGGCCGCCGTGTCATTGTACCTTGACATCATCAACCTATTCCTGTCTCTGGTAACTGTTCTCAGAGCTTCTGAATGAATTTTGAGTTGCTCCTTTCTATAGATTTCCTTTGTGTATCCATTGGGTTAGATCCTTCACAAGAAAATGCTGCAAATCAGGTTCTTGAAGCTTTTATAGTAAATGGTTCTTGAGCCTCAAATCTTTTTAAATCATTAATGCCATTAGATCTCACAATATCTTGCTATGGAGGATGCTATTATATGAAATGGTTAGGTACAGTGCACACAAGAGATTAGAATATTAGTGACCTCTTTTCTTCTCTGCCAACTTCTTCTCTTTCCTTCCATACTTCAACAATTTTTCAGAGCAATTTTTTAACACCTACTTAAAATTCAATCACTCATACCAAACTTAAATTTGTAAAACAGAAATAGATAAAATAATATTTAGATAATATCACAACTCTTTTAGCATGGTATTTCATGTTCATTATATTTTAAAATAAACAATTTATGCGAATTTATACTAATATTAATGTTGAGTATGGATATATATTAAATTATTACGGTGAGTTAACTTGATATAATTTTAATTAGTTAATATTTTATATAATGATATTATAACATTATTTATTTCTATTTTAGTATTATTACGAATTTATAAATAGACACCCCTCTTATATTATATAATTATATATAATTTATAGCTATGTTCATGTGATTTATTCGTATAGCCTCACACATATATTTTTCATATATTAAATTTAGAATACGGTATAGATGAATGGAAGTGATATGATAGATCACATGCATGAATAATAGGAAAATATTTAAAAAATTCCTTTATTACTAAAATAAAGTGAGTGAAATTTTTAATATTAAGTTCAATTGGTTCATAATTTATTATTGTTTATAAAATTGATAGCATGAGCTATTAAAAACCTTTTTTAAGCAATATATTTTTGATAACAAGAAATTAACTAAAATCCTTTTTTGTCAAAATTGTCCTTTTTGTTCAAATTTTTAATTTGTCAAATTAAATATTTAAACTTAATTAATTTACTCTTATCATGTTACTAAATATCTTTCACCCCTCTTCACTACCGTACCAAATTTTAAATTACCTAAATTGACCTAAAATTAAGCTAAAATAAAATTTGGGCATAAAACTTTTCTATAAATAGAGAACTTTAATTTTTTATCTCGAATACACGACAATATGGAAAGATAGTTCTAATAAAAAAAAATTTTATAGTTAAACTAAAAATTTTTTTATAGTCAAACTTCACCTCAACTGTAATCTAACCAAGGAGAATTTAATTAACAAGATTTTTCCGTTCTCTCTGTAAATTTACTAATTCAGAGAAGTGTGGCAGTAATGGCTTACCAAAAAGTTTTATAGAGGATGAGTCTTGGCCGTGTAGAGTTGTGGGAGTGTTGGTTTGATCATAGGAGGTAGGTTGGAGGTGGTCGAAATTGGGCTCTAAAATTTCTGCCTAAATTTACTCGTTAGAGTATTTGTACTGTGCAGGCTCATCGAGGTTTCTCCGTAATCCTAGAGCTGAACGAATTATGCATGAAGGTAGAATACTTCCTCAGTATTTCAAAAAACCTGACTTTGTGTTCTAAGGTGGATAAAAATATCGATATCGAAGATAGTAAGAATTGGAAGTAGTTTGTATTTTTCAAGATTTGGAGGGGTGACGAGTATGAATCATCAATCAATTGGTCGGGACTTCAATTCCTATTCATTCATACATTGGTCGACCATTAATTCTTTGATTTACTAACTTGTCAGAAAGATTTATTGCACGTCAGAGTTAAAGCGTTCGTTGAAAGTAACACTATACGTGCGTGTGCAAGATTTGCACGATTTGCACATGCGAGTTGCCACATGACACTCACTGATTGACTGGCTTCACTAACGTGACATCTTACTCGGCATCTAAGTCACCTGTTGACTCATTCATCGAACATGTGGCGATCTCATATTGGTCGCTTTGACCGAATCTGACCGTCAGTTGACCATGACATACTTTGATTGGCTTATCCACCTATTATTGGTTAGAACTACTCAACATGGTATTGACATGTGTCGACTTCTAATTGGTCGACCTCTCTCGTACATCCTAATTGGTTGCTCACCTAGCACTTTTTGCCACGTGTCAGCTTTTCAGTGGTGAGCCCAGTTGACGGGGATTATACTAAGTTAACCGTTGAATAAGTACACGTATCACGCTCCAATTGTTCAGTTTTCAATAACGTGGCTTTTTATTCGTGTGACAGTTGATTAGGGATACGTGTCAAACTCTATTTGTCCAACGCTTTCATACACTAACCAAGCGGCTAGCTGAACACACTTCGCCATAATCGGTTCGATCGGACTGAGTTCAATAACTCCAAATCGAAAATCAACCAGTTGAGGCTAAATTCGATCGATTTTCTAAAATTTAAAATTTTCTAAATTAATCTAAATTTATTTTCTATATATCGGTGACTTTAATTTAACAAATTGATAATTTTAATTCAACTAGAAAAATAAATATTTGATATGATTTTTCTTAATTCAATCCAGTTTGTTCCGTATTACTATGAACTAGTATAATTTTTACATCTAATTTTATTTATGGTTCTTTTTCATTATTTTTGAATTTTAATTAATCATTTTAAATTTTCTAAATTCTTATTTTATTTATTTTTACCAATTTTTGATTCACTTTAAACAATAGTTTTATTTTAAAAAATTTCGATTATTATTTTTGGATTTCTTATATTAAAAAAACAGGATTTACACTATCATTCGAGAGTCGGTAGAACTAGCTAAATTTGGCCCTATAGTAACAGCAACAACTTGTAGTTTCATTGTCCGACATTGATGTTGGACAAAATAGTACTCGTGTGATATTTTTTGACAATTAGTTGATTGAGACCTTAACATAAGCTTGAATATAAGTATTTTAGTAATATTTTGAAATTAAAATCTCAAATTTAGTGTTAGAATAAGAGAGAATTAGTGTTTAAATGATTCGGTATTGATATAGTGTCTAATATTGGTTTTTGAGACTTTGAGAAAAAAAATTCGATTTGATATAACACTCACTTAAATTCCACTAAGGAATTTGTAAACACTTTTTCATATTTAATTTCACAAATTTTGGTAAAAATCTAACTTGATTCTATGTGTTTGCGGGAGTGGGGTGCGATAGAAAAAACTGTTGAATGTATAGGGTCATGAGAGGATAAGTTGAATTGGGTGCGGGTGAGTATGGTTGAATCAAGCAGACCCAATTTGAGTTTTCCTATTTTTTTTTATCTTTTTTAAAATTAAAATTTTACTCATTTGATAATTTAAATTACTTATATTCTTAAATTCTAATTTCGTAAAAATCTCATACTCTTACTTGATAATTAATTTCGATTCAATTTAATTTATTCCGATCCAAATTCTCAATTCGTTTCTTGTACTTATTTTTTTTTCAATCCATCGATTTCTAAATTTATATTTAGAAAAATATCGGTAATATCGGTATTGTATGCTCCTAATTTTCGGCTCAAGTTCTCATCCTCTATTTGTTCTTAAATTTCTAATCCATCCGGTACTGCCAATTTTGGTGGTACGTTATACCATTAGTATATTTTTGAAAATTTTTTGTTTTGGTTTAATTATTTTTAATTTTATCTAAATTTTTTTTATCCTTCCCCATTTTATATTTCAGATATCCCACCGATTTTTTTGCTCCAAAATAAGTTTTATTTTCTTTCTAATTTTTTAATTCATAAATTTAATTTTACAAATTTTTTATTATTTTTATTAAATCCAATCTCATCTAGAATTTTATTCCTTTTACAATTTCAAAATTAAGTATTATAATTAGCTTTTTCAAAACTAATATGGTGTATAACTAATTTTAAAAAAAAAGTAATTTAATAAGATAATAAATATAATTTATAATGAAGATAAACTATTATTAATGTATAGGATAAAATTATATATTATATATAATTTATTTTAAGTAAATAAGATAAAATATAATTTTTTATTTTTTATCAAGTAGAGTACCTATACTTACGGCCCTACTCCACTCAATATTAAAAATTGTAATCATTTTTTCCGCGCCAAAAAAAATTATACTCAACTAATATATATTTAAAATATCTGAAAAATTATAATTATTTATAAAAATTATTAAACTCGTATAAAATTATCACAAATAAAATAAAATAAATAAATATTTTAAATTTATAATATTACAAAATTAAATAAATTAATAAATTTTAATTTATTTTAATATGTTTAATATTTTATTTATTTATTTATTTTTAAGCTATATTTATATTGAGTGGTTTGTATTAATTTATAGGAGAGGTGAAGGGATGTTTTATATAGAAGTGAAATGATAAATTTGGAAGTGTTATTATTTGTAGGTATCGGATCATTAATAAAAATTTTTAAAAATAAATTTATTAATTAAATTAAATTAAATAATTTATTAATTATTATATATTATTAAATTATATTAAAAATATTTTTTACAATAATTTTTTATTTATAATATTTGTATTATATAATTTTATATAAAATATTATTAATATATAAATTTATTTAAAATATATAAAAATAAATAAATAATAAAAATATTAAAGTAATTTAATTAATAAATAAAACCATTACTCCAAATCCTTTCCGAATAGTAATTGTATATAAATGAGGGGTGGATACGGTAAATGTAGGGTTTGGAGGTGGTTCTCCACCCCACCTATCCCTTCATTTTTTTTTTATCAAAATTTTTTTTATCAAATTAGTGATTTCTGGAACCACTTCCAAATCCCTCTAAACACCTCAATGTTAAACACCTTAATCAAACATAGGTTAAAGCGTTCGGTAAATCCATTAAAACACCTCGATCCAAACATACCTTAAAGCATTCGTGGTATTGATTTGTAATGACCATTAACTCATTTCCAAACATACCCATGTCTTAGTCATACACCCTAGAAGCCCCCTCATGAATAGAGAAAATATAGCATGGAACTATCCTCGTATAGTGGCATTTATTGAACATTTTGCAGGCAATATCTGCAGATTGCAACACTGCTCTTCTACATACACCCCATACCTACTCATATCTCACTTAAAAAAATATAAGCATTTTAGCCTCCAAGTTCACTTCCCTTCCTTCTCCTTTGGCATCCCTATCCCTGCATTAGACTCTCCTTCCAGTCACCAACTCCATATTTTTAAGCTGAATAGCTCTCTCTCTCTCTAACTTCATTTCAAGTCGTGGTTCTTTCTCCTTTCCCCTTCAATCGACAGTAAACTCGATACTCCCTGAGTCCAAATCTCGTATTCCCTCCTGTTCTTGCACTCGAACTCTACAATGCCACGGTTCAATGTCTTCAGCCCGAAATAGCGCCGCTGCTCTCCTCCCTCAAAGAGGTACCTCCCTGGCCATGCCGGCAAGTCATTGCAGACTTCCAGAACCACATCTGCTCCACATGGGAAATAACCATTGATTAGCAGAGAATAAGCAAGAAAAATGTAATCTTCCACTTTGCAGAACCAGTTCAAGTAAGATTATCTGATAGTAGAGAGAGAGAGAGAGGGGAGAGGACACTGGTCGGGGCTTACTCTTTTTCTTTTTGGTTATGGTACTGGCCACGTGCTTGCTCTTCGTCTTCAGTATCACCTGCAAACAACCCCACACCACCCATGAATATCAGCTTCAGCCGATCGATGGCATTAAAGAAAGAGTTCAGATCAGCTAGAGAGAAGGTGATCTCTACCTGGCCAGCTCGATTTATGTAGACAGACACAATCTTCCAGTGAAGATCACCTGTGTGTGTATATATATATATATAGCAGAGTTAGGTTTTCCAATATCTAAAACAACTGCAAATGAACTCTGATGTTCAGATTTTAGAGACTATTTTACCTTTTCTGGTTCGCTTGAGAAGCACGCTGCCCTTTGCGAGGAACTCCTTGATGCAGACACCGAGGAAGTCCTTCTCCGGCAGGTCGAGCTCGTCGCTGTAGTTCGAGTATGGAGGGTCTCCTGTGTTTCCTTTGACGCAAGCACCCACCATCCCCTTCTCCACCGGCAACACGGCGGCGATGTTCCAGACATCCTTCATCGTCCTCGCCTTCAGAGTTGCAGCGCCTCTCAGAGCTGCAGTGAAACCTTCAGATTGAATAAATAGAGTCTATAGAGAGAGGATGATGTGGTTAATGTGAAACAAAAGAGTGAGTTTGGGGCTTTTTTGAAAGAAAAAAATAATTAGTGCCACGTGCATATACTTGAGGCTTTTTTTTGACCTGTGGCTGCGGCGGCTGTAAGAGTAGTAATATCGTCGTGGGACCGAACGTTAACGGCGGAGCTAACGACGGAAGCCAAGTGTTCTCTCTCGACACCCATGGCTTCCGCGGCCTCCACGCACTGGGCAGCGACCAGAGTCGCTGCGGAGGCCACTGCCATGTCCATCTTGGCCGAGGGCTCGTCAGCATTACCCGAGGAAGCCGAGGCGGCGGCCGCAGCAAATGCTGCCACGGCCGCGGCCACCGAAGCCACAGACACAGTGGCGTGGAGCTGGGCGTTGTGGGCCCGGGCCTCCGCCTTCTTCCTCTCCTTCCTGTCCTTGAGCCACCTCCCCATCGTCTTGGCCCCGGCCGGGGTGGTCGCCCCGGTGCCGGAGCTGGACCTTCCGCCGGTGAAGAGTGGTTGCAGAGTGTTGTGGGAGCGGAAGTACTGAAAAGCGGTGTGGTTAGATTCAATCAAAATTAAAACTTTAATTATTTTTTATTAGAGAGAGAATATAAGAGAACCTTAACAATGTCGTCGAGATCATCGGAAGGGGAACCGGCAACCGGCGGACTGTCTGGTCCATTCGAGGGTCCGCTGCTGTGCGAAAGCCTTCCCGACGTTAATGGCGACACTTCCTGGGAAAATTCAGGCCACGTACATATAACTCAACCCATGTATGTGTATATATATATATAGAGAGAGAGAGAGAGAGAGGAGCTGCAAGGAAGGGCGCATATCTACAAGCTTACCGACTGAGACATGATGCGCTCGAGGACGAGCTGGGAAGTGGCGGAAGAATTGAAGGAGAAGTGATTGGAAGTTGCAGCCATGATGACGTCGTCCTCATTGGTGGCGGTAGCGGCGGACTTTGAAGAGGAGCGGTGGTGGTGGGGAGGATGAAGAGAGGCCGCAGAGGAGGAGGAGGAAGAAGAAGAAGAAGAAGAAGAAGAAGAAGAGAGGGCCTTGCAGACCTCGAGAGCTGAGAGGCTCCATGTCCTGGAGAGGTACTCCATGGGCTCCTTGGGGCTCTCCGGGGGCATCATCAAAGCTTGCTGAGCTTTCTTCCTCGATTGAATAGGCACCATTGACGCCTCCATGTGGAAGGTTGATGCTTATGTTGGGTGCTTGGATGGACTAGAGAGCATGCATATGCATGCCCTTTATAGGCCTTTAGAGAGAAAAAAAACCCTTATTTTTTTTTTACTTTTCCCTTTTAGGCTAATTATTGGGCATATGGTCGCATTGAAATGTGTTATCTCTCTACTCTACTTTATACTTTATGATCAACTATAAGAAGTATATGATGCATATTGGTTGGAATATCTTATTCTCTAGATATGTGGAATGAGCAAAAGGTGATTTTAAAAAGAAGTGCAAAATTTTGGGGATGGGATCTGGTCAAAATGCAGAAGGTAAGTGGGTCAGAGATGATGGTAAGAGTAGAGTCATGGGGTTTGGTGCTTTTCAATCCTCAACCTCTTGCAGGGGAAGAAGGCCAGCCAGAACCAAAGTGCCTTTAAGCTGCTTTTTTTTTCTTGGTTTCTTTCTTCTAGGCTATGGAGTTTACCCAAGGGAAAACCTCTCTCCTTAGTCCTTCCCCCTGGTTTGATAGGTAAAGCTCTCTCTTGATCCTTGCTTGTCTTGTACATTTATTTGCTCTGTGTCAGTAGGATTAAGTGTATGTTTGAAATGGGTTTGGATGGTAGAGGAATTAGTAAAATTTTAAAAAGATAAATGTGTTATTTTAAAAGATTTGAATAATTTTGCATTTTATTTATCTATTTATTTATATACAATTGAATTAAATTATATTATTAAGAAATGTGTTATATATATATGATAAAATAAAATATTATATTAAATAAATTATATAATAATAAAAAATATATATAACATTACAATTTTGTTAGATATTTTCAAAACAAACTATTAAATTTAGATATTTATCAGGTGATCTGCAACAAATATATATTATATATTTATTCTAAATTAACATTGATATATTAATATTATTTATTTTTATGATATTTAGCAATCATATAAATAATACATTTCATAACATTACAAAAACACATTTTAATTTAATATATTTGTAACACTGATTTAAAGTGGTAAACTCTACTTTCCATTTACATTAAGCCCTACCATCACCATTCACCCTCTAGGAATGTATACTCTAAACTAACTCTGTATACTAAACGGTAAAATGAGTACAATTAAGGGAAATCATGTAAATAGGAGGATTAAGGGATCTAATAGTAAATAAAGGAAACGGGATCCCAAATGGAATAAACGGAGAATCTAGCGGCCGTAATAAAAGTTTTAAAAATAGGTGAATATTTATTCTGGGACAGAACAAGAACATAGTTGAATGTGACTTCTCATCTTTTTTGGTACTTTTCTTTTTGTTTCCTTATTATATATCTGTTAAATGAGCTGATTTAAAAGAAAACCAGCTGCTCAAATAGATGGACGAACAGTTGAGACCATAGAAACCCTTTCTCCTACATGTTTTTCCAGATCTGATTAAAGGGATCCATTCCGCCATTGACACGACACATTCATGCATGCAGTAGTGTCTGTAAAAAGGAAATGGGTATGTTGTTTGCATGGAGGATGGTATTATTATGGGTTGGTTGTTCAGTTGGCAGATGGACGCAGAATGACAGCGGATGTCCGAAGGAGTTGCCGTTATCAACGGCCGACAAAAAGCTTATCCATTCCATGACAAAATTAAATTTCAGACTAGACTCTGGAACAAGACAAAACGCCTTGGCCCATTTTCCATGGAGATGGTAAAGCTGGTGGTGAAGGTACAGGCATGCAATGCAACAAGAGTGTCTTCCATTTGATGTCGATCACACTTCTCTCTTTGCATTGCAACTTACACCATTCATCTGTAAAGTTTACTGCAATAATGCATTTGTTAAAAGTTTTGCTGCATTTTACACCTCATTTTACTGCACTTTTTTACATGTATGGATCGGATCCATCTTTTGCTGTCCCATTGTGTACTGTTTTTTTCAACTAGCACCAACTTACATAACAATACAACAACACTTGACCATCAATTAGAGTTGCCCACAATCTTCCTCTTTCTCACTATCCATTTTACATGCTCTATTTCTCCTTTTGCTTTCTTTTCATGAAGAATGATCGATTGTGTATATTATCAGGGTTGTTTCCTTTTCTGCAAGAGTGCGCGTGGTTTGGGTTTCAGAGGGAATACTAATACTACGTCACCTTCTCTCCCTTTTGATATCATCTTCCTCACTCTCACTCACTTTTTGCAGGGAGACAAAGATGCCCTACCAGGCTAAAATCTAACCACATCCAAACATATAACACCAATGCTCCCTCCACCCTCCACCCTCCACCCTCCACCCTCCACCCTCCTATTAAAGCAGCTTTTCCCCCCTTTTTATGTTTTCTAAATTAGTGCTTTTCTTGAATTTTGTTTACCATTTTACACGATAAAAAGATAAAGAGGGCTGGCTTGTTATTCTTCTTCCCTTTATTCCATTTGCTCCATTTTCTCTTTTTGATCAAAAACCCTTTTTTTTTCTATAGAGTTGTGATGGACTGCTCCCCCATGTCTATAGGCTTTTTTTCACTTTGGACAATTTTATTCCTTTTTTATTTCATTTTCCCACTAACTCCTTGGGATTAGAGAAATTCTCAATGATTTGAATTCAATTGCGTTTTATCTTCATTAGCGGCTTATTTAGCCTTCAAACATCAAGCACTAGTACGTGTCCTTGCGTACCCGATAGATAGGTTTGGGTCAAGTAGATGAATCCCATGATGATGATGATGGATACTTGTAAAGAGTAGTATATCTATTTTTTTAATATAAAAGATTCAAAATTTAATTTAAAATAAATATGATTTCAATAAATAATATAAATATGATAATAATTTATTTTATAAATTGTGATGAATTATATTATATATTTAAAATATAAATATTATTATTGAGAATATGATTAAATTTTTAATAAAATAAAAAATTATTATTAGTTTATAAGATACTAAATAATACATTAATTATAAATTATTAATTTTAAATAGATATTAAATAATTCCATATTATATAGTATCAGATTCAGTATATTTACAAATATATCCCACTTAATATTAGAAACTTTACATGTATTCTAATAAATTATTTAGGAAAAATAACCAAATCGATTTAATTATTTTTATTTAAATAAAAAATAATATATCACCAGTATAAAATTGTTTACTGTTAATTTTAAATTATTTTTATAAAGTGTATAAAAGTTGAATTTAAAATAAAGTATTAAGAATATTATTATAAATTAGATAAAATAAATAAATATTTTTTATTTAAAATTTTAAAAATTTTATACTTATTATTATTAATAAAATTTAAATAGATATGATCTAAACTGCAAAATACTCTCTAACAACTATATTATAAATTTTATTAAATAAAAAATTTTAAATTTAGGTAAAATTTTAATTAATATATACTTTTTAAAATTTTAACCTACAAATTATTTATAAAATAAATTTTTTATTTTAAATAAATAATAAAATTAACAATCATCATATTAATTTAATATATTTTATTATAATTTCGACAATCTAATTTCTATTTTCTAATCCGATTCTAAATTAGATTATTTTCAATACCCTTGTACGTATTAAATGATTTTTTAAATTTGAACTAATTTAGTTTGACTATTTCTAATTTTTAAGTTCGAATGGAGTAGGGAAAATACTATTATGCTAAAATTATTATTCTTGATAATATAATTAATATTAAATCGTATAAAATAAATAATTATGTAAGATTTATAAGTTCATTAAGGTTATTGATAGGTAGATATGGGTTTAATCTCTTGTTAACTTACAATAATACTCTATTAAACATGCATATAAAAAAAGTTGTATAAATATTTGATTTATTACTTTATTCATATCACTCAGATCAACCATGGAGAAAGAGAAATTGATTGATGATTGAACCATGAACATATATATATATATATATATATATACAAACTAGATTTAGATTTAGTGGAGAACCACTAGGGCCAGATCTGATCATGCTTCAGCTAAATCTGATCGAGGCCTGGCAAGACCAAGATCCAACCCATGTGTGCAGTTGCCAAGGCCAGATTTGCAAGGCCCTCCCTCCCTCTTACTCATTTGTTTGGTGGATTGAAACCCTAATTCTCATTTTTTTTTTCCATTCACATCATCTGAAAAAGAACTGCAGGATCCAAGTCCAACCACAGGATGACCATTCACTGGTTTATCCATTTCAATGGAATTGGAAGTGGGCAAAACAATGACTTGATGTGTTGCTGTTTGGTGAGATAAGATGCATTGCTTTTACAAAATAGTGCTTACGTTTCTTTCTTTCTTTCCCGTAAGACAAGAAAGAAAGACAGTACAGAGACATGATGTCTGTGGGCAAGCTCTGATTTCCTTTACTTACAGATAAGTGTAAGAGTAAGAGCAGATGACACCATTAATTATTGTTCTGGGTGAAAAAAAGAGAAAACAGAGCAGTTATCAGACATTTCTAAAACCTGCCCATAAAAGTGAAAAGCTTCAAATCATTGTTAACATTGTGGAGTTGAAACATAAAAAAAAAAAAAAGGAGATTCTGTCCTACCCTCTAAAAGGAAAGCAAACATGCAAGACTCTCAATAGACAATAGGGATATATAGGTTCATGTGGCAGTCATCATCATCATAAATATTTAGAAGGTGTAAGATATTCTAGGTATACCTTGATTTTTGCCTTTTCTAATAAATATTACAAAAATATTTTTCTTTCTTAATTTTCACCCAAATGTAAGATAATGTTGATATGGTTTAGAAAATAATTGTGGGAAATTTTGAATAAATTAGAAATATTATTTCATTTGATTATTGTGATTAATTCAATTGAGTGGATGTGCCTACATTTAGCAATTTGGTCAATCCGAATTCACTAGTGTTAAGGGAATCAACCTAATACTCGAGTTGGGGTCCAATAGTAAAAATTTGATCAACCCACTTTTTTTTTTGACTTGATCTAAAATTTATTTTTGGATTAATATGATTAGAATATTTAATATGATAATAAAACTATTTTACCAAATAAACTGATGTAAATTATTTTATATATTTAAAATATACTATTATTTTATTCAAAAAAATTAAAAATTTTAAATTTCGGATGAGAAATTTCATATTTTCTTCCAAAAATCTATTTATATTATAATATTTTATCTTAAATAAATAATAAAATTAAAAAAAATTAGTTGTTAAAATAGACCCAATTAATGGATACAGGTCCAACCGGATTCGAGCTCACCTATATCCTAACCCAATCGGGTCAATTAAACTAAAAATTAATATTTTAAAAGAGAATTCTTATATTTGCACGTGATGTCAACCAATTTAACTGATTTATTTTTGCCAAATTAAAAATTTTATCTCCATAGTACATTACCCTAATTAGAAAAATTGATAATTTCATATTAATTATCAATCGATAATGTGTATATGATAATCAATTGGTAATCATATTAATTCTGAATAAAAAATTAAATTAAATTTAGAGAAATTTTAATTAATACAAAATGAATAAAATACGTAACTTTTTTAGAATTTACCTTTTTATCAAATCACATCCGAACCTCTACACTTCAAATTCCTTAATTCAAACATAGCATAAAATACCATTTGATCTATAACTAATTTATATATCAAACTTTAGAAAATCAATCGATTTGATGGAAATTTCAATAAATTAATTTATAATAATATAAAGATGGAAGAGGAAGAGTAGGGCATCCAACCATACATTCCTAGGCATTTAATGTTTTTGCTTATTAAGAGGTGGGCCGTGGAGGGCAAGAAATGCACATTTTAGCTGAGCATTTATGATTGAAGGATCACATAATAATGATTCTCCAAGAATTAGATCCACCAGTATCATTTATTACTTTTACTTTATATATTACATGTTGAGGGGCACACCATCTTTACAATATGGACATAGAGCAAATGAAACTAGATGAAATGAAAGGATAATGTGGAATAAAGTATATTGGGAGAGCTACCAAAAAGTACTTGAAGAAGATGATGCATAAGATGAATATTGTTGGACATAGTAGTAGCTTAAGGTCAAGATTGATGATAGTTTAACAAATCTTTGTAGTGGGAATAGTGGCGGTGGATATAACTCACATGCAACATCATATGCAGATGGAAATGTAAATAATTATAAGGTACTAATGGTCCATCAATAACTGCAAAAGTCCTTATGATAGAGCTTATGTCACATGATAGTATACCTTACATTAATTATTTGGTTTCATTTTTAAAATTTATTTTCTAAAATTATAAAATTATTATTTTTGAAAAATAATTTGAATTATTATTTTATAGTATTACACATTATCAGTTTTACAATTATTATACTTCAATGGTTGTAAAACCGGAAATATGTGTTGAATTATCTACAAGTCTCACCGAAAAATCGAGTCTGGTGTAGTAATAATTGTATCCATCATCTTTAAAATTGTGTAGTATGGGGAAGAGTATCCTCGTTTAGATATTAGTACCTATCCACTAATTGTAGACGTTGGGTTTGGAAGATGAGTATCCGTCACTCGTCCAAAAAATGTATCCGAGTGTTGGTTCAAATACTGTTTCCGTCTAACGATCCCAGGTGATTCGTTAGGATGTTGTTCCTGTCTAACAATTTCGGGTGATTGGTTTACATGTTCTCGTTTAATAGTCCGTAGGTTACCCATTGATTTTTGGTTCGTATGTTGTTCCCATCCACGTATGATTGTGTATATAGAACGATCTAGCCCATGAATGACAAGTTTAAAAAGTAACCATCGTATATAATAGATTTTAGAAAAGTACCGATATTGGAGTACGAATCATAAAATAATTTTGAGAGTAAAATAAAAAATGGAAAAGAAAGAATATGAAGAAAACTTTGTAATAGTTATTTTGATTAGAGAAGATATCGAGCTATTAATAACTCAATGATAGTACTCGCACTCTATAAAGGAATGGAGTGCAAGGGAAGAAAATTCTTGTGGGTGAACAAAACCGGAGATAAGACATTTGGGTTATTAACATGTGGTCAAAAAATTTCAATATATTTTATTTTAATATTATTATGAGAATCAATCCTACTACTTCGGGCCTGGAGTTTCCACACTTGAAAAAAACTTGGGACGTATCGATCAAATCATTGGTCCGATACTGGATGTAGCTTTTCCTCTAGGCAAGCTTATGATCGTCATGAATTAAATTATAATCAAATTGATTTAGGTCATTTACCAATATCGGTAATTGAGGATTATATAATTCGAACAATTTTGAATTCGCCCAAAATAAAATAAAAATTTAAAACTCTTTAATTAATTTCAAATTAAATTAATTTAATATTTAATTAAAAATTATGAAATGTTTATGCTGGAAGAGTAAGGGTTGATTAATTAAATATTTCACGTATTCCATTTTTCTTAAAGGTCCTGTCTCGGGAAGAAATCAAGTTTTAGATCTATACATAGGGACGTGTGCAATGAAAAATGCAAGCACGGTTTGGGGAGGGATTTTTTTTACCTATTTTAACAAATATATTATCTACTCCATCTGACTAGTTCCGGATTCAAGTCCCGAGCAACCCATTATAATATTTTAAGAAAATATATATCTGCATTATCCTTTTGTAACCCAGCTCCCATTCATTTTGAGACTCAAAAAGTTCTGATAAATCTTGATAGATAAGATTCTAAGTCAGCTACTCACTTCGTGAGATTTGATTTATAATATATTCGCGGTGTAAAATGAAAAGTTAATTTATAAAAGTTCAAATTCTTAGTGAACTTTGGAGAACTGTTGTACTTAATCCGAGCCTTATAGTTTGTTGGTAGCGAGCTATCCACCACCGTAGTGCCAAGAGTATGTGACGGTTGTTACCACGGTCCGACCCGTGGTTTGGACCGGGGTGTGACACCTTTAGTGGTATTAGAGTCCAACTTTCAAAATAAATAGATTTTTGAAAATGAGTCGATGAGAAGTGGAATAACCCGAAAAGAGTGTTCTTTGTTTCATCTATAAAATACCATAAGTATTTTTTTCACAAGTGAAGTGGTATGAAAAATACTAACCAAGTAAAAATGTGATAGATATGGCATGAGAGAGCTAGGTGTGCAAAGACTCTATAGAATGAGAGAGGAGTCCGTCAGAATTACGACTCATACTATAAAGAGGGCATGATGTTAAAGACTCGAATGGGAATAACCTTGCATGCATACTCGTATGAGCCATATCTCCTAAAGGTATCATGTCACTTTAAATGTGACAAATGATGTTAGGGAAATCCTCTGTAATGAAACCTAACTCAGATAGGAAATCCGAGAAAGAAAGGGAATTTCTAGTGGAGTAATCTCCCCAAATACAAATTAGATTAGAACACCTCAAGACGTATTAAGATTTTATGAGGGTGTTCGAGATACTATCCAGGAATGAGGGATGAGTACCCGGTGAAGGTGACTACATAAGAACCATAAGGACACTCTATCAAGAGAGTGAGCACCCATGACAATTGAAGGAGATCAACATTGTTTCAATGCCCCAAACATTCTAAAAGGTTAAAGGCAGTTTGGTAGCCTAAAACCTTACAAAGTAAAGAGGAGTGCCATGATAGCCATGAATTGGCTCAAGGAAGTAAAGAGTCACAAGCGTGCCATTGGTGGGAATACTTAAGAGCTACTCCTTTAGTCACACCTTTCTCAGATGAATTGGAATGAAGATTCAATCAGGATTACATAGCTACCCACCTTCTGGATAAGAAGAAACAAGAAATTCTTTTGGGTGCGACAAGATTTGGACATCATCGCAAAAATAAGAGAGTATTTTAGTGGACTCCGAATGGGATTACACTCGACTTGGCCAATTTGGCAGACACATACCATATGTTATGGAAGAACTAACCATGGACCCTCAGCAGTGCAAGGTATGTGAGTTGGAAGTGGTTTAAGTATATCACCACACTAGCTCAGAACCAAGATGATGATTCTTGAAAACATAACATTTAAAAGGTAACTAAGGTATATTTATGGTATCTACGGAAATGAATTGGTACACAAGTGGAACAATGATGTAAACCTATATGAAGAGAAAACTCGTGGAACGAGTATGCGGATAGTGTCTGACAAATATTACGGAAAAAACCTTTAAGGGTAACATACCACATGAAATGAAGAATGTAGTAAATGGTTTGGAGTAATGAGCACAAGGCTTAAGTCACAAGTATTGAAAATAGTGTTACGAGTTGATATTCACCGAATGAGGGAAGAACTCTATTAGTAGTTCAATGTGTATAAAGAAGTGTTAGAATGCGTATGGCCGCGAGAAGGAAATTCAACACACTCGTTATAGAGCCAACAAGACTTTGCTGACATGAAAGGAAAGACCAATCACCCTAGTGGAATAAGGGTTAAGAAAGGATATAGGGTATCATTCTATAAACTAGTTAGTACCAATAAGATTAAGGTATAAGAGTCATGGAATGAGAAATGAGAAAAAAACTCATGTGGATGAGGAAGGATATAGAAAGAGTTGATAAAGTAGATCTTCAATTTCTAAGTGTCCTTATGGAAATTAGACTTCATAAAGTGAAAGGTACAATAAAGGACTCTATCTAAGAATGAGTACCAAGAAGTGATGATAAGTTTACTAGTGAAACAATGCTTGAGAGAGACCTCATGGCGTGTAAGATCTGAGCGTCAAGAAAATAGATGAAGAATAATCGTAACTTGGACTGAAAGGTAACTAAGGATAATAAAGGAATTGAGAGATAAAATGGACCCTCTGTCTCCCCTCTTCATCTCTATGGCTAGGGCTAACCTTCGACAAGGGATAAATTGGTTAGATCACAGCTAGTTACCATGAAAAGTTTCACCTAAACTTTCACTTCAAAACGCCTAAGTTTTAAGTCAAGACCCAATGACATAACTCAACATGGATCTCTTACTGCATTTTAAGATAATAATCATCTAATTTGGTGGTCAAGTGAAGAAAAATTTTGAGGTCGATGCTACCGTGGTAGGAAGTGTATTCGAGAATGGTTTTATTAATTTATTAGAGAAATTTAATTTAATGATATAATTTAATAGGGAGATCAATATGAGAGTCGTAAGTTCAAACATTTAATTTGATGTAGGCAATCTGATAAAAAATGAAGTAAATTTAGTCCATTTTACCAGTTATGCTAGTTGTAGAATCGATTAGAAAGTGGGTGGAGGAGCATGGGCAAATTGGGCGGGAGACACGATATAGGGAAGTTAGGTCAGATCTAATGACCATTTTTTTTATTTTTTATTTATAATTTTTTATTTTTCCAAAAATATATTTTTATTATTTTCAAAAAAAATTCATTATTTAGAACAAATCTCCATTCAGTTAATCTAACTCACATTTTAAAATTTCGATTTTATTTTTAAAAAATAATTTTCAATTCGATTTGATTATAATTTACAATTTAATATCAATTTTTATTGGATTAATTTAAAATTTTATTTTAAAAATTTTTGATATTACAGATACACCTATGAGATATAAGTAAAATATATGTTTAAAATAAATTATGACGAAATTCTTTTATGAAAAGTTTGATATTGCATAGGTGGGAGTGCTAGCATAGAACTCTAAAGGTTTGTAATTGTTTTTTGTCTTGTAATTGCTTGAAGTGGGGAAAAACGTGGATTCTACATCTTATAATGCAAAATTTTGTTAAATCTCCTTATAGTTTAATAAGTAGGTGAGGTGGGGGGAGATACAAGGATTATGCATCTTATAGTTCAAAATTTTTAAAGCTCATTTTAGTTTAATAAGTAGGAAATTACCCACATATGCATATATCATTGCACTTCATTATAGGGAGAGTGATTTTTTAATTAGTAAATTTTCTATTATTTCTCATTTGTTTTAGTATTTAATTAATAATAATTTATTTGTATCCTTAGTATCCATGATATTTGAATGAAATCTTTTTTTCTGAGTAAAAAAAAATCATTACACACCTAAATAATACTTCACATTAGACATCTCTATCATAGTTTAGTATTTCCTGATTCCTACTTATAGATATTGTTCTTAAGGAGTGATAAGCTCATAAAAATTGGGCTTTCCTCACCTCACGTGGTCTATTCACCATAATCAATATCCCATCAAATTTCCGAGCTTGGCCCCTCAAAACATTTAATTCTACCATTATTACCTACCAAAATTCCATTATGCTACCCACCTTTGAGAGTGAGTGTGGCCCATATATCTTTCCCATAGACATCACTAGTCATTTCAACCACAAAAGCTTCCCTTCATAAGATGACTCAAAGTAAAGGTACATGATTTAGCTCTCTATATATACCATTTATATATTAATTATGGCATTCTCTATATCTATTAAAACCATTTATACATCAATATCTTTCTACACATTAACTAAGTCATTATATATATAATAATTACATCCTTAATATATATATATATATCATGATTGGGTGATCATATGTTTCTAGTACCCATTTAATATGTAAATTAACTTAACTAATATGTAAGAAAACTTAATTGATGTGAAGGGTTACCTAATTTATGTATAAATGATCTAATTATTATACAAAAAATTAAAATAATCTATGTGATACTCTCACCAACTAGTTGAACATGGCTTTGTCATGAGATTCATGAACAAACACTTGATCTCCTTTGTTATTTGCTTCTCAGCATTTATTTAGGGTTTACACTGTGATCCTTTCCTTCTTGCCTCCAATTTTGACATGCATACACTTATCTAGTGACAATCTATATATATATATATATATGATCATCTCTTGTGGTCCTATCCTCCATCAAAATCCCATGCAATCCCAATATCCTAAAGTAGAGGCTTGTTCATTTAATTCGTGAAAATGGGATGGAAAGAGAGGGTAGCTCATCCAATTCTCCGTACCTGCTCTCTCATCAGGTATGAAGAGTTGATAAGATCTGCAAAGTGGAGATGGAGAAGGTTATAACTTGTAGAACTTTGGCCAATCATGCAGAGGAAGGGTGTCCTAATCCTAATTAAAGCATATGTCCATTCATCCAACTTGTATGTTGGGTATTGTGCAAAAAAAAACTTGTATGTTGGGGGCTGAATTCTCTCATCTAATCACTATCTAAGAAAATTACTCTAAATTTGATCTTCTAATCCAATTTATACTCAAATTTTCACTAAAAAAACACTTATAATTTCATTAATCAATGATAGAAATTCATGAACCATAATTATTTATATATTTCAATCAATCAAATTAACTAAATGAACTATCAAATACCATAGAAAATTGACTTCCTAAACTCTTATTTACCTTGTAATTACTAGTTAAATGTAAAGAGGTTAAAATTTCTTGGGTGTCAAGTGGTTGTTAGATAACTCATTGAGATCATGAGCAAAAACAAATCCCATTCTTCTACTTCCATGGAAGTTTGGTACTTGAATGTGGTTCGTATGCTTCTACTCCTACACATAGTGTTAGTGTCTCAAAATATCATTGTTGTATTGGTTTAGGTTGGGTGGAGTTCACCAATTATTGCTCTTGGTTTAACATCATAGATAACATGCAATACTTTACACACAATTTTAATAAGGGTTTCAATAATAGAGTTGAGGTTGTCCCCATTTACATATAAACATTTTTTTTATTTTGACTTTTGAATAATAAATATATTTTTGAATGAATTATAGCTTTGTTATTTCTTTTTAGGCCTCTTTTAGGTTAATTACATGTGTTGTACAAAACATTTGGAAAATATGTAATTTTTTGATATAACTTAAATGTCACCTTTCAATTGATAAAATATTCATAATTTGTTGTTTTCTTTCAATAGTTTAATTTCTTACATTAGTATATGATATTAAATTGCATGCATATGCACCATCAAATCCTCCCACAACAATCATACCTATTTTATTATTTTTTTTAATAATATTAGTACATATTTAATAATTTATATAATGATTCTAAACATTTATAAATATCATGTACCAAATCATTAAATTTTAATAAGTGCACTAAAAAATTAGTCACACTATTTGTAAAATATTAATAATATAGTCACCCAAGTTTAGTTTTAATAAATTTTTTCAATATGAAACTCTCATAAAGTTTTAAATTTTGTCTAATTTATAATAATGATATGAGTATAAAAATATAATTAAGAAAATATTATTTGAGATTGAAGTTCATTGTATTACAAATATTATATGAAAAATATAAAAATGAAAAGCTAACTTTTTAATTATTTAAAATAAAGTAATATTTAATCATTAATTTCTTTTATTTCATCATTTCCAAGTTAAAATTTTATTGGACAAAAAAAGCAAAGAAAAACAAGAAACAAATGATGAGAAGAATTGCCCATAAAATAGGAGATAAGAAAAATATGGATGAACTTGTAATATAATTTATATGTTATTATAAATAAATATAAAATTAAATTAGCAACATAAAAGTATAAAAAATGCATTTTTCCAATAATAATAGATAAAAGTATTAAAAGAAAACCTCCTAGTTTGGCTAACCTAACTTAATAATTTTATAGTATTAATATTTCAAAGGGCTTTGAAAGTAGGGTGGATTGGGGATGAAGTAAAATAAGGGTTTTTTAGGGCTTGAGCGGGGGCAAGCACACAGTCTCCCACATGCAGCATGTGTATGAATATTAGTCAATTATGGCTTTATGGGCATATCACGATGCAAAATCTCAAGTGTATCTTTAACCAAGAAGTTAACCTTGTCCCTAGCCAATACTCCCAATACAAATAGTAATAAACTACCAAGGTTTCTTATTAATTAGAGCATGTATCCTACTCCCAAGAAGATTTCATGACTTAAACTAGGGTTATGTGCCCCTAATTCCCTGACAAGATCCTATATCTATGTGCTTAGATGCATTGATTTTGGAACTCCCATTTTTAAGTGTGATTGCATGATATTTGAGTTGATCAATTCTTGTACAAGAACTTGGTCAAATGCCCCCAACAAGAAGCCCCAAAACAGGATTCTGGTCTTCATTCTCAGGCAGAGTTTATACTCCTCCCATATCTTAATTTCAATTTTAAATTTAAACTCAATAAATATTTACAAATTAAATATTATTTTTACGTTTTAAAATAGCATGAATAATTGTATGGAGTTGTGTATTTTTTTTAGAGTGGATAACTGTACAATACCACTCACTTTAATATAATGTGACAATATATTATAAAGAGATAATTAATCGGATTCATATTTAATTAAAAGTAATTAATAATAAATACTATAAAATTTATAATATTATAAAAATAAAATAATTATTTATTTTTGTGTTATATAATATTATATTCTCAACTTACCATAAAAACGCATTTGGGTTTTTAACTTGTTCTTAATACTAATCTCATGTATCCAATAACCATGTTGAATTTTGTCCCTCTTGGGTTCTTAGGGTGGTGAGACATAATCTCACACCCCAATGGAGTCTAACGGGTGCGCACGAAACATTCTAGCTCCCTCTATTTCCTTGGGACGCGTCATGCTCCTAGATATCCCCCATGAAGATGACAATGGAGACTGAAAAAGTGCTTATAAGAAGCTGTTTTCCAAGCACTTTGGGAGCTATCTTTGTATTGTTCTCTTGGTTTATTTAATTGATGGCACATGGATGGATAGTTGCACTATAAACATCATATTACAATTACACATTCAAATCTGTACATTTTCTCTTTAATATTAGACTTTATATATTTAAAAATGGTTATATATATATATCTCACCTACACAAACAAATATTAGTGGTATTATACTATCAACTCATGGTATAAAATTGATTATTAACACAATTATTTATAAACTTGCGTTTATTTATTATATTTATATTGTAACTATTAATGAAATATTTAAGTTAAATGGCAATATTTCTTTTATTCTAAGGAATCACTTTGTTATTGTACAATATTAATTATATCACCTAAGATCACTAAAATAATGATGTTATATTTATTAGAATTTTTTTGGACTTATAAAATATTAAATTTATATTTAATTTATTAGTAGTGAAATTTTAATAATTCTATAAATTTATAATAATTATTTATTTTATTTAATATATAATCTTAATTTTAATAATTATGGCAATATGCAAAATGCATGTCACTTATGATTATTTTGATCTCCAACAATTAGGAAAAATAGTAAATCTCATAGATGATAAGTTGAATTTCCAATTTTGGGTTGAGCATTTGATAATATATGTCAAAAAAATAATTTAATTTATATTTATTTAAAATTATAACTAATATAATATTTCAATATTGTAAAATTATAATATTTTTTATTTTAATACTTTTAAAATCTTATTGGCATTACTAATTATATCAAATACGATTAGTATTTTACTACATGCATATATTTTTGTATATCCATCTGAGAATCTTACTATAAAATAAGATTTAATAACAAATATAACATATTAAATTTAAAAAAATAACACACGAAATTAAAAGTATATTGAGATTTGAAATTTTTTCAATTCAATACATTGAGAGTTGGGCATGTCCTTTTTGCTCGTGAGACCTAAAAACAACGAAATCCCCGTATTATAATGGATACTACCTCTTAAAATAGGCCCTAAGATCAATTTAATGGAGGGGACACTGCCTAGATTTATGTATTTATGTCATATGCATTGCTTGCTTATGTAACTCAATGCCATCTACTTGTTGGACCAAAAAAATAAATTCCAATTTTTTATAAAAAAATAATATGAAAATAAATCATATAAATTTCATAAATTATAAGAGATTTAAGTGATATTTCATAATATAATTTATTAAAAATTAAATTTTAGTGTATTAAGATGGTAAAGGAGTATAATTTTTGAGAATACGATAACAAATTTGATAAAATAAAAAAATATTGTGAGTTTATAAAGTTTTGAATATTTGATTAATTATACTTTATAACTTTTAATTAAATATTAGTGTAATCTCTTATCAATTTACAATAATCTTTATATTAGAAATTCAACTGGTGCTCTATAGGAATATGGATGAAAAATACTAAATTCAAACTTATTCTTTTCAATTGTACAATATAAAAAAAATAATAACGGTTAGTTTATAATTGTTGATAGAGTGTTTAAAATTACTCATGTTAAGTGTATATATATTTTAGGACGATTACAAATTATATAAAATAAAAAATTATTATGATTTTATAAAATTTAAAATATAGTACTAATTATAACTAATAAATTTTAATTAAATATATTCACTTTTAAATAGATATAACTATATAATTATAAATATTTTACAATAATCTCTTAGAGCATTCATTATCTATATTATATTTCTTTTCCTATATAAACTTTCATAATTTATATAGCTTTAAACGGGAGAATGATGTCAAATTATTCCAACTTGAATTGGTATATCTATTTACATTAACTATATTGATGACTTATTTACATTTTTTAATGGAATGGTAATACAAATTTCAATTTTTTTATTTAAAATTTAAATCAAATATATTAATGGAAAATTGTTTAATTACTGCTTAGTTGAAAAATTCTCTATCCAAATAATATTATATTAATTAAAAATATGATACCTATTTTACCTTAGCTAAAAATACCAAATAATATGATCTTATAATTCTTATAAAAAAATTAAATTAAATTAATTTTTTAAATAAATATATCGGGTTTAGGGAACTCTCACCCGATGAAATGAATTTTACGAGTGGTCCGAACCCGACACGGATACGGATAGACTAAAGAGTTATGGATATATATTTGTGAGTTATATAGTGTCACCCTTATAATATGGATGTGATAGGTTGATGTAGACCACACTAAGTAATAACAGTGCATTGAATTTTGAGAAGAAAAAAAACTATTTATAACATCATGGAATTGTGAGCTTGTAGGACCATATCAGCATATTATTATAATATTTAACTGATTTAAAAAAAATAAAATTTAATTGGAATTTCTGGACATTGGCTTAGCTTCTCCACTCACCAAGCTTCTTCCCATGGGCCAGCCTCTGATAAATGGCTACAAAGGGTCTCTCCTGTAGACTCGAGGGAGGAAGAAAGCTCAGGCTCACAGAGGTCTCACTCTCTCTGAACTTTCTCTCCTTGGAATTCTATACTTTGCTCTATCTATATTGTACCAGAAGAGAGAAGGAGGTGTGATTTTTTTTCTTGTTTATAATCAGTGGCAGAGACACCCAGAAACGTCCAAAGAAGAACTCCCTCTTCTTCCTTTCGTTTTCCCCTACCTTGCATTGTCTCATTCCCACCAGGAATTTCACATTCCTCTTCTCTTTACTCCCACTGTCGCTGTTCTTAGTCATTCCTCTGTTTCAATTCGCTGTCTTTTCTACCCCCTTTAGACGCTTCTCTCTCTTCCCGTCTGATCTTTGTGAAAGAAAAGCGACCAAGGCACGGAAATCACAAGCTGGGTATTTTGGGTTTTCGCTCTTCTTCGTATATTCCATGGAGTAAAGGGCTGATTTCGTCTAAAACCCGGGATTTCCTCGTGTCTCCCCCCTAACTGCAGTACTGTACTAATCACCTGAAACAGTGGGCAGCTGTTGAATTAAACAGAGACAGGGTTTTACTGTTATAAGTTTGAGGTCGAGATCAGAGAGCTGTATGAAGGTGAGAGACGATGAGAGATGATGGAAGTTCTGAGAAAAGCAAGGTTTGCGAAAAAAAAGCGATCTCTTTCTTCCCCGGAGGATGGGCTCTGCTCTATCTATCTGCTAACTTCTGATTATTTTTGTGGCTGATTCTGATGAAGCTTTCATGGCCCAAGACATTCAAGAAATGGTTCAGCATCCTGAGCAAAGCTGACTCTGAGGCTGGTGACACCGTCCATGGGGGTGATTCTGATGATTCTCTTGTTTTGATTTATTTTTGTGCATTTCGAAGCAAGGTTTTGGGTAATTGCAGGATTGAAGTTTTCAATTGGGTCACTTAATTGGGTCCTTGGCTTTTATTGAGGAAATGACAGTGGGATTCTCTCCCGTTACTGCTTATCTGCACAAAAATGTATCATTTTTTGCCCTCTTTTATTGGGTAATACCTTCTGGGCTGCTCCAAGATCTGATCTTTGTTTTCTCCTCTTCTAAATAAGTCGAACCAACTTATATTCACTTTGGTTTCTTTGCATAGTGGAAATAGCTTTAATCGGATTTATGTGCTCTCTTTTTCAGGTGTTAGTGAAGAATGGGGGAACATTTATTCAGAGAGGGAGCCATGCACAATAAAAAAAAGCAAAACAGGTTCAGTTCAGATGTTTGCCTGCCATTTTTGTTCTTTTTTTGCTTAGTTTTCAAAGTAATCAGTCTCAATCTTGTACTTTTTTGGGTATTAAACTGAAACTAATTGTCTTCTTCTTCCTAATCCACAGAGCGATTGAATAAAAGAAGTTCCGACCTATTCGGACGAGGAGGAAAGATGGACGTTGAGGTCTCTCAGGTGACCGACGTGCAGAATTATCGGTTGGTTCCACTACCAGAAACCTGCATTGTTTGTTCATCTGAAACTTGAATATGTTTCTGAAGTTTTAGTCACTTTATGTATATACCATGCTATTGTTTATGGCAACAGGCTCTTTGTGGCAACATGGAATGTTGCTGGTAAATCCCCGCCGGATCACTTGAACCTTGAGGATTGGCTTCACACTTCACCTCCTGCTGACATTTATGTTCTTGGGTACTTTTTTGGCTTAGATTTTTGTTTTCTCTTTTAACTTGTGATTATATGTTTGTAAGGATTCTCATGATTTGTTCAGGTTTCAAGAGATTGTCCCATTGAATGCTGGAAATGTTTTGGGCACAGAGGACAATGGACCAGCCAAGAAATGGCTGGCCCTCATAAGGAAGACACTCAACAGCCTCCCGGGTGGCAGTGGGGTCTGCCTCACCCCTTCTCCGATTGCCGACCCTCTTGTGGAGCTAGATGTAGACTTTGAAGGGTCGTCAAGGCAGAAGTCCTCTTTCCTCCATCGCCGATCTTTTCAGTCCCTTGGTCGAAGCATGAGAATGGACAGTGAGCTTGCCCAGCCCTGTTTAGACCGACGGTTAAGCATCTGTGACAGGGTCATGCTCGGTGACAGGTTGAATGATTATGATCAAAGTTACCGTTGGCTATCATCGGATGAGGAGAATGGGCCCGGGGATTCTCCAGGAAACTCTTACCGTTCCCCGGTATTGAACAATAAGTCGGGTTCGATGGCTGATGGGGATCAGTCACAAATAGGGTGTTCAAGGTACTGTTTAGTTGCCAAAAAGCAAATGGTAGGGATATTTTTGACTGTTTGGGTTCGGGGTGAACTCAGGGATTCAGTTCGCAGTGTGAAGGTCTCCTGTGTAGGCAGAGGACTGATGGGTTATCTTGGGAACAAGGTAATTTAATTTTGGTTGGTACAAGAAAAACTTTGTGCAGGAACTTATGCTTGAATAGGGTTTGAAAATGGTTTCATCTTCTTTTTCTCTTTCAGGGTTCGATTTCCATTAGCATGTCATTGCACCAAACCACCTTTTGTTTCATCTGTAGCCACTTAACATCAGGAGAGAAGGAGGGGGATGAGCTGAGAAGGAACTCGGACGTGATGGAGATTCTTAGGAAGACGAGGTTTCCTCGGGTCCACAGCGGCTCGGGAGATGAGAATTCTCCTCAGACAATTCTTGAGCACGAGTATGACACATCCACCCGATTTTCCCAAACGGATTTACCTTTCAGCTCATAATATATTACAAATATCTTATTACTATATTTACTTCTGCAGTCGAATCATTTGGTTGGGTGATTTGAACTATAGAATTGCATTGTCTTATCGATATGCCAAGGCACTTGTTGAGATGAGAAATTGGAGAGCCTTACTAGAGAATGATCAGGCATGCTAGTTCCACCATTTGTTCTATTTTTTCTTTTCTTTCTGTGCTGTGTTATGTTCTCAAATTGATTGTTGAGAGATATGCTAATTAGAAGATTGGATGGATATCCTTAACAGCTCCAGATTGAGCAGAGAGGTGGGAGAGCATTTGTTGGGTGGAATGAAGGGAAAATATATTTTCCCCCAACCTACAAGTACTCCAACAATTCAGACAAATATGCTGGGGAAAACAGGCACCCAAAGGAAAAGCGAAGAACTCCAGCATGGTAACTGTCTTCTCTTCAAAGATCCTATTAGCACTTGACTTGAAAAATTCTTGCATTTGTCCATCAGACTTGTCTAAATCAATCTAGAAAACCGAGAAGTGGGGCTATTTTCAAATCATGGAAAATATTTTTAGGTTTCTTTTACATCAACAAACTTCTGATTCTGACTATTTCATGAATGAAGGTGTGACCGTATACTTTGGTATGGCCAAGGGCTCAACCAGTTATCTTATGTGCGGGGCGAGTCAAGGTTCTCTGACCATAGGCCAGTATATAGCTTATTCTTGGCAGTCGTGGAGTCTGTTAACCGAGGACGAATTAAGAAGAGCATGAGTTGCTCTAGGATTGAGGTGGAAGAATTGCTTCCATATTCGCAATGGAATATGAATTTGAACGACTTCCACTAGGGGACAGGTTTGCTTTCTTATTTGAGCTCGACTCTGCACCCAGTAGGAACAATGCTGCTTTGCACAATCATCAAGGTAGGTACCTTCAGATAAGAATTCAAAATTAGTGATGCTCAGATCATAGAATATGGAACTGAAATGCTACAGATATTTTATAGGTATACCAACTGTGAATGCAGAGAGCATATGAATTAAGTTCATATATCCAGAGAGATGCATCTTTTGGATACCCCCTCAACAATGGAACGGGTGAGCATACTCTCTTTATCGGATTTCATGTTCTCCATTAACTGCTTCCTGAGCATTAGTGCCGAAATATCTGCCATTACCAATGCCTGCCTTTTCTGAAGCATCTTGTCCTTCTGCCTTGCATGTTCCAAAAAGGCCTTTTATGAGTTATTGTCTTCTCATCTATTGTGTAGTGCATATAAGGCAGATTCTTTATGTAATGGGGACTGAAAAGTTCTGCTTGTGTAAGAGTCAAGTGATGATGGTGATGAGAATGGTTAGATCTATTCAAACCCCACACAAGAGGATCATTGGATTTATTCCACCATAGCTGAAAACTTCATCTTCTTCCCTCGTGTGAAGGCCTCACTTTTTCTGCTGCTCAGTTGGTCCCCTCATTGTCTTTTGCAGGGCTAAACAACAAATCTTTCAAGTGTCAATTCTGCTGGTGGGACACTCATTGTTTCAGGGGCAAGATGGTGGCCCAGTTTCCCCTGGCTTATTGTATCCCCCATTCCTTCCATTGCCTATGATTTACAACAGCAAATACATACTTGGAGGTCGTGCCCATGATTCGGAACTTGTCCTGTGGTGGGCTTCTGGTCTATGAACTCCACCTACAATCAAGTGAGACTGCAAATTATATTAGAATCGTTTATTCCATTTCATTACCCAACTCATTTATTCTCCTTATCGTGTTTCCTAACAGTTAAACTTCTGAATTTGCAAGACCATGTGTGGTTGGTTCATCTGATTCTTCAAGAACATAATAGACTAGACAAGGCAGTTTCATCCTTTTACCTCATTTTAAGAGATAAGGACAAGGCTTGGGAGAAAAGAAGAGCTGGCCTTTGTGGATTAGCTGAAATACATAGAATATGTTCCATCATTCCATGAGTATATGCCAATTTACTCTGACAAACTTGAGAGTTGCCCATGAATATAGTCTATGAACTCTCTTTGTATGAGAAAAAAAAAAGGCAAGAATCTCTCTCTTGTGAGTTGAACGGAAGTTCCCTGAATCTGCTGCTTTTTCTTCCTGCTGGTGTGAAACTGATTTTCCTAAAATTATTGCTTAATTGTAGAAAAATATGGTAAGTTATGATAGTAAGTGTTTAATATCAAACTTTCAAGAACACAGAAGGGTAAGAGGATTGAGCTTTATCAGCCACCATAAAGTCCTTTATAATATAGATAATATGATTTTAAAATTAATTATAATATAATATTCTTAATATTAATATTTTCAATTAATAAAGTTTGAATATGTGCTTGTACAGTAAATAATGAGTGTAATATTACTCAATAACATTAATAATAGTGAAATAAAAGAGAAATATATTATTTTTTTAAATTTGAAGGTTTAAATAATCATAAAAATATATGAAAACTTATTAAATATGACATAATTAAATATATCTATTAAATATGTAATTTTTTATTTAAATGAATATTTTGCAAGTTATATTGGTACATTTATTTATCTTATACTGTGGTGCACTATTAAATTAGACAAGCGTGTATATATATATATATATACATTTTATTCTATATACTATTGTCTAATTTAATAGTGTGATGCCATACAAAATGAATAAATATATTAAAAAAATACATATTTAATGTATATTATTCAACTATGTAATTTATTTAAATTTAATAAATGTTCGTAATTTTGCTATTTTTATAATATTATATTTGTTTATTTTATTTTACTCATTAATATCATTAAGAAATATTCACTAAACATTTTCTTGCAAACATATATTCCAATTTTGTTAATTGAAAATATTAATATTAATAGTATTATTGAGTAAGTAATTTTAAAATTATAAATCTATATTAAATATGCTTAATTTTAAAATTATTATTATTTAACAACATGCACCACGTAGCTCACTACAGACCTTCCATCGTGGTTCAAATCTCCATTAATTAGTTTACTAATTATTAATATTCAAATAAATTAAATATAATCCCATATTGTATAAAATATATAAGTGTTATATATTTATAATATTAAAAACTTTATCCTAATTACTTAACTATTTATCAATAAATAATAAATTCTTATATTTTATCAAATTTAGTACGAAAATGTATATATATATATATATGATACATACATGGAAATTTTTTTAAATTAAGTTTATTTTGAATAAAATAGATAATTGATATAAGTTTATAATATAATATTTATAATTAATTAATTTTAAGTAGATATAAATTACAAATTAAATTATCAAAATGAAAATAAATGGATTGAAAATAATGAAAAAATTGAGGGTAATATTGATGTTAGTCTTGAGGTAGACGATGGAGGAAGCAATGCGGGATAGTCAATTAACCCCAGGGGAGCAGAGAAGGGGATGACGGTCGCAGATATGCTTCTTCCATAACGGGGAAAGCGACAAAACATCAACGGTGATCAGTAGTACCACGTAGTAATCTGTCACTCACCCAGTTGTGCCACTTCCGTCAGATCAGCTGATCATGCCGTGCCAATATTAGTAAATAGTAAAATTTTTTAATATTATAATTTAAAATAATTTTTTATTTAATTTAATTTAAAATTATATTTTTAATACACTATATACCAAACATATATTATTTTTCTGATGAGAACAATAAATTTAAATTGAATAATTTTACTCTATATTTAAACATTAGTCAGATTTCAGATCGGGTATTTAAAAATAATAGTAATACTTTTTTATTTTAATTATAGTTATAGACGTAATTTAAGATTTTTTAAGATTAATATCGACCAAACCAAAGAGGGGTGTGTCCGAGGATTCGAACTCAGGCAACAGGTGAAGACAAATCTGTGCAAAAATGCTACCGGAGAGATTCAAACTCAGAATGCTCGACTACATTTTTAGAGTAATTGGATTAAAATTGAAACACATCATTATACCATTGATACTCTTATGCTGTGAGACGATTTTAGAATCCCTAAATTATTTGTTGAGTCATGTTGTGCACTATAACAAACAATTCAATCTAGCAAGAATAGATGAATCAAGTTTGGAAATACAGAAAAAAGAAAAAGAAAATTCATCCTATTTTAATTAATTAAATGAAAATTGTAATGATATGAGAAAGTTATATGAAATGTTTTTAGAGAATTTTTACTATATTTTTATTAAATAAATACGTGTTTTAAGTAAATTTAACTTATATTAACATGAATTTGATTTGAGTTTAAATATACAAAATTTGAATTATAAAACTATAATTTATTCAAGAATATATAAAAATTCAAAAATGATTCGAGTTATTAACACCAGCCCCCACTCTACCTTCCAACATAAATATACTTAGTCCTATTAAATATAATTTTAAAATTATTCTCAACAATTTTTTATAAGTCAGAGTATTATTTTTTTGATTTAATACGAATAAGAATAATAACCTTAACTTGTTTATTCTTTCTCCATATTAGAGAAGAGCGCAAGCTAATATTATTTTAGTTTTGTACTAGTAAAAATAATAATCTCGAATTAATTATTTTTCTTAAATATTAAGGTAAATTACTATAATATTATATGATAAGATATTTTGAATCGATAATATATCGTATATATATCTACTTAATTCTACTTAAAATTTATAATTTATAAATATTTTTAATCTTATAAATTTATTACACTTTTTATATTATATAATTTGTTATTATATTCTTAATAAAATCAAACTTATAATTACTCGTAAGAGCATCAAAACTCGAATTAGGTGTGGTCCAGTAACTCCTATTCCTAATCTTACATTTGATTTATACAAGGGACAATGAATATTTCGGCTGTTCAATTCCTTTAGATTGTTTAAAGAATAAGAGGGTATGCACCAGAAAGCAGAGTGAAGTGCAACATCATGAACAATCTTTTACTTCAAAAAATAGACAAATAAACAATATTTTATTCCATAATACCATACCATGCAATGATAGAAATCAATAAGCAAACAAAAACCACACAACAAGAAAAAACTTCATAATAGATTTCGCCCTACCTTCCCCCTAAGTATGAGAAAAGAAGATGAAATCTAGATTTTTAGAACCCGAAAACGGCGGAGAAATGTCGAGCGAAGAGAAGGGCAACCGCGGCGACCGAGAAGAGTGACAGCTTTTGGTTCATGCTAGCGTCAGAAGTGCTGCCACCCGCAGTCGTAGTCGGGGTAGTCTTCGAACCTGTCCCTGCAACACCAATGATGGTATATACTTAGCCCAGTCAATCCTCGTCTATCCCTCAGTCCATGGAAGTTTAATACTTGATCAGATATATATACCTGAAGGAACAGCGGGTGTTGCTGAAGTTGCCGGAGTATGGTCCGCCGGTGTGTTGTTTGAAGGAGAGCTTGAAGGGGAGCTAGATGGGGACCCTTCAATCCACAATCAAACAAGTGGAGATTGTTGTCAAGGATCATAAAATATAATAAAGTTATTGTGTAATAGAGTATGGTTGGCATACAAATAGTCATTAATATATATTATGGATGTCCTAATCAATCCTATTCATATATATTTATTAATGTTAAAAAGAGGTAATATTTTTAATATTATAAATTTATAATACTTTTCTATTTTATTTAATTTAAAATAATATTATTAATATAAACTCACTTAATAATTATGCAGAACAGTATTAAGTTTTTAATGTTGAATCGGATAAAGATATGAGTACAATACTCTTATATCATATGAAAATTTATTGTTTTTGGATAGTTATAAATCCAAAACAACTCTATATTTTATTAAATATATAATAATATTTTCATCATATTTAATTAAAATTTATAAAATTTAATTATTAAAAAATTTTAATTAACTAAATTATATTTTTAATTTTATAAATTAATATTTCTCTAATTTATTTAATATTTAATAATATTTTTAATAATTTGTTTAAATTTGTGCTAGTCAATTAATTATAAACTAGTTGGAAAAATAAAATATTTGAATACTCATATTTAAAATGTCATAATATATATATAAATATATATATATATAAATATATATATATATATATATATATATTGAGTTTGACCATACCATTGCACAAGCTGACGGAGGGAGTTTTGACATTGCAGGCGCCAGGGAGGGCCAGGGCTTGGGTCTGGTTGATGTTGTAGCCGTAAGACGAGGCTGTGCCATTGAGGAGAAGGCATAGACACTGAGGCTGAGACTGTACGACACCGCTGAGCCGTGAGCAGCAGGTAGACGATGGGGTGGATGTGTTCCCACTGACATAGTTGAGGCATGGGCTCAGCCCCAGCAGCGTGGTCATGCAGCCCGACTGAGCCGCGGTCCCGTGGAAGAGAAGAGCCACAAACCCGAGGGCTAGGACCAGGGTCGGTGAGACGCGGTTAAATCTAGTTATAGCCATGATCTCTTCGGACTTTGTTGGTGCTGATGATGAGATGAATATGATTTGCTTTTGCTTTGTGGTTTGTGGTTTGTTCTTGCATGGAAGTGAAGTATTTATATGGCAAGAAACATGGGCGGGTGTCTTTAGTTGGCCAAACCTACCTGACACATATATTATAACCAAGTGGGTATAAAATTATGAGTATTTGGTTTAGTCAAAACATTATTAAGTATCCTAAAATGTACTTAGCAAATGGTTGTAAGTATATAAATTAATTTAATTTATATTCACTTAAAATTTTATAATAATATGTTAGAATATTTATTATATTATAAATACATAATTCTTTTATTTTAGTTAATATAATATTTTTTTTACTAATACTAAAATTTAATGATGGAAAAAAGAGTAAATTCTAACTTATGATATCGACGGAGGGATTTTTAGGATGAAGGAATGCCTTTTTTAGTAAAATAAAATTGAGGGTTGTGACATTTTTTGTTTAAATAAATTAAATATTATTTATGTTATTTTTATTTATTCTTATTCTTATGTAATTTAAATAAATTTATATGTTAATAATATTTATATAAAATTATATAAATAAAATATTAAACATAAAAAATAATATGTTGAATATATAATATAATTTATTATATACATATATATTATTTTTTATAATTATAAAATATTTATATAAATATTATTATATAATTAATATTATTTTTTTATTGTAATAACAATTTAATTATTTTACACCATTAATAATCTAACTATGGTGGAGAACCTAGTAGTTGTCATGCTGTCATGATACAAACAACAACAAAAGTGGCTACAATTTATGGCTACACTGACATTTATACCATTTGATAATAATGGGTTGAGTTCATAAATAATTAAAAGTTATACTAATTTTTATATCATTTTATATGATATTGTGATTTAATAATGGTTTGATTTCATATCTAATTAAAAGTAATTATTTTTAAATAATTTAACAATTTCAAGCTTATAATTTTAAAACACTTTTATATTTTGTTAAATTTGAGATTATAGTATCAAATATTTAGAAAATTTATATCCAATTTAGATTCTACATGGGCATTCATACCTATCTAGCACACACTTTATATTTGTTAGGAGCATATATATATATGAGTATAAGGGTACAACTAACTTGGGTGACCAACTTTACCAATGGAATCAGTTCTCTTCATACTAATCATGGAGTATGATGGCCAGCCACCCATAATTTATACACAACTTGGTTATGATACATGAATGTTGGTAGATTTGGCCAACAAAAGAGTCTCACTTCTGTTGATTATTACTTCGTTATTGCATTTTTTAGGATAGTTAATTGGATGAACACCAACCACTCTTCATGTGTCCACACTTTTGGTCATGTGTGTGTTTGGCTAGATTTGGCCAACCATAGATCCCCTTCTATGTAGTTAGTTGTCTAGAGATCCAAGTTCTTCACATATAAATACTACCACTTCCCTGCAAGAGCAAACCACCCAAAAACAAAAGAAAATCAAATTCCTAGAAATCAAAATCTAGAAGAGACAATGGCCAAAGCTAGAGGGGTCACGATCAGCCTGGCCCTGGCCTTTGGGCTCGTGGCTCTCCTCTTCCACCGGACTACGGCTCAGTCGGGCTGCATGACCTCTCTCTTGGGGCTGACCCCGTGCCTGAACTATGTAAGCGGGAACTCATCCACCCCATCCTCCACCTGCTGCTCACAGCTGACCAGCGTGGTCCAGTCTCAGCCCCAGTGTCTCTGCCTTCTCCTCAACGGGACAGCCTCGTCTTATGGCTACAACATCAACCAGACCCAGGCTCTGACCCTTCCTGGCGCATGCAACGTTAAGACGCCTCCTGTTAGCCTATGCAATGGAGCCAACGGTACGGTCAAGCCAGATATACATACATATGCATGAGATTAATCTGAAATTTGAGTTCCGTTTGTTCGTGGAATTGCAGCACCGCCTCCATCAAGCTCCCCTACAAGTTCTCCCTCCCCCGCAGACAGCACACCGGCCGAGGAAACTCCGACGAGGCCAGCAGCACCATCGCCGTCTGCTCATTCAGGTATATACGTTATAGCTTAACACCAACTCTTTCAGTTTTATCGGCTTCTGGGTATGAGGGTTGATGGATAGATCTTCAATGCAGGTACTGCAGGAACAGCTTCCAAGACAGTTCCGACAACTACTACCGGCGGCAGCACATCCGGCGCTAGTATCACCCAGAAGTTGTCCTTCTTCTCCATTGTCTTTGCCCTTCTCTTCGCCATTTTTGGGTTCTAAGATTCAAGATGTCACTTGCGTTTCCCCCTATTTAGGGGACAGAGAGTCTGAGTTATTCTTCATGATTCTATATATGTGTGTGATTTTGGCTTCATCCGATGTGTCATTGGCATTGTTTGATAGTTTTTCTCTATGAAAATAACTCTGTATTGATTTGTTCTATAATTGATTAAATTAATGTATTGGAATGAGGATTATCTATCCTGAAGTTGACGCACTTCCCTCACGTCATAGAATGAGAAATTAACTCAGTTTAATATGCCATATCTAAAACTTTCAGTGAAAGTATAAAAACATCCGGAAAATAGTAATATAGACAGCTCATAATTAAAAACTAAAATTTAAAATTTTCAATGGGGAGTAATGTAAAAAAGGTGGAGGGTGGCATATTAGTTAAGTCACGAATTTGACTTCCAATAAGAATGATACCCCACTAAACGAAATTTGTTAATAAAACTAAGCATCATTTGACAACAATGGATAGTAATAAATCCTATATGAAAACCCACTAAATTATCTTATAAATAAAGGCCAAATATTTTCTAAAGTAAGGTTAACATTAAAATGAATTTTGGGCTAACAAATAAAGATACGTGTAAGATAAGATAATTTCAGCCCAGTAATCATTTGGCAAAAGAATATGATATTTGCCTAAGATAAGATAATTTCAAGTTAAATTAATTAGGGGTAATTTAAATGAGAAGGATCCATGTTGGTGGCAATTCATTAGTTTGTAACTGATAAAATAATTAAAAAAAAAGAGATAAGATTTACCTTAATAGGAACTATATTCTCCTATAAAAGGGATGAGAGTCGAAAGAGTAAAAATACCATTCAACTTTTTTCTTACAAATGTCTAGATTAAAGATAATGAAGGGCATTTGTGAGTCATCCACTATATGTCTCTAGTGAGATTCTGACATTGATCTAGAACGTATCGTTTCGGCCAGATCTAGTCGGATATGGACCTTGGTGGCCTAGGGGGAGTCCACAAGGACATCATATTTAAGTTTAATAATTTTTTAGAATTATTTTATTAAGAAATCGAGATTAAGATTTAAATTTAATTTTGATAAAGTTAGATAACTCATTCGAAAATGAAATTTCTTAGGGCCTCTATTGGGGTCTGAAGAAAGTCTAGGGAATAATTGTAAATAATGAAAAGGGTTTGATAATAAAATGATAAGTTTTGGAAGTTTAATGATCTAAATGGGATCTTAAAAAAATTTTAGTGACCAAAGTGTAAATAGTAAATATTTAGGGACCCAAAAGTTATTTGGTAAGTTAGGGATTCAATTGAGACTAAAGGAAATCTAAGTACCTAAGAAAAATACTTGGGAAGTTAGGGTTTAAAATGAAGAGTTTTGGATATAAGGATAATTTTACCCATCTTAATAACCAAAATACAAATTTAGAAAAAGTTAAGAATTTAAGTGAAAAGCTTAGAGAATTTTTTACATTTTAGTAAATACGATCAAATATGGGTGTATCCTTAGATTTGTGTAAAAAATAATATAAAATAGTTATTCTAAACAAGTGTATCGACACGTAAGTCGAGCGAAACAAACTAGATTAACAAAACTATATTTTTTGAAAAATTACAGGATGGTATCACATAACCCAAGGAAAATCAAATTCAACTCCGGGTTATATGATTTGATTCATGTAGAGTAATTCGACAAGCTATCATACAATGATCACTTATCCCGAGGAAAGTGGAAATTTGTCAAGACTAAAAGCAAGGAAGAGTAAGTTGGTAATTTCTGTGTATATTTATTCTTCACTTTTATTGTGATTTATATACAACTTGTACATATAAAATAAGAAAAAATATACAATAAATGGAGGTGATCACTGCTGATAATAAATTCTTACGGATATGCTGATTTGGCTTTTATTATATAATAAATGGAGGTAATTACTACATAACAAATTCCTGCAATATGCTGAGTTGGCTTGCGATGTTATCCCGAAGTGGTATGGTGGTTGCAGTTGAAGATATGCTGAGTTGACTTTTACTCCCTCGCAAGCTCAAGGGGAGATCTCGGAGATTGAGATTGGATCGTAAAAAGCAGAAGCAAGGAGTAGACAATCCTTTGGTCAAAATGCTAGCCAATTGAGAATCGGTACCAATAAAACGAACACGAAGATATCCATTGCTAACTTGTTCACGAACAAAGTGATAATCAATTTCAATATATTTGGTACGGGTGTGAAAAATAGGGTTGTTTGTGAGATAAATGGTTGAGAGATTGTCACATCACAATATAGGAGGGCCATAGAGAGGTAGATGGAGTTTGTGAAGTAGAGAGCGCAGCCAGATAATCTTTGTAGCAACATTGCCAATGCTTTTATATTCAACCTTAGTGCTAGAGCGAGCAACAATATGTTGCTTAAGGGAGCTCCATGAGATCATATTATAACCCATAAAAATGGAAAATCCACTAATAGAGTGATGATCATAAGGGTTGCCAACCCAATCGATATAAGAAAAATAATGCAAATCATGAAGTGAGTGATGCCAAAAAGTTAAGCCAATGTGGACAGTACCTTGGAGATAGCGAATGGTACGTTTGACGGTAGTCCAATGAGCATCTATGGGTTGGTGCATACACTGACATGCTTGGTGAATAACATAAGTGACATCAGGTCGCGTAAGAGTGAAATATTGAAGAGAGCCCACAATTTGACGATATTGGGTTGGATCAAAGAGTAAAGTGCCCGTAAGAGTAGACAAATAGAGGCTAGAGCTAATGGGAGTTAAGACAGGTCAACAGGTAGTAATGACAACTTTACAGAGAAGATCATGAATATATTTGATTTAGATAAGGTGGATAAATCAAGATCATACCTTGAGAGGAGTTCTTGATTTAGAGCACAAATAATGGACTCGACAAGAGTAGTGGGCGAGCTCATGATGAGAAGATCATCAACATAGATAACAAAACGAGCAGTGTGATAAATGAAGAGAGAGCTATCAGCAATGGAGCCACAAAAACCCAGAGTTTGAAGAAATGAGTTGAGGCGGAGGAACCAGGCACGAGGAACCTATTTGAGTCCATAGAGTGACCGCCAAAGTCGACACACATGATGAGGATAAATAGGGTCGGAGAACTCGGGTGGTTGAGACATGTAGACTTACTCGGTAAGGTAACCATGCAAGAAAGCATTATTTACGTCTAATTGACGGATATGCCAATCGGAAGAGACTACAATGGAAAGGATGACCCGAATGGTGACAGGCTTGATGACTGGGCTGAAAGTGGCATCATAATCCAGACCCGGTTGTTGGGAGAAACATTTGGCAATGAGTCGAGCCTTATGTCGAGCAATGGTACCATCAGGATTTTCCTTAATCTTATAAACCCACTTGCAGCCAATAATAGGAAGATTAGGAGGGGCAGGAACTAAATGCCACGTATGATTGTGAAGAAGTGCAGAGAGTTCAACTTTCATGGCGTCCATCCAAAGAGGGTCATGATGAGCTTGAGCAAAGGTACAAGGTTCCTGCACCACAAACAAGGAGGGGTTGATAGTAAAGCGACGAGGAGTAAGAGAGCCATCCTGAGAGCGAGTGACCATGCGGGGAACTAGCGGAGGAGGAGTATGCAAACCTGTAGGAGAGGCATGTGAAGAAGTCTCATGTATACTCAAAGGAGAAGGAGGAACCATACATGAGTCCAATGGCAGCGTTGGGACAGGGGAGGGAATCGGGAGAGTAGCGATGGAGTGCTGGACGTGGGCAGTTGGGGGCGAAGGGTCATGAGAGAAGGGGAAGACAAACTCATTAAAGTGGATGGTACGAGAAATAAAAATGCGACTAGTTTGAGGATCAAGAACTCGGTAACCTACATAATTAGAGGGATATCCGAGAAAAATACAAGGTGAAGAGTGGGGTTATAATTTGTGGGAAAGATAAGGACGAAGGTATGGAAAACAAAGACAGCTAAAAACATGAAGAGATTTATAATGAATAAGAGTATGAGTGAGGACCTGAATAAGCGAATGAAACCCAAGACACCGAGTAGGAAGACGGTTGATTAGGTATACAACTGTCTCAAAGGTAAAATCCCAGTATTTAATAGGAGTATGAGAATGACTTATGAGAGTAAGGCACATATCGACTATGTGGCAATATTTACTATCACGCCTCGACTCGGTTTGGTCGGATCCCCGTGAACAACCCGCCACTCTCCTAGTTTATTTAGGGTTTTCCCCTCTTTTAAACTGTGGGGAGTAAGTCATCCTTGTTACCTGTACCTTTCCTGGAATAATATTAATCACAACTAAATATAAATTTTACATACCTGTCTTAAGGTTCAGCTACTAATAAATTTTTAAGGTTGGTTTTCCCTTGGTTTCCTAAAAAGGGGTAAAGGGGGGTGAGTTCGACAACTCAGTGAATGGATGATTGGGTGGGAGTTTTCACAAAAAAATTAATTTATTTAATTGGAGGGTGCCAAACTTCTTATTTCATAAAAAAATGATTTTCTTCAAATTTTGGTTTATCAAAACATTTTTCCAAGGTTTCCCAATTCATTTCTAAGGATTCTTAAATCCTTTCCATGGTTTTCATAACCTCTTTCCCATTTCCATATTCGGTGTATTTAAAATACAACACACACCTTTCATCATGAAGGGATCACACACATTCTTGAGATGCAGTTACGCGGAGCGTCTTTACCATCCACCCTGATAGAAGTCTCTAACTTCTACCCGAAGTCTGAGTGAACGTCTCTAACGTCCTACCCTCAGACCAAAAATACTCCGCGTCCATATGAGGACAGAGACCTCATCCCGTCCCCACCCCAATCTCATGCGAATTGTAGCTATGTCGAGCTTCTCAAGACTTCTAGTACGACTAACTGCCCTTATCTCCACTAGGTAGTCCAGAGCCCTAGGACGCATCACTACCCCTTTTGGGCGTCTTGAAGGCCCCGTAACATAGTGTATACATAAATCAACAGTTTTTCACATAAGCCATATAATATGTGGTGCCACTGGTCCAATGGCCCCGACCCTCAACTCGACCTACAACTGTTTATCTTAATTAGTCCGAAGATCTGTCATGTTGCACTACCGTTAGTCCATTGAGCATGTCGGTCCTATCTCGGTACCATTGTCAAATAACTCATTTACTTAAGTTTTATGGCTTAATAATCATGTTTGTTTACGAGCTCTTGCTCGTGCCAACTGGCCTAGGGCCCACTGTTCGAGATTTTCAAAATCGGGCAAATTAGCCCCCAAGTTTCAAAACCGAGGCCTTCGGCCTATATGTGCTATTCGAGCTCCCGTAAAAAAATCTTCCAAAAATTTTAAGCAGTGGCACATAGTCAAGGGAGAGCACTTCCGACAAAATAAACTTTTCATTTGTCTATGATACCAATTGAGTATGAAAACGTCTCCGCTTATAACCAATAAATGAGTTTTCCACTTCCTTACATAAAGTTTTATTATACCAACCGAGTATGATCTACTTATAACCAGTAAATAGTTTTTTCGCGTGATTTTCACATCACTTCTCTCAGGTGTGATGTTTAAAATACCACTTAGCAGTGAATTTTCATTTCTGATGTGCTTATCATCCCAACCGGGTATGATATTAAATATCCCACTCACCTGAAAGTGCAATAAATTTTCTCTTAGCAGGCTTGTTGCCTTTACACAAACTTGTCTTAACTGGCGTTCCCGGTACTTCGTGTTCCTACACGATATGAACATCCTTGTTCATTATCCTTTGGTCTAATAGCCTTCATTCATTCCAAATGAATAAGAAAACCAAACTTTTCATTCATTTACAATTAGGTCCCTAAATATATTTTTCTTTAACTTTAATTCCATAATGTCGATTTTTTTCTCAAATTGAGTCCCGAAACTTTCAAAATTCACCTTGGGACTTCAATTTATTCAAATTCACATAAAGAGGTTCAATTTCCTAAATTTCTAATTTGGTCCCCAACTTTTCCAAAATTACCATTTTGTGCCTACTTTAAAAAATGGTAAGTTTTGCCCCAAAAATTTTAAAATTTGCCAAATTGGTCCTCTAACATCTTTATCATGCCCCAACCCGGTTTGGTTGGATCCCCATAAACAACCCGCCGTCTTTCTCGGTTTAAGAGGAGTTTCCTCCTTCTTTTAGTCGAGAGGAGCTAGGCGAAATTTCAACCTTGTTCCCTAGAAGACATATATCAATTAAAATGTAAGTTTAAGGAAAATTAAGCATACATGATAAAGGGTAAGGCGCAGTGTTACTCCTAGTGATTTTCTCTTTTCCTGAAAAGGGATAGAAACGAGGGGTGAGTTTCTACAATCCAGTGAAATGGGTTTTTCAAAAGTCCACTTTTAATTTTTAAGAAAAATATTTATATTGGAGTGTGCTAGACTCCTCGCTTTTAAAAAATCCCTTCATTTAAAAATTTGGGTTTTTCCACCATTTCTTATTATCATGGTGTGTCATCACCCAAAACACATTCTTAATCATGAAGGTTACACACATTTTCCGGCCAACACGACTGTTGAACCCACTTGTGGCTTCAGAGTGACTTTAACGGCCACCTAGATAGAAGTACGACCACTTCCATCCTAAGAATGAGTGGATGTACGTGACATACGACCCTCAATCCCAAAATCGATTCTTCTTGTACATATGAGGACAGAGACCTCGTCCCATCCCCACCCCGGTCTCATGCGCTTGGTGCTACTCCAAATTTCGCATGGTCACCTGGAACGACGAACTGCCATTATACTTACCGGGTCGTTCATGGCCCTTAGGACACATCACTACCCCTAATGGGCGTCTTGATGATCCCGTACTCATAGTGCATGCACAAATAATGTCTTCTTATTATGCCATGTAATCTGTGGTGTTATTAGTTCAATGGTCCTGACTTTCAACTTAACCTAGAGCTGTTTGTCTTGATTGGTCCGGAGACCGGTCATGTCGCACTAGTACTAGTTGATTGAGAATGTCGGATCAGCCTTGGTACCGTGACCATACAATTTACTTATTAAAGTTTTATGGCACATATATTATGTTCATTTACGAGCTCCTGCTCGTGCCCATTGGCCTATGGCTCACTGTTCGAGATTTTAAAAAACCGGGCATATTAGCCCCCAAGTTCCAAAACCGAGGCCCCGACCTATAAGAGGTATTTGAGCTTCCCTTGGTAAGGTCTCCCAAATTGTTTAAGCATTGGTACATAGTAAGGGGAGAACACTTTTGACAAAAATATATTTTCACTGTCCATTATACTGACCCGATATAAGGACATCTTCGTTCATAACCAATGAACGGGTTTTCAACTTTCTTCGAGGAAGTTTCATCATACCAACTGAGTATGATCTACTTACCACCGATAAGTAGTTTTTCCGCATGGTTTTCACATCACTACTCTAAGTCGTGATGTTTAAAATACCACATAGTAGTGGGTTTTTATTTCGATGTGCTTATTATCCCCAACCGGGTATGATAGAAAATCCCAATCACCCGATCGTGCAGTGAAATTCTACTTAGTCGAGTTCCGTTCCTTGCACACTGGACCTCAACTGGTGTTCTCGATGTCTCGTTCTCCTACATGAAATGAACATATTTGTTCATTATTCTTTGGCCTAATAGCCTTCGTTCGTTCCAATGAATGACAAAATCCAACTTTATATATATTTGCAATTAGGTCCATAAAGTTATTTTTTTTAACTTTAAGTCCATATTGCTGGGTTTTTCCTAAAATTGAGTCCCGAAACTATTAAATTTTATCTTAGAACCTCAATTTATTAAATTCCATAAAAAGGGGTTTAATTTCCCAAATTTTCAATTTGGTCCCTCAATTTTCCCAAAATTACCATCGTGCCCTTCCCTTACAAAAATGGTAAATTTTACCCCAAAAATTCTAAAATTTCTCAATTGGTCCTCTAATATTCTTATCATGACCAATTGACCCTCAATTTTAGAAAATTACATTTTGGTCCTTTAAATTTTCAAAAATCCCCAATTTTCCCCCCAATTTCAACTCTTTAACACAGCCAAATATGATTTTATCAAATTGACCGATCAAACACCTCTATTCGTTGAAATTGAGTTTCTACATGTTCATACGATTCTGAGAAACTTTGAATTGCAGGTTTTAATGCCAGAAAACAGACTATAGAGAGAGAAAGCTTCGATTTCTCACCGGTGAGGGCGCGACGGTCTGAGCTTTCTATCTGGGCAGGTAGCTCTCCTTCAGAGATTCTTCCTAGGATCAAGAATGACATCAATTGATGTCGAATTGGATAAAATTTTTGTCATTGAAAATTGTAAAGGTGAGTCGAATTGGCTTACCTTTCAGTCCTAATTCAGCCATGGAAGGGCTGAGGAGGTGTCAGGAGAGCTTGGTTTGGCCTAAGGAGGGCTCGAATTGACCGATTTCAACTCGGCCAAAATAGGGAAGCTTCGGCCCGCCAGAGCTGCTTAACTGTTCGATTGCGCCGGCGCTTCTCCGGCAACTTTCAGAATGAACGGATGTCACCACCATGTAGCTGACTTCTCTCCAGTTCAAATGAACCCGACCTTGCCTTCTTTGGTTTAGAATTGACCCTATATCGGAGCTTTGGTTCGAGCTTCACCGGAAAACTAAGCAACTAAGAGTGAGTGAGCTTTGCATGTATGGATAGGACAAATGGAGAGGGGCTCTTTATATAGGGAGCTCGGGGACCCATTGGTCATCCGTTTGGCACTGTTATGACAGGCATTGAAGACCTGAAATGTACCGAACGGAAACGTTTCTTTTTCGCCAGCGCTGCTTCAATTTTCCGGTGAGTGAACAGTCCTATCATCCTAAGGAATAAGATGACACTATTTCGAACTGGACCGAATCGGTCCGAACCGGGTTCTAAGCTTAAACCGGCCGGTTCACCCCTCATTCGACTGAGTTTTTCAAATCTAAAAATTTCTAAATTTATCTAAATTCATTTTCTATCAAATGGTTGCCTCAAATCTCAAATTTTAATTATTTAAGCCATCTAGAAAAATAAATTTAGGATCCAGTTCAATAGGGGTTCAAACCGATTCGGATCCGGTTCACCTGAATCGGTTTAGTTTTCATCTCCAATTCCTTCACATGTCTATTTCCATGTCTTTTGTGACTCCTTGGGTCACTTAGGGTCCATACAATTCCTATTTTACCATCTCTTAATCAATTTCGGTTCATAAACTGACTCGGTTCTTAATCCGATTTAATTCGGTTCGGGTCCGGTTCACCCGAACTGATCTGGTTTTTCTCTCCCACATTGTTCTAAGGTTCCTTCCCAAGGATTATAAATCTCTTTGAATCATAAGAGATCCATAAACTTCTTGGTTTACCCATTGTCTATCGGTTTCGGTTCATGAATCAACTCGGTTCATAAACTGGTTCTATCTAGTTCGGACACGGTTCTCTTGAATTGCTTCGATCTTTCCTTCTTATTTCGTCCCAGGGTTCTTTTCCCAAGTTTATGAACCTTTTTGAGTCACATGGGAGTTAGAATTTTTTAAATTTGCTTGTCCCCTAACAATCGGGCTTGTAGATCAATTCGGTTTAAAGATTCAAATTTACCAGTTCTTTCTCCAGTTTTCTCATTACTAAAAGACGAGGTTTACATTTTAGGTGTGGAGAGTATGAATGAGGAGGGGCTCTTTATATAGGAAGCTCGGGGACTTCTTGGCCATCCGATTGGTGCCTTAATGGCAGTCATCCATTGCTTGAAACTCCCTGGCTGGAGACTTTTCAGCTTCGCCGGCGTTGCCCAATTTTTCGACGAGAGAACAGTGCTGTCATCTGAAGGAAGAAGACAACACTGTTCCAAACCAGACCAGACCGGTCCGAATCGGGTTCAAAGCATGAACCAGCTGGTTCAAGCCCGATTCGACTGAATTCTTCAAAATTAAAATTTTTTAAATTCATTTTCTATATAATGGTGGCCTCAAATCTCAAATTTGAATTTTATAAGCCCCCTATAAAAATAAATTTAGTATCCATATCAATATTGGTTCAAACCGGTTCAATCCGGTTCACTTGAACCAGTTTGGTTTTCATCCCCCATTCATCCTAAAGTCCTTTTGCATTACTTATGTGACTTTTTAGGTCACTTGGGATCCATAAATTTTATGGTTTGCCCTGTCTCTATGGGTTCCGGTTCATAAACCAGTTCAATCTGGTTCGGATCTGGTTCACCCGAACCGGTCTGGTTTTCTCTCCCAATTTATCCTAAGGTTCTTTTCCAAGGTTTATGAACTCTTTTGGGTCACTCGAGAGTTGTAAATTTCCCAATTTACCCGTTCCCCTACGATCAGGTTTGTGAATCGGTTCATTTTTTCTCACTCGATTTAACTGGTTCTTTTCCCGGTTTTCCTTAACTCCAAAGGGCGGGGTTTACACTTACGTTCAGTAGAACCATTTTGTTGAGGCATATGGGGACATGAAATATAGTGAGAGATTTCTATAACCTACTTTTCCCATTGTTAGTCATGTGCTTTCTAACCATCTCTCTAGGAAGAGTAAAAGCCAACTCAACATATCTACAACTACAACCACCACACCACCTCCAAGCCAACTTAGCATATCTGTAGGAATTTATTATCAGCAGTGATCACCTCCATTTATTGCATAATAAAAGCCAAATCAGCATATTTGTAAGAATTTATTATGAGCAGTGATCACCTCCATTTATTGTATATTTTTTCTTATTTTGTATGTACAAGTTGTATATAAATCACCATACAAGTGAAGAATGAATACAAAAGGAAATTATCCACTTTGTCACGCCCCGACCCGGTTTGGTCGGATCCCCGTGATCAACCCACCACTTTCCCGGTTTATTAAAGGGTTTCCCCTCATTATAAACCGTAAAGAGTAAGGCATCCTTTAAACATGCACATTTTCCTAGAATAACATAAATTAAAACTGCATAATATTTTAAATTTATTATACCTGTCTCATAGGCATCTTAGTTGATGGTCTTTAAGGGTAGGCTTTTTGAGATTTCCTTAAAGGGATATAAGGGAGGGGTGAGTACGACTACTTAGTGAATGGATTTTCAAAATTTAACTTTTGGGAAAAAAATTGTATTGGAGTGTGCTAAACTTCTTTTTTTTTTTTCAAAAATCCTTTAATTTCAAATTTTTGTCTTTATCACCATTTCTTATTAATCATGGTGTGTTATCACCCAACACACATCTTTCATCATGAAGGTCAATCACACAATTGCAGGCCAACCCGTCCACTGAACCCACTTGTGGCATCGAAGTGACTTTACCGGCCACCTAGATAGAAACACATCCACTTCTACCCTGAGAATGAGTGGATGTACGCAATATCCAACCCTCAGTCCCGAAATCAATTCTCTATGTCCGTATGAGGACAGAGACCTCATCCCGACCCACCTCGGTCTCGTGTGCTTGAAGCTACGTCGAGCTTCGTAAGGTCACCTGATCCGACGATCTGACCTTATACCCACCAGGTCGTCCAGGGCCCTAAGGACACATCACTACCCCTCTTGGGCATCTTGAAGGTCTCGTAATCATAGTGCATGTACAATCAGTATTTTCACATCATGCCTTATAATTTATGGTGCCACTGGTCCAATGGCCCCGACCCTCAACTCAACCTGCAACTGTTTGTCATGACTAGTTTGTCGACCTGTCATGTCGCATTACTGCTAGTTGACTGAGTATGTTAGTCCTATCTTGGTACCATGGCCAAACAATTCATTTATTAAAGTTTTATGGCACATATCTCATGTTTGATTACGAGCTCCTGCTCATGCCCACTGGCCTATGGCCCACTGTTCGAGATTTTCAAAACCGAGCATATTAGCCCCCAAGTTCCAAAACCAAGGCCCTCGGCCTATAAGAGCTATTCGAGCTCCCGTTAAAAAGGTCTCCCAAATCGTTTAAGCATTGGCACACAATCAAGGGAGAAAACTTCTGACAAAAATATGTTTTCAACTGTTCCTCATACTAATTAAATATGAGGACATCTCCTGTAAACCCCGCACTTTTGAGTTAAGGAAAATCAGGAAAAGAACCGGTTAAACCAAGTAAGAAAACTAAGATGGTTTACAAACCCGATCATTTGGGAACAAGAAATTTGGAAATTTACAACTTTTGAGTGATCCAAAGGCTTTATTAAACCTTGGAAAAGAAATTTAACACAAATTAGAACAGAAAAACCAAATTGGTTCAGGTGAATGAGAGTTCATAAGAACTCTAAAGTTATGCATGCTTGCCTGAGAGTAGTGTGAGGATGGGTGACCTCCTGGGAAGTATGATTTTTTGTAACCCGAAATTTCAGTAAAAAAATTTTATGCGAACGGAATTAATACAAATAATTTAATACCGGAATTAAATTATTAGAATTAATACCAATAATTTATGGCAATATTAATACTAGTAATAAATCTCTCTCCATTTAATACACGGTTTTACACCTATATAAAGAGGTCATCCCCATTCATTCTCCTCACACTTGAACACTTCTCTCTCTCTCTCTCTACTGCTCCATTTCCCGGTGAAGCTCGAATTAGAGCTTCGACTTGAACAAAGGTCGAGCTCTTTAGAACCGGGGAGAAGACAGTTATCTGATAGCAAACTTCAGTCAATACGAGAATCGTTGGAGAAGCGCCAACATGATAGAATAGTGAAGCAGCTTCGGCGGACCGAAGCTGCCCTATTTCGGCCAAGCTGAAATCGGCCATTTCAAACCCTCATCAGGCCAAACCAAGCCCTCCCAACACTTTCTCAGCCTTTTCATGGCCGAAATTGGACCGAAAGGTAAGCCAATTCGACTCCCCTTTATAATTTTCGATCGGTGCTAGAGAGAGAGTCGACCGAATTTCAATAATGAAATTCTAATCCAATTCTGCATTAATTGATGTGATTCTTGATTCTAGGATGAACCTCAGGATGAGAGCTATCTGTACAGATCGAAAGCTCGATCCGTCATGCCTTCACCGGTGAGTAATCGAAGCTTTCTCTCTCTGTAGTTCATTTTCCGGCGAAGCTCCATTTGAGTTCGTCCCAGCATTAAAACTTGCGATTCACATTTCTGAAGAATCGTATGAACATGTAGAAACTCAATTTTAACAATTGGAAACGTTTGATGGGTCAATTTGATGAAATCAAATTCGGCTGTGTTAAGAAGTTGGAATTGGGGGAAAATTGGTGATTTTCGAAATTCAAAGGACCAAAATGAAATTTTATGAAATTGAGGGTCAATTGGGCATGAGAATAATGTTGGAGGACCAATTGAGGAATTTTGAAATTTTTGGGGCAAAATTTACCATTTTTGTAAAGGAAGGGCAAAATGGTAATTTTGGAAAAGTTGGGGGACCAAATTGGAAATTTGGGAAATTAAACCCCTTTTTGTGAAATGGAATAAATTGAGGTCCTATGATAAATTTTAGAAGTTTCGTGACTCAATTTGAGGAAAAATCGGCATTTGGGACTTAAAGTTAAAGAGAAATAACTTTAGGGACCTAATTGCAAATAAATGAAAGTTTGACTTTCTCATTCATTTGGAATGAATGAAGGTGATTAGGCCGAAGGATAATGAACCAAGATGTTCATATCGTGTAGGAACACGAAGTACCGGGAACGCCAGCAAGAACAAGCTTGCATGAATACCAAGAACCGGTCTAGTGGAATTCACGGCATTAACGGACGAGTGGGTTTACTAACATCATACCCATTTGGGATGATGAGCACACCTTATAATTTAAAAACCACTTACCGGTTGTGAGTGGGTTTACTAACATCATACCCGGTTGGGATGATGAGCACACCTTATAATTTAAAAACCACTTACCGGTTCTAAGTGGGTTTACTAACATCATACCCGGTTGGGATGATGAGCACAACTTAAAGATAAAAGCCACTTATCGGTTGTGAGTGGGAATTATATATCATACCCGGTTGGGGATAATAAGTACCTCGGTATAAAAATCCACTGTTTGTGGAAATTTAATCATCACAATTTAAAGAAAGTGATGTGAAAACCATGCGGAAAAACTACTTATCGGTTGTTATGATGAGACTTCCTCGAAGGAAGTTGAAAATCCATTCATCTGTGATGAACGGAGATGTCCTTATACCGGTAGGTATAATGGACAGTAAAAGCCTATTTTGTCAGAAGTGTTCTCCCCTGACTGTGTGCTAATGCTTAAACTATTTGGGAGACCTTTTTGACGAGAGCTCGAATAGCTCTTATAGGCCGGGGGCCTCGGTTTTGGAACTTGAGGGCTAAATGCCCAGATTTTTGAAAATCTCGTACAGTGGGCCCAAGGCCAGTTGGCACAAGCAGAAGCTCGTAAATGAACATGATATATGTGCCATAAAACTTAATAAAGTGAATTGTTTGGCCATGGTACCAAGATAGAACCGACAGGCTCAGTCAACTAGTGGTAGTGCGAAATGACAGGTCGACGGACTAGTCAAGACAAACAACTGCGGGTTGAGTTGAGAGTCGGGGCCGTTGGACCAGGGGCACCATATTGTTTGTGCATGCACTATGAGTACAGGATCATTAAGATGCCCATGAGGGATAGTGATGTGTCCTAAGGGCCCTAGACGACCCGGTGAGTATAAGGGCAGATCGTCGTTCCAGGTGTCTGTGCGAAATCTGGACTAGCACAAGCGTATGAGACCGGGGTGGGGACAGGATGAGGTCTCTGTCCTTATATAGATACGAAGAAGTGATTTCAGGATTGTGGGTCGGATATCACGTACATCCTGTAAACCCCGCACATTTGAGTTAAGGAAAACCAGGAAAAGAACCGGTCAAACCGAATAAGAAAACCAAACTGGTTTACATTTGGGAATAAGCAATATGAAAATTTACAACTTTCGGTTGATCCAAAGGATTTATTAAACATTGGAAACGAAACTTAAGACAAACTAGAAAACAAAAACCAAATTGGTTTAGGTGTTCTAGATTCCATAAGAACTTTAAAGTTAAGCGTGCTTACCTGAGAGTAGTGTGAGGATGGGTGACCTCCTGAGATAATTTATGGCAATATTAATACTAGTAATAAATCTCGCCCATTTAATACACGGGTTTTACGACTATATAAAGAGGTTATCCCCTTTTCATTCTCCTCACACCTAAACACTTCTCTCTCTCTCTACTGCTCCATTTCCCGGTAAAGCTCGAACCAAAGCTTCAACTTGAACAAAGGTCAGGCTCTTTAAAACTGGGGAGAAGACAGCTATCTGATAGCAAACTCCAGTTAATCCAAGAATCGTTGGAGAAGCACCGACATGATGGAATAGTAAAGCAACTCCGGCGGACCGAAGCTGCCCTATTTCGGCCAAGCTAAAATCGGCCATTTCAAGCCCTCCTCAGGCCAAACCAAGCCCTCCCAACACTTCCTCAGCCTTTCCACGGCCGAATTAGGACCGAAAGTTAAGCCAATTTGGCTCCCCTTTATAATTTTTTATCAGTGCTAGAGAGAGAGTCGACCAAATTTCAATGACGAAATTCTAATCCAATTCCGCATCAATTGATACAATACTTGATTTTAGGATGAACCTCAGGACGAGACCTATCTGCCCAGATCGAAAGCTCGGACTATCGTGCCTTCACCAAAATGTTAAATACCGGGAACGCAAGCAAGGACAAGCTCGCGTGAATACAAAGAACCAGTCTAGTGGAATTCACGACATTAACGGGTGAGTGGGTTTACTAACATCATACCCGGTTGGGGATGATAAGTGACTCAATATAAAAACCCATTGTTTAGTGGTATTTTAATCATCACTACTTAGAGAAAGTGATGTGAAAGTTATGCGAAAAAAAAACTACTTACGGGTTGTAAGTAGATCATACCCGGTTGGTATGATGAGACTTCCTCGAAGGAAGTTGAAAACCCGTTCATCGGTTATGAACGGAGATGTCCTTATACCGGTCGGTATGATGGACAATAAAAACCTATTTTTGTCGGAAGTGCTCTCCCCTGACTGTGTGCCAATGCTTAAACAATTTGGGAGACCTTCTCGACGGGAGCTCGAATAGCTCTAATAGGCCGGGGGCCTCGATTTTGGAACTTGGGGGCTAAATGCCTGATTTTGAAAATCTCGTACAGTGGGCCCAAGGCCAGTTGGCACGAGCAGGAGCTCGTAAATGAACATGATATATGTGCCATAAAACTTAATAAGTGAATTGTTTGGCCATGGTACCAAGATAGGACCGACATGCTCAGTCAACTAGTGGTAGTGCGACATGACAGGTCGACGGACTAGTCAAGACAAACAGCTGCAGGTTGAGTTGAGAGTCGGGGCCGTTGGACTAAGGGCATTGGACGACCTGGTGGCTATAAGGGCAGTTCGTCGTTCCAGGTGTCTGTGCAAAATCTGGAGTAGCACAAAGCGCATGAGTCCGGGGTGGGGACAGGATGAGGTCTCTATCCTCATACGGACACGAAGAAGTGATTTCGGGATTGTGGGTCGGATGTCACGTACATCCACTCATTCCTAGGGTAGAAGTGGTCGTACTTCTATCCGGGTGGCAGGAAAAGTCGCTCCGAAGCCACTAGCGGGTTCAGTAGTGATACTGACTTGCGGATGTGTGTAACCTTCATGATGAAGGATGTGTGTTGGGTGATGACACACCGTGGTAAATAAGAAATAATGGAAAACCTCAAATTTTTAAATAAAGGGATTTTTTAAAACAAAGGAGTCTGGCACACTCCATATAAATATTTTTCTTAAAAGTCAAAAGCTTTTAAAATCCCATTCACTGAGTAGTCATACTCACCCCCTCCCTTATATCCCTTTCAGGAAATCCTGGAAAATCTCCCCTTAAAGACCGTCAACTAAGATGCATGTAAGATAGGTATGTAAAGTTTTAAATTTCATGCAGTTTTGATTATGCTATTCCAGGAAAAAAGTGCAGGTTAAAGGACGCCTTACTCTTTACGGTTTACAATAAGGGGAAACCCTTTAATAAACCAAGAGAGTGGTGGGTTGATCATGGGGATCCGACCAAACCGGGTCGGGGCGTGACATCTCCGCTCATAACCAATGAACGGGTTTTCCACTTCCTTCGAGAAAGTTTCATCATACCAACCGGGTATGATCTACTTACAACCGGTAAGTAGTTTTTTTGCATGATTTTCACATCACTTCTCTAAGTTGTGATGTTTAAAATACCACTAATTAGTGGGTTTTTATTTCGAGATACTTATCATTCCCAACCGGGTAAGATATAAAATCCAACTCACCCAATCGTGTAGTGAAATTCTACTTAGTCTGTTTCCGTCCCTAGCAAGCTTAACTTCAGTTGGCGTTCCCGATGTCTCATTTTCCTACATGAAATGAACATAGTTGTTCATTATTCTTTGGCCTAATAGCCCTCGTTCGTTCTAAATGAATGAGAAAAATCAACTTTTTATTTATTTACATTTAGGTCACTAAAGTTATTTTTCTTTCACTTTAAGTCCCTAATTACGGTTTTTCCTCAAATTGAGTTCCAAAACTTTTAAAATTCCCCTTGGGACCTCAATTTATTCAATTTCACAAAAAGGGGTTTAATTTCCCAAATTTCCAATTTGGTCCCCCAACTTTTCCAAAATTACCATTTTGCTCTTCATTTACAAAAATGGTAAGTTTTATTCCAAAAATTCTAAAATTCCTCAATTGGCCCTCTAACATTCTTATCATTCCCAATTGACCCTCAATTTTAGAAAATTGTATTTTAGTCCTTCGAATTTTTGAAAATCCCCAATTTCCCCAAATTTTCCCCCAATTCCAACTCACTAATATAGTCAAATTCGATTTCATCAAATTGACTGATCAAACACTTCTAATTGTTGAAATTGAGTTTCTACATGTTCATATGATTCCATAGCACTTTAAATCGTAAGTTTTAACGCCGGAACGAGCTCAAACAGAGTTTCGCCGGAAAATAGACTGTAGAGAGAGAAAGCTTCGATTGCTCACCGATAAGGGTGCAGCGGTCTGAGCTTTCTATCTCGGCAGGTAGCCCTCCTCCTGAGGTTCCTCCTAGAATCAAGAATGACATCAATTGATGTCGAATTGGATTAGAATTCTGTCATTGAAATTCTGCCGACTCTCTCTCTAACACCAGTCGGAAATTGCAGAGGCGAGTCAAATTGGCTTACCTTTCGGTCCTAATTCAATCGTGGGAGGGCTGAGTAAGTGTTGGGAGGGCTTGGTTTGGCCTGAGGAGGGCTCAAATTGGCCAATTTCAGCTCGTCCGAAATAAGACAGCTTCGGTCCATCGGAGCTGCTTCAATGTTCGATCACGCCGACGCTTCTCCGTCGACTCTCGGAGTGAATGGATGTCACCACCATGTAGCTGACATCTCCTCGGTTCTAAGGAACCCAACCTTGCCTTCCTTGGCTCAGAAATGACCCTATATCAGATCTCTGGTTCGAACTTTACCGGAAAACTAAGCAGCTGAGAGAGAGTGAGCTTTTTAGGTGTGGAGAGGATGAATGGAGAGTGACTCTTTATATAGAGAGCTCGATGACTTGTTGATCGTCCGTTTGATACCTTTATAACAGACATTTATAACCTAAAACGTATCGAATGGAAATGTTTCTTCTTTGTCGGTGCTGCTTCGATTTTCCAGCGAGTGAACAGTGTTGTCATCTAAAGTAAGAAGATGACATTGTTCCGAATCGGACCGGGTTCAAAGCTTAAACCAGCCTGTTCACCTCCCATTCGACCAAAATTTTCAAATATAAATATATCTAAATTTGTCTAAATTTATTTTCTATCCAATAGTGGCCTCAAATCTCAAATTTGAATTCTTTAAGCCACCTAGAAAAATAAATTTAGAATCCAGTTCAATAGTGGTTCAAAGCGGTCCAAACCGGTTCGATCTGATTCACCTGAACCGGTTTGGTTTTCATCTCCAATTCCTTCTCAAATCCATTTCCATGACTTTTGGGACTTTTTGAGTCATTCGGGATCCATAAATCTCTCGATTTGCCCTTTCTCTATCGGTTCTGGTTCATGAATCGACTTGGTTCATAAACCGGTTCTATCTGGTTTTGACTTGGTTCACTTGAACCGGTCTGGTTTTTTTTCCCCAATTCATCCTAAGGTTCTTTTCCAAGGTTTATGAACCATTTTGAGTCGCATGGGAGTTGTAAATTCTCAAATTTGCCTGTTTCCTGATAATCGGGCTTGTAGACCGACTTAGTTTTAAATTTGAAACTGACCGATTCTTTCCCCAATTTTTCTCATTATTAAAGGACAGAGTTTACATACTTCCTCTTTCTTGCTTTTATGGTATCAGAGCTTATTGCTCAACAATTTGCTTCTATTGGAAATTTGGCTCCTGAATAGCATCATATTTTCTTGTTCAAGCATTTTCTCAAACGCATAGCCTGCGTAGCACACTTCTTCCTCATTCAAGCATTTTCTCAAACACATAACTACCTTGAACACTCAAAATGAGCTCCTCAACTACCATCATTCTTCCAAATTTACTTCCCTCCCTATCAATCAAACTTGACAACATTAACTACTACCTGTCGCTGAATAACATCAGTAATATGCTACAAGCCTATCAAGTACATGACTATGTCGATGGTAACATACCTCAGCCAAAACCTACCTTGCTAGTGAAAGAAGAAGATGAGGAACTAGAGATTGTCAACCCAAAATATGATGTGTGGGTGGTCTAAGATAAGTTTACCTTGACTGCACTAACTGCATCTCTATTTACAGAAGTCAATTTGTAGATTATTTGTATTCTCACATCAGCTGAAGTATGGAACAAGCTGGAAACTCTATACAGCTCTCAAACTCATGCTCAAAAGGACATACTTGACCAACAATAGTGAGAGCTACAAAAGGGTGATCAACCCATGGCCACCTATCTCTCCATCATCTCAACCCTCGCCACCAGCTTTGCCCAAATTGATCACCCCAAACCTGACCACAAAATAAAAAATAAATTGTTTGATGGTCTTGACAGGGAATGGGAGGCACTCACCCTTGCTTTTAAAGATGAACAAGTCTCGATTATAACCGTAAGTGAGAATATTGACAGTGAGTCTGAATGGATTAACCACTGCACTTTACAATACTTTATGAAACATGAATATATGATTGTATTTTAAAAAGTGTTATGAAAAGTATAGGAAAACTAAATGGATGTATGCACACATAGATAAATGAACAATTGATACTACTTACCAAAAAGAAGGTTTATGAGGACCCATAAGAATGATGCTTATGAGACCATGTGAAATGAGTGTATGAAGCCCTAAGTAACATGAGTATTGGAGTCAGTCGATAGAGAACTGAACTCCGATAAATCAATTTTTGATGTGCTTGTTGTATGAATGTACGTTTATTTCAATGTGCCAAGCTAAGAGTTTGATGCATATGCTATGATTGTGTGGCTTGACGTATACAATAAGATTATGGTCCCAAAGGTGGTTGCTTGATGAATATGATTATGCATAGTATTTATTGTGCAGTCAGACCTCAATATAACACCTATTAAGAGGATATGTCGACGGGCATGGTAGAGTAGAAGGGTGTAATAAGGGGTGATGTTTATAACTTTCAGTTCATCCAAGAACCTGAGTGATGAGATCCCAGCATACCTAAGTGTGTGACAACAAATGATAGCTATAGTATACGTATACTTGAGTGCGTGATAGGAAGGGACAACTAGAGTATACAAGTTCAGACTTTTGTAATAACGAGTGAGTATGGACACGCAACTCACATTACACTCATATACTCGATTGTGTGTGTGTGCAAGTTTTGGGATCATAGCAGGGCCATGTTTATTATTTTGGGAGCATGGCTAAGTCATTTCTCTTGTTTGGATCATGGAGGTGCCATGCTTGTTATGTTTGAACATATATTTATGGATGATGGTGGGTACAACTCTAATATCTTTATGAGGGTATAGACTTTTATAAATGTCGAGCGAGTATAGACACATAGTTCATGGCCCCTCATATACTCGGCTGCACGTGTCTGTAGCATACAAGACATGGTAGGGTCATATTTGTTCTTATGGAAACATATGCTTGATTGATTTTTGTAAATTGGTGAGTGGGTAGTCTACCAGAATATATATAAATGTGAAACCCTAAGTTTAAGTGATAAGGATCAGGAAAAATATAAAAAATACTATAATATAAGAATCACAAAAAAATTATCCATGTATAGATATTTGAGTGAAGTCGCATGATGAAGCTATGTAGTTACTCGGCTCTAGTAAACTAATTCATTAAGTTGTAATCTCAGTTCTCCATTTCCCAACAAATTGTAGATGAATGCAAAAGCTCATGGAAGTCTACTAATTGAGACATCATCTATATAACTCACAAGACTCGAGATTATCGTACAAATTTTTAATTATATTCTTATTAATTATTTGTAATTTTGTAAGAATTTTTTAGGCACATTACTTATTAAAAAAATTTAAATTTTTATTACAAAATGGGAAGTGTTTATTATAAATATTAGTTATTTTTGTACTATTTTAATGAATACATTCAAAATTTTAATATCAAATAAATATAATGGATTGTTATATTACACTCAGACACTAACATCAAGATTAGATATATTAAAATCATATAGGAAATACTGCTTTGTTTGATGTTGAACCTTCTAAGATTGAAAAGATTACAAGGAAGATTTCAGTTATAGTTTTTTAGTATAAATATTAAGTGAATTATTTAGTACCTAAGTTGGTCACTAAGAATATCAACAACTCTTATAATGCTAATGCGGTGCAACATGTGTGCACGAGCAGGTGTGGGGTTGGTGACTCGAAGCTCAAAGGGCTAAGACTCCCTTTAGAAGTAAGCCAATGGAGGGCCTAGCATGGATGAACTCGGGTCCACTTTAAAGTTGATTTAGAGATTATGATGGAGATAATAATACATTTGTATTTCATCACATGGCAAATATATCCGATTATTAGGAATATACATACTATGCTACATTTCTTTGAAATTTTTTTATTTTTCACACACAAAATGAGGACTCTATTTAAACCAAAATAATTAGAATATGAATGTAGATTTTAATAGAAACCATCAAAACCCATTGAGTTTCATTAAACATGCTAGATAGGAATTAAACTTGTAATCTTATTTAATTAGACTAATAAAAAAACCATCATGATTATCTTCTCTTATTCATCCAAATTTTCAGATTTATTTTTGCTCTCTCTCACCATCTTCCTTGCAAGTTTGGATCAATGGATCCCACCACCCACTAGTTCTCTCTTCATCAACAGATAATAGAACTTGATGCCATTTGCCTCCTCAATCAATTCTTTGCCTCTTCTCACTCAACTATCACATCACCTTTTTATTTGTGTTCTTCATCATATACCCATCAAAGAAAGTTCAACCATGAAAATGATGAACATAGGAATCTTAGTACACATTATTGCCCATATGAAAACTTCTTTCTTAAACCCATATTGAAATTATTCCTTTATCAACACAATAAATAAATAAATATATATATATATAATATAAAGTTATCTTCTAATGTAATTCAACATCACTAACCCTCCTTTGATATGTTAGTCTTATAAATTAAAAAAAACATATATTTATTTGTGAATCCATAGTTCTATTTTGAATAGTGAGATCCAATTTCATGCCCCCAAGTGGGAACTAAGATAAGAGAGAGACAATCACTTTGGGTCCACAATTATGATAAGGGCCCATGGGCCCTACGTTTATGATTAGCCTTTACTCTAATGGGTGGGCCCTGACTTTTGTACACCACATAAAAGGGTCTCTTTCCCTATCCTTCTCGGGTTACATGTGACTTTGTCCTCTTACAAGTAAAGTTTCCCACATCGGGGAATCCACTCTTCTTCCAACCAATGGACATGACAAGAAATGTGGTGTTGAAAAATATAAAGTTCCGTCCCTCTACTTTTGCCTTTTGACGATCTTGTCCTTTACACAATACCTTTTAAAAGGAGAAAATGTTAGCAAGATAGTGTAGTACTAAAGAAAACCTTTTATCACCGGTCATCCCATGGAGAGAAAGCTAATAGCATGGGTCTCACGGGGATGAGCCTTGGACGTGAAGGCTGCTCCCAACCTTTCTAAATAAATTTGATAGGCACGGATGGGGTCTTAATTCGAGTAAATGTGACGTACTAAACCAATTTATTTTTACCTTATAATAATTTAAATTATATCGTTTAATTATTTTGATAATATAATTAACTATTTAATAAAATAAAAAAATATTATAAATTGATAAAATTATAAATATTACACTAATTATCATTTATAAATTTTAAATATAAATATATTCAAATTTCTATCCATATATAATAATTTTTAAAATGATATAAAATTCGGTTAAATCGCATCGTAATTAATATAATATCGAAAATAAAATAAATAAAAATTAATTTAATTTTTTATCATCACGCAGTCCTCTTTCAAATGATATAAAATCTGATGATATGCCAATAGTAACCAAAATAGAATCGAAAATTTAATTTGTAGTTTTGTAGAGTATAAAATAAAAATATTCAACTTGATTTAATTATTAAATTGTTTTGAAATCGGAAAAGTAACGTTGTATTAATGATATAATTAAGTGTAATAAAAACCATAATTATTCAATTAATCAAAAAATTAGGAATTTAGTAAATAAAAATAATTGAGGGTAAAAAAATAGGTTGAGCCCTAAAAACATGAATGGGTCTGACTAAATTAATATAATAGGGTTCGATAAGGGTTGTCGGATACCGGCCCTTCTCGTGGGACTTGTTCGCTGGGTCCGATTCCACTAACCCGATCCAAAATCCAGATCCGACCTGATCCAAATCATGTATATGGACGGAAGGTGTTCTTTGGCACCCTTAGATCACTACCCTAGAGATTGTGTACTCGTGGGTTCCCCAATAGAGAAATCTCATCCGCTCCTTTTATTGGGGCCACGTGCTCATTTAGCCATTTGTGGTCCCTACGGCCTAGTCTACTTACCTTGAAAGAATTTGGAGTGGAGTGAAAATGAAGGGTTTAAATTATTTTAAAAAGACTAAAAAAAAATCCTAATATGTGATTCTTAATTTTTTTTTGCTCAAGTTTGTGATTTTTAATTGAATTCAATAATTTAGTGTTATAATAAAAAAATTAATTAATAGTAATTGTATAATAAAAATGATATAAAATATACACTTTATATATTATTTTTATTATATAATAATATAATATTAAATAAATTATTATGATTAAAATGAATAAAAAGTAATTATATAATAATATTTATATAAATATTTTATAATATGAACAAATATATATGACAAAATATTATATATATATATATATATATATTCACTCTAAATTCTTTGTCCAAATAATATAAATAATTTATTTTACTAAATAAAATAATATTTTATTAATTTATCAAATCAGATACAACATTTACAAAAAAAAATAATATGAGATAATTTTTTTATTATCAATAATAGATATAATATTATCAGTATTTAAAATGAGGTAGAAACATGCTAATACATCTACATATTAGTTAATTAATCATTTAACTAGTGTTATTTTATACTTTAAAAACCTCATTTAATACATAATTTATCAATATAAGTGCAGATAATCCATTGAACTTCTATTTATTGCTTCCGAAATATAGCATTAGAGTCAAATTCAAGTATAATTTTGGGTAATACTTATTTTTATATAAATTTTAATCCTTACAATACACTCGTATCTTATTCCAATGCAATTTTTCTATAAATGTCAGTTGGGCAATTTTTCTATCTACATTCATATTATCTATATACATATTTAACCAACCTCATGAAATTTTGATTACATTTTTTACTTGTAAAATTATATTTTTTCACTTTTCTAAAATATCCATGTATTTTATATTTTAATAAATATATCTTACTCTAAATGAATTTTTATATTTTGTACTATGAGAATGAAATCTCAAATAAAATCATATTCTTTTTTTTCAAATAAAATTATAATATTTGCATAATAATTTAAATAAGACTATAATATTTCAAATACAAGCCTTCACCATAAATTTAATTTTATATATTATACGTACACTTATATGCAATGTCAACCGTTAGAGTTGTATTTTTAAATTATTATAATTTTATTTAGGTAAAATATGTAATTATAATTGTTGAGAATATAATTCTAAATTTATTAAAATAAAGATAATTGTTATTGGTGTATAATAAATATTTAAAAAGTTACACTACTTATAAATTATTCATACACAATACTTTATTAAATGACATTAGAATAAGTGTACTCATATTTGTAACTATCCTGATACTGAAAAGTAGGCTCATCTGGTATATGTAGAAAAAATATGCAACTCTGAGTTAAATTGTTTCCCATCTCCGAGATAGTGAGAATAATAACTCACTTTTAAACAGTTATTTAGCAGATTTTAAAATTGTAAATATCAAGTGTATTCAAGTTGTTGTAAGTGATTATATTGATAATATAATTACAAATTTTATAAAATAGAAAAATATTTTATATTTAACTATTACAACATTATTTACAAGTAATAAATTTTAATTAAAAATGAGTATTAAATTTTATTGGTATACAGTACATTTTTAAATGGTACGAGAGATATGTATTTAATATATTAACTAAACATTTTCACAATAATTTTATTTGATATTTTTCAAAAAAACTATTAATATTATTTTTGCACAATGTGATGTATTCATATAAGTATTATGAGAAAATACTCAAGAAAGGAAGAAAAAGAAATAATATGCAAGAAAAAATTCATACTAGTGATGAGGGCATATGAAATGGAGGGGGAGGAAAAGTATGTATATACGTATACATAAATACAAAGAAGCAAGCCATTGGAGGAAAGAAACAAGGACATGCAAATTCACCAAAACCCTAAGAGAGAATTGCTGTTGAGAAAGGAAGGGAAGCTGTCAGATTGCGGTGCTATCAAGACGGGTCCTTATAAACATTCGGGAAATCATTTTGATAAACATTAATTTTAATTATTTTTTAAATGTTAAACTTTAATTCATTTTATAAAATATTGACTTTAGTCATTGAATTAAATAAATAGTACGCATTAACTTATTTAATAAAAATTAGTTTTAATTAATTTTATAAATATTAGATTTTATTCATTTTATAACCATTGTGATGTGTATTAGATTGCAAATATTATATAACATCTTTTCATAAATGTTTTAATTAGTCTTTTTTTTTATATAAATATTGAGTTTTACTCATTTATTTATATATATATATATAATTTTCTCAATTTTATAAAAATTAATTTTTAAATTTATTTTTAAATTTTAGTATTAGCCATTTTTTCCTGAGTACTCACCTATTTTAAATCCAGGGTACCACTCCTTTTATCTAAGTTTTTATTGGCTCTCAATTCACTTTTTAAAATTATTTGTGATATTTTTTATTTTTTTAATAAAAAACATTCATATAACTTTTATGTGTATTTTTTGAAAATCTTTCCAAAGCATCCATTTTAATATTTTATAAAATGGTAAATATTTTCAATTAAACATAATTTTAGAAATCACACTCATTAAATAGTACTTGTTTATCCCAAAGTCTTCACATACTCTTATCTTATAACAATAAATATCTAACCATTGTAAATTCAATAATATTTAAGATTTTAAATAAGAAAACTTATTAATATATATATTTTAAAATGTTCTTTCAAATAATAAAATAAGTTTGATAACAAACACTAGAAATATGTACGGACTAACTATATATCTCGATTATTTTAACTTTTTAGCATATTATATTTTTATTCATGCTCTAATTATCTAAAAATGAGAAATTATATCACCTATAAAATTTAATTCAAAGACAAATGAGCTTTGTATTGAGTAGTCATTTGCACATATCAACTACATCTTGTAAGGATAATAAATGCTTAAAATAATGATGATTTATTATAAGAAGATAAGAAAAGCAATGACACAAACATAGTGATTGTTTTCCTTATCTCATTATAATAAATCATCATTATTTTAAGGAGAACGATACTAAAGAGCATTAGTGTAGAGACGGTTGATAAGAAGCACAAATGTTTCAAAAACAAAATCCCAAAATTGCATAGAAAGATTAAAATGAGTGAGTAGAGTGAGACCTATATCGATAATGTGATGTTGTTTACGCTCAGTTGCTCCATTCTATTGTTCTTTATTTGGGCATGAAAGACGATAAGAAATGTAATACATTTGAAGTTCATGTTGAAAATCAAAGAAGATAAATTCTTTAGTCTCATCCGATTGAGACTTAATTTTGAGCCCAAAATAAATTTTAACACAAGTCGAAATACATGAAAAATAGAGAGAAAATCAGTGTTTTTTTATAATAAAGTACCAAGAAAATTTATTATAGTCATCAAAAAATAAATATAATAATAATTTCTCGTATCATAATTAATATGAGCATGTCTGCTAATATGTTGAGTGAAATAAAATGATAATCGAGTAATTTTTCTCACACAACAAGAGGTACAAAAAGAGGATGAAGACATATCTTTTATTAGTTCTTCATATGATAAAACACACTTAACAATAGGAGAGGTTGGATGTCCTAGCCTTTGGTGCCACAAGGAATTAGAAAATGTGGAGCTAACCAAATCATGAGAAGATGAGTTTTTCCCATGATCGACCGAAAAATAGTAGAGGTTAGCTTTAAGTATCCCTCTTATTAGCTCCTGTTGAGTGTGAATATTCTTAACAAGAAAATAATGATGGTGAAATTCAAAGTAACATGAGTTATCCTGAGTGAATTTAGAGAGATAAATAAGATTAAAGGAAATGGATGGTACATGATAAACATAATTAAGAGCAAATCGACGAGTATGTGTGATAAGAGTGGCAAAACTAGAGGATTTGATAGCCATCACCGATCAAAAGATATTCGAACATGTTTGAATCCTCCTGCAAACTAAGATTAGAGAAATTAATAGTGACATTATTATTGGCTCCAGAATCGATATACCAATCTAAATTATAAGTGTTGGTGTCAGCACTGAAAATAAGATAAGATTGTGGAGATTGAAGATACTACAACTGCAGACAATACGAGACGTAATAACTCGATTTGAGACAGTTTGTAAAACCCGCATTTTTGAGTTAAGGAAAATCGGGAAAAGAACCGGTCAAACCGAGTAAGAAAACCAAGCCGGTTTACAAACCCGATCATTTGGGAACAAGCAATTTGGAAATTTACAACTTTCGAATGATCCAAATGGTTCATTAAACCTTGGAAAAGAAACTTAAGACAAATTAAAACAGAAAAACCAAATTGATTTAGGTGAACGAGATTTCATAAGAATTTTGAAGTTAAACGAGAGTAATGTATTAAATACCTAAATTAAATTATTGGAATTAATAACAATAATTTATGGTAATATTAATACTAGTAATAAATCTCTCCCATTTAATACACGATTTTACACCTATATAAAGAGGTCATCCCCATTCATTCTCCTCACACCTGAACACTTCTCTCTCTCTCTCTCTACTGCTCCATTTCCCGGTGAAGCTCAAACCAAGACTTCGACTTGAACATTTTCTTAACCTCGGAAGGAGAGGTTGAGCTCTTTAGAACTGTGGAGGAGACAACTATCTAATAGCAAACTCCAGTCAATCTGAGAATCGCTGGAGAAGTGTCGTCATGATTGAACAGTGAAGCAGCTCCGGCGGACTGAAGTTGCCCTATTTCGGCTAAGCTGAAATCGGAAATTTTGACCCTTCCTGAAACCAAATCAAGCCCTCCCAACACCTCCTCAGTCCTTCCTCAACCGAATTAGGACCGAAAGGTAAGCCAATTCGGTTCCCCTTTACAATTTCAGATCGTTGTTAGAGAGAGAGTCGACTGAATTTCAATGAAGAAATTCTAATCCAATTAGATATCAATTGATGTCATTCTTGATCCTAGGAAGAACCTCTGGAAGAGAGCTACCTGCCAGATTGAAAAGCTCCACCGTCGCGCCCTCATCGGTGAGAAATCAAAGCTTTTTCTCTCTACAGTTTGTTTTCCAGCGAATCTCCGTTTGAGCTCGTTCCGGCGTTAAAATCTATGATTCAAAGTTCCTTAGAATCGTATGAACATGTAGGAACTCAATTTCAACTCTAATTTCAACAATTTGAGGTGTTTGATTGGTCAATTTGATGAAATCAAATTTGGCAGTGTTGAATAGTTGAAATTGAGAAAAAAAGTTGGGGAAATTGGGGATTTTTAGAAATTTGAAGGACCAAAATGTAATTTTCTAAAATTGAGGGTCAATTGGTCATGATAAGAATATTAGAGGGCCAATTGATAAATTTTAGAATTTTTGGGGCAAAAATTTACCATTTTTCTAAAGAAGGGGCAAAATGGTAATTTTGGGAAAATTGAATGACCAAATTGGAAATTTGGGAAATTAAACCCCTTTGTGTGAAATCAAATAATTTGAGATCCTGAGATAAATTTTAAAGGTTTCGGAACTCGAATTTAGGAAAAACTCAGCAATAGGAACTTAAAGTTAAAGAAAATTAACTTTAGGGACCTAATTACAAATATATATAAAGTTTGGTTTTCTCATTCATTTGGAACGAATGAGGGCTATTAGGCCAAAGAATAATGAACAATTATATTCATCTCGTGTAGGAGAACGAGACATCGGGAACGCTAGTTGAGGTCCAACTTGCTAAGGACGGAACCCGATTAAGTGGAATTTTACTGTACTATCGGGTGAGTGGGATTATATATCATACCCGGTGGGGGATGATAAGTGCCTCGGTATAAAAATCCACTGTTTAGTGGTATTTTAATCATCACCACTTAGAGAAAGTGATGTGAAAATTTTGCAAAAAAAACTAATTACCGGTTGTAAGTAGATCATACCTGGTTGGTATGATGAGACTTCCTCAAAGGAAGTTAAAAACCCGTTCATCGGTTATGAACGGAGATGTCCTTATACCGGTTGGTATAATGGACAGTGAAAACCTATTTTGTTGGAAGTGTTCTCCCCTGATTGTGTGCAATTGCTTAAACTATTTGGGAGACCTTTTTGACGGGAGTTCGAATAGCTCTTATAGGCCGGGGGCCTCGGTATTGGAACTTGAGGGCTAAAATGCCTAGTTTTTGAAAAATTCGAACAGTGGGTCATAGGCCAATGGACACGGGCAGGAGCTCGTAAAAGAACATGATATATATATATATATGTGTGTGTGTGTGTGTGTGTGCCATTAAAACTTAATAAGTGAATTGTTTGGTTATGGTACCAAAGCAGGTCCGACATACTCAGTCAACTAGTAGTAGTGCGACATGACCGGTCTTCAGACTAATTAAGACAAACAGCTACAGGTTGAGTTGAAGGTCGGGACTGTTGGAAAAAATGGCACCACATATTACATGGTAATTTAAGAAAACTTTGTTTGTGCATGCACCATAAGTACAGGATCATCAAGACGTCCATGAGGGGTAGTGATGTGTCTCCTAAGGGCCCTGGATGACCCGATGAGTATAAGGGCAGATCGACGTTTCAGGTGTCTGTGCGAAATTTGGAGTAGCACAAAGCGCATGAGACCGGAGTGGGGACAGGATGAGGTCTCTGTCCTTATATAGACACAAAGAAGCGATTTTGGGATTGTGGGTCGAATGTCGCGTACATCCACTCATTCCCAAGGTAGAAGTGGTCGTACTTCTATCCGGGTGGTAGGAAAAGTCACTCCGAAGCCACTAGCGGGTTTAGTAGTGATACTGACTTGCGAATGTGTGTAACCTTCATGATGAAGGATGTGTGTTGAATGATGACACACCGATAACTAAGAAATAATGAAAAAACCTGAATTTTTAAATGAAGGGATTTTTGAAAAGAAAGGAGTCTGACACACTCCATATAAATATTTTTCTTAAAAGTCAAAAGATCCGAATCCCATTCACTGGGTAGTTGTACTCACCCCCTCCCTTATACCCCTTTTAGGAAGTCCCGGAAAGCCGAACTTTAAAGAACTTGCGCAATTAAACGCCTGCAAGACAGGTACAATTAATTTAAATTACTATGCAGTTTTGATTTATGATATTACTGGAAAAAGGTGCAGGTCTAAATAACGCCTTACTCTTTACAATTTATAATATAAGGGAAAACCGTTTAGTAAATCGGGAGAGTGGCGGGTTGATCACGGGGATCCGACTAAACCGGGTCGAGGCGTGACATAGTTGGTATGTATGCATGGCTTATTTGAGACATAGTTGGTAGGCAGGTATATAAGAGCCTTCGAGTACATGACATGAGAGATAATTGGACACCTGAATGTTGGTATTCATGATGCTGACAATAGTGTGGGGTATAAAAACTCTTTGTTGAGAAGGAGTAATGCAATGAGTATATGTGTGAAGGCTTATTGTAATGAGTAGGTAGAAAAGGATATTAATAAATGTTTATACAAAAGTTTATTGTAATGAATAATAAAAGGGTACTAAAAAATTTTAAAAAAATGTGAATAAGTTGCTTACGATATACTAGCTAGAGAGAATAGAAGAATGTTCGAATAGATAGCAAAACAAGATATGAAATATTCTTAACTTTATTTTATATAACAATTATTATATGGTATTTAAATAAAGTATAATTAACACTATATTAATAATTATTAAATGACTATATACTATAAATGGCTAGTAAGTATGATTAAGGTGGTTATAGATTGCTTTTGTGGTTGTGTTTATTTTTTTTTATGTAAATTAATGAGTGTACAATGGTTAGTAGCATAAAGTAATTTAAATAGTTTATTAACAAGTTTAAATTCTTTTAATTTAGAAATATTTATTTTCATTTCTTATTAATAATTTTAAATTTTTGTTGGGAAATTATAATATAGTCCATTGAATTCAAATTATATTCCTAGAAAATAGGCAAAATATTAAAATTATACTATGTTTTGAGAAAAAAGTTATCAAGAAAATCATAAATATTTAAACAATCTACATAATTGAAGAAAATATCTAATATTTAAAAGAAGAAATATTTATAAATTAAATATATCATAAATTAATTTAACTCAACTATGAATTATGAATAATTAAATACTACAAACAATAAAAATACACTTATATAATGCAAATGTTTGGAGATGAGATCTAATTTTTATAAGAGGAAATTATCTAAATATATACGAGATTTTTTGAATTCATCTAAAATAAACATTTACCCATAAAATAGTAATATATATATATATATATTATTTTGAGAAATAAATAATAACCCATATTGTTCTAACTAATAATTAAAAATTAAACTAAATTATACCGATGTTACCAAAATTTTCTTAAAAATAATAGTTTAATGTAAAATATTTTAAAAATATATTATTTTGGTATCATGTATTTATGCTAAATTATATTAAAGATAACATACATTTAAAAAATAAAATTTTGGTATTAAATATTTTGAAACGATTAAAATATTATAATATTTTAACAAATTAATATTTTTACGCTAAAAATATAAAGTGATACTTTTTTTAATATTTGAAATTAAATTATTATTTTTAAAAATATTTAATATAATTCATATAATTTAACATTAAAATTATCCGTATTTCAGAGGATTTTAATTTTTTTTAGATTTTTACGGAAAATGTGCCAATTTCTTTATAATTCAAGAGCTTAAATTCGAACTTCAAAGCATTGAACTCTTTGAGGGTGAAGAGTGTGAAAATAATAGGAGGGTTAATTCCGGTAATTGCTCACCGCTCGTGGGGGTAATTCCGGTAGGACAAGCCACGACAAGATAAGAGAATTCCACAAACCAACAAAAGCCATAAAAAAACAAAAAAAGGGGGAAAAAATAAACCTCTCGCCAGTCCCGACGCTATTAGATCTTATCCGCTCAAGCAAATGACGAGATACACACACATAGTCATCGCTACTTCCCGGCAATGATAAAAACACGCAATTAATAAGCAAATTCTGCACGGAAATTCTTTGTTAAAATAGTAAGTAATTTATTTTTTATACTATATAAATAGTTCAAGACGAAATTTGTAATAACTTTAAAGTTTGAGATTTATATGCAAATTTTACAAAAAATAAAATACTACTCGTAATAATAATAATAATATTAATGATAAAATATATTTAATAATATTTCAGACGAAAATAGTCTATATGATAATTTATCTATATTTTATTAAATAAATACTTTTAAATTAGTGCAAAAATAATTACTTTTAAATTTACGAGTGTGTATAAATAAATAATATAATTAAATATATTTTCTCGATTATAATAAAAAAAATTATGTGAAAAAAATTATAAATTTATAAGAGATAATAAATAATAAATACACCCACTCTCCCATTCAACCGTGTACTTCATGGGTATGCGGTGCTGACTTTCATGCCAGGTATTCCTTATATGTCAGGTATTCCTCTTCCCATTTCTCTCGTCTCACTTCTCTCCCTCTCTCTCTACCATTCTTGCAGATGCTTTCGTCCATTTTCTTCAGGAGAAGAAGAAGAAGAAGAAGAAAAAGAATCGCCTGACTCACCTTCCTCTTCCACTGCTCCAACCGCCATTACCAGGACCTCTTCTTGGTATCAGCCGTACTCATCCTTTTTTTTCTGGTGACCTTGATAGATCATAGTAGTTCTGTCGATTCGTAGCTTATCTTAGTATCTTCGGTGGCCATGGAGGCCACCCAGCTTTAGCAGAGCAGCTGTTACTTGTTAGTGATGCTGAGGAGCAGGTCCCGAACTGTGACAGGGAAGCAGTCTTTAGTGAATCATCACCAGTCTTTTCAACCGCCGGTGACCCAAAATCAGAGCCGGAACAGAGTGTCTTCCTTCACTCCGGCTTTAGGAGGTTTCTCACCTTCAAGAATTTTTTCTGACCCAGTTAAATCCATGTTGGGTCTAGCTCTGATCCCTGACGCCAGCCCCTTCTTTACCCTCAAAACCCCCATGCATGATCAGTTCCCCAGAGGAAAGGGGCGCTGGTGGGAAGATCTCGAGTCTCAGGGAATCGGCCTAGCAATCATCGGCAAACTATTCGACAAAATGCATGAGAGAAATCACAAAGCTATATCCAACAGCAACCTTGTTGTTTTCGGATCATCCATGAAAGTCTCCATCCCTCCATCTCCTGCTCCAGCCCTCCATTACCCTGAATCCCCCACTGACTTCGGGATCAGGACCCGCAATCCTCCAAAGCTCTTTTCATCTCCTAATTCTCCAGCAAGGGGCTCTGTCTCCCCTCATGTTCTGACAGAGTGCCTCTCCGCGAGTGAGATGGAGCTCTCCGAAGGCTACACCTGCATAACTTACCACGGGCCTAACGCTAGAACCACTCACATATTCGACAACTGCATCGTCGAGGGCTACTTCACCCTGCAGGAGCCTGATAACCCCAAGGCAGAGGCGTCGAGCTTCTTGAGCTTCTGCTACACTTGCAAGAAGAGTCTCCAACAGTCTAAAGACATTTACATTTACAGGTATTTGTCCATTTCCTGATGAGCCCATGAATTATAATTATCTGAAATCTTTCCCTATGCGGGTTGTGAAGTTTCTTCTTTTGAGCATTTTGAATTGTTGGGTCTCTTCTGACTGATCTTCACACCTCAGGGGTGAGAAGTCCTTCTGCAGTCAGGGATGCCGCCACCATGAGATGGAAATGGATGGTGTAAAGGATTTAAGAGCTCGTAAAACTCCCAACCCAGAAGCCTCCGAGTCTACATCGCCTCACTCATTTGGACCATAGTTAGAGCTCACGAGTCTCAGTTTTCATGGCTTTTCGAATTGTTCCTTCTTCTCCAGGAACAATTTCCTCTTCTTGCTCTCTTTTTGATTAGACAAGGGTATAGAGGTAGATATACTATTTGCAAGGGTTTCATTTTCCTCTTCTGGCTCTCTTTTTGTCAATGCCTGTGACTGTGAATAGATTAATGGCTGTGCCCATCAGATGGATTGGATAGAGCTTGGAAGCCCTTTCTCTATTCTCTTTTTTTTTTCTTTATTGAAACCCTATTGCCACGTTGGATCGCCGTGTATGTCTTTTTTTAATATATTATTTTCCCTATAATAAATTGCACTAAAAGTCAAAGTTCCAAAATTGTCCAACGATGGTTACCATACACGATAGATATAGATAGACAGTTGCATCAACAGTGTCAAATATAAAATAATTCCTTATCCACAAAAGCATCACCGTGTAGTGTACGTCACTAATATATTGTCGAAGGCGGATGTCGGGTTTGTACTGTGTACCCGCCATTGAATTCCGAAGGGAAGTGACCGGCAAACCTTTAACAATGGCCGAACCGACGGCTATAAACCCACCCAGGTCTCAGTTTGCTGCCCTGATTTCGATTGGTTGACATTTTCTTTTAATCCTCCGTTTCTTGCATGGACAGGAAGCAATACCGATAATATTGAACATAATAAAAGCAATAAAATATACAAAATAAATACATAACGGTTAAAATATTATTAATTTGTAATATTTAAATTTATAATATAGTAAGTATACCATTTATCTTAAATTCATAAAATTAATTATTATTTTATATATTTTTATTTATTAATTTTTATAGTATCATATATTTTTTTAATAAAATTCTTAATAGTACAATCTTGGGATTGTGCAACATCTTGCCTTCAATTTTATTTATTTTTTATTTTTGTAGTAATTGATTTATTGTAACTGATTTTACAATTTACAAATTTACTTTTATGATTATCTCAAATCTTATATAGTTAAAATTTATTATATTTTTGAATTATTAAAATATTTAAATATCCGATAACAACTTTTCCCTTATTATATTTTATTTATATACATTCACATATTATTATTTTTATAATTGACTCTTAATATTATTAACTTATTTTTAAGTATTATTAAATCTCGATAATTTTTATTTTATTTAACTAATATTTCTTATTAATACAAGTTAATTTTTTTCTAATATTTAAATATTGTACGATATAACTAATTTAACTTTTCATTTTATTTTTTTTCTATTTATCTTAATGGATTGAACTCATTCGGACAAATTTTATATAACTTTCTTTCCATTTTACATCTTCTTTATTTTTCTATATATTTAAATTTTCTATTTTTAAAAATTTATATTACCATTATTCCTATATTTTTATTAATCATAAATTATATTTGATAAATTTATTAAATAACTAATAATATTATTATCTTTATTATATATATTAATTTTTTTATAAAAAATTATTATAGTGTTATTGCGTGTATATATATATTACACAAATCTATTATAAATATCAATATCTCATTATATTAATTAGTTTTACTTTATTTATATTTTTTATATAATTAAATAACAAGAAATTAATTTTATATCAATCAATTTAAAACTATTTTCAAATTTACTTTTTACTAATTAGAATACGAACCGGTAAAAAAAATACAATAAGTTTAAAATTATTTTTCGATTTTATATTAAAATTTTATCTCAATATTACTAACTGAATCAGAGTGGAATAATTTAGATAATACTAAATATTATAATAATAAATAAATAAAACTTTTAAAAAATAAAAATAGTAATTATAATATTATTAATTTATCTAAATGGTATCTAATTTATTTTTAATTAATTAGATAAATTATAATTTTCTATTTTTCTATATATTAGTTATTTGACGAATCATAATTTAGATATTTAATTTCAATTTTAGCTCGAATTTAGGGTTGGAGGACAATGAGCATTCTACCTGACCTTCGACTATCTTGAAAATCTCAGCCTCCATGGTAAGAACCTGATCCGGATGATCTGTTAATTCGGACGATTTATGGGAGTTATTCGTCCAGAATTTACACCGATTACTCAGGGCATGTTGAGTGCAATTACCTTTGGAACTCCTCCTTCGAGTCGGAAGCTACTCATCGGCCGACCAGAAGCCCGATTTTCCCAGAATTTTGAAGGTCCGTCTGGAAGGAAATTCACAAGGAGGCAAATATAATTCGAATTTATGGGTTTGTAAGTCCATTACAAGAGGAGATTTAGTTTCTGTCTGTGGAAGATGTTCACCAAATGCTTCAGTTGCTTGGTCGATGCTGCCCTGATTGATGAAGAAGATGCTGTGTAAGCATGGTGGTCCGTCACCCGACCTTGCAGAAATTGGAAATCAGACGGGACGAGGACTTCACCATCCACCTCGTCAATCCAGGGACGCGAGGCGCAACTGACTTCCGGCCACAAATCTCCTTTCGGTCATTTCACCGGAAGGGTGCCCTGTTTCCCGAAACTGATGGTCTCCCTCCTCTTCTCCGTGTGCTGAACTTCACAGCCAATCCAGTGAACTCAGGCGACAATGCAGGTTGGATAGGGCCATTCAAAACGTAGATCAGATGGGCCGAAAATTTTTAAAGAATTGGATCTAAATTTAACCTTTTCTTTTAAGAAATTTGTCTAACTTTTAAATATCTATTTTAATTTTGAAATAATATAAAATTGGTGAAAATTGAAGCTTATTTCTATTGAATTTGATAGTACTCGGTTTTTATATATATATATATATATTTATTTACTGTAAAGTTTTCAAGTATGGTAATATTTTTGGAATAGTGGTTATAACACTGCATTTTTATAATAATAAAAATTCATTGCTACTACTCATAATTGAAAATAACCTCGTAAAATGGAATGAATGGAAAAAATAAAATTTAAAATGTATTGGAATTCCATATTAATAAATAAATTAGTTTAATTGCAAATTATTTAGAGTTTTTTTATTACAAATCAACGTTGGAATCTTCTTATTAATAACCAATTAAAATTGAATCAAAATCAAAATAGACTCAATTTTGATAGAAAATGTACTCAACGTAATAATATAGTTACTGATTTTAAATTAAGAAAGGAGTTGAAAATATTTTTTAGATAAATAAATTAGGTTGATAATGGTTCGAATGGGTAGTTAAATAACACAAAAATATATCAAATTGATTAACCCAAATTGGAAAATTCATCAAAAACATGTTAAAGTAGTGTCATTCAAGAAACTGAGGTTAATAGGCATAGTGGCCTCGTATCTATCACGTAGACGTACTAATTCTTTCGTACCGCGTGTGAAGTACATATAGTAATTAGAAATAAAACCATATTAGTAAAAGTGATCAATCACCACGTGGATGTGGCTACCTAACATAGCCTTGTTACGTGTTGACTCGTGATTGATCGATGTTTCTTGTACATCCAAATCAACCGTTGTCCTGAAACGTTTGCTACATATTAATTTCTGATTGGTCAGTCCTATTAACGAAAATTTTTCTCAGTTGACCATTTACTAATTATGTGTCTCACACTCCTATTGTTTAGTGTGACGTGAATTTTACTCATCTAACCATTGATCGAGTACACATGTCATACTCTAATGGATCAATGCTTTAAAATGCTGACCTATCAGCTCATAGGGCGTGCTTCATCATATGTCGCGTGTGCTAATAGGGCATTAACCTAATAGTCGGTTTGTTGATCGGCTGGATCGTTGTCTGGTTCGGTTGAACCGATTTCGGTGACTCAAAATCGAAAATCAGCCGGCTCAGGCCCGATTCGACCAATTTTCTAAAAATTAAAAAAATCTAAATTTATTTTTTAAATAGTGGTGACTTTAATTTACCAAATTGACATTTTAAGTCACCTCTAAAAATAAATATTTGAACATGTTTTTCAATCTAGTTCGGCTCCTGTTCACCATAAACCAATCTAGTTTTCACTTCCAATTTTTAATATGACCATTTCCCTTAATTTTTTGAATCTTTATTGATTATTTGAGATAACTTAAACTTCCATTTTGATTCCTTTTTACCAATTTCGGTTCATTTTGAACCTTGATTTTTTTTCAAAATTTTTCTGTTTTCTTGATTCGAGAAAGGAGGTTTATAGGTGTAGTGTGTGATAATAACTATTTTATTAAACTGAAATTAGCATGGATGCATTCAACTATAATTTATGAAAGGAGGACTATGGTCCATATTTTATAATAGATGAGCTTTCATCCATATTTTAGAAAGTGGGGGTTCGATTTGTAATTGTGAAAGATGAGCTTTAAGTCATTTAGAAAGTGGGTTTCCCACCCATGATATGTGAAAATTGGACTTCATCCATATTTTTGAAAGTGGGGCTTTGGGGCGGGTTTTTTTAAAGATGGACTTTGACCCATATTTTTGAAAGTGTGGGTTCGACCCAAGTTTTGTGAAATATGTAATTCAACCATATTTTGAAATATGAGCTATAACCATGCTTTGAGAATAAGGGGACCGACCCATATTTTAAAAATGAGGCTATATGCGATGAATTGAGAAGTAGAGACTTTGTGCTATACGATTATAAAGAAAAAAAAAGGACTATAATCCATGTTCAGGTGAATTTGATAACTATAAGTAAATATAATACAACCTTAGAGTGGTAGTATAGATAACAATCCAAGCTCTATGATTTTGTGTATTTTGTGTGTCATATAGGGTTGGTCAGGTAGGAAGCCAACCTCTATGGGATTTTTAATTTATTATTATGTATTTTTTGTATTTGTGGCGAATGGAAAAATTTAACGATGGATGCATGTACAGAGGGGTATTATAAGATATTAAGAGATATTTGGGAGATGAGGTAATAATGGGTGTATGTTTTTATATTAGATATCGAGAATATAAGAGTCATATGACGGTATCTAGAGATTGACCATAGGATGGTTGGAGATTGTCATAGTATTACTAAGGTGTTGATGGTCCCGACCTTATTTGTAATAGATGGCACTTTTCTTGATGTGGTTTAGTGGAGGCTAGAGAGTTGTTGAAACACACCAATAGGCACCAAGAGAGAGCAATGTGATATCACACACTACTAAGATGTAACCCTGATATGAAAGTATTGTGACAACATTAATAATATAATTTGTAAAACAATGCATGAATCATGCTATGATATAACGTGTGCTTGTGTGAATAGAAACTGATAAACACGATTGAGAAAATTATACATGTTTTAAATGAGAAAAATTTTAAAGAATTTTATACTTAATACTAATATTTTAATAGTGATTGTGTTAGTGGACATGACGTTTTAAAATTAGTAATTCACTCCCTCGTTTCCCAAATCACCACTCTCCTTAAATAATTTAATATAAATTCAAAAAAAATAAAATTTTTTTAGGAGAAAGATCGTTCATAATAACTAAAGGAGTTTTACAAGTAATAATAAAATATTTTTAATTTTAAATTTTTAAATAATAAATTTTTTATATTGAAATTTTAGAAATATTTTAAATTATTACTAAAAATATGATTATTTTATATTAAAAATATGTTAAAAGTTATTGATTTTATAGTGGTACCAGTGTGGTGTGTTAGTTGTAATATTAATATAATAAAAAATATTAGGTAAAATTTTACATTGCAACTCAATAAAAGTTGAATTTCAGAGTGAGAATTATTAAAATAAGTTGGATTTGAGAGTGAGAATTATTAAAATAAATGTGCATAACACAATTAGAGGGATTTCATCTTACCTTAATCGATAATAACCTCCAATATTTTGATCTCTCCATTTATTCCTTTAAATTAAAGAAACGTTGGTGCATGCCTTCCCGTCTTGTTGCAATTCTTTCTTAATTTCTACTCAATTGCTCAAATTCTATAGAGTTCTTAATAATTTAAAAAATTATTAATTTCTTTCCATTTATTTGCATACAATTTATTATCATTCACACACTTCATAGGAAAACTTCATATGATCAAACAAGATGAGGATTAAACAAAATTAACTTTAGAATTCTTAGTAATAAGCTACTAAAAAGAACATATATCTTATTGGTATTATTAATTATTTTTTTCAATTGTATAGTCATATAAGGGTCTCCAACTTCTTGACCCAAAAGTCACATCCCACTAGGATCTCCTCTCTTTACTTACATACATGTTACTCAAATTCATTCACATACCTTATCATGGCCTCTTGATATAGTAAATCTCTCCTTATGGCAGCTCCTCCCTCACAAAACGTAGTCATTCAAATTTACTAGTTCATGATTGAGTAGAGTTACCACAAAATTTCTATGGACAGAATTGTAACAATTTTGAAGGGGTCCATGAGATATAGTCAAAGCTGCAAAAAAGTTCCTCTCCACACTTACAATTGCAGCATGCATAATTAGAGTAGGAAAAAAGTTCTTGTCAAGCTTAAGAGGTTTTAGCCCAAAAATATGATATTTGGAGATGAAGGGGCAAGTTTTTCTTCTATTTTGACATAAATGGGCCATTTTAGACAATATCATATCACTTTTTAGTCCATCATTAACTTCAACCATGATCATTGTGGATTTAACCTTGTCCAATCATTTTCCACAATATCACTTTTCCATCGTTTACTTATGGAAAGGAAGTCTATGTATATCAAGTAGCTTGTCTTTCACCAATGCCCTTTTCTTGACAAGATGGCATTTGTTTTTAACTAAATCATTATACTCACATAAATCTCAGCAATAATGCTGAGAACGTGAGACAGACAACAACTTGTAATTTAATAGGAGCAAATACAAAATTATTAGGGGTCTTTCATACTCTTTTAAACAATTGTGTAAAATATTATAAATTAGTACAATATTTTCTTTTTAATTAAAAATGAATAAATCTAATTTATTTGCAACAATAGTAAATAATAAAGTAGCACCCTTTGCCCTTTTGCCCTTTTGGGGTGTTAATGCTTTCAGCTTTTCTTGATCATGGTTTCTCATGCCCATCTCTTGAAGACACCTTATGAGCCTAAAACCCTAATTTTCATAAGAGAGGTGAGGAGAATTTGTAAAACTAAATTGACACGTAGAATTTTTCACTTCATAATAGATGTGTTAAGCACAATTTTAATGGCAGATAACTAATTTTTAAAATTTTGTGCAACTGACCTTATAATAATAGAATCATTAAATCACACTTTTAATGAGATACACCTATTTTTCAAGATTGTACATCCTTCAAATTTGCATAATAGAAAAAAAAATAAGGAAAAGAACTCTCATTTGATTTATTCCTACCTTTCATACATTTGTCTATTACCTCCTTTATTGAGTAATATGGTTGCAATTGTCTCCTTAACACTTTAAAGGAAGAAGTTGGTATTTTGGTCTACCATTTAATATCAATTATTTTATATTAAAATAATTGAGAAATAATGGCATTTTATTGTAATTGTGCACCCACATCATCATCCTAGTGTATCAACTCCAAGCTTACAACTCTTTTAAGTTCACTGATTTTTTATTATTTAGAATGAGTGCTTCCTCCACTTTAACTTTTTCTTTAGAATAATGAAATTCTGAGCTAGATATCACATGTCTCTTACTTATTGTCCGCAATCATCCTTAAAAGTTCACTTATACTAAAATTTGAACTATTTTGAAATGGTTTAAAATTTTTTGTGCACTAAAAAATTAGTGGTATATGATCTAATCCAATAAATTTTCTATGAAAAACTTGTTTGCAATGAAGAAAGAACCATCATTCAGTTTAACACAAAACTTTGTCAATTTATTCTAACACAAGAGACGGAGTATCTCTTTTGTTGGACCAAGTAAATGATTGTACATTAAATCATGTATTCATTAAATGTCCCTTGAATAAGATTACCAAATAGTGTTATGATGGGGTGATTCTTTGGGGGCTCACTATCATCCATGGATCCGATTTGCTATAGGAAATACTTGTGATGCACCCCATTGAAGTTGTTGTTTCTCCACTTCAAAGTGATTCTACATCCGTATAATATAAATCATATAAACCACCTTCTATAGTTAAACATCATATTCAAGTATCAATCATAAATAGAAGTTGAATCAATGGTTCCACTCGCTCATCATTCCGCCAAAGTAATAATCCTCCACGCCTAATAGAGCTATAATAATACATGTCATGATCTTCACCTGCATCTGGATTTTATTTAGGAGGGACTCATTTTTTGTTTCCATTAAGAAGACGATATATGACTTCCTCTTACTTAGCCAATTAGGTTGGTTTACCTCTTCCAGTAGCGCATTATGGAGCCCTTACTTATGTTTGAGAAGTTTGTTTGTTCATTTTGCACTATAATTCTTTTTGTTGCCTCTTTTTGGACACTATCTTTGATAAGATTTTCAACCTCCAATAGGCTGTGTCATAACACAAGGAATCAACCTCCTCTTTTTCCCATATAGTCCATTCTTCTTCTCCCATGAGGCGACCCATTTCCAAGCTTAAACAGTTAAACTATTCTACTATCTAATGCAATACTAAAGCCAATGAATTTGATGGGTCGATATCGTTACTCGGATGCTCAACCAGATGTATGTACCCTTCTTCATCACTTTTCTCATTAATTGTATTATGTTAACTAGAAGCCTAAACATCCACCCGTTATGACACAACCACCATAAACCGGTTGCATATGAGTTTCTACCTTAGTTGAATGTTGACCAAGTAACAATAACGGAGTATAATCCAACTAATGCCAAGTAACAATATTAAGGATTTAAGTGAGAAATTTAGAGATATTGGAGTATTTTAATAAATGTGACCTAATATAGGTATAATTCTACATTGTTAAAAAGAAATAATGGATATGGGTTGGTTGTGACGAGTTTATCGATAAATAAAAACAACAAACTAAACTCGATGGATAAAATTGTAATTATTAAAATACTTACAAGGTTGTATATTAAAATTAACTCAAGTCTGAGATTAGCCCAAAACTACTAAATTTATGCATAGAAATTTGACATATAGTTGTAGAAATTACGCATTTCGTACAAATGGAGATATAGTAAGGACGAATAAGTCTTAACTATTACGGTAAATATAATTTTCGAATTTACGTTTGATTAGACTGATATAGTTTATGTATTTATTTTACAAATACGTGAATATTTGAAAAATATTTTATAAAAAATTTAGTAAAGCTGACACGATAAATTTTATCAAAAAACTAGGAAATATATCAAATAATTTTGAAAGTAAGCCAATAACTTATAATATAAAAAGGACAGTTATAAATTTGAAAATTAATAATTTATAAGATCTCTGACCCTTTACAATATTTTATTAAAAGGATACATCTAACTTGTTTTGAAAGGGATAAGATTAGGATAAATAAGATAAGATAATATTTTGGAAATTAAATCTAAGACATATTTATAAAATGATAAATGCATATCTTATGCCCATTTTTCATTACTGAAAATATTATAACCAAATATTATACTAAATTATATATAATGATAAATGCACATTTTCACATAATTCATCACTGTAATAAAATCATTAGGAAGTTGAACTTCCCATTCTCATACCTCAAATCACAAAATCAATACATATTACAACATGTATGATATATGCTACGTGTCAATTATCAAAACATCTTTAATATCATGCTTATGCAAGGATAAGTACTTATGCTTGGGCCATTGATTTGGAAACTCGTTTCCAAATCTGCCTTTGTTTTCCGCATGATTATACGATTATACGCATATGATATGTTTGTTTTCAAATTTGTAATTTATTGTTTTCTTTTCTTCTTTCACATATCCCTTTTTCTCCTGTTGGTTGTTGAGTAATGAAATCATATGCTATCCATATCCTCTATTGTCAAACAATCTAAACTAGGAATTGTAGTTGCATTCAACCCTTCATTCATATAATTATTAAAGTAATGAGCATCATTGAAATGAGTAGTGATTGGCATGTTTTGATTATTAAAGGGACTTTTCCTAAAGTCCCCCCTAAAGACATGAGTTGGGGGAAATTCACAAATTTTGAAATATTGATCAATGTTCTATCCATAGAATCTATAGTGGGCGCACATAGATTGGTTGCCTCTTTATGGACCCCCTAAGAGTAAGCGTTATGTTGCCTAAGTGGGTGTGTAAGAATAAGCATTATAATGTAATCTAGGCAATTGATTGCTGCCACGAAGTGTCTTTAACCTGCTTTCTTTCTGTTTCATATTAAAGACCATGGAAATGTTAGCAATTCCAGAAAAATAACACTTCAATCTTTATTACTTAAACGTCATTATCATTATTTTAATGAGAAGTTTTTTAATATAATTTTAAATTATATAAAATAAAAAACTATTTTAGATTTATAAAATTAAAAAAATTACACAAATTACAAGTTATAACTTTTAATTATACATGAATATGAATATTTATTGGTGTAAAATATATTTTTAAATGTTATTAGACTAAATATGATTATATTTATAATTATTCTCACTAATCCCAAATTGGAAAAATAATATACCAAGAATACACAATTATTAAGTGTGTTAAAATTATACGTACTAATTATATTCAAATTACACTTGAAAGCGAATTTTGAGTTTATAATTATAAATTGGATCAAATATAAAATTTTTATAAATTTATAAAATTAAAAATATTATACTAATTATAAATAATAATTTTTAATTATATATTGATACAAATCATTATACTTTTACAATAAAATGGAGATATAGGAGAAGACCCAAAATTAGGTTTAGTAACCATGATTTTAGCAAATCTATTTTACAAAACTCATTCGATCCGGTCTAAAATATGAGAAACAAGGACAACCCATGGAATGTTAGAACGTGGCAAGTTGAATGGGTTTTCAGCATATTAATGAATTTCCATCAAATCATTCTCAAATCATAAAATAATCTTAAAACTAATTGATAATTTATTTGATCTCGACTTTATTAATTGAATTTGTTGGGCAAAGTTCATCCATCCCCATCAATGAATACTCAAATTTCTTAGTTGTTGGGACACTCTCTTACCAAATAATTAGAAAATATGGAAATCCTCTTCATTTGCTTGGAGTGTTGGAATTTGACTAACAAGGGATTCGTCAATAACCCTAATTTTCATAAGCCGCGGAGAGAATTTTTGAAAGTTAATGACACATAATGGTAAATTCAACGTTGTTATAAGGATATCAAGAGAAGAAGATGCAGTAGCAGGTAGAATTATTCCCTTTCCCATGAGACATACATACAAGCAAGTCCATGGTACATTCAGACTAACAAGCAGTAGGACGACCTCACTATGAAGGTGAGGGACCTTTATTCTTCAAAATCACGGGTAGAAGATGATGATGATGAAGGGGGTATTATGGAGGTAATAACTCGAAACTAGCAGTGCTTGGTGCAGAAGCAGCGGCGGCGGAAGCCCCTGCAGTGGCCGCCATGGAAGCCCTCAGTCTTGCAGACGGAAGCGCAGTTATGATGGCTGAAGCACAAGCCCTTGAAGTGGTGGCTGTGCGACTCGCACGTCCGCGCCTCCGCCACCATCCCTCCCATCTCTGCCTCATAATCAAACACGACCCACGTTACAAGGACTTGAACAATTCTATGCACACTCTAATGGATTAAAAAAGAGATCGAGGGTGTAAGAGAACAGACCGGTGGCCACGAGGAGCAGCAGCATCACGAACACAGATCGGAACAAGGGCTTAGAGAGACTCATTGCCAGATGTACCTGAAAGCTAAAGCTGGTTGCCGTGTTGCATTCTTCAGCCCCAATGGAAGCCTTCTTATAGTGATCACTCCGCGTAGCTTTTAGTGTTTTCTTGTTCATTGGAATTATAAAAAAATACAATTTTAATAAACCCGACAGACAATACCAACGAAGATTCCACTGGAAGAACGATCTCCCATTTCAAAAAAGGAACACCACAGCCCTGCTTTTTTTTTTTCTCTTTTGTTATCTTTCTGACACGGTCTGATCTGTCCTAATTTCATGCTTGGAAAATTTTACAAGGAAATTGCAGTGTAATCTGTTTCCTTACTCACATGTCTGTCGGCAAATTATGTGGGAAAAACAATTACCATTCACATTTTCTTACAAAATTTGACCAAAATTTTCAAAAAAAAAACCCTAAGTTAGTAAAAAAACTCTTATAAAATTTATAAATTTTATTAAATATAAAATTATTTTGAGCATGGCATTTATCAAATTAGTATTGGAATGAGATTTGGGTGAAATTTTGTGCAATATATTAATATGATATAAATTTAAAAATTCTCCTAACAAAATAAAGTTCATATTTTTTTGGTTAATTTTCCCATTTTCATCATTCAAATTCCATTTGGTTTTATTCATAATAAATTCTCCATATTGCCTTGTAGCAAATCTTTATAGTGTCCGCATCTCGAAGCAATTAATACTTCAACCGAGGTGGGATCTAGTTTCCATTAATCTTGGGAAGTATAGAATGGGAAACCCATGGTTGACTTTGATTTAAGATTTTTCCAATTAACTTGCATTTATTGAGCAAAAAAAATTAAGTTGTATTTTACATTTACTACTTAAAAAGAAAAAAAATCTAATAAATTTACTATTTTCTTAATTTTGTTACAAATAATTTTATTAATCTAAATATTATTAAAATTTTAATTTTGTATCAACACTCAATCTTTTATTCAAATTTAGCAAGTGCTGATTTAATTTGTTTAATAGCTAACATAATATAGGATATATAATGAATTTTTATTCTCTTTTAAATGAAAGTATTATAGTGTAATTTGGTGATTTGTTAATAATTTGATTGAGTTAGGGATTTTATTTAGGAGTACAATGTCATAATTAATAAAGTTGATAGTGTTATACTATATTTCATATATCATTATAATATTAAAATTACAAAAAATTATTAATATGACGAGTTCTTGATTAAAACTTGAATTTCATGCTAAATGAGATATAAAATTAAATATTAAGCTTTAAAATTTTTTGCAATAATTTATAATAAAATGAAGAAAAAAAGTGTGATAAATTGGAATTGGGTTCAATTTTTTTAAAAACAATAGTTTTAGGCAACTTTAATGTATGTTTTCAAAATATTAATTAGGGCTTGCTTATTTTGATTTTGAAAAGGATAACATTTTTCATTTTTATCTACCATAGATTTAACCCATTTACAAGTTAGACCCATTTTTATATAAAATATTTTTCAAAAATTTATTGCATATAATCTTTTATATTTTTCAAATAGTTTCTAAACACTACTAAAAACCAAAGGGGCATCAAAGGAAATGATTGCTCATGCAAGGATGTTAACTAAGTTTTGGGGACAAAACTCCTAAAAGGAGGGGAGAGTTGTAAACCCCGCACATTTGAGTTAAGGAAAATCGGGAAAAGAACCGGTCAAACCGAAAAAGAAAACCAAAACCTTGGAAAAGAAACTTAAGACAAACTAGAAAATAAAAACCAAATTAGTTTAGTTGAACTAGATTCCATAAAAACTTTAAAGTTAAGCGTGCTTGTCTTAGAGTAGTGTGAGGATGGGTGACCTTCTAGGAAGTATGATTTTTTGTAACCCGAAATTTCGCCTATATAAAAAGTTCATCCCCATTTCATTCTCCTCATACCTTAACACTTCTCTCTCTCTCTCTCTCTACTGCTCCATTTCCCGGTAAAGCTCGAACCAGATCTTTGACTTGAACAAAGGTCGAGCTCTTTAGAACCGGGGAGAAGATAGCTATCTGATAGAAAACTCCAGTCAATCCGAGAATCGTTGGAGAAGCGCCGACATGATGGAATAGTGAAGCAACTCCGGCGGACCGAAGCTGCCCTATTTCAGCCAAGCTGGAATTGGCCATTTCAAGCCCTACTCAGGCCAAACCAAGCCCTCCCAACACTTCCTCAGCCTTTCCACGGCCGAATTAGGACCGAAAGGTAAGCCAATTCGACTCCCCTTTACAATTTTCGATGGGTGCTAGAGAGAGAGTCGACCGAATTTCAATGACGAAATTCTAATCCAATTCCGCATCAATTGATGCAATTCTTGATTCTAGGATGAACCTCAGGACGAGACCTATCTGCCCACATCGAAAGCTCGGACCGCCGTGCCTTCACCGGTGAATAATCGAAACTTTCTCTCTCTATAGTCTGTTTTTCGGCGAAGCTTCGTTTGAGCTCATTTCGAAGTTAAAATCTACGATTCAAAGTTTCTTAGAATCGTATGAACATGCAGGAACTCAATTTCAACTCCAATTTCAATAATTAGAAGTGTTTGATTGGGAAATTTGATGAAATCCAATTTGGTAGTGTTGAAGAGTTGAAATTGGGGGGAAATTTTGGGGATTTTTGAAATTTAAAGGGCCAAAATACAATTATATGAAATTGAGGGTCAATTGGGCATGAAAATAATGTTGGAGGACCAATTGAGAAATTTTAGAATTTTTGGGGCAAAACTTACCATTTTTGTAAAAGAAGGGCAAAATGGTAATTTTGAAAAAATTTGGGGACCAAATTGGAAATTTGGGAAATTAAACCCCTTTTTGGTGAAATTGAATAAATTGAGGTCCCATGATAAATTTTAAAAGTTACGAGACTCAATTTGAGGAAAAACCGACATTAGGGACTTAAAGTTAAAGAGAAATAACTTTAGGGACCTAATTATAAATAACTAAAAGTTTGGGTTTTCTCATTCATTGGAAATGAATGAAGGTTTAGAAATTTTTAATTTTTAGAAAATTGGGCCTAAACCGGTCAATTTTAGATTTCGGGTCACCGAACTCGGTCCAACTGAACTGATCAACGGACGGTATACCAAGTTAGAGCCTAGTCAATGCACACGACTAATCAACATGCGACACGTGGTGAAATACGCTCAGTCAGTCGCTTGGTCAACATCTGAAAGTACTCACCAATCTAAGCGTGACATGTGACCCAAGTCAAAGGTCATACGAAGAAAATCCACGTCATCAGAAACTAACCAATGGGATTATGACACGTATACTCTGTAAACCTCATCCCTTAAAGACAAGGAAACCAGGGAAAGAACCAGTCAAACCGAGTGAGAAAACTAAATTGGTTCTCAAAACTGATCATCAAGAGAACAAGCAATTTGAGAAATTTACAACTCACGAGTGACCCAAAGGATTCATAAAATCTTGGAAAAATAGCTTAGTACAAATTGGGAGAGAAAAACTAGACCGTTTTAAGAGAACCAGATCCGAGCTAGATTGAACCAGTTTATTATCCGAGTTGGTTAATGAACTGGAACCGATAGAGAAAGGGCAAACTGGGAAATTTATGGATCCCGAATAACCTAAGGAGTCACAAAAGTCATGAAAAATGACTTTAGGATGAATTGGAGATGAAAACCAAACCGGTTCAGGTGAATCGGATCCGAACTGGTTTGGATAGGTTTGAACCACTATTGAACCAGTTGCTAAATTCATTTTTCTAGGTGGGTTAGAAAAATCAAATTTGAGATTTGAGGCCACCATTGGATAGAGAATAAATTTAGAAATTTTTAATTTTGAAAAACTTAGTCGAATCGGGCCTAAACTGACCGGTTTAATCTTTGAACCCAGTTTAGACCGGTCTGGTCCGATTCGGAACCGTGTCATTTTCTTCCTTCAGATGACAGAACTGTTCACTCACCGAAAAATCGAGCAGCACTGACGAAGTTGAAAAGTCTCCGGCCAGTGAGTTTCAAACAATGAATGACTACTATTAAGGCGACAATCGGATGACCAAGAAGTCCCAAAACTTCCTATATAAAGTGCCCCTTCTCATTCATCCTCTCCACACCTGAAAACTTCATTCTCTCTCAATTGCTCCAATTTTCAATGAAACTCTAACCAGAGCTCCGATATAGGGTCTTTTCTGAGCCAAAGAAGGCATGGACGGGTTCTTTGGATTTAGGGAGAAATTAGTTACACGCCTGTAGTAGTCTCCATTTGCTGCGAGGGTCGTCAGAGAAACGTCGGCATGATAGAATAGTGAAGCTGCTCCAGCGGACCGAATCTGCCCTATTTTAGCTGAGCTCTAATTGGCCAATTCGAGCCCTACTTAGTCCAAACCAAGCCCTCCCAACACCTCCATAACCCTCCTACAGCTAAATTAAAGCGGAAAGGTAAGCTAATTTGGCTCCACTTTGTAAATTCCAATCGATGTTAGAGAGAGAACTGACATAACTTTAATAACTAAATTCTCACTCAATTCGGCATTAATTGATACAATTCTTGATTATCGGATAAACCTCAGGATGAGAGCTATCTGCCAAGATCGAAAGCTCGGACCGTCGTACCCGCGACGGTAAGCTTTCGAAACTTTCTCTCTCTAAGTCAATTTTTCGGCGGAGCTTTATTTGTGCTCATTCCGGCACCAAATCGTGTGATTCAAAGTGTAATTGAATCGTATGAAGGTGTAGGAACTCCAATGTAACTTCAATTTCAACAATTAAACTCATTTGATTGGTCAATTTCTATGAAATCAAATTCAGCAGAGTTAGAATGTTGAAATTGGGGGGAAATTTTGGGAATTTTGAAAATTAGAGTGACTAAAGTACAATTTCATAAAATTGAGTACCAATTGGGCATGATAAAAATGTTGGGGGACCAATTGGGCAATTTTTGAAATTTTTGGGGTAAAACTTACCATTTTTATAAAGTAGAGGCAAAATGGTAATTTTGGAAAAGTTGGGGGACAAAATTGGAAATTTTGAAAATTAAACCCCTTTGTGAATTTGAATAAATTGAGATCCTAGGATGAATTTTAAAAGTTTTGGGACTCAATTTGAGGAAAACCTGGCATTTGGGGACTTAAAGTTTAAGAAAAATAACTTTAGGGACCTAATTACAAATAAAGGAAAAGTCGGGTTTCTCATTCATTTGGGATGAATGAGGGCTATTAGGTCAACGAATAATGAACAAAAATATTCATATCGTGCAGGAACACGAAGTAATGAGAACGCCAGCTAAGATGAGTTCGAGTAAGGACAACAAGTTGGCTAAGAGGAATTTCATTGCACGATCAGGTGAGTGGTATTTTTATATCATACCGGTTGGGATGATAAGCACCTTGAAAATGAAAATCCACTGCTAAGTGGTATTTTAAACTTCACACCTGAAAGGAGTGGTGTGAAAACCACGCAGAAAAACTACTTACTGGTTGTAAGTAGATCATACCCGATTAGTATGATGAAACTTTCTCGAAGGAAGTGGAAAACCCGTTAAAAGGTTATGAGCGGAGATGTCCTCATACTTGGTTGGTATGATGGACAGTACAAAAATATATTTTTTCGGAAGTGCTCTCCCCTGACTATGTTCCACTGTTTAAACAATTTGGGAAACCTTCTTTACGGGAGCTCGAATAGCTCTATTAGGCTGTAGGCCTCAATTTTGGAACTTGAGGTCTAATATGCCCAATTTTGAAAATTTCGAACAGTGGGTCCTAGGCCAGTTGGCCCAAACAGCTCATAAATAAACATGATTTATATGCCATGAAAACTTAAGTAATTGAATTGTTTGGCTATGGTACCAAGACAGGACCGATATACTTAGTTGACTAGCAGTAGTGAGACATGACAGGTCTCCGGACTAGTCAAGACAACAGTTGCAGGTTGAGTTGAGGGTCGGGGCCATTGGACCAGTGGCACCAAAAATTATATAGAATCATGTGAAAAATGTTGATTATGCATGCACTATGTTTACAGGACCTTCAAGACACCCAAGAGAGGTAGTGATGTGTCCTAAGGCCTTGGATGACCTGGTGGATATAAGGGTAGTTAGTCGTACCAGAAGTCTTGCGAAGCTCGACATGGTTTCAAATGCATGAAACTAGGGTGGGGTCGAGATGAGGTCTCTGTCCTCATACGGACATGGAGAATTGTTACGGGACTGAGGGTTGGATGTCGCGAAAATCCACTCATTCTCAGGGTAGAAGTGGACGTGCTTCTATCTTGGTAGCCGGTAAAGTTGCTCTGACGCCACAAATGGGTTCAATGGATTTACTGGCCTACGATTGTGTGTTTGACCTTAATGATGAAAGATGTGTGTTGGGTGATGACACACCGTGGTTAATAAGAAATGGTGATAAAAACCAAAATTTGAGATGAAAGATTTTTAAAAGAAAATAAGGAGTCTGGCACACTCCAAATCAAACATTTTCCTAAAAATTAAAATTTGAAAACCCATTCACTAGGTCGTTGTACTCACCCCCTCCTACCCCTTTCAGGAAATCCCGAAAAGCCTACCCCAAGGACCATCAACTAATATGCTTTTGAGATAGGTACGATCAATTTAAAATTTTATTAAGTTTTGATTTATGTTATTCCAGGAAAGGTGCAAGTTTAAAAGACGCTTTACTCTTCATGGTTTATAAACAAGTGACAACCCTTAATAAACCAGGAGAGTGGCAGATACACAACGAAGTACCCACCTATCACTTGAAGGAAACCCAAGGGCACTAGATAGAGGGCAAGACATTGCCACTACATCGAGAGTCCTAACTAGAGTATACAACCTCACCCAAGAAGAAACACGGGAATACCCTAATACCGTAGTTAGTACTTACCAAAATTTCTTTGAATAAATATAGCTAAAAACTGTAATTCATTATCATTATAATGAAAGTTATATTTCATACAAAGATAAAATTGTGATACAAGTAGGAGAAAATACAAAGGACATACCCACAAAATTTCAAGGAGGAAATGGGAAAGGATGGCATCTAAGTGTGTCACTTTGAGGATAGATACACTCTAGGGAACGATTGGACAGCTTATAACTCTCAATCTTGAAATTTTGAGCAAGAACCCTCAAGAGGAAGAATCCTGCCCTAAGTAGAGAAGGAAGTGAACGTAAGGATATCCCTTTGGATTTGTGGGTAAGACATGCCTAGTTATGATAAACTCTAGGAAGTGAGTAAACAATGGAAAAGAAAAGACATTCCTTAAGTGCAAGACTCAAAAGGGCTAAGTGAAAGAACAGCCAAAGTGTTGGCATGTCAAGCAAATCCCGAGTTAAAATTGAGGAAAATTATTCCTGGTGCAAAGGATGTTGATTTAGTTTTGGGGACAAAACTAATAAAAAGAGGGAAGAGTTGTAAACTTCGTCCCTTAAAGATAAGGAAACTGGGGAAAGAACCTGTCAAACCGAGTGAGAAAACTAAATCGGTTCTCAAAATGGATCATCAAGAGAATGGGTAATTTGGGAAATTTACAACTCACGAGTGACGCAAAGGGTTCATAAAACCTTGAAAAAAGACCTTAGCACAAATTAGGAGAGAAAAAATAGACTGGTTCAAGAGAACCGGATCCGAGCCGGATTTAATTGGTTTATGAATCAAGTCGGTTCATGAACCGGAACCAATAGAGAAAGGGCAAATAGGGAAATTTATGGATCCCGAGTGATCTAAGGAGTCACAAAAGTCATGAAAAGGACTTTAGGATGAATTGGAGATTAAAACCAAACCGATTTAGGTGAACCAGATCCGGATCGGATTGAACCGATTTGGACCGGTTTAAACCACTATTGAACTATATGCTAAATTTATTTTTCTAGGTGGTTTAGAAATTTCAAATTTGAGATTTGAGGCAATCGTTGGATAGAGAATGAATTTAGATGAATTTAGAAATTTTTAATTTTGAAAAAATTGATTGAATCGGGCCTGAATCGGCCAGATGACAACACTGTTCACTCGCTGGAAAATCGAGCAGCTTTGGCAAAGCTGAAAAGTCTCCGGCCAGGGAGTTTAAGGCAATGAATGACCGCCATTAAGGTGCCAATCGAATGGCCAAGAATTCCCTGAGCTTCATATATAAAGAGCCTCTCTTCATTCATCCTCTCCATACCTAAAAACTCCATTCTCTCTCAATTACTCCAATTTTCGGTGAAGCTCAAACTAGAGCTCAGATATAGGGTCTTTTATTAGCCAAAGAAGGCATGGTCAGGTTCTTTGGATTTAGGGAGAAGTCAGCTACACGCATGTAGTCTACATTTGCTTCGAGGGTCGCCAAAGAAACCCTGGCGTGATAGAATAGTGAAGCAGCTCTAGCGGATCGAAGTGCCCTATTTTGGTCGAGCTGAAATCAACCAATTTGAGCCCTCCTCAGTCCAAACCAAGCCCTCCCAACGCTTCCATAGCTCCCCAACAGTTTAATTAGAGCAGAAAGGTTAGCCAATTTGGCTCCCCTCTATAAATTCCAATCGGTGCTAGAGAGAGAACCGACGGAACTTCATTAACTAAATTCTCACTCAATTCAACATCAATTGATGCAATTCTTAATCCTAGAAGAAACCTCAGGACGAGAACTATCTACCAAGATCGAAAGCTCGGACCGTCGCGCCTCCGACGGTAAGCTTTCGAAGCTTTCTCTCTCTAAGTCCAATTTTTCAGTGAAACTCCGTTTAAGCTCATTCCTGCATCAAATCGTGCAATTCAAAGTGAAATTGAATCGTATGAATGTGTAGGTACTCCCTAACTTCAATTTTAACAATTTAATTCATATGATCGGTCAATTTGATGAAATCAAATTCGGCTGAGTTAGAAGGTTGAAAATGGGGATTTCAAAAATTCGAGGGACTAAAGTGCAATTTCATAAAATTGGGGATTTCATAAAGTCTCAACGGTCCCGACTTTCAACTGAACTGGTAACTGTTTGTTTTTACTGGTCCGGAGATCGGTCATGTCGTACTACTACTGGTTGTCTGAGTATGTCGGACCTGCCTTGGTACCATGACCAAATAATTTAGTTATTAAGGTTTAATGGAACATATATATCATGTTCGTTTATGAGCTCCTGCACGTGTCCATTGGCCTATGGCCCACTGTTCGAGTTTTTCAAAAAAACTGGGCATTCTAGCCCTCAAGTTCCAAAACCGAGGCCCCCCGCCTATAAGAGCTATTCGAGCTCCCGTCAAAAAAGTCTCCCAAATAGTTTAAGCATTGGCACACAGTAACAAGAGAACACTTCCGAAAAAATAGGTTTTCACTGTCCATTATACCGACCGATATTATGACATCTCCGTTTATAACCGATGAACGGGTTTTCAACTTCCTTCGAGGAAGTCTCATCATACCAATCAGGTATGATCTACTTATAACTAGTAAGTAGTTTTTCCGCATAATTTTCACATCACTTTCTCTACGTGGTGATGATTAAAATACCACTAAATAGTGGGCTTTTATACTGAGGTACTTATCATCTCCAACCGGGTATGATATATAATTCCACTCACAACTGGTAAGTGATTTTAAATTTTAAGTTATGCTAATCATCCCAACCGGTTATGATGTTAGTAAACCCACTCACAACCGGTAAGTGGTTTTTATCTTTAAGTTGTGCTCATCATCCCAACCGGGTATAATGTTAGTAAACCCACTCACCAGTTAACGTAGTGAATTCCACTAGACCGATTCTTTGTATTCTCGCGAGCTCGTCTATGCTGGCGTTCCCAGTACTTTGTGTTCCTACACGATATGAACATCCTTGTTCATTATTACTTATCATAACAGCCTTCATTCATTTCAAATGAATGTGAAAACCCTAACTTTTTAGTTATTTGAAATTAGGTCTCTAAAGTTATTTCTCTTTAACTTTAAGTCTCTAATGTCGGTTTTTCCTCAAATCAAGTCCCCGAAACTTTTAAAATTTATCTTGGGACCTCAATTTATTCAATTTCACCAAAAAGGGGTTTAATTTCCTAAATTTCCGATTTGGTGCCCCAACTTTTCCAAAACTACCATTTTGCCCTTCTTTTACAAAAATGGTAAGTTTTGCCCCAAAAATTCCAAAATTCCTCAATTGGGCCTCCAACATTATTTTCATGCCCAATTGACCCTCAATTTCATGAAATTGCATTTTGGTCCTTTAAATTTCAAAAATCCCCAATTTTCCTCAATTTTTACCCTAATTTCAACTCGTTAGCACAACCAAATTTGATTTCATCAAATTGACTGATCAAACACCTCTAATTGTTGAAATTGAAGTTAAAATTCAGTTCCTCCATCTTCTTACGATTCAATAGCACTTTGAATCGCAAGTTTTGACGCCAGAACGAGCTCAAACGGAGCTTCACCGGAAAACGGACTGTAGAGAGAGAAAGCTTCGATTACTCACTGGTGAGGGCACGACGGTCCGAGCTTTCGATCTGGGCAAATAGCTCTCATCCCAAGGTTCATCCTAGAATCAAGAATCGCATCAATTGATGCCGGATTGAGTTAGAATTTCATCATTGAAATTTTGTCGGTTCTCTCTGTAGCACCTTACAGAAATTGTAGAAGGGAGCCAAATTGGCTTACCTTTCAGTCCTAATTCGGCCATGGGAGGGCTAAGGAAGTGTTGGAAATGCTTGGTTTGGCCTGAGGAGGGCTTGAAATGGTCGATTTCAACTAGGCCGAAACAAGGCAACTTCGGTCTGCCGGAGCTGCTTCATTATTTTATCACGTCGACGACCCTCGGAGTGAACGGAGACTACAGACGTGTAGTTGACTTCTCCCCGGTTCTAAAGAACTTGACCTTGTCTTGTTTGGCTTAGAAAATACCCCATGTCAGAGCTCTGGTTTGAGCTTCACCGAAAAATGGAGCAGTTGAGAGAGAATGGAGTTTTCAGGTGTGGAGAGGATGAATGGGGAGGGGCTCTTTATATAAGGAGCTCGGGGACCCGTTGGCCGTTCGTTTGGCACCATTATGACTAACATTGAAGACCTGAAATTCCTCTAACAGAAGTGTTTCTTCTTCGCTGGTGTTTCTTTAGTTTCTCAACGAGTGAACAGTGCTGTCATCTTGAGGAAGAAGATGACACGGTTCCGAACCGGACCGGACCAATCCGAACCGGGTTCAAAGCTTAAACCGGCCGATTCACCCCTCATTCGACCGAGTTTTTCCAATTTAAAAATTTCTAAATTCATTTTCTAACCAATGGTGGCCTCAAATCTCCAATTTAAATTATTTAAGCCACCAAGAAAATGAATATAGGGTTTGGTTCAATAGTGGTTCAAACTAGTCAAAACCGGTTCGAATCCGGTTTAGTTGAACCAGTTTGGTTTTCATCCCCAATTCCTTTACAAGTCCATTATCCTGAATTTTGTGACTCCTTAGGTCACTTAGGGTTCATAAAATTCCCAGTTTACCATTCCTTTATCGATTTCGATTCATAAACCAACTTAGTCCTTAAACTGGTTCAATCTGGTTCGGGTCCGATTCACCCGAACCAGTCTAGTTTTTCTCTCCCACTTTAATCTAAGGTTCCTTCCCAAGGTTTATGATTTTATTTGGAGTACTATGGATTTGAATTCCTTTGTTTTTCCTGATCTCTATCGGTTGCAGTTCATGAACCGACTCGGTTCATAAACCGGTTCAATCTTGTTGGATCCGGTTCATCCAAACTAGTCTAATTTTCCTTTTCCAATTCACCCTAAGGTTCTTTTCCATAGTATTATGAACCCTTTGGATCACCTAGAAGTTGTAAATTCCTAAATTTCCCATTCACAATTGATCGAGTTTGTGAACCGGTTCAGTTTTCTCACTCGGTTTGACCGGTTCACTACCCGATTTTCCTTTGCTCAAAAGGGCGGGTTTACAACTCTCCCCTCCTTTTAGGAGTTTTGTCCCCAAAACTTAATTAGTAACCTTGTATGAGGAATCATTTCCTTTGATGCCCCTTTGATGTTTGCTTAACATGCCTACTCTTCTCTCGTTCTTTCAATTAGCCCTTTTTACAACCTTCACTTAAGGAATTCCTTTTTCCTTTGTATTATTTACTCCCTCCATGGAGTTTGTCATAACTAGACATACCTTACTTCAGGGTATGTTCTTAGATTTTATCTCTTTTTTTGCTTAGAGCAACATTCTTCCCCTTGAGGTTTGGTACTCAAGATTAGAAATTCCAAGATAACTAACCATTTCTGTGTCTAGTTAACCACTTGGTCATTGAAACCCTTAGCTCGACATCCTTTAGAGCATTACGTGCCTATTTTCACGGATCACTTTTTCATCCCATTTCGGCTCTTTCTTCATTTGTTGCTCATTACAAATCAGTCCAAATTATGTTTGACTTTGTCATGCTTATGAACCGACTCTTCCTTATTCTGAGTCATGTTTTCATCAGGCTTGTTGGGTTTTCTTGTCCCTTACAGCATGATATTTTCTAGATCTTGCCTCTACATCCAATAGATCTCCAAAACACCTCTTTTAGGGTTTTTTTCCTTATTTTTCAACCTATCAGGAAATGTATAACTTCATCCCTCCTTTCTTCTGGTAGTATTCCTCGACTACCTTTACCGTTATTAACTCAATTTACACAATTGTGTCAGTTCTCCTTACCCACTCGTACTTTTTTTTTACTTCCTTATAGTATTTCGGTCCCGATTATTTGATTTCCAGATGTTTTACTGACATGCTGGTATTTGTCCTTTCTTAGGTCCGTCATCATTCCCAGTAATATCCTTTATTTAAGGATTTTACTTTGCCCTTAATCCACTCTTACTTGTTTGTAATCATCTCACCATTCTTTATATCGAGTTGATTCCTTTCAGTCTACATGTCGTTTGCTTGATTTGGGAAGTTTCCCCTTTGTACAATTTCATTCTCTACTATTTCCTTCAAGGTAGAGACTTTCATCTTAGGAGATACATGTTCAACTTTCTTACCATTTCTTGAAGGTTTCCTTTCTTCATCTCCTTACACCCTTTCCATATTGGGGCATTTGCCCACTTTTAGTCCTTCATTGTCTTACAATTTTCCCATTCCATCCCTTATTCCTTATTTGAGTAGTTTATTAATCTTATTTCGAGTACTTCATATTATGCTCAGCTGTCCACTCTTTAGGCTTTATTATACGCGTGTGGACTACAACATGTCTTACCAATCGCGGTTATTCATACATAACCACATCTTATTTGGAGGGCTTACTTTCCCAACGTTTCTCATACGTTCTTTCCTTCCTTACCTTATTATGGATAGTCCATTCACTCTTACTTGCCACAACATCTCTTAATATGCTTCCTTGGGTTTCTTTCACTTTAGCATGCATTTTTATTTGTGAATTTGTCTCTTCACCTCTCGTCACTAGGTTTTATTTATTCTTTATTACGCCATGTATCCTTTCTTAGGATTTCCTTATTTGGGAGGATTCTTACCCTTTTCTCCCGAAATTTCTTTTTCATACATCCTTGAAGACACCTTACTTTAAATGACGTCCCTTGATTCTATTCTTTCATTTTTAGCTTTACTCTTGAGATCCTACGGGTACGTCTTTCATACTCCATCCTCATTATCACTCGTACCTCAGCACAGGTCTAGAGCTCGCATCCACCTAGTTTCAAAAATCCCTTGATTGCCCTTCGAGAGATTTATTTAACCGTCTCAAGACTTTATAGTTCCGTTTCTGGCCATTGATTTCTTTTAAGGATTTTCCTTCGTTATTCTTTTCCATTTTCACTTCTCCCTTCTTTATCGTGGTTTAAATTCCTAGTTCTCTCAAAAACTAGTTCTTTAACTACCTCCTTCACACTATTTTTCTAATCCAATCATCTGGGTAGTTGTATCACTCTTCCTTCATACCTATCCTTTTATTTTTCATAGAATGAAGTCTTTACTACATCTCAGCCTTTCTTAGGATTCTGTTCATTCTCTTTGGCTACCCTCTGCTACCAGTTTCTTCTTTCTACTTGTTTCTCCTACTCTCTCCAAACAGGTCACCCTGAGCCACCACGATACTTCCTCCCTTTGAAACATTCCCTAACTAAGTATTGTTTCCTTATACTCCACATTATGTACATCCGCCCATCCATAATTTCTTCAAGGGTAGTTAGTCGTATGCATCCTTCCAAAGTTTACTTTCATAATGTATTTCCTTATGGAGAGTTCAAATCTTCTTTGTTTCAAGATTTCTTGACAATTGTGTGAGAGGCTTGCCTATTCTTTTCTTGGCTTGAGTTTAGTCGTTAATTTGGCCCTTGATCCTATTAAGGATTTCTTTCATCCTTCTTTTTCCTGAGTATTTGACATTTCTGCCCCTTTCTTCATTGCTGGAACTCAAATTATGGCTTTCCTGTGTATTAGTTCATTAACTGCCTTGTCTCCACCATTCCTTTGGTCTAAGTTTCTTAGGGCAGTTGTTTCTTGAGTCCTCCTGTCCTTAACATCTATCTCACTGACCTTTTTGGTTGTAGTCCTTTCTATCTCTCGGTCTTCCTTAGGGTGTCATTTATTTCCTCTAACTATCTTGTTTTTATGGTTTGCTTACTTCTGCTATGTTGGTTAGAGATTTCAATTTTTAACTTCTCTGCTTTTTCCAAAAAAGGTTGTACTTTAAAATTATATCACTTTTCTAAAGCAGGTTAGTCTTGGCCTCCGATACTTCCTTCCTTCAAGTAGTTTCTAATGAGGGGTGGCTCCTTGCACTCCATGTTATGTCCATCTGCCAACCAATGATTCCTTCAATGTGCTTGGTTGTATGCATCCCTCCAGAGTTCCCTTCCACAGCTTATTCCTTCTCTTCTTCACTCTCACTGTGTCATTCCCTAGAGTTCTGGGGGACGTTTTTTTGTGTTTGCCCCATATGAGAGGGTTCTAAGTATGCTTCCCATGTACCTTATCCCTATTCATGAGGTATCCTTCTCAATTTGACCTTAAGAAGTTTTTGCATTCCCTCATCATTTCTTGACCTCTTTGTGAACCGTTTATGTAACCTGCTCCATGGTATCGGTCTCCAATCCTTCATGTCTTTCTTGACCTATGGGGAGGTATTGCCCTAAATCTATGAGGTGTGGAACACTCCTTTCCTTACATCTATAATAGTTCATCTTAGTACTTGTCCTTTAGTAGGGTTGGGTATCTCTTCAGGTAATGTCCCATCATTATTCCCTTACATGGATTGTTGTGGTTCCTTCGAGTAGAGCTTTTCCAGGGTTACTAGTGATTTGGTGCTTTACCGTTCTTGAGTTTGATCACTTTGACAGTTTTCTTGCTGAATCTCCTTTGTTAAAGGGTCATAGTAAGAGTCCTCCTAAGTTTCTTAATTCACTGATCCATCTTCCATAACCGAGATGTGGCTTTTCCTTAGTTTCCAGGATAGTATGGGTTTGTTTTATTTTCCTTATGCCATATTCCCAACAAGATCGCATCATCAAGAGATAGAGTTTTGAGAATTTGAGTATTTTATTAACAGAGGGATAGAAAATATTATGCTTTCAGCCCTATCACAGGAAATGGTCACCAAATAACTAAGGAGTTACAGAATTCTTGATAAACATCCTCCTTCATACTTAGAGTTATGCCATCAATAGGTCCTAGCACCATTCTCCAGGATAATTCCCCATTTGGTCTTTTGAGATTCCTGCTAGGTCTCAGGCATTTGGGAAGCCTCTAGGGTTGTCTTTCTACGAAGATAGGGTATTAACTAAAGCCATTCCAAGTTTTCTTAGTTCCTCTCCTGTGAGCCATTTGAAAAATTTTTTTTTGGATAAATCCAATTAGTTACTATATCTTCTAGTCTTCATTATGTATTCGAGGAAACAGGCTCTAATACCACTCTAGTTGTCACACCCCGACCCTGTTTGGTCAGATCCCCGTGATCAACCCGCCACTCTCCCAATTTATTAAAGGGTTTCCCCTTATTATAAACCATAAAGAGTAAGGCGTTCTTTAAACCTGCACAATTTCCTGGAATAGTATAATCAAAACTACATAGCATTTTAACTTCCTCATACCTGTCTTACATGCATCTTAGTTTATGGTTGACTACTCAGTGAATGGGTTTTCAAAAGTTTAGACTTTTAAGAAAATATTTATTATTAGAGTGTTCCAGACTCCTTTCATTAAAAATCATTTCATTTGAAATCTCGTGTTTATCACCATTTCTTTTTAACCACGGTATGTCATTACCCAACACAAATCTTCATCATGAAGGTTACACACATTTGCAGATCAACACGACCACTGAACCCACTTGTGGCTTCAGAGCGACTTTACCTGCCACCCGGATAGAAGTACGTCCACTTCTACCTTGAGAATGAGTGGATGTCCGCGACATCCGACCCTCATTCCCGGAATAAATTCTTCGTGTCCGTTATGAGGACAGAGACCTCTTCTCAACCTCACCCTGGTCTCATGCACTTGGTGCTACTCTAAATTTCGCACAGACACTTGGAACAACGATCTGCCCTTATACTCACCGGGTTATCCAGGGCCCTTAGGACACATCACTAGCCCTCATGGGCGTCTTGATGATCTCATACTCAGAGTGTATGCACAAACAAAGTTTTCCTAAATTGTCATGTAATATGTAGTGCCATTAGTCCCAACGATCCCGACTTTCAACTCAACCGGTAACTATTTGTTTTGACTGGTCCGGAGACCGGTCATGTCGTACTGCTACTGGTTGTCTGAGTATGTCGGACCTGCCTTGGTACCATGACCAAACAATTTACTTATTAAGGTTTAATGGCACATATATATCATGTTTATTTATGAGCTCTTGCTCGTGTCCATTGGCCTATGGCCCACTATTCAAGCTTTTCAAAAAAACTAGGCATTTTAGCCCTCAAGTTTCAAAACCGAGGCCCTCGGCCTATAAGAGATATTTGAGCTCCTGTCAAGAAGGTCTCCCAAATAGTTTAAGCATTGGCACACAGTAACAGGAGAACACTTCCGAAAAAATAGGTTTTCACTATCCATTATACCGACTGGTATAAGGACATCTCCGTTCATAACCGATGAACGGGTTTTCAACTTCCTTCGAGGAAGTCTCATCATACTAACTAGGTATGATCTACTTATAACCGGTAAGTAGTTTTTTCGTATAATTTTCACATCACTTTCTCTAAGTGGTGATGATTAAAATACCACTAAACAGTGGGTTTTTATACCGAGGTACTTATCATCCCCAACTAGGTATGATATATAATCTTACTCACAAACGATAAGTGGTTTTAAATTTTAAGTTGTGCTCATCATCCCAACTGGGTATGATGTTAGTAAACACACTCACAACCGGTAAGTGATTTTATTTTTAAGTTGTGCTCATCATCCCAACCGAGTATGATGTTAGTAAACCTACTCACCTATTAATGTAGTGAATTCCACTAGACCGATTCTTTGTATTCACGCGAGCTCGTCCATGATGGCGTTCCCGGGACTTCGCGTTCCTACACGATATGAACATCTTTGTTGATTATTACTCGGCATAACAACCTTCATTCATTTCAAATGAATGAAAAAGCCAGAACTTTTTAGTTATTTGCAATTAGGTCTCTAAAGTTATTTCTCTTTAACTTTAAGTTCCTAATATCGATTTTTCCTCAAATCGAGTCTCGAAACTTTTAAAATTTATCTTGGTACCTCAATTTATTCAATTTCACCAAAAAGGGGTTTAATTTCCCAAATTTCCAATTTGATGCCCCAACTTTTCCAAAATTACCATTTTGCCCTTCTTTTACAAAAATGGTACGTTTTGCCCCCAAAAATTCCAAAATTCCTCAATTGGTCCTCCAATATTATTTTCATGCCCAATTGACCCTCAATTTCATAAAATTGCATTTTGGTCCTTTAAATTTCGAAAATCCCCAATTTTCCCCAACTTTTCCCCCAATTTCAACTCCTTAGCACAGCCGAATTTGATTTCAACAAATTGACCGATCAAACACCTCTAATTGTTGAAATTGAAGTTAAAATTGAGTTCCTCCATCTTCTTACGATTCAATAGCACTTTGAATCGCAAGTTTTGACGCTGGAACAAGCTCAAACAGAGCTTTGCCGGAAAACGGACTGTAGAGAGAGAAAGCTTCGATTACTCACTGGTGAGGGCACGACAGTCCGAGCTTTCGATCTGGGCAAATAGCTTTCATCCCAAGGTTCATCTTAGAATCAAGAATCACATCAATTGATGCCGGATTGAGTTAGAAATTCATCATTGAAATTATGTCGGTTCTCTTTAGCACCAGCCAGAAATTGTAGAGGGGAGCCGAATTGGCTTTCCTTTCAGTCCTAATTCGACCGTGGGAGGGTTGAGGAAGTGTTGGGAAGGCTTGGTTTGGCCTGAGTAGGGCTTGAAATAGCTGATTTCAACTCGGCCGAAACAGGGCAGCTTCGGTCCGTCGGAGCTACTTCACTATTTCATCACGCTAGCGACCCTCTAAGTGAACGGAGACTACAGACGTGTAACTGACTTCTCCCCGGTTCTAAAGAACCTGACCTCACCTTGTTTGGCTCATAAAAGACCCCATGTTAGAGCTCAAGTTCGAGCTTCACCAGAAAATGGAGCAGTTGAGAGAGAATAGAGTTTTCAAGTGTGGAGAGGATGAATGGGGATGGGCTCTTTATATAGGGAGCTCAAGGACCCGTTGGTCATCCGTTTGGCACTGTTATGACTAACATTGAAGACCTGAACCGCCACGAACAGAAGCGTTTCTTTGTCTCTTACATTTCTTCAATTTCTCAGCGAGTGAACAGTGCTGTCATCCTGAGGAAGAAGATGACACTATTCTAAACCGGGTTCAAAGCTTAAACCGGCTGGTTCACCCCTCATTCGACCGAGTTTTTCAAATCTAAAAATTTCTAAACTCATTTTCTATCCAATGGTGGCCTCAAATCTCCAATTTGAATTATTTAAGTCACTTAGAAAAATGAATTTAGGGTTCAGTTCAATAGTGGTTCAAACCGGTTAAAAACGGTTTGAATCCGGTTCACTTGAACCGGTTTGGTTTTCATCCCCAATTCCTTCACAAGTCCATTCCCCTGAATTTTGTGTCTCCTTAGGTCACTTATGATCCATATAATTCCCAGTTTACCATTTCTTTATCGACTCTGGTTCATAAACCGACTTGGTCCTTAAACCGATTCAATCCGGTTCGTGTCCGGTTCACCCGAATCGGTCTGGTTTTTCTCTCTCACTTTTTTCTAAGGTTCCTTCTCAAGGTTTATGATTTTATTTGGAGTACTATGGAGTTGAATTCCTTTGTTTTGCCTGATCTCTATCGGTTCCGATTCATAAACCGATTCAATCCTATTGGACCCGGTTCATCCAAACCGGTCTAATTTTCCTCTTCCAATTCATCTTAAGGTTCTTTTCCATAGTATTATGAACCCTTTGGATCACCTGGGAGTTGTAAATTCTTAAATTGTCCATTCACAATTGATTGGGTTTGTGAACCGGTTCAGTTTTCTCACTCGATTTAACCGATTCCCTTCCCGGTTTTCCTTAGCTCAAAGGGGTGGGGTTTACATTAAGGATGAATTATTTTAAAAGAAAATAAGGAGTTTGGCACACTCCAATTCAAATATTTTCCCTAAAGGTCAAACTTTAGATACCCATTCACTAAGTCATTGAACTCATCCCCTCCCTTATATCCCTTTTCAGGTAACAAAGGGAAACCTACCCAAAGATCTCATGTTAGTCACACCTGCAAGATATGTATGTAAAGTTAAAATTTCATGCAGTTTTAATTTATGTTATTCTAGGAAAGGTACAGGTTTAAAGAACGTCTTACTCCTCTCGGGTTAAAGAAGGGAAAACCCTTAATAAACCGGGAGAGTGGCGGGTTGCTACAAGGATCCGACCAAACCGGGTCGGGGCGTGACATACTCAATCAATGGTAAACTGAGAGAAATGCTCGTGAGTGGAGCTGACCAATGAGAAGCTAACATGTGGCAAAGGTGCTAGGTCAGTAGCCAATTGGGATGTCCGAAAAAGGTCGACTAATCAAGAGTCGGCACGTAGCAGGCCCACGTCAGATGGTCACAACTAATCAGAGGACACGAGGCAATGGCATAATACTTCACGTGAGAAAACTAATGAATTTAAATTAGTCAATTAGAGTACACCACGTGGCACGGTAATGGGATGGACAAATTTGGTCAACCGCCACATCGGAAAGAGTGACAAATGGGAGGTTGTCACGTGTCCAGTCAAAGAGTCAATAGATGACTCGGATGTTGAGTAGGATGCAAGACGGAGCTCTAGTCCGAGGGTGATCAGAAAATTGAGCAGTTCATCTTTTTCGAGCTTTTGATGGATGAAGATGATGAATGGAGGGGAGTTATTTATATAAGTAGCTCGGGGACTTTTGTTCCTATCCAACCATCCATCGGTCGACCATTAACTCACATATTTACTCCATTGTCGGAGAGGTTTAATGGCCACCGGAGTTATGGTGACCTTCAGCCTCCTCCTTTGTTTATCCGTCTGAAGGAAGAAGGTGATACTATGTGCACGAGTACAAACTTTCCACGTGTGTACTGGCACGTGGCACACTGTGATTAGTTGACGTTGCTAATGCAATTAAAAATCTTCGTACATAAATTTCAAGATCTACCTTAAGATGCAGTGTTCTATAGATGGTCCCCGACTTGTACCTTGCAGAACCCCAACTTTTATATCTAATTTGTTGGGAGAGTGGTTGAGTTCATAACTCAGTGAATGAGGTACTAGCGTTGGGTAACTATATGGATTCCGACCTCATATTTCACATAAAAAATTACACATGGATATACATTCTTAGTATTTATAAAATTTCTTAATAGTTTTAGTTTTATCTAATCCCTTGATACTCCTATCCTAAGCCACCTAGGAATCGTAAAACCACATTACATCGGGTCCAACCTTTTTTTCACCAAACAACAATCAATTACATACCATGCTATGCAAACAATGGCGCATATTGGCAAGCATGGTGCAAGACATGCTCGAAAGTCGTGTCATAACTCCGATAGGGTAATATGAGAGTGAATCACATGTACTCTCTACAATTGATACTCATCGGGTTCATCTCTCATTCGAGATGACTTGGCATCTAAGGTCATGACATCAATTCGATCTGATATGTACATGCCTCTTATACATGCACTTAATCTTGCCACTTTTCATCGCAGTGGTATAACATTGGTAGCACTCATAAATCAACCAAGGTTACTAGGAAACCTGGATGTAACAATTTTAAACTCCCCTTATCCACCCTTCCAATTTCTCTCGAGCGTTTACACTAACTCAACGGGTGTCCTATCAACGCTTCCTCCCACCCTCCCGTTCATTACTAGTACACGATATACATTCTAGCATATTCACAACATGCACACATGTCATGATTATGTCTATCATAATTTAATTTGTGTTGTCTTCACTTGACCATCTATCTTTAGGTGCATGTATGGAATCAACAAATAATATGCATGATCAATATATCATATTTAGTTTGGTTTATATCTCGACCAACTACTCATTTATATGCATGTACTCATTATACAGTCAAAGCTCATATTCACAATAATATCACATGGAGTTTGGTTATCATATGACCCACTACTATCAGAAATGTTATCACATGCACAAGACCCCAACTTACGCAATCATAGCATGCGACTATACTTCATTTATTTTGGTTTATATGACCCTTACCATGTTTCTTAAGTTTGAACACAATATTATTTAGTGAGCATTTATCCATATTGTTTTGCGCTTTCTTAAATGATTTTTTTCTAAATCGTATAGATTTTCAAGTATTATAAAAAAAATGTAAAGTTCATTCAGTTGGTTCAATCAGACTCGCCATTATTACTACTACTCACCGTATGATAGGAAATTATTTGTTCCAATAAGTTTTCCTATTTGGCTCTGTGTGTGAGGTCCTTACCCTATCTAGGATGCATTCCCTCTACAAGAGCCATAATAAGTATAGAGATTAGTCTTAAGTATTGATATCGGTACATAATTGTTACCCCGTAATTTTTGTGTCAAATGACTATTCTTTAACCAACATTCCCTTGAAGTTAGTACATGATTAGTGTCATAACTCTGGTGTTTATACTTTTCTATAGCTTAGAAATCTTTAATATACCATTTAGACACCTTACTTTTCCCAAAATTTTATTTAGGTTCCTAAGTTTGGTAAAATTACGATTTTATCATTTATAGCTTAAAATCCTTCCATTTTAGATTTTAAACTTTTCTAAAATTTTTATTTGGGTTCTTAAGATTCCTTAAGTCTCATTTTAGTCCCCAAAATATCTTAGAATATCTTTTAAGTCTTATTTTACACTATTTGTATATTAGGGTGAAGGTTGAGAATTGAGATTTTATATTAAGTAAAATAAAGAATTATTGTGTCCATCACTTAAAAATTATAACTTTTAATTGTGTATTAATCTATAATACTCTCTAATAATAATAAATTTTAGTAATTATAATATATATATATGAGATACACTTACCATTCATTACTTATATAACAATACAATCAAAATCAATTAATATATAAATCTGGATGGCCGACATATAAAGGTCTGGGGTTCCCGATAGATACCTACACTCAAAAACCATCATTTACAGTTCCCTATCCAAGATGACTCATTGGCAGAACTTAGAGTTAGCTCTCTTATTGAGCCACAATCGAGACAATGGAAGCTAGATGTATAATTGATAAGATTAACTTGGAAAAAGAAATAGCAATTAAAAAGATACCAGTGCTTGAAGCAAATATGCGAGATCACAGAATTTGGACATGGGAGAAGAGTGGGGAGATTGAAGGCTCATCTTACGCTTTCCTTAGAGAAAAAGATCAAAATCATAGCACAAGAGCCAATTTCTCTAGTGGAACTTCATATCAAGTATGGACTATAGTATAGAACCTCCCTTGTCAACCAAAGGTGAGACAATTTATGTGGAATGTCTATCATAATACACTAGCTACTAATGAGAATCTTTATAATAGGCATATAAGGTCTGATAGTTGTTGTATGTTTTGTCAAAAGCATTAATTTGTCGAACATTTATTAGTACATTGTGACTAGACCCAAGCGGTGTGGCTCGCGGTATCTGTTATTAGAATAGATGATATGCCTATTACTTATTTTCGTAGATGGATGGAGAACTGGAAATCGGAAGGGGTGCAGTTAAAAGAGGATCAATTAGAACAGATAGGGAGAATGGTCATAGTTTGCTGGAACATTTGGAATGATCAATCGGAGAGTGTTCGATAATGATTAATCTTTCCGATACCAGTAGATCCAACGTCGTGGGTCGAGAGAGTTGGCATTGGAAAGCTAACCCTTATGTCTTTCCAGTGATGCCTAGAATTCCAAATTTGATGATCGGAAGAGTAAATGGCGCTCTCTACAAATGCGCAAAAATAGAAATGTTAGTATTTTAAAGAGAATTTTATCCTCAAATTGAAAGAAGTACACCCAAACTTTATATTTTATATGACGGGATTTTAAACTTAGCTGAGTAACTAATCATATATTTAATTTATTATTTTATAACTTGTGGCTCTATTAATTAATTAATTACCAAATTATAGATTTTAAAGTTTTAGATTATATTATTTCATAACTTGTGGCTCTATTAATTAATTAATTACCAAACTATAGATTTTAAAGTTTTAGAGAATTTAAAGGTCAAAATTTGGATTTAGGGCAAGCGGGAGAAGATTCGAGTAAAAATTTATAAAAATTATTTGTTAAATTTTTTATTGAATAATTTAAAATTTATTAATTTCAACTTTTTAACATATTATAAAAATGAGTAATTTTATAACATAAGTCAGTCTCTTTAATTTATTTTTAAATTATCAGGTCTAATTTTATTCTCAACGTTGTATAATTTCCAATTTGATTCGACTTGTTTTTCAGTTCGGAATTTCTGGTAGTAGTATATTGATACTATATTTTACCATTGATTATAGACTCTCATACTATGCTAAAAATGTAGGATAGTACATGAGAAAGAGAAGGTAAATGTAATTTGTCACTACACTTCATTCAAGAGGAGGTACATACCAGCATTTCCATCTACCGTCCTAACCTAACTTGACAAGAGAATTACACAGAAGCACCTCAGAAGCACCTCCATTGGCAATAACAGTAACAAAATAGGACAAACTTCCTCCACCAGCCAATACACAAATACACATAAATACAGGGAAAGAAGGATGACTTATGTATAGGCACAATGGGAACCAAAAGAAAATTTTCTAAAGAAAATGATATCTACTGTAGGACTGACTAATAGTTTCTTGATAAAACCATTTACTTCATTCCACTCCAAGTGCTTTCTTGATGTCGGCCTATGTGCATGGATGCCAATACAGAGCAAATATAAGTGATTTGGAAAATGGTAGAAGACATCAAATGAACTCAATAATTATTACTCATCCCCAACTATATTACAGGTTAACATACAGCAATATGGATTGCAGGACAAATTCAACTGAAAGATTCAAACCAGGCTATGAGGAATCATTATCACATTATGCTACATTGAGGAAATTTGTTGCATATTTCCCAAAAAAACACTGCAGAATGACTGCATTCAGAAATATTGGGGGATGGATATGGAAAAGATCCATTTAAACCAGACTAGACTGATTAAAAGTGAACCTTTAAAAACACCATTGCTCCAACCGCAAACAAAAAAGCACAGAAAGAAAAAAAAATACCTCAATTGCTAAAGGAGAGGTAATTGGACTATATCGACCAATGGGGTTCCCTTCCCTGTCAACCAGGAACTTGGTGAAATTCCATTTTACTCTTTTACTTAAAAATCCACATTTCCTTGATTTGAGGAACTTATAGATTGGGTGTGCATCAGGTCCATTGACTTTCACCTAAGCATCACAGGCAAAGTCAAAGCATGGCAAATATAAGAAAATGTTCAGAGATGGAAACTATATTAATGGACAACAGACTTGTCATCAAAACCTTCATCCAAGCCCCTCAATATAATCAATATGGGTAGTACTTTTCGGAACTGAAAAAAGGCGTTTTATCTTTTAGAGGAATTGAGGGCAGTAGTTTCAAAACCCAATTAAATGTCAAAATGTTGCAGTGGTTAGTTCTTGCTAATGAAGGTGGGAGTTTAGAATGATCAATCTACAGAGACTGGTTTCCAAGTCCTACAACCACAATATCTGTTAAATTTTTAATCGCTTTATTTGGTAACATCACCATATGTAAGAATGCATGTTTTATGCAATAGATTTGCCATGAATTGTTAGAGACAATCCCTTCCCTCTTAGCTTCCTAGAATGAGCTCTGCAAGTAAAAGGAACATATGATACCAAAGGCATCCTCTACATCTCTCTTAGTAAATACAAATAGCTCATGTTACATCAATCTTTACTTGTTTCTGGGGAAGATAGAGAATCAAGTGCGTGTATATATTCTGTGTAAATTATGAGAATCAATTGCTAAAAGATTCAAATTGTTACCTTATTGAATATTGGGTATTCAGCCTTGAATCTTGTACAAGCAAATTCTTGTACCTTCTCACTAGGTTCAGGCTCTTGGTGCAGAAACTGATTGCAGGGAAACGCAAGGATCTCAAGACCTGATCCACCAAAGATAACCTACACATCAAAATACTCTCACAAATGCAGAGGCACCCAACAAGGCAGAAGCCTCAAATTCTTAGGCCAACAATCTTTTCCTCGGTAAAAGGTCATCAAAAGTATCAAGTTCTTTATTTACTGTCAATCAAAAGAAAGCAATACAAACAAGCGTATTAGGGAAAAAATCAATAAATCGAACCTTTGTCTCTGTATTTGTTGTAAAGTTCGGTGAGCTGGGTATAGTTGATGTTGGTAAATCCACTGTTTCATCAACAGAAAATGAACGAGATATAAGGCGAATTCCCTGCATTCACTCCACCTTTACAGGCAGGAAATGAGGTATAGAACTCCCAGGATTGAAACAGGACATCGGATGAACGGTAAGAGAGAAAGAGAGATACCATTTAGAAGCAACGTTGACCACAAGGGCGACCTTGCCTCTGTAGATACTGAGGTCCACGTCTTTGCCCCTGCTATCCTGTGCCAGAGCAGAAGAACCGGAAAGAAGCTTTCGCATCATTTCCTCAGACCCATAAACAAAAAAAAAAAAGAGGGGGTGGGTTGGGAAAGCTGGTCATGCTGTAAATTTTGATACTGAAGCTTATTATACCTTGACCTTGAAATCGTAGATCGATTTCTCCAGGACCGATTCAGAAGCACCCATCTTCTCCTCCTCCTCCGCTTGATGTCTCTTTGCCCTCCCTCCTCAGGAGGAGTCTGTTTCAGGGAAGTTTTACCCTTCGATTTGCCGCTGTCGTGTTTATAATATGTTGTCCTATAGCCTATAGGTCTTCACGCAATGCCCGCCAGGAAAGAAGGTGAGAAGGTGATGGAAGACGGCAGGCTATTTAATGCACACGGAGCTAAATTAAGTGTAATTACTCTATAGTCCCTCTTTTCTACTTTTTATCTAAAACTTTTATCAGGTCAAAATCGCACTTGTATAGTAATAAAAACAAAAATTATTTAAAGATCGTATAAACTAGTCATAAATTTCAAATTGATCCTCAATATTTTAAACTAAATCACAAATAAAGCCCCAACAGTAACACTTTGTTGCTTAAATAATATCTTATCCTTTTATAATTTTATTCACATAAAGCTTTAATTTTTTATTTATCTAAAATAAAAATCTATTATTTTTATTAAGTTAATAACATCTATTTTTTAATTATTCTGATTTAAATTTTATCGTAAATATTATAATTTTATTTAATATTGATGTTTATTAAATACTAGTCACAATATCACCAGTAGTTTTCAAAGTTTACGATTCTAGTCAATTATTTAATTAAAAATTAAATTATGATACGATAATTGAGAATTCGGGGATATAATAAAAGTCATAACATTTTATTTACAATATGATCCTTGCATCTTGTCTCCATTCTCAAATTACCCAAATTTGGGGGCACTCCAAATGTTGAACAATTCCCGTTTCAATATGTCCACGAGGTTGAAATAAGGTTGTCCACTCGATAAGTGGACTTTCTTAATATAATAAATAAATAAATAAATAGTAAACTTTCTATGCTATTATCATTGTCTTAATAATTAAGATATAACCTATTAATTTTGGTGAGGGTATCATTGTCTTAATAATTAAGATATAACCTATCAATTTAGGTGAGGGTAAGTTTGAGAATAGTATTATATATAGATATACTTATAAATTTATTGGGTTGGGTTTGATGGGATCCCAATTCTATCCGATTTTGGATTTATCATACCCGAATTTAAATAGATTCGACCATTGGTTGATATTATTCCCAAAATAATTGAATGATATTAGGCATAGATGGGTGATGATGACAGGTATCAATTACATATGAATGCAAAATTAAATATAGACCAATAAAGTCATTAGAAGTAAATTAAACAACTATAGTTATGCTATCAAGCTACAAATCAAATCATGCCACAAAAAACTTAGCATGAGTCATGTTAGTTCATCCTAGAAAAAAAATGAGATTTGGTTCTCATATTGTAATGGTGGATTTGTGTGATGATTAGCTCAAAATAAAATTAAAAGATACAAATAAAAATTTTAGATATTTAATGTAATATATATATTTATTTATTTATTTATCTCATTATTAGTTTATTAAGTGATATAAGTGAAATGATTTTTATTAGGGTATAGGTGTGAGAGAATTAAGGGTAGAGGAATGTTAAAAGATTATTAGTGAATTCAAGATGGGATGATATTGATAATGGGATCTTTGACAACATATTCATTTAGATATACTAAAAATCTTGAAAAAGGTAATAATTCGAATTTTAAAGTTAAAAATTTATTTGAATTAAACTAAAAATTAAGATTAAATTGATAGTAAAAATTTAAATTGAAAATTGTGATCAAATTAAATTAAAAATTAACAAAAAAAACGTGATTTTTCAAAATCTAGTTTATATCATTCGGAATGGGAGTCGTATATGATTTAAATTATCGAAAGTATTCAAAATGGAAAAAGATCATTTTTTAAAAATATGAAATTATAAAAAAAAGAAAAAGAAAAGAAAGGGTTATTGAGTATGGTTATCGGATCCTACTCGACTTCAACTTCTATACCTAACCTAAGTGTTATTTTCCCCTTCAACAAGCCCGACACTTCTCTACATATTTTGGTCGCACTCCATTTAAAAAATTGATCAAATCAATGTGATTTTTTATCAAATTACATGCAAACAAAGCTTATGGTTGATTTGACATATAACACTTGATTCTCTTACAAATATTATTCACATAGTCATGTCTAAAAATTGAGTAAGACCAAGAGTGAAAACGAGTTGAATATGGAATTGGTTCGAACCGAAATTTCAAAAATAGTCAAATTGAGGTGACCAAGCCTAAGAAATTATCATTAATATGGAATTGAAGATAAGTAACCCTAAATTCGAGATGTGGTGTAATAACGAGTTTTTTAAAAATGAAACTTTAACTCTATTAGATTGAAAAGTAAGGTTAAACTAGAAATGAGAATTTAAACTAGAAATTTTATATTACATCAAATCGAATCAGATGGAAAATCATTTCTCGAACAATGAATCGAAATTTTTTGAAAGTTGATTTAGATTAGTTGGGATTAGAATGGGAACTCAAGTAAATTACCAAGATCATTAAAAATGGGCAAAATGGTCACACTCTCTCATCTACTCAGTTTTCCGACGAATCTCGAACCAGAGCTTCGATACAGGGTCTTTTCTGAGCCAAAGAAGTGTGGTAAAGTTCCTTAGAACTAGGGAGAAGTCAGCTACACGGTGGTGGTCTCCATTCACTCCGAGGGTCACCGAAGAAATGCCAGCATGATCGAATAGTGAAGCAGCTCCGATGGACCAAAGTTGCCATGTTTCTATCGAGCTAAAATTGGCCAATTCAAGCCCTACTTAGGCCAAACCAAGCTCTCCCAACACCTCATCGGCCCTCCTACGGTCGAATTAGAACTGAAAGGTAAGCCATTTCAACTTCACTCTGTAATTTTCGACCGGTGCTAGAGAAAGCCGATAGATCTTTAAAATTATCACCTAATTTAGCATCAATTGATACAATTCTTGATCCTAGGAGAAACCTTAGGAGGAGAGATATCTACCCAGATTGAAAGCTTGAACCACCGCGCCCCCGACGGTGAGCATTTGAAGCTTTCTCTCTCTACGTTCTATTTTCTAGTGAATCTCTATTTGAGCTCGTTCTGGCATCAAAACTTGCGATTCAAAGTTCAATTGAATCGTATGAAGATGTAGGAACTCCAATTTAACTTCAATTTCAATAATTAAATTTGTTTGATCGGTCAATTTAATGAAATCAAATTCAGTTGTGTTGGAAAGTTGAAATTGGCGAAAAAATTGGGGGCTTCAAAAATTCGAGGGACTAAAATGCAATTTTATAAAATTGAGGGCCAATTGGGCATGATAAGAGTGTTAGAGGACCAATTGAGCAAATTTTAGAATTTTGGGGTAAAACTTACATTTTTTGTAAAGGAATGGCAAAATGGTAATTTTGGAAAATTTGAGGACTAAATTGGAATTTGGGAAACTTGAATCCTTTTTGTGAATTTGAATAAATTGAGGTCCCAATGAGAATTTTTAAAGTTTCGGGACTCAATTTTGGGAAAAACTGACATTTGGGGTCCAAAGTAAAAGAAAAAGAACTTTAGGGACCAATTTGTAAATATTTAAAAAGTTAGATATTTTTAATCATTCATAATGAATGAAGGCTATCAAGCCAAATAATAATGAATAAGGATGTTCATACCGTGTAGGAACATAAGATATCGGGAACGCCAGCTGAAGCAAAGCTCGAAAGGAATGAAAGCTGATTTAGAGGAAATACACTACATGATCGGGTGAGTGAGATTTAATATCATACCCAGTTGGGATGATAAGCACCTCAGAAATAAAAATCCACTGCTAAGTGGTATTTTAATCATCACATCTAAGAAGAGTGATTTGAAATCTCACGGAAAAACTACTTAACGGTTATAAGTAGATCATACGCAGTTGGTATGATGAAACTTCCTGGAAGGAAGTGGAAAACCCGCTTGTCGGTTATAAGAGAAGATGTCCTCATGCTCGGTTGGTATGATGGACAGTTGAAAAGTTTATTTTATCGGAAGTGCTCTCCCCTGACTGTGTGCCACTGCTTAAAATTTTTTGGAGACCTTATTGACGGGAGCTCGAATAACTCATAAAGGTCGGAGGCCTCGATTTTGGAACTTGGGGAATAATATATCCGATTTTGAAAATCTTGAACAGGAGCTCGTAAACAAACATGATTTATATGCCATGAAAACTTAAGTAAATGAATTATTTGGCCATGGTACCAAAACAGGACCAACATACTCAATCAACTAGCGGCAGTGCGACATGACAGGTCTTCGGACTAGTAAAGACAAATAGCTATAGGTTGAGTTGAGGGTCGGGGTCGTTGGACCGGTGGCACCACATATTATATGACATCATGTGAAAAATGTTGATTGTGCATGCATTGTGTTTAGGAACTTTCAAGACGCCCAAGAGGGGTAGTGATGCGTCCTATGGCCCTAAACGACCTAGTGGATATAAGGGTAGTTAGACGTACCAGAAGTCTTGCAAAGCTCGACTTAGCTTCAAGCGCATGAGATCGAGTAGGGACGGGATGAGTTCTCTGTTCTCATACGGACATGGAGTTTTGTTACGGGATTGAGGGTCGAATGTCGTGAAAATCCACTCATTCTCAGGGTAGAAGTGGACGTACTTCTATTTAGGTGGCCGGTAAAGTTGCTCCGATGCCACAAGTGGGTATAGTGACGGGCTAGTCTACGATTGTGTGTTCCTTTATGATGAAGGGCGTGTGTTGGTTGATAAACACACTATTGTGATGAGAAATAATTTTGAAAACCGAAATTTGAAGATGAGAAAATTTAAAGGAATTAAGGAGTCTAGCACACTCCAATTTGAAAACTATTTTTATTGAAATTTCATTTTTTTTTAAATACTCATTCACTAATGTGTAGAAACTCACCCCTTTTTTTATCCCTTTTTAGGAAATAGATAAAATAACTAGGGATAACACCAAACCTTACCCTCTATCAGGTATGCTTAATTTCTCTTAATTTTACATTATATTTGATATATGTCTTTATATGGAACAAGATTGAAAGTACGCATGGCTGCTCTTAAGTTAAAGAAGAAGGAAACTCCTATTGAACCAGGAAAGTGTCGAGTTTCTCACGGGGATTTAACCAAACCGAGTCGGGGCATAACAAGAAACCTCAGAATAAAGAGTTAGAGAAAAAATGAGTTGTAAACTGGTTTAAACCCAAGAAATGCGAAAGTGGACAAAACCACTAGAAATACCCTCAAAACATCCTTAAAGACCATGAATAGTATCACACCCTAACCCGGTTTAGTTGAAATCCGTGATCAATCTGTCACCCCTTCTACTAGGATGGTATTTTTACCATAATATAATAGAAAATGTAAATACTTAAAAAAATAAGTATTTTTCATAATAAAATTTGCAAAACTAATTAATAAAAATTACTTTCTCTTGGTAACTTGTCTTGCTCTTCAAGTTGTTGAGCGGAGTTTTGATTAAATTGTGACTTACTAGCCACGATTTAGCATCTAATCAAATAGAATTTTTCCTTATTTTTTAAAATAAAAAATTTATATAACTTGATAAACAATATACAACTTATTTTATCTTTTTATAAAATGATTCTCATATAAGTTTTTTCCTTGTTTCCTCCAAATTCAAGTTAGATTACTTTTTATTATAAGAATTTTCATAATTGTTTATATTAGACCTACCATTGATTTGTATCACATAAACACTATTTCTCAATAAAGGAATTAACAGTCGCATAACAGACACTTAGACACTACAAGCTCGATCTTTTTCTACTAGTGGCCTAGAGCGTATTTACCATCCACCCTGGTGAGAGACCATAATTTCCACACATTGTATGTGTGAGAATGGGCGCCTAACCTCTATACATTATTGATTCTTCCATTCGGTATTGAGTGACGAGACATCTCCCCCTTCTTACTCGATCTCAATATGCACGAAGCTCCCGGAGTTTAATGTCATACTAAAACAACCTAATTTCCCTTATGTCGACCTTTCTGTCCAGTAGCCCTTAAAATCAACACTACCTCGTACCAGGTAAACATGTCAATGAGACCCGAGCCTTGTATCCCTACCCAACCCAAGCGGACCCGAGGAGCCTCGGGTCTGCTTGGGTCCCGCTGGCTGAACTCGAAGGTCGGATCCAAATAGACCCGAAGGTGGGCCCACATTCCCTTTGAATTTGTTTACTATTTTAATGAAAACACGTTGTTTAATTAAATGTAGGGAAAAAATATTAGAAATTTATAATAAAAAACATAATTTAAAAATTATTCTATTTTTTCTCTTATTATTTAAGAAGTAATATATTCTTTTCCTAATATATTCTTTTTATTTTCTTATATCTTAACATATTTATAAATATATTATCGTTATATTATATTTATTATTTTTCCTTTCTTATATCCTAATAGATTTTTTTCATTTTTAAACGCTAATAAATTTATAAATACTTGAAAGAATTGTAGTGAAAAATTTTATATTACATTCCCTTATATCTCTAATTAACTATATTATTTCATATTTAAATTTTTGACATAATTAAAAATTTTATAATTTATTTTTAACTAAAAAATGAAATAAAATTATATAAATAAAATTTTATATATAAATAATTATAAACAAAAAAATGTCATATGAATCAAGGGTGTTAACATGGGACCACCTAAATGTATGTCCAGGCAACCCACACCATTATCTGTTTCGTTTTTGAATATAAATAAATATTAGCATTTAATTCGGCTTTACATACTAGTAGTTTTGTGTTTAAATCGTTTTTTCATTATTTACAAGATAAAGTTAATGAAAGATTATACTATTAATTTATTAGATAAATTAAAAATAATAAATATTTAAAAATTAAATTCTCAAACAAATATTAAAAAATTATATATTTTAATAATTTAAATTTTTTTATTTTTAGTAAAAAAATATATATATTAAAAAAAATAAGATAAATCTGACTCAGGTCTAAATAGACCTAAGGAGTGGGTTTGGATCCAACTTCTGGACCCGAACCTCAGGTCTAGGCGAGTATCGAATCTAGCAGACCAGAGGTCGAGTCGGGTCTAGACTCAATCAAGTAGACCCGAGCTCATGTCCACTCGGGTGCAGGTCTGTTGGGCCCGAACTCGGGTCGGGCGATGGTCTGTGAAAACCTGCCTCGACCCAAGCTATTGACATCCCTAGTACCGGATGTTTTCGTGATTACGCACGATTACAATTACACACAATAATTTTTTTATTTACGCTGATAACCAAACAAGTTTAAACTTGACTTCAACTTAGTAACTTAAACAAATATTATCAAATTGTGATAATTTTATTAAATTTTTAAATAAAAACTTATTTTTTAACTTATTTTACATTAATATTTAACCCGCTTAACCAAATTTTTAAAAATATAATATTAGGCCCACTTCCCTCTTAAAAAAAACGTAGCATTTAACCCAATTTCCCATGGGAATCAATTATATCCCTCAATCGAGATTAGATAACTACTGATGTGTATTCATACACTATTTATAATTAATTTTTTTAAAAATACATCACAAAATAGTTTGGGCGATTTCAAATAATAAATTGATTAAATTTATAAAAAATAGATTTTTTTTAACCAAAAATACTTTTAACACATAATTGGTTCATCTGAATGGATTTCTTATGCCTCTAGATGGTATTGCAGTCGTAGGTAGAAAGCTTTATCTTAACACATAAATTATTATAGATAATGAATCTCATCAATGGGAAGACAACCTTCTTCAACCAGTGAGGATGATAATGGGAAGACAACCTTCTTCAACCATGAATGATTGGATTTGAGCCAAAATCTTTTATTTAAACGAGAAAGATCATAGCACTATTCTTCCCTCAAAGTCAAGCATGCATTCACTTTGAAGCCCTTCATCCAGGAAAACTCAAAAAGTAGTGAAGTGAGCAGCACAAAGGTCCCTAGGGACATGAAGTTTAGTAGTAAGCTAAACAGTGAAATGTTGGATACGACTAATTAGTTTCAAACTGTATTTTCCAGGGAAAGAAAAAGATTCACTGCATTAGTCAATAGAGGTAAGTGAAAAGTCTAAGACATGACAAGACATTTTAAAGAAAAGTTGCTCTCTAAAAGTTTAAGCCATTTCAAGCATCACAAAATGAAAATAGGATCCTTTTGTACGTAGATATAAGATGGATGCTGTTACACAACAGCAGTCATCAACCACCTCGAGCTTCTCTTCTTGTGGCATCATGGAGCAGTTCAATGTCCACTCCATCTGGAGGTAGTTGAACATACCTAACCACTGATCCTCGGATGAAACAATTCCTCACTGAGAGCTACCAATCCATAATACCAATCAAATTTAGTAGAACATCACTACACTATATTGTTCAAAAAGGAAGATGGGATAATAATGATCTAACAGGAAATAATGGAGTGAGACATTATAACTTGACTACTGTTGATGTTCATTGATACCTTTACCTTAGCACATCTATGTAAAACAAGATGGACAAAAAAGACTACTCTTGCTAGTATAATATGAATTTAAGCTAAGTCATGCATGTAGTGTTTAATAGGCAAGATCAAATTTTCATGCACTTTACAAATCCAAAATAACAAAACAAATACCCTACTTTAACTTTTCAAATGAACTGAGAGTGTAAACATTAATTCTCATTGAGGGATTTTCTGAGAGAAGCTAGCAATCAATTTGATGACTCATCAACTACAGGAGTTGTTTTTCCTGTAGACTAAACATCATTAGATGCAATACATGCCAGGATCTTTTTGCCTCTACAGCAATAGCATCTCTGTAATGCTCCTAATCAATCAAATAATGACGAGTTCATCCGTTTTATGTATAATTACCAAGAGCTTCTCCAACAGCCCATCAAAAACAGTTGAGATTTTAGTGCTGTCTACAATGTCCGTGGAAAGTCAACCTTTAAGTTGGGAGATGAGATTGAAGCAAAATGCCAGAGCAGGGCACCTCTAGACTGTTAATAAAAGTTGCAGCCCAAAAGAAATGATCTGAAAATTTTGAAGCTCTGTGGCAGGGTAAGGAGACTACTAATTTAAGAATTTGAATGACAAATAGACCAGAGGTCCACCAATTTGAAGTAGAACAAACAAATCGTTACAATATAGTAAGGTTTTGGTATCCACTGGAAAACCAAGACCCTCATAATCCATGGAAGAAAACTAAGTATGATATATTCATTTCTATATTATGAATTCAAGGGTAGTACTCATGTGCGTGGTAAATCAACAGCAGCAATCACAAGTCATAGGACATGCCAGGGAATAGCAAAATTCTGGGGAAAGAAATAAAAAATCCAAACCACTTATTAGGAAACAGAATGACACGCTAATTATAAACACCGTGAACCAGTAGCAGTAATTTCTAGGCAACTTATCAGGTAAAAGTTCAGAGCAGGCAGAAAGCTGAAAGAGTCTCATAGCCGAAGAGGAAGCGAGCATACCATGTGAGGGTACTTGTCTTGATCAACAACCCTAGTGTTCTCAAGCTTGATGTTGAGGTATTGATCGACGGAATGTAGGGTCCCTCTGATAGCCAGGTCATTCTTCAGCTCTACAGTCACTTCTCTGCCTACCAAATCCTTGAAGTACGAGAAGAACAACTGCGAAAGAAAAGAAAAACTCAATTAAATTAAACCCAAGAAACCAAAAGAAAAAAATTATCAGCCTACTCGAAGAGTATGAAACGACTAATGCCCGATTAGGGCAAATTTCGAACATAAGGTAACTCCACAAAGAGATGGGTAGAAACCCATGGAATTGCAGAAAAGAAAAATAAATAATGGGACGCGGATTAAGAGACCATTGAAGCGCTCTAGAGGAGAGAATCGCAGTGAGGTACGGTGCAGCGCGTCTCTGTGCTCGAAGGTAGAGAGAGGGAGAGAGTCCGTGAGGAGAAGGTTGCACCGGCGCACAACTACAGGTGCAAGAGACTATATACAGTTTTTGCAAATATTTCCTCAAATTTGAAAGTATTACCTTCAAGTCCTCAAACCGGGCTTACTATTTCCTAAAGTCATGTTAAGAGATTCTTACGGCTGACCGTTGCCCCCAATGGAAGGTATCTGGTCTAATGCATAATCCAATTAGACAAAATGCTAGTGTGGATTCAGATACATAGCTTACCCTGATCGGAAATATGGCACGTGAACTTAAGAGTAAATAAATTATTTATAGGTATGAGTATTATTTATAATATAATATAAAATTAAATAAAATAAATAAGTACTATAAATTTATAAAATTAAAAAATTATAATTTATATAATAAATTATTTTAAATAAATATATATTTTTGTATTGTAATTGCACTTGTACCAATCTGAGATAAAAAATTTGATTCATACTGTTTACAAATATAAATAAAAAATATTATACTCGAATTTATTATTTTTATTTATCTAATATTGTAAAAATAGTATACCGTTTGTATACCATTATTGGAGCGAATTATTATAGGTGAAAACGTTTATTGATAATATTATAATAAATTGTATAAAATAAATAATTGTTATTTATTTATAAATTTTAAAATATTTTATTATTTATAAATAATATATATAAATTTAAAAATTTATTGATTTAGATTATTTTTTAAAATATTTAAATAATAATAAATATGTAGGCAACTCTAAATAACCGTGAGTGAGGTTTTCTTCACTGATCAATTGTCTTAAATCTTCTCCTATATGCAAGGGAGGTGAACAAATTGAATAATCACTTACGGGAACAAAAAGTTAACCAAGTATGCAACTTATGAGATAAATATTCATTGATATGTAACCAAGTATGCAACTTTTGAAATAGAGTCACTTCAATTATTAGTCTGGTCAAAAGTGGAGGGTAGAGTAGCATGTTCATCACTTATCCAATTTTATATATAAGATTATATCGCTTATCAATAGACTTAAATCATTTGGTTGGTTTCTTATAATTTTATTCAAGATAGAAATATATGTGATAGTATAGCAATAGTTCATAATAGTTTCTTTTTTCTAGCGAAGTTAGTGAGCGTTTTTCCACGGATCACACTTGCTCTATTTTTTGTGTCATTATGGCATAGTTACTAATTACCGTAAATACAATCACTTCACATTAGACAATTATTGAACCAAAAAAAATCCAAGAGTTTTACCTTTTCTCGACCTTATCTCTGTTCAACTCGTCCTCCTTCGTAAGTTTCAATTCATTTCTCTCAATTATTATATTTTTATTAAACTTAAAATTGAACCAAAATGGTATAAATCGATCATGTAAGGTCTCAAAATGATTATTGGATCATGGGGAAGATGATTAGGAGCATGTAGGACGATAGTTTTGCTTCAAAAATGATTTTTTCAGAATTAGACTTCCCTTATTAGGTAACTATACTTAAAACATTTAAGAGCTAATTTCGGGGTTTAGGCTGGGTAATACAAGTGGGCCCAAGGCTAATGGACACAGATATTGACCCGTTCAGAATTAGCATGTGATAAACTGCTAAAAAAACCTAAAAATGGGCAATTGTGTGTGATACCCATTAAGTAAAAATTGAGATGTTAAGCTTGTTAGACTAATCTGCTACTCAGCCAAAACTAGGTTGTCGAACCTGTTGGGCCAGCACGCGTGGGTCGAAGCTAAACCAACAAACTCCTAAGCTAGAGAGCTAAAGATAACAGCTATAAATAAAAAAGACTATTAATTATACATGCACATTGATGTGGGGCCATCAGTACACTTGATATGTGATAGTGATAGATTCCGATAGGGATGTCAATAACTCGGGTCAGGGCGAGTTTTAGTGGATCCATGCCCGATCCGAGTTTGGGCCTAGCAGACCCACGCCCGACCCGAGTTCGGGCTCAGTAGACCCACGCCCAAGTAGACTTGAGCTTGGGTCTACTTGGTCGAGTCCAGACCCGCCAAATTTCGGGTTTACTGTACCCGAGACCCGCATGAACCCGAGGCTCAGGTCATGAAGTTGGACTCGAACCTGCTGCTCGGGTCTATCTTATTTATTTTAATATATATTTTTTACCAAAAATAAAAAATTTTAAATTATTGTAATATATAAATTTTTTAATATTTATTTTAAATTTTAAAATTTTAAATATTTATTAGTTTTAATTTACTTAATAAATTAATGGTATAATTTTTTATTAATTTTACCTTACAAATAAGGAAAAAACGATACAATAAAATTGTAAATATGAGAAAATTAGGATATAGTAACGAAATAAATATTAATTTTAATTTATATACACAAAAATAAAATGGTTAATGATGTGGGTGGTCCTATATTAACATTGTTGATTCATGTGATATTTTTTTGTATAATTATTGATATATAAAATTTTTTTATATAATATAAATTTAATTTTTTAGTTAAAAATAAATTATAAAATTTTTAACTATTTTAAATTTTTTAATATTAATTAAATTTTTGTATCAAATAATACCGTTAATTAAAAATATAACTATTTATTTATAAACTTATTAGTGTTTATAAAAGGAAAATAATATATTAGTATTAAGAAAGAAAAAATAAGTAATATAATATAGCGAAAAAATATTTATAAATTTATTAGAGTATAATAGAGGAAATAATCTATTATTAAATATAATAAAGGAAAAAATGAATATAATATAGCGATAATATATTATAGGTTAAATAATGAAAAAAAATAGAATAATTTTTAAATCACATTTTTTATTATAATTTTCTAATATTTTTTCTTATATTTAATGAAAATACATCTCTAAAATTTCATTTATTCACTGAGTCTAAAATTCACTCCTCACTCAAAAACTTTTTTAGGAAAAAAGGAGAACTGTGCGAGAACTCTTCTTCGAGAAAAAATGACAGTTACTACATCTGACTCTTGATTTCATAAAAAAATTACTTTTTAAGGTCCGGGAGAGTGGCGGGTTGATAATAAGGCTCCGACCGAACTGGGGCGGGACATTTTTTAAAAAATAAATCTTTACATATCCTTGAAAAAATTACAGTATTACTTATTCACTGAGTTGTTAAACTAACTTCTCTATTTTTCTATACAGGATAATTATCAACGGTTAAAGTATAATGTGTACAATTTTTTTATATAATACTTTTGATAATATTGATTAAAAGAAAAATTAAAAAAGTAAGTGACATCTACCGACTACCAATATTTCAGTGGTGATTATTATTTTATACCGATAATAGTGAGTTATTTATAAGGTTTCGATCAAATATAGATTTAAGTGTAATACAAATAACTTAAAAAGCAAGTGGAGTGTTTAAAAAACCTACACTCCTTTAACAAGGGTGTCTTAATAAAATGTTAATAAGGACCTCAATTGAAATCATCATAAAAGTAGGTACTCCTAATATATATATCTTATAAACTAAAATGGTATTCAAGATCATAAGTATTTTTTCCGTTAAAGGGAGATCTAACTTTCGAAGGGAGATCTAATGTGATAGATAGGGGATGACAACAATTAGATGGAACGGGATGAATTAAGAATGACAATTGGATCAACATATTAATAGTATGAAGGAGGTAGGAATTTGTTTGTCAAATCAACATATGTCAAATCAATATGTGTTAGATAGACGATAACATAAAAGAAAGTTAGATCTATGTTTGAAAACATACAATAAGCATTATAAATTCTTTTGTGATAACATACAAACATTATAAATTGTAAATGCAGTATAAATATGCTTATAAGCTCATTCTTCTGCCATCACAACTTATTCTAATGTCATGTGTACAAAAACATGTATGGTTCAAAAGTTGTTCTATACTTACAGCATGTTCAGTAAGACATGATTACCTTACAATAAGTATAGTATCAATTTAAGAACATTAATATTTAGATCCTCAATTTTCAAAATTTAAATAATTTAGTTTAAATATTTTAATTTTATTTAATAATCAAGTTATTTTAATTCGAATTTTCAATAAAAAATTAGTATATTATCAAATTATTAATATATCATTATAATATATGCACGCTATAATTTTTTTCTCAAAATTAATGGGCTAAATCATTAAATTTTAAAATTTGAGTACGGCAGTGTTAGTATAAGATAAATTTGAGAATTATCAGTATGATGCTCTAACCCATTTTGGTTGGAATCCCATAAGTAACCCATCATTCTCGTTATTATATTAAGAGTTACTACTCTCAAGAACTGAGTAGTAAGTACCCTCGTTCGTATATTAAGAGTTACCACTATCAAGAATGCGAGTAGTAAGTTGTATCTTCTGTTATTGTTACTTGTAAATAAAATTATACAAATTTGATAGCTTAAAATAAATTACATGGATTTAGTGGCTTGAAATTCGCTAAAAATTATCTTTTTCCTAAAAAATATTAAAAGGGAGTAGCGAGTTTTACACCTTAGTGGGTGAGTGTTAGGGTGAGTTTTCATAATAAAGTTTATAATATTTTTTTTTGCAGGTTTGTGAAAATAACTCTTCAATATTTCTCCTTGCTCGGGATTAGTATACAGTCACACAAGCCCTTTTATCAAAAAGGGATTACACGTTCGTAGAGTAGTCCCCGACTACTCCACTTGTGGTCCAACATCTTTACCGACCACACTGGTAAAAGGTTGCACCTTCCACCACAAGTCTAAGTGAGTCTTACTGCCCATCCCTCAAACCTCAATATCCTTCATGTATGCTATAGTGGGAGACAAAACCTCTCCCTCTCTGACCTTGGTCTCAATGCGTATGAAACTCCCAGAGATTCTCGACATACCAGATGAGAGGCTTCCCTTATACTCCCTAGGTCATCCAGCTGCCCTTGGAACCAACACTAACTCATATCGAGCGCCTCAATATTTCTAAACTCAAAGCATACAAATACAATAGTTTTAAGCATTATATTCATCATTTTTTTGTGCTAACAGCCTAATGAGCCCAACAACTCGGCTTTGACTCTATAACTATTGGGCCAATATGTTTGACGACCTAATTTCGGCTTGATGGCTACTAACCCATTGAATCTGACGCCTCGACTTCGACATAGTGGCAATTCACACAATTAACCAGATTATAAAAGATTTTAATAGCTCATAAGCTTACTTTTCCACGGGCTTCACGAGTTTTTCCAAAACTGGGTGTTGGGCCCTATTATTTTCAAAATCGAGGCCTTAGGCCTGCTAGAGCAATTCAAACTCTAAAAAATATCTACCAAAATATTTAAGCAGTTACATACAATCAGGGGAGACCATCCTAAAAAATAATTTTCAAAATTAGAAACAGTGCTCATCACCTCAACCAGACATAATATTGGAAATCTCACTTACCCGGTGTGTGCTGACTCATTTCTCTCGAGCTAGTTAGTCAGTATTTACGGGGTATTTCACGGTTGTAAGTTGTTGTGCTCCCTCTCGTACCTACATCCTTCTAGGTAAGTAATATTAAGTCCTGACTTATTTTAAAATTCTCGAATTCAATATTCACGGTAATTTACCCCCTGTCAAATACTAATATTATAAATTATCAACTTGTAAATATTCACAAAATTCTCTTTCATTTCATTTAAAAATCTAATTTTTTGCTTAATCGTACTTTAATATCTGATTTTCCAAAATTACCAATTTACTCCAAAATTTTCAAAAATAACCAATTCGTCCCCAAGTTCATTAAATCACCAATTGGCCCCAACTTCCTCCAAATTGCCAATTGGTTCTCAATTTTTAAAAAATTGTACATAAGCCACTTAATTTTTGAAAATACCCAATTTCACCCATTCTTCCCCAAATAGCCCCATTTTTGTCCTAAAATTCAATAACATCAAATTAACCCATCAATCCATGTTAATTACTCCATATCATGGTGCTAATCGGTTTTCTTACCTTCCTACGATCTGACTAGGCTTTTACTCATTGTTTTTTGGTCAGAAACGAGCTCAAACGAAGTTTCGCCAGAAAATGAGAAGTAGAGAGAGAAAGTTTCATAAGCTTACCGGTGGGGTTGCAATGGTCGGAGCTATTGATTTGGGATAATAACTCTTGTTTAGGTGGTCCTTCGAGGAACAAGAGCGGCTTCAATTCTCATCTTGAGTAGTGAGAATTTGGTTAGTGAAGTAGAGGCACTTTCTTTCTCTAGAACTAAGTTATTCCGATGAGTGGAAGTTGAATTAACTTACATGGGCACTTCGGGGAGTCGAGAGTAGGCTGAATGGACTTGGGGAGAGCTTGGTTTGGTCGCAGGAGGTCAGGAATGGCCGAACTTGGACTGGGTAGAATCAAGCAGTTTCGAGTCCTTCCGAGCAGCATCATTTTTGGGTTCGTCGACGCTTCTCCAGTGATACTCGAGCTGAATAGAGTCTGTTGTTGGGTAGCTAACTTCCTCAAGATTCTAGGTGATCCGAATTTGCGTTAAGAGGTAGAGAAAAGTGTTCAAGTCGGATCTCTAGTTCGAGATTCATCGAGAAATTGAACACTTCTTCTTTTTCGAGTGTTTGAGGGATGAAGAAGACAAATAGGGAGGAGTTTTTTATATAAGGAGCTTGGAGACTGATAGTTTTATCCATTCGTCAATCACTCAGCCATAATCTCTCCAATTTATGGCTGTGATGGGAGGATTTTTAGGTCCTCGAATTTCTGGTAGCCGAGCTATCGGTCTTATCCTATCAGATGAAAGGTTGAAGATGACACTATGCGCACGTGCGGACTTGCCACATGGCACTCCGTGATTGGATGACTTTGCTGATGCAGCTTCCAACTCAATAGCCTAGTTAGCCTTTGACCCATTGATCGGACACGTGGCGGCCTCCTATTGGTCGCTCGTTCCAATGTGGTTGCTAACTGTGTTTGGTCAGCCTTTGACCGTGTCACATGGCGTACTTTGATTGACTGATTTAAATATATCAGGTTTCTCACTTAACGTACAATGTCATTGCCACGTGTTAGCCTCTAATTGGTTATGGTCATCCAATGCGACACTGACATGTGTCGACCTCTAATTGGTCGGTCGTTTCTCCGACGTGACTTCTTTGCCATGTGTCCGCTCCTCATTGGTCGGCCTTATTGACTCGACCTTTCTGACATTGATCGACTAGGGACACGTATCACTCTCCTATTAGTCAGTAATCGCTGATGTGGATTTTCCTATTTTGACCGTTGACCAAGTGCATCTATCACACTTTGATTGGTCAATGGTTCCAAGCGCCGACTAAGCGGTTGACTGGGCGCACTTTGCCACGTGTCAAGCACTGATTAGTCGCGCCTATTGAATGGGCGCTGACCTGGCAGCGATTAATTGACCGACTATACTGTTGACCAGTTCGGTTTTATCGAGTTCCAAAATCGAAAATTGACCGATTTTTTAAAAATTAAAAATTTCTAAATTTGTCTAAATTTATTTTTTATCTAATAGTGACGTCAATTTTCTAAATTAATATTTTTAAAATATCTATAAAAATAAATATTTGAACTGATTATTCATGGTTTAATTAGGTTCAATTACATTTCCCTAAACCAGTTTAATTTCCATGCCAAATTTACTTTATGTTATTCTCCATATTTAAGTATTTATTAGCCACTTCCAATTTTTCAAATTCTCTATTTTGATTTTTTTTATTATTTCCTATTCACTTATATATTCGATTTACTCTTTGAAAATTTTCTATTGCTTATTTCGGTTTCTTAGTAGGAGAGAACGGGTTCACAATACACCAAAAAGAAATCAACTTTGCTTGAAAATGAGATTTCTTATCCAATGCTTTGTTAGAAAAACAAACATTGTCATTCTTCTACAGAGTGGGTGGATGGGAGATAGAGATCGTAGGGTGCCCAGAGATGGTCCACGGTGCAGGGCTTCCTTGAGTCGAGCCTCAGCCATGGCTTGCCCTTGCCGCTCCAATGGAGGAGGCTGATGGGGCCTGGGTGGAGTCTTCTGCACTTCCCCTCGAGGTTGTCCCCTCCGAGACCGTGCTGGTTCCAGCGGTGGTCGACCGCCTTGATATTCCCGGCGAGGACGAGCAGGAAAGGTGGCAATGACCCCAGATGGTATATCCTCTTCAGCTTCTGTACCGTCATCCACTCCTCAACTTTCTGCGTGTACCCTCCTTTCCTCCACTTGTCAATGTCGACCACCATCACCCCGGTGTTGAAGTAGCAAGGGTTCCTCCCCTCGAAGGTCTTGGCCAGGCTAAGGTCGGACCAGAAGAGGTCGGTGAAGTACTTGGTGAAGTTGGCGTGACAGTATTCAGGCGCTGCTAGTACCTTGCCCTCCAAGTCAACCCCCCATAGCTCCGCAATGTCATCAACCACCACAAGGTCTGAGTCAAGGTAAATGACCCGGTTGACATGGATAGGCAGCATGTCGGCAAGGTAGATCCTGGCATAGTTGAGGGGCTGGTCCAGCGCCTGCCTGATCGACTTTGAGATCTTCCCCTTGACCCTGCTGGAATCAAAACGGTATGCCTTGTAACGGAGGTAAGGGAACGTGGCGTTGATGTTGGAGAAGACCTCCGGATCGAAGCCGGAGCACAGGAAATGGAACTCAAAGTTTTCGGGGCACATGGAGTGTTGCAGGATCGACAAGACTGCCGCCACGGTGCCCCTAAGGTAGTTGGCATCGAGGGTCATGGAGATGTGGATTGGGGACGTCTGAGGGGACCCACAAGCTTGGCCATTCCAGAAGGACGGTGCCTCCCGGAAAACCAGGACGTTTTGGGAGGAGGTGGGCTTGCGGATAAGGCTACGGTGGACAATGCCGGTGAGGGTGGTGGCTTTGGCCACGTGATAGGAGGATTGGAGGAAGATAATGAAGGAAGACAGGAGGCCGAGGAGGGTCAAAGAAGGGAGACTTCTTCTCCAGGAGGCCATCCTGTCCCTTTCTTTTGATGGGAGTTTTTAGGTTATGAATTTTTTTTCCTTTTTCACAGAAAGTAGTACAAAGGGTTTGCAGCCATTGTTAGGCTGGCTGTTTGAAGAAGAAGAAGTTTTTTGATGGGAGTTTTTAGGTTATGAAGTTTTTTTTCCTTTTTCACGGAAAGTAGTACAAAGGGTTTGCAGCCATTGTTAGGCTGGCTGTTTGAAGAAGAAGAAGAAGAAGAAGAAGAAGAAAGACTTTGTTAGAAGAAATCTGGGATGGCAGAATGGCAGAATTTGGTCGGGTGAATTGCAAGGTTAGGAAAAGTTCTCGGGGGTGTCTATGGAATAAGAGATTCACAGATTATATACCAAAGAGACAACAATATCACTCATCAGCATATTATCATCTATTTGAGGGAGATCCTTCTTCCTATTTTTGGTGTTGCTCATCCATCAATGCCTTCAGACAAAAAGATGACCATCTGATAACATAAATTGAGAAATTTCAAGGGAAAAAAAATGGAACTGATAGACCGCTCAATCAGAGATTCTCAGGTGTCTGGATCTGGGCTTTGCAGAAGACATGAAACTGGAAGCAAATTGCTAGATTTGGTTTTCATTTCCAGAAAAGCTTCTAACTATGACTGCTTAAAGACTGTATAAAATTTTAAATTATGATTTTTAAATGGCGTCACAAAAATTAGTTTCACGATATTGAATAAAATATTTGTATACTTTTTCGAGATGTGAAGGTTATAAATTTTATCATTTAAATAAATTTAATATTATTTATTTATTTTATATATTATAATTTATTATTATTATTATATATTTTAAATAAATTTATATATTAATAATATTGTATATAAAATTATATAATAAAAAATATATTATAGATAAGAATTAATATAACAAATATATATGATATAATTTATTATATATATTAATTTTATTATTATAATTATAAAATATTTATATACAATTATTACTATATAATTAATATTAATTTACTTTTATTATAATAATAACTCAATTATATAATAAATTTTAATACATATAATTTATTTTATATAATATATATTATCATATTTTTCTATTTTTATATTAATATTTTATTATAATATATGTAATATACTTTATATATTATTTAATAAATTATTAAATTTAATTAAAATATTTTTTTTCTAAATTTTCATTTATAAATAATATACTCCCGTGCCCATTCGGCTCCAGCCTCCAAATACATCTAAAACATCCAAACAACGCACAAACAACTGTGTGCAAAAAAAAAGGCACAAAGGTGAACCCTTTGGGGGTGGAGAGCAGGCAAGCCAGTCCCGATTTTGTCTTCAGGTGAAGGGGAGGAGAAGATGACGACGATACGCAGATTCTGCTGCAACGATCTCCTCCGCTTTGCTCCTGTTAATCTTGATCATCTCACCGAAACTGTAACTTTTCCCCATCTAATTTCTCTGTTCAGATTGGATCTTTTCTTATTAGGCAGCTAAGCTTCGAGTTTTTTTATGCTCAAATTCTCCGTGTTTTTTTTCTTGGTGTTGGGAAATGGGCGTTGCGGGTTTCAGTTCAACATGTCCTTCTACATGACCTACTTGGCGAGGTGGCCTGACTACTTTCACGTGGCGGAAGGTCCGGGCAATCAAATCATGGGATACAGTTAAGCTTCTTCTATTCTACCTCTGTTTGTATGGTGTTTTACGGCATTTTCATCTTTGAAGGAATGTAATTGCTTATGCTCCTCCCATGTACATCATTGCCTCGTTCACCTGAAATGGAGTTTTATTCAATTATAATTGAAATCGAAAAATACTCAGATATCTTTTGTTTTTTCCTTTACAGCGTGGGCGCTCCCATGTGAGGATTGATTTCAAGTTTGAATTTGATGCAAGATTCGTTTAGTTTTTTTTTTTTTTTTATTGTGAATGATCTTTGAGTAACGCTGGTTGCTTTCAAGAAGTTTCCATTTAAGCATGAATTTTCCCTGTCTAATGATAGATTTATAGTTGACAAATGATGTTTTAGGGTTTTATGTCATAATGAAGAGCTTAGTGCTTATTCCTTTCTGATTGAACCCAATGATAGGCACCAGATTAGAATCCCTGTTGTCCTACATTGCTCTTAAACTGAGCAATCTTTTGTGTATTACTATACCCTTGACATTAAAATTCTAAAGAAAAAGAAGGTATAATAGCAAAAAAAATGGAAGGCTTTAGTTTCCCCTTTCCTTTGTTGGGGCTTTCCAATGCCAGGATGTGTGTGCTTCCTGATAGTAACTCATCTTCATATGGAAGATTTGAGAACATTCATTAATTGACTTCTGTAAGTGGGTGCAATGCTCTCTCTCATATCCTGATGGAGTTCAAAGAAGTTGATGCTCAGATAGTGTTGACCTTCTAATCTTTCTCCAGGTCATAGAAAAGTTTGAGCTAAGCTCAGATAGTGGGCTTTTCAGGACTGATATTATGTACCATTTGAAGATTGTGTCTTAATTAGAATGGTCATATAGTTTGAATTACACTAGACTAACTGGCATTTTTACAATTCCTTTGTAAATATTAAGTCATTTCATATAAGATAAGCACAGCCTGTCTTAAGAAATACTCATTATTGTTATAGCATATGATCTCCTTTTCAATAGTATTAAGTTATTATACATTATTATTCAAAATGTTTTCGGGCAGAGAGTGTTTAAAAATACACAAATTGTTTACTTGGGATCTGAATCCCATCTCTCCTACGTTGTGAATGGATTCTTACCAGAATGAATCCTTGAGTTTTTCAATCAATTTAATTATGTGATTAATCTGATGATCATTAAATTCAGAAGCTTTACATAATAAAGTAGGTTGCTTCAAATACTTATTCTATAGCAGCCACTAAAAGATTTTCTATTTTCAATTACGTGGCAATGGGTAGGATTTACCATGATGATGATAGTGGGCTCTTAAAGATAGCTTTATCAAAATGTATATATTTTATTTGCCTTCTGTCTTTTTATTTAATGGATTTATATATCTTTTCCTCTCCTGCCAAGTCCCCACTAAAGCTTCTCTATGGATGTAATTTGCATTGTAAGCAAATGGGGATTTTCTCTCAACAGCTATATTGCAGTAATCTGTTTAAATGTGACACTACATAGTGAGTTTTCTGTTTTTCTTCTTATATGGCAAAATTTTAATTCAGTTTACATGTAAACTGCAGTTATGGGAAAAGTTGAAGGTCAGGGAGAGTCTTGGCATGGTCATGTAACTGCTGTGACTGTTGCCCCTGAATATCGAAGGCAGCAAGTAGCCAAGAAGCTAATGAATCTGCTTGAAGACATGAGTGATAAAATGTAAGAGATTTGAACAATCTGTGATCTATCCTAGATTGGCATATAATGATTTTAGAAAAGGTAGATATTACCACTATATCTTTAAATAACATTTATGTCCTGCATATAATGATATAAATGCCTGCATGTGATCCAGCTATTGGACTTACTATGAAGTGCAGGATGACTAATAAAAAAAATGTGCGATGAACCCGCAGATGTTGGTTTTATCTCTGGAAAAGTGATCTGTAATCACTGGAAGAATATATCTTGAAATCATATTATCATTCTGAGTAGTATCTATGCTAACTGGGTTCATTTACTGTGCTAGTGTTTTATATTCATGTTGTTGGGGTACTCTATTTTCTCATTCTGCAGAGATAAGGCATACTTTGTTGATCTATTCGTGAGAGCATCAAACACACCAGCCATTAAGATGTATGAAAAGGTGTATCTTCTTTAACCAATCTAAATTCATCTACAAGCATTTGTACTATCATGGCTAGTACATCAAACACATTAATCTTTCACATCCTTATTTTTTAACTCTATTTGCTAATTTGTTTATGTTGCCTACAGCTTGGTTATGTTATCTACAGAAGAGTGATACGGTATTATTCTGGGGAAGAAGATGCATTGGGTGAGAATTTCAACCTTAATGTTAAACTGTTTTACTCTCTTTCCACGAATCCCTGAAATAGCCTCCACTTCTCTGAAATGTTTTATTTTCAGATATGAGAAAAGCATTATCTCGGGACGTCGAGAAGAAATCCATAATTCCCCTTAAACGCCCAATCACTCCAGATGAGTTAGAATATGATTAGAAGTCTTCTTTGTTAGTGCAGCACTTCAACTTGGCCATGGAGAGTTTGTTATTACTGTTATGTTCAATATGGAAATGCTCATATATTTCTATGGTGGATTTGATCTTCTTTTCTCATTTGTCCTCTATGGTGCAGGGATCATTACGTAGAGTAGAATATTTCTTCACCGCATAGGTGGGTTTGATGGCCAGATGAGACCCCAGAATTTTGCTCCCACTTTTACAAAGTTTTGGTGGCTTTTGGTATATGTTATTTTCTCATTACAGGTGATAATTTAGGAAGAAAATGGTATAACTATTTATAGATAAAATTATATATAAATTTGAATGAATGATTTATAAGTATTATTCATAGGGATATACAAATTTCACTTGAGGTATTAGGAACGAGATAAAGTGAGTGAATTGACTGATCTCAATATAATACAATCACATAACGTTCACAATTATAGTTTAGAAAGAGTTTAACTGGTTTTTAGGAGTGAAAGGTATTCACCATTCATGATATAAATCTACCGGGATGCTTCTAAACTTGGTGAATGTTTGTGGTTTGGGTAAAGAAATAGTTATAAACACAACAAGATCAATGTGAAATTAAAAAGGAACAAGTGGGTACATGTCAAACAAGCAATGAGTAGTTGATTGTTGTACTATTGGATTAGATAATAACAAGTTGCTAGTATGTATGTGAGCATTGCTTTGCTTAAAATAGGTATGACTAGGTACAAGTTCAAGGAAAGAGGGAAGAGAGTGCGAGGAAAAAGGTTATTACTGGTATGTGTGGAGTTGTAGTATGAGATAGCATTTCTTAAATAAGAAGTTAGTCTTATTACTAGTGAAGAGTAAGTGATCCATTTCTATTCCTTGAACTACATTGATATGGAGAGATTGATAATTTGTTGATATGTCTGGCTTTCTCATAAATTTGACATAGAGCTGCATATTGGTGACCTTGGGAGGTTCGTGCTCCCGGCTAATGTGCACTGGGTCCATAAGTTTGTGGGCCTAAGTAGGGCCTTTGAAGCACAGATGGAGATGAGCCATGAAAAGTTAGCCTAAAGGGCCACAAGTCAACCTTAAATAGAAGCCTTCTCGTGGATGAGACCGAAAGCCACATGTAACACAGGAACTTTTGGGTCATTAAGTTATAATAAATAAGATCAATAAATTGATCCAAATCAAGATAAAGAACAAAATAAATAAGATCAATAAATTGATCCAAATCAAGATAAAGAACAAACCAAATTGGGATCTTGGAAATCGAATAAATGAAGTTGTACAAACCTAAAATGAATCTTTCTTAATGGAAAATTGAGAATTAAAAATTTTTAAGTTGAAATGTGGAGTAATTGGACGAAAGCTAGATCGATCTGAAAATAGGATTAATTGTATGAGCGATTTTGAAAAAAGTAAAAAAAAATATCATTTTACCATAAAATTAAGAAATTGAGTAAAATATTTTTTTTTATAAAAATAAATTGGTAAAGAATTTATTAAATTATAGTTGAATTGACATAATAAAGGTAAAGATTGGCCAAATCGGTTAAAAAATTCATCAAAAACCCGGTTCAAACAGTGTCAATTAATGACTTAGATTAGAATGGTCAGCTAAAGTCAATCAATCACTCCATGGCATGTAATAAGACGATGTGGTCAACCACAAGTAAGCCACATCAGTAGGCATAACTAATTTTAGCTCACACTATTATTAGTACTTATGACACAACTAATTTTTGGGTACCAAGCTCAGAGTACTTAGGTCATATGGGCACAGACAATTACACAATTAATAATGAATTAATACATTTGTATGAGTGCGATGAAAACATCATATAACATTTATACAAGCAAATGCTAAATATAATTAGATAACCACTTACTACTACATGCCATAGGGCATCCCACATGTGTGAGTGCCTATAATATTATCTTCTCTTATGCATATTAATAGAAAAACAAGGAAAATACACTAAAATATTTTAGAAAAGTTTTCGATTATTGTTATATGTTCTAATACGATGACAAATTGTAACCAAATTTTATGAACTCACACTAGTGAATTTATAATGGACTATGAAGCTATGCCTATAAAATCAACTCTTATCTTCTTCCCAACTTATAGGATTTTTTTCTAGTGGGTAAGGAATTTCGATTTCTAACTAGCTTTAATTTTCTGACTCCAGTAATTTCATGTGCACGAAAAATTCCATCCCCTTTAGTGTTAAAGTTTTTCCTTGACCTCATCTACATGGTGTGACCTTGTCGAATGCACAATAACTCCTATCAAGGAGCAAAAAATAAAGTTGATTCTTCCCGTTACTTTTTGACCTTCTCGATCATGTTTGTTAGAATTCCTATTTTTAGTTTTTCTTTGGTTATTTTATTCAATTTTTTGAGATTAGTTTGGTCAAAATTTTAAATGATTTCAGTGGCTAATTAGGGTTTTTTAGGGCGAGTCTTGGTCCAAGGAGCTTCCTTGAGAAGTCCCTGACCTTTCTTTATTGGTAGCCTGATTAATTCGTTGTCACCGATAAAATTCTAGTAAATTACGTTGATTGTACAATTTTTTGGCAAATATTCGATCATGGACAAAAAATGGCCAAATTGGTCTATTCAAAGCATGAATAAATCCGAGTAGGGTTGAAAAGATAATTAGAGGCATGTTAGGAATAAATCTGACACTTTTATGGAGAATTTGAATGAATTTTAAAATTTGGGGGCAATTGTGTAAATTGAAATAAATTGAGGGACCTAGATATAACAAATGAAAATTTAAGGACTCAATAATACTATTAGAAGGTTTAGAAGCTTGATGGAGAAATTAAAAACTTATAGGGATCTAAGTGCGAATAGAAAAAAATTAAGGACTTAAATTGTAAATAAATAAAAATTAAAATAAAATAAGAAAAATATCAATAATATTGAATTGTGATGCTCGAAGATAATGTTAGTCGAGTATATGAATTATTTATATGATAATGGGATATATACCACATACGTAAGAATCCAATCAGACATCATTGAGCAAAAACCAGAATTGCTCAAGTACGGTAAGAACCATAAAATATTTTAATTAGTAAACTAGAATTGGTCGAAATAAACCAAAACAAAAATTTAAATAATCTCAATTGATCAATAAAGATAAAAAATGATGGAAATAGATCATGAAGTAAATTGGATGTGAGAATCGGATTAGTCCAGGGTGAATCAAATCAGAACCGAGTTAAATAAGGATAAATTAAGAAAAACTAGTTCAAATATTTAATTTTTTTAGATAATTTAAAAATATTAATTTAGAAAATTGAAATTACCAATGTGTAGAAAATGCATTTAGATTAATTTAGAAATTTTTAATTTTTAGAAAACCGAGCGAATCGAGCATGAGCTGGCCGATTTTCGATTTTAGGTCAATGAATCCGTTTCAACCGAACCAGTCAATGGATCGTTTGCTAGGTTAGTTAGCGCCAGTCAGCATGCACGACCAATTAGCTCACGATATGTGGCAAAGCACGCCCAATCAGTCGTGGTCAATGTTTGGAAGCGCCGACCAATTAGAGCATGACATGTGTACTTGATAAACAGTCACACGAAAAAAATTCACATACTAACCAATAAGGGAGTGACATGTGTGCTCGGTCAATGGTCAAATAAGAAAAAACCTTATCATAAATGTTGAACAATGAGAAGTTGACACGTGACAAATATGACACGTGAGTGAATAAATAAGATGTCGGAGAATGGTCAATCAATAAGAAGTTAACACGTGACTAGCCACATTAGATAACCACAACCAATTTGACCTGCGTTTGATTAATTTTTATGTATTTAGTTTAAATTCTCAATTAAATTTGGGTTTCAAGTACACGGTATTATAGTAAAGAAGCTTTTTTATTTAAAAATTAAGTTTATATATTAATTCATGAATTAAATATGAAAATTAATTTAAATCAGATTAAGGTAAATTGTACTTAATTCATTTAATTTAATTATATTAAATTTAATTAAATCTAATTTATTTGAGAGAACCTAAAAATAATAATTATGTCATTTTTTCTAATAATATATATAATATATAGGCATTTGACCCTGAACAATTTGGAGGGACAATAATTTAGAGACAACCAGTGGAATGTTAATAGGTCAAAGTCCTCTTATACACAATATGAATAAAAAAATACATAAGGAAGTGGAATGTTGATAAGTCAAAGTCCTATTATACACAATATGAATAAAAAAATATATAAGGAAGGGGTGTTGTAAATGTCGTCAATCCATGGACCCATGCAAATTGTACCAGCTTTATTGACCCAACTTATGTGTTAATTGGAATAACAACATGTAAAAATAAAATGGATTTGAAAGATGGCCCAATCGGATGAACTTGGGCTTTGAAGGACCTTTTCCTAATGGACTTGAAGACAAATTTTAGAGAACTAAGTAGACTCGGCGGGTATCACACACAATTTACCGTTAATTAGATTTTTTAACATTAATTATCAAATGTTGGTTCTAAACGGGTCTATACCTATGTCCATCGGTCTTGGGTCCACTGTCATACTAAGCCTAAACCCCTTAATTAGCTCTCAAATATTTTAAGTAGAGTCACAAACTAATTCCGAGAAAATTATTTTTAAAATGAACCGTCACTCCAACCAGAATGGATATTATAGAATTCTCACTCACTCAGTAATATCGATGAGGGTTGTCCCGACAGAGTATGGCTTCGCACTATGCTTCTGGGAGCCGACGCTCGGGTAGTCAACTCTTACATGGCACAAATATCCATATTAAGATAATTTGACTAAGAGTTCGCATCTTTTTGGGTATTTGCATATAGGCCCTCACATTATGCATTAATTACATTTAGCTTCCTAAAGTTTGTACTTTTATATTTAGGTCCTTATTTGCTCCGTAGTTTCAATTAAGCCCCTACGATTTCCAATTATCCTTATTGGGTCTTTAGTTTTATCAAAATCACCCATTGGCCACCTAAATTTTCTAAAATTTCCATTTAGTCCCTAATGTCTCCAAAATAGCAATTTGACCCAAACTTCTCAAAATTGTAAATTGGTTCTCCATTTTGTCCAAATTGTCCAATTGGCCCTCAATTAGGAGTGAATTTTATGAAAATTACCTCAATTTCATCAATTTGCCATTCGACCCCCAATTTGCCCAATTTCTCAAAAAATGTAATTTAACCCCTAAATTACAATCTCATTAAATTGATAATCAAAACATTGTTAATTGCCCCCATTCATGATATGAATCACCTTTTTTTACATTTTCCTCGTAATTTTAAGCCATGAAACGCTTCATTTGGCTCAGAAATGAACTTAAACGGAGCTATGCCGGAAAATACAATCTAAAGAGAAAGCTTCGATATCTTACCGGTGGGGGTCTGGTGACCAGAGCTTTGGCTGTCACTGCATTGCTCTTTTCGTGGGGATCCTTCCTGGATCAAACCACACCTTAATTGATGACTTGAGCAGTATGAGCCAAACAAGGCGAGGTCGGCTTCTTTAGAACCGGGGAGAAGTCAGCTACACGTATGTAGTCTCCGTTCACTCCGAGGGTCGCCGGCGAGACGCCGACGTGATGAAATAGTGAAGCAGCTCTGGCGGACCGAAGCTTCCTTGTTTCAGTCAAGTTGAAATCGGCCATTTTGAGCCCTACTCAAGCCAAACCGAGCCTTCTCAACACTTCCTCAGCCCTCCCACGGCTGAATTAGGACTGAAAGGTAAGCCAATTTTGCTCCCCTCTAGAATTTTCGACCAGTGCTAGAGAGAGAACCGATAGAATTTTAATAATGAAATTCTAACTTAATTCGGCATCAATTGATGTGATTCTTGATTCTAGGATTAACCTCAAAATGAGAGATATCTGCCCAAATCGAAAGCTCAGACCGTCGTGCATTCACCGGTGAGAAATCGAAGCTTTCTCTCTCTACATTCTATTTTTCGGCGAAGCTCCGTATGAGCTCATTCCAGCATTAAAATCTGCGATTCAAAGTTCCTTAGAATCGTATGAACATGTAGGAACTCAATTTCAACTCTAATTTCAACAATTAGAGGTGTTTGATCGGTCAATTTGATTAAATCAAATTCGACAGTGTTGAATAGTTAAAATTGGGAAAATTTTGGGGATTTTCGAAATTCAAAGGACCAAAATGAAATTTTATGAAATTGAGGACCAATTGGGCATGAAAATAATGTCAGAGGACCAATTGAGAAATTTTGGAATTTTTGGAGCAAAACTTACCATTTTTGTAAAGTAAGGGCAAAATGCTAATTTTGGAAAATTTGGAAGACCAAATTGGAAATTTGGGAAATTAATCCCCTTTTTTTGAAATGGAATAAATTGAGGTCCTATGATAAATTTTAGAAGTTTTGGGACTCAATTTGAGGAAAAACTGGTTTTAGGGACTTAAAGTTAAAGAGAAATAACTTTAGGGACCTAATTGCAAATAAATGAAAGTTTGACTTTCTCATTCATTTGGAATGAATGAAGGTGATTAGGTCGAATGATAATGAACCGAGATGTTCATATCGTGTAGCAACACGAAGTGCCGGGAACGCTAGCAAGGACAAGCTTGCGTGAATACAAAGAACCGGTCTAGTGGAATTCATAGCATTAACGGGTGAGTGGGTTTACTAATATCATACCAGGTTGGGATGATGAGCACAACTTAAAATTAAAAATCACTTACCGGTTGTGAATGAAAATTTTATATCATACCCGGTTGGGGATGATAAGTACCTCGGTATGAAAACCCACTATTAAGTGGTATTTTAAACACCACAACTTAGAGGAAGTGATGTGAAAATCATGTGGAAAAACTACTTACCGGTTGTAAGTAGATTATACCCGGTTGGTATGATGAGACTTACCCGAAGGAAGTTGAAAACCCGTTCATCGGTTATGAACAGAGGTGTCCTTATACCCATACGGTATAATGGATAGAGAAAACATATGTTTTGTCGGAAGTGCTATCTCCTGTGCCAATGCTTAAACAATTTGGGAGACCTTCTCGACGGGAGCTCGAATAGCTCTGATAGGCCGATGGCCTCAATTTTGGAACTTGGGGGGCTAAATGCCCAATTTTGAAAATCTCGTACAGTGGGCTCAGGGATAGTTGGCACGAGCAGGAGCTCGTAAACGAACATGATATATGTCACGCCCCGACCTGGTTTGGTCGGATCCCCGTGATCAACCTGCCACTCTCCCGGTTTATTAAAGGGTTTCCCCTTATTGTAAACTGTAAAGAGTAAGGCGTCCTTTAACCTGCAACTTTTTCCTGGAATAGCATAATCAAAACTGCATGAAATTTAAAACTTTAAATACCTGTCTAACAGGCATCTTAGTTGACGCTCTTTAAGAGGAGGCTTTCCGAGATTTCCTGAAAGGGATATAAGGGAGGGGATGAGTACGACTACTGAGTGAATGGGTTTTTAAAAGATTGACTTTTAAGAAAAACATTTATATGGAGTGTCACAGACTCCTTTGTTTTAAAAAAAATCCCTTCATTTAAAAATTTGGGGTTTTCCATTATTTCTTAGTTACCACGGTGTGTCATCACCCAACACACATCCTTCATCATGAAGGTTACACACATTCGCAAGTCAGTGTCACTACTGAACCCGCTAGTGGCTTCGGAGCAACTTTTTCTGCCACCCGGATAGAAGTCCGACCACTTCTACCTTGGGAATGAGTGGATGTACGTGACATTCGACCCACAATCCCAAAATCACTTCTTCATGTCTGTATGAGGACAGAGACCTCATCCTGTCCCCACCCCGGTCTCATGCGCTTGGTGCTACTCCAGATTTTGCGCAGACACTTGGAACGACGAACTACCCTTATAGCCACCAGGTCGTCCAGTGCCTTTAGGACGCATCACTACCCCTCACGGGCGTCTTGATGATCCCGTACTCACAGTGCATGCACAAACAATGTTTTCTATTATTGCCATGTAATCTGTGGTGCCACTAGTCCAACGGCCCCAACTCTCAACTCAACCCGCAGCTATTTGTCTTGACTAGTCCGTCGACCTGTCATGTCGCACTGCCGCTAGTTGATTGAGCATGTCGGTCCTATCTTGGTACCATGGCCAAAAAATTCACTTATTAAGTTTTATGGCACATATATCATGTTCGTTTACGAGCTCCTGCTCGTGCCAACTGGCCTTGGGCCCACTGTACGAGATTTTCAAAATCGGGCATTTAGCCCCCAAGTTCCAAAACTGAGGCCCCTGGCGTATCAGAGCTATTCGAGCTCCCGTCGAGAAGGTCTCCCAAATAGTTTAAGCATTGGCACACAGTCAGGGGAGAACACTTATGATAAAATAGGTTTTCACTGTCCATTATACCAACCGGTATAAGGACATCTCCATTCATAACCGATGAACGGGTTTTCAACTTCCTTTGAGAAAGTCTAATCATAACAACCGGGTATGATCTACTTACAACCGGTAAGTAGTTTTTTTCGCATAATTTTCACATCACTTTCTCTAAGTGGTGATGATTAAAATACCATTAAACAGTGGATTTTTATACCGAGGTACTTATCATCCCCTACCGGGTATGATATAAAATTTCCATTCACAACCGATAAGTGGTTTTTATCTTTAAGTTGTGCTCATCATCCCAATCGGGTATGATGTTAGTAAACCCACTCACCCGTTAATGCCGTGAATTCCACTAGACCGGTTCTTTGTATTCACACGAGTTTGTCCTTACTGGCGTTCCCGGTATTTCACATTCCTACACGATATGAACAACCTTGTTCATTATTACTCGGCATAATAGCCTTCATTCATTTCCAATGAATGAGAAAACCCAAACTTTTAGTTATTTGTAATTAGGTTCCTAAAGTTATTTCTCTTTTACTTTAAGTCCCTAATGTCGGTTTTTCCTCAAATTGAGTCTTGTAACTTTTAAAATTTATCATGGGACCTCAATTTATTCAATTTCACCAAAAAGGGGTTTAATTTCCCAAATTTCCAATTTGTTCCCCCAATTTTTCCAAAATTACCATTTTGCCCTTCTTTTACAAAAATGGTAAGTTTTGCCCCAAAAATTCCAAAATTCCTCAATTGCTCCTCCAACATTATTTTCATGCCCTTAATTTCATAAAATTGTATTTTTGCCCTTTGAATTTCAAAAATCCCTAAAAGTTTCCCCCAATTTCAACTCTTCAACACTACCGAATTTGATTTCATCAAATTGCCTGATCAAACACTTCTAATTATTGAAATTGGAGTTGAAATTGAGTTCCTGCATGTTCATATGATTCTAAGAAACTTGGAATCGCAGATTTTAACGTCGGAATGAGCTCAAACGAAGCTTCGCCGGAAAATAGACTATAGAGAGAGAAAGCTTCGATTACTCACCGGTGAATGCACGATGGTCTGAGCTTTTGATCTGGGTAGATAGGCCTCATCTTGAGGTTCATCATAGAATCAAGAATTGCATCAATTGATGCTGAATTGGATTAGAATTTCGTCATTGAAATTCGGTCGACTCTCTCTCTAGCACCGATTGAAATGGTCGATTTCATCTTGGCTGAAATAGGACAGCTTCGGTCCGCCGGAGTTGCTTCACTATTCCATCATGTCGGCGCTTCTCCAACGATTCTCGAATTGACTGGAGTTTGCTATCAGATAACTATCTTCTCCCTAGTTCTAAAGAGCCCGACCTTTGTTCAAGTCGAAGCTCAAGTTCGAGCTTTACCGGGAAATGGAGCAGTAGAGAGAGAGAGAGAAGTGTTAAGGTGTGAGGAGAATGAAATGGGGATGACCTCTTTATATAGGCGAAATTTCGGGTTACAAAAAATCATACTTCCCAGGAGGTCACCCATCCTCACACTATTCTGAGGCAAGCAAGCTTAACTTTGAAGTTCTTACAGAATCTAGTTCACCTGAACCAATTTGGTTTTTGTTTTCTAGTTTGTCTTAAGTTTCTTTTGTAAGGTTTAATGAACCCTTTGGATCACCCGAAAGTTGTAAATTTCCATATTGCTTATTCCCAAATGTAAACCGGCTTGGTTTTCTTATTCGGTTTGACCGGTTCTTTTCCCAGTTTTCCTTAACTCAAATGTGCGGGGTTTACAACTCTCCCCTCCTTTTAGGAGTTTTGTCCCCAAAACTTAGTTAACATCCTTGCATGAGCAATCATTTCCTTTGATGCCCCTTTGGTGTTTGCTTAACATGCAAAGTTTTCTCTTGTTCTTTTAATTAGTCCTTTTTACATCCTTCACTTAAGGAATTTCTTTTCCTATATATTATTTACTCCCTCCATGGAGTTTATCATAACGAGACATACCTTATTTGAGGGTATATTCTTAGATTTATATCTTTCTTTGCTTAGAGCACATTCTTTCCTTTGAGGTTTTGTACTCAAGATTGGAAATTCCAAGATACCTAACCATTCTAGTTAACCCCTTGGTCGTTGAAACCTTTAACTCAATGTTCTTTCGGGCGTTACGTACTGGTTACCACGGTTTTCTTTATTCTCACTTTTTCATCCCATTTTAACCCTTCCTCCATTCGTTGTCTATTATAACTTCAGTCCAAATTTTTATATTCGACCTCGTCATGCTTATTAGCCAACTCTTCCTTACTTTGAGTCATATTCTCCTCAGGATTGTTGTGCTTACATACCCCTTACTGCATGGCATTTTCTAGAACCTGTCTTTGTCCATTAGATTTCTAGAACATCTCCTTGAGGGTCTCTCTTAGCTTTTTTTTTTTTACCTTTCAGGGATCATATACTTCATCCCTCTTTTCTTTTTATAGCATTCCTCAACTATCCTTTTTACCGTTATCCTCTCATCCATCATGCCTTTGAAGTTATGTCTCACATAACTGCATAGATTTCTCTTACCTACTCATCCTTTCCAAACGTTTTTATTGGGTCCTTTCAATTCCAATCGTTGGGTTTCCTGATGATTATTGACATACGAGGATTTTTTTTTCCCTTCTAATGTCCTTTCTCTTCTTTAGTGACATTCCTTATTCAATGACTTCCTTTTTCCTTAATCCACTTTTACTTGCTCATAAATTGCTTCATGATTCTTCATTCTACAATAATTGCTTTCGATCTATGTGTCGATTACTTTGCTTGGGAAGGTTCACTCCATCCAATTTTGTTCATTATCTTTGGCTGTCTGCCGTTACTAGTTTTCCTCTTTCTACATGGTTCTCCTATTCTCTCCAAACAGGTCATAATGGACCATTACAATACTTCATTTCTTGGAAAACATTTCCTAAATAAGGGTTGGTTCTATTTCCTCTTAATTAGGATATACATGTCTTTCTGGGGCTTCCTTCCTTGGTAGGATTCTTTGCCTTTCCCCTGACATTCTTTTCTTACATTTGCTCTAGGGGATTTCTACCCTTAAATGACATCCCTTGATGTCGTCTTCTCCTATTTACCATTACTCCTCAAATCTTTTAAGCACATCTTTTATGCTCTATTTGCATCCTTATTTGTACCCAGTACCTGTCTATTTCTTTAGGGAACGTACAAATCTTCCTTGTTTCAGGATCATTGTGGGAGAGGCTTGCCTATTTCTTTCTTGGCTTGAGTTTAGTCGTTAATTGGCCCTTGGTCCTTTTAAGGATTTCTTGTATCCTTCTTTTCCCGAGTACTTGACCTTTCTGCCTCTCTCTTCTTTGTCGGAACTTACATTATGGCTTTCCCAAGTATTTGTTCGTTAACTGCTTTGCCTCCACCATTTGTTTAGTCTAAGTTTCTTAGCAGCTGTTTCTCGAGTCCTCCTGTCCTTAACATCCATCTCACTGACCTTTTTAGGGTGTAGTCCCTTCTACTTCCTAGTCTTCCTTAGGGTGTCATTTTTTCCCTCTGACTATCTTGTTGTAATGACTTGCTCTCTCTTGTCCTGTTGGTCTGAACTTCCTATTTGACATATTTGCTTTTTCCAAGGTGATTTATTCCTGTAATCCCAATACGTCCCGTTTGTCATCAAATGTTCGTCTTGTCTTCTCTTGTGGATGCACTCCTTTCTTTGCTCCTAAATGGTTTGGATTTTCTTCTTAAAGGGGGAATTCTCTTTAGCTATCCTTTGTTTCGTTTGTGGTTTTATTGAGGTCCTACCTTTACCCCTTTTTTCTTCTTACCACTTTGCTAAGATTTTGAAGAGTTTCCTCTTATTTGTGGTTGCAAATGGAGTCATGTTTCTTGGGATGGTATCCTTTTGGATTTCCTATAGTTGTGGGGTGTTTATTCTTAGAAAATATTGTCCTGACTCCTGGCGATGTGGGACAGTTTTTCACTTCATGTCCTATTCCCCTCTAGGTTAACTTGATTCCTGTCCTTTGTAGGGTTAGGCACTTCTCCACGCAGTGTCCCTATCATTCATGCTTGTAATTACATGAACATAAGTGGTTCCTCCTGGCGTTTTCTTGTAAATTGTTAGTTTTAGTGCTCTTTCATCCTTAAGTCTGGATACCGTGAGAGTTTTTTTTTTCTTTTTGGAGTCTTCCTTGAAGATCACATCATTTGAGGGATAGGGTTTTTAGGAATTTGGAGTACTTCATTAATAGAGTAGTACAGTATGTTGGGGATTTTGGCCCTATTACAGAAAATGGTCACCAAATAACTAGGGAGCTACGAGATTCTTGATAAGCATCCTCCTATATAAGGTTATATGCCCCATTTTATAGCTTTACACTTGGCTTCCTTTATACTTAGAGTTGTAACCTCAATAGGTCATGTCACCATTCTTTGGGATACTTTCTCATTTGCTCTTTCGAGATTCCTGCCATGCTTTAGGCATTTGGGAAGCTTCTAGGGTTGTCTTCCTACGAAGATACGGTGTTGAGTAGAGCCATTCCTAGTTTTCTTGGTTCCTCTCCTGGGAGCCATCTGAAAATTATAGGATAAATCCTATTAGTTACAATATTTTATAGTCTTGATTATGTATTCGAGGAAACAGGCTCTGATACCACTCTAGTTGTCATGCCCTGACCCGGTTTGGTCGGATCCCCGTGATCAACCCGCCACTCTCCCGGTTTATTAAAGGGTTTCCCCTTATCATAAACCGTAAAGAGTAAGGCGTCCTTTAACATGCACCTTTTTCCTGGAATAGCATAATCAAAACTGTATGAAATTTAAAACTTTACATACCTGTCTTACAGGCATCTTAGTTGACGCTCTTTAAGGGGAGGCTTTCCGAGATTTCCTGAAAGGGATATAAGGGAGGGGGTGAGTACGACTACTCAGTGAATGGGTTTTTAAAAGCTTTTGACTTTTAAGAAAAACATTTATATAGAGTGTGCCAGACTCCTTTGTTTTCAAAAATCCCATCATTTAAAAATTTAGAATTTTCCATTATTTCTTAGTTACCACGATGTGTCATCACCCAACACACATCCTTCATCATGAAGGTTATACACATTCGCAAGTCAGTATCACTACTGAACCCGCTAGTGGCTTCGGAGCGACTTTTCCTGCCACCCGGATAGAAGTACGACCACTTCTACCCTGGGAATGAGTGGATGTACGTAACATCCTACCCACAATCCCAAAATCACTTCTTCGTGTCCGTATGAGGACAGAGACCTCATCCTCCCCCCCGGTCTCATGCGCTTGGTGCTACTCCAGATTTCGCATAGACACCCGGAACGACGAACTGCCCTTATAGCCACCAGGTCGTCCAGTACCCTTAAGATGCATCACTACCCCTCATGGGCGTCTTGATGATCCCATACTCACAGTGCATGCACAAACAATGTTTTCTATTATTGCCATGTAATCTGTGGTGCCACTAGTCCAACGGCCCCGACTCTCAACTCAACCAGCAGCTATTTGTCTTGACTAGTCCGTCGACCTGTCATGTCGCACTGCCGCTAGTTAATTGAGCATGTCGGTCCTATCTTGGTACCATGGCCAAAAAATTCACTTATTAAGTTTTATGGCACATATATCATGTTCGTTTACGAGCTCCTGCTCGTGCCAACTGGCCTTGGGCCCACTGTACGAGATTTTCAAAATCGGGCATTTAGCCCCCAAGTTCCAAAACTGAGGCCCCTGGCGTATCAGAGCTATTCGAGCTCCCGTCGAAAAGGTCTCCCAAAAAGTTTAAGCATTGGCACACAGTCAGGGGAGAACACTTCTGACAAAATAGGTTTTCACTGTCCATTATACCAACCGGTATAAGGACATCTCCGTTCATTACCGATGAATGGGTTTTCAACTTCCTTCGAGAAAGTCTCATCATAACAACCGGGTATGATCTACTTACAACCGGTAAGTAGTTTTTTTCGCATAATTTTCACATCACTTTCTCTAAGTGGTGATGATTAAAATACCATTAAACAGTGGATTTTTATACCGAGGTACTTATCATCCCCTACCGGGTATGATATAAAATTTTCATTCACAACCGGTAAGTGGTTTTTATCTTTAAGTTGTGCTCATCATCCCAACCGGGTATGATATTAGTAAACCCACTCACCCGTTAATGCCGTGAATTCCACTAGACTGGTTCTTTGTATTCATGCGAGCTTGTCCTTGCTGGCGTTCTCGGTATTTCACATTCTTACACAATATGAACAACCTTGTTCATTATTACTTCTACTTAGTGTTGACTTCAATTTCTCAAATTGACATTTTTAATTCACTTAGAAATATGAATCTTTGAACTAGTGTTTCATGGTTCAAGGTCGGTTCACCTTGAAACGGTATACTTCTCACATCCAATTTGATTCATTATCATTTTCCTTGATTTTTAGATTTTTATTGATTATTTGAGATTGTCCAAATTCTCATTTTGTTTTCTCTTTACTGACCCCAATTTATTTTAATACATGATTTTCTCTCAAAAAATTTTTATTTTCATTTTTACCTTTATTATTTTAAAAAAACGGAGTTTACATGTAATCTACCAAATGAGATAAACGATATTGACATAATACTTATTCCAAAACTTTTAAGTCCAATTGAAATGCCCCAATTCCAACCCATCTCCTTGTGAAATTTTGTTTATAAAATTATTTTCAAAATCATCGTAAAACAGCTAAAACTCTATATGAACAATATAGTTTTGTGCAATTAAATTATTTTTATGAGCCTAATATCCATGATAATATTGTAGCTACTTATGAATACTTTCCGTTCTTACATACTAAAAGAAGAGGTAAATAAGAGTAGTTTGCGATAAAATTAAATATGATAAAAACTTATAATATGGTTCAATGAAGTTTTTTAAAACTTAGTACTCGAATTACTGGGTTTCCAACCTATTTTTGTAAATTGGAAAATTGACTAATGATGTGAGTTATATTTGTGACTTACAAGATACTTGTGAATGGACACCACTCAGAGAAGATATATCAAAGGCCGGGCTGAGAAAGGGAAACCCACTCTCCCTTATTTATTTATATTACTAATTGATTGTCTATTAAATAATTTAGTTGTACTAAGTGAGGCTAGTTTATATCCTAAAGTTATACATTTATTATTCGCCGATGATACTTTCATATTTATAGAAGCAAATAAAACGAATGTGCATATTTTAAAATATATCCTCAAATTATAATGCTCAAACTGGACAAAAATTTAGTATGGCAAAATTGTACTTATATTTTAGCTCTAATACAAAATAAATCACTAGAAATTTAATCATGTTTATCGTGCACGTATTGCTAGCACACAAATTGACATATACCTAGAGTTACTAATCATTTGGGGAATAAGTAAATGTAAGACTTTACAATTTATAATGGAGAAAATCACCAACAAGATTAAAGGAGGGAAAAAACACTATTTTCTTATAGTGGCAAGAAAGTGTTAATTAAATTTACACTTAATTCTATCCCACATTATGTTATTAATAATTTCTTTTTGTCCCAAGTTTGGTGTAATAATATCAATGCTTTAATTGCTAGATTTTAGTGGATGCAGCAAACCACAACTAGAACCACACTAGGTGTCATGGGCTAAGACTAAGTTAACCGAACTCAAAGAATGGAGAGAAATGGGTTTGAAAGAGCTATATGAATTCAATACATTAGTACTCATGAAATTATATTGATGACTACTTCAACAACCATAATCATTATTGGGACGATTACTAAAAGGTAAATATTTTAGTAATTCGAATTTCCTTGGTTCAGGTTCATGGCTTTGGCACAACTTACGGACGGAAATTGTCAACTCATGGCTTTGGCCAACCTAAGTTTAGACAATTTATTTGGAGAACGTACTTACATAGCCTAGGAGTATAGATGTTGTATAACTACTAGTCCTAGCTGCTTTTTTGCAATAAAATATGTTATTTGAATGCAAATGGATTAAATTTATATGGTTGTATTTTCTAGGATGTCACAATATTAGGGGAAATGCTGTCAAATTTTTCTTATGGTTTCACGATCAAATAACTCACTATTTCAAGATGGATAGACTCGTGGCAAGCAAATGAGACAAATAGCAATGATATGTTTGACGTTTTTTAGGGTTTACTATTTGAAAAGTTGGGATTAATTCTACATTACTATCCTTTATATCTCACTCTTCACATAAGCTAATATGCAGCTGGTGGGCTTTCTTCTAAGCTATTGGATGCTTAGGGCAAAGGGAAATTTCGCCACCCCTAAAAATTTATTATTAGCCTTTCTATATCTGTGCTCTCCTGGCTCCTAAACCAGGCAAGTTAAACTGACTCTCTTCCTCTTCTTCTTCTTCTTCTTCTTCTTCTTCTCCTTCTTCTTCTTCTTCTTCTTCTTCTTCTGAGGAAAAGATGGCGACAAAGGAGGAACTTGACGGATACAAGATACTGGTGGACAAGAACCGGGTGGACATGAAGGTATGTTACGACGACAAAGTCTACAACTCCTCGAACTGGACCCCCAATCCTTTGGTCAGCACGGTACCAATGCTCTACATCCAGATTAGCATCCACCTCTTCTTAAGCGGCCTCGTCTTCCTCTTCCTCAAGCCCTTCAACCAGTCCCCCCTGGTCGCGGAGATCATTGTGAGTGTTTGGATTAATCATGGGAGCCTCCAATGTAATTCTGACATTCTAACGTGATCAAGTTTGGTGCAGGCGGGGATCTTGATGGGCCCGGGCTTCCTCGGAAAATGTTATGTGTACCTCAACAGCATCTTGCCGTTCATCAGCGACTCTGTTTTGGAGCACACGATGAGCATCGGCACCGTCTACTACATGTTCCAGCTGGGGCTTGACATGAACCTCACGCCGATGTCGAATATCAGCAGGAGAATAACTGCTACAGCCATAGCCGGCATGATCATCCCCCTAGCCATGGGGATCTGGTCCTATTTCCTCTTGATCTCCCCTCTAGAGGAGGAATCGGTCGTCTCTAAGCTGAAGAGCGCGTTCGTCTGGGCCACGGTCCTGACTAGCACGAACCTCCCGGACCTGACCCGGGTCCTCGCAAACCTTAAGCTCATGAGGACCGAGATCGGCCGGACGGCCATCACCTCCTCCTTCGTGAATGACATCGCCACGTGGTTCTTCATTGTGATATTCATCTCGATCTCCCGGACGGAGGAGATGGCGAGCATGTGCATCAGCATCCTAGCCCTCATCCTCTTTTGCACCTTTCTGGGCCGGCCGGCTCTCTCGTGGCTCGTGACAGGTCCGACCCTAATGAGCCATGACGATGATGATTACAACGGTGTTGTTAATGATGATGGCTGCAACACGTACAAGGAGATCCATGTACAGTTTGTCCTCTTTGGGGTCATTGTATCGGCCTTCGTCACCGACGCCATGGGCCTCGGGTCGTTCATCGGAGCGCTGATGTTCGGGTTCATCTTCCCGAGCGGACAGCTGGCCACCGTCGTGTTGGAGCGGCTGGAGAAGGTGACCTCGTGGATCTTCGTGCCTCTGTACTGCTTGGTAAACGGGATCAAGTCCAAAGTGACCGAGATGGTCCCTACGGGCAGGACCATCAAGCACGTGATCCTATTCATGGCCTTGTCGTGGGCTGCTAAGATCTTGAGCACTTTCGTTGTCGCCGTCTTGACCACAGGAGGAGCCGTCGCGCCCGTGCGGATGAACCGGAGAGAGATCTTCACTCTCGGCGTCCTCATGAACTCCAAGGGCTTGCTCGCCCTCATCACCATCAACATAGGAAGGGAATTCTATGTAAGTATTCCGAACACACCCTCAGCCCTTATCTATTTATTCCGTCATGCCGCCGCCACCGGCACCACATGCCTCCGCCGTGCCATGGTTATCCAGTTTTTGGTTTTTGCAGCTTCTGGATAAGGACACCTCATCGGTGATGGTGGTGACCATCCTTCTGATGATGATGTCGATCCCGCCGGTTGTCAAGTACGTATACAATCCCAAGAACAACCGCATGCCGAGCAGCCACGGACTGAGGAGGACAATCCAGAGCGCGACGGCAACGGAGTCCACATTCCCGATCGTCGTCTGCGTCCATGCCCTCACAGGTGATATAGTCCAGGGCATGACGAGCCTCCTTCGGATGTCAAACCCGACGGTCCGATCCAAGATCTTCGCCGTTGGGATCCACCTAGTGGAGCTAACGGAGCACACCGCTGCTGCAATGTTGATCGTGCACGATGCCGCCTTCCACCCTAGGGTCGGCGACTCTAAGTTAAACTCTGGCCAGACCATCCACGCCATGGAGGAGCTCGAGAGGGATAGTGACGAGCTCATCAAGGTCGAGTGCCTGACCGCCATATCTCGGTACACGACCATGCACATAGACATATGCAGTATTGCGGAGGACAAGTCGGCCGCTCTCATACTCCTTCCGTTCCATGAAACCCTTGAGGAAAAGGGAAAGGACGACTCAGAAGACACCAACAAGTCTTGTGCTAATCCCATAAGGAACATGAACCAGCAGGTGCTTACCCACGCACAGTGCACGGTGGGCTTGCTGGTCGACAAAGGCCTGGGCAAGTTCTTCTACGGCCACATTATCAATCTGCTGGTGTTCTACATAGGCGGGGGTGACGACCGGGAGGCTTTGTCGTACGCATGGAGAATGGCTTCCCAGCCAGGAGTCCACCTCACCGTGGTCAGGCTCATCCCAAGGGCCGTCGGAGAAAACCCATACAGCCATCTGGATGACATCCTGGACGATCAGGAACAGGGCATCCTGAGCCTGATCGAGGAGGAAGAGCGGCAGAAGGAGCTTGATGAGGAGTTCCTCGGCGATTTCAAGTGGCGGACCGCCACCAATGAGGCGGTGGCCCTGTCAGAGGTGGTGGTGTGGGGTGCCGAGGAGACGCTGGCCCTGATAAGGAACGTCATGGAAGGAGATAGCTACCAGCTATGCATCGTCGGGAGAGGGAACCGGAGGATCTCTCCCTTAGAGTCCGGGCTGGTGGAGCTGATGGAGTTCCGGGAGCTCGGGTTCATGGGGGACGCCATTGCAACGTCCAGCTTCTCGAAGGGCACGTCAGTTCTGGTGATTCAACACTACTACACGAGCTCTTCTCAGGACAAGAAGTGAAAAGGGAGGGGCGGCTAGTCTTGTGTAGTGAGTTTCCAAGGGAGAGGTTTTTGAGGAAACGACGGGGGCGGAGACGGTGCTGTCGGCGGGCGTTTTCCAACTTGAAATGGCCGTGAAAAGAATGGTAGAATTTAGGAGACAAGAAATTGAGGAATGGCTTCTCTGTATTGTATTGACTCACACATTTACAATTGTAGTTCCTGATGCTATTTAAAACGAGAAATGGAAGTTGCACCTAGAAAATTAAGTGCCTCGAGGGAATGCGAGAAGTGACCATTAGCACCCTCAAGACTAGGAAGACATAGTTGAAGCCACATAAAAGGTATATATTATAGAAAAAATTATTTTTCACAAAGTTGGGTGGCTGAATTATATAAACATACTCCTAAAAATGATCATTAAAGTACATATTATTAACATTTAGCTAATCTAGAAACAATTTGATGGTGATGAAATGAAGATAACAAGTTGAGATAGAGTTATTAGATTTTATATATTATTTTTAATATTTAATAATAAATTTTCTAAAAATCACATTTAAATCTAATTTAACCGCAAACCTATATTTAACCGAAAATAAAATTTTAAAAACTAAAATTTAGAATTGAACCAAATTAAAAATTAATTCATATAATAAAATTAAATAATAAATAAATCTATAAATTACCTTAAAAAAACTTATATTGATTGAAAATAAAGTATAGAGAAAAGTTTAAGTAAAAATCGAGTAGAAGTATAGAGAAATGTGTAAAGTCCTATTTTTAACGTGGATTAAATAAATTAGAAAATAGTAATTTTTAAATTTAATTAATATAAAATTAGATAAATAATTTTTAGAAAAAAGAATTGAGTTAATAATTAGTCAAATTGAAGGTGAAGCCACTAAAAATAATAAAAAATAATACTAGGAACGATAAAACCCGGTTAGATAAATTTGAAAATTTTTTAATCTAATTAATAGTAAATTAAATAATAATTTTTTTAAAAAATAAATGGGACTAAAAACCAACCAAATTTGAGGTAAATTGGCTAATAAACGACCAAAATCGTTTGAACCAACCGATTTATTCGCCGAAAACCAGTTAACTATAGTGAGAACGAGTCAGCGTATTATGTCGATGGTAGACCCTTGCAACATACTTGAGGGTGCACCCATGGGTGCATGTAGTCATTGTCTCCACTCGAATTAATGTGATTTCTAGCATTCTATCCTAGAGAAGCATTGAATTAAGTAAATTTTATTAAAAAGTTTTAATTTCTATTGAAAATTATATATATTTTTATTTTGAATTTTAGTATTGTGGATACTAACTTGGTAAATATACCCATTACTATCAAAAGTGCTTGATAGGTTGTTATTAAACCCCGACCTTGAAAATTCAGTTAGGGGCTGACACTTATAATTATGGTTTTTCTGATAAGGTATTTTTCGCTCGATTTACACACCAATTAACTCTTTATACTACACATTTCTTAATTTTTTTCTTAATTATAAAGTTTCTCGAAAATTTTCCATAATTTCTGTTAGGTCCCCAAATCACAAATATTATATTTAGAATCCTAAATTTTCTAAAATAATATTTTACTACTTAGATTCTTCTAAAATTATATTTATACTCTTATACTTTCAAAAATTTCTATTTGAAATCTTAAACTTTTCATATCTCTCATTTAAATTCCTAAACTTTTCTTTAATCTCATATGGTTCTCAAGTTATTAAAAATTTATTTAAGCTTCTATCTTTCCAATATTTACCATTTTGCGCTTAAAACTTTTCCAAATTTTTATTTATACCCTTAAACTTTCTAATATTTTATTTGGAACAATAAATTTTCTTATCACACCCCAACCCAATTCATGGTGGGTGGTCTAGTGCAACCCACTAATCCCCTCAATATTACAATGTAGTGTATATTTACTAAAATAAAACAAGAGGTGCTAAAACTTAGAATAAACAATACTATCTTGAATTTCAACAGAAATTTAAAATTTTCTTTGTGTCCAAAAAGTTATACAGATAATATGAGAATATAGTAACTTATAAGCAATAAATTAAAATATTTGTACGTAACCTTCGAGATCTACCTTAATCCACAATTGTTTTGTATGTGATGTCTTAGTTTGTACTTCATAGAACCTCAACTTTAGTTATAATTATTTGGGGAATAGAGCTCACAATTTAGTAAATGAGGTATTGAAATCGGGCCACGATTTACGACTTGAGACTTCAAATAAAATCTACATATAGAGATTATAATTCATATTTTCACAAATTTAATTACTTTCATAATTTTTATGTGATCCTTAGTACTCATGCCTTATTTCTTATATTAATATTTATAAATATGCCGGTAGATCTCTCACTCTCCCAAATCACATTATCAACAAATCAACAGTATTCAGCAAACAACATGGCCACACCATAACCCGAAATTTAATCCCTCAGAGTATATGAGTAAGTGCATGTGAGTGCTTGTTAGCACTCACTCAGTGCTATAAAAATTTATGCACTTGTATTTATGTTGAGATTGAAACATTGATCTAACTATTCATTACCTCAACATCTGTTAGATCAAATTCATTTTAAATTTATATCTAATTCAATTTTAATAGTTATAAGTTTAATACTTAACTAATAACTTCATCCCCTATTTTGTTAAATATACGTTCTCTCGTACCGACATACACAATTAAAATAATAATTATGTACACTTATTACAATGGGTTATCCTTCCACTAACCCACCCATTATCATAAATATATGTATGCATATAATACAACAATCAGCAAGATATTAATTCACATTAATTTTAGGTTCGGTTTGAATTTTTTTTATCTCCATTTAATGTAGATCCAGCATGGGTAGTATTTAGAAGAGAAAGGAGGATCAACCACGAAGGATATCCTAAAACAAGGAAGTAAGGATGCATTCCCTAACCCACGTTCCACATCTTGAAATGGATCCAAATTGGTTATTGCTAGTACAAGAAATTTACCAGGATCAAAGGAACGATCTAGATGAAATAATTGTAAAGGAAGACAATGCAAATAAGTACGTGTCAGAGATGGATTCGTCATCTCAAGTATGTGGGAGGAAACTTACCTATCTAGACATATTAGAGTTGCACGACAAAACTCAAAGGAACAAGGTGCCAACCAAGTCAATGGATGCTTACTAAGGGCTATAGTTTATATCCAAATATCATCTTCAAGGAAACATAGATACATCACATGGTGTGACTGGTATACCGGTGGCATATGGACCCGACCGAGTCTATTTTGCTGGTCTTGGACTAGGTAACCGGATACATGAGCATATTCGAATCCATGACTAAATTATTAATTGTATTAATACTATATTAATTAACTTATTATTTATTTTAAATAAAATTGTGTTAACATAAATAATTATTTGAACTGTAAATTTGAAAACTTTATTAACATTAAATTTATTATCTAAAACTCAAATTAAATTTTTTTATCTAATCAAATTTTATAATATAATATTTATATTTTATGTATTTGATATAATTTATTTTAATTTATTCAGTAAAACTACTTTATTCTTACATTTAGCTTATATGTTCAAATTTCATTAATACAAAAATGAATTTTGGTTTATTTTTAGGTAAAAATATAATGAATTTGTCTGATATATTGTCCTATACCCAAACCCGATAATCGAATCTATACAAGGCAAGGAAAAAATCTCTATTCATATTCATGATAAGAAAAGTAGTATTTATACTATTAGAAATAACGAATTAGTACATAAGACATTATGTTGACATGGCAAACACCATCACCATGACAAGAAAAGTAATAGCCTTCATGCCCAAGCATGCAAGTAAAGAAGCTTCTTAGTGGATTTGATTTTGCGTTTTTGGTCGAAAGCTACTTAATGGGGTTCAATTAACTGTGATCGTGAAGCTTTAGTTCTAGGGCTAACCAAAGCATGTGGTAGCTTTGTGTACTTCCAAAGCAACTACTTTAATTTTCAGTTTTGACCCTCATGTTCGAGTTTATGCCATTAGCTTCATGCAAACTTATTGGTTGTTGGGTTCTAATGATTATGCCAAGTATTGTTGAGGAATTACAATTCCTTTGATTCCAAGACACCATACCCCCTCTAATGAATCCAATCATTTGGTCCTACAAAAGTGATTTTCAGCAGTAATAATTATATTATATTATAAGGTTAATATACTAATTATATTATAAGTTTAATATTATTTATTTTTTTTATTATAAATGTGGAATATTTTTTGAAGTCAGTAGTAATAATTTTAAGTATTTTCTCCAATTAATTAGTTCATTCCTGTCGATAGGTTAACCGGCACGTGCCATATATGCCTCCCTACCTTCCTTCTAGTTCTTCTCCCCGTTTTGCTTCGTCCTCGGGGACCAAACTTCCCCATCTGATCACGTGATCTCCGGACCTGGTGCCCAAACCTCCAGTGCGGCTTCTCACCACGTAGGCTCGGACAACCGTTTGATCCCTCCTCTAACACTAAACAAAACACGCAGAAGAGCCGGCATTTTCTTATGTAATAAAATACTCAGAAGAGACTCTAATTGTGTTTTCTCTCTCTCTCGATCTCTTTCTGTGTATTGCATACTTCTCCAAGAAGCCAAAGCGGCAATCACCATAGATACGCTTCTTCTCCATCTTCTTCTCCAAGCAAGATCAGACCTTTTCAGCCATTCCCTCCCTGCCGCCATATTAAAAGCTTTCACACCCCCAATTCTCTCCTCAACAGACAGGTGGCTGAATCTGTCCCTGCGCCTCTCACTCAACTGCGGAAAAGGAAGGATTCATTTTAGGGCTTTTTTTCCACTGCCGGTATTCTCCTGGTTCCATAAAATCCCACTACGAAGCTTCACCAAGGTGCGAAAATGGCGGAGCAGAGGCTCCTTGTCTTTCCCTTACTGGCGCTTGCTCTGACCGTGCTCCATGATTTCTGCTCTTCGGCGATCCTCGATCCGACCGATTTCTTGGCTCTGCAATCAGTTCGGAGGTCTCTGCAGGACCTCGCCGGCTCCAATTTCTTCGCTTCGTGGGACTTCACGGCCGATCCCTGCAACTTTGCCGGTGTCTACTGTGAGGCGGAGAAGGTGATTGCCCTCAACCTAGGCGATCCCAGGGCCGGCTCTCCCGGCTTGACTGGTCGGATCGATCCGGCTATTGGCCAGCTATCCTCTCTGGCCGAACTGACGGTCATCCCCGGCCGGATCTTTGGGCCGCTCCCCCAGACGCTGTACCAGATGAAGAGTTTGAGATTCCTAGCCATCAGCCGGAACTACATCTCCGGTCAGATTCCGGCGAATCTCGGCCTGCTCCGGGGGCTTAGGACCCTTGATCTTAGCTACAACCAGCTCACCGGTCCCATCCCCCTGTCCATTGGAACCCTCCCGGAGCTCTCCAACCTCATCCTCTCCCACAACCGGCTTTCCGGTTCGATCCCTCCATTCATTTCCTCCTCTCTAACTCGGCTCGAGCTGAAGCACAACAGTCTGAACGGCTCGCTGGAGCCCACTGCACTGCCCTCATCTCTCCAGTACCTCTCCCTGTCTTGGAACCAGCTAGACGGACCGGTGGAACAGCTCTTGTCCCGGCTCGACCGGTTAAACTATCTTGACCTCAGCAAGAACCGGTTCACCGGTCCGATCCCGTGCCAAATCTTTAACTTCCCCATCACCAACCTCCAGCTTCAGAGAAACCTCTTCTCCGGCTCGGTCCAGCCGGCCGACCAGGTCACCATTCCGGCCGTCGACCTGAGCTACAACCGCCTCTCGGGGCCGGTATCCACCATGCTCGCTACCGTGCAGAAACTCTACCTCAACAACAACCGGTTCTCAGGCGAGGTTCCTGCGATCTTCGTGGAGCGGCTCCTGGCCGCGAGCATACAGACGCTTTACCTGCAGCACAACTTCCTGACCGGGATCCAGATCAGCCCGGCCGCCGATATTCCCCTGAGCAGCTCGCTGTGCTTACAGTACAACTGCATGGTCCCGCCGGTGCAGGCACCGTGCCCATTGAAGGCCGGGGAGCAGAAGACGAGGCCTACTTTGCAGTGCAACGAGTGGAGTGGATAGATATGGGAATCCAGCCTCCATTTCGGAGGGGCATAAAAGCTTATTATTTAAAAAAAAGGAAAAAGAAAAAAAATGGACATGCATTTTATATATTCGTTGGCTTAATTCTCCGTAAAAAAGTTTTGGGCATATATAATTAATAAGAATTGTGTTTTTTTGTGTTATTCAAAATCTACCTGCGAGCTTCATTTTCATGGAAAACAAGACAAAATATACCATGGTAGTGAAGAAAATGACCGAATTATCCTTTATTAACAATTTAATTTGAATATATATATATATATATATATAAAATAAAATTATCTTCTATTTTGTAATAAAATTTTGGCTGCCTTTCATTGTCAATCCTAGCTCTTCTGGTTGTACTTGGTGGAAGAGTGATATTAAATAGAAAAAATCCTTATTACCACCGTCTCAATTTTTAATATCGAGTACAATAACAATTTAACAAGTTTTTTATATTATAATTATGTATATTTTTACTAAAATAATACAAATATAACTAACATTTAAAATAAAATACTTATTAATTTTAAACGTATATTTGTATATTCAACTTTTTCATGCATAAAAATACTATGCCAAAATATGAATACAAAAATAACGGTAACATAATAATTGATAAATATAATAATTTTTTATATTTACTTTCATATTCATATTTATATCTTTAATGGCACTATTAAATAATTTAATATATAAAATTAATATTTTGACTCAATTATTATCTATAATTATTTTGAATAGTTGATAAACTCACAATTTAATAAATAAGTTAATTCACTATAGTATTTATGATTACACGTACATTTACTAAAAATATTTATCATATAGATTTTAAGGTTATTAGTTTACTATCATTTAATTTCCACAACAAAAAAATTTATATTTACATCTTTTAATATGATTGACTATTAGTGTGAACTCACTTCCAATTTTTTAAACAATTAATTAATAAACACACAAAATCATCATAAGTATACTTTTGCATATCCGTAAGTATTATAAATGGGAACTCATATTTATAAGTAGTATGTGCATTATGTTTCATTCTCAAAATTACATTATATGATAATTATCCACTCATATCAATGTGGTTAATGTGTTATTGTGCCTCTTATATATTTATAACCATTTCAAATACGTTTAATTATAAGCATGTCTAAACCTCACCAAATGTCTCCCTATGAGTTTATGGTAAGATATTGATAATGTTACTTCCGCCCTATTATCTTCATTTTCATTCTTTTCTATACACCAATACTAACTCTAGTATTAAGTGTCATGTTGACGCAATATACATTCACCTATTCAAAAATATAAGAGTACTTGAATAAATATATATGTTCAACAACCATAATGATCATTTATTTTCGAGTGTTCAATTTGCTATATAACCGACAACATTACTTATTTTTTAAACAATTTTCTCAATTCAACATGTATATTATTCATAATTTTTGAGGTTCAGTTTACTATCTGACCAACCTACTACTCGTATTTTTAAACACTTTTATCAAATAACATGTGCATTATTCATAAATTCACGATTTTCGATTTGCTAACTGACAAATCTCACTACTTGTGTTTTAAAACACTTTTCTCAAATCACATGTGCATTGTTCATAAATTTTCAAGATTTAGTTTGCTAAGTGACAGAACTTGCTACTCGTATTATTAAGCACATTTCTCAAATCATATGTGCACTATTCATAAATTTTCAGGGTTCGTTTTGTGAACTAATCGACTTCACTCTTTTTCTCATTTCTTGAACATCGCTTATAAAAACATGTGTGACCTAACCCTTTTTCATTTTAGTAGAAATGGGTATCATCCCTATTTTTTCTTTTCTATTAAGGTTGGTTTAAGCCTTTCCCTTGATAAGAAAATGACACGAGTTTTAACCCAATTTTCTTGTATACTCACTTGTTGGTTTATATTCCATTTATTCACAAGAAGACAATTTTTTTTGGTTTGCCCTTATGGACTATTCATAAAGATTTTCATGTCATGCTTTTTATATATGTATATTCCAATAAACCTTGTACAGAACCATGGTCGGTCCAATAAAACTCACGTTTATAAAATCACTCACTATTATTGTCACGCCATAACCCAGTTTGGTTGAATCCTCATGATCAATTCGCCGCTCCCTTGGTTTAAGAGGGGTTTTCCCCTTTATTTAATCAAGAGGAGCTAGACATAATTTAAACCTTGTTCCCTAGAATAACATAAATCAAGAAAATGCAAGTTTAAAATAACTTCTAAGCATACCTGACAAATGGTAGATCCGAGTGTTATCTTTATTCATATTTTTCCTACTCCTGAAAAGTGATATAAATGAGGGGTGGGTTCTACAATTCAGTGAGTGGGGTTAAAAGTAAATTTTTAAACATATAATTTTTTTACTAAGTGTGCCATGGTTGTTATTTTCCTTTCAAAAGAGATTCTCCTCAAAATTCAGTTTTCAAAACCCTTTTTCCTTATTTTCATATTAGGTGTGTTTAACGGTCAACACACACCCTTCATCAGAAAGGGATCACACATTCGCAGGGCAGCCTGTCCACTACACCCATTGTGGCTCGGAGCGTCTTTATTGGCCACAACGATAGAAGTCCGTCCACTTATACCTTGGGTCTAAGTGAATGTTCGTGACATCCGACCCTCACACCCGAAAAAAAATCCGTGTCCGTATGAGGAAAAAGACCTCATCTCGACCCCATCCCAATTTCATGCGCAAGAAGCTACTCCGAGCTTCACAACTGTTGGCACGACAAAGTGCTTTTATCTCCACCATGTCGTCCAGTAGTCCTTAGGATGCATCACTATCCCTCTTGGGCATGTTAATGGTCATGTACCTCAAATGCATGCACAAGCAATAGTTTTTCCACATAGCCATTTATCTTTGATGCCAATGGTCCAACATCCCTGACCCTCAACCCAACCTGCAGCTGTTTGTCTAGGCCGATCCATCGACCTGACCCTCACGCACTACCACCAGTCCATCGAGTATGTCGGTCCTGTCTTGGTACCATGGCAAAATCACATAACCATTTCATTAAGAGTTTTCATGGCTTTCGCAATCTCATGTTTGTTTACGAGCTCCTGCTCGTGTCAACTAGCCTTGGGCCCACTGTACGTGATTTTCTAAAACCAGGCATTTAGCCCCACAAGTTCAAAAACCAAGGCCTCCAACCTATCTGAGCTAATCTAGCTCCCGTTAAGAAGGTCTCCCAAAAAGTTTAAGCATTGGCACACAATTAAGGGAGAACACTTCTAACAAAATATAATTTCTACTTCATCACACCAACTGGGTGTGATGATACCTCCTTCACTTACAACCAGCAAGCGGGTTTCTCCTTCCTTCAAGGAAGTCCATCATACCAACCGGGTATGATTTCCTCTACTTACAACCGGTAAGTACTTTTTAGCTTAGTTCGCACATCACTCCAACCGGGTGTGATGTTAAAATCCCACATATCAATGGTTTTTCATTTCTAAAGTGCTCACCATCCTAACTGGGTATGATGTGAATAAATCCACTCACCCGATACCTGTAGCTTATTCTTTTTTAGTCGGCTTTTGCCTCCATGCTAGTTTATCCTTGCTGGTGTTCCGGTCCCTCGTGTTCTTACACAATTTGGATATGCTTATTTATTAATATTTAGCATAACAACCTCCATTTCTCACGTATGAACAACTTGGCTCAAATTTGTCAGTTAATTGCACTTAGGTTCCTAAAGTTCATTTTCCTTAACTTTAGGTCATTAATGCTAACTTTTCCCCAAATTAAGTCCCAATACTTCCAAAAATTCACTTTGGGTCCAAAATTTACTTAAAATTGTTTACGGAGCTCAAGTTTTCCAAATTTCCAATTTGGTCCCCAACTTTTTTAAAATTACAATTTTGCCCCTACTTTCCAAAAATAGAATTTTTACCCCAATTATTTCAAAAATTGACCAATTGGTCCTCCAACATCTTTTTCATGCCAATTTTCCCTCAAAATTTGGAAATTGCAAACAAGTCCCTCAATTTTACGAAACCCCCAAATTTCCCCAAAATTTTTGCCAAATTTCCCCCTTTCAAACTGGTCGAATTTGATTTCATCAAATTGACCATTCAATCGGGGTTAATTGCTTCAATTGGAGGAGTAAATTAGTTCCTACACTTCCATATGATTCAATTAATCTTTAAATCACATGATTTGAGGCCAAAATGAGCTCAAACGGAGCTTCGCCGAAAAATTGTGCGTAGAGAGAGAAAGCTTCAAAACCTTATCTTTAGAGGTGCGGCGGTCGGAGCTTTCTATCTGGGCAGATAGCTCTTATCCCGAGGTTCCTTCTAGGATCAAGAATCGCTATAATTGATGTTGAATTGAGGGAGAATTATGTTAGTGCAGTTTCACAGTTTCTCTCTCTAATGTCGATCGGAAATGATAGAGTGAGACCGAATTAGCTTACCTTTCAGCTCAATTGAGGTCGTATGAGGGCGGTGAGGATGTTGGGAGGGCTTGGTTTGGGTGGAGGAGGGCTAAATTCGGCTAATTTCAACTCAACCGAAATAGGCCAGCTTTGGTCCTTCGAAGCTGATTCACTATTTGATTCTTCCGACGCTTCTCCACCGGTCCTCAGGTCAAACGAAGATTTTTGTCAGGTAGCTGACTTCCCCCGAAATCTAAAGAACCCAACCTCGCCTTCTGAGGCTCAGAAAAATGCCTATGTCGGAGCTCTGGTTCGAGCTTCGTCGAAAAATAGAGCAGTTGAGAGAGAATGGAGATTTCAAGTGTGAGGATTATGAATGGAGAGGAGCTCTTTATAGAGGGAGCTCGGGGACTCTCTGCTTGACCGTTTGGCATCTTGGTCAAGCTCATTCATGACCTAAAATGTCCTGAATGAATGTGTTTTCTCTTTGCTGGCGCTGCCATTCTGGCATTGAATGAACAGTGTCGTCATCTGAAGGAAGAAGATGACATTGTTACGAACCGGACCGGACCGGTCTGACCATGTTCAATGCTTAAACTGAATGATGTAGGCCCGATTTGACCGATTTTATAAAAATTAAAATTTTCTAAATTCATCTAAATTCATCCTCTATCCAATGGTGGTTTCAATTCCCCAATTTGAATATTTTAAGTCACTTAGAAAAATGAATTTAGCAACTCGTTCAATGATGGTTCAAACCTGTTCAAACTAGTTTAATCCGGTTCACCTAAACTGGCCTGTTTTTCTCTTCCAAATTGTCCCAAAGTCCTTTCCCATGATTTTTATGACCCTTTGGGTAATTTGGGGTTTGTCGATTTCCCATTTTTCCCTTTCTCTACGGTTTACGGTTCATGAACCGGTTCGATTTTCTCTCTTGAGTTGACTGGTTCTTTCCCTGGTTTTCTTATCTTTAAGGGACGAGGTTTACAACTCTCCCCTTCTCTTAGGAGTTTTGTCCCTAAAACTTAATCAGCATCCTTTGCTTATGAAGTAACTTCCCTTGATGTCAACTTGGAGTTGCTTGACATGCTAACATTCCGGTTGTTCTTTCATTTAGCCCCTTTTTAAAATCATGCATTTAAGAAATTTATTTTTCTTTCCATTGTTTACTCATTCCATGGAGTTTATCAGAACTATGCATGTCTTTACCCGCGAGTCCAAAGGTATATCCTTCGGTTCACATCTTTCTTTCCTTAGGGCAAGATTCTTCCTCATTTCCAATGGCGTCCTTTCCTTAAGGACTTTCCCTTTTCTTAATCCATCCTTACTCACTCGTGACCATTTCATGATTCTTTATTCCAAGTTAATCCCTTTCGGTCTATGTGTCGATTACTTTATTTGGGGAAGTTCCCTTCTTACGGTTTTGTTCTCTACTATGTCCCTCACAGTAGAGACTTCCACCTTAGGAGCTACATGCTCAACCTTCTTACCATTCGTTGAAGGTTTCTTTCTTCCTTTCTTCAAATCCCTTTCTATATTGGGGAATTTGCCCGCTTTGAATCCTTCTTTTTCTAAAATTTCCATTTCATCCCTTATTCCTTACTTGAGAAACTTCCGATTATCGATTTTATTTCGTGTACTCCACACTATGCCCAGCCGTCCACTCTTTAGGCTCCATCAATTGAGTGTAGACCACCACCAGCCTTGATGTCAGTGATCATTTACTTTAATCACTTCTTAATTGGAGGGCTTACTTTTCCAAGGGTTCTTAGATGTGCTTTCCTCCGTTTCCTTTTTATGGGTAGTCTACCCCTTTCTTACTCGTACGACATCTTTTGATGTTGTCTTCCTACTTACCCGTTACTTGGGTTTAACTTACTCTTTGGGCCCTCATGAGTACTTTTCCTTTATACTTGATCTTTCCATCTCCACCAGAAATTCATTTATGAGTTTATATTATTTTCCACTTATGTTGGTTTCATTACCTCTTAATTGGGAAATGTATGCCTTTACAAGGTTTCCTTTCTTGGTAGGATTTATACTCTTTTCTTCTGGAATTCTCTTCTCGCTTATCATTGAGGACATCTAACCTTAAATGACGTCATTTGATACCATCCTCTCCTGCTTACCTTTACTCTTTAAACCTTACGTGCACATCTTTTATACCACATTCTCATTCTCACTTGTATCCAAGTACACGTCTATTTCTTTTATGGAGAGCTCACATCCTCTTTGTTTCAAGATTTCTTAATCATCCTGCGAGAGGCTTACTTAACCTTCTCATGGCTTTTGGTCATTAATTCTATCTTGGCCATTGATCTCTTTGAAGTTTTCCTTCCTCCTTATTTCCTAAAGGTTTTGGCCTTTCCACCTCTCCCTTTTTTGCTAGAGTTTTGAACTTTACGAGGGCCATTTCGTTAATTGCTTCGTTCCTACTATTCTCCTTGTTTAATTATTTTGAGACAGTTGTCTCTCGAGTCTTATTGTCCTTAATGTTCATCCCATTGCCATATTTAGAGTGTAGTCCTTACTACTTCTCGATCCTTCTTAAGGCGTCGTTTATTCTCCTTGACTATCTTGTTGTTACTAGTTGTTTCCTTTTGCTAGGTTCATCTGAAATCCTTATTGGGCTTCTCTACTCTTTCAGAGTAGGTCACACTTGGCCATCCCGGTACATCCTTAACCACATATGCCCTTTAATGAAGTTCCTTATTTCGGTTTAAGCCTCTTATGGTTCATCTGCCAATTACTTAGCTTGGAAGTTTCTCTTTCCATGATCCCACTTACTATCTTTATCCTTCTTCATAAGTACTTCCGTCCTGGGAGTTTCATGTTCAACCTCCCTAACATTCCTTGAAGGTTTTTTTCCTTCTTTCTTTTCTTGCACCCTTCTGACATCGGTATGGTTATTCATCCTTGATCCTTCCCTGTCCTCTAATTCCTTTTCTTTCCTTGTCCTTCCTTCGAGTAGTTCCTGATTGTTGGTGAGTTCCTAATAATTTATGCCCTGCCTTTCACTAACTCTTTCAAAGGTACTTGTGTATTCCTTTGGAGTTCTCCTCCTATTACATTTCTTTTCCTCTTCCCTCTCTTCGTGTCTTATCCTAAAGTGGCTTAGCACTTGTCGCACTCCCACTTCTTCCTTACTTTCCTCTTGGTTAGCTTCCATTCCACTGGTTTCCCTTGGGGCAGCCCAATTCTTCTTGGTTTCCTAACTTTTATATATGGGGGCTCTTCCTTAACTCCTTATGGTCCTTAGGCTTTTACTACTCCTACACTTTTTGGTGTTTACTTCCTTTACACTGGACTTCATACTCTTGCCCTTCTTCCTCCCCGGTGAACTCTATGCAGACTCTTTTATAATTTCTTTCCCAGTCTTGTTGCCCTGTTACTCCATAATCCTGGTTTTTGTAGAGGAACTTACTTGACTATATTAGGTTTGTAGTTTTCCTCCCGAGGTGGTCTTTTCTTCATCTACTACCATAATCATGATTGATATACTTCCAATCTGTTAGTTATACATGTTATTATCAGGGAGATTAAATTTTAATTAAGGAAAACCGAACTTTCATTCATTCAAATAGATAGTTTTCTTGTCGTACTCGGCTTATTATAGAGATTCACTACTTCCTAGTCCCTTGGAGTCATAGGCCGGGAATTAGTGTCACGCCCCTACCCGGTTTGGTCGGATCCCCGTGATCAACCCGCCACTCTCCCGATTTACTAAAGGGTTTTCCCTTATATTATAAATCGTAAAGAGTAAGACGTTAACCTGCACCTTTTTCCAGGAATATCATAAATCAAAACTGCATAGTAATTTAAATTAGTTGTACCAATCTTGTAGGCGTTTAATTGTGCAAGTCCTTTAAGGTTCGGCTTTCCGGGACTTCCTGAAAGAGGTATAAGGGAGGGGGTGAGTACAACTACTCAGTGAATGGGATTCAAATCTTTTAACTTTCAAGAAAAACATTTATATGGAGTGTGCCAGACTCCTTTGTTTTCAAAAAAAATCATTTCATTTAAAAATTCATCTTTTTCCATTATTTCTTAGTTATCAATGTGTCATCACCCAACACACATCCTTCATAATGAAGGTTACACACATTCGCAAGTTAGTATCACTACTGAACCCGCTAGTGGCTTCGGAGCGACTTTTCCTGCCACCCGGATAGAAGTACGACCACTTCTACCCTGGGAATGAGTGGATGTACGAAACATCCGACCCACAATCCCGAAATCACTTCTTCGTGTCCATATGAGGACAGAGACCTCATCCTGTCCCCACCCCGGTCTCATGCGCTTGGTGCTACTCCAAATTTCGCACAGACACCTGGAACGACGAACTGCCCTTATAGCCACCAGGTCGTCCAGTGCCCTTAGGACGCATCACTACCCCTCATGGGCGTCTTGATGATCCCGTACTCACAGTGCATGCACAGACAAAATTTTCTTATATTGCCATGTAATCTGTGGTGCCACTAGTCCAACGGCCCCGACTCTCAACTCAACCCGCAGCTGTTTGTCTTGACTAGTCCGTCGACCTGTCATGTCGCACTGCCGCTAGTTGACTGAGCATGTCGGTCCCAGCTTGGTACCATGGCCAAACAATTCACTTATTAAGTTTTATGGCACATATATCATATTCGTTTACAAGCTCCTGCTCATGCCAACTGGCCTTGGGCCCACTGTACGAGATTTTCAAAATCGAGCATTTAGCCCCCAAGTTCCAAAATCGAGGCCCTTGGCCTATCAGAGCTATTCGAGCTCCCGTCGAGAAGGTCTCCCAAATAGTTTAAGCATTGGCACATAGTCAGGGGAGAACACTTTCGACAAAATAGGTTTTCACTGTCCATTATACCAATCGGTATAAGGACATCTCCGTTCATAACCGATGAACGGGTTTTCAACTTCCTTCGAGGAAGTCTCATCATACTAACTGGGTATGATCTGAATAACCCACTCACAACCGGTAAGTGGTTTTATCTTTAAGTTGTGCTCATCATCCCAACCGGGTATGATGTTACTAAACCCACTCACAACCGGTAAGTGGTTTTATCTTTAAGTTGTGCTCATCATCCCAACCGGGTATGATGTTACTAAACCCACTCACAACCGGTAAGTGGTTTTATCTTTAAGTTGTGCTCATCATCCCAACCGGGTATGATGTTACTAAACCCACTCACCCGATAGTGCAGTGAAATTCCACTTAGTCGGGTTCTGTCCTTAGCAAGCTAGACCTCGACTGGCTTTCCCGATGTTTCGTTCTCCTGTGAGGGCGTGGTGGTGGAGCTTTCAAATCTAGGCAGATAGCTCTTCTCCAGAGGTTCTTCCTAGGATCAAGGATGACATCAATTGATGTCGAATTGGATTAGAATTTCTTCATTGAGATTCAGTTGACTCTCTCTCTAACAACGATCTAAAATTGTAAAGGGAAACCAATTGGATTACCTTTTGGTCCTAATTCGGTCGAGGAAGGACTGGGGAAGTGTTGGGAAGGCTTGGTTCGGCCTGAGGAGGGCTTGAAATGGCCGATTTCAGCTTGACCAAAATAGGGTAGCTTCAGTCCGCTGGAGCTACTTCACTATTCCATCATGCCGGCGCTTTTCCAACGATTTTCGGATTGACTGGAGTTTGCTACCAGATAGCTGTCTTCTCCCTGTTTCTAAAGAGCCCGACCTTTGTTCAAGTCAAAACTCTAGTTCGAGCTTCACCGGGAAATGGAGTAGTAGGGAGAGAGAGAGAAGTGTTAAGGTGTGAGGAGAATGAAATGGGGATGACCTCTTTATATAGGCGTAAAACCCATGTATTAAATGGGCGAGATTTATTACTAGTATTAATATTGCCATAAATTATTGGTATTAATTCTAATAATTAAATTTTGTATTAATTTCAATAATTTAATTTTGGTATTAAATTATTTGTATTAATTCCAATAATTTAATTTAGGTATTAAATTATTGGTATTAATTATAATAATTAAATATATATTAATTTATGGCTATTTATGATAGGCCGTAAATTATTGGTATTAATTCTAATAATTAAATTTTGTATTAATTTCAATAATTTAATTTTGGTATTAAATTATTTGTATTAATTCCAATAATTTAATTTAGGTATTAAATTATTGGTATTAATTATAATAATTAAATATATATTAATTTATGGCTATTTATGATAGGCCGTACGTTCGCATAAAAATTTTCGACCGGTTACAAAAAATCATACTTCCTAGGAGGTCACCCATCCTCACACTACTCTGAGGCAAGCACACTTAACTTTAAAGTTCTTATGAAATGTAGTTCACCTAAACCACTTTAGTTTTTGTTTTCTAGTTTATCTTAAGTTTCTTTTCCAAGGTTTAATGAACTCTTTGGATCACCTGAAAGTTGTAAATTTCCATATTGCTTATTCCCAAATGTAAACCGGCTTGGTTTTTCTTATTCGGTTTGACCGGTTCTTTTCTCGGTTTTCCTTAACTAAAAAAAATGCAGGTTTTACAACTCTCCCCTCCTTTTAGGGGTTTTGTCCCCAAAACAGTTACACGTTAAATAACTGAGGATAACTATCCCTCATTAGAGACTCGGTTTCCCATGTCTGTTCCTGCATGGGTCCGTTTTGCCACAACACCTTAACCATAGGGATTTTCTTGTTCCTTAAATTCTTGTCTCTCTGGTCGGTGATTTGTACCGGCTCTGTCTGATAAGTCAGGTTCTCTTCCAATTCCATTGGAGGTCGGTCCAGTACGTGACTAGGATCAGGTTGATATTTTCGAAGTACTGAAATGTGGAATACGTCATGTATTCTCTGCAAATCAGGAGGCAGTTCTAATTTATATGCTACTGGTCCTATCCTTTGAATAATGGGATATGGACCGATATATCTGGGTTTTAACTTTCCTCTTTGCTGAAACCTAAGTATTCCTCTCCATGGAGAGACTTTGAGGAATACCTGATCACCCACTTCGAACTCCAAATCCTTCCTTCGATTGTCTGCATAACTCTTCTGCCTATCCTGTGCAGTCTTAAGACGACTCCTTATTAATTTTATCTTCTCTGTGGCATCCTCTATTATCTCGGTTTTCTCTAACTTCCTTTCGCCCACTTCTTCCCAAAACAAAGGGGTACGACATGGTCGTCCATAAAGGGCTTCATAGGGAGCCATTTGGATGCTGGCCTGATAACTATTATTATAAGCAAATTCCATCAGGCATAAGTATTCCTCCCATCTTTTATTCATGGTGAGTACACATGCCCTTAGCATGTCTTCCAAGGTTTGGATGGTTCGCTCAGACTGACCATCTGTTTGAGGATGAAATGCCGTACTCATGTGGAGTTTGGTTCCCATGGCGTTTTGCAAACTTGGCCAAAACCTAGAAGTAAATCTCGGATCTCTATCCGATGCTATACTCACCGGGACACAGTGGAGTCTTATTATTTCCTTCATGTATAGGATGGCCAGCTGTTCTACTGTGTCTGTCACTCTTATAGGAAGGAAATGAGCTGATTTAGTCAATCTATCCACAATTACCCAAATTGCATCTCGACCTTTTCTGGTCACCGGCAGGCTCGTGACGAAATCCATGGTGATGTGTTCCCATTTCCATTCTGGAATTGGTAAGGGTTGTAGTAGTCCTGATGGCTTCTGATGCTCTGCTTTTATCTGTTGATAGGACAAGCATCGGGCTACATATTCCGCAATGTCCCTCTTCATACCCTTCCACCAGTATCCTTGTTTGAGGGTGTGGTACATTTTAGTACTGCCCGGATGCATAGCATACACTGAATCGTGTGTCTCTTCCAATATTAATCTTCGTAACTCCTTGTCTTGAGGCACACATACCCTACCCTTATAGGTCAGTATTCCGTCACCTCGTAAATTGTAGTCCGATTTCCTTTCTCTGTTAGTTGAATCCAAGTAGGACTGAAGTTCTTTATCAATCTTTTGTTGGGCCTTTATCTCCTCGGTTAGACTGGGCCTTATCACTACATTCACCACCAAGCATTTTTCCCATCGGTCCATCCTCAGACTCACTTCCATTCTTCCCAATTGTTGCAACAAAGGTATGTAGCTTGTCTTGACTTGTGTCGCCTCAGTTTGATACTTGCGACTTAAGGCATCTGCTACCACATTTGCCTTTCCGGGGTGGTATTCTATCACAAGATCATAGTCCTTCACTAATTCTAGCCATCTCCTCTGACAAAGATTTAACTCCTTTTGAGTTAGGAAGTACTTAAGGCTCTTGTAATTTGTGTATATCCTGCACTTAACCCCGTAAAGGTAGTGTCGCCATATCTTCAAGGCAAACACTATTGCAGCTAATTCCAAGTCGTGAGTCGGGTAATTTCTCTCATGTATCTTCAATTGTCGTGAGGCATACGCGATAACCTTCCCTCGTTGCATTAAAACACATCCCAGTCCTTGTCCCGAGGCATCACTATAGACTGTGTACTCTCCTACAGTAGGATCGGGTAAGGAGAGTACTGGTGCAGTCGTTAGTCGAGTTTTTAACTCCTGAAAAGACTTTTCACAATCCTTATCCCATTTATACTCAACTCCCTTCCTGGTGAGTTGAGTTAGAGGAGTTGCTATTTTAGAGAAGTCTTGCACAAACCGCCTATAGTATCCTGCCAATCCTAAGAAACTTCTAATTTCTGTAGGATTCATTGGAGCTTTCCATTCTGATATAGCTTCCACCTTGGCTGGATCCACCTTAACTCCGTCCTTAGATATGATGTGCCCTAAGAATCCTACTTCTTGCAACCAGAATTCACACTTGGAAAACTTTGCATATAATTGGTTTTTCTTCAAGATTTCCAATGTAATTGCCAGATGCTCTTCATGTTCCGACTTGGTTTGTGAGTATATAAGGATATCATCTATGAATACTATCACGAACCTGTCCAGATGAGGTTGGAACACGCGGTTCATCAGGTCCATGAAAGCTGCAGGGGCATTTGTCAGTCCGAACGGCATCACTCGAAATTCATAATGTCCATATCTGGATCAAAACGCCGTCTTAGGGATGTCCTCTTCTCTAATCCTTAGTTGGTGGTAGCCTGATCGAAGATCTATTTTTGAGAAGTATGCTGCTCCTTTTAACTGATCAAACAAATCATCTATCCTTGGGAGTGGGTATCGGTTCTTGATGGTGACTTGATTCAGCTTCCTATAGTCAATACATAGTCTCATGCTCCCGTCCTTTTTCTTTACGAACAAAACAGGAGCACCCCATGGAGACTGACTTGGACGTATGAAATCCTTTTCCAATAATTCGTCCAGTTGTTCCTTTAGTTCTTTCAGTTCTGCCGGAGCCATGCGATATGGGACTTGGGATATGGGGTTGGTTCCTGGGGTTATTTCTATAGTAAACTCCACTTGGTGACTTGGAGGTAGTCCAGGTAGCTCTTCTGGAAAAACTTCTGGATAATGCCTGACTATCGGAATGTCTTCTATTTTCTTTTCTTCAAAATCCTCATTTACCACCATGGCCAGCACAACTGTACATTCTTTCTGAATCATCTTTTGAACCTTCAGGTGGGACACAAATTTTACTTCACTTTTTCTTTTATCTCCCTAGAACTTTAGTCCCTTAGCCTTGGAGGTATGGAAAGTTACCGTCTTCCTTCTACAGTCCATCCTTGCCTGATGATTACTTAGCCAGTCCATCCCCAGGATTACTTCCACTTCTCTCAAAGGTAACGGAATCAAGTCAGCTTCAAGTTTGATTCCTCCAATTTTTATCTCACACCCCTTTAGTTGTTTATTTCTATTCAGACCTTCTCCTAAGGGTGTAAGGACATTAAGGCTTTGTACAAGAGGAGTGAGCTCCAGGGGTATCTTAGAAACCAACTCTTCCTTGATAAATGATCGTTCTGCTCCAGAGTCAAATAGAGCATAAACTGGTTGTCCCCACAGCTGTATATACCCTGATTTAAGAAACGTATATTTTAGAATGAATTCTCTTTATTAATTTAAAAGACGTTCAGTTTACATGACTCTTTTGGACTAGTTGGTAGGGTTTTGGGATGTACCCGCTACAGTGCTAGGGTCTCCTCTAGCCTCCTCCTAAGTGAGGTTGTATACTCTAGCCGGTACTCTTGCTATAACTTCTTGTCTGGGGTTCTTGGAGATTCCTTGAGGTGGTCCAAGAGTATTTTTCTGTCTGTTTTCCCAAAGAGTAGGATAATCCTTCACAAAGTGTCCTGCTTGTCCGCAGGCGAAACAGACATGGCATGCTCCCTCATGATTCCTTTGGCACTTCGGACAGCGAGGGTTCCCTTGGGGTAAGGTAGGGACTACTCTGGGAAAGGGTGGAGGCATGTTCCTTCTCCGTTGCAATACATTTTTGTTTCCTCCCCTTAAGCTGGTATATTCTCTTCATCCTCCTTGACAGTTTGAATCTTTATCCCCCTTTCTAGTCGTCTGCTCCATTCAACGATGTCAGGTCTGCACCAGTCGCTCACATTCATGAGCCATACTAATTACAGCTGCTAGGTCTGTGGGGGCGTCCCAGTACTCCCATACGGTCTCGAATATCCAAGTTGAGACCGTCCACAAACCTCTGGCATATGTCAGCTGGTCCGGCTAGGTCGGGAGCAAAGGGTCTTAACTCGTTAAATTTTGTTTCATACTCTGCTATGGAACTAAGCCCTTGCCGAAGTCGGATGAATTCTTGTTTCTTCTCATTTATTAGGTGGGGTGCCAGGTATTCTTCCGAGTATCTTTCCTCAAATTGCTCCCAAGTAGGGGTGGCAACATGTAGATTTCGGACATTATCCCACCACCGTCTAGCACTCCCTTCCAGGAAGAATTCCATCAGGATCACCTTATCATCTGGCAGTATTCGGACAATTCCCATTAACTTCTTGATATTGGCCAGCCAGTCCATGGCGGTCCCAGCATCCTTTTCTCCGAGGAAGGGTTTACATCCTAGTTGTCGGAGAGTTTTGAGATTTCTAGGTATGTCTGTTGGAGTGGTTGGATTAGCAAGGGGAGGGTGGGATTGCACTTCTTCGGGCTCAGCCTGTGAGTTGGTACCTGCCTCAGGAGTAAGGTTAGGTTGGCCAAATACACGGGTGAACTCCTCGTACAATCTTTGATGCTCCCTACTGAGTCCAGGAGGAGTTGTCTGGGCTACTCTGGGAGTTTCTACCGATAGGGGTGGTTGAGCGGTGTTGGAGATGGCAACCCTAGTTCTCTTGGTTCCTTTCTTCGGAGCCATTCTGTCAAATTTAAAAATAACGCTATTAGTTACTATATTTTCTAGTCTTGACTATGTATTCGAGGAAATAGGCTCTGATACCACTCTAGTTGTCACGCCCCGACCCGGTTTGGTCGGATCCCCGTGATCAACCCGCCACTCTCCCGATTTACTAAAGGGTTTTCCCTTATATTATAAATCGTAAAGAGTAAGGCGTTAACCTGCACCTTTTTCTAGGAATATCATAAATCAAAACTACATAGTAATTTAAATTAGTTGTACCAATCTTGCAGGCGTTTAATTGCGCAAGTCCTTTAAGGTTCGACTTTTCGGGACTTCCTGAAAGAGGTATAAGGGAGGGGGTGAGTACAACTACTCAGTGAATGGGATTCAAATCTTTTAACTTTCAAGAAAAACATTTATATGGAGTGTGCCAGACTCCTTTGTTTTCAAAAAAAATCATTTCATTTAAAAATTCATCTTTTTCCATTATTTCTTAGTTATCGATGTGTCATCACCCAACACACATCCTTCATAATGAAGGTTACACACATTCGCAAGTCAGTATCACTACTGAACCCGCTAGTGGCTTCGGAGTGACTTTTCCTGCCACCCGAATAGAAGTACGACCACTTCTACCCTGGGAATGAGTGGATGTACGAAACATCCGACCCACAATCCCGAAATCACTTCTTCGTGTCCGTATGAGGACAGAGACCTCATCCTGTCCCCACCCCGGTCTCATGCGCTTGGTGCTACTCCAAATTTCGCACAGACACTTGGAACGACGAACTGCCCTTATAGCCACCAGGTCGTCCAGTGCCCTTAGGACGCATCACTACCTCTCATGGGCGTCTTGATGATCCCGTACTCACAGTGCATGCACAAACAAAATTTTCTTATATTGCCATGTAATCTGTGGTGCCACTAGTCCAACGGCCCCGACTCTCAACTCAACCCGCAGCTGTTTGTCTTGACTAGTCCGTCGACCTGTCATGTCGCACTACCGCTAGTTGACTAAGCATGTCGGTCCCATCTTGGTACCATGGCCAAACGATTCACTTATTAAGTTTTATGGCACATATATCATATTCGTTTACGAGCTCCTGCTCGTGCCAACTGGCCTTGGGCCCACTGTACGAGATTTTCAAAATCGGGCATTTAGCCCCCAAGTTCCAAAACCGAGGCCCTTGGTCTATCAGAGCTATTCGAGCTCCCGTCGAGAAGGTCTCCCAAATAGTTTAAGCATTGGCACATAGTCAGGGGAGAACACTTTCGACAAAATAGGTTTTCACTGTCCATTATACCAATCGGTATAAGGACATCTCCGTTCATAACCAATGAACGGGTTTTCAACTTCCTTCGAGGAAGTCTCATCATACTAACCGGGTATGATCTGAATAACCCACTCACAACCGGTAAGTGGTTTTATCTTTAAGTTGTGCTCATCATCCCAACCGGGTATGATGTTACTAAACCCACTCACAACCGGTAAGTGGTTTTATCTTTAAGTTGTGCTCATCCTCCCAACCGGGTATGATGTTACTAAACCCACTCACAACCGGTAGGTGGTTTTATCTTTAAGTTGTGCTCATCATCCCAACCGGGTATGATGTTACTAAACCCACTCACCCGATAGTGCAGTGAAATTCCACTTAGTCGGGTCCTGTCCTTAGCAAGCTAGACCTCGACTGGCTTTCCCGATGTTTCGTTCTCCGGTGAGGGCGTGGTGGTGGAGCTTTCAAATCTAGGCAGATAGCTCTTCTCCAGAGGTTCTTCCTAGGATCAAGGATGACATCAATTGATGTCGAATTGGATTAGAATTTCTTTATTTGAGATTCAGTCGACTCTCTCTCTAACAACGATCTAAAATTGTAAAGGGAAACCAATTGGCTTACCTTTTGGTCCTAATTCGGTCGAGGAAGGACTGGGGAAGTGTTGGGAAGGCTTGGTTCAGCCTGAGGAGGGCTTGAAATGGCCGATTTCAGCTTGACCAAAATAGGGTAGCTTCAGTCCGCTGGAGCTACTTCACTATTCCATCATACCGGCGCTTTTCCAACGATTCTCGGATTGACTGGAGTTTGCTACTAGATAGCTGTCTTCTCCTTGTTTCTAAAGAGCCTGACCTTTGTTCAAGTCAAAACTCTAGTTCGAGCTTCACCGGGAAATGGAGTAGTAGGGAGAGAGAGAGAAGTGTTAAGGTGTGAGGAGAATGAAATGGGGATGACCTCTTTATATAGGCGTAAAACCCGTGTATTAAATGGGCGAGATTTATTACTAGTATTAATATTGCCATAAATTATTGGTATTAATTCTAATAATTAAATTTTGTATTAATTTCAATAATTTAATTTTGGTATTAAATTATTTGTATTAATTCCAATAATTTAATTTAGGTATTAAATTATTGGTATTAATTATAATAATTAAATATATATTAATTTATGGCTATTTATGATAAACCGTACGTTCGCATAAAAATTTTCGATCGGTTACAAAAAATCATAATTTCCAGGAGGTCACCCATCCTCACACTACTCTAAGGCAAGCACACTTAACTTTAAAGTTCTTATGAAATGTAGTTCACCTAAACCACTTTGGTTTTTGTTTTCTAGTTTATCTTAAGTTTCTTTTCCAAGGTTTAATGAACCTTTTGGATCACCCAAAAGTTATAAATTTCCATATTGCTTATTCCCAAATGTAAACCGGCTTGATTTTTCTTATTCGGTTTGACCGGTTCTTTTCCCGGTTTTCCTTATCTAAAAAAAATGCAGGTTTTACAATTAGCCTCTGAACGGTTGCGAAATTCATGGTCTGAAGGCTCTGATGAACTGGTTGAAGTCCATCCATATTCCCTTTGGATTTCCCTTACATGACGAACTTCATGTATGGCCTCAAGTCCGTACCTTCTCAACACCTCGGCCTTGCACTCGTATGTTCACTTCATCCATTGAGAAGAAGTGAAGTTGGATTGATCAGGCGGGGGTTCTTGGTGGACTTTCATAAAGGTGGCGTGGGCATCCCAATAGTTGTCTCATGCCTCCTTCTTAGTGGGAGTCCTTATTGGTTGTTGTGGGGCTGGAGGAGGTGTTGGGCTCCTTGGAGGAGGGACAGGTTCATCCTGCCTTGGAGGAGGATAAGTTATGCCTTCTGGCTCTAATAAGGCTTCAACGAGTTTCCTATAATCTTCGACCATGTCATTGGGCACTCTCTTCTCGCCCTCTAAGAATCGTTGAACGATCGCCTCTCTAGGGGTAGGCGTCTTTTTCACGATCATGTGTGGGGGTTTGGATCGTACGACAAATTTCCTAGGGACTCTCCTTCTACACGGTAATTAAGTTTTCATTAGTGTCAGGGCATAGTATTGATAATGTTTCAAGGGAATCAAGCTCTGATACCACTCAAGTTGTCACGCTCCGACCCAGTTTGGTCGGATCCCCATGATCGGCAGCCACTCCCTTGGTTTAAGAGGGGTTTCCCCCTTTATTTAATCAAGAGTAACCAGACGTAATTTAAACCTTGTTCCCTGTAATAACATAAATCAATAATATACAAACTTAAAATAACTTTTAAGCATACCTAACAAAGGGTAGATCCGGGTGTAATCCTTAGTCATGTTTTCTCTACTCCTGAAAACGGATATAAATGAGGGGTGAGTTCTACAACTTAGTGAGTCGGGGTTGGAAGTAAATTTTCAAATATATAGTTTTTGACTAAGTGTGCCAAGGTTGTTATTTTCCTTTCAAAAGAGATTCTCCTCAGAATTCAGTTTTCAAACTTCTTTTTCCTTGTTTTCATATTAGGTGTGTTTAACAGTCAACACACAACATTCATCAGGAATGTATCACACATTCGCAAGACAACCCATCCACTGCGCCCACTTGTGGCTCAGAGCGTCTTTACCGACCATCAAGATAGAAGCCCGTTCACTTCCACCCTGGGTTTGAGTGAATGTTCGCGACATCTGACCCTCAAACCCAAAAACAACTCTGTGTCTGTCACGCCTTGACCCGGTTTGGTGGGATCCCCGTGAACAACCCGCCACTCTCCCGGTTTATTAAAGGGTTTCTCCTTATTATAATTCGTAAAGAGTAAGGCGTCCTTTAAACCTGCACCATTTCTTGGAATAACATAATTAAAACGACATAAAATTTTAAACTTTACATACCTGTCTTACAGGCATCTTAGTTGATTGTCTTTCAAGGTAGGCTTTTCGGGATTTCCTGAAAGGGATATAAGGGACGGGGTGAGTACGACTACTCAGTGAATGGGTTTTTTAAAGGTCTACTTTTAACTTTTAAGAAAAACATTTATATGGAGTGTGCTAGACTCCTTTCTTTTCAAAAATACCTTCATTTAAAAATTTGGGTTTTTTCCATTATTTCTTAGTTACCGGTGTGTTATCACCCAACACACATCCTTCATCATGAAGGTTACACACATTCGCAAGTCAGTATCACTACTGAACCCGCTAGTGGCTTCAGAGCGACTTTTCCTGCCACTTGGATAGAAGTACGACCACTTTTATCCTAGGAATGAGTGGATGTACGTGACATCCGACCCACAATCCCGAAATCACATCTTCGTGTCCGTATGAGGACAGAGACCTCATCCTGTCCCCACCCCGGTCTCATGAGCTTGGTGCTACTCTAGATTTCGCATAGACACTTGGAACGACGAACTGCCTTTATAGCCACCAGGTCGTCTAGTGCCTTAGGACGCATCACTACCCCTCATGGGCGTCTTGATGATCCCGTACTCACAATGCATGCACAAACAATGTTTTCTTATATTGCCATGTAATCTGTGGTGCCACTGGTCCAACGGCCCCGACTCTCAACTCAACTCGTAGTTGTTTGTCTTGACTGGTCTGTCGACCTGTCATGTCGCATTGCCGCTAGTTGACTGAGCATGTCGGTCCCATCTTGGTACCAATGGCCAAACAATTCCATTATTAAGTTTTATGGCACATATATCATGTTTGTTTACGAGCTCCTGCTCATGCCAACTGGCCTTGGGCCCACTGTATGAGATTTTTAAAATTGGGCATTCAGCCCCCCAAGTTCCAAAATCGAGGCCCCCGGCCTATCAGAGCTATTCGAGCTCCCATCGAGAAGGTCTCCCAAATTGTTTAAGCATTGGCACACAATCAGGGGAGAGCACTTCCGACAAAACATATGTTTTCTCTATCCATTATACCACCCGGGTATAAGGACACCTCCGTTCATAACTGATGAACGGGTTTTCAACTTCCTTCGAGGAAGTCTCATCATACCAACCAGGTATGATCTACTTACAACCAGTAAGTAGTTTTTCCGCATAATTTTCACATCACTTTCTCTAAGTGGTGATGATTAAAATACCACTAAATAGTGGGTTTTTATACCGAGGTACTTATCATCCCCTACCGGGTATGATATAAAATTTCCACTCACAATCGATAAGTGGTTTTTATCTTTAAGTTGTGCTCATCATCCCAACCGGGTATGATGTTAGTAAACCCACTCACAATTTGTAAGTGCTTTTTAAATTATAAGGTGTGCTCATCATCCCAATCGGGTATGATGTTTTAAACCCACTCACAACCGGTAAGTGGTTTTTAACTTTAAGTTTTGCTCATCATCCCAACCGGGTATGATGTTAGTAAACCCACTCACCCGTTAATGCCGTGAATTCCACTAGACCGGTTCTTTGTATTCACGCGAGCTTGTGCTTGCTGGCATTCCTGGTACTTCGTGTTCCTACACGATATGAACATTTCGGTTCATTATTCTTCGGCCTAATCGCCTTCATTCATTGCAAATGAATGAGAAAGTCAAACTTTTATTTATTTGCAATTAGGTTCCTAAAGTTATTTCTCTTTAACTTTAAGTCCCTAATGCCGGTTTTACCTCAAATTGAGTCTCGAAACTTCTAAAATTTATCATAGGACCTCAATTTATTCCATTTCACTAAAAGAGGATTAATTTCTCAAATTTCCAATTTGGGCCTCCAACTTTTCCAAAATTACCATTTTGACCTTCCTTGACAAAAATGGTAAGTTTTGCCCCAAAAATTCTAAAATTTATTAATTGGTCCTCCAACATTATTTTCATGCCCAATTGGCCCTCAATTTCATAAAATCTCATTTTGGTCCTTCGAATTTCGAAAATCCCCAAATTTTTCCCAATTTTAACTCTTCAACACTACCGAATTTGATTTTATCAAATTGACCGATCAAACACCTCTAATTGTTGAAGTTGGAGTTGAAATTGAGTTCCTACATGTTCTTCTAAGGAACTTTGAAATCGCAGATTTTAACGTCGGAACGAGCTCAAACGGAGCTTCGCCGGAAAATAGATTGTAGAGAGAAAGTTTTGATTTCTCACCGGTGAGGGCACGGTGGTTCGAGGTTTCAATCTGGGCAGATAGCTCTCATCTTGAGGATCATCCTAGAATCAAGAATCACATCAATTGATGCGGAATTGGATTAGAATTTCATCATTGAAATTCGGTCAACTCTCTCTCTAGCACCGATCGAAAATTATAAAAGGGAGCCGAATTGGCTTACCTTTCGGTCCTAATTCGGCTGTGGAAAGGCTGAGGAAGTGTTGGGAGGGCTTGGTTTGGCCTAAGGAAGGCTTGAAATGGCCGATTTCAGCTTGGCCGAAATAGGGCAGCTTCGGTCCGTCGGAGCTGCTTCACTATTCTATCATGCCGACACTTCTCCAACGATTCTCAGATTGATTGGAGTTTGCTATCAGACAACTATCATCTCCTCGGTTCTAAAGATCCTGACCTTTGTTCAAGTCGAAGCTCTAGTTCGAGCTTCACTGGGAAATGGAGCAGTAGAGAGAGAGAGAGAGAGAGAGAAAAGTGTTCAGGTGTGAGGAGAATGAATGAGGATGACCTCTTTATATAGGTGTAAAATCGTGTATTAAATGGGAGAGATTTATTATTAGTATTAATATTACCATAAATTATTTGTATTAATTCCAATAATTTAATTTCGGTATTAAATTATTGGTATTAATTCTAATAATTAAATATATATTAATTTATGGCTATTTATGATAAGATGTATGTTCGCATAAAAATTTTTGACCGAAATTTCAAGTTACAAAAAATCATACTTTCCCTACTCTCGGGCAAACACGCTTTACTTTGAAGTTCTTATGGAATCTAGTTCACCTAAACCAATTTAGTTTTTGTTTTCTTATTTATCTTAAGTTTCTTTTCCAAGGTTTAATGAACCCTTTGGATCACCCAAAAGTTGTAAATTTTCATATTGTTTATTCCCAAATGTAAACCGGCTCGATTTTCTTATTCGGTTTGACCAGTTCTTTTCCCGGTTCTCCTTAATTCAAAAGTGCGGGGTTTACAATGTCCATATAAGGACATAGACCTCATCCCGACCCCACCCTGGTCCCATGCGCAATAAGCTACATCGAGCTTCAAGACTGCTGGCACGACAAACTACCCTTATCTCTACCATGTCGTCCAGTAGCCCTTAGGACTCATCACTCCCCCTCTTGGGTGTCTTAATGGTCTTGTACCTCAAGTGCATGCACAAACAATAGTTTTTCCACATAGCCATTTATCTTTGGTGCCACTGGTCCAACGTTCCCAATCCTCAACCCGACTTACAGTTGTTTGTCTAGGTCAGTCCATCGATTTGGCCCTGACGCACTGCCGCCATTCCATCAAGTATGTCGATCCTATTTTGGTACCATGGAAAAATCACAGAACCATTTCATCAAGAGTTTTCATGGCATCCATAATCTCATGTTCTTTTATGAGCTCTTGCTCGTACCAACTAGCCTTGGGTCCACTATACATGATTTTCTAAAACCGGGCATTTAGCACCACAAGTTCTAAAATCGAGGCATTCGACCTATCTGAGCTAATCTAGCTCCTGTCAAGAAGGTCTCCCAAAAAGTTTAAGAATTGGCACATAGTTAGGGGAGAACACTTCTGACAAAATATAATTTCCACTTCATCACACCAACCGGGTGTGTTGATACCTATGCTTACAACTGGCAAGCGGGTTCCTCCTTCCTTCAAGGAAGTCTATCGTACCAATTGGGTATGATTTCCTTTACCTACAACCGGTAAGTAGTTTTTAGCTTAGTTCGCACATCACTCCAACTGGGTGTGATGTTAAAATCCCACATATAAGTGGTTTTTTGTTTCTAAAGTGCTTACCATCCTAACTGGGTATGATGTGAATAAACCCACTCACCCGATACTCGTGGCGTATTCTTGTTCAATCGGCTTTTTCCTCCACGCTAGCTTATCTTTGCTGGCATTCCGGTCACTCGTGTTCCTACATGATTTGGGCGTCCTTATTTATTAATATTTGGCATAACAACCTCCATTTCTCACATATGAACAACTAGGCTGAAATTTGCCAGGTAATTGTACTTAGGTCCCTAAAGTTCATTTTCATTGACTTTAGGTCCCTAATGCTAACTTTTCCCCAAATTGAGTCCTGATACTTCCAAAAATTCACTTGGGGTCCTCAATTTACTCACAATTGTTTAAGGGGCTCAAATTTTCCAAATTTCCAATTTGGTCTCCAACTTTTCAAAAATTACCATTTTGCCCCTACTTTCCAAAAATGGAAATTTGACCCAATTATTTCAAAAATTGATTAATTGGTCCTCCAACATCTTTTTCATGGCCAATTGACCTTCAATTTTGGGAAATTTCAAAGAAGTCCCTCAATTTTATGAAATCCCCGAATTTCCCCAAAATTTCCCCCAATTTCCCCATTTCAATTTGGCCGAATTTGATTTCATCAAATTGACCATTCAACCGGGGTTAATTACATCAATTGGAGGTATAAATTAGTTCCTATACTTCCATATGATTCAATTGAGCTTTGAATCGCATGATTTGAGGTCGAAATGAGCTCAAACAAAACTTCGCACGAAAACTGTGTAGAGAGAGAAAGCTTCGAAAGCTTACCGTCAGAGGTGTGATGGTCCAAACTCTCAATCTAGGCAAGTAGCTCTCATACTGAGGTTCCTTATAGAATCATGAATCACTACAATTGATGTCGATTTGAGGGAGAATTCTGTTAGTGAACTTTTCACAGTTTCTCTCTGTAATGCCAATCGAAAATGATAGAGGGAAGCCGAATTGGCTTACCTTTCAGCTCAATTGAGGTCGTATGAGGGCGGTGAGGATGTTGGAAGGGCTTGGTTTGGTCGGAGGAGGGCTAAATTCAACTGATTTCAGCTCAGACGAAATAGGGTAGCTTTGGTCCTACGAAGCTGATTGATTCACTGTTTGATTCCTCTAACTCTTCTCTAGCAAAAATTTCTAAATTCATTTAAATTCATTTTCTATCTAGTGGTGGCCTCACTTTCCCAAAGTGAAAATTTTAAGCCTACTAGAAAAATGAATTATTGAACTGGTTCACTATGGTTCAACCCAGTTCGATCCAGTTCACCCTGAACCATCCTATTCTCTCCTCAATTCTACTTCCTAGTTCTTCCTCACAATTTTTGTGAATTTTTGGTCACTTGGGATCTCCCAATTTCCCACATTAACTTTTTTTTTACTATTTTCTATTGATTAAATTGGCCCAATTTTTTTACAATAGTGTTGGTTCTCCAGCCGGTTTCCTTGGTCCGAGGGGACGGGTTCCACAACTCTCCCCTCTGTTTTAGGTGTTTTGTCCTAAAAGATTTGTTGTTCCTCTTTTTCTCTCGGAAGGAATCCCTATGTGGTCCCCTTAGGGTACAAGTTGATATCCTACCATTTTGGGTCACATATTTTGGCTCACTTCCCTTACTCTTGGGGATTTAGTCAGTTTGACACATCCTTTCCCCCTAGTGTTCACAAAGTCCCTTAGGTCAGGTACTCCCTATAGCTTAGGGTCAAGCTTTTCTTTCTGGGGTTTTGTCTGGACTTGAAGTTCCAACATATCAAATCGCACATGGGTTAGTTTACTCCCTTGTCTATTGAGACTCTTTGGCACTTTATCCCTTTGCACTGTTGCTTTTGTCCTTCTCGGTGTTATTTCCCTTTCTTAGTCCTCTCGTTCATCCTTTCGTAATTGAGTTCCCTTTTTTTGGCTGTTGAACTTAATTGTCCCTGGTAGTAGGACTCTTGCGTCTTGTTGCTCTACCATGGGCCTGAGGCCCAGCCTACATTGTGGTTGGGACTGCGTCCTTTCACTCTTGTCCTTAGAGTGTACTCCCTCTTGTTCTTATCCTTTGCATTATCTATGTTACTTCGTTACTCTACTATATTTACCCTTGGGTTCCGATTTCATATGTCCCTTCCATGTCCCGATGTCCTTGGAATGTAGATGTTAGACTCCTCGTATGCGTTTGTGGATTCTTGAGTTTATTCATTCTATTATATCGTCTTATTGAGTTCGTCCGTCTCTTACTGCAAGGTTTCCAATCCCCTGCTAGTCCCATCAACCCATCGGTTTACATTCCTCAATCTGTTCTCACGTCTGCTGGCATTCTCCAATTAGTGAGGGGTCCTTCCCTTCCCTTGCTCCTCTATTCTCTCTAGCTTTGGGGTCATTACGCTTGACGATCCTCCGTAATAACTGGACTCTTTTGGATTTATTCCTTTCTCTGATTCTAGATGATGAGGCTTGGTGTTTATCACTACGATTTCCTTCTGGCTTAATTCCTATCGAAGCTATCCTCGAGGAACCTCTCCCCTCTCCTAATGTTTACACTTCTCATGGAACTTGGCGAGGGTTTTTCTGAGGTCTCCCATTAGTTCCAAGGTATAGTCCTACGTTTTCAAAGGAGTTAGGGGAGTATGAGAGAGATATCCAAGGAAGCAAGAGCAAGTCTGAGACACTCCAAGTCACTAGGGAGTTATGGGCCTTGAACCCAAAGGGGAGTATAACCCAGGGAAGAAAGGATCTCCATATAGACATGACAAAAAATCAAGTGAGGATGGATGGCCCTGATAACATAGGAGGGACCATGATCCAAAAAGAGAGCGAGTGAGGATCAACGGGGAGGGGAGAACCCACCCTAAAGGCTCACCTCTTTGTTATAGCTTAATAGCACTTCTTCACTACCTTGGGGCTACCTAGTTATTTAATGCATCTATCTTTGGCTTAGACACTTCTCCTTAACCCTGTAGGTGTTCATTCTCTTGCAAAATTCTCATTCTAGTAGAGGGTAATCTCCTGCGCTTCCTTCCTTATGAGGTATGGTGCCCTTCTAGCCTTGCGTTCTCCTCGAGTGTTGAGTTGCCTCTTATGATTCCCATATGGAGCTACCTAACAAACTTTATAGTCTCCACACTTGTCTGTTCATCCTCTTTACTTTCTCTGATCTCTGGCGTCGGGGTGTCCCATCCCTTCGTTATCAACTTTTCTTCTCATTATTTTGCTAATGAAATACTTTGTCGTAATCCCACAATTATCTTGGCCAAGGTGGGTAGATCTTCTCTCGATTCCTTCTTGACCTGCCCTCTGTTGTTCATGTTACTGGTCCTAGACTTTCCTTTTCATAACCGGTTTTCGCCCTAATGCCATTCCTGGCCAGTGTCCTCCCTTTCTATCATGACATCTTCTTATGGGTCACCTTCCTAGTCCTCAATATGGCTCCTCAATATCCCTTTAGTTCATCAAGCCTTTCTTACATTCCTTATGGTCCTTAATATATTGCTAGCTCATTTATGGTTCCTCATCCTAGCCCGTTCCGTATAGTTCCCCATCTTGCCCTTTTCAGCTCACTATGGTTTACTCCATTAGGTCGAGACTTCCCTTGTCCCATGGGGGTTCTCTTTGGGGTTCTTTGACTTTTAGCCTCGCTATTCTAGTCCTAGCATCTTAGCTTGGGATCTAATCTCGAGAATTTATTGCCTCTTTTCTAACCCCTCCAGTTAATTGACCTATAGTTATACCAGGCGGGTTACGAGATTCAACATCGGGTGTCTGGATGCGTCTCCTCCTCCTAGTTGGGCATTCACCTCCATGGTACCTCCCGTAGTGAGGGCACAGGTTCATGTTGGGTTCCTCAAACTCGGTGGATGTGGATAAGCTAGGAACCCTCCTGTCTTGTACTAGGGCGCGATATTTATCCCATATCGGTTTAAGACGGCAACATCGTGGTCGTGTTGCATGGGGTCTACGGTACATGCACTGCTATGTATTGGGGGGAGTCAGCGGAAGATCTTCACTTATATTCCTCCCATAAATTTCTCTCAGCCTCTTCTCAGAGCTGGGTCTGATTTGGTTCCCTAGGTGGGGATATCTCATCCTTTATTGAGTTGGAGGGAGGGTTTCTTTCTCTAGGTGCATCCAATGGGATAGGTTCTAGCACTTCCACTCCATGGCATGTATCCATCGGATATATTCTTCGGGGGCGTTTCGGTTTATATTTTTTGCAAGGGTTGTTGGCAATCAAGGATTAGGATGGGTTGGGGGAAAATGTATCAAGAAAGTTATGCTTTGATACCATTCAAGTTGTCACGCCCCAACTCGGTTTGTTCAACGTCATGTGATCAACCCTCCACCCTTTCTAGCATCATCTGGGTACTCCTACTCTAATGATATAGGAACAGTATAGGCATGTCCACGTTTAAACCCTTACTATACGTTGGGGGCAGGAAACGTACCTTAATGACCCAATGTAAACCCCACACTTTTGAGTTAAGAAAAACCTGAAAAAGAACCGGTCAAACCGAGTAAGAAAACCGAGCCGGTTAAAGGGTTCATTAAACCTTGGAAAAGAAATTTAAGAAACTTTAGAAGACAAAAAAACCAAATTGGTTTAGGTGAACAAGATTCCATAAAAACTTTGTAGTTAAGCATGCTTACTCAAGAGTAGTGTGAGGATGGGTGACCTCCTGGGAAGTATGAATTTTTTTTGTAACCTGAAATTTCGGTCAAAAATTTTTATGTACGCCTTATGATAAATAACCATAAATTAATATGTATTTAATTATTGTAATTAATACAAATAATTTAATAACTAAATTAAATTATTGAAATTAATACAAATAATTTATGGCAATATTAATACTAGTAATAAATCTCGCCCATTTAATACCCAGGTTTTACGCCTATATAAACAGGTCATCCCCATTTCATTCTCCTCACACTATAACACTTCTCTCTCTCTCTCTCTACTGCTCCATTTCCCGGTAAAGCTCGAACCAGAGCTTCGACTTTAATAAAGGTCGGGCTCTTTAGAACTAGGGAGAAGACAGCTATCTAATAGTAAACTCTAGTCAATCCGAGAATCGTTGGAGAAGTGCCGACATGATGGAATAGTGAAGCAACTCCGACAGACCGAAGCTGCCCTATTTTGGCCAAGCTGAAATCGGCCATTTCAAGCCCTCCTCAGGCCAAACCAAGCCCTTCCAACACTTCCTCAGCCTTTCTACGGCCGAATTAGGACCGAAAGGTAAGCCAATTCGGCTCCCCTTTACAATTTTCGATCGGTGCTAGAGAGAGAGTCGACCGAATTTCAATGACGAAATTCTAATCCAATTCCGCATCAATTGATGCAATTCTTGATTCTAGGATTAACCTCAGGACGAGACCTATCTGCCTAGATCGAAAGCTTGGACCGTCGTGCCTTCATTGGTGAGTAATCGAAGCTTTCTCTCTCTACAGTCTATTTTCCGGCAAAGCTCCGTTTGAGCTCGTTCCGACGTTAAAATCTGCGATTCAAAGTTTCTTAGAATCATATGAACATGCAAGAACTCAATTTCAACTCCAATTTCAATAATTAGAAGTGTTTGATCGGTCAATTTGATGAAATCAAATTCGGTAGTGTTGAAGAGTTGAAATTGGGGCAAATTTTGGGGATTTTTGAAATTCAAAGGGCCAAAATACAATTTTATGAAATTGAGGGTCAATTGGGCATGAAAATAATGTTGGAGGACCAATTGAGCAATTTTTTAATTTTTGGGGGCAAAACTTACCATTTTTGTAAAAGAAGGGCAAAATGGTAATTTTGGAAAAATTGGGGTACCAAATTGGAAGTTTGAGAAATCAAATCCCTTTTTGGTGAAATTGAATAAATTGAGGTCCCCCGATAAATTTTAAAAGTTACAGGACTCAGTTTGAGGAAAAACCGACCTTAGGGACTTAAAGTTAAAGAGAAATAACTTTAGGGACCTAATTGCAAATAACTAAAAGTTTAGGTTTTCTCATTAATTGGAAATGAATGAAGGCTGTTATGCTGAGTAATAATGAACAAGGTTGCTCATATCGTGTAGGAACGCGAAATACCAGGAACGCCAGCAAGGACAAGCTGCGTGAATACAAAAAATCAGTCTAGTGGAATTCACAACATTAACGAGTGAGTGGGTTTACTAACATCATACCAAGTTGGGATGATTAGCACAACTTAAAGATAAAAACCACTTACCCGTTGTGAGTGGAAATTTTATGTCATACCCGGTAGGGAATGATAAGTACCTTGGTATAAAAACCCACTATTTAGTGGTATTTTAATCATCACCACTTAGAGAAAGTGATGTGAAAATTATGCGGAAAAACTACTTACCGGTTGTAAGTAGATCATACCCAGTTGGTATGATGAGACTTCCTCGAAGGAAGTTGAAAACCCGTTCATCGGTTATGAACGGAGATGTCCTGATACCGGTTGGTATAATGGACAGTGAAAACCTATTTTGTCGGAAGTGTTCTCCCTTGACTGTGTGCCAATGCTTAAACTATTTGGGAGACCTTCTCGACGGGAGCTCGAATAGCTCTGATAGGCCAAGGGCCTCGATTTTTGAACTTGAGGGCTAAATGCCCAATTTTGAAAATCTTGTACAGTGGGCCCAAGGCCAGTTCACACGAGCAGGAGCTCATAAACGAACATGATATATGTGCCATAAAGCTTAATAAGTGAATTGTTTGGCCATGGTACCAAGATAGGACAAACATGCTCAGTCAACTAGCGGCAGTGCGACATGACTGGTCGAGGGACCAATCAAGACAAACAACTGTGGGTTGAGTTGAGAGTCGGGGCCGTTAGACCAGTGGCACCACAGATTACATGGCTTGATAAGAAAATATTGTTTGTGCATGCACTATGAGTACGGGATCATCAAGACGCCCATGAGGGGTAGTGATGCGTCCTAAGGGCACTTGACGACCTGGTGGTTATAAGGGCATTTCATCGTTCTAGGTGTCTGTGCGAAATATGGAGTAGCACCAAGTGCATGAGACCGAGGTGGGGACAGGATGAGGTCTCTGTCCTCATATGAACACTAAGAAGTGATTTCAGGATTGTGGGTCGAATGTCACGTACATCTACTCATTCCTAGGGTAGAAGTGGTTGTACTTCTATCCGGGTGGCAGGAAAAGTCGCTCCGAAGCCACTAGCGGGTTCAGTAGTGATACTGACTTGTGAATGTGTGTAACCTTCATGATGAAGGATGTGTGTTGGGTGATGACACACCGGTAACTAAGAAATAATGGAAAAACCCAAATTTTTAAATGAAGGGATTTTTTTTAAAAGAAAGGAGTCTGACACACTTCATATAAATGTTTTTCTTAAAAGTTAAAAGTATACCTTTGAAAACCCATTAATTGAGTAGTCGTACTCACCCACTCCCTTATATCCCTTTCAGGAAATTCCGGAAAGTCTACCTTGAAAGACCATCAACTAAGATGCCTATAAGACAGGTATGTAAAGTTTAAAATTTCATGTAGTTTTGATTATGCTATTCCAGGAAATGGTGCAGGTTTAAAGGACGCCTTACTCTTTACGGATTATAATAAGGGGAAACCCTTTAATAAACTGTGAGAGTGGTGGGTTGTTCACGGGGATCTGACCAAACCGGGTTGGGGCGTGACACCCAAGCTCGTGCGGGAACTTTCTGTCTTGGTTCTAGACATCAAAGGGTGAGAGGAGGGGAATGATTATACAATACTCCGTGAGGGAAACTACTATAACTATTACTTTAATTCATTGCCTTGCCCATTAAGTATTAATTTGTTGTTTTTTAACTATTAACCCTACCGTTCCACTTGTGTATCTGAGCGCCTTTATTGTCCACCATGACAAAGGTGCACTACCTCTACCCAGAGTTTGAGTGGACATCAATAGTCCGACCCTTAAACCCTAACCACTTCATCATGTCCATTTTATGAGATGAAACCTCCTTTCGCCTGCTACCTTGGTCTCAGTGCGTAGGAAGCTCCCTGAGCTTCTCAACCTAGTGGATGCCATACTGCCCTTATGCACCTTAGGTCATCCAAAAGTCCTTGGGATCCGTAACTATCTCATAGCAATTGTCCTGATGGCCTGAATCGCACAGTGCATGCACAATCAAGTGTTTTTTTAAGTTATAACCATTATTTTTTGCCCTCCAGCACAACGGTATGTCGGCTTGGCTTCGGCCCACGTGGGTATCATGCACATGGGTATCGCCTAGTGGTTTGGCCCAACAAGCTCAACAACTCAGACTTCACTCGGTGGGTATCACACACAATTTCCTATTAATTAGATCTTTTAGCATATCTCATCACCTGCTGGTTCTAGACGGGTCCATACCCGTGTCCATCGGCCTTAGGCCCACTTGCATACCGAGGCTAAGCCCAAAATTAGCTCCCAAATATTTAAAGGAGAATCATCTAGTCAAGGGAGGCTAATTCCAAGAAAATCCTTTTCAAATGAACCACCATTACAGCCAGAATCGACGTTATAGCAACTTCCACTCACCCGGTGATCTCGGTGGGGTTGTGCCGGTGGAGTATGGCTCCTCATGTGCTTCTGGGGGCTAGCACTCGAGTAGTTTGCTCTTGCATGGCACGATTGTCCGTATTAGGATGTGTTAACTAACAAGTCACATTTTTTCTCATATTTGCACATAGGGCCCCGCATTTTGCCTTAATTTCACTTAGGTCCCCGATTGCCCCTAAGTTACTATTAAGCCCTTGGGGTTTCCAATCATCCTTCTTGGGTCCTTAACTCTTTTAAATTCACCCATTGGCCCTTATTTACCAAAATTGCTCTTTAGTCCTTAATTTTCCAAAAATCGCAATTTGGTTCCCAACTTTTCAAATTTTCCAATTTGTCCTCTATTTTGCCCAAATTGCCCAATTGGCCCTTAGTTGGGAGTGAATTTCATAAAAACACCTTTAATTTCATAAATTTTCCATTCGGTCATACAATTTTTGAAAATCACACAAAAGCCCCAAAAATCCCCAAATTGGCCCTATTCTTCTTCAACAATTTGAGCATATGGACATTCGGATCTTATCTCGTCCAATTGACGGCTTGTAAGTCCTTGATTTCTTTGTTTCTTTCTTCAATTTGTCTCATATGGCTACCCTCAATTATCCTACACTTCGAATTTTCGATTTTGGTTGAGTTTTAAGCCTCATCGGAAAATTTATAGTAGAGAGAGAAAGCTTGCTTAAATTACCGATGGAGGGGTGGTGGCCAAAGCTTGAGGTGGGCGTAGCTAGTGCTCATCGAGGGGAACTTACCAGGATTGAATCCCGCTACAATATGCCGCTATCCTGCGGGTATTTGAAGAGAGAAGTTTCAGGGGGTGCAACTCTAAATGTTAGAAATATCGACGAGGAGAGGCAAAATTGAGCTTATCGGGGGTTTTTAAGGGGCTATGGAGGGTCTTAGGCTATCAGAAGTGGCCAATGCTGGTGGCAGAAGGGCTGCGAGAGTTGGGGTTGGGTCGGTCAGGAGCTCGTTGTTTTGAGCTCCAGAGCAATTTCACTATGCTATCGTCTCTAGACTTCTCTGGTCGTCCTATGGTCACTTTGAGAGTGCCTCGAGCTAAAGCACTCTTCTCTGGTTCTAATGCCCGTCGTTAGAGCCTTGATTGGAGTGTCATTATAAAATGAGCTGTTTGTATTTAGAGAGTGCCTGAGAGGTGAGGAATACAAATGGGAGGGTACTCTTTATATATGGAGCTCGACAACTGTTCAGGCTACCAGTCGGCGTGAGACTCGGCCGTCAGCGACCTGAACAGAGAGTTTTTCATGTCACCGGAGACTCTAGCTTTTCAAGCCTCCCTCTCCTATGTTCTCTTTATCAGTAGCTGAAGGTTGAAGATGATGACGTGGCATGCGTGCCATGTGGCACACTGTGATTGGCTAGTTTTTCTAATGTGGAGGTCCAGCTTGGCCATCGGTCAACCGTTGATCGTTGACCAAACACGTGGTAGCCTCTCATTGGTTGCTCGTGTCTACATGGTGTGTTGACGGGTTGCTTGCTGACCATTGACCAAACACGTGGTGTAAACCCCGTCCCTTGAAGTTAAGGAAAAATCGGGAAAAAACCAGTCAACCCAAGTGAGAAAACCGAACTGATTCACAAAACCCAACCATTAGAGAAATGGCAAATAGGGAGATTTAGACATCTCGAGTAACCCAAAGAGTCATAAAAAAAAACCATGAAATGTTCTTTAAGACAATTTGGGAGTGAAAACCAAATCAGTTGAGGTGAACCGGATTAAAACAGTTTGGACCGATTTGAACCATCATTGAACCGATTGCTAAATTCATTTTTCTAGGTGGCTTAAACTATTCAAATTGGGGAATTGAAGCCACCATTGGATAGAGGATGAATTTAGATAAATTTAGAAATTTTTAATTTGAAAAACTTGGTTGACTTGGACCTGAATGGGATGGTTTAAGCATTGAAACCGGTTCGAAATAGTGTCATCTTCTTCCTCTAGATGACAGCACTGTTCACACACCGGAAAACTGAATAACGCCGATAGAAGGGAAATGTTTCTGTTTAGGATGTTTCAGGCCATCAATGAGTGCCATTAAAGTGCCAAACGGACGGCTAACGAGTCCCTGAGCTCCCTATATAAAGAATTCCTCTCCATTCATCCTCCTGACTCCTGAAAATACAACTCTCTCTCAACTAATCAGTTTTCCGATGAAGCTCGAACCAGCGCTCCAACATAGCAATTTTTCTAAACCAAAAGAAGTGAGGTCGGGTTTCTTATATTCGGGGAGAAGTCAGCTACTAGACAACAGCCTCCATTCGACCCGAGTACCGCCGAAGAAGCGCTGACGTAATCAAATAGTGAAGCAGCTCCGGCGGACTAAAGCTACCCTATTTCGGTCGAGTTGAAATTGGCAAATTCAACCCGTTTTAGGCTAGACCAAGCTCTCCCAACACTCCCACAGCCCTCACGCGACCGAATTAGAGCATGAAGGTAAGCTAATTGGGCTTCCCTCTATAATTTCCAATTAACGTTAGAGAGAGAAATGATGAAACTTCACTGACCAAATTCTCACTAAATTCGACATGAACTGTTGTTATTCTTGATCCTAGGAGGAACCTTAGGATGAAAGCTATCTGCCCCGATCAAAAGCTCGGATTGTTACACCTCCGATGGTAAGCTTTTGAAGCTTTTTTCTCTCTACGCACATTTTTCCGGTAAAGCTCCATTTGAACTCATTTCGGCCTCAATTCAGCGATTCAAAGCTCAATTGAATCGTATGGATGTGTAGGAACACAATTATACCTTCAATTTCAACAATTAACCTCAATTGAATGGTCAATTTGATTAAATCAAATTCATCAAATTTGAAAGGGGGGAAATTGGGGATTTCGTAAAATTGATGGACCAAATTGAAATTTCCAAAAATGGAGGGCAAATTGGCCATGAAAAGAATATTGGAGGACCAATTCGTTGATTTTTTAAAATAATTGGGATCAAATTGCCATTTTTGTAAAGTAGGGGCAAAATGGTAATTTTTTAAATGTTAGGGACCAAATTGGAAAACTTGAACCTCTTTAATGATTTTGAGTAAATTGAGGACCCAAATTAAATTTTTAGAAGTTTCAAGACTCAATTTGGGGAAAAGTTAGCATTAGGGACCTAAAGTCAATTTGGGTCTAAATGCAATTAACTAAAAAGTTTGGGCATTTTTGTACTTACGTGAGGAATGGAGGCTATCATGCAAAATGTTAACAATTAAGGATGTCCAAATCATGTAGGAACACGAAGGACCGGAATGCCAACAAGGATAAGCTCGCATGGAGGCAAAAAGTCGACTAAGAAGGAATACCCTGCAAATATTAGGTGAGTGGATTCATTCACATCATACCCGATTGGGATGATGAGCACATCAGAAATGAAAAACCACTTCTATGTGGAATCTTGACATCACACCTGATTGGAGTGATGTGAGAACTATGCGGAAAACTACTTACCGGATGTAAGTATATCATACCCGATTGGTATGATGGACTTACTAGATGGAATTAGAAAACCCGCTTACTCGTTGTAAGCAAAGATATCATCACACCCGATTGGTGTTATGGATTAAAAGTTTATTTTTGTCAAAAGTGTTCTCCCCTGACTGTGTGCCATTGCTTAAAACTTTTGAAAGACCTTCTTGATGAGAGATGGACTAACTTAGATAGGCAAGAGGCCTCGGTTTTGGAACTTGAGAGCTAAAATGCCCGATTTTGGAAAATCACGCACAGTGGGCCCAAGGCCAGTTGGCAAAAGCAGTAGCTCCTAAACAAACATGATTTTAAGCCGTGACAATTCTTAATGATTAAATTATGTGATTTGACCATGGTACCAAGACAGGACCGACATAGTCAATGGACTAGCTCCCGAGCGACAAGGCCAGGTTGATGGACCAATCTATACAAACAGCTGCTGGTCAAGTTGAGGATCGTGGCCCTTTGACCAGTGGTACCAAAGATAAATGGCTTTGTGGAAAACTTTTGTTTGTGCATGCACTTGAGGTTCAGAACCATTAAGATGGCATGACGGTTCGAGCTTTCGATCTGGACAGATAGCTCTCATCCTGAGGTTAATCCTAGAATCAAGAATTGCATCAATTGATGCAGAATTGGATTAGAATTTCGTCATTGAAATTCGGTCGACTCTCTCTCTAGCACTGATCGAAAATTATAAAGGGGAGTCGAATTGGCTTACCTTTCGGTCCTAATTCGGCCGTGGAAAGGCTGAGGAAGTGTTGGGAGGGCTTAGTTTGGCCTGAGGAGGGCTGGAAATGGCCAATTTCAGCTTGGCCGAAATAGGGCAACTTTGGTCCGCCGGAGCTGCTTCACTATTCTATCATGCCAGCGCTTCTCCAACGATTCTCGTATTGACTGGAGTTTGCTATCAGATAACTATCTTCTCATCGGTTCTAAAGAGCCCGACCTTTGTTCAAGTCGAAGCTCTAGTTCGAGCTTCACCAGGAAATGGAGCAGTAGAGAAAGAGAGAGAGAAGTGTTCAGGTGTGAGGAGAATGAATGGGATGAGCTCTTTATATAGGTGTAAAAGCTTGTATTAAATGGGAGAGATTTATTACTAATATTAATATTACCATAAATTATTGTTATTAATTCCAATAATTTAATTTTGGTATTAAATTGTTGGTATTAATTACAGTAATTAAATATATATTAATTTATGACTATTTGTGATAAGCCTTACGTTCGCAAAAAAAAATTTTACCGAAATTTCAGGTTACAAAAAATCATACTTCCCAAGAGGTCACCCATCCTCACACTACTCTCAGGCAAGCATACTTAACTTTAGTGTTTTTATGGACTATCGTTCACCTGAACCAATTTGGTTTTTCTATTCTAATTTGTGTTAAGTTTCTTTTCCAAGGTTTAATAAACCCTTTGGATCACTTGAAAGTTGTAAATTTCCAAATTGCTTGTTCCCAAATGATTAGATTTGTAAACCATCTCGATTTTCTTACTCGATTTGACCGGTTCTTGTCCTGATTTTCCTTAACTCAAAAGTGTGGGGTTTAGAGATTTGAATGAACCAGATCCAACTAGATTAAACCGGTTTATAAACCGAGTCAGTTCATGAACCGAAACCGATAGAGAAAGGGAAAATAGGGAAATTTATGGAATCCCTTGTGACTTGAAGAGATTTATAAACCTTGGGAAGGAACCTTAGAACAAAGTGGGAGAGAAAAACTAGATCGGTTCGGGTCAACCGGATTGAACCGGTTTAAGGACCGAGTCGGTTTATGAACTGGAATTGATAAAAAGATGGTAAACCAGGAATTTTATAGACCCTAAGTGACCCAAGGAGTCATGAAAGACATGGAAATGGACATGTGAAGGAATTGGGGACAAAAACCAAATTGGTTCAGGTGAACCGGATCCAAACCGGTTTGAACCACTATTCAACCAGATCCTAAATTTATTTTTCTAGATGGCTTAAATAATTCAAATTTGAGATTTGAGGCTGGCATTAGATAGAAAATGAATTTAGAAATTTTTATATTTGAAAAACTCGGTCAAATGAGGGGTGAACCGACCGGTTTAAGCTTCGAACCCAGTTTGGACCGGTCCGGTCCGGTTCGGAACGGTGTCATCTTCTTCCTCAGGATGACAGCACTGTTCACTCGCCGAAAAATCGAAACAGCGTCGGTGAAGAATAAACGTTTTGTTGGGTATGTTTCAGGTCTTCAATGCCTGTCATAAAGTTGCCAAACGGACGGCCAACGAGTCCCCGAGCTCCCTATATAAAGAGCCCCTCTCCATTCATCCTCTCTACACTTGAAAACTCCATTCTCTCTCAACTGCTCTATTTTCTAGTGAAGCTCGAACCAGAGCTCCAATATGGGTCTTTTTTTAGCCAAACAAGGTGAGGTCGAGTTCCTTAGAACCGGGGAGAAGTCAGCTACACGCTTGTAGTCTTCGTTTGCTACGAGGGTTGTCAGAGAAATGCCGACATGATAAAACAGTGAAGCAGCTTCGGCGGACTCAAGCTGTCCTGTTTAAGCCGAGTTCAAATCGACCATTTTGAGCCCATCTCAGGCCAAACCAAGCCTTCCCAACACTTCCTCAACCCTCCCACGGCTGAATTAGGACTGAAAGGTAAGTCAATTTGGCTCCCCTCTACAATTTTCAACCGATACTAGAGAGAGAACTGATAGAATTTCAATGATGAAATTCTAACTCAATTTGGCATCAATTGATGCGATTCTTGATTCTAGGATGAACCTCAGGATGAAAGCTATCTGCCCAAATTGAAAGCTCGAACCGTCGTGCCCTCATCGGTGAGAAATTGAAGCTTTCTCTCTCTATAGTCTATTTTTCGGTGAAGCTTCGTTTGAGCTCATTACAGCGTCAAAACGCGTGATTCAAAGTTCTATGGAATCGTATGAACATGGAGAAACTCAATTTCAACTTCAATTTCAACAATTAGAGGAGTTTGATTGGTCAATTTGATGAAATCAAATTCGGAATTGGGAGAAATTGGGGATTTTCGAATATTTGAAGGGCCGGAATGCAATTTTCTAAAATTGAGGGTCAATTGGGCATGATAAAAATGTTAGAGGGCCAATTGAGGAATTTAAGAATTTTTGGGGTAAAACTTACCATTTTTGTAAAGGAAGCGTAAAATGGTAATTTTGGAAAAGTTGGGGGACCAAATTGGAAATTTGGGAAATTAATCCCCTTTTTGTGAAATGGAATAAATTGAGGTCCTATGATAAATTTTAAAAGTTTTGGGACTCAATTTGAGAAAAAAGCCGGCATTAGGGACTTAAAGTTGAACAGAAATAACTTTAGGGACCTAATTACAAAAAAAATGAAAATTTGACTTTCTCATTCATTTGGAATGAATGAAGGCTATTAGGCCGAAGGATAATGAACCGAGATGTTCATATTGTGTAGGAATACAAAGTACCGAGAACGCCAGCAAGGACATGCTCACGTGAATACAAAGAACCGGTCTAGTGGAATTCACGGCATTTACGGTTGAGTGGCTTTACAAATGTCATAACCGGTTGGGATGATGAGCATAGCTTAAAGTTAAAAACTACTTACCGGTTGTGAGTAGGATTTTTATATCATACACGGTTGGAAATAATAAGCATATCATAATGAAAACCCACTATTATGTGGTATTTTAAACATCACAACTTAGAAGAGTGATGTGAAAACCATACGAAAAAACTATTTATCGATTGTAAGTAGATCATACCTGGTTGGTATGATGAAACTTCCTTGAAGGAAGTTGAAAACCCGTTCATCTGTTATGAGCGGAGATGTCCTTATACCCGATCGATACAATGATCAGTTGAAAATATATTTTATCGGAAGTGCTCTCCACTGACTGTGTGCCGATGCTTAAATTATTTGGGAGTCCTTCTTGACGGGAGCTCGAATAGCTTTGATAGGCCGGGGGACTCGGTTTTGGAACTTAGGGGCTAATATGCACGGTTTTGAAAAATCTCGTACAGTGGGCCCAAGGCCAGTTGGCATGAGCAGGAGCTTATAAACAAACATGAATTATATGCCATAAAACTTTGAATAAAGAAATTGTTTGGCTATGGTACCAAGATAGGACCGACATACTCAGTTAACTAGTGGCAGTGCGACATGATAGGTCCACGGACCAGTTAAGACAAACAATTGCGGGGTGAGTTGAGAGTCCGAGCCGTTGGACCAGTGGCACCACAGATTACATGGCTTGATAAGAAAACATTGTTTGTGCATGCACTGTGAGTACATGACCATCAAGATGCCCAAGAGGGGTAGTGATGCGTCCTAAGGGCACTGGACGACCTGGTGAGTATAAGGGCAGTTCGTCATACCAGGTGACCGTGCGAAATTTGGAGTAGCACTAAGCGCATGAGAACGGGGTGGGGACGGAATGAGATCTCTGTCCTCATAACAGACACGAAGAATTTATTCCGGGAATGAGGGTAAGATGTCACGATTGAGGGTTGGATGTTGCGTACATCCACTCATTCCGAGGGTAGAAGTGGTCGTACTTCTATCCGGGTGGTAGGAAAAGTCGCTTCGAAGCCACTAGCGGGTTTAGTAGTGATACTGACTTGCGAATGTGTGTAACCCTTCATGATAAAGAATGTGTGTTGGGTGATGACACATCGTGGTAACTAAGAAATGATGGAAAAACCAGAATTTTTAAATGAAGGGATTTTTTTAAAAAAAAGGAGTCTGGCACACTCCATATAAATATTTTTTTTCTTAAAAGTTAAAAGTAGACCTTTGAAAACCCATTCACTGAGTGGTCGTACTCACCCTCTCCCTTATATCCGTTTCAGGAAATCTCGGAAAGCCTACCCTTAAAGACCATCAACTAAGACGTCTGTAAGACAAGTATGTAAAGTTTAAAATTTCATGTAGTTTTGATTATGCTATTCCAGGAAAAGGTGCAGGTTAAAGGATGCCTTACTCTTTTCGGTTTACAATAAGGGTAAACCCTTTAATAAACCAGGAGAGTGGCGTGTTGATCACGAGTATCCGACCAAACTGGGTCGGGGCCTAACAACTAGAGTGGTATCAGAGCCTGTTTCCTCGCATACATAAGCAGGACTTAAAAATATAGTAACTAATAGGATTTATCCTAAAATTTTCAGATGGCTCCCAGGAGAGGAACCAAGAAGACTTGGAATGGCTCTACTCAACACCCTATCTTCATAGAAAGACAACTCTAAAAGCTTTCCAAATGCCTGAGACCTGGCAGGAATCTCGAAAGACCAAATAGAGAATTATCCTGGAGAATGGTGCTAGGATGTATCGATGGCACAACTCTAAGTATAAAGGAGGATGTTTATCAAGAATTCCATAGCTACTTAGTTATTTTGTGACCATTTCCTGTGATAGGGCTGAAAGCCTAATCTTTTGTGTCCCCCTGTTAATAAAATACTCAAATTCTCAAAACTCTATCTCCTAATGATACGATCTTGTTGGGAATATGACCTAAGGAAAATAAAACAAACCCACACTATCCTGGAAACGAAGGAAAAGTCACATCTCGGTTATGGAAGATGAATCAGGGAATTAAGAAACTTAGGAGGACTCTTATCATAACCCTTAAGCAAAGGAGATTCAGCAAGAAAACTGTCAAAGTAATTAGACTCAAGAACGATAAAGCACCAAATCACTAGTAACCCTGGAAAAGCCCCACTCGAAGGAAAGAAGGAACCACAACAATCCATGTAAGGGAATAATGATGGAACATTACCTGAAGAGATGCCCAACCCTATTAAAGGACAAGTACCAAGATGAACTACTATAGGTGTAAGGAAAGAAGGGGTGTTCCACACCTCATAGATTCAAGGCAATACCTTCTCAAAGGTCACGAAAGACATGAAGGATTGGAGACCGATGCCATGGAGCAGGTTACATAAACGGTTCACAAAGAGGTCAAGAAATGACAAGGAAATGCAAAAGACTTCTTTAGAAGGTCAAACTGAGAAGGATAGCTCATGAATAGAGATAAGGTACATGGGAAGCATACTTAGAACCCTCTCATAAGGGGCAAACACAGAAAAACGTCCCCCGGAACTCTAGGGAATGACACGGTGAGAGTGAAGAAGAGAAGGAATATGATGTGAAAGGGAACTCTGGAGGGATGCATACAACCAAGTGCCTTGAAAGAATCATTGGTTGGTAGATGAACATAACGTGGAGTGCAAGGAACCAACCCCTCATTAGAAACTACTTGAAGGAAGGATGTATCGGAGGCCAAGACTAACCTGCTTTGGAAAAGTTATATAATTTTAAAGTACAACCTCTTTTGAAAATAGCAGATAAGTCAAAAATTGGAGTCTTTGACCAACATAGTAGAAGTAAGCAAACCATAAAAACAAGATAGTCAGAGGAAATAAATGACACCCTAAGGAAGACTGAGAGGTAGAAAGGACTACAACATAAAAGGTCAGTAAGATAGACGTTAAGGACAGAAGGACTCGAGAAACAACTGCCCTAAGAAACTTAGACCAAAGGAATGGTGGAGATGAGGCAGTTAACAAACTAATACACGGGAAAGCCATATTTTGAGTTCCAGCAAAGAAGAGAGGGGCGGAAAGGTCAAATACTCGGGAAAAGAAGGATGAAAGAAATCTTTAATAGGACCAAAGGCCAAATTAACGACTAAACTCAAGCCAAGAAAAGAATAGGCAAGCCTCTCACACAATTGTCAAGAAATCTTGAAACAAATAAGATTTGAACGCTGCATAAGGAAATACATTGTGAAAGTAAACTTTGGAGGAATGCATATGACTAACTACCCTTGAAGAAATTATGGATGGGCGGATGGACCTAATGTGGAGTGCAAGGAAGCAACCCTTAATTATGAAATGTTTCAAAAGGAAGGAAGTATTATGATGGCCCAATGTGACCTGTTTGGAGAAAGCTGGAGAACCAAACAATAATTTCAGGAGAACCAAGTAGAAAGAAGAAACGAGTAACAAAGGAATAGCTAAAGAGAATAAACAAAACCCTAAGAAAGGCGGAGATGTAGTAAAGACCACACTCTATGAAGGACAATAGGATGGGCATGAAGGATGAGTGATACAGTTGCCCAAACAATTGGACCAGTGAAATAGAGAGGAAGAGACAGTTAAAGAATTGGTCTTCGAGAGAACCATGGATTTAAACCACAACAAAGAAGGGAGAAGTGAAAAGGCCAAAACGTTGAAAAAGAAGAATGAAGGAAAATCCTTAAAGAAATCGATGGCTAAAATCAGATTTATAGTTTAAAGTCTTAAGACGGATATATGAGCCTCACGAAGGACGAACAAAGAGATTTTAAAATAGGGAGGATGTGAACCCTCCTTAAATGGAAATAATTTAACGGGTTAGCATCAAAAGGTGCTATGACAAGTATAAATGAGTGGACAACCCATACTAAGGTAATAAAGGAAAGAATGTTCGAGAAATGTTAGGAAAGTAAGTCCTCCCAATAAGTTGTGGCTAAGAAGGAATAACCACAATTGGTAAGATGGGTCAAAGTCCACACGCGCATATGAAGTATAAAGAGTAGACGACTGAGCATGGTGTGGAATGCATGGAATAAAACCAATAATCGGAAGTATCCCATGTAAGGAATAAGGGATAAAACAAGTTGTGGATAGAGAAGGATCCAAAGCAAATAGATGTTCTAACATAGATAAGGGTACGAAGAAATGGAGAAAAGAAACCTTCAAGCAGTGGTAAGAAGGTTAAGCATGTAGTCCTAGAACAAAAGTCTCTACCTTGAAGTATATATTAGAGAAGGCAAATGTAAAAAGTGTACTCCCTGATCAAAACAATAAATTGAAAAAGGGTCAAACAGGAATAACAAACTATGAAATGGTTATGAATAAGTAAGAGTGGATTGAGGCCAAAGGAAAATCCTTGAGTAAAGGATGTCATTGGGAATGATGATGGACCTAAGAAAGGACGAATCACAACATGTTAGTAAAACAATCGGAAACCAAATAATTGGAACAAAAAATACTCAATAAGGAAGTTGAAAAAGGACGAGTGGGTAAGGAGAAATGACACCGTTATAAATTGATGTGGATAACGGTAAAGTTAGTCGAGGAATGCTACCAAAAGAAAAGAGGGATGAAGTTATACAATCCTTGAGAGTTAGGAAAGTTAAGAATAATCCTAAAGGAGGTGTCCTAGAAATCTAATGGACACAAAGATAAGATTTTAGGAAACATCACATTGTAAAGGGAAGGTAAACCCGATAGCACCGAGGAAAATGTGACTCAAGATAAAGAAGAGTCAGTTAGTAAAAATGACAATGTCAAACCAAAAAATTGGACTGAATTGTATTGAGCAACGGATGAAATAAGAGTCGAAATAGGACAAAAAGGTGAGGACAAGGAAATCCGCAAAAATAGGTATGTAATACTTTAAAGTACATCGAGCTAAGGGTTTCAATGACCAACATGTTAACTAGACACGGGAATGGTTTGATACCATGGAATTCCCAATTTGGAGTACAGAACCTCAAACTCCTTGGAGGGAGTAAAGAATATAAAGGAAAAGGAATTCCTTAAGTGAAGGTTGTAAAAACGGCTAATTGGAAGGATAAGAGAAGAGTTTGCATGTTAAGAAAACACCAAAGGGGCATCAAAGACAAGGCTAATAATTAAGTTTTGGGGACAAAACTCCTAAAAGGAGAGGAGAGTTGTAAACCCCGCCCTTTTGAGCTAAGGAAAAACTAGGAAAAGAACCGATCAAACCGAATGAGAAAATCGAACCGGTTCACAAACCTGATCATTTGTGAAGGGCAATTTGGGAATTTACAACTCCTGAGTGATCCAAAGGGTTTATAATACTATGGAAAAGAACCTTAGGATGAATTGGAAGAGAAAAACTAGACTGGTTTGGATGAACCAGATCCAACTAGATTGAACCGAGTCGGTTCATGAACCGGAACCGATAGAAAAGGGCAAACAGGAAAATTTATGGAATCCCTTGTGACCCGAAGAGATTTACTTTGGGAATGAACCATAGAACAAAGTGGGAGAGAAAAACCAGATCGGATCGGGTGAACCGAATCCGAACCGAATTGAACCGGTTTAAGGATTGAGTCGGTTTATGAACTGGAATCAATAAAGAGATTATAAATCGAGAATTTTATAGACCCTAAGTGACCCAAGGAGTTATGAAAGACATGGAAATGAACTTGTGAAGGAATTGGGGAGAAAAACCAAATTGGTTTAGGTGAACCAGATCCAAACCGGTTTGGTCCGGTTTGAACCACTATTAAACCGGATCCTAAATTCATTTTTCTATGTGGCTTAAATAATTCAAATTTAAGATTTGAGGCCACCATTGGATAGAAAATGAATTTAAATAAATTTAGAAATTTTTAGATTTGAAAAACTCGGTTGAATGAAGGGTGAACCAACGGTTTAAGATTCGAATCCGGTTCGGACTAGTCCGGTCCGGTTCAAAATAGTGTCATCTTCTTCCTCAGGATGACATCACTGTTCACTCGTCGAAAAATCAAAGTAGAGTCAGCGAAGAAGAAATGTTTCCATTTGGTACGTTTCAGGTCCTCAATGCCTGTCATAAAAATGCCAAACGGATGGCCAACAGGTCCCCGAGCTCCCTACATAAAGAGCCCCTCTCCATTCATCCTCTCCACACCTGAAAACTCCATTCTCTCTCAATTGCTCCATTTTTTTGGTGAATCTCAAACCAGAGCTCTGATATGGGGTCTTTTCTAAGCCAAACAAGGTGAGATCGGGTTCTTTAGAACCGGGGAGAAGTCATCTACACCCTTGTTGTCTCCGTTTGCTCCGAGGGTCGCCGAAGAAACGCTGGCGTGATGAAACAGTGAAGTGGCTCAGCGAACTAAAGCTGCCCTATTTCGGCTGAGTTGAAATCGACCATTTTTCGAGCCCTGCTCAGGCCAAACCAAGCCTTCCCAACACTTCCTCAGCCCTCCCTCGACCGAATTAGGATTGAAATGTAAGCCAATTCGGTGCTCCTCTGCAATTTCCGGCCAGTGCTAGAGAGAGAACCGACAAAATTTCAATGATGAAATTCTAGCTTAATTCAGCATCAATTGATGTAATTCTTGATTCTAGGATGAAACTCAGGATAAGAGCTATTTGCCCAGATCAAAAGCTCAGACCGTCATTGTAAAACCTGCCCGTTTAAGCTAAGGAAAATCGGAAAAAAAAAACCAGTCAAAACCAAGTAAGGATTCAGAACCAGTTCACAAACCCGATCATTTCTGAATGGGCAATTTGGGAATTTAAAATTCAAGGGTGATCCAAAGAGTTCATTAAACCTTCGAAAAGAAACTTAAGATAAATTAGAAGAGAAAAACCAAATTGGTTCAGGTTAACGAGAATTCATAAGAACTATTAAGTTAAGCGTGCTTACTTAAGAGTAGTGTGAGGATGGGTGACCTCCTGGGAAGTATGATTCTTTTTAATACATAATCCGAAGTCATCCCCATTCATTCTCCTCATACCTGAACACTTCTCTCTCTCTACTGCTCCATTTCACGGTGAAGCTTGAACCAGAGTTTCAACTTGAACATTTTTCTTAACCTCAGAAGGAGAGGTCGAGCTCTTTAGAACCGAAGAGAAGACAACTATCTAATATCAAATTCCAGTCAATCTGAGAATCACTCGGGAAACGTCGGCATGATGGAACAGTGAAGCATCTCCAGTAGACTGAAGCTGCCCTATTTCGGCGAATCTGAAATCAGCCATTTCAAGCCCTCCTTAGACCAAACCAAGCCCTCCCAACACTTCCTCAGCCCTCCCACGACCAAATTAGGACTGAAAGGTAAGCTAATTCGACTCCACTCTACAATTTTCAGCCGGTCCTAAAGAGAGAACCGACAGAATTTCAATGATGGAATTCCAACACAATTCGGCATCAATTGATGTGATTCTTGATTCTAGGATGATCCTCAAGATGAGAGCTATCTGCCCAGATCGAAAGCTCGAACCATTGTGCCCTCACCGGTGAGAAATCGAAGCTTTCTATCTCTACAATATGTTTTTCAGCAAAGCTCCGTTTAAGCTCGTTCCAGCGTTAAAATCTGTGATTTCAAAGTTCCGTAGAATCGTATGAACATGTAGGAACTTAATTTCAACTCCAACTTCAACAATTAGAGGTGTTTGATCGGTCAATTTGATGAAATCAAATTCAGCAGTGTTGAAGAGTTGAAATTGGGGAAATTTGGGGATTTTCAAAATTCGAAGGACCAAAATGAAATTTTATGAAATTGAGGGCCAATTGAGCATGGAAATAATGTTGGAGGACCAACTGAGAAATTTTAGAATTTTTGGGGCAAAACTTACCATTTTTGTAAAGGAAGGGCAAAATGGTAATTTTGGAAAAGTTGGAGGACCAAATTGGAAATTTGAGAAATTAATCCCCTTTTTGTGAAATGGAATAAATTGAGGTCCTATCATAAATTTTAGAAGTTTCAGGACTCAGTTTGAGGAAAAACCGGCATTAGGGCCTTAAAGTTAAAGAGAAATAACTTTAGGGACCTAATTGCAAATAAATGAAAGTTTGACTTTCTCATTCATTTGGAATAAATGAAGGCGATTAGGCCGAAGGATAATGAATTGAGATGTTCATATCGTGGAGGAACACGGAGTACCAGGAACACCAGCAAGGACAAGCTCGCGTGAATACAAAGAACCGGTCTAGTGGAATTCACGGCATTAACGGGTGAGTGGGTTTACTAACATCATACTCGATTGGGATGATGAGCACAACTTAAAATTAAAAACCACTTACCGGTTGTGAGTGGAAATTTTATATATCATACCCGATTAGGAATGATAAGTACCTCGGTATGAAAACCCACTATTAAGTGGTATTTTAAACATCACTACTTAGAGGAAGTGATGTGAAAATCATGCGGAAAAACTACTTATCGATTGTAAGTAGATCATACCCATTTGGTATGATGAGACTTCCTCGAAGGAAGTTGGTCGGGGCATGACACGGTAAGTAGTTTTTCCATATGGTTTTCACATCACTTTTCTAAGTTGTGATGATTAAAATACCACATAATAGTGGGTTTTCATTCTGATATGCTTATCATTCCCAACCAGGTATGATATAAAAATCCCACTCACAACCAGTAAGTGGTTTTTAACTTTAAGTTATGCTCATCATCCCAACCGGGTATGACGTTAGTAAACCCACTCACCCGTAAATGTCGTGAATTCCACTAGACCGGTTCTTTGTATTCACGTGAGCTTGTCCTTGCTGGCGTTCTCGGTACTTCGTGTTCCTACACGATATGAACATTTCGGTTTATTATCCTTCGGCCTAATAGCCATCATTCATTCCAAATGAACGAGAAAGTCAAATTTTCATTTTTTTGTAATTAGGTCCCTAAAGTTATTTCTGTTTAACTTTAAGTCCCTAATGCCGATTTTTCCTCAAATTCAGTCCCGAAACTTTTAAAATTTATCATAGGACCTCAATTTATTCCATTTCACAAAAAGGGGATTAATTTCCTAAATTTCCAATTAGGTGCCCCAACTTTTCCAAAATTACCATTTTGCCCTTTTCTTTTAAAAAAATGGTAAGTTTCACCCCAAAAATTATAAAATTCCTCTATTGGCCCGCTAACATTTTTATCATGCCCAATTGACCCTCAATTTTAGGAAATTACATTTCGGTCCCTCGAATTTTCAAAAATCCCCAATTTCCCCCAATTTTCCCCCAATTCCAACTCTTTAACCTAGCCGAATTTGATTTTATGAAATTGACTGATCAAACACCTCTAATTGTTGAAATTGAGTTTCTCCATGTTCATACGATTCCATAGAACTTTGAATCGCGAGTTTTAATGCCGGAGAGAGCTCAAATGGAGCTTTACCAAAAAACAGACTATATAGAGAGAAAGCTTCGATTTCTCACCGGTGAGGGCATGACTGTCACGCCCTGACCCGGTTTGGTCGGATACCCGTGATCAACCTGCCACTCTCTTAGTTTATTAAAGGATTTCCCCTTATTGTAAACCGTAAAGAGTTAGGCATCATTTAACTCTCACCTTTTCCTAGAATAGCATAATCAAAACTACATGAAATTTAAAACTTTACATACCTGTCTTATAGGCATCTTAGTTGACGGTCTTTAAGGGGAGGCTTTCCGGGATTTCCCGAAAGGGATATAAGGGAGGGGGTGAGTACGACTACTCAGTGAATGGGTTTTTAAAAGGTTTTAACTTTTGAGAAAAACATTTATATAGAGTGTGCCAAACTCCTTTGTTTTCAAAAATCAATTCATTTAAAAATTTAGATTTTTCCACCATTTCTTATTTATCACAGTGTGTCATCACCCAACACACATCCTTCATCATGAAGGTTACACACATTCGCAAGTCAGTATCACTACTGAACCCGCTAGTGGCTTCGGAGCGACTTTTCCTGCCACCCGGATAGAAGTACGACCACTTTTCCCCAATTTCACCCCTTTATAATGACATAATTTGATTTTTTTTTCAAATTGGCCATTCAATTGGGGTTAATTGCTCCAATTGATGGCATGGATCTGTTTCTACACTTCCATACGATCAAATGGAGCTTTGAATTGCAGAATTTGAGTCTGAAACGAGCTTAAACAAAGCTTCGCCAAAAAATTATTCGTACAGAGAGAAAGCTTCGAAAGCTTATCGTCGGAGGTGCGACGGTCTGAGCTCTTGATCTGGGGAGGTAGCTCTCGTCCTTAGGTTCCTTCTAGGATCAATTGCTACAATTGATGTCCATACAAGGGTGAATTTTATAAGTGAAATTCGGCACTTTCTCTCTCTAACACCGATCTGCAATGATAGAGAAGGGCTGAATTGGTTTACCTTTCACCACTGTGGAGGTCGTGTGAGGGCCGCGGGGGCATCGGGGAGGCCTGGTTTGGCCGGAGAAGGTCTGAATTTGGCTGAATTCAACTCGACCAAAATTGGGCAGCTTCAGTCTATCGAAGCTGCTTCAATGTTTGATTTCGCTGACACTTCTCTAGTGGTCCTCGGGTCAAAGAGAGGTTGTTGTCAGGTAGTTGACTTCCCCTAGAGTCTGTAGAACCCGATCTTGTCTTCTAAGACTAATAAAAGTGCCAAAGTCGGAGCTCTAGTTCGAGCTTCACCGAAAAATAGGGCACTTGAGAGAGAATGGCGAGAGAATGGCGATTTGATTGTGTGGAGGATGAATGGAGGGGAGTTCTTTATATAAGGAGCTCAAGGACCCTCTGCCCTACTAGTTTCAATATTGGTCGAGCTTATCCTATTTAGAAAATGCCCAAATCTAAGGGAATATTCCTTTGTTAGAGAAGGAAAGTTTTTCTGCCATATGAACAGTGTTGTCATCCCAAGTAAGAAGACAACACTGTTCCAAACCAGATCGGACCGATCCAACCCGGTTCAATGGCGAAAATTGGCCGGTTCAAGCCCAATTCGACTGATTTTCTCAAAATTAAAAATTTATAAATTAATCTAAATTTATTTTTACTATCTAAGGGTGGCCTCAATTTTCCAAATTTAGATTTTTAAGCTACTAAGAAAAATGAATTTAGAGACTGGTTCATGTATAGTTCAAACCGGTTCAATCCGGTTCACCCTAAACCGGTCCGGTTTTCCCATCCACTTTACTTCATGGTTCTTTCCCATGACTTTTATAACTTTTTGGTCACTTGAAATTTTCCAAATTCTCATTTTAGCCCCTCTTTATCATTCCCAGTTCCTTAAATAGTTTGGTTTTCTCATTAAATTGATCGGTTCTTTCCTAGTTTTCCTTGATTCGAGATGACGAGTTTCACATTACGTAAGCCATTCCCACCCTGTGTTTTCAGCTTAAAGCATCTGCTACCACATTCGCCTTATTTTAGTGGTACTCTATGATCAGATCATAGTTTTTAATTAACTCCAGCCATCGTCCTTGTCTCAGATCGAGCTCCTTTTGTATCAAAAGGTATTTAAGGCTCTTGTAATCCGTAAATATTTGACACGTTATCCCATACGGGTAATGCCATCATATCTTGAAGGTGAATACGATCGCTTCCAACTCCAAATCATGATTTGGTTAGTTCAATTCATGTTTCTTGAGCTGCATTGATGCATAGGAGATCACTTTGCCTTACTGCATCAGTGCGCATCCCAATTCGTGTCTAGATGTGTCACTGTACACAATGTATTCTCCCCCGTTCATATTCGGGAGAGCTAATACAGGGGCCAATGTGAGCTGCTTTTTAAGCTACTAAAATGTTCGCTCATATTTTAGGCTTCCACTCATACTTGATTCCATTTTGTGTCGGCTATGTCATTGAGACTGCTATTATGGATAAGTACTCCACAAATCTCCGGTAGTATCCGACCAATCCCAGAAAACTCCTCACCTCATTGGGGATTCTTGGGGGCTTCCTAGTCGGATACTGCTTCTATTTTGGTAGGATCCACTTAAATCTCCTTCTCTCCTATCACGTTCCCTAGGAATGCCACTTTTATTAGCCAAAATTCACACATTATGAATTTGAAATATAGTTGTTCCTTCCATAGCGCTTCTAGCACTAGTCAGAGTTATAATTTATGGTTTGCTTCTGTTGGGGAGTACATAATATGTTATTGATAAAGACCATAAATCGATCAATGTAGTGTTGGAAGATTCGATTAATCAAATCTATGAACGTCACCGGTGCATTTATTACTGCAAATTCATAATACTCGTACCTTATTCTTAAGGTGATTTTCTGGATATCTCTATACTTAACTTTTAAATGGTGGTACCCCTATCTTAGGTTGATATTTGAGAAGTGAGACGTTGCTATTAATTAATTGTAGATCCTATGGAGAGGATAACCGTTCTTCACTATTATCTAGTTTAATCGATAATAGTCAATAAATAATCTAATACTTTTATTTTTTATTCATTAATAATACTGAAAACTTCAAGAAGAATAACTGATGAGTCATTTTTCCATTAGCTACTCAAATTAATATTTCAACTACTTGAGTTTTGCAGGTGCTATGGTGATTACAATATCGAGTTAGTAAATAGTATTATTTCAATTACCTAGAGCAATACATACACTCTTCAATAAACACATATAGGTATTCATGCACCACTGTCATCTCATAGGATGGTTCCTTATGTTTCGGTACAGTTATTTATACGAGAAACACTTCATACCCTTTCTATATTTATATATATAAATAATATGTATTTATATTATTTATTATTATATATTAATTAATATTATTTTTATAATAATAGTTAATTGTTATATATAATATATTATTTTATTATATACTATTTAAATTAATTAAAAAATAAATTTATTTTCTAATTTTTTATTAATAATTCTATATATAACTCCACCTACACTAAAATAATAAATTATTAAAAATTTATATCCCCACACACTTGACTCCTGCTCTTTCATACCTTTCATCCACCTGCCAGACCGACCAGCCTGATTGGTCCCTTCTTTCGATTAACATGGGTTCATGGTATAAAAAATAATAAAAGTTACATAAATGTGTTTAAAAAATGTATTTAAATAGCTTTAAGAGTAGGATTTAAAATTGGGTTTTTCTAGTTGTCCCATATAACTTATCCGTGAAACCGATAAGTATGTCTGACCAAGGATGGATGCTAGGACAACCGGGGGAAGGGACTGGCCCAGTGGTCTCATCTATGACATACATGAACCCATGTCGACTAAGGGTTTCACAGAGGAACCAGAGGGGGATCTCAATGTCACGTGCCATTGTCGACTGTTACATGGGCTCATAAATAACATAACATAAAAGGAAGGTGTTGGTGGAGCCATTGTCGACTGTTACACGGGCTCGTAAATAACATAACATAAAAGGAAGGTGTTGGTGGATGCTAGTGGTAGCATTTCACAGATTTTATTCTAAGTTTAATTCAAAATCAAATATTATCGAAATTTATTATAGCTTAAATTTGGTCGAAAAAATAAAAATTTTACCTTCAAATATTATTGATTTTCATGCAACGTGAGGATGAACAGAAGCAGTAGTAGCAAGGAGAAGACTAACCCGAGGGTTGGAGGGAATGTAAGGCTGAGGAAGAAGGAAGAAGATGAAAAGTGCCTTTTAAAAATATTATCACAGCACTAATAATTCATATTATATCAAATATTTTTAAAAATTTATAAATTTTAGTTTATAAAATTAATTTCAACATCAATTTTAATTTTAATTCATATAAATTTTATTGTCCAACGAGCTAATTGTGTAACTAGTAAATAAATACACTTAACAGCTATCACTCAGAATGCAACTCAACTGGGAGCTTTCGGCAGATTCAGACAGCCAAAAAACTTTATGCCATGAGTTACACTCTAGGATGATAAACTATTACAGAGTGACCTGCAATTTTCCAGCACAGGATGAATGGTCTTCAGCGTTGTTCAGAATGTCCAGGAAACCAAGGAAGTCCAGGCTGAAGGCATTGCTTGGAATCAGGGATAGGGACGATGGGCCCAAGAAATATCCGCCACAGGTCGAGTATTATGGTCACAAGCATTGCTGCACCCAACGCATCTACAGCAACTCTTGGGAGGTCCCATGGACTCCCCACCTTCTCATCAATCCTGCAGATATAGTTGTCATGATAAATGTTTAAATCTCAGTGTAAAATAGCTGTTGCAGTTTCGCAGTTAATATCAGATGGGCAATTTACACCTAACCCAACAATTTGATGTCATAGGACAGGACAACAATGAACAGGCAAACAATCAAACTTATGTAGACTGACTTCCCAGATTGAGTGAGGATATTCTTTCCTAATTATGAATTTTCTCAACTCCTATGTATTATTGTATGCAGCATCACATGAACATTGATGAAAATTTACCTCAGAAACATGGGGAAGCTCACAAAGAAGTATATAGCATAGAACAAAGATCCAACTGTATACATGGATGCCCTGTCTACAAACGAATAATAAGGGAACTGCAAACACATCAAGCAAAGAATGTCATCAGATGATTCTCGAGTAAGTGCAAAGATATATATACATTCAGCAATAGAGTCAGAAGTATCTTAGAGGACAGGATTGGGCATTGAGATTTCTCATTCACATTTAATTTCGAGTTCAATTTTTCATTGATGAAGCTGTGGAGTTGTTTGTTTGCAAGTTCACCTTATCTTTTACCAAAAATATGAACGTATGTGCTCATCAAATCACAAATGTAAGTGCATCAAATGCATCATCACGCACATTAGAAATAGCCAAAGTCTCCAGGTAAGCAATGAAATATGATAGAGCTAGAATCCATGCAGCTTCAAAAGTCCATTTAACTCTCTTTGGCAGGTGTGCAGTAGAATGCCTCAGTCTGCGGAGGGTCATGTTTGAAGATACATGATAGAACAAAAAGCAGACATGAGTAAGGAGGAAAGTTGTATGCGGTACCTGCAGAATAAGGGGAAGAGAAATATTTGAGAAGGCTGTCAATTGCATGAGAGTGAGAAAATGCTGAAAATTATACATCATTAGTGTTGCCACTTTGTTGAACTTACATTGTTCATCTTCCAAGATGGAAAAGTATATGCAGCTCCAAGAACTGTGAAGAAATAGTGAGTCCAAAAGTAATTCCCAACATAACTAAAAGTGATTATCCAGATACTAGCCTGCCACAAAGATAGTGTTAAAACTCCAGATCTACCAGAAGTCATCTCCTGAGTCCTAACTTGTCAAAAGCATTTAAAGCACTGAAAGCAATAAAGCCACCAGCAATTAATTAACCAGAGCACTCACTATCAGGAATTATATGAAGCAGACACCATAGAATATATGCATATGCAAAAAATTTAATTCAGCCTCAGTTCATCAGCATAGTGAATATCTTACAGCAGAAAAACACTTGCCTTGACCCAATATCGATCCTTCCAAGACATAGTTCGATCAGCCTGAAAACTCAAAAATTAAAAGCAGAAAACAAAGCTAATGTAGATAGTTGCAGTAGATGGTATCAATCAACACACGAAAATAATCCTAAGAAATCATAATACATCCACACATGTGTTAAAGAAATCTACTCCTAGAAGCATGAAAGGGCCTTAGCAGTAATAATGCTCGACACCAAGGATGGATTTAGGGGCATGTCGGAAAATTCTATGTAATTTTGTATACATTGTAGCATAATTTGATTTAATACTTATCATAGTATCTTAATTTGCCCCCTGTTTGATCATGTGTGCTTCCTATTGATTTCGTCCAAAGAGTTTGAGTGCCCAGTAGTTATACAAGGACTAAGAGTAATGATATTTTCCTTCCTGGGAATCTACCTAATCGAGCAGTAATGTTGGAACTAGATTTAGTGCAGTGAGAGCGCAAAAAATGAAATGACCCGATCAAAAAATATGCAGGAAAACTAGTAAGAAGCTGGCGCACATTAGGTCGAACAAGTCTCACCTTGCCAACATACAGCATTGGAATCAAGAATGAAGGAACCGCCGAAATCAATCCCAGGAGCAGGTACTCCAACTCCGTGAAATTCTGTTCTTGAGGAGTGATAGAGAATCAGGAACAGTCAAACACTAGAGTGGAGTGGAAAATCAGAATCGTAGAGGGCTGCATTGACCTCGTAGAGCTTGTAGGGAACGACAATGCCGAGGCAGAGAGTGAGCCAAAACGGAGTGTAGCAGAGGAAGAACAGCTCGCCCCATCTCTTACTCGGGTTAGATGCGAGCCACAAGCTCCTGCAATCGTTGCTAAATTCCTTCGCTTCTGCACATTTCATTATATTTTATGAGGTAAAGTAAAATCCGCCAGCCAATCTGAGAGAAACAGAGAGAGGGTGATCACCTGTCATTTCAAGCGCCGCCCGGATCGGAGTTACGGCGACAGATGGTGAGGATGAGAGGAACGGCTGCCGCCGGGGGTGGAAAATGCAGATAACCTCACGGATCCGCGTGAGATTGATGGGCAAAAAATGAAGGAAGTGATGACAGAAGAAAAACCGATGCTACGGTCAAAATACAATATGGGATTCCTTCGTTGGATTCTCTTGTTTTGTTCTCAGAACCCTTTGTCTGGTTGTAGATGACTTGTATCAAATCTTCACCAGGCTGGAAGGGTATTTGGAGTTCAATAATTTATGAATAATAGCTTAAAAGGTATGAAATTTATAATTATTTATAATTATATGTATTGATTAAAAGGAAAGATTAAGAATGTTGGGCTCCCTTTGTGAATTAATAGAGAGTAGTACAAATTTAGAACAGTAAAAATACTTCTAGCCACCTTTACCCAATATGTAACACTAGTAATTTAGAATGCTTGTATTATATCAGTTTATATAATTTTGAGATAAAAATGTAAATAAATAAGATATGTATAAATAAATAAATAAATAAAAGTAAGTTGGGTTACATCAACTAATATAATAAAAAAAGTCAATATATCTTCGTATATTCATTCTTATAAAATAGAAACTTATTTAATTCCGTTGTTAAAAAAATTTATGATAGAATTTTGTGGGACAAAATAATAAATATTATATATAATTGGTCATATAATTATAATTATATATATGTTTTGTATACAAAATTTTTAACGGATGTATGAGAGAATTGGCTCGTTTTTTTTTATAGAATAGTAATTGATGGAATTATAAATGGGTCGGATTTACAAGTTTCTTTTTAGTTTTAGATGCATCTATATTTAGATTTTGTATTAATTTTTGTATTAATTTACTTTTAATATTTACCAGTATTTTTAATCTCATTTTTTTTATCTTACAATAATTTTTTCAAACCATAATAAATTTGTATCTTTTTTCAAAATTTTTAACTTTTTTTTTATCCATATTAGAAGTTTTATAAAGTTGGTTATCCTTAAATATGCCATTCTCAAATTTCTCTCAAAAATTTAATTATTACAAAAAAGCTAATAACCACATTTTTGAGCTTTTATTAAAAGAAGTTGAATTTTCTTCTTGCCATTTAAGTGAGATAATCTCTACATTTTAAAATGAGCACTACTAAAAAAAATACAAAATTTTTACTTATTGATTAGATATCACCTCTTAAAAAATATAGTTAAACTTGTAACTTAATTTACGAAATTTTATTTAAATATACTTTCAAACTCAACCTAATTAAACAACAAATCCCTTTAAAGATTAGGTAATTAAAAAAAATGAATTATCTTGTTTCTCATTAACACCTATTAGAAAAATCTTGATAGCAACCCCAATTTTTCACGCAACAAAAAAAATGAGTCAAGTAAGAACTTATGCCACTAAGTTTTCTTAAGAGAAATTAGATTATTTTTTTATTAAATTCATTTAAAAAATTGAGGTTGAGTTTTTAAGTCCAAATTTTAGTAATTAAGATTCAAATAGTTGATTATCTCTCTAAAAATCGTCAAATAATTTGATTCTTGTCTCTATTGAAGTGTCTCGAACTCCTTTACAAGAAGGTTTATGTCAAAAAAAGGTAGTGATGATCACCGGAGCTTCACAAAGACCTAAAATTTGTTGTATTTTTTCAAGTAAAAAATTACATTTCATGTCCGACCACCTACGTCTCCTCGGACATCTCCACTACTAGTGGACAACACTAAGAACCTTCTGAGTACCTTCCACACCTATGTATCTAGTGTCTCCTCCCCTTCCATCTTCGTAAGCTTTCTAGCCAAACTTTATCTTTTATTATTTTGGCCAAGTAGGAAACTAACAAAAAAAATGCTTGGTTAAAATATAGAGCACATCTTAGGAGCTTTGAGAAGATCTTTACAAGTATTTATAATGGATTTAAGATGACTAAAAATAAATTAGGACGATTTTCAAAGAAGGTGAGCGTAAATATAAACTTTTGAAAATTTTGAGAACTAGTTTTAAAATAATGGTGAAACTTGGAAAATTTACTTTTAATTAAAAATGCTTGGTTAAAATATAGAGCACATCTTAGGAGCTTTGAGAAGATCTTTACAAGTATTTATAATGAATTTAAGATGACTAAAAATAAATTAGGACGATTTTCAAAGAAGGTGAGCGTAAATATAAACTCTTGAAAATTTTGAGAACTAGTTTTAAAATAATGGTGAAACTTGGAAAATTTACTTTAAATTAAACCTGAGGAGTGTGATGTGATTTATGAAATTTTTTGAATCTCATGTTATTTTTGGAAGTTTGGATGCTAAGTTCTGATTTTTTTTTATGGTCCGGGACCAATATTTGGAAGTTAGAATCCAGAATAGAGGATTTTATAAGTTAAGGGATCAAAATAATTTTTTTTAGAAATTTAGGAGTAAATATGTAATTTTTGGAAAATATGAGAACATGGTAATTTTTAAAACTTTAGAGGTAAAGTGATAATTTTTAGAATGTATAAGAGAAATGTGGCAATTTTTAAAAATTTGGAGACAATTATGAAATTTTTGAAAGATTTGGGATAAATATAGTATTTTGAATGATTTTAGGAAAATATAAAATTTTTGAAAAATTAGGGACAATAAAGAAATTTTAAAAAAATTAGAACAATTATATAAAATTTGAGAATATAAGAAAAAAATATTATTTTGGGAGATATAAATTAAATCATAGTTATAGAAAAATATAGCGCCAAAGAAATGTAAAGTGTAATTATTTACAAATTGTCATAAAAATCTTAGAAATAACCATAACTAATAAGTATAGCATCGTGAGTTGTATTCAAGATCTTTTATCTCAAGTTTAAGATCTTTTGTACTGTCTTTTTCGTGAAAGAGCATTAAAGAGGGTAAGCGTAAAGTAAAGCCTAGTAATGGCAAGCACCATGTAGTCAACCTCATTCTTTATTAAAATATTATACATAGATATTGAGTTAAAAAAATTATTTCATTTAATACATCATATTTTTTCTTCATTTTTAAACTGAGGTATTATGTCAAAACATATTATCAAATAACTAGTTGAAGTCAATGTAGATCCTTAATCGAAAATTTTCCTATTGTCTAAGAAAATTGAATGAACTCCTTCCCCATTAAACAAGCTTTTTTATGAACTAAAAAATTTACATACCATTAACCAACCAACTCATGTATATAAATGATTAACCCACACTAATAACTATAAAGTTAGTAATTTAATACGGACCCTTTACTAAGTGACCAAGGTACTATCATATGTCTTCCACCTTGTGTAAATAATATCATATAAATACAAGATTTTTATTGTTACCTTAAAAACCAACAAAATAGGAATCTCCACCCACATTATACATACAAATTTCATGTCTCACCCACGTCATACACAAAATAATGAATTACACCCACATTTCTTACTAAATAGAATAGTAGTTCTCACTTTTTAAAATATTATGAGCCCACTCATTTTTCTTACAAAAAAATAACTATATTTTTCACTTTTTAAAATATTTTGTGTTCATTACTAGATATTAGGACCTTAGTTTTTTTTTATTCCAAAATACAAGGCTTAGCTCATTTTCATGTTGTTAGGACCTTGGTGCAGTATTTTCAAAATTTATAACTGTAGTTTTATATTTTTTTAAAAAATATATATCGAATTGTGTGAATTTTTTAGAAATTACCCAAACTTATCCCAAAAATAATGTTTGTATATGGATCGCACATTATTTTATAAATATTTTATAAAGCATGCATATTCTCTATATTTAAAGTTATAATGAGTAATGAGACGATTAAATCCTACTCAACCTTATAAACCATATTCATTATTTTATTTGAGACTTTTGGATTTATATAATTTTTCACGTCCCTCAAGTTCTTCATTATAACTTATAATAAGGTGATTTTACATACAACACATATACATACATTATTGGTTATTTTCTTTATAAGTATTCAAAATCGTTCTAAGTGGTGTATAATTCATATCACCTTATAATTTCTTCAAAATTATAATTTTCTCTTAATATTCTCAATTTCTTTATTTGAGTCCATAAACTCTACAAATCTTCTTTTTAAGTCCTCTAAACTTCAAATAATATTATTCTAGTCCTCAAATCTCCAAAAGTTTCTTTAAAATTATGATTTCTCATTATTTACCATTTTATAATTTTTATTTTTCCAAAGTTACACTTTAGTATTTTTACATATAAAACTCATCATTCAAGTTCAAAACCTTTTCATTCTCTCTATTGATTCCATAAATCTTTCTGAAGTCTTTACTAATCCCCATGATTTCTCATTTCTATATGAACCATTAACTTTGTCAAAATTATATTTTAGTCCATAAGCATTATATCCCATCAAAACTTACTTAAAAAAATTATAAATAACTGATAACATGACCCTAAACACTTTTTATAGGTGGCTATGTCTTTATCTAGTCAGGGTTGACTAGAATAATACATTTTAGGGTTGGGTTCTAAGGTTCGGTAAATGGACGAGAACTCATAGGAGATAGTGACATCGACAAGTTGGAAAACTAACTTTTGAAGGAGTCCATGAGCTTGTGAATCACCTCAAATGGAGGTACTGCATGAAAATAAAGATTTATTAAGCTTAGTCATGAATAGGAGCTAGTCAAAAATTTCATAAATTAATTCGACCACAATACTTACCCATGATTCGAGAGGCTAATGGGATTTGCTAGATGAGAAAAAGAGTAGTCTAAGAAAATTTTCATGATCATGTTTGATCATCGTGGGAATAAAAAATGTCTTTAGAATGTAAGGCCATGTTTTCAATAGAATAAGTGTATGTACTATTTCATAGAGTCGACGTCGACACAGAGGTTGTCGGTATCAGGGAGAGTGGGATGGAAATCTAGTTTAAGCATGGTTATAATGACACTTGAGTTACTCAATTTGGTATTCGAAATTAAAAGTTATATTATCTAGTAGTAAGCTCATTGGGAAACTAGGGTAATCAACTTCTAGAGAAAATCCCGAACAATTTCCAACAATGGGGTGTCATGGTTTATATGGGGAGCTTCCTACTTCAAGGACCAACTATCAATGGCTTTATCCAATCAAAATAGGGACTTAGGCTAGGGAGGAATTTATTTCTTCTCAAAATTTGGTTAACTTTTTGCGAAGAAAGTCATATAATTGGGTCAATCGGGTCGAATATTAGTTGGGGGATGTGTGGTATACATGTCACGCGTGATGCACCTCATCTGCTAATCGTTGACCCAATATTGTTCTGGATCTGAATGTTTATGTTGGTACGACCAATTTTTTCATTTCCTCAGTTTATTCACCCTTAATTCAAATAGTTCTTGATCTAATTTAATTTTATAAAAATTCTTCAGCTAATTTCCTTGAGTTTAGAGCAAATAATCACCTCTTTATTATTTATGAAGCTCATTTGAAAATTCTCAAATATCATTGGTTTAAGCGAATTTGATCTAATTTTGTCTAGTTCTCAATGAAGGTTTCACAATCCTTGATTCCTAATTAAGGAGATTATTCATGTTTTGTTTAATATCAATTTCACAAATATCCCATATCCTAACTCAAATCGGCTTCCCGATTCATCTTGTTTCATTAGTATAGTTTAATCCTAAATGTCGATTTAACTCCGATTTGTGACATGTTTGACCAAACCTTTCCCTTTTTAAAAATTAGGTATTAAAATTTATCCACTCCTTTTTAAGAGTTTAATTATGATATCTTTCTGTGTTTTTCCTACTCATAGAAAATTTAGTTTCTATGACTTCTTTCCCTTTTATGTCTGTGCATTTAAGTCATTCCCCATCCTTTCAAAAATTATTTTTTAGTCCGTCAGTCAACCTTCCTTCAAAACTAGAATGAGGTGACTCATCTATTTCTCTATTCCTAACATTTTTCTTGGTTACATCTTGAGGATGGTGTTATTTCCAAGTAAGACTATATCCCTTTTGTTGACTTCTTATTTCATATGTTTATCATTTCCATAAATTTTATATCTTTTTTTTTCTACATTAAGTTTAACCCTCTTAGCATACTTGACTCATTTTTGGGACATTTACGGTTTCAACCATGTTTCAAACTCTGTACACAATTCTCCCCCATAACAACATCGTGTACTTATTTTGTGGTAATGTCTCTTATGAGGTCACTTGCTCATTTGATCATTTTTCTTATATCTGATATTTCAGCCCTACATGCTGATAAGTCGTGCATTCCTAGCCCACCAAGCGAAACCAGTGATTTCTTGATTACGACCAGCTAAAACTTAAGTTTCATTAAAGGGCGTTTCCACGGGGTAGAACCTCCTCAAGAAATAGAAGGTTTTCATGAGGCTGAACTTGAGCCGCCATCCAAGCATGAATACCTTCCAACACTAATAGATGCTAGTTGGGGGCCATCTGCTAAACCCAGGCCCAGTCTAAGTAAGTTAAGGGGCTGTGGCTCCAGGCCCCAACTCGATCTTGTGGTAGACTGCCCTCCTAGGGGCACTTGGCAACTCACTTGTGGGCCATGATATCCCATGATCCTATAAATTTTTCATTAATTCGTTTACATGCATATTGTATGCCTTTCCACTTTCTAATCATTTGTTTCATCTCTCTTGGTCCTTGCATAAAAGTCGTATTCTCTTTAGTATGCATGAGATTTATTTCATTGATCCTTTCTAGTTCTTATAAATTATGTGTCCTTCCTCATTTTTATTGTACCTACTATTAATATTTTTATATTTTTCAATTTTATTATACCTACTATTAATATTTTTATACTTTTCAATATGATATGACATACGAGAGATCCGTTCTTTTTCGGTGATCTTGATATTAAAATTTTTGACATCAATTATCCTCATAAATTTTATTGTACCATGTAACATCTCTCTTGACACATTTTGAACCATTTATAACTATCCTTGATCATTTTATTTGCTTCATTGGCATCCAGTATTATTACTTCCCATGGTTTCTTTCCTTTTTAATCCAATATCCCTGCTTCATGTCTAGGTAAAATCTTGAATCCTTTTTGGTTCGTATTCAAATATGATCCTAGGTTACCGACTTCGGTATTAGCTCCTTCATTTTTTATCGGCTATTTCACACTTGATTTTATTCACCTTCTCTATGTACTCATTCAACCTTCCTTGATAGGTTTGGAGTCATATCCTCAACTTAATTCTTTGAATAGAGGTGTTTTCCAACTTCTATTTTTACTATATCTATATTGACCTCCTCAAACTCCATTTTAGTTAGTTATTATTTCCTCATTCTTTTGATAACTCATTCTACAATTGACTATAAGTATGTGACCTCTTTCTACATGACATTATTCATACAAGATGATTTACCTATGTTGCATTTGGTAAACATGTCATCTAGCCATGTACTTTCTTTTTATATTTGGTCTTTAGTGTTTATTGGTTTTGCCCCCTTAGACAGCCATAATTTATCAATTTCTCTAAAATCTTCTCCCCTCATATATTATTACTTGTATTTTATTATACGCGCAATCTAGAATTTTTCTAAAAAGTCTATTTATCCGCAATTATTCCTCTTACTTCTGACTAATCTTTTATAAACATATTAATCTGATGACTTTTTGGGAGGTATTCATAACTGCTCTATTTTAGCACATTTCTTGTGATTTCTTAGTTACAAGTGGTCACTTCTCATACAAGTATAAAGATCAATAATTATAAAAGAAATAGAGTACCCATTGTTAATAAAAGGGACTAAGGTTCGATATTTATAAAAAGTAATAGTGTCCCATGTTTAAGAAAATGTTAGGCTTAAAATGTATGTCTACTGGACACAGGCACCATTGTTTGTGCATGCGTTGTAAATAGTAATAAGTATGATATTTATTATTTGGGGATAAATTATTTTAGAAAGTAAAAGTAAAAATAAAAATTTTTACAATTAAGGGTAAAATATGATAAATTCGTAAAAATAAGAGTTCTAATATGATTTTTGTTAAAATAAGGACTTAAGAGTCATTTTATAAATTTTGGAAAATTTTCATAATTTTAAAAATATCAAACAAATGGTAGTATAGATGAGTTCGTGCAAATCGAATGAACCATTTATTATTAAGGGTAAAATCATAATTATAAAAATTACAAGACGATATAAAATATTTCAATATAGACCAACCCAAAACGGTTTTAGATATTATAATGATATATATAAATTGCCTATAGTAATATATATAAATATTGAACCATTATGTGAATGGGGCATGAAAATTTGGAGTACATTCGAGACGAGCAAGTTCTAAATAAGAGGTGATTGAGATTTCTAATTTTGAGTTCGATTAGACCGATTTAGTCAATATTTATTATTTTATGAATATTTTTATTAAAAGATGGTAGATGTCCTAAAATGTTATTTGAAAAGCAAACTAAGATCTGACGATTTAGGATAAACATGTGAACCGGAGGGTTTAAAAATGAGTGAGAATCTCATCATTTATAATATTTAAGAAAATGGACTAAGAACCATATTTATAAATGGTTTAGACCAATATTTATGATAGGGGCACAAGATTCAATGTTTATGAAATGGGTATAAGGTCCATATTTATTAATAATTATGAAAGGGGCATAATACTCAATGTTTATAAAAGAAAATAAGACTCATTTATAAATATGTTAGGACAATATTTATGAAATGGACTAAAACTCATAGATATAAAATAATTTAGGTTCATAATAAAGAGGCATGTGACACCATGCTTATAAATAAAAAGTGGCTAAAACTCATCATTGTTGATTTGAAAAAATGGGCTTAGAAAAATGTACTAAGACCCATAATTGTTGTTATAAAGAAAATGGGTAAGGTTCACATATAAATGTTATAAAGAAAATGTACTAATGATCCTATATAAAATATTTATAAAGAAAATGAGCTAAGACACATATAATATTTATAAAAAATAGGTTAAAATCCACATTTATATAATAGAAAAAAAATAAGTTAAGATGGCCTAATTTAAATAGAAGTGAATTAAGTTTCATGTGAGTTATAAGTAAATAGTGAAAATTATTAAGAAATTCTATTAGTGGGGTTAGTTAGATTGTAAATCGAACCCAAGTAATCAAGATTTATAATGGTGGTTTGAATTAAGTATTTATTGATTACATGTTGGACTGAATATTTATACATTATATGATGGGACGTTGATATGACACTTATTTAGCATCCATGTCAACCGGAATCAATGAGGAGATCCATGAATACCTTAGTGCATGGAGGATGGTGGACTACAGAGGTATAAGATACTTTGTGTGGATTGGATGGAAGATAACTAAAGCATATGGATGATCGAGTACACTACTTGATATCCTTATGAGGGGACATGCTTTTATAGTATTAGATCAGTGTGTACGCATGATGCACATACCTTCATAGCTCCAATTACTCATGTATGAGATATTCAAGAACATGAATCTTAGCGTGTATTACTTAACTTGTATATGCATGGTTGGATTATGATATTTGTTTTACATGTTTGTCATAAACATTATATATAATCGTGATAATTTGAGCGAGAAAACTTAATGATATCAAATTATAAATTAATTATCTTTAACTTGAAAAAAAAGTTGTGAACTATTTTTATAAGCATCATGCAGAAGAGGATTTTCAGCAATTAAGAATAACTTTAGAGAAAAATAAAAAATATATATATTTAAACTCTATATATATAAATTTTGAGTGTAGACAACATTGAGATTATCTCTGACTAAATGAGCAATTTTTGCACACTGAAAATTGTTCACTCACTCCCCATTTTATATTTCATAAAAGAGAGAATATAGAAAGAAGAGAGAACAATTATTAGGGTTAAACTATATATCTGAGAGATCAAAGTGAATATTTACTAAGAGAATTACACAAAATATTTGCATTCAGTTTTATATATTTTCCTCCAATATTTTAAATGTGTTTGTAAATTTATTTTATTATATTAATAAAAGGTTAAGTTTTTATATAAATTGTGATGTTTTATATTCTGAGTTTGATGTAATGTCGGTAACTACTATTATAAGATCGAGAGGGGGCGACCAATAGTAGTTAGACTCTAGTTCAAAATATTAGATTCGAACAGACAATTTACATAGTATCATATTCTAGTTTTTAAAATTTCTAATTTTAAATATAAAGTATTAAAAAAACTGAAGTAAATGAAAAAAACATTGCATGAAAAAATTCGTTTAGATCAATGAAAATTTTAATAAAGGAAGTAAATTCTTAAAAGTTCTAATAAGAAATAATATTTTTATTTTAGAGGAGCCCCTATTGATGAAACCTTGGGAGTAGTCTTAATGAATGGGACCTACAATACCTAGAGTGCGGTACCTTTTGAGGATACAAAGATATGGTTGAGGAAATAGAGTACTTTAGAAAATTTAAGCACAACATGGAGAAAGGAGGAACCACTTCTGTTGAGAAGGTGAGGGTTATCGATCAACCTCCAATATGGCAACATTAAAAAATGGTGGGAGGACATAAAGGCCATATATTCTATCCCACCATTGTAGAGGGTGTTTTATGGATTTTGAGGATGGAGTACATACCTCTAGAGATGATGATGGAAAAGGAAGACGAGGTTTTTCAACTAAACCAAGGCAAGGGTACCGTGGCCGACTACGTAGAGAAATTCACCGAGCTCAAACGTTTTAGCTTAGTTGGGTGTAGGAATGTCAGGAATTTTGTAGAAGGACTAGCTCGAGAGGTGCAAAATCTAATGGAGAGTTTGGGGTATCTCGTATGGGCTTATGAATGTGAACGCCTAATGTAGGTGGACAAGAATAACAGGTGAAGGCAGGTACTACGAGGAGACGTTGAGTGAACGAGGGTATTTTATTTTTCTAGCAAGGTAATGAGCCATCACTTATATACCTAAATCTTAGTATAAAGATTTCGAATAAAGTTTATCATGTACTACTTTGACCCTTTAATGAAATGTATTTTATGGAAGGATAATTTTAGTAAGGTTGAAATTTAAGGAGCGAGGGGCTCCAAATATGAACATTGTAAAAATGGATGGATTCGACTTACCCTAGGAAGAGTGAGAGATGAGGCTCCACCAAGATGAGGAGTGTACAATTCTCATTAAAAACAAATGGAGAAAGATACTTAAAAATATGATTAGAGTAATGATGAGTTTAGAGAACCCCTAAAGGGGGTCAATGTAGTGTACTGTTTGACTTTGAAGATACTACAGGAAACACATGATGAGTTGCTAGTGCCACTCATGGCTCTTAAGCTGGTTTGATACGTTAAGAAAAGGGGCTTATAGTCACAATAAATAACTGAACTAGATGGTAAAAGTTCTCATGAAGGATAAGACACTCGAAAACTATACCATATCCATAGTAGTTTGATGGAGTTCGTCAAGTAAATGCACAATATGAAGGATGCCCCTATTGAAGCGAAAGGGTTCCGACTATATTTGAAGGGAAAGGGAAGGTTTAGTGAGTTTTTTTTGTTGGGTAGAGAGGGAGAGGCTCTAGACACGAATGTCTTAAAATGAGTTCAATTTTGACTTGCCCTAAAAAGGAGAGTAGAACCCTCCTCTATAGTGGAGCATTTGGGTAAGAAACTTAGGAAGGGTCACAAGATAAGTTGAGATTTAAAAAAATGATGATGAATGAATGAAAAATTTGACACCTAAGGTAAAAGGGGTGGAGGAGTGATATTAAAAAGACAAAAACAAGGTGTATGGAAGAAAATGCCCAACGAATGTATGATATATGAAGTAAATGAGGTCATGCTCCTCTAGCACTCACTGGTGGATTATACCAATGGATTGAGCGAAAATCATCAATTAGAGGGTTATGTTGGAAGAGTTGAAATGATCTAAGGGGTATGTAAAGAAAGATTCAGTCCAACACATGTTGGAATAAATGTGGAGTAAGTATGGGCAAATAGAGCATGAAATTTTGTGGAATGAAGGCATAGGACATGTAGGGTCACAGAGCAAGTAAAAGTCCCCTAAGAAATTAATAGCACAAGGACAGGTCGCAAGGACACACGCTAAAAGATGAAAGGATGAAAGAAGCCAAGTATGTAAGGTATATGTAGAACGATAGGAATCCTAGTCAATCCTTAGTTCCTATTGGGAATGGATACAAGTTATAATCCTAGAAATTAATTTATTATTAAGGAATCACACTCTAAAATTTAGTTATCAAAAAATGATAGCAATTTATTGAACATTGAAAAATCAAAGGACAAATTTCTTGAATGTAACAAAATAAGTAAATTTTTAATAATAGATGATTAATGTCATGTAATAACTCATTTTATAATATATTATAATTGTGGATACATTTACCAATTTACCAATATAATATCAAAAGGATCAAATCTTCTGCCGGTTTGGAGGATGAGCAGAGCCTGATAGGTTATTTTTCTCAAATTCTTTTCTGTTAGATCTCTGGACGCGTTTTCCTATTTTTAATGGAACAATTAACTGACAGATGTATGGGGCGAGACATTTTCTGTTTTTACATTTCGGCTGCTCTTTGTACTGAATTTTCAAGGCAGCATCCTGCGTAATATGCATACGTCGAGTTTATGCGTGTTTTCTTCTTGGCTGGTAGTTTGACTAACACACGGATGTTTCTGCAGATATAATAAAAGGAAATGGCAGACTTATAACTCAATCTGTCAAGCTTTGGGTTGAAAGATATGAAGCGGATTCAAAACCTGCAATGGTGAAGCTTTTGTCAATGTTGTTCGCGGTAATGATTTGGTATTTCCATTTGATGGAAATTGGCGCTCACATTCATTGGTTGAAAGAGTTTTTGCAAAGGGCAGGGCACCATAGATTGGTTTAGCTAAGTAAATCTATTGGGGAAGACTGTGTTGTATACTCTCAGTTAGATGAGGGACTTTAAAGATATAGTACACATATCAATAAACATTAGAAGTCCCAATTGTACTTTATGCACTTGTTCCTTCAAATTGAAAGATGTTAACTGGCTTGCAATTACAGGCCTGTGGGGCAAAATACTACATTAAAGAAGAGAATCTTGACGAAACTGATGTTGATGATGTTATGGTTGCTCTTGTCTCTCTAGCCAAACAGGTTTGCTGCAATCTATATTCTTGCTTTTCCGTCCTTTTGTGCTGATCTTTTAGATAATCTATATTTGACCCAAAATTCACCCTAAAATTTTAGGGAGAAGTTGAGGACTATCAGAGTTCGAAAAAGTGAGAATTTAAGAATTTCAAAGACAATCTGCTGGCATTTTGGGACAACTTGGTGATAGGGAGCCAAAATGGGCCTCCATTTGATCAAGTATTGTTTGATAAGTGCATCGATTACATCATTGCTCTGTCCTGGTTAGTTCTCTGTGAACTTAACTTCCCAGTCATTATAAAAATTCAGTGTATAACTTTGATGTCAAAATCCTGGTTTCCATGCTATGCAGCACTCCTCCTAGAGTGTATCGTCAAGTAGCCTCACTCATGGGTCTGCCACTTGTTACATCTTTTATATCAGTTGCTAAAGCACTTGGTTTACAGAGAGAAACTACTCGGAGGCAGTTGAATGCAGAAAAGAAGAAAACAAATGATGGACCTCGCTTGGAATCGCTGAATAAAAGATTGACCAGCACACATGACAAAATAACAGTGATAGAGGAAATGATGCGAAAAATATTCACTGGGTAGGAATATTGACTGTAAGGGTTTATTGTTTGAATCCAAAATGCAATGATCATTGCTAATTCAGAATTGCTCTTTATTATAGGTTATTTGTGCACCCATATCGAGATATAGATCCCAGCATCCAAATGTCTTGCATTGAGTTGCTTGGCGTGTGGATTTCGTCATACACATCACTGTTCTTGCAGGATCTTTATTTGAAATATCTTGGGTGGACCCTGAATGACAAGGTAATTAGAAAATTGAAGATATGAATAGGTGTTCGGGTAGTGTAAATTACAACCTAAGCTTTATTTGGTGTTTCTTAATGCACCTGTAGGATGCTGGTGTCAGGAAAGCATCTGTCCTTGCATTGCAAAAGAAGTGGATGACAATGTTCCAAGTCTAGGTCTATTTACCGAAAGATTCTCCAACCGCATGATTGAACTTGCTGGTGACATTGATATACCAGTGGCTGTAGGCGCAATAGGCCTTCTGAAACAGTTTCTAAGGTGAGTGCACATTTAGGCATCTCCTTTTTCTGTGTGTGTGTGTGTGTGTGTGTGGGGGGGGGGGGGGGGGGGGGGGGGGGGGGGTGTTTTCCACTGTATGATTTACTTATATAGATGACCCACCAGATATCAGACATGCTATAGGAGGGCTAGTTTATGATCATCTAATTGCTCAAAAATTTAACAGTACAGGTGGCTCAAAAGGTAAGCCTCTCCTGCAGATTACATCTCAGCTCATAAATAAAGTATGTTGATTCAAATGTATAGGTACTAGGTGACATTACTTTTAGGCGGTGATAGCAGGAATTCTGAAGTCCATCTTGGAAGAATGTTGCAGATATTGAGGGAGTTTTCAGCTGATCCAGTTTTAAGCATGTATGTGATTGATGATGTTTGGGAACACATGAAAGCTATAAAGGTATAATTGCTTTCTGCCTTTAGCTATTTGAACTTGTTTTTCTTTTTCTAACTGTGTTTTTAACATTCAAAACTAATATATATTTATTTTTCTATCAAATAAACAAAATAGTTCTTCAGAATTAAAAATCTAATAACCCAGTAAGAGATTTTCCCCTGTAGATTGTAGTGTTCATATATTATGTAGACATCATGTTTTAACCACTCTCTTTCTCTTCTTTACATATTACAATATAAATGTATTCTGATGCTGTTAATGCCGTCTCTACAAGAAGTTCTATAATTCAGAGAATTAAAGATGTATGGAATGGAAATTTGAGGATTTGAATGTCCTTATTGTTTTTCCATATTCTTCATGTACTTTATCATGCCATGCTAAAGCTCTCTGGTTTTGCCAAAAAATCTTACAGACTGATTTTTCAATAAGAAAACAGTATTATTCTTGCAGAAGTTTTGCTCGATATACTATCAGAGAATTAAGGTAGCATTCCATATATGTATATAGGATTGGAAATGTGTCATCTCCATGTTATTGGATGAGAATCCAAGGGCAGAATTGACTGGTGAAGATGCAACAAACTTAGCACGGCTTCTTTGTGCATCTATTAAGAAGGCTGTGGGAGAAAGGATTGTTCCTGCATCTGAGAATCGTAAACCATATTATAATAAAGCTCAAAAGGTGTGTTATATATGCTAATTTCTTGTAATTCCATGTGACATTCAGCATAGAACCTGTTCTTATTCATTTTTCTCCCGATGAAGATCTTTTCGTACTGCCATGTGCCCCTCTTACATAATCATCACAGGAAATATTTGAAAGCAACAGAAAGGACATAACTGTTGCCATGATGAAGAACCCACAGCTCTTGTGCAAATATGTTGCTGATAAGGAAAAAATCCCTAATCTTTCTGAGCTCATTGTATACATTAATCTGGAGCTTTTCTCTCTGAAGAGGCAGGAGCAGGTGTGTATGGTTCTTTGTCCAGTCATATTGTAAATTCATCTTATTGCCAACTCATAAGTTCTTTTCTAGTGTTAGAGTTTCAAATATATGCTTAAGACGTTGAAAGAAGCATTCTTTAAACATCTTGAGAAAGATGCACTCAGATCCTGTGTGATAGCTATCAACTTTTGTTCAGGGGAAAGCACAGCGGAACTGCAGGATTTTGCTCGCAATCAAGTAAATGAATTGGAAGATGAACTAATTGAAAAGATTAAATCTTCAATAAAACTAGAGGTATCAAATTTTGTCACCCTCTTAATATTTTTATTATCAGATTGTGCGCTAAACTTTTAAGACTGTTATCTTTGCAGGATAGTGATGACGAGTATTCGTTTCTTGTAAATTTGAAACGTCTATATGAGCTTCAGTTATCAAGAAATGTACCCATTGACAGATTATATGAGGATTTCTCTAGTGTGGTTCAAACTTTTGGTGACATTGATACTGAGGTATGCAAATTGGCCCCATTAAATAAATTATTTATGATATCACTATATTCTTTTCGAGCTAGAGGAAGAAATTCATGACACTAGCCTTTTCCAGGAAATGGAAAGAAAAAGATGGTAGTTCTTCTAACATTGAAATTATGATTCTTATTTAGAGTTTCTATGCATTTTTTTCATTTGAATGTCTTTAATTATAGAATGTTCACTGAATTTTATTGAGTATTAACTTGAATTTTGATTTGCTATTCAGATTGTCAATTTCTTGCTCTTGAATATGTATTTGCATGTGACCTGGTCTCTGCACAACATTGTTAGCAGTGAAACTGTTTCTGCAGATTCCGTCTCTACCCTATTATCTAGACGGAATGTCTTGTTTGAATGGCTTGAATCATTTCTTAATGACTCATTGGTTGCTGAAGTAAAAAAGCACACTTATCAGCTTGCCTGCAGGGTATGTTTTCTATGATCTGTCATCTCTGTTTTTTAACGGGAGGGGGGGTGGGGGGACGAAAGTACTGAGAATATCCTTGTCCTTTATGTTACAGGTTTGTGTCATACTTGCTGAGTTATGGTTTCTTTTTCGGATGAGAACATTTTCTTCAACAAAGCTGGAGAGATTAGGATACTCACCAGATGCATCTGTTTGCCAGAAGTTCTGGAAACTATGTGAAACACACATTTATATTTCAGGTGAGGTTCTTGTTTCTCCATTGACTCTTACTTATAAGGTTTGCTTGTGTAGGTGACTGTGATCATGGGAATAGGGTTGACTGCCTTTAATAATCGGAATGGTAGCCAAAATGTTTGACATCCTTGTGGGTATCCATGATAAGGTGCTTATGGTTTTCTGTGGGGGGTTTGGAAACATGGCCATGATAAATTGCTGAATTGTTTGTGTTGTCTTATCTTAATGGTGCTAAAGTTAATATTCCTGATTTGGGTTGAAGGATTGTTGAATATATAAATTTTATTAATAATGGATGTGACATGTCTCCTCAATACTTATAACTGATGTTTTCAGTGTTGAAGTATGTTTGTTGATTAATCATATTCCATTGTTGTTGGTGATTAATCTATTTTGAGTCTGATTCCTTTTTGTTATGGTGAAACCATGGATATTGTTTTTGGGCCAAAATGAAGTCATAGATATTGTTAAAAAACATTTTGCCCATTTGTTTAACATTATTTAGTTATATTTTTAGATAAAATCCTGCATTTGTTATTGACAAATAACAATTTCCTCCAATTGTTTATTTTCTCTTTATTAGATTGGAGATTAGTAGATTTTAACCTAAGCGTAAGCTAGATAAAGAAAGAATAGAGAAGGAAGCTATGGTTGCCACTAGGTAAATGTCCAACTGTAACTACAAGTTTTGCATGGTTATATAGATGAGACCGAAGAGGAAGATGCAAACAAAGAATACGTTGAGGAGACAAATAGAGATGCAGTGATGATTTCTTCAGCAAAATTGGTTGCTTGTGAAGCAATCCCCAAGGTATATACTTATTAATATGGTCAAATGTACCCATATTTAATACTATGTGGTGGGAAGTTTTCATTTTCTTCGGGTGTATGGGAAATACTGCTTGCTATATTGTCCACTGCCTTGATGTTTGTTACTCTAATGCAGGAGTATCTTGCATCAGATATTATTTCTCATTATGTAATGCATGGAGCTAGTGCTGCTGAGATTGTTAAGCATCTGATAAATGTGTTGAGGAGAAAAGATGATGACCTCTCTGATATTTTACTTGGAGCTTTGGAAAAGGTATACTTCATGATTGCATGTCCTGGAAACTGTATTTTGTTGATTACTTTCTCCATGTATGTTGTTAAGCATCTGATAAATGTGTTGAGGAGAAAAGATGATGACCTCTCTGATATTTTACTTGGAGCTTTGGAAAAGGTATACTTCATGATTGCATGTCCTGGAAACTGTATTTTGTTGATTACTTTCTCCATGTATGTTGGGATATACACATAAGAATTTAGTGTTTTTATGCTTTGCCATCTATTTTGCATTCAGCGCAGTCTGTTTCATTCAATGGGTAACTGCTTTCGTTAAAAGCTATATAATGCATCAACTATATATTTTGTCCAAAACCATGCTTGCAATGAATGAAAATTGTGAAGGCAGATTCTGATGAACAGTTCCTGTCATAGCTGGGAGGGGGTAACATCTAGGAGTATTTGCCCAGATATAAACTTGTTACTTCTTTTCAGAAGATGCCATTTATATATTATTTATTTGTTTTTTCCCCTTAACCAACATTATCTCTTTTTCTAATTGAATAGGCCCATTTTCGTTCCATGGTGGAAGTTTTGAGAGATGGTGATCAGTGTCTCGTTAGGAAACTTTTTCAAGATTGTAAGGATCTTTCAACTTTACTGGTGGTGCAAGGAATAAGCATAGATCGGAGATATTGAAAATCGTGAGGGATGGGATTGACTATGCATTTTCGGATGCTCCCAAGCAGCTTTCTTTCCTGGAGTGTTCTGTGCTCCATTTTGTATATAAGCTACCCCATGCTGACATTCTTGATATGTAAGTGGCTTCCTAAAATGGTTGTGATAGAGAATCTATTTTGTCTTTGTGTTGGTATAAAGATTAGTTTCTTTTGTATTTTTTTTGTGGCTGGTATAGCTTAAAGAATGTGCAGAGACGAACTGGAAATGTGAACACTGATGAGAATCCCAGTGACTGGCGCCCTTACAATATTTTTGTTGATAATCTCCGGGTAAAATGCGTGAAGATTGAAGGTCTTCCAGGTATTTTGAGTTATTTTGTGTTTTACATTTTTGTCTCAAACTGGTTTCATTTGCACCAATGCCAACGAAGAAGCTGACTAGTTTTTTAGAATTAATTTTGTTATTGTTCCATGTAGAGCATAAACTCTGTCACTGCTGATATTGCTTATGTAAAACGGCATCTAGATTTTTGTGGAAAAGATGAATGTATGTATTGTTGGGCTCGAATGTGATGTTACCCATTAACTGGTTTATAAGCTTCCCCCATTTGATTATAGAATGTTCATATATTCTAACTTCTATTCTGACTATGTACATACTACATGTAAGTTGCAATAATCTTCCTACTGTTTGTCCCTCCATTTGATTTTGATGTCTGCTCTAAGGGTTCAATTGCAAGAACCTAAATCTTATGCAACGTGTATGATATAGAAATAATTGTTTTCCTTTATTACAAATAATGTATGTGTATTGAATGTGCTTCTGTTTAGCAGAGGGAAAGGAAGGGGTTTCAGTGAGACATCGGGCTGTCCCCCCAAGTGGCGTAATATAGAGGGAAAGAGACTCTTTGGGCATGATTCAAGCAAAGAAGATGATGTGATCAGCTCTTCTGACCATGAAGATGGTCAGTATGAAGACAGACAAGAAGATAATGAAGAGGATAAGGCTCCTCTTATCCATTCAATCCGTGCATCCTCCAAGTTGAGATCCCTTGGGGTCTCAAAATTTGAAGATGGGAGTCATACCCAAATGGAAGAAACTGGGAAGTCCTAGGACAACCCGACTGGCTCAAGAGTGTCAAGGTAAAATAGTGGCTTATCAACTATTTGGTCCTAACAATTTGTTCTTCTGAAATATTAGATATTAGTGGAGTAGGCTAACAGTTTGTTCTTTCTATATGTTACTAACAATTTAGTCACTCAATGATGGCTTCCTCTTAACAATTTGTTCCTTCCTACTAAATTTTCACGAGGAATTGGATGAGGTGTTGATATGTCACAGTAGCGCATCATATTTCTCCTTTATAACTGATGTTTTCAGCGTTAAAAGTATGTTTGTGTGACTGGCTGGTCCTTCCTATGACTTACTCCTTTATCGGTTAAATATCTTTATATTCTGGCATGTTCATGATTTATGCTTCTGATAGAACTCAGAATTCTGTAAAAGTCTCATTCACCCCATGAATTTTTATTATTGTAACCATCTTGAAATTTAAGAAACTCAAACGTTGTCCTATCTTATCATGATCCTTTTATACACTCTAGGCTTTCCTTATTTCTTCTACTGGACTTTTAAGACTTAAATGATTGATAGTCTTAAAATGTTTATTTCTAATATTATTTTGTCATTATTTTTGTCCATCCATTTCGATATGGGTAGAATTACTACATTTTTCATTGTACTCATCTTTCAATGGCATCTTTACTACTCACCTATCATCAGGTAATATACTACTCACCTATGATTGAGGTAATATTTTCATTCCATATGTGAAACTCAAAATTGAGGACTATTTATAGAATCTCTATTCTTATCTTTCTGGTTCGATATTTCCTTCGCTTAAATTGTAAAATTGGAATATACACAATAATAAATCAAGCCAATTGAACTAGAAATTAAGTCTAGAAATTAAGTTTAAATCGAGAATAGTAACTTGAATCGAGATGGAAAATTTTAACCAATTTAAAAATTGGTTCATATCGAAATTTTGGAAAATGAGTAAATGAATTGAAATTATACTTGAATAATCCTTTGTAAAGGAAATAAAGTGTTGGGAAAAAATCCAATGGAAAATTGAGTTGAAAATTCTACAATTATTAAAAAAAGTTTATACAAAACGAAAAATAGAGATTTTTTATTCTATTAGTATGAAATTGAAAAGTAATTTTTAGAAAAATAACCGATTGAATTTAAAGTTAATAGGTCAAAAAGTTGCCAAAATTGAACGAACCAGACATGGGCTGGGCGACAACCCCTCCACTGGCTAAATGACTCGAAACTCGGATACAACTCGATTCCCCTCCCCATTTGCAAAACTCATTGCGGTAAAAGTAATATATGATTAAACAGTCAATTAAGTCTAGTTTGTGGCCATATGAGGCTTTGTTGTCCTCTTGCTGGTGACTTATTAGAATCATCTCTAAAACTCATACACCATCTCTAAAACTCATACACCTCCATTTTTTAGCAATCAAACTTGTAGAAACTATCAATATTACTTGAGTAAACTTTCCAACATGCTCGGCTATCGATGTTCACTATACTAATTCTAGCGTGATCAAACAGTACACACGTTCCTACAACCCAAAATAGAGCACCTTATTGTTGTACCATTTTGGAAGCCCTTGACAGCCAACAATGGCTAGAAAAAATATCACAAACGCTTCTTATTCCTAGATTTTGAACCCCACCGACTTATAAGTTTTGGATAATTACTGAGGTCAAATAAATTAATATAAGTCTCAACTAGCATTCTATCATAATACAATATAGTAAAATGGTCATTGTAGTTTACTCATACATCCATTTGAGATAATTCAAGTGGCCTCAAATTCTTTTGGGTGTCACACTATCTCTAGTGAGAACCTGACATTGACCCGACTCTAACTCTATTATCTATGACCTTAGATCTAGCCCTAATCGGTACGATTCTATCCAACCCTGACCTGAGAAAGACCATGACGACCTAGGGGGAGTCCTTAGGGATATCATACTCAAGTTTAATAATTTTTTAGAATTAGTTTATTGGGAAACTGCCCTTTTAGAATTAGTTTATTGGGAAACTAAGGGTAGGGACAAAAGTGTAAGGTTGGTAAAGTTAAAAGGCCCATTCAGGAATAAGATTTCTTAGGCGTCTTTATTAAGGATTGATGAAGGTGTAAGGACACTGAGAAAAATTGGAAAATGTTTGAAACTTGGATGATGAGTTTTGAATGATTAAGGACCTAAATGGGACAAAAAGGATAAGTTTATGGACCAAAGTATAAATAATGAGATTTGGGTACTCATAAGTGATTCTTGGGAACTAAAGGAACCAAATAAGACTAAAGGAAGTCTAAGGGCCTAAATGAAAGATATGGAGAAAACTAAGGTCCTAAAAAAATAACTTTTGAGGAGTAGGGGTAAAATGATAATTTTGCCCATCTTAGGGAACTTTGTGTAAATAGTGAAAATTTGGGGACTAGTGAGTGATTCTATGGAACTTAGGAACCAAATGAGCCCAAAGAAATTTGAGCACCCAAATACGAGACTTTGAAAGTCTAGGGTTAAAAATGAAAGAGTTTTAAGTATAAAGGGAAAATAATAATTTTGCCAAACTTAGGAACTAAAATGCAAACTTTGGAAAAATTAAGTATATAAGTGGAGGATTAGAGACTTTTAGGCATTCCGACCAATATAATCGAGGATGGTTATGGCCTCTAGTGAGTACGATTAATTATTGGAAAATGGGATTAGTTAAAATGGTCAATTGACACGCAAGTGAAGCAAACCGGGATAGAGGGAAAAACCATAAAATTTTAGGAAATTAAGGGATAATAAAAAAAATATTAAGTAGAAATCTAAACTAGCCCCATATCTGCAATCTGATTCATGTAGAGTGAATACTATTATTGATTATACGAGAATCACACATCCTAATGTAAAGGAAATATAAGATGAACAAGTCTCGATAATAATTGTGAGTGTGTATATTGACAACGAGTTTGATTTGACTGAGCGATGTGCTTTACTATTTTCCATAATACTGTGAATACACATAATGTATGTTTTGGAAAATATTTTAAAAAATGATGAAAAACTACATGGAAGCATGATCACTAAGATAGACAATTTTCTTGAATGTCTAGTGAGATAAAGTGATAGACAGTGGAAAATAATGGTCGAATGATAGAATTATATAAATTTGGGGTACTGTGATCCTAATTGGTCAGATTAAAAACTGAACTCCAAAATATTATGAATTAAATATACTTGTTGATTTATGCGCATGTGTTTAAGGAGATAGAGTTGGTCGAATTAAGGAACACACTCCTTGATATTGTGAATTGAACATGGTTGTTTATTTATGTGCATGAGTTTAAGAGATGAAGTTAGTTGGATTAAGAACCAAACTTTGTGATATTGTGAATTGAACATGATTGTTGTTTATTTGCTGTGTTTTTTTTGTATATACTGGTTGTGGAAGTTGGGAGTGTCGCTAGTGTTGATGCTCAGAGTATATGCTTCCAAATTACTCGAGACCCTCAGATGATGTATGAGTGAGTCCCTACGAGTACACCTCTATGATGAGAAACTTGAATGAATTGAGTTGTAAGTGTACAAAGGCATGGACGTGAGATTTGACGAGATAACATTATGACCTTAGGATGTATTAAAATTCATATGAGAGAACAAACCTGAATGGTGTCGATTATGTTAAGTACACATAATTTACATACTCTCATATACATAGTCCATCATAATTGTATGGCTTGTGGGGCATAAAATTGGCTATTTATTGCCATTGTGTGATATTCTGTGCATATAATTTGTTATGAGAGATCAACCCGTATATATACAAATACAAGAAGCCCAAAGCATGAGTTCAAACGGTAAAGTAAAATTTATGAAAACAATATAATTATGAAATTATAAATATAATCTACATGTATAGAATTTTAGTGAAGTTTGAGGTTGTAAGATATGTAATTACCAAAAGTTAGTATCTTATTCACTAAGTTGTGAGCTCAAACGCACCAATAATGAGATTATCTATAAAATAAGTACCAACGTGCAGATTTTAAAACTCATAGTTTCTAAATTATATATTTATTACTTGTTCTAATCTATATATATAGAATTTTAGTGAAAATTGAGGTTGTAAGATATGTAGTTACCAAACGTTAGTACCTTATTCACTAATTTGTTAGTTTAAAAGTATAAGACATCAATAATGAGATTATCTATAAAATAAGTAATAACGTACCGATTTTAAAACTCATTTACGGAATTTCTAAATTATATATTTATTACTTGTTCTATTTTCACGCTACTATACAAAAATTTGGACACATTCTCATTTAAAGAAAATTTTAAATTTCTATTAAAAATCGTATGTATACCGCAATTTTACTCCGCTTCGCCTGAGGAGGCAAATCCTGGAAGTCATCACGGGAACCCTCGGCTTGGAGCTGTGATCTGTCGCGTCGCTGATTCTGTCGTGCTGGTCCACACCGGCCCCGCCCTCAGCAGCTATTATCTGATCCCTGGGCCTTTTCTGTTGGACCAAAATGCAGAGCCAGATGAACAAAGCTTGTGGCAGGTGAAGAATTCAAGATCAATCTGAAAGTAGGGAAGAAAGCAGCTATTACTCAGGGGAGGACGAAAATTGGATAATTTTTCGAGGATGAATTATGATATTTTTATCTAAAATAATTTTAATATTTTTATATACTTATATGATTTTTTTATTTAGTTTATTTATCATTTTAATTTTTAATTTTTATATATTTTAGATAAATTATTGTATTAAAAACATTTTATATAATTATATAATAAAAGTACATATTATTCCTATAAAATATAATTGAATAAATACATATATTTTTCATCTTACTATTATATAATATTTTTATATAAATATTATTATACTATTAGTATTATTTTATTTTATAATTATAATAACTAAATATTTTGTTATATGATATTATTATTTTATAAGAAGATAATACATAAAATATATATTATAGTTTATTATATACATATATTTTTTATGGTATTATATAATATTTATATATAAAGATTTTTATACCATTAATATTGATATAATATTATTATACATTTATAATAATAATTTATTTGGATTATATAATAAAAATATAATAGATAAAAATATATTTTATTATTAATAGTATTTCTATCATAAAACATTATTATACAAATAATATTTATTTAATTTATAAGTGTTAACTCAATTATATTATAAAATTTAATTATATAATAAAAATAGTATACATATAATTTATCATATATAATATAACTATATATTTTATTTAATATTATATTCTAATTATTAATAATAATATAATATAATTCAATTATATATAAATTAGTATGTTATTAATTAATTAAAATTTTAGTCCTCATTATTTTCTAAATGAGTAAATGCATGGACTGGTCCATGAGCCTTCTTTCTTGTTCCTCCCACCTTATCGAATTGCATTCCTTCTTCTGGTACTCCGATGTCTGTTCCCCTCTTCAACCTTGCGCCTGACCTCTCCGTCTCTAGGCTCTGCCTCGGTACTCACCTATCCATTCGATAAGATCTATGTCAATGTCCTTCCCTTCTTTTACTTTTTGTTTTCTCATGGTCCAGCCGCCACCAACCTTATCTTCCCATTTTGCAGGCACGATGACATTCGGGGAGCAGAACTCCCTCTCCCAGTCCTTCCGGCTCCTCGACCAATCCTTCGCCTCCGGCATTAACTTCTTCGACTCCGCCGAGATGTCAGCTCCTTTATTCTTTCTGATTTTCTTCAAAATCACGCCCTTTTACGATTTCCCTATACGGCTTGCGTCTCTTGTAACTGGATTATTGGGGTTCTTCGTTTAACAGGTATCCAGTTCCTCAGAGGCCGGAGACACAAGGCCAAAGCGAGGAGATTCTCGGCCATTGGATCAAAGCCCGGAATATCCCTAGGCACCGTGTGGTCCTTGCCACAAAGGTCTTTGCTTTACTAGATAGCGCTGTTAAGGATAAGATGCATCTGATTTTTTGTTGGACAAGTTATGTTAGTTGTTACATGATACCATAATTCCTGGAAGAGATGGAATATGCAATGTCTTTATATTGCTAGTGGCTGAATCTTATCTTTCATTTGCACTGAGAGTTTCCTGGATTTAGTAATTGAAATTCTCTAGTATACACGGTGAGCTTATTGGATGGAGATGACCTAGTCACATAACCTGCCTATGTTTTGCATGAAGGTGAGTGGCCCATCTGGGCAAATGGAGTGGATTAGAGGAGGACCAAACTGTTTGGATTCAAGAAACATATCTGAGGCTATTGACAATAGGTTAGTGATTTTCTTTTGGTGAGGGACAATAAATAGAGTAGTTAGTATCCACATCTTCTCTTTCAATGATTCTACTGGAATGATCTTTTGTATCAGTTTCTACTGCTGGTATGCCTATCCCTTATGAATGCTTTCTCCACTTGGGTGTCCTTATATGAGTTACCGGATGCATAAATGTATCTACTCTAATGGGTTCATTTGCCAATTGCAGTTTATCACGACTGCAGACAGATTATATTGATCTCTACCAAATTCACTGGCCTGATCGGTTTGTATGTCATTGTGTCCTTTAGTTTTCTGTCTTAGAGAAGAATAATGATTGACAAAATAATGTCTGGAAGATAGACAGAAAGTGCATATATTTGTTATATCCATGTGCCATGCTCTGAGGAGTCATCATTTCTGCAGCTATGTACCTATGTTTGGTGAATTTGATTATGATCCATCCCGCCAGTTCAACTCAGTTAGTGTAGAGGAGCAACTTGATGCACTTGGTAGAGCTGTTGCTGCCGGTAAGGTAGGTATCATGGCACTTCGATTTTGGTTTTAGCACATGATTTTTTGTGTAACTTTGCCCCAATCTACGGAGTGGAACATGTTTTTGTAGATAAGGTATGTGGGACTGAGCAATGAGACACCATATGGTGTTATGAAGTTCCTTGAGACTGCCCAAAGGGTTGCTTCCTACCCCAAGATAGTAACAGTGCAGGTTGTATGAGCATTTTCAGTTCTCTTTCAGAAAAAAAAAATACTTGTCTTAATCTGTTGTTGTGAAATTTTATGTTAGAATTCCTATAGCTTACTCTGCCGAACATTCAATACGGGGATGGCCGAGTGTTGTCATCATGAAAGGTACTGCTATAAATATTGTAAGTGTATGGTTGAAGTTTATTTGATCTTTTTAACCTGAATTTTTCATGAGCTACAACTTCTGTGCATGATAGCTGTAGTCCTCATTTTGACAGCTAAGAGAAGGAGATACTTCATTACTATTCTTTGAGTATAAGGGAACATCTTTGATTTATATATTTTTTCCAAAACATGTGTAGATATTAAATTTGATTTGCATTGCTGATTAACATTGTACCTTTCATGTTGTTTAGTCCTAGGCAAGTGGCAACTAATTCATCCATTTACTCTTATGTAAATATCACTGGACCAAGTCTTATATGCTGAACTTCACAGGGTCAGGTTGCTGGCTTATAGTCCACTGGCAATGGGAATTCTTTCTGGGAAGTACTTCTCGCCTGATGGCGGTCCACCAGATGCTCGGTTGAATCTCTTTAAAGGTGATTAGATTTGAACCTAAAACTTAATAATATTACCACTTGATCATTGAATTGGTGCTTTAATTCTTTTTGTAGGGAGGTATGCTGAAGGGGAATCAAGATACAATTTATCAAATAGCACAATAAAAGTAGCAATCATGGTAGGCAGAAAATGGTTCCAATAGTCTGTAATGTTTGCCGATTTGAAGACCACAAATATGCATCTAAAAGCCCTTGGAGTTGAAAACAAAATTCTAGTTACATTTATCCTATATAGATCTTCATCATTAGTAAACTCCCTGGTTCTTTACCCCTATAGTTTAATCAGTAATTGACTACATAAACTCTGTTTCACTTGCAGAAGTATCTGAACATTGCAGAAAAGTACAGGATTCATCCCATAGCTCTTGCAGTCGGTATTAGTCATTTCTTGTTTGCTTTATGCAGTCTTCACTCATAGACATGCTATTCTATTCTATTCTCCAATCCGTTTTTGCCATAACAAATAATCGTATTCCACTGGTTTATGTAATTATACATCTGTTACATCAGGCTTCGTGTTAAGGCATCCTCTTGTAGCAAGTGCTGTGTTTGGGGCCACAAAACATTGGCAGCTCCAAGAAGTTGTTGATGCCTGCAAGACTGAGCTTTCCCCTGAAATAGTCTCGGAGATTGATCAGGTTCATGCTGAATTCCCCAGCCCTTGTCCATGACAGCAATTTGATTCTTTATTTTTCTGTATCCTGCAACTGAAGAATGTTCATTTTGTGGATTTATATGGCATATGGGATAAAAATGTCAGGGTAAGCCATTTGTGAATATGGGGTTATTGCCTTGGAAATTTGTGAGTAAAAGGCTAAATTACATTTTTTTTGCATTAAACATTTCAAAAATTACGTTTTTCTATCAAAGTTTGATAAAATGAACTTTTTGTTACCAATTTTAACTTTTGTTAAATTATATTGACATGGGTTTTATGATTTGTCATATGTGATGTCGTACTAATCAGTTATTTGTCTTAAATAATAAGAAGTTGGGATGATGACACCATAATTTATATAGTAAAGCTCAACCTATACAATGATTGTTTTAGGGTATGAAATAAGTTGATATGTAGATAGATATTGTATTGTATTATTTTTGTGTATGAGATGTATGCAGATATTGATATTGAATGATTACAGAGAGTTTGTTGTGACACCTGGCCATGAATTGGAATGCCAACAATCTATTATATTATATCTATGGATGTTATAATATCATTACTATACTTTTGATATGATATAAATATAATAATAATAATAATTTGTATGATAATTTTTATAAAAATTTGAACTTTTATAAAATAAAATATAATTGTTTATAAAACCTATAAAATTTTTAGGAATAATACTGAACACGTTTAGGTAAGCAATGTTTAATACCTATCTGGACCCTATGGCTAATATCCGACTTGAAACTTAACTTAAAAAACAAACTGTGAGTGAAATATTGATATTAATTGAAATATCATAATATCAAACCTTATTAAAATACGATATAAAAATTTTCTTTTTCAAAAATTTTCTTTTTCATTTTCTATAGTGAAAGCATTATTTTCTTTCATACTCAATATTTCAAAGTAAACATTTTATTACTCATTGCAACAATATCACATCTAATCTTATCGGTCAAAAAATATATTTCCAAAATCATATTAATGTATTTTTAAATTTTTTAATGCATTCGCTAGGTTTAAATTTTATTTTTATACAAAATTAGTTTATTGAAAAAAAGTTTATCACTTGTACCAATAAATTGAAAATAGTTTTGTTATCTGAAAATCAATCACTGTTATCAATTGAAACTAAATTGTAAACTCCACTTATTTGAAAAATAATTTCGCTAGACTTATTTGAAAAATAATTTCAATAACCACAAGTCTATCAAATAGCTCATGCCAATGCATGAGGCTATTTATCACAATACTGTTCGACCTTCGAAGTCGACTTTGAATACTCTCTTTATGTTTTTATAAATAAAATATTATATGAATACAGAGTTTGGTATCAGCTTAGTATCTACAAAATCAAACATTTTCATGGAACAATTTTGTTCTCTTGTATATCGCATATAGACTTTATGAATCAAACCTCTACCAACATGGCACATATAAACAATATAAACAATGGACTGTCCATTTCACACGCAGTATCTCGATGTCTCCATCCCTATCACACATAAAAATGAAACATTTTCACTCTACCCTTTTTCATAAATGGTAAATCCGCAGTTTATGTTCCCATTTCACATTCACATACAATATATGTCAAGTATCAGCCCATATCACACATAAAAATGGGATACGCACATTTTTATAAATAATAAGACCTAAGTAATTTTTTTAAAACATAGGGTTTTGTTTGTGTAATACTAAAATTTATGAAAATAAAATTTTAACTCAATTTGACTAAAAATAGAGATTGAACTATGACTAATAATCCAAAACGAGAATTTTAATTAAATTAAATGAGATTGGATCAGTTTAAAAATAATTTTTCGAATAATATAAACCATAATTTTTTATAAATCAGTTTATATTAATTAAGATAGGAGTGTAACACTATTTAAATTAAGGGAGTGTACGGAAGAGAAAGATGGAAAAAAGTAATTTTGAAAATATGTAAAATTATAAAAATAATATTAAATAAAAAGGGCACTGAGTTGGCTCTCTGGATGAGACCTCCCACTCGACTACAAGATGCTTTGACAAAAATCTGTAGCAGGCATGCATTGTGAAATCGATTAAATTGATACGATTTTTGGACAAATTGAATGCAAAATAATCGTTTTTGAGTTAATAACTCTTGTACTGACATCACTATTAAATTAATTAAGATATTCCCTACTTATGATATTAAATTCTCCCAAAGTTAAAAAACTCCGAATGATCGACCTCAAAATTCTAACTTACATGACCACTAAATGAGATAATTTTTGTGTCAAAATGTCAATATGAGATTTCTCTTGAGTTTAGTGGTCGTATCCCCACCACCTGAAGGTGGTCGAAAAACTTACACGAGGTTTGTTTTGGTTGATTCTGAACCGGGATAGAAAAATTGTGCGGCTTTATTGCCCTTTTAGTGCTAAATTCAGTAACTCCAACCACCACTCTCATTGACATCATTGCCAAAAAAATTCATTACTCTCATCTACCTCCCACACCCTTGGTTGACATATTGTAAGACAACTTTTAACCACCAAAAGTTGATTTCCTTGGTATAGTCTTTTCTAGAGGCCATAATTTTTTCATATATCACTAGAAAATCACAAACCAGAATTTAAACTAATTGGAATACAAATTGAGGGTGAAACGAGAATAGTAACTCGAACTGGGATAAAAATTTATTTGGATTGGTATTTTAGATAAAGAATAAGTAAAATAAATAACTCACTAAGAATCTCCCATGATTTGAAAATCATGTATTGAAAAAAAAAAGTCATATTGAAAATTGGTTCGACTCGGGGTGAAAACTTCACAAATTTTAGAAATAGATATATAAATCAAAAAATAAAAATCATTGAGCCCAAATAGTATGGAATTGACCAAGAAATTTAAAAAAAATAAATTGTACTAAGAATTAGTTGAATTGGCCAATAAATGACCAAAATTGACCGAAATAATCGAGAAATTTACTAAAAACTAGTTCGAAATAGTGTTGAACCGCCAAGCGAACGCCGACCGACCGCAACATAATTTCTATCCGTTCTTCCCTACCACATTTCCAAAACCCATCGCAAATAAAATTAATTATTGCAAAGATAAGTGGAACATGATTTGATAAAATGAAACTATGATCAGATAGCTCATTAATCCTAGAACATGACCATATAAGACTTGATATTCTCCTCATCGAAGACTCGTTGAAATTTTCTCTAGTATTCATACACCTTCATTTTCTGGTGCCATTGGAAAGCTACTTAAGTGAGCTTTCTAACGCCACATCTTTCAGCTACTGATGTGCCCTATACTGACACTTGTGTGATCAAATAATACACACGGTCTGACAATCAGAAACAAAACATCTCCTTCTCGTATAATTTTTTATGCCCTCCATAGTCAAACACAAAAAATTATTACCACAAACACCTATTGATCCTAGCTTTTGAACCCCACAAGCCTCATAAGCTATCAATAAATATTGAGATCAAATAAATTTATGGAAATCTCAACTAGATTTTAGTTAAACACAAAGTATAAGTATAGTAAAATGACCATTGTAGGTTGCTCAGACATCACTTGGAGGTGATTTAAGTGGCCAAAAACTCCTCTATGAGTCACCTTTCCTATTTCTCCAATGCCACCGACCAAGTCACCGTCTTTATTGAGATCCCAACCTTGACCCCACTATTGCTCTATTTTCTACGAGCATTGGATTTGGCTATGATCAGTGTTGTTACAGCTAGCCCCAACTAGGCAGGAACCATGGTGGCCTAGGGGAGCTCTTAGGGACATCATACTTAAGCTTGATAATTTTTTAGAATTATATTGTTTAGTAATAAAGGTTAGGGACCAAAATATAATTTTGGTAAAGTTAAAGCACCTATTCAGGAATGAGATTTCTTAAGGTATTTATTAAGGGTCATAGAAAGGTGCAGGGATCAATGAGAAAGAATGAAAAAGGTTTGACACTCTATGAGTTTTAGATGCTTAAGGGCCTAAATAAAGGTTAAGAAAATATTTAGGCACCAAGGTGTAAATAATAGAATTTAGGTATCTATAAGTGATTATTGGAAAATTAGGGACCCAAATAAGACTAAATGAAGTCTAAGGATCTAAATGAAAGATTTGAAGTAGTCAAGGGTTCAAAAATGAAAAGTTTTGAGATGTTAGAGCAAAATGGTAATTTTATCGATTTTAGGAACCAAAGTTTAAATAATGGAATTTGAAGACCCATAATTTATTATAATGAACTAGTTATTTTTTAGTATGTTTACCTCCAATTTCTTGGCCAAATTTAATTTTTTTTATTCAATTCCCCGTAAATTGGGCTTAATTTTTTTTATTTTTTGATTTATATAACCTTTTTCTAAAAATTGGGGTGTTTTATGTTTCGAACTACTTCGATCGGTTTTTGCTATTTTCTAGCCGATTTACCCCCAATTTAACTATCTTAGCCTAATTTATTTTTCTAAATTCTTTTTTTAATTTCAAATTAATTGGGCGCAAGAATTATCATTTTCTGATTTATATATCATTTCTAAAAATTGGGGTTTTGTACCCTAAGAGAGTTTGATTCCGATTCGAACTAATTTTCAATCAAACTTTTCTCGATACTTGATTTCCGATTAATGCAAGTTTTTTGAGAGTAATTTCATTAACTTATACATCATCTAAATTTACGGTCTGAACTGAATTTCAATCCAGTTCGATTTCCAAATCTTGGTTTAAATTTTTTTTCCCGATTCAATATTGATTTCTGATCCAATTGAATTGTAAATCTACTCATTCAGAAGAAAACAGACCCTCACCTTCCCAAGCCATTTCCGACTTCTCTAACTGCCAAGCACGACAAAAAAAATTCACACTACTTGTGGCTCCAACTACTCTACCACCCTTTGAAGCTAAAAGTAAGTATGGAGAGAAAATTAATTTATTAAAGTCTCAATTAACTTTCAATCATGATTAAGCTCGATAAAATCTCATTTGCATGAGACTTCAACCTCCACTTGACGTAATTCAAGCAATCATTAATATATCTAGGAGTAAACTTTCCAATTCCATTACTTCTACCAACCAAGTAATTTCTTTGGTGAGTTTCCACTATTTTACTATTTTTTGTTTGTTTTGTTGGCGAGCCTTATAACCCAACCAGAAATGTACTATGATTGCCGATCTATGCCAAGAAATGACTATGATGACTCACTAGAGGTGTTTATAGACATGAAAATAATTATTCATAATTTTTTAAATGAGTTTTTATGGGGTATGTAGTTATGTAATTTTGATAAACTTAGGGGACCCATTTGTGAATAAAGAGTTTTTAGTGATCTAAATACAATGTGAATAATATTTAGGGATTTAAGGGAAATAATGAAAAAAATTTAAGATACAAATGATAAAAAGGTATCAAAGGAATAAGTGTAAATATGGAAAAAAGTAAAAGATAAAATGATAAATTTATTAAAAATAGAGCTCTAAGTGTAATTTTGGAGATTTGAGTGAATATTATTTAAAACAGTTGAGAACACTAAAAAAATTTGATAGATTTTAGGATTCAAATAAAAGATTTGGAAAAATTGAGGGTAAAATTGTAATATTAAAAAAATCACGTGGCAAATATTGTCACATTACCTTTGAACATATACGAAGAATATAGCTAAGCATATATATGCATTACGTGTGGTACCTAGGATCATTTTCTTAGAATTTTATACGAAAGAACTTTAGTAGGAAAGTATATAAGATCGAAACAAATAAGTGCTAAGTAGCAACTTTAAAAATCGAGTATATGTATAATTTATAAAATATTCAAAAGAACAAGTACGGAGGACTCAGATCTTCAACATTACTGTACCATCAGCCGAATTATCTATGAATTATTGTCTACATTACCTTTTTTTTCCTTCATTTCATTCATGTTATATTAGACAAATTATCAACTCTATCTACTGAGTAGGCAAATACAATACCTTGAATTCCTTTAATAGAACTTTTTATGGGCTTATCCTTCATGATTTTTCCCTAATTTATTCATCATTTTACAAGTTTCCATCTCATACCAAAATACTTTTAACCTTAATCGCGTTGCAAAATTCGTGTTTTTCCTTCGTTCCCGGTGAAAGACAAATCTCTTCGCACATCATTCCAATCCTATCTCCTTCCAGATTAAAATTTCCATCACCAATTTTATTATTTTCATAAACATTTCCCGTTATCTCTATTTACCTTGCCTTCTTTACTCCAAACATCAACTAAAAATGATATTTGAAACAATAGAAACCTCTTTACATTTCTCCATTAACCCATATAAATTTTATTCTAATCTATATGACTTTTAATACCCTTCACCATATTTGCATATTTTATACTTTTTTTTAGTTTTTAAATCTATTTCTTAAAGTAGTCGTACTTCTCCGACACCCGGGACTACAATATAAGGATTTTTGCCTTTATCCATGTACAATGTTGGTTACACAAGTTCTTGCTAAACATCCCCCAATAATGGGTTTAATTTATCTATCCCCACACTAAAATTTGATCCTTTTACTAACCAACCAGCACTCTCCATTGAGCTGAGTTGATTCGTGAGTACCAATTGTTTGTCAATCTATTTGTTAAAAGTCAATCTCTATCCATCCACTAACTATTAGTTTGCCATGGAAATGTTCGGCAAAAAACTATTGAACAGGTTAAAGCACGTTGCTAAATGATATACTTTCCCTATACTCTTTTATTGTCAAATATTCAGTTATTTTAATATACAACTAAATTTAATAAATAAAGTAAAATTTATAGATACTTAGAATGCAAAAAAAAAAAATACTAAAATAAATTTGACAGCGAGGTTGAATTGTTCTGGCGCTGATAGTTTACTCAACATTATCTCCACTATAAATGTTCAATTCCTCGTAGATATTTTAGCATATAAAGGGTCAAGTTCATAACCTAAGGAAGCATGGAGAGCTTAGTGCGGATGATGGCTAATAATTTGTAGCTCCACGTATACATAGCATTAAACTGCATTTCTGACGGAGATTCAGCCAATCTGCACCGCACCATCTACAAGGAAACTGAAAGACTGGGAATTACAGAAGGTCAAGACACAAGGCAACATTTTCAAATGATTTTGATTCTTCCTGCTGAATCCGAGGGAGAAACAGAAACTGCATCAGACTCTACATTCCATAACCCAAATCGGAGATGCCATGCGAGGAGAGGATTACTGCATTCACTTGGCTCCTGCAAGAGCAAATTCCTCAGGGTCATGTCATGCTCACCTTCGTTGGATTTAGCCCCTTTCGAGTACTACTAACAATTTAGCCCCTTTCGAGTACTACTAACAATTTAGCCCCTTATGTGTTAGGTACCAATAATTTAGTCAGGCCATTTCTTTAAATTTGTAACAGAAATATGATGTGCTGATGTGACATATCAACACCTCATCATATCAGTTGAAATTTTTATGGAAGGACCTAATTCTTAGAGGAAGCCATCATTTGAGTTACTAAATATTTATAAGTTTGACCATTTTTACCTGACACTCTTCAGACAGTCGGGTTGTCCCAGGACTTCCCAGTTTCTCCCATACGACTATGACTCCTGTTCTCATCTTTCGAGACCCTAAGGGATCTCAACTTGGAGGATGCACGGATGGAATGGATAAGAGGAGCCTCATCCTCCTCATTATCTTCTTGTCTGTCTTCGTCCTGAGCATCATCATGGTCAGAAGAGCTGATCGCATCATCTTCTTCACTTAAACCATGCCCATCAAAGAGTCTCTTTCCCTCTATATTACGCCGCTTACGGGGACGACCTCGGCGTCTTGCTGAAACCCCTTCCTTTTCCCCTGCTGAAGAGGGGTATTCAGTACACATACATTATTTGTAATAAAAGAAAACAATGATTTCTATATCGGACAGGGTGCAATAAATAACTTTACAGAAGCAATATCAGCCATGAAAGAGTTTATGCTTTCCATGGAACAATAACAAAATTAATTCTATAAAAAGTAGCCAGCTTCTTCCTTGGCATTGGTGCACATGAAACCAGTTTGAGCCAAAAAAAGTAAAACACAGAAGGATTCAAAATACCTGGAAGACCTTCAATCTTCAAGCATTTTTCATGGAGGGTATCAACAAAAGTATTGTAAGGGCGCCAGCCACTGGGATTTTCATCAGTGTTCACATTTCCAGTTCGTCTCTGCACATTCTTTAAGCTATACAAGCCACAAAAATATACAAAAGAAACTAAGCATTATAACAACAAAGACAAAATAGATTCTCCAATGCAACCATTTTAGACAGCCACTTACATATCAAGAATGTCAACATGGGACAGCTTAGATACAAAATGGAGAACAGAACACTCCAGGAAAGAAAGCTGCTTGGGAGCATCAGAAAATGCGTAGTCAATCCCATCCCTCACAATTTTCAATATCTCCGATCTATGCTTATTCCTTGCACCACCAGTAAACATAGCAGAAAGCCGAGTTGAAAGATCCTTACAATCTTGAAAAAGTTTCCTAACAAGAGACTGATCATCATCTCTCAAAACTTCTGCCATGTAACGAAGATGGGCCTAATCAATTCGAAGAAGAGATAATGTTGGTTAAAATAATGAAACAAAAAAACATAAATAAATGGCATCTTCCGAAAAGAAGTAACGAGTTTATATATGGGAAAATACTCTTAGCTGTTACCCCTGTCCCAACTATGATAGGAACTGTTCATCGGAATCTGCCTTCACAATTTTCATTCCTTGCAAGCATGATCTTGGACAAAATATATAGTTGATTCTCACTTCTTCATTACATTGTCAAGAATGATGCATTATATAGCTTGTTAACAAAAGCAGTTGACCACCATATGAAACAGAATGGACTGAGTGCAAAATAGACCGCAAAGCATAAAAACACTGGATTCTTATGTGTATATCCCAACATACATGGAGAAAGTAATCAGCAAAATGCAGTTTCCAGGCCATACAATCATGAAGTATACCTTTTCCAAAGCTCCAAGCAAAATATCAGAGAGATCATCATCTTTTTTCCTCAATACTTTTATCAGATGCTTAACATTCTCAGCAACACTAGCTCCATGCATTACATAATGAGAAATTATATCCGATGCAAGATACTCCTGCATTAGAGTAACAAACATCAAAGCAGTGCACAATATAGCAGGCTGCTAATGAATGCAACAGCAAAGAATCAGCATCATGTGGGATCATGAGGGTTTCTCGTGTAGTATGTACTTCCCACACAAAAATAAAACAAAAAACTTCCACCACATAGTATTAAATATGTGTACATTTTGACCATATTAATTAGTATATACCTTAGGGATTGCTTCAAGAGCAACCAGTTTTGCTGCAGCAATCATGACTGCATCTCTATTTGTCTCCTCAATATATTCTTTGTTTCCATCTTCTTCTTCGGTCTCGTCTACATAACCATGCAAAACTTGCAGTTACAGTTTGACATTTACATAGTAGTGATCGTAGCTTCTTCACGCTTTCTTTATCTAGCCTAAGCTTAGGTTGAAATTTAATAATATCCAATACAATAAAAGAAAATGAACACTTTGAAGGAAATTGTGATTTGTTAAAACAAATGCAGGAGTTTATCTAAAAATCTATTAAAAATAAGATTCAACATATGGAAAAAATGTTTTTTTACAAATATCTATGATACATTTTGATCCAAAAACAATATCCATGGTTTCAACATAGCAAAAAAAAATCAGATTCAAAACAGAATAATCAGCAACAATGGAATATGATTAATCAACAGACATTAACTCTGAAAACATCAGATCCATTGAGGAGACATGTCACATCCATTTTTGATAAAATATATTCGTGCAGCAACACTTCAACCCAAATCTGGAATATTAACTTTGGCACCATTAAGATAACACAAATATTCTAGCAAGTTATCACGGCCATGATTCCAAACCTCCTCAGAAAACCAAAATCACCTTATCATGGAGATCCTCAAGGATATCAACTATTAACTGACATTTTGGCTACCATTCAGATTATTAAAGGCAATCATGCCCTATTCACCACGTGATCAGTCATCTACACAAGCAAACCTCTATTATGAGTAAGATTTGATGGAAAACAAGAATCTCACCTGAAATATAAAGTTGTGTTTCACACAGTTTCCAGAACTTCTGGCAAACAGATGCATCTGGGGAGTATCCTAATCTCTCCAGGTTTGTTGAAGAAAATGTTCTCATCCGAAAAAGAATCCATGACTCAGCAAGTATGGTACAGACCTACATCATAAAGGACAATGGTATGCTAAGTACTTTTGTCATTTCCCTTGTAAAAAACAGATGACAGATCAGAGGAAACATACCCTTCTGGCAAGCTGATTATTGTGCTTTCTTACTTGAGCAATTGATGATTCATTAAGAAATGATTCGAGCCGCTCAAACAAGACATTCCGTCTAGATAATAGAGTAGAGACGGAGTCTGCAGACACAGTTTCACTGCTAGCAATGTTGTGCAGAGACCAGGTCACATGCAAATACATATTCAAGAGCAAGAAATTGACAATCTGAATAGAAAATCAGAATTCAAGTTAATGCTAAATAAAATTCGATGAAAATATATAATTAAAGACGTTAAAATATCAAAAATGCCAAGAAGCTCCTAATATGAATAATAATTTCAATGTTAGAACTACTCCCATATTTTTCTTTCCATTTACTTGAAAAGGGATAGTGTCTAAATAGTACTGGAACCTACAAATTTCTTCCTCTAGCTCAAAAGGAATCTACTGATATCATAAATAATTTGTTTAATGGGGACAATTTGCATACCTCTGTATCAATGTCACCAAAAGTTTGAACTACTCTAGAGAAATCCTCATATAAGCTTCCAATGGGTACATTTCTTGATAATTGAAGCTCATAAAGTCGTTTTAAATTTACAAGAAGAGAATACTCGTCATCACTATCCTGCAAAGTTAACAGACTTAACAGTTTAGCACACAATCAGGTAACAAAAATATTAAGAAGGGGACAAAATTTGATAACCTCTAGTTTTATTGAAGATTTAATCTTTTCAATTAAATCATCCTCCAATTCCTTTACTTGATTGCGAGCAAAATCCTGCAGTTCCCCTCTGCTTTCCACTGAACAAAATTTGATAGCGTTCACACATGATCTGAGTGCATCTTTCTCACGATGTTTAAAGAATGCTTCTTTCAACATCTTAAGCATAGATTTGAAACTCTAAAACAAGAAAATAGAACTTATGAGTCGAGAATAAGATGAATTTATAATATGACTAGACAAAGAGCCATACACACCTGTTCCTGCCTCTTCAGAGAGAAAAGCTCCAGATTAATGTATACAATGACCTCAGAAAGAAAAGGGATTTTTGCCTTGTCAGCAACATATTTGCACAAGAGCTGTGGGTAGTTCTTCATCATGGCAACCGTTATGTCCTTTCTGTTGTTTTCAAATATTTCCTGTGAAGATTATGTAGGAGAGATGCATGGCAGTAAGAAAAGTTGTTCATCGGGTGAAAAATGAATAAGAAAAGGTACTGTGCTGAATGTCACATGGAATTACAAGAAATTTGCATATAGCACACCTTTTGAGCTTTATTATAGTATGGTTTACGATTGTCAGATGCAGGAACAATCCTCTCTCCCACAGCCTTCTTAATAGATGCACATAAAAGCCGTGCTAAGTTTGTTGCATCTTCATCAGTCAAATCTACCCTTGGATTCTCATCCAATAACATGGAGATGATACATTTCCAATCCTGTACACATATATGGAATGCCACTTTAATTCACTGATAGTGCATCCAGTAAAGCTTCCACAAGAATAATATTGTTTTCTTATTGGAAAATCTGTCTGTAAAAATTGTTGACATAATCAGAGAGCTTTAGCACAGCATGAAAAGTACCAGAAGAATAAAGAAAAACAATAAGAACACCCAAATTTCCATTGTAGACATCTTCAATTCTCTAAATTATAGAACTTACTGCAGAGATGACATTAACAGCATAAGAATGCATTTATATTGTGATAAGTAAAGAGAGTGGTTAAAACATGATGTCTGCAAATATGAACACAATGTATAGGAGAAAATCACTAAATGATTCATTAGATCTTTTATTCTGATGAAATTTTTTGTTTATTTGTTAGCAAAAGAAATCTAGATATAGTTTGGAATGTTAAAACATGGTTAGAAAAGTAAAAACAAATTCGAATAGAAAAAGACAGGAAGCAATTATACCTTCATAGCATTCATGTATTCCCAAACATCATCAATCACATACATGCTTAAAACTGGATCAGCTGAAAACTCCCTCAGTATCTGTAACATTCTTCCAAGATGAACTTCAGAATTCCTGCTATCACTGCCTAAAAATAAGCCACTTAGTACCTAGAGGTTTGAATCAGCATATTTTATTTATGGGTCCAGAGTATGTAATTTGGGTGAGAGCATTACCCTTTGAGCCACCTGTACTGTTAAATTTTTGAGCAATTAGATGGTCATAAACTAGGCCTCCTATAGCATGCCTGATATCTGGTGGGTCATCTATAAGTAAATCATACAGCGGACCCAAGTCATCATCAGGTAGCAGCTGGTGCCTAATCAAGTCAGAGAGATCTCATAATTACAATGGATAAATATCCACATCAAACCTCTCATAACAAACAAAAAGGAGATGCCTAAATATGAACACACCTTAAAAGCTGTTTCACAAGGCCTATTGCACATACAGCCACTGATATATCAATGTCATCGGCAAGTTCAATCATGCGGTTGGAGAATCTTTCAGTAAATAGACCTAAACTTGGAACATTGTCATCCAATTCATATAGATTTTGCAATGCAATGACAGATGCTTTCCTGACACCAGCATCCTACAGGTGCAAAAAATAACACCAGATAAAGCTTAGGTTGTAATATACACTACCCGAACATCAAACAGCAATGCATATCTTTAATATTATAATAACCTTGTCATTCAGGGTCCACCCAAGATATTTCAAATAAAGATCCTGCAAGAACAGTGATGTGTACGATGAAATCCACACACCAAGTGACTCAATGCAAGACATTCGGATGCTGGGATCTATATCTCGATATCGGTGCACAAATAACCTATAATAAAGAGCAATTCTGAATTAGCAATAATCATTGCATTTTGGATTCAAACAATAAACCCTTGCAGTCAATATTCCTACCCAGTGAATATTTTTCGCATCATCTCCTCCATCACTGTTATTTTTTCATGTGTACTGGTCAATCTTTTATTCAGTGACTCCAGGCGAGGTCCATCAGTCGTTTTCTTTTTTTCGGCATTCAACTGCCTTTGAGTAGTTTCTCGCTGTGAACCAAGTGCTTTAGCAACAGCTATAAAAGATGTAACGAGTTGCAGACCCATGAGTGAGGCTACTTGACGATACACTCTGGGAGGAGTGCTGCATAGCATGGAAATCAAGAAGTTGACATCAAAACTATGCATTGAATTTTTATGGTAACTGAGAATTTAAGTTCGATGTGCAAAAAAAAAAATTGAAGTTTGCAGAGAACTAACCAGGACAGAGCAATGATGTAATCCATACACTTATCAAACAAGACTTGATCAAATAGCGGCCCATTTTGGCTCTCTATCACCAAGTTGTCCCAAAATGCCAGTAGATTGTCTTTGAAATTCTTAAATTCCCTCTTTTTCGAACTTTGATAATCCTCAACTTCTCCCTATAATTTTAGGGTGAATTTTGGATCAGATATAGATTATCTAAAAGATCATTACAAAAAGATGGAAAAGTGAGAATATAATAAATTGCAGCAAACCTGTTTGGCTAGAGAGACAAGAGCAACCACAACATCATCAACATCAGTTTCGTCAAGATTCTCTTCTTTAATGTAATATTTTGCTCCACAAGCCTGTAATTGCCAGCCAGTCAACATCTTTCAATTTGAAGGAACAACTGCCTAAAGTACAATTGGGACTTCTAGAGTTTATCCATGTGTACTATATATTGAAAGTCCCTCATCTGAGTATACAACACAGTCTTCTCCTAAAGATTTAGTTAGCCGAACCAGTCTATGATGCCCTGCCCTTTGCAAAAACCCTTTACACCTAAGAATGTGAGTGCCAATTTCCATCAAATGAAAATATTAAATCATTACCGCAAACAACATTGTCAAAAGCTCCACCATTGCAGATTTTGAATCCGTTTCATATCTTTCAACCCAAAGCTTGACAGTTTGAGTTATAAGCTTGCCATTTCCTTTAATTACATCTGCAGAAACATCCGTGTGTTAGTCAAGATGACCTGCTAACAAGACAAGCATAAACTCGACTTACACATAAAAGAGACTACTCTAACATGTTCAACATGGAAGAAATGTATGGAAAGCACTTGTTCGTGCACTAACGCTCACAAATTGAACAGTCTAGGATTTTAAAATTGGTTGGAAAGCTGCAGCAACTAAAAAAAACGGAGGATGCTGCCTTGAAAATTCAGTAGAAAGAGCAGCTGAAAATGTAACTAGAGAAAATGGCTTACCCCAAACCTCCATCAGTTAATTATTTCATTAATAATAGGACAACGCCTTGAAAAGAAAAACCAGAGAACTAACAGAGGTGAATTTGAGATAAACAACCTATCAAGCTCGGCTCAACCAAACGCGCAGAAGCTTCCGCAGTTCTACTCCGCTTCGCTTGAGGACGCAGTTCCTGGAAATAATCAGGAGAACCCTGGCGCTCGGGGCTGCGATCTGTCGCATTGCTGGTTCTGCCGTGCTGGTCCGCACCGCCCCCGCCCTCAGCAGCTAGCGTCTGATCCCTGGGTCGCTTCTGTTGAACCAAAATGCAGAGCCAAGTGATCAAGTGGAAAACTGAGTTTCACCAAAACCACAAAAGGTCAGACCCGAGAGAGAAGTAAAAGTTGAACTAACAAAGAGGGGAGCAGAATTGTCAGCTTCCTCCATGAAGGAAAGCTCGTGGCAAGGGAAGAATTCAAGAGATCGTGCCCTGATCTGAAAGTGGGGAAGGAAATAGTTTTGACCTAATTCGTCATGGGAATTGGGATAGAGGGGGAACTAGAGAAAACTTCATCCCGCCAAGTGTTTTTTTCCATCATAAAAATGAATACTAATAGTTTCCATATTATATTTTTATATAAAACATTTTCTTATTATTTATGTTGCAATCTTACGATCTTTCTGGATATTTTAATGGGTATATCCTCTGATTTATATATTTTATTATGGTATTTTCACTTCTATTTTTAATAAAAAAATATTTTTACCTTTTTAATTTCAAATTTTGATAGAAATGATCACTTTTTTTAGGGTCGTCAAAATCTCTGTAAAAATTCGGGATATAACATTGTAATTTCTTTAAGTAAAATTTTAAGTTAATTAAATTCAAAATTAATATTTAAGAGAATACAAATCCATAATTGAAATGTAATTGGAAATGATTTTCTCAGTAAAAATGGTGATTTTTGGAAATTCGATTTAATCAATTAGAGATAAGAGCATTATTTGAATTGTCGATAAAATTTTACAATGATAAAAAGATAATTTTGGAAAAAATAAAATTATAAAAAAAAATAAAGAAAGAAAGAAAAAAGTTCCCTCAACTTAGCCACCCTAGTTCACTAGAGCGGTCGTATCCCTTCACCCACTTTAAACTATCCCACGAGAACACTGAAAAAAAATATGCACATTTAGTCGATTTTTTATAAAATTATAAATAAAAAATTTGTAATTAAATTAATAATTTAAATAACTCTCTAAATATAATATTAATTGAATTATCTCTTACCAATTAAATTAAAATTTTATGCTAAAGTTAGAAAACTGAATATACCCTATTTGTGGAGCTTCCACCTTCAAATACCCCTTATACACCCCCCAAATGAGATTATTTGTATCTCAAAATGCTTTAATGGACTCTTTTTTAGTCATGTGATTGGCCCCACTCAAAAGTAGTTGCAAACTATTACACAGAGCGTTATTTCTTCTCTCTATTTGTGAGACAGAAAAATTGTACATAAATAATAGAGAATTAGAAAATGGGTGTTATTTTACCTAAATAATAACAAATTTTACTTAAATAATTTGTCAAAAATCGATTTAATACCGTATAAATCAGTTGGTGTGTTAAGTCGGGCACACACATGTGCAGAGCATGTGGCTTAGAGCATACATATGTATACGTGTATGCGCACGTGTTGTGTCTTTTTTATGCAACTTAAGATTTAAAAATATGACCCGTAGTTGGACATAACCCGATTATTAGCGGAATTTTTTGTATTTACTTACTCAAGAAAATTAAATAAAAAATAAAGGTTAGAGAGTCTTATTTGGTGAGCTATGGACATGGTCTGATAAAGAATTGAATACTCGAGCTGTTTATATAACTGGAAGCCCTACTCTCGCCGAATAATTATTAGAATTCTCTCTATAAATTAGTCTACTCCACTTTCTGGTGATCTTCCTAGGATAGATTCTCATTTTCTTATATGACCACCAAACTTGCAGATATCGGTGGTGTTTAAACTATGCCGAGGTCAGCTTTCCAATGCACCTCTTCCCAACTCCGACGTGCACTCTACTAATGATAGTTTGATGGAACATAATAAGTTGGAATTGGGGGAAAATTGGGGATTTTCGAAATGCAAAGGGCCAAAATACAATTTTTTTTTAAATTGAGGGTCAATTGGGCATGAAAATAATATTGGAGGACCAATTGAAGAATTTTGAAATTTTTGGGGTAAAATTTACCATTTTTGTAAAGGAAGGGCAAAATGGTAATTTTGGAAAAGTTAGGGGACCAAATTGGAAATTTGGGAAATTAAACCCCTTTTTGTGAAATGGAATAAATTGTGGTCCTATGATAAATTTTAGAAGTTTCGGGACTCAATTTGAAGAAAAACTTGCATTTGAGACTTAAAGTTAAAGAGAAATAACTTTAGGGACCTAATTACAAATAAATGAAAGTTTGATTTTCTCATTCATTGGAAATGAATGAAGGCTATTATGTCGGGTAATAATGAACAAGGTTGTTCATATTGTGTAGGAACTCGAAATACCGGGAACGCCAGCAAAGACAAGCTCGTGTGAATACAAAGAACCAGTCTAGTGGAATTCACAGCATTAACGGGTGAGTGGGTTTACTAACATCATACCCGGTTGGGATGATGAGCACAACTTAAAGATAAAAATCACTTACCGGTTGTGAGTGAAAATTTTATATCATACCCGGTAGGGAATGATAAGTACCTCGGTATAAAAACCCACTATTTAGTGGTATTTTAATCATCACCACTTAGAGACAGTGATGTGAAAATTATGCGAAAAAAAACTAATTACCGGTTGTAAGTAGATCATACCCGGTTGGTATGATGAGACTTCCTCGAAGAAAGTTGAAAACCCGTTCATCGGTTATGAACGGAGATGTCCTTTTACCGGTTGGTATAATGGACTGTGAAAACCTATTTTGTCGGAAATGTTCTCCCATGACTGTGTGCCAATGCTTAAACTATTTGGGAGACCTTCTTGACGGGAGTTCGAATAGCTCTTACAGGCCGACGACCTCGATTTTGGAACTTGAGGGCTAGAATGCCCAGAATTTTGAAAATCTCGTATAGTGGGGCCCAAGGCCAGTTGGCACGAGCAGGAGCTCGTAAACGAACATGATATATGTGCCATAAAACTTAATAAGTAAATTGTTTAGCCATGGTACCAAGATAGGACCGACATGCTCAATTAACTAGCAGTAGTGCGACATGACAGGTCGACGGACTAGTAAAGACAAACAACTGCGGGTTGAGTTGAGGGTCAGGGCCGTTGGACTAGTGGCACCACAGATTACATGGCAATATAAGAAAACATTGTTTGTGCATGCACTGTGAGTACAAGATCATCAAGACGTCCATGAGGGGTAGTGATGCGTCCTAAGGGCACTGGACGACCTGGTGGCTATAAGGGCAGTTCGTCGTTCCAGGTGTCTGTGCGAAATCTGGAGTAGCACCAAGCGCATGAAACTGGGGTGGGGACAGGATGAGGTCTCTGTCCTCATACGGACACGAAGAAGTGATTTCGGGATTATGAGTCGGATGTCACGTACATCCACTAATTCCCAAGGTAGAAGTGGTTGTACTTCTATCCGGGTGGCAGGAAAAGTCTCTCTGAAGCCACTAGCGGGTTCAGTAGTGATACTGACTTGCGAATGTGTGTAACCTTCATGATGAAGGATGTGTGTTGGGTGATGACACACCGTGGTAACTAAAAAAATAATGGAAAAACCCGAATTTTTAAATGAAGGGATTTTTTAAAACAAAGGAGTCTGGCACACTCCATATAAATATTTTTCATAAAAGTCAAAAGCTTTTAAAAACCCATTCACTGAGTAGTCGTACTCACCCCGTCCCTTATATCCCTTTCAGGAAATCCCGGAAAGCCTCCCCTTAAAGACAGTTAACTAAGATGCCTGTAAGATAGGTATGTAAAGTTTTAAATTTCATGCAATTTTGATTATGCTATTCCAGGAAAAAGGTGCAAGTTAAAGGATGCCCTACTCTTTACGGTTTATAATAAGGGGAAACCCTTTAATAAACCGGGAGAGTGGCGGGTTAATCACGGGGATCCGACCAAACCGGGTCGGGGCGTGACATCTAATAGATCTTAGTTTCTTATATCGACCTATAAATCAAGAATTTCAGGCGACTTAGACCACAACATGAGGATCAAGATGTCCATGGACTCGTTGGTGAGTCAATTACACAACCCCATCACCGTCGGTCGTACCGCTTCATTACCAATGAGTTTTTGGCTAAAACCTAACTTTGTGTCTATTTTATCAAGAGAGCTAATCGGACCAAAACAAGACTATTTTGCCTAAGGCTGGTTGGAAAGTGATTGTGTGAACCTAAGGAAGAAGGTGATAGACCTAGATAATATTTTTTAAAAAGTTATTAAAGTCGTTATGAAAGCGACAAAAGTTTAGGGAGCAAACCGTAATTTTTGAAAAGTTTAGGGACCAAACTATGATTTCATAAAAAAATAGGGACACGAACATGTTTCAGTAGAAGTATAGAGACCTAAAGGAAAGTTGGAAATTTTTATGGACATGGAATGGTAGCTTAAAATATGCTAGGTACTCAAGTGTAACTTTTAGAAAAAATTTAAGGGATCAAATGTGATTTAAAAAATTTAGATAACCAAAATGGAATTTATGAGAAGTTAGGAACCCCTATTGAAACCAATAAAAGTTAGAGGACCTAAGGTTGAAGTTATATCTGAAATCTAAGTACAAAAGGAGTAAAGAAAAAGTATAAGGACCAAAATATAATTTTAGAAAAGTTAGGGACTAATGTGCACTAAGTAGAAAGTATAAGAAATTTAATGAAAAGGTAGAAATGGCTTAAGGGCTTAGCAAGAAAATGACCAAAAGAGAGTGGGAAAATATTGGGGACTTTGAACCTAAGAATGAGAGTCATATAAACCGGTTGGGCTTAGCAAGAAAATGACCAAGAGAGGGGGGAAATTATTGGGGACTTTGAACCTACGAATGAGAGTAATATAAACAGGTTGCAAATATGAGTTTTAAGGAAATACAACCATAGTGGCGAAACCGTAATTTTGAGAAAGTACATGACAATACAAGGATATATGGTTTAGAACCGAACCTGACCATGTTGTATTTATTTTAATTATGTAGATTTTATTCTTGAAAATAGTTAGGTGGAAATTGTCAATCAGAGTTACTTGAAAATCGATTAGAATGAACACGTATCTAGATACTCGGGTGAGTGAATTTATAAACAATTATTCCTATTGAACCAATTGTAGTTTTTTTATTTAATGTTATTAAATTAATAAGAATAGAAGAGCATGATAGACTTTTCAAATAGGACATGAAATATGATGAGTATGATTTAGTATGAATCGAACTAAGAAACGAGATATCAATATATGAAGAGACAAGGATTTTTCTAAACATAAAAGGAGACTAGGTTTTGCATATTTGGTTAAGCTAATAGGTAGCCAATAATAAATAATATCAACTTGGGAGGATATGTTATGGCGACGGCATGTTACCTATTATTAGAGGTGATGTTGAGCAAATAGGGAATATTGGAAGTGGCGATACAAGAGAAGAGAGACGGGTTCCAAACTTCTCACGGACTCGAAGAAAGGTTTTATTACAAGGGTCCAAGCATTATTGAGATTCAAAAATAGGCAGGGTAGATCAAAGGATGTGTGATGTCAGATGACACAACATCAACATTCGTGTGAGAGGGACAATAATCTTGAGACGTTCCATGGAAGTGTGTCTTGACACACATACCACTCACATCCCGAGTTTGAATGTGTAAGAACTCGGAGGACTTTTAAGTATACATGAACCCGACCCCTTATCGGTCCACAATATCTTCTCATATGGTATCAGAGCCAGTGAGCTCGCACTCGTACCTAATCTGAGACTGGAAACCCGGCTCGTAGTTTTCCTGAGTATGAAAGAAAAATACCCAACTCGAGGCCATTGTTCCCCCTCGTCCAAGACCGAAAGAATAATAATCGGCTCGTAGATAATTGTTGAGAGTGGATTTAAAATTGCATGTGGCAAGTGTATCCACGTTGCACGTGATGGTGAGTGTTGAGAATACGATCTCACATTGGATAAAATATAGAAGTGTTGTGGGATTATAAGGTTGTAAATGTTGCACTACTTATAAGTAATAACTTTTAAGTAGAAATGAGTTTGGCCCATTGTATAAAATAATATTTGTTTGTGTGCATTTAATGTGTGAAATGGAATTTATGTGATAATAAATATGAGATAAAATACTATTGTTAACAGTAAAAAGATGCAAGCAAAATATCAATCATGCCTACTAAAAAGATTAAGTAAAGACCGAGTTGTAAATCATATTGTGGTTCAATGTCGGTAAAGTACACACTCCTCTACTAACCCTTTTTAGGAATGTGCAAACAGCACGAAGTACTACACACCAACCTCGACATCTATACACACACAATCGAGGTATAAAACCTAAGCAGTGTGCACAAATATTATCTTTACTTATCATTCGCTCATTTCTCGAGTAAAAGATTGTAAAGTGATTTGGACTTACTATATACTTTTAAAATTTTAAATTTTCACTTTCATGTTGGTTTTAATGTGATAAAAATACCAATCTTAATAGTATTAAGGGGTGTATCGAGTTGCCATTGGTCCCAAAACCAGGAAATCAGGCTGTGACATAATCTATGTGAATTTTAAACTTTTTGAGAAACAATATTGTATTGTCATATATATATATATATATATATATATATATATATATATATATGATAGTTGGTGGTCACTACTCTCAACTTTTCACTAAAATATGTCATAAATACATATACAATACTTATTATTGATCTATCATACTAAAATTTAAATATTTTAATAAAATTAGGTAATACAAGGAATGTGGCATTGATTATTTGATCATTTATCAATTTGAATATTTTTTCTTGCTAAACAAACCATTTAAATGATATATTTTTTTTTTATAACCACACCGTATATTATAACTACTAATATTGGAAATATAATTAATATAAAAATTAGCTAATTTATAAAAACTTCTTATTTGAATTAACGAATGAAATGTTAGTAAATCTCAAATTATCTTAATATATTCATCATTAACTCAAAATCTTTCAAAAATTATAAAATATCTGAAAAATATAATCTTATCCAAATAAAAAATGCATATTTTTATATTGGAAAATAACTTATATTTTCTTTAAAATACTAACATATTTTTTAAATATTATATATTTTTATTTAAGGTTTTGTTGTATACATATTTATTAATTTTATAAAATTGTTAGATGTATTAGTCAATAACTTGATTTTTATTTTAATATTATTTTCAAATCATCTTTTTCTTTTATTTGAATTTGATAATATTCACTTTTAGAATTTATTTTTTAAAACAAACAAGTTTTATACAATTAATCTACCATATTATATAAACGATTAATAGAATATTAATATTTTATCGTGATATTGTACAATCAATTAATTTTTACGAAGTTTTGTTATTTTTTTTGTACAACACATTATCTAATTCTTTTATATATTATATATATTCATTAAACTTAGGTTTTAGTGTGTAATTTGATATTTGATTAATGAGAAACTATTAGATATTTTCTTAGAAATAATATAATTAAATTTCTTCAAAAAAATAATATTACTCGATAAATATACAAAAATATTATTAGTATTTAAAAATATATTATTTTACATAAATATTTTGAAACATTTGTGAAATTATCACTATTTTGATCTCATTTTTTTAAAATAAAATTATTTTACTTTTTTTATTTATAGCTTTTATTCAAGGCCGATTTTTTTTTCTCATATTTTCAATTTTATTTGAGTTATAATATATTGGTAGTAAATTTGTCTAAAATTTTTGCAATAAAATTATTTGATCGAATTAGCCATGATATAATTTGGAAATTTAAAATAAAGTAGAAAAAAATATTAAAATATAAAATTGATAAATAATAAATATAAGTTATGTTAATATCTGTTTATTAATAAGTTAACCAATTAATTATGTAATAAACACATATTTATAAGTTTAAAATAATATAAAATAGAAATATATAATATGATATTATTATAATATTATTAGTTACTAATAATATTATATTATAATTAACTAAAATACTATTATAATAATATTTTAATAACAAATTTAAGTGAAATTTAGATCGATACACGTGAATCTTCAACAATTTCGTTTTCTTGGGACTTAAAATACATGCACACAAAACTTGACTAGGTGGAGCAAAAGTTATCCGAACAATACTATAATATATAGACTCCGCCCATCACCATTCTTTTGGCATATTTTCCTTCAATTTTATTATAAAAAAATTAAATTATATTTATTATATTAAACTTTTAATATTAAATATTAAAAAATATATTTTAATTTCAAAAATTTTATCAAATATATTTATATTAAACTATTAATTTTACAAAGTTTTAATATAATCAATAGAATTTAGGCAAAAAAAATGAAAAGCTTGTGAAAATGTATTGAGATTTATCTCCACAGCATAAACTTCACAGATATATGACAAACCACCTGTCAGTACAACTGTTTTCTTAATATTAAAATGGACAAAAAAATATTAAGCACATAATATTTTATTATATTATTGTAATAAATTCTCATTAATATTTTAGAAGTTAATGGAAAATAAAATTTTCAATTGGAATTATTAACTGTGTTTTTAGTTTACTGGCGAGTCTATATTTCTATTAAGCATTTTTTTGCACATTAATCTATTGAGCACTGTGCTGTTATCTTTTGGTGCTTTTCTTGTCAGATGCCATATTTCCACAAGCCCTGAAGAAGCTCTCTCTCTCTCCGTCTGTTCACTACAGCAGAAAATGCTTTGGGGAAGAGCTGGAGCCACCATGTTTGTAAGTGGAGTGAGGTAAGGCTACTCTCTTTCTTTGCCTTTCCTGTTTTCTTGCTTGGTTCGATCAGTCAGTCGCCAGTGTGTGAGCTTTGGCATATCGTAAGAATACTTTCACCTGCAGGAGCTTTTTGGGCCACAGCGGCTGTCTGATCCCTTGGATTCAAAGCACGGCTAATCGGGAATTCTCTACTAACACTGCTGGGTATGATGGGACTAATCTTCTTCTGTCTAATTTTCCTTCCATTTGTTCAGGTCCCCTGTACTCAGCATACACTTTAAACACAGTTCCAGCTTGTGTGATCCCGCTAGCAAAATCTTCGGGTTTCTATTGATTTATAGAACTGAAATGAGAGAGACCCATGAAAAGAACAGTCCCGAAAGGAAGCTGATTTCCCATTTCATTGGGATTCTTACTGAAAAGCACCATTGACCAACCATCTATGTTTAACTCTTCAATATGGTTACAGTAGCCCTAAGCAGTTATCGAATCTGGCATTGTGTAGCAGCAAGCTTCATGGAAAGGTAGCCTTAATCACCGGGGCAGCCAGTGGATTAGGCAAGGTAGCTGCTGCCACTTTCATCGCCAATGGGGCCAAGGTGGTCATCGCTGACATTGACAGTAGATTAGGCCAGGAGACAGCCGATCAGCTCGGTCCCCATGCCCGTTTCACACCCTGCAATGTTGTCAAGGAGTTAGATGTCTCAAATGCAGTCGACTTCACCGTCTCCGAGTTGGGCCACCTGGATATCATGTTTAACAATGCTGGTATCCCCTGCAAGACTCCATCAAGCATCGCGGATCTCGACCTGGCCCGGTTCGACCAAGTCATGGCCACCAACGTCCGGGGAATGGTGGCAGGGATCAAGCATGCTTCCCGGGTCATGATCCCAAATAAAACCGGTTCAATTCTGTGTACAGGTAAATTACTAATTGAAGAGTTTATGACCTTGTAGAAATAACAAATTGACAATATTCTTGTCTGATCTGCAGCCAGTGTTACTGGTGTACTTGGCGGAATGTCTCAGCACACCTACTCCATATCCAAGTGTGCAGTGATAGGGCTTGTAAGATCGGTTTCTTCCGAGCTCTGTAGGCATGGCATCAGGATCAACAGCATCTCTCCATTTGTGGTGCCGACCAGGCTAGTGATGAATGAGATGAAGGAAATCTATGCTGGTGCTGAGATTGGGAGGATCATCGATATCATCAACCATGCTGGAGTACTGGAGGGGACAAGCTGTGAAGCAGTGGATATAGCCAATGCAGCGCTCTACCTTGCATCGGATGATGCCAAGTATGTGAGCGGGCAGAACTTAGTGATCGATGGAGGATTTACAGCATTCAAGAGCCTGAACTTTCCTCAACCGTAACAAGTATATTGAATTTTTTTTGTAATATGAAAGATGTTTGTAATATTGAATTTATCCTGATAGTACTGGCTTTAATGATCAGATTTCTATGAAGCGTTCACAAACAGAACAATGGTTGGAGACTAGTCTTGTTAATGGAACCTGGAAGGAAGGAAAGAGTGTATTGCCTTTCTCCATTTAATTATGTACTATAATCTCTGGTGTTCTCTAATACTTTCCAAGAAGAGGGATTCAATTTTTAATTGATGAGAGAAGATTGAAAACATAGTTGGAGGGAAGCCCCCATTAAAATTCTTTCCGAGAATTAATTGTAAATATTTTGTGGAAAATGATAAATTAAAACTTTATTAATGGAGAGAATTTACGGATAATGGAAGTGTGTACTAAAATTTAACTAACATGATACTAGAGATAAAGTTGTATACAGTTTAGTGTGAGTGCTCCCGTAGCTAACCCAAATCATTTATGGATAATTGTCCAAATTATTATATTGACTACCTCCCTACTTACTCATGGAAATAATGATGCAAAAATTTGGTAATTCATCTGAGACAAGTCTATAGAATATTGGCTATTGTGATTTCTATTATTGAGTTCGATTACATCAAGCTATTACTTCCACTTTCTAAAGTATAAGTAATTTTTGTAAATTTAAAAAAAATGAAAATTATAATATGATAGGTTTTGAAAGTATTTTCTAAAGATAGAGTTTAATTATATACTCAACATAGGAAAGAGGTCAAGTACATGGTCAACCGAAATTGACGATGTAAACCCCGCTTTTTGGAGTTAAGGGAAAATAAGAAAATAATCGGTTAAACTAAGTGAGAAAATCGAACTGCTTCACAAATCCGATTATCGGGTAACGGGCAAATTGGAGAAATTACCACCCTTAAGTGACCAAAAAGGGTCCATAAATCTTGGTAAAAAACCTTATGACAAATTGGGAGAGAAGATTTAGACCGGTTCGAGTGAACCGGATTGAACCGGTTTATGAACCGGAACAAATAGATAGAGGGCAAATCGAGAAATTTATAGATCATAAGTGACCTAAATGGGTCACATAAGTCACGAAAAAGACTTTAGGATGAATAGGGGATGAAAACCAAACCGGTTCAGGTGAACCGGATTCGAATCGGATTGAACCGGTTTGGTCCGGTTTGAACCACTATTAAACCGAATGCTAAATTCATTTTTCTAGGTGGCTTAAAAAATACTAATTTGAAAATTGATGCCACCATTTGATAGATAATACATTTTAAAAATTTTAATTTTGAAAAACTCGGTCGAATCGAGTCTGAACCGGCTGGTTTAAGCTTTGAACCCGGTTCGCAACAGTGTCTTCTCCTTCCTTCAAATAACATCACTATTCACTCGCCGAAAAATCAAAGAAGCGCCGATGAAGAGTAAACGCTTCCGTTCAGTACATTTTAGGCTATCAATAACTGTTATAAAGGTGCCAAACGAACGGTTGACGAGTCCCCGAGCTTCCTATATAAAGAGCACATCTCCATTCAACGTCTCTACACCTGAAAACCACATTCTCTCTCAACTACTCAGTTTTTTGATGAAACTCGAACCAAAGCTTCATTATAGGATCTTTTCTGAGGCAAAGAAGGCATGGTCGGGTTCCTTAGAACCAGGGAGAAGTCATCTACACTGTGGCAGTCTCCATTCGCTCCGATGGTCGCTGGAGAAGCGCCAACATGATCGAACAGTGAAATAGCTCTGGCAGACCGAAGTTACCCTATTTCTGTTGAGCTAAAATCGACCAATTTGAGCCCTACTCAAGCCAAACCAAGCTCTTCCAACACCTAGTTAGCCCTCCTACGACCGAATTAGAACTGAAAGGTAAGTCAATTCGCCTCCCCTCTGTAATTTCTTACCGGTGCTAGAGAGAGAACCGACATAAGATGATAAAATTCTCAACCAATTCGACATCAATTGACACAATTCTTGATCCTAGGAGTAACCTCAGGAGGAGAGCTATCTGCCCAGATTGAAAGCTCGGATCGACGCGCCCCCGACGATGAGTATTTGTAGCTTTCTCTCTCTACATTCTGTTTTCTGGCGAAGCTCCTTTTGATCTCGTTCCGACGTCAAAACTTGAGATTCAAAGTGCAATTGAATCATATAAAGATGTAGTAACTCTAATTTAACTTCAATTTTAACAATTAAACTTGTTTGATCAGTCAATTTGATGAAATCAAATTCGTATGTGTTGAAAAGTTGAAATTGGGGAAAATTTTGGGGATTTCAAAAATTTGAGGACTAAAAATGCAATTTTATAAAATTGAGTGCCAATTGAGCATGATAAGAGTGTTAGAGGACCAATCGAGCAAATTTAAAAATTTTTGGAGTATAACTTACTATTTTTTGTAAAGGAAGGGCAAAATGGTAATTTTAAAAAAATTGGGGACCAAATTAGGAATTTGGAAAACTTGAACCCCTTTTTTTGTGAAATTGAATAAATTGAAGCCCCAATGGGAATTTTAAAAGTTTTGGGACTCAATTTGGGGAAAAACTGGCATTTGGGGCCTAAAGTAAAATGAAAACAACTTTAGGGACCAAATTATAAAAAATTGAAAAATTAGATATTTTTAGCTATTCATAATGAATGAAGGCTATCAAGCCAAATGATAATAAACAAAGATATTCATACCATGTAGGAACACGAGATATCAGAAAATGCCTCTTGAGGCATGGCTCGCAAAAGACGAAAGTCGAATTAGAGTAAGTACACTGCATGATCGGATGAGTGAGATTTTTATATCATACCCAGTTGGGATGATAAGCGCCTCGAAAACGAAAATCCACTACTAAGTGGTATTTTAAACATCACACCTAAGAGGAGTGATGTGAAAATCACGCGTAAAAATTACTTATCGGTTGTAAGTAGATCATACCTGATTGGTATGATGAGACTTTCTGGAGGGAAATGAAAAACCCACTTATCGGTTATAAGCGGAGACGTCTTCATACCCGGTTGGAATGATAGACAAATGAAAGTGCTCTCTCTTAATTATGTGCCACTGCTTAAAATTTTTGGAAGACATTCTTGATGGGAGCTCGAATAGCTCATATAGGTCGAAGGTATGGGTTTTGGAACTTGTGGGCTAATATGTCCGATTTTGAAAATCTCGAACTGTGGGCCCTAGGCCAGTTGGCACGAGCAGGAGCTCATAAATAAACATGATTAATATACCATGAAAAGTTAAATAAATTTGGGAAACTTGAACCATTTTTTGTGAATTTGAATAAATTGAGGTACCAAGGAGAAATTTTTAAAGTTTTGGGACTCAATTTGGGGAAAAACTATCATTTAGGACCTAAAGTAAAAGAAAAAGAACTTTAGGGACCAAATTACAAATATTTGAAAAGTTAGATATTTTTAGTAATTTATAATGAATGAAGGCTATCAAGTCAAATAATAATGAACAAAGATGTTCGTACCGTGTAGGAACATGAGATATTGGGAATGCCAGCTGAAGCAAAGCCCGCAAGGAACGAAAGCCGATTTAGAGGAAATACACTACACGATCGGGTGAGTGGGATTTAATATCATACACGGTTGGGATGATAAGCACCTTAAAAATGAAAACCCAGTCCTAAGTGGTATTTTAATCATCACATCTGAGAAGAGTGATGTGGAAATCATGCGAAAAAAATAATTACTGGTTGTAAATAGATCATAACTGGTTGGTATGATGAAACTTCTTGGAAGGAAGTGGAAAACCCGGTTATCGATTATAAGCGAAGATGTCCTCATACTCGGTTGGTATGATGGACAGCTGAAAAGTTTATTTTGTCGGAAGTGCTCTCCCCTGACTGTGTGCCACTACTTAAAATATTTGGGAGACCTTCTTGACGAGAGATCGAATAGCTCACATAGGTTGGAGGCCTCGGTTTTGAAACATGGGGGCTAATATGCATGATTTGGAAAATCTCGAACAGTGGGCCCTAGGCTAGTTGGCATGAGCAGGAGCTCGTAAACAAACATGATTAATATGCCATGAAAACTTAAGTAAATGAGTTGTTTGGCCATGGTACCGAGACAAGATCGACATACTCAATGGACTAGTGGTAGTGCGACATGATAGGTCTTTGGACTAGTTAAGACAAACAGCTGTAGGTCGAGTTAAGGGTCGGGACCATCAGACCAGTGGCACCACAAATTATATGGAATTATGTGAAAAACTGTTGATTGTGCATGCACTATTTTACGGGACCTTCAAGACGCCCAATAGGGGTAGTGATGCGTCCTAGGGCTTTGGAAGACTTGGTGAATATAAAGGCAATTTGTCGTACCAGAAGTCTTGTGAAGCTCGACGTAGCTTCAAGCGCATGAGACCGGGGTGGGGATAGGATGAAATCTCTGTCCTCAAATGGATACAGAGTTTTTTACGGGATTGAGGGTCAGATGTCATGAACATGTACTCATTCTCAGGGTAGAAGTGGACATGCTTCTATCTAGGTGGCCGGTAAAGTTCCTCCGACGCCACAAGTGGGTTCAATCCCTTTTTAGGAAATAGAGAAAATGACTAGGGATAACAACAAGCCTTACCCTCTATCAGGTATACTTAATTTCTCTTAAGCTTGCATTATATTTGATATATGTCTTTTCAGGGAACAATGTTGAAAGTACGCTTGGCTCCTCTTGAGTTCAAGAAGGGGGAAACTCCTCTTGAACCAGGAGAGCGACAAGTTGCTCACGGGGATCCAACTAAACCGGGTTGGGGCGTGATAGGTGAGACCATTGTTTAGTGAAATTGAGACCAAATTCCATGTTTTGAAAACACTTATGAAAGTGGGACTAATGCCGTGATTTGAAAGAGATGGGACATGACCCCAAAGGAAAATGGGTACCATCCTATACTATTTGAAAACCTAGAAATTGAAATTGTCTCATAAATAAAAATAATAATGAAATCAACTAGATAGTAATACAAGTCTCGATAATAAAACTACTTAACAAAATGTTGTGTAAAATGGGTGATGCTTGATAACTACTATCGAGCTAGAAATTGGTCCCATCCTGTAAGCCTTATTGTACGAAAGGTGAATAGATGAGATTGACCATATATTAATGCAACTCTCTTGTAATTAAAATATTGTTGTAAGTGTTTGTAATGAACGAGATCATGAGATGCCTAATTAGTGGTAGTAATGATCTCAAGGGCTACTGGACAATAAATCATGAATAAGAGTAGAGGATAATCGTCCAATATATCAAGGACATCGGAAGTCTGATGCACACTAGACCTGACGAAAGGGAAATGTCTCATCACTTAATAGCGAACAACTTCTATATGTTTGTGGTGGGCAACTTGGGCATGTATACCATGATCCATTCAGACTTGTGGCGGGGGATACATCCTTGTATTATAGTGTTTGGTAAATTTGCTCCAAACCACAAGTAAAAATGGAGAGTACCTCATTTCTGCGACCGTGTGATCTTTATATAATGGAATGGATGTGCTTGTAATGGTTAATTAGTTCATATAAGCTTGTTATGAAATGCTGATAAAATTTAAAATATTTAAATCTTAAAATATGTGTACTAAAATTGACGGCTTTGTCAAATACTTCTGTTAAATATTATACGTATATCCATTATAGCTATTTTGGGTATGTGCTAAAATGGTTGACATAACATCCTAATGGTGTAGATAACATCCTAATGTTAGTCATCCATACTCACCTATCTCAAAGCTAACACATCGAGAAGGAGGCCCAACCACCGAGAAGGAGGCCCACCCGGCATAAAAATAAAAAAGGTACCTACTACCCTTGAAGATTATGTATAGTTATTTTCCAAGGTTTTTATAATTATTTTTTATAAAGTTATATTTATATATATATGAGTCTTGATCATATCGGTTCTACAATGGTGAATTTGCCCACTATTATTGCAAAACCCGTCCTTTGGGACCAAAGAAAACCACGAAAAGAACCGGTATAGGTTTTATACATGAAGAACTGAGACATTTAATGAATGAAAAATAGCTGACGTGTGAAATTGGAAAATTACAAGAGACAAAAATTACAAGGAAGAACCGGGAAGGGGAATTAAAGAGAAAACCAATCCGGTTCGGGGTGAACCAGACCCAAACTAGATCAAACCAACATGAACCATAGTGAACCAGTTCACAAATTCATTTTTCTAGTTGGCTTAAAATGTCAAATTGGAAAGTTGGGACCACCATGAAATAGAAAATTAATTTAGATTAATTAAATTTTTTTTAATTTGAGAAAATCGGTCGAACTGGGTCCGAACCGACCGAATTTCAAATTTTGGACAACAAACCCGATCGGACTGGACTTGTCACACCCCAACCCGGTTTGGTTGAATCCCCATGAACAATCCACTACTCTTTCTCGATCCAAGTGGAGTTTCCCCCTTCTTTTAGTCGAGAGGAGCTAGACGAAATTTCAACCTTGTTCCCTGGAAGATATATATCAAATAAAATGAAAGTTTAAAGAAAAATTAAGCATACCTGATAAAGGGTAAGGCTCAATGTTACTTCTAATCATTTTTTCTTTTCCTGAAAAGGGGTAGAAAAGAGTGGTGAGTATCTACAACTCAGTTAATGGGCTTTCAAAGTTCTACTTTTAACTTTTATGAAAAACATTTATATAGAGTGTGCCCGACTCATTTTTTTTAAAAAAATCCTTTCATTTCATATATCGGTTTTTACCACCATTTCTTATTTACCAAAGTGTGTCATCACCCAACACACATCCTTCATCATGAAGGTTACACACATTCACAGATCAACACGACTACTGAACCCACTAGTGGCTTCGGAGCAACATTACCGGCCACTCGGATAGAAGCACTGTCACGCCCCGACCCGGTTTGGTCGGATCCCCGTGATCAACCCGCCACTCTCCCGGTTTATAAAAGGGTTTCCCCTTATCGTAAATCGTAAAGAGTAAGGCGTCCTTTAACTTGCACCTTTTTCCTAGAATAGCATAATCAAAACTGTATGAAATTTAAAACTTTACATACCTGTCTTACAGGCATCTTCGTTGACGGTCTTTAAGGGGAGGCTTTCCGGGATTTCCTGAAAGGGATATAAGGGAGGGGGTGAGTACGACTACTCAGTGAATGGGTTTTTAAAAGCTTTTGACTTTTAAGAAAAACATTTATATGGAGTGTGCCAGACTCCTTTGTTTTCAAAAATCCCTTCATTTAAAAATTCGAGTTTTTCCATTATTTCTTAGTTACCACGGTGTGTCATCACCCAACACACATCCTTCATCATGAAGGTTACACACATTCGCAAGTCAGTATCACTACTGAACGCGGTAGTGGTTTCGGAGCGACTTTTCCTGCCACCCGGATAGAAGTACGACCACTTCTACCCTGGGAATGAGTGGATGTACGTGACATCTGACCCACAATCCCGAAATCGCTTCTTCATGTCCGTATGAAGACAGAGACCTCATCCTATCCCCACCCCGGTCTCATGCGCTTCGTGCTACTCCAGATTTCGCACAGACACCTGGAACGACGAACTGCCCTTATAGCCACCAGGTCGTCCAGTGCCCTTAGGACGCATCACTACCCCTCATGGACGTCTTGATGATCTTGTACTCACAGTGCATGCACAAACAATGTTTTCTTATATTGCCATGTAATCTGTGGTGCCACTAGTCCAACAACCCCGACTCTCAACTCAACCCGCAGCTGTTTGTCTTGACTAGTCCATCGACCTGTCATGTCGAACTGCCGCTAGTTGACTGAGCATGTCGATCCTATCTTGGTACCATGGCCAAACAATTCACTTATTAAGTTTTATGGCACATATATCATGTTCATTTACGAGCTCCTGCTCGTGCCAACTGGCCTTGGGCCCACTGTACGAGATTTTCAAAATCGGGCATTTAGCCCCCAAGTTCCAAAACCGAGGCCCCTGGCCTATTAGAGCTATTCGAGCTCCCGTCGAGAAGGTCTCCCAAATTGTTTAAGCATTGGCACACAGTCAGGGGAGAGCACTTCCGACAAAAATAGGTTTTTACTGTCCATCATACCGACTGGTATAAGGACATCTCCGTTCATAACCGATGAACGGGTTTTCAACTTCGTTCGAGGAAGTCTCATCATACCAACCGGGTATGATCTACTTACAACCCGTAAGTAGTTTTTTTTCGCATAACTTTCACATCACTTTCTCTCAGTAGTGATGATTAAAATACCACTAAATAGTGGGTTTTTATATCGAGGCACTTATCATCCCCAACCGGGTATGATGTTAGTAAACCCACTCACAACCGTTAAGTGGTTTTTAACTTTAAACTGTGCTCATCATCCCAACTAGGTATGATGTGAATAACCCACTCACCCGTTAATGCCGTGAATTCCACTAGACTGGTTCTTTGTATTCACACGAGCTTGTCCTTGCTGGCGTTCCCGGTATTTAACGTTCCGGTGAAGGCATGACAGTCCTAGCTTTCGATCTTGGCAGTTAGGTTTCGTCCTGAGGTTCATCCTAAAATCAAATATTGTATGAATTGATGCGAAATTGGATTAGAATTTCTTTATTGAAATTCGGTCGACTCTCTCTCTAGCACCGATCAAAAATTATAAAGGGGAGCCGAATTGACTTACCTTTCGATCCTAATTCATCCGTGGAAAGGCTGAGGAAGTGTTGGGAGGGCTTGGTTTGGCCTAAGAAGGGCTTGAAATGGCCGATTTCAGCTTGGCTGAAATAGGGCAGCTTTGGTCGGCCGGAGTTGCTTCATTATTCCATCATATCGGCGCTTCTCCAACGATTCTCGGATTGACTGGAGTTTGCTATCAGATAGCTGTCTTCTCCCCGGTTCTAAAGAGCCCGACCTTTGTTCAAGTCGAAGCTCTCGTTTGAGCTTTACCGGGAAATGGAGCAGTAGACAGAGAGAGAGAAGTGTTCAGGTGTGAGGAGAATGAAATGGGGATGACCTCTTTATATAGTCGTAAAACCCATGTATTAAATGGACGAGATTTATTACTGGTATTAATATTGCCATAAATTATTGGTATTAATTCCAATAATTTAATTTCGGTATTAAATTATTTTGTATTAATTATATATTAATTTATGATAAGCCGTACATACAAATTTTTTACCGAAATTTCGGGTTACAAAAAAATTCATACTTCCCAAGAGGTCACCCATCCTCATATTACTCTCGGGTAAGCATGCTTAACTTTAAAGTTCTTATGGAATTTAGTTCACTTGAACCACTTTGGTTTTTGTTTTCTAATTTGTTGTAAGTTTCTTTTCCAATGTTTAATGAACCCTTTGGATCACCCGAGAGTTGTAAACTCCCAACTTGCCCGTTCAGAAATAATCGGGTTTGTGAACCGGTTCTGAATCCTCACTTAGTTTGACCGGTTCTTTTCCTGGTTTTCCTTAGCTCAAAAGGGCGGGTTTTACAACTCTCTCCTCCTTTTAGGAGTTTTGTCCCCAAAACTTAGTTAACATCCTTGCATGAGCAATCATTTGCTTTGATGCCCCTTTGGTGTTTGCTTAAGATGCAAAGTTTTCTCTTGTTATTTTAATTAGTCATTTTTACATCCTTCACTTAAGGAATTTCTTTTCCTTTATATTATTTACTCCCTCTATGGAGTTTATCATAATGAGACATACCTTACTTCAGGGTATATTTTTAGATTTATATCTTTCTTTGCTTAGAGCACATTCTTCCATTTGAGGTTCTGTACTCAAGATTAGAAATTCCAAGATACCTAACCATTCCCATGTCTAGTTAACCCCTTGGTCGTTGAAACCTTTAGCTCAATGTTCTTTCGGGTGTTACATACTAGTTGCCATAGTTTTCTTTATTCTCACTTTTTCATCTCATTTTGACCCTTCCTCCATTCATTGTCTATAATAACTTCAGTCCAAATTTTTATATTAGACCTCGTCATGCTTATTAGCCGACTCTTCCTTACTTTGAGTCATATTCTCCTCGGGATTGTTGGGCTTACATACCCCTTACAGCATGGCATTTTCTATAACTTGTCTTTGTCCATTAGATTTCTAGAACATCTCCTTGAGGGTCTCTCTTAGCTTTTTTTTTTTTTTACCTTTTAGGGATCATATAACTTCATCCCTCTTTTCTTTTGATGGCATTCCTCAACTATTCTTTTTACCGTTATCCTCTCATCCATCATGCTTTTGAAGTTATGTTTCACATAACCGCATGAATTTCTCCTACCTACTCATCCTTTCAAAACGTTTTTATTGGGTACTTTCAATTCCAATCGTTGGGTTTCCTGATGATTATTGAGATACGAGGAATTTTTTTTTCCTTCTTATGTCCTTTCTCTTCTTTAGTGACATCCCTTATTCAATGACTTCCTTTTTCCTTAATCCTCTTTTACTTGCTCATAAATCATTTCATGATTCTTCATTCTACAATAATTGCTTTCGATCTATGTGTCGATTACTTTGCTTGGGAAGGTTCACTCCATCTAGTTTTGTTCATTATCTTTGGCTGTCCGCTGTTACTAGTATTCCTCTTTCTACATGGTTCTCCTATTCTTTCCAAAGAGGTCATAATGGACCATTACAATACTTCCTTTCTTGGAAAACATTTCCTAAATAATGGTTGGTATTAATTATATATTAATTTATTATAAGTCGTACATACAAATTTTTTACCAAAATTTCGGGTTACAAAAAAATTCATACTTCCCATGAGGTCACACAACCTCATATTACTATCGGGTAAGCACGCTTAACTTTAAAGTTCTTATGGAATCTAGTTCACCTGAACCACTTTGATTTTTTAATTTGTCTTAAGTTTCTTTTCCAAGGTTTAATGAACCCTTTGGGCGAGAAATGGAGTCCGACCTTTGTTCAAGTCGAAGATCTCGTTCGAGCTTTACCGGGAAATGGAGCAGTAGAGAGAGAGAGAAGTGTTCAGGTGTGAGGAGAATGAAATGGGGATGACCTCTTTATATAGTTGTAAAACTCGTGTATTAAATGGGCGAGATTTATTAATAGTATTAATATTGCCATAAATTATTGGTATTAATTCCAATAATTTAATTTCGGTATTAATTCCAACAATTTAATTTCGGTATTAAATTATTTGTATTAATTCTAATAATTTAATTTAGGTATTAATTTTAATAATTAAATATATATTAATTGATGGCTATTTATGATAAGCCGTACATTCACATAAAAAATTTTTACCGAAATTTCGGGTTACAAAAAAATCATACTTCCCAAGAGGTCACCCATCCTCACACTACTCTTAGGTAAGCACGCTTAACTTTGAAGTTCTTATGAAATCTAGTTCACTAAACCAATTTGGTTTTTGTTTTCTAATTTGTCTTAAGTTTCTTTTCCAATGTTTAATAAATCTTTTGGATCAACCGAAAGTTGTAAATTTTCATATTGCTTATTCCCAAATGTAAACCAGTTTGGTTTTCTTATTCGATTTGACCGGTTCTTTTCCCGGTTTTCCTTAACTCAAATGTGCGGGGTTTACAACTCTCCCCTCCTTTTAGGAGTTTTGTCCCCAAAACTTAGTTAACATCCTTTCATGAGCAATCATTTCCTTTGATGCCCCTTTAGTGTTTGCTTAACATGCAAAGTCTTCTCTTGTTCTTTTAATTAGTCCTTTTTACATCTTTCACTTAAGGAATTTCTTTTCCTTTATATTATTTACTCCTTCAATGTAGTTTATCATAACGAGACATACTTTACTTCAGGGTATATTCTTAGATTTATATCTTTCTTTGCTTAGAGCACATTCTTCCCTTAGAGGTTCTGTACTCAAGATTGGAAATTCGAAGATACCTAACTATTCCCATGTCTAGTTAACCCTTTGGTCGTTGAAACCTTTAGCTCAATGTTCTTTCGGGCGTTACGTACTGGTTGCCACAGTTTTCTTTATTCTCACTTTTTCATCTCATTTTGACCCTTCCTTCATTCGTTGTCTATTATAACTTCAGTCCAAATTTTTATATTCAACCTCGTCATGCTTATTAGCCGACTCTTCCTTACTTTGAGTCATATTCTCCTCAGGATTGTTGGTCTTACATACCCCTTACAGCATGGCATTTTCTAGGACCTGTCTTTGTCCATTAGATTTCTAGAACATCTCCTTGAGGGTCTCTCTTAGCTTTTTTTTTTACCTTTCATGGATCATATAACTTCATCCCTCTTTTCTTTTGATGGCATTCCTCAACTATCGTTTTTACCGTTATCCTCTCATCCATCATGCCTTTGACGTTATGTCTTACATAACTGAATGGATTTCTCTTACCTACTCATCCTTTCCAAACATTTTTATTAGGTCCTTTCAATTCCAATCATTGGGTTTCTTGATGATTATTGACATATGAGGATTTTTTTTCCTTGTTATGTCCTTTCTCTTCTTTAGTGACATCCCTTATTCAATGACTTCCTTTTTCCTTAATCCACTTTTTCTTACTCATAAATCACTTCATGATTCTTCATTCTAGAATAATTGCTTTTGATCTATGTGTCAATTACTTTGCTTGGGAAAGTTCACTCCATCCAGTTTTGTTCATTATCTTTGGCTGTCCGCCGTTACTAGTATTCCTCTTTCTACATGGTTCTCCTATTCTCTCCAAACAGGTCATAATGAACCATTACAATACTACCTTCCTTGGAAAACATTTCCTAAATAAGAGTTGGTTCCATTTCCTCTTAATTGGGATACACATGTCTTTCCGGGGCTTCCTTCCTTGGTAGGATTCTTTGCCTTTCCCCTAACATTCTTTTCTTACATTTGCTCTAGGGGATTTCTACCCTTAAATGACATCCCTTGATGTCGTCTTCTCCTATTTACATTTACTCCTCAAATCTTTTAGGCACATCTTTTATGCTTTATTTGTATCTTTATTTGTACCTAGTACCTGTCTATTTATTTAGGAAGCGTACAAATCTTCCTTGTTTCAGGATCATTGTGGGAGAGGCTTGCCTTTTCCTTTCTTGCCTTGAGTTTAGTCGTTAATTGGCCCTTGGTCCTTTTAAGGATTTCTTGTATTCTTCTTTTTCGAGTATTTGACCTTTCTGCCTCTCTCTTCTTTTTCGAAACTTACATTATGGCTTTCTCGAGTATTTGTTCGTTAACTGCTTTGCCTCCACCATTTGTTTGGTCTAAGTTTCCTAGCAGCTGTTTCTCGAGTCCTCCTGTCCTTAACATCCATCTCACTGACCTTTTTAGGGTTTAGTCCCTTCTACTTCCCTGTCTTCCTTAGGTGTCATTTGTTCCCTGTAACTATCTTGTTGTAACGACTTGCTTTCTCTTGTCCTGTTGGTCCGCGAACTTCCTATTCGACATAGTTACTTTTTCTAAGGTGATTTATTCCTGTAATCCCAATACGTCCCGTTTGTCAACAAATGTTCGTCTTGTCTTCTCTTGTGGATGCACTCCTTTCTTTGCTCCTAAATTGTTTGGATTTTCTTCTTAAAGGGGGAATTCTCTTTAGCTATCCTTTGTTCCATTTGTGGTTTTATTGATGTCTTACATTTACCCCTTTTTCCTTCTTACCACTTTGCTAAGATTTTGAAGAGTTTCCTCTTATCTATGGTTGCAAATGGAATCATGTTTCTTGGGATGGTATCCTTTCATATTTCCTATAGTTGTGGGGTGTTTATTCTTGGAAAATATTGTCCTGACTCCTGGCGATGTGGGACAGTTTTTCACTTCGTGTCCTATTCCCCTCTAGGTTAACTTGATTCCTGTCCTTGGTAGGGTTAGGCACTTCTCCACGCAGTGTCCCTATCATTCATGCTTGTAATTACATGAACATAAGTGGTTCCTCCTGACGTTTTCTTGGAAATTGTTAGTTTTGATGCTCCTTCGTCCTTAAGTCTGGATACCGTGGGAGTTTTTTTTTTTTTTTTGAGTCTTCCTTGAAGATCACATCATTTGAGGGACAAGCTTTTTAGGAATTTGGAGTACTTCATTAATAGAGTAGTACAGTATGTTGGAGATTTTGGCCATATTACAGAATATGGTCACCAAATAACTAGGGAGCTACGAGATTCTTGATAATCATCCTCCTATGTAAGGTTATATGCCCCATTTTATGACTTCACGCTTGGCTTCCTTTATACTTACAGTTGTGACCTCAATAGGTCCTGTCACCATTCTCTGGGATACTTTCTCATTTGCTCTTTTGAGATTCCTGCCTTGCTTTAGGCATTTGGTAAGCTTCTAGGGTTGTCTTCCTACGAAGATAAGGTGTTGAGTAGAGCCATTCCTAGTTTTCTTGGTTCCTCTCCTGGGAGCCATCTGAAAATTTTAGGATAAATCCTATTAGTTACAATATTTTATAGTCTTGATTATGTATTCGAGGAAACAGGCTCTGATACCACTCTAGTTGTCACGCCCCGACCCGGTTTGGTCGGATCCCCGTGATCAACCTGCCACTCTCCCGGTTTATAAAAGGGTTTCCCCTTATCGTAAATCGTAAAGAGTAAGGCGTCCTTTAACTTGCACCTTTTTCATGGAATAGCATAATCAAAACTGTATGAAATTTAAAACTTTACATACCTGTCTTACAGGCATCTTAGGCTTTCCGGGATTTTCTGAAAGGGATATAAGGGAGGGGGTGAGTACGACTACTCAGTGAATGGGTTTTTAAAAGCTTTTGACTTTTAAGAAAAATATTTATATGGAGTGTGCCAGACTCCTTTATTTTCAAAAATCCCATCATTTAAAAATTTAGATTTTTCCATTATTTCATAGTTACCGGTGTGTCATCACCCAACACACATCCCTCATCATGAAGGTTACACACATTCGCAAGTCAGTATCACTACTGAACCCGCTAGTGGCTTCGGAGCGACTTTTCCTGCCACCCGAATAGAAGTACGACCACTTTTACCCTGGGAATGAGTAGATGTACGTGACATCCTACCCACAATCCCGAAATCACTTCTTCATGTCCGTATGAGGACAGAGACCTCATCCTGTCCCCACCCCGGTCTCATGCGCTTCGTGCTACTCCAGATTTCGCACAGACACCTGGAACGACGAACTGCCCTTATAGCCACCAGGTCGTCCAGTGCCCGTAGGACGCATCACTACCCCTCATGGGCGTCTTGATGATCCCGTACTCACAGTGCATGCACCAACAATGTTTTCTTATATTGCCATGTAATCTGTGATGCCACTAGTCCAATGGCCCCGACTCTCAACTCAACCCGCAACTGTTTGTCTTAACTAGTCCGTCGACCTGTCATGTCGCACTACCGCTAGTTGACTGAGCATGTTAGTCCTATCTTGGTACCATGGCCAAACAATTCACTTATTAAGTTTTATGGCACATATATCATGTTCATTTACGAGCTCCTGCTCGTGCCAACTGGCCTTGGGCCCACTGTACGAGATTTTCAAAATCGGGCATTTAGCCCCCAAGTTCCAAAACCGAGGCCCCCGACCTATTAGAGCTATTCGAGCTCCCGTCGAGAAGGTCTTCCAAATTGTTTAAGCATTGGCACACAGTAAGGGGAGAGCACTTCCGACAAAAATAGGTTTTTACTGTCCATCATACTGACCGGTATAAGGACATCTCCGTTCATAACCAATGAACGGGTTTTCAACTTCCTTCGAGGAAGTCTCATCATACCAACCGAGTATGATCTACTTACAACCCATAAGTAGTTTTTTTTTGCATAACTTTCACATCACTTTCTCTTAGTAGTGATGATTAAAATACCACTAAACAGTGGGTTTTTATATCGACGCACTTATCATCCCCAACCGGGTATGATGTTAGTAAACCCACTCACAACCGGTAAGTGGTTTTTAACTTTAAACTGTGCTCATCATCCCAACTGGGTATGATGTGAATAACCCACTCACCCGTTAATGCCGTGAATTCCACTAGACTGGTTCTTTGTATTCACGCGAGCTTGTCCTTGCTGGCGTTCCCGGTATTTAACGTTCCGGTGAAGGCACGACAATCCGAGCTTTCGATCTGGGCAGATAGGTCTCGTCCTGAGGTTCATCCTAAAATCAAGTATTGTATGAATTTGTGCGGAATTAGATTAGAATTTTGTTATTGAAATTCGGTCGACTCTCTATCTAGCACCGATCAAAAATTATAAAGGGGAGCCGAATTGACTTACCTTTCTGTCCTAATTCGGCCATGGAAAGGCTGAGAAAGTGTTGGGAGGGCTTGGTTTGGCCTGAGGAGGGCTTGAAATGGCCGATTTCAGCTTGGTCGAAATAGGGCAGCTTTGGTCCGCCGGAGTTGCTTGACTATTCTATCATGTGGCTCTTCTCCAACGATTCTCGGATTGACTGGAGTTTGCTATCAGATAGCTGTCTTCTCCCCGGTTCTAAAGAGCCCGACCTTTGTTCAAGTCGAAGCTCTGGTTCGAGCTTTACCGTGAAATGGAGCAGTAGAGAGAGAGAGAAGTGTTCAGGTGTGAGGAGAATGAAATGGGGATGATCTCTTTATACAGTCGTAAAACTCGTGTATTAAATGGGCAAGATTTATTACTAATATTAATATTTCTATAAATTATTGGTATTAATTCCAATAATTTAATTTTGGTATTAAATTATTTGTATTAATTCTAATAATTTAATTTAGGTATTAATTTCAATAATTAAATATATATTAATTGATGACTATTTATGATAAGCCGTACGTTCACATAAAAATACTTCCTCAGCCTTTCCATTGAACCAATTTGTTTTTTGTTTTCTAATTTGTCTTAAGTTTCTTTTCCAATGTTTAATAAATCTTTTGGATCAACCGAAAGTTGTAAATTTTCATATTGCTTATTCCCAAATGTAAACCGGTTTGGTTTTCTTATTCAGTTTGACCGGTTCTTTTCCCAGTTTTCCTTCACTCAAATGTGCGGGGTTTACAAGCTCCACCACTTCTACCCTGAGATCAAGTGGATGTGTCACGCCCCGACCCGGTTTGGTCAGATTCCCGTGAACAACTCGCCACTCTCCCGGTTTATTAAAGGGTTTCCCCTTATTATAATCCGTAAAGAGTAAGGCGTCCTTTAAACCTGCATCATTTCCTGGAATAGCATAATCAAAACTGCATAAAATTTTAAACTTTACATACGTGTCTTACAGGCATCTTAGTTGATGGTCTTTAAAGGTAGGCTTTCCGAGATTTCCTGAAAGGGATATAAGGGAGGGGGTGAGTACGACTACTCAGTGAATGGGTTTTTAAAAGCTTTTGACTTTTAAGAAAAATATTTATATGGAGTGTGCCAGACTCCTTTGTTTTCAAAAATCCCTTCGTTTAAAAATTCGAGTTTTTCCATTATTTCTTAGTTACCACGGTGTGTCATCACCCAACACACATCCTTCATCATGAAGGTTACACACATTCGCAAGTCAGTATCACTACTGAACCCGCTAGTGGTTTCAGAGCGACTTTTCCTGCCACCCGGATAGAAGTACGACCACTTCTACCTTGGGAATGAGTGCATGTACGTGACATTCGATCCACAATCTCGAAATCGCTTCTTCGTGTCCATATGAGGACAAAGACCTCATCCTGTCCCCACCCCGGTCTCATGCGCTTCGTGCTATTCCAGATTTCGCATAGACACTTGGAACGACGAACTGCCCTTATAGCCACCAGGTCGTCCAGTGCCCTTAGGACGCATCACTACCCCTCATGGGCGTCTTGATGATCCCGTACTCACAGTGCATGCACAAACAATGTTTTCTTATATTGCCATGTAATCTGTGGTGCCACTAGTCCAACGGCCCCGACTCTCAACTCAACCCGCAGCTGTTTGTCTTGACTAGTCCGTCGACCTGTCATGTCGCACTGCCGCTAGTTGACTGAGCATGTCGGTCCTATCTTGGTACCATGGCCAAACAATTCACTTATTAAGTTTTATGGCACATATATCATGTTCATTTACAAGCTCCTGCTCGTGCCAACTGGCCTTGGGCCCACTGTACGAGATTTTCAAAATCGGGCATTTAGCCCCCAAGTTCCAAAACCGAGGCCCCCGACCTATTAGAGCTATTTGAGCTCCCGTCGAGAAGGTCTCCCAAATTGTTTAAGCATTGGCACACAGTCAGGGGAGAGCACTTCTGACAAAAATAGATTTTTACTGTCCATCATACCGACCGGTATAAGGACATCTCCGTTCATAACCGATGAACGGGTTTTTAACTTCCTTCGAGGAAGTCTCATCATACCAATCAGGTATGATCTACTTACAACCCGTAAGTAGTTTTTTTTTCGCATAACTTTCACATCACTTTCTCTAAGTAGTGATGATTAAAATACCACTAAACAATGGGTTTTTATATCAAGGCACTTATCATCCCCAACCGGGTATGATGTTAGTAAACCCACTCACAACCGGTAAGTGGTTTTTAACTTTAAACTGTGCTCATCATCCCAACTGGGTATGATGTGAATAACCCACTCACCAGTTAATGCCGTGAATTCCACTAAACCGGTTCTTGGTATTCATGCGACTTGTCCTTGCTGGCGTTCCCGGTACTTCGTGTTCCTACACGATATGAACAACCTTGTTCATTATTACTCGGCATAACAGCCTTCATTCATTTCCAATGAATGAGAAAACCCAAACTTTTAGTTATTTGTAATTAGGTCCCTAAAGTTATCTCTCTTTAACTTTAAGTCCCTAATGTCGGTTTTTCCTCAAATTGAGTCCCGTAACTTTTAAAAATTATCCTGGGACCTCAATTTATTCAATTTCACCAAAAAGGGGTTCAATTTCCCAAATTTCCAATTTGGTCCCCCAATTTTTCCAAAATTACCATTTTACCCTTCTTTTACAAAAATGGTAAGTTTTGCCCCAAAAATTCCAAAATTCCTCAATTTGGTCCTCCAACATTATTTTCATGCCCAATTGACCCTTAATTTCATAAAATTGTATTTTGGTCCTTTGAATTTCGAAAATCCCCAATTTTCTCCAATTTCAACTCTTCAATACTACCAAATTTAATTTTATCAAATTGACTGATCAAACACTTCTAATTATTGAAATTGGAGTTGAAATTGAGTTCCGGCATGTTCATACGATTCTAAGAAACTTTGACTCACAGATTTTAACGCCGGAACGAGCTCAAATAGAGCTTCGCCGGAAAATAGACTGTAGAGAGAAAGCTTCGATTTCTCACCGGTGAAGGCACGGCGGTCCGAGCTTTCGATCTGGGCAGATAGGTCTCATCCTGAGGTTCATCCTACAATCAAGAATTGCATCAATTGATGCGGAATTGGATTAGAATTTCGTCATTGAAATTCGGTCAACTCTCTCTCTAGCACCGATCGAAAATTGTAAAGGGGAGTCGAATTGGCTTACCTTTCGGTCCTAATTCGGCCGTGGAAAGGCTGAGAAAGTGTTGGGAGGGCATGGTTTGGCCTGAGGAGGGCTTGAAATGGCCGATTTCAGCTTGGCCGAAATAGGGCAGCTTCGGTCCGCCGGAGTTGCTTCACTATTCTATCATGTCGGCGCTTCTCCAACGATTCTCGGATTGATTGGAGTTTGCTATCAGATAGCTGTCTTCTCCCCGGTTCTAAAGAGCCCGACCTTTGTTCAAGTCGAAGCTCTCGTTCAAGCTTTACCGGGAAATGGAGCAGTAGAGAGAGAGAAGTGTTCAGGTGTGAGGAGAATGAAATGGGGATGACCTCTTTATATAGTTGTAAAACCCATGTATTAAATGGGCGAGATTTATTACTGGTATTAATATTGCCATAAATTATTGGTATTAATTTCAATAATTTAATTTCGGTATTAATTCTAATAAATTAAATTTCAGTATTAATTCCAATAATTTAATTTAGGTATTAAATTATTGGTATTAATTATATATTAATTTATGATAAGCCGTACATACAAATTTTTGACCGAAATTTCAGGTTACAAAAAAATTCATACTTCCCAGGAGGTCACCCATCCTCATATTACTCTCGGGTAAGCATGCTTAACTTTAAAGTTCTTATGGAATCTTGTTCACTTGAACCACTTTGGTTTTTATTTTCTAATTTGTCTTAAGTTTCTTTTCCAAGGTTTAATAAACCCTTTGGATCACCCGAGAGTTGTAAATTCCCAACTTGCCTGTTCAGAAATAATCGGGTTTGTGAACCGGTTCTGAATCCTCACTTGGTTTGACCGGTTCTTTTCCTGGTTTTCCTTAGCTCAAAAGGGCGAGTTTTACAGGATATACGTGACATCCGACTCTTAATCCTGAAATCGATTCTTCGTGTCCGAATGAGGACAAAGACCTCATCCTGTCCCCATCCCGGTCTCATGCGCTTGGTGCTACTCCAAATTTCGCACAGACACCTGGAATGACGATCTACCCTTATACTCACCTGGTCGTCCATGGCCCTTAGGACACATCACTACCCCTAATGGGTGTCTTGATGATCTCGTACTCATAGTGCATGAACAAATAAAGTTTTCTTAAATTGCCATGTAATATGTGGTGCCATTTGTCCCAACGATCTCGACCTTCAACTCAACCTGTAGCCGTTTATCTTGACTGGTCCAAAGACCGGTCATGTCGCACTACTACTAGTTGACTGAGTATGTCGGACCTACCTTGGTACCATAACCAAACAATTCACTTATTAAGGTTTAATGGCACATATATATATATCATGTTCTTTTACGAGCTCCTTCTTGTGTCCATTGGCCTATGGTCCACTATTCGAGTTTTTTAAAAACAGGTCATATTAGCCCTCAAGTTCCAAAACCAAGGCCCCCGACCTATAAGAGCTATTCGAGCTCCCGTCAAGTAGGTCTCCCAAATAGTGTAAGAATTGGCAAACAGTCAGGGGAGAACACTTCTGACAAATATAAGTTTTCACTGTCCATTATATCGACCGGTATAAGGACATCTCCGTTCATAACCGATGAACAGGTTTTCAACTTCCTTCGAGAAAGTATCATCATACCAACCAGGTATGATCTACTTACCACCAGTAATTAGTTTTTTTTCCGCATAATTTTCACATTAATTTCTCAGTTATAATGATTAAAATACCACTAAATAGTGAGTTTTTATACCGGGGTACTTATCATCCCCAACTGAGTATGATATATAATCTCACTCATAACCAGTAAGTGGTTTTTATATTTAAGTTGTGCCTATCATCCCAACCGAGTATGATGTTAGTAAACCCACTCACTCAATACTGTAGTGAAATTCCACTTAATCGGGTTCCGTCCTTAGTAAGCTAGACCTCGACTAGCGTTCCCGATGCCTCATTCTCCTACACAAAAATGAACATGGTTGTTCATTATTCTATGGCCTAATAGCCCTCATTCGTTCCAAATGAATGAGAAAACCCAACTTTACATATATTTGTAATTAGGTCCCTAAAGTTATTTTTTTTAACTTTAAGTCCATATTGCCGGGTTTTTCCCTAAATTTGAGTCCCAAAAATTTTAAAATTTACCTTGGGACCTCAAATTATTTAATTTCACACAAAGGGGTTTAATTTCCTAAATTTCCAATTTGGTCCCTCAATTTTTCCAAAATTACCATTTTTCCCCTTCTTTAGAAAATGATAAATTTTTTATCCAAAAATTCTAAAATTTCTCAATTAGACCTCTAATATTCTTATCATGACCAATTGACCCTCAATTTTAGAAAATTACATTTTGATCCTTCAAATTTTCAAAAATTCCCAAATTTCCCCCAATTTCAGAGCTTTCTATCTAAGTAGGTAGCTCTCCTCCAAAGGTTCTTCCGAGGATCAAGAATGATATCAATTGATGTCAAATTGGATTAGAATTTCTTCATTGAAATTCGGTCGACTCTCTCTCTAACAACGATCTGAAATTATAAAGTGGAGCTGAATTGTCTTACCTTTCGGTACTAATTCGGCCGTGGAAGGGCTGAGGAGGTGTCGGGAGAGCTTGGTTTGGCCTGAGGAGGGCTCGAATTGGCTGATTTCAACTCAGCCAAAATAGGGCAGCTTCGGTCCGTCGGAGCTGCTTCACTGTTTGATCAAGCTGGCGCTTCTCCGGTAGCTCTTGGGACGAACGGATGTCGCCACTGTGTAGGCCTGGTTCTAATGAACTTGACCTCGCCTTCTTTGGCTCAGAATTGAGCCTATATCAGAGCTTTGGTTCGAGCTTCACTGGAAAACTAAGCAACTAAGAGAGAGTGAGCTTTTCAGGTGTGGAGATGATGAATGGAGAGGGGCTCTTTATATAGGGAGCTCGGGGACCAGTTGGCCGTCTGTTTGGCACCGTTATGACATGAATTGAAGACCTGAAACGTACCAAATGGAAGCATTTCTTCTTCGTCGGCGTGTTTTAAGTTTCCCGGCTAGTGAACAGTGTTGTCATCCTGAGGAAGAAGATGACACTATTCCGAATCGGACCGGATCGGTCCGAACCGGGTTCAAAGCTTAAACCGGTCGGTGCATCCCTCATTCGACCAAGTTTTTCAAAACTAAAAATTTCTAAATTCATATAAATTCATTTTCTATCCAATGGTGGCATCAAATCTCAAATTTGAATTATTTAAGCCACCTAGAAAATGAATTTAGTATCCGGTTCAATAGTGGTTCAAACCGGTCCGAACCGATTCGGATCTGGTTCACCTGAACCGGTTTGGTTTTCATCCCCAATTCCTTCACAAGTCCATTTCCATGTCTTTTGTGACTCCTTCGGTCACTTAGGATCCATAAATTTCTGGTTTACCATCTCTTAATCGATTCCAGTTCATAAACAGGCTCGGTTCTTAAATCGGTTTAATTCGGTTCGGGTCCAGTTCACCTGAACCGATCTAGTTTTTCTCTCCCACATTGTTCTAAGGTTCCTTCCCAAGGATTATAAACCTCTTTGAATCTTAAGGGATCCATAAGCATCTTGGTTTATATAAACCCCGCACTTTTGAGTTAAGAAAAACCAGGAAAAGAACCAATCAAACCAAGTAAGAAAACCGAGCCGGTTTACAAACCCGATCATTTGGGAAAAAAAGCAATTTGGAAATTTACAAGTTATGGGTGATCCAAAGGGTTAATTAAACATTGGAAAAGAAAATTAAGACAAATTAGAAGAGAAAAACCAAATTGGTTTAGGTGAACGAGATTCGATAAGAACTTTGAAATTAAGTGTGCTTGTTCGAGAGTAGTTCTAGGATTGGTGACCTCTTAAGAAATATGATTTTTTTTGTAACCCGAAATTTCGGTCAAAATTTTTTTATGCGAACCCTTATCATAAATAGCCATAAATTAATATATATTTAATTATTGTAATTAATACCTAAATTAAATTATTAGAATTAATACAAATAATTTAAAACTGAAATTTAATTATTCAAATTAATACCAATAATTTATGGTAATATTAACACTAGTAATAAATCTCTCCCATTTAATACACGATTGTACACCTCACACCTGAATACTTCTCTCTCTCTACTGCTCCATTTCCCGGTGAAGCTCGAACCAAAGCTTCAACTTGAATATTTTTCTAATCTCGGAAGGAGAGGTCATGCACTTTAGAACCGGAGAGAAGATAACTATCTGATAGAAAACTCCAGTCAATCCGAGAATCGCCGTCATGATGGAATAGTGAATCAGCTCCAACGGACCGAAGCTACCCTATTTCGGCCAAGCTGACATCGGCCATTTCGAGCCCTCCTCAGACCAAACCAAGCCCTCCCAACACTTCCTCAGCCCTCCCATGGTCGAATTAGGACTGAAATTTAAGCCAATTCGGCTCCTCTCTGTAATTTTTTGTCGGTGCTAGAGAGAGAACCGACAGAATTTCTAACTCAATTCGGTATCAATTGATCAGATTCTTGATTCTAGGATGAACCTCAGGACGAGAGCTATCTGCCCACATCAAAAGCTCGGACCACCGTGCCTTCACTGGTGAGTAATCGAAGTTTTCTCTCTCTATAGTTCATTTTCCGGCGAAGCTTCATTTGAGCTCGTCCCGACATTAAAACTTGCGATTCACATTGTTAAATAATCGTATGAACATGTATAAAATCAATTTCCACTTCAATTTCAACAATTTGAAATGTTTGATTGGTTAATTTGATAAAATGAAATTCAGGTGTGTTAAGAAGTTGGAATTGGAGAAAAATTGGGGATTTTCAAAGATTCGAAGGACCGAAATGCAATTTCCTAAAATTGAGGGTCAATTGGGCATGACAAAAATGTTACAGGGCCAATTGAGAAATTTTAGAATTTTTTGGGTAAAATTTACCATTTTTGTAATTTTGGTAATTTTGGAAAATTTAGGGGGACCAAATTGGAAATTTAGAAATTTAAACCCCTTTTTATGAAATGGAATAAATTGAGGTCCTATGATAAATTTTAAAAGTTTCAGGACTCAATTTGAGGAAAAACCGGCATTAGGGACTTAAAGTTTAAGATAAATAACTTTAGGGACCTAATTGCAAATAAATGAAAGTTAACTGTCTCATTCATTTGGAATGAATGAAGCCTATTAGGCCAAAGGATAATGAACTGAGATTTTCATATCGTGTAGGAACACGAAGTATCGGGAACGCCAGCAGGGACAAGCTCACATCATACCCAAGAACCGGTCTAGTGGGTTTACTAATGTCATAACCAGTTGGGATGATGAGCATAATTTAAAGTTAAAAACTACTTACTGGTTGTGAGTAGGATTATATATCATACCCGGTTGGGAATGATAAGTAACTCGGTATAAAAACCAACTATTTAGTGGTATTTTAATCATCACCACTTAGAGAAAGTAATGTGAAAATTATGCGGAAAAAAACTACTTACCGGTTGGTATGATAAGACTTTCTCGAAGGAAGTTGAAAACCCGTTCATCGGTTATGAACAGAGATGTCTTTATACCTGTTGGTATAATGGACAATGAAAATCTATTTTGTCGGAAGTGTTCTCCCCTGACCGTGTGCCAATGCTTAAACTATTTGGGAGACCTTCTTGACGAGAGCTCGAATAGCTCTTATAGGCCAGGGGCCTCAGTTTTGGAACGTGAGGGCTAAATGCCCGATTTTGAAAATCTCGTACAGTGGGCCCAAGGCTAATTGGCACGAGTAGGAGCTTGTAAACGAACATGATATATGTGCCTTAAAACTTATTAAGTGAATTTTTTGGCCATGGTACCAAGATAGAACCGACATGCTCAGTCAACTAGCGGCAGTGCGACATGACAGGTTGACGGACTAGTCAAGACAAACAACTGTAGGTTGAGTTGAGAGTTCGGGTCGTTGTACCAGTGGCACCAAAGATTACATGGCAATATGAGAAAATATTATGTGTGCATGAGATTGGGGTGGGGATGGGATGAGGTCTCTATCCTCATATGAACACGAAGAAACAATTTCAGGATTGAGGGTCGGATGTCGTGTACATCCACTCATTCCCAGGGTAGAAGTGGTCGTGCTTCTATCCGGGTGGCAGGAAAAGTCGCTCCGAAGCCACTAGCGGGTTTAGTAGTGATACTAATTTTCGAATGTGTGTAACCTTCATGATGAAGGATGTATGTTGGGTGATGACACATCGTGGTAACTAAAAAATGATGGAAAAACCCGAATTTTTAAATGAATGGATTTTTGAAAAAAAAAGTTTGGCACACTCCATATAAATATTTTTTTTCTTGAAAGTTAAAAGTAGACCTTTGAAAACCCTTTCACTAAGTAGTCGTACTCACCCCCTCCCTTATATCCCTTTAAGGAAATCTCGGAAAGCCTACCCTTAAAGACCATCAACTAAGACGCTTATAAGATAGGTATGTAAAGTTTAAAATTTGATGTAGTTTTGATTATGCTATTCCAGGAAAAGGTGCAGGTTAAAGGACGTCTTACTCTTTACGGTTTACAATAAGGGGAAACCCTTTAATAAACCAGGAGAATGGCGTGTTGATCATGGGGATTCAACCAAACCGGGTTGGGGCGTGACAGTTTACCCATTCTCTATCGATTCCAATTCAATGAATCAACTCGGTTCATAAACCAGTTCTATTGAACTGCTTCGATCTTTCTTTCTCATTCTATCTTAGGGTTCTTTTGCCCAAGTTTATGAACCTTTTTGAGTCCCATGGGAGTTAGAAATTTTTGAATTTGCTCGTCCCTTAATAGTCAGGCTTGTAGACCAATTCGGTTTAAAGATCACATTGACCAGTTCTTTTTTGGTTTTTCTCATTACTAAAGAACGGGGTTTACAACTCTCCCCTCCTTTTAGGGGTTTTGTCCTCAAAATAGTTACACGTTAAATAACCGAGGATAACTATCCCTCACCATAGATTCGGTTTCCCCTGTCTCTTCCTACACGGGTGCGTTCTGCCCCAACACCTTGACAATAGGAATTTTCTTATTCCTCAAATTCTTGTCTCTCCAGTCGATGATTCATACCAGCACTGTCTGATAAGTTAGGTTCTCTTCCAGTTCCATTGGAGGTCGGTCCAGTACATGACTAAGATCAGGCTGATATTTCCAAAGTACTGAAATGTGGAATACATCATGTATTCTCTGTAGATCAGAAGGAAATTCTAATTTATATGCTAACGGTCCTATCCTTTGAATAATGGGATATGGACCGATATATCTAGGTTTCAGCTTTCCTCTTTGCTTAGACCTAAGTATTCCTCTCCATGGGGATACTTTGAAGAATACCTGATCACCCACTTTGAACTCTAGATCTTTCCTTCGATTGTCTGCATAACTCTTATGCTTATCCTGTATAATATTAAGACGACTTCTTATTGATTTTATCTTCTCTATGGCATCGTCTATTATCTTTGTCTTTTCTAACTTTCTTTCCCCCACTTCTTCCCAAAATAAAGGGGTACGACAAGGTCATCCATAAAGGACTTCACAGGGAACCATTTGGACATTGGCCTGATAACTATTATTCCATCAGGCATAAGTATTCTTCCCAACTTTTGTTCATGGTGAGTATACATGCTCTCAGCATGTCTTCCAAAGTTTGGATGGTTCGCTCAGACTATCCATCTTTTCTGAGGGTGGAATGTCGTACTCATATGGGGCTTGGTTCCCAAGGCGTTTTGCAGACTTGGCCAAAACCTAGAAGTAAATCTCGGATCTCTATCCGATACTATACTCACCGGGACACCATGGAGTCTTATCATTTCCTTCATGTATAGGACGACCATCTATTCTACTATGTCTGTCACTTTTACAGGGAGGAAGTGGACTGATTTGGTTAACCTATACACTATTACCCAAATCGCGTCTCGCCCCTTTTTGGTCACCGGTAGGCCTGTGACGAAGTCCATGGTGATATGCTCCCATTTCCACTCCAGAATTGTTAAGGGTTATAGTAGTCCTGACGGTTTCTGATGCTCTGCTTTTATCTGTTAGCCGAACAAGCATCGGGCTTCATATTCCACAATATCCCTCTTCGTACCCTTCCACCGGCATCCTTGTTTGAGGGTGCGGTACATCTTAGTACGCTCATTCGCCCATTCTTTAGGCTCCATTAAGTGAGCATGGACCACAACCTGTCTTGACGTCAGTGGTCGTTTTCTCAAATTGATTTCTTAATTGAGGGCTTACTTCTCCAAGATTCCTCTTTTATTCTTTCTTTTAGTTTCTTATTATTGTAGTCCACCCTCTCTTATTCGTTACGACATTCTTTGATGCTACCATGCTATTGATCCATTCCCTTGGTTTAATTTACTTCTTAGGACCTCATGAGTACTTTTCCTTGGTATTCCATCTTTCCATCTCAACCAACATTTCATTTGTGAGCTTGTCATTTTTTCCATTTCGGTTGGGTGCATTCCCTCTTAATTGGGATACTCATGTCTTTCCGGGGCTTCCTTTCTTGGTAGGATTCTTTCCGTTCCTCCTAACATTCTCATTTGCTATAGGGGATTTCTACCCTTAAATGTTCGAGTTAAGCTAATTTCTCCCAGTTCCGTCGAAATAGTAAGGTTTCATAAACTGGATCACAAAAATTTCTCTCATCAAATTATCATTTTTTTGGCTGCTAATTAGTTTACATTTTAATCATAGAAGGATCCCCTCGACAAGCACTAGCCACCCCTATCCAGAGCTTCGACCTCCGCCCCTTGGTAAGAAAACCAAGCTCTCTCTCTCTCTCTCTCTCTCTCTAGAAAGCTTTTCCGATGAAGCTCCATTTGAGCTTAAATATGGGTCAAATGAAATGGTTCAAAGGTCAAGATGATCATAGGGAGATAGGGGAAAATATTAGCAACACAATAAGAGCTAATTAACCAAGTTTAAGTGGTCAATTTGATAAAATGAGAATTCGGGGTCAAAGTGCAATTTTTGGGATAATTGGATGATTTTGGGAATTTTGGGAAAATTTGGAAAATTTGGGGTTGAATTACAATTAAGGGAAATTTGAGTACTTGAATGGAAATAAGAGATCATTAGGGACCGAAGAGTGATATTGGAAACCTTAAAATTTGATAATCATAGGGACCTAATTATAAATTAGGTATAACTTAAGGGCCAAATTATATTTAATAGAAAGTTACGGGTTTCAAGTTTAAATACCTTATTAATTGGGAATTAATTGCCCAACTTGTTGTAGTAATCAATCATCTACAAGTTCGTGTGAAGGAAAAGCACGCTAAGCTCGGAAATCCACTCGGACGAACAAGTCTCAATACGGGTGAGTCAAATTTCAGGTATCGAGTTTGATTAGATCGATGACGTGTTATTACTTACAAATTTGAAAACCTCTTTTATATAAATAGAATCCCCTAACTGTGTGAAATCGTTTAAACCATTTTGGGTTTTATTTCTGTTGTGAGCATTAAGCATAATAATAGGACTACCCTTGAAAGGTTTGAGTGAATGCACTTTAAGTGTATGATCTAATTCAATTGTCTGCAGTATATGAGTGGAACACATGGTTGATAAAAAGTTGATTAGATATAGTTTGTGAAAAGGGGACCCAATGCCACATTTTGAAAAAGAGAAGTGGGCTAAAATGTCGTATTTTTAAAATTCGTACAAGTGGGCCCAAAACCAATGGAAACGGGTACAAATCCCGTAAAAAAATTTTTGATTTAAGAGCATAATAAAAATTATCATAATTTAATAATGTTTTGTCTAAGTTACTCAGTCAGAGTCGAGTTGGAGTTCGTTGGGCTAGCAGCACAAATAGAAAGGTATTAAATTAAAAAATACTTGTTTGTAATTGCAATCATTCGTAACCAAGTAAACGTCTGGTACAGGGTAATATTAGTTTAGAGTGTCGTTGGATAGCAAGGTTGGAATAAGCGAAGCTATCACTGGTTAAGTATGTCACAAGGCACTAGGAGTCCCAATGCGCATTGATATCAAGGAGAATTATGAAAGATCTCGTCACTCAATAGCGGACAAATCTCATTTTAGAAAGTTTGGGGTTGGGCAATGGTGCTCACATAGATAAATGGTCGAGTTTGTAGTCTTGCACCAATGTGGTAAGGGTTGTAGTTTCTCACCAATATAGAGGGTAAAGGTGATCTGGCTCACAAATGGAATAGATCGAGGTTGTACTCTCACAGGGTCTGTACTGCGAATGTTTGATCACTTTGATGAGAAAAGGTGTTTGATTTATTATTTGTCTAACATAAACCTATGGAAAATTAACCATAAACAAATCATGAAGAATTATTCCAAGTATAAAGGAATCTATTTGAACTTGTGAGATATAAGCAATTAATTTAAGCGATAAATCTTTTTTCAATGAAAATACGAGTTGTATATTGTTCAAACCCATTTGTTTTAATGAAGGAAAAAATCCTTATAATTTTGAGTATATGTTGAATCATGTATAGTAAGTTAGTATATCAGTAGAACCACTCAATTATAAATTACCTTCTCACTTATCTGTTTAAGGTGAATTTGTAAATAAGTAAGATAGATAACGAACAAGCAATCTAATACATAATTTATTTTTATAAGTTTATATATATTATTATATATTTTAGTTTAATTTGAAAAAAATGATCTAATTTACTATTTTCACGTTGTTTAAAGCATTATTAATGTAAATATTATAGTAACGGAGGTGATCATATTATAGTATTAAAATAAATAGCGAATTGCTCATTATATTTTGACTAAATTGGGTAAGGTTTGATATTACTATTCAGATTTTTCGAACTTATATTCGAGTAGAATTTTAAAAGAAAATTTAGAAAAGTTTTGAGTTTGGTAGAAATTCACTAAAATTTATGTGTTCTCTTATTTTCAATTTTTCGATCCTAATTTTAATAATAATATTCTCTATTTATACAAATAAGTCAACAATACTGGCACTTAAATTTGATTGGTCCAATATTAATTTTAATGAAGTTTTCAAATTTAGTGAATAATTATATAGATATTTATCTACTAAATATTAAATATTTTTATATTTTATTTATTAAATGAAATAATATTTAATGACATAATTTTATATTTATGTTATTATTTATTTATTTATCCAAAATAAATATTAATTATTTTTCAGTAATATAATTAAATAATATATGAACATTTTGTAATTAATGGCAAAAATTTTGCCTATTACATTTGATAGGACAATAGAAAGATAATTAATATACTCAATATTTTAAATTAATATCTACAATTTAGTGATATATCATGCAACGAATTACTCAAATATTATAAAATTCAAATACTATTAATATAAAAAAAATACTAACTACAAGCAACTTTTAATCATATAATATGAAAAGTATATAAAATATTACATTTTTAAGTGAAGTATTGTGTAAAGATTTGGTGTATACGCAGTTGTAATTCAGCCCATTAAGTAATAATGTTCAAACTTTGCCAGAAAAGGTAAAGTGGGGACTCCACTACCCACCAAAGCATAAAGTTCTTATTATGCTATTGACTCAATGGTTTCCTCCTATCAACCCACCACAACTTGAATAATGAAGATGACATCCATGACTTAATCTAAGAGTTGTTTGATATCATCTGCCATGTTGAGAGCATCAGCCGCGGTTCCGTAGAGCCCTCTCCTCGACAAGCCGATGCAGTATAAACCATTCTTCCCTTTCCAGTGGTTGGGGAAGCTCTGCTTACAGATCCCATCCTCCCCTAAGAGGAAATCGTCTCCCTATAAATCCATTGCAAGGAAGTATGGCAATGGTAAGAATAATATAATACTATTTATTGATAAATAGTATAACTTATATTTATTTAAAAATTATAATTGGTAAGTTATATAATATTTTTAGTATTATAAAATTAAAATAATTATCTAATTTATCTAAATATATAATTGAATTCATAACCTATAATTTAACTAGCAACTTAAATACAAATATGTAATTTTAAATTCGCTCTTAACAACTATATAATAGTGAATATTATTATTATTATTATTATTATCTCTTAGTAATAATAATATTTAAATATTTTTTTACCTACTCATTCAAACCATGAATAAGATTACTGGATATGAGTTAGGTATTTTTTTTTCATATTTAAACCATGAATAAGATTACTGGATATGAGTTAGGTATTTTTTTTTCATATTTAAATCGATAACGAGTCGAATTTTTTGGGTTGAGTTTGGATAGCAGATTACTAAATTTAATAGTATGTTAAAAGATATGGTAAAGTAATGTTAAACCTACTGAGTTATATTGATTTAAAAATTATTAATAGTAAGTGTTTGAATATTTTTAATATTATAAATTATAATATTTTTTAACTGCAATAATTTAAAATTTAAAAAAAATTATAACAGAAGTATTTAACATTTTATTAATATTATAATTTTATGAACCAACCTCTTAATGTAGATGTAAATAATATATATAAATGAAAGCATTAGATTTGGATTATGTGGTCGTACCTGCAACCATTTGTTGGTGGATCTATGAAAGCCAGTGCAGAATACGATGGAGTGGAAGGGATGAGATCTTCCATCCTTGAATACCACAACATTTCCTTCCATTCTCTCAATCGCGGGAAGAACCTATGAATCAATCATCATTTATCTATCTATCATCTATCACAACCATTAAAAATAGATGAATGAAGAAGAAGAGATAAAGGAAAAGAAGAAGCCTTATACTTGCATAACAAAAGAAATTGATGGTTGGAGTAGAATTGGATTAATAGATTTGAAGGTGTTGTAAGTTTATTTTAATTAATTATTTGTATTGAAATGAAATATAATAGTGAGGTAAAATCTTGTTAATAAAAATTTTTAAAAATAAATTTATATTTTTAATTTAATTTAATAATTTATTGGATTGTATATATAATTAAATTATATTAATATATTATATAATAAATATAGTATTAAATATATTTATAATTATAGTATATGTTTATATATAATATAATTATAAACTTTTTTTATATAATCAAATTAGGTAAAATAATTAACTTATTATTATAATAAAAAACAATTAATATTAATTATATAATAATTATTATATATTTTTTATAATTATAATATAAATAAATATAATAAGTTATATTATATATATTATATATTAGACATGTTATTTTTTATTTATAATATTTTTGTTATATAATTATATCACGTAAATTTATAAATTATTATTAATATATAAATTTATTTAAAATATATAAAAATAAGAATAAATAAATAAAGAATAAAATATATTAAATTAATTTAAATAATAAATAAAATAATCCTCTAAAATCTAACAAAATTCTAAAAAATAATCTTTCAAACTCTTGATTTTTTTAATATAATTGGACTATCAGGAAAGTGATAATAAGAACAATTAATTAATTTGATAGTAGAAATATTAATGCAACCTCATTTGAATATTCCTAAAATGTTATGGTCACATAACTTATAGGGTTTTTTAAATAAGAGACTTCATATTTAATTGTGGCTAGGTATTAGGTATTAGGTATTATCAACCCCATGCAGGTAGGTACTAGGTGTTATCATCCACAATTACCATTAATAATATTATAATTAAAAAATATTGTGAAAATAAATAAATAAAAATAAAATAAAGCATATTATACTTATTATATATATAAATAAAAATGCTGACATTTAAAAGACAGTTGTCTAATTTTGATATTTCATATGATAATGTTCCGATAAATATATATATATATATTAAAAATATTTAAACAATTATTAGACTCAGACGTGTCAACTTTTTCCTTATTTTTATATAGCTAACACATTATATAATATCATTTTTTTGCACAAACTATATAGTATATTTCACTGAATCTTTATACCTATTTTTCCTAATTATTGCCACGTGGCTACAGAGATTCCATTTCAACTGTAACATTGGGACCGACCAACTTCATGAATGATTTGAATAAGTTGCTTATCCCAAGAAAAAATGTGCTATAAATATTATTTATAAAAATATGTACTTATTAATTTTACAGGTCTTGTTGGGTATCTTCCATGATCTATGTTCTTTGATCCTGAAGTGCAGGTGAGTCCTACGTAACCCTAATAAAAACTAGAGATAAAGCAGAAGATGGAGGGAAGATATTTCTTACGTGGGAAACAGTGTTTAGTGCAGCCTGCAACTTGTGTGCCATTATTGATCCCTATTCATCAATTGCTTATGTTTGGTCTATAGAGTAAAAAATATATCAGCTTACCTGAATTTCACCGGATCTTATCTTGTCGCATGTTCCCACATCGATGATGGGATACTTTCCATACTTGAGCTTCATGAGGAAAGGTCCCTCCGTCGGCCTCTCAATGCCGTATTTTGGCATGTCCATGTACACCAGCTTGCTCAGAAGCACCATTATGAAGTCTACCAGCCCCGCCGGCAAGTACTTGAAGAGCTCGAACGCCGCCGCCACCATCCACCGAGACAGAACATGCACCTGAGAGTTTTATTTCTCCGGCCATCAAAAATGTTAAGGTCGTGTTTGTTAATGAGGTGCTTTTGATCGGAATATGACGATAGAGGAAAGTTCGGTTACCGGGCTTCGGACGACAATGGCAGTCCTTGCGCCGTGGTTGGCCAGATCCAGAGCGATTTCCATGCCGGAATTGCCCGATCCGACTACGAGCACGCTCGAGCCCTTAAACTCCTCGCCGGAAGTGTACCGTGTCGAGTGAATGACCTTCCCAGGGAAGGTCCCGAGACCCTCCACCTCCGGCACGAATGGGTCAGCCGTTTCGCCGGAAGCCACCACGAGGAACCGGCAGGAGTACTTCTCCTCATCGCCCCCTCCGACGGAGCTCAGATCCCTGGCCGTTATCCACCACTTTCCAGCGGACTCGTCGTATACTGCCGACTCCAAGCACCGCTTGTAGACCGGTCTGATCATGAACCGGTTCACGTATTCCTCCAAGTACCGGATGAACAGGTCCTTCGGCACGTAGTCGGGGTAGTCCGGGGGGAAGGGCATGTGGGGCAGCTGGCAGTAGGGCTTCTTGAGGTGGAGGTGGAGGCGGTCGTAGGCGTATTTCCGCCACAGAGAAGCAAAGCAGTCCTCCCTCTCGAGGATCGTGTAGGGTATGGAGTGGTGGCTGAGGGAGGCGGCGGCAGCCAGCCCCGACGGCCCGGCTCCGACAATCACCACCGCCTGGTCATGCATGTTGGCGCGGTCTTTGGCTTCTTCCTTGGAAAGGGAATAAATGGGGCTAATGGGCACTGTATATACTATTGGCTTCAATATATACATATATATATATATATCGTACTTTTTTTTATATAAGGAAGGTATTATGTTGACTTTGCTTTAAAGACAGAGTTCAAGGAGTAAATTTTTATTTTCATATATTGTATAATTAATTGTGCCCACAATTTCATGGACGCCAACAGAAAATCCCAACGAGGTAGAAGGTTTAGGATTAAATAGAAAAAAATGACCCTTACCACCTTGAAGTCTTCAATTCCCATTTAATAAAAAAACGACCATTTATAATATTTTAAAATTTATTTTTAATGTTACCATTACCACTTAATAAAAAAAATACTATAAATATGTGATTGAATAGAATTATTACTATTAATTAAAATTTTCAATTTAAACTTTAAATTGAGATATGATTAGTGATGGGTCTAGGTTTGATTCTACAAACCCGTGTTAATAGTACAAAACTGAGCTTTTGTTTAAAATTATTCATTTATTTAACTTGAAATCGAGCAAATATAGGCCGATTAAAGTCAATACGAGTTTAGGTTATATATCTAAAATCGGATTAAATTCGAGTAGAAAGGAATTCGACCCAAGTCAAGGTTTTACCCACTCTAGTTCCAATGTTCAACAATATAATATGTTGTCTCATACCGAGGTTAATTAAAAAATAGGACGGATTAAAGTCGTACCAGCTCTATAAACGATAGAATTGAATGTTAAGTCTCCTAATATCAAGTAAGTGTTAAAAGTTGTATCGAATAAAATGTAGATGTGTGGGTGGACAAATAAAATCCAAAAAGAAAAATATATCCTTAGGAGTTAAATATAAAATATTATCTATATGAAAATTTTTAGGATTTTTATTTAATTATGTTAAAATTCAGGATATAGAGTGTTAGTATAAAATATTTAAAATGAGAGTGTATGGATAATAGATTTAGACTTATTTAATAATATAATTAATTTGAAGTAATTTATAAAAAAATGACTTTCGAAGAAAATTTATAATAAATTATATGATATTTCTTAATATTATATTGAAAAATAGTTATAATTATTATAAAATAAATGATAATACTAAGTTAAATAAGAAAAATTAACAAAGAAATGAGTTATAAAAATATAAATAAAAGAGGGTAAAAATGTATTATAACATAATTATCGGATAAAATAAGAGAAATAGGGAAAAATCGAGTTGAATATAAGAGTATATTTTCTTCCCTATTGAATAAACATTTTGTGAACAAAATTATTAAAAAGAGTATAGTAATTGTAATATCGGGATTTCTGCGGCCAAAATTTTATCTAATTATACTATAAATCGATCTTGTTCAGAGAATTAAATCCCGAATCGTTAATAAAAATTTAAACTAGGAATAAAACTCTAAATTGAGTTTGGAAATTTAATCGGATCGAAAATTGAGATTGAAAACGGCAATGAGAATCCGAGCCGGAAATATAAATAAAATTATATTATAAATCGATTTATTGAGCAAAAAATTGAGATTTTGGAAAGAATGTTTTCAAGTGAGAAGAATTGTGATTTTAAGTTAAATTATCGAGTATAATCTAGAAGTGTAAAAAAATAATATAATTAAATTTAAAAAAAAAGAAGAAAATTAGAAAAAAAAAGAGTCGAGTTGTCCCTATTCGAATAGGGTTGACCCGACTCGCCAAAACCTCTCGCGCGCTTCCCTTCTCACTCATGTATCGTGGTCGCATACCCATAGAAAAATTAAGAATTAATTTGATTTTAGATCAAATTACACAATAAAAAATAAAGAGATAAGTTGACAACTAGCCTACATATCTCTCTATTAATTGAATTAACTATCACTAAACATGTTAAATTTTATATCCAAAGTTAGAAAATACGTTACCTTAAACCTTATAGACACTTAAGTGATAAAAATTTAAATTCTCCCTCACCCGATTATAAAATAAGGTAATTTTAATGTCAAAATACTAATAATAAACTACTATTGATTTTGTAGCTTTTTTGATGGACCCAAATCCTAAATATAAAATTTATTTGTGCTCCCTACCTATACAGTGCCAAATTTAGAACCTCCAACTACCACTTCAGCCGGCACGAGTGCTAAAGTGTCTATATGTCTTCCTTCTATCTCCTACCAGTAAGGAGAGGAGAATCGACCGCGATAAGTCAATTTCCATTGTCGGGTTTATTCGGCTCCACTTGACCACGACCAATCGAGAACCACATTCTTCCAACTTTGACGACTAATTAGTCAACCACCACTATAGAACGATTCTCCTAAACTTTAACTTCAAAACATTTCAACTCCGACCACCTCTCCAGCCGTTTTTTATGAGAATTTTTTACAACTCCATTGGTACCTTTGTTTCGGCCAATGTTGGAAAATGATAAAATTCATCAATGTTTAGTCGGGATAAAACCCCTAATCCTATCATAATCCATTAGTAATATAATAAAAATATTTGGGAGTAATTTGTAAAAATATAAGTTGATTTAGTTGATTTTTAAATTTTAGAGACTAACATGCAAACTTTAAAAAGTTTAGTATCAATTTGTAAAAATGATGGAAATAGTCCCCAAATGGTACCAAGGATAGGAGGGGATTTTGGAATAAATAGAGATATGTAAAACTATTTTTAGAAGTTTGGGGGCAAATCATAATTTTTTGTAAAATAGAGGTAAAATTGTAATTTATGTCAAATAAATAATAAAATAGTTTATTTTAAACTATTAAGGAAAATTTTGGTATTTTTGGAAGTAATGGATAAAATAGTAATTTTGTCAATTTTAATAAGCTAAGTGTAATTAATGAATTTTTTAGACCAAGTTTGATTTAAAAGAGTTTAAAGGAAATTTGAATATTCAAATGAAATAATTGGGAATTATAAAGTTTAAATTGAAAGAGTTTTGATAAATAGAGATAAGATGGTAATTTTGTACCACTTAAAAATGAAAATATAAAATTTGAAAAAATAAGTATTTAAGTGAAAAGGTTAAATATTTTTAAAATTTTTTATAAATATTATTAAATATGAGTTTAACTTATAATATATAAAATAAAATTAAGTATATTAAGAATTTTAGTGAAATTTTCTATAATTGGAAGCAAATTATAGAAATAACTTTTTCTAGAAATTGTCGTATGAATTTTGAATCTTCCATTAATGAGTTATTGCTAGAGTATTCCTTAGCCTCTCCGTCACTTTTAGGGTGGCAATACTATTATGCATAATTTTAGAGTAAAATATGAATTAATAATTTATTTCACTACTATGCTTTATTTCTTACTTAGATAAAGAGATCAACATAGGAGCACTCACCCTCAATTTATATTTCTATTCTATTCATTGAATGAAGTGGTTGTTTATGTGAACAAAATGATACTGAATATAACAATGACCCTTATTTGACCCATGTGGAAGTCTTTAATTCCCATTGAATAAAAAAGACTAAAAGCATGTGATTGATTAGAATACGTTATTATTTAGATATATGCTATCTCGTCATCATTATTATTTAGATTAACACTCGTATATTTACTTCAATATAAATTTCTAAATATGCATGAAAAATATTTTAAATAGTAGAATATAATTATTTGATGTAACATATTATTTCAAATACTTTTACAGTCAAATTTAACTTGTTTATTGGTTCTTTTGATAGCTCTCATGTATGTAGTTTCTATGATGAAATAGCAATGGTAGAATATATGTAATTCAACTACACTAATTTTGTTTGTATGCGAGCTGACAAGTTTTTTAGGGTTTGTATGTAATTTCTCTGACAAGTTCTGGATATGACCCACAAGCAAAATCAAAATCCAATGGCAAAACCATCAAACGTGAGGCAAAATATGTGTGGAAAAAGACTCCCACCATATATTATTAAAATAAAATTTGATGGGTCCCATGATAGATACTAGTGTATCCATTCTTCATGCGTATTAATAGCAGAAATCACAAAAAAATTGTGGATGTTTTTGTTCTAATTTCTTAATATCAACCTTGAAACATCAAATAATATATATAGTATATTTAAGGCCTTCAATTAATCTAAATATGTGTACCCCATGAGTTTTGATGATATGAAGTTCTAAAAAGTTTGTTGGTGTTATAAAGTCCTATAATAAAATCAACATAGAATGATATTTTATGGCTTATATTAGTTGAATCACATGGTCTTAAATTATTGAAACCAAATTGTACATCGACTTGCAAGTAGATGTTCCTCCCCTTTCCTTTTTTCCATTCGCTCTATCATATGGCCCAAATTCTTGAATTTGTTTATTTACTTGAGGGTCTATTTACACCATTTTAATTGTATGCACCGTTTTATTTCACTCATTTTCATATATGTTAAATTTTAGTTACTCTCTGGATATATAAACCACCCATGTAATTCAAATATTATGTTATCAGAGTATTTGAAAATCTTTAAATGTGGCATTATGTCTTAAATATTGGATGCCATTCCTACATATATTGGATTGTCCAATCCTAATATCATAATATTGGAGGTATTAAATTAGGGGATTATGAAGGGAGCCATCTGAAAAATTATTCAAAATTGAGAAAATATTAAATATATTTTCATTATTATAGGGAGTGTGGAGGAGAACTGGTAAAAGAGAGTGGCATCTCTTCTTTGCACGTGCACCAGAAGGAGAAAGCCACATGTTACATGAGCTCAGATGAAGGAAAGGCTAAAGAAAACTATTATTGAATGACAATGTCTACATGTTACATATCTGCAAAAACTCACTCCCACTTACTCCTATATGAATAATGAATGGGCTTTATGCATTCAGGAAGTTGAACAGTTTCCCCATGAAACCACCTCCCTTGTCACTCTTCTTGGTCAATCCAATGATGGCTTCCTTGAGGATCACATTCTCCTCCTTCAGGATTCCAACAGCTAAACTCAGCTGCCTTATGGCCTCCCTCTTCTCCTCACCCTTCTCCTCCAATAGCTCCCTATGGATCCTGTTCTCCTCCCTTAGCCTCTCAATCTCATCCTTCAGTTTCCTCATTTCCCTGCCCTCCTCCTCCTGAAGAACTGAAGTTTGATGTGTTTCCCATTCTGGGGTCTCGGATCCATAATCTTCATCAGGAGGATCATAGACCTCTGACTCTGCAGTCTCATCATGGTCAAATGTTTCTGGGTAGCTGTCATAATTCCTGCAGGTAATGCTAATCATCATGGGCTCCTCCTGACAGGATTTTTCTTTGGAGAAAGGGGAATCAAGGGAGGTCAGAAGGCGGGTCTGTGTCTCAGACTTGATCTGATCATAACGTTCTGCAAGTGACCTATGGGCCCGATAGAAGTCCTGGACCATGCCCATCAGCTCCGGCCTCTTCTTGTAGTACATCTCTGCTCGTTTAGCGAAGGAATCAGCATCCTCCTCGATCAAGGCCAGCATAGCTTCTGTTTTCTCATCAAGTTCTGCATAACAAGGTAAGCATTACCAGAACTGAAAAGAACCTCTGGAAGTGGGACTGTTTTACACCTGACATGTCAAGTTGGCTTGAAACAGAACATCAATGGGCAATTACTCAAACTCAGAACATTATTTGAAGAGAAAATAGGACTCTAAATCCCTTAAGACATATTGATTGGATTTAGCCAAAATCATACAAGGCTTACGAGAGAGAGTGGACTGGAGCCAGGGAGACCGCTTAGAACTGATGCTGTGGTTATCTAGCCACCACCAGTTTAATGGCGTGTGCTTCCTTGTCATCATGATTCCAACCTATTCTCTTGTCTTCTCCTTCACCTGCTCACCAGAAACACCTGCTCACCGGTTAATAGTTGTAGCTTTTCGGTGAACCAAGAACGGTAACTAGACTAATGAAAGGGATTCATGTCGCCGGAAACTGCCTCTCAGAGAGGGATTACAGAAATTTGATCAATGTTGATGAAAATCTAAAATACTTTTTGCCTATGAAGAGATGATTGATATGGGCATTTCAGCATCCACCTTCCCTCCATGGCAGGGAAGACAATAGAAATTTTAAAGATTACAAAATGAGAAAGAACATTAGACCCATATGAGCCCATTTCCCTTTTCTTGTTATAAATGAAGCAGAAAGAATGAGAAAGGAAGTAAAACCCATCTGCAGGAAAACCAGCTGCAGGTTTTAGAGAGCACATTTTTTTCCTCATTCAGACAAATCTTCACATGCTCCAACGCTTCAATGATATGCAGAGGTGCCCATGAACAAAACGATGAAAGACCATATATTGAAGAGTGAGTACCTGGCCTACTGGCTGAGTTAGCTGTAAGTGGGTAGGCGCTTCTTCTTCCTCCCTCCACTCTTCTGGTGGCTTAAGTGATTGTTCTATGTAGCCATCGAGTTTTAAATTGAAGTTCAGTTAAATGGAAAATTAATCAAGAGGCGCCTCTTGACTCTTGAGTTTCAAGATTGATGGTTTCCCTCAGATTTTTTGACCATATTTGTTTCCTCGGATTTTTTTAGCATATTAATTTTATTATAATTAATAATCTCTTAGTAATTATTATAATTAATTATTGTATTCCATATTTAATTTTTAACTCCATTAATGCTTTTGGGAAAAAAATTCCATTAATGCTGATTTATTATTTTATAATATACAATATATCATTATTTATTCTTACAAAATAAATTTTAAATTTATATAATTGATTATATATTGTTACTTTTAATTAATATTTTTAATGATTATACAAAGGAAAGGGAAGGCACACATGAGACTTGGGCACGTGTACAAATATCATGCGCCCCTACCCGCCGCTTGCCGGCATGCCCTCAAGCTGTAAAAACCGTACTTATAAATATATTTAATCTCTTAATTATACCTTATATATTTATTATTTTTATTATTTTATTTATATACAACTGTTTTAACATTTTTATTCCAAAATTTCAAGTATTGAAATGAATAATATGTCACATTAACATATCGTTTAACAATTTTAGACTTTTTTTATCTAATTATCAGTACTCAATAATTTGTTTTAGTCTAATTAATATAATTTTATATAATAGTAGGCCACGACAAATTTTACGTCCTCCAAAGGCCAAAAATAAAAATAAGATAAAAATTAATTTTTATTAATTTTTATTAATTTATATTAAAATGACTACATTGTTACAATTTTAATACAATAAAATTTTATTTTTTAATTCTCATTTTCGTTAAAATAAATAGTTATTAAAGTAATAAATACTATAAATTGGAAGTAAAAATTCGCATTGAACTTGATTAATGGTCGTGCATGTTAAGCAATTAAATATTATTGATATCGATTAGAGTTGTATTTAAAGCTGATGGGATTTATATAAACCCGTTCATTTAATAAATACTATAAATTGGAAGTAAAAATTCGCATTGAACTTGATTAATGGTCGTGCATGGTAAGCGATTAAATATTGTTGATATCGATTAGAGTTATATTTAAAGCTGATGGGATTTATATAAACCCGTTCATTTATGCTCCTTATTCCAATTTGGTGGCTATATTTGTAAATGCGCTACATAAATATAATTTTTTAAGCATATAATCACTTAGATCCCCCATAATAAATTTGTATTTCTCTAAATATTCTAATTTGATTTCTCTTCTATCATTAGTCTCATTAGGTATAATGAAATCTGTTCTTCTCATAAATTAAAATTTTCTATAATTCCAGTAGTTAATGAAATACTTGTATATTTATAAAATTTTAAAATTATATTTTTACGCCTTAACTTTTTATAAATTATCAAATTATCTATCACTATTTAAAATTTTTATATTTAGGATTTTAATATTAAAAATTTCTTCATTTAGTACCTATATTGTGTATTAATCACATTTGAGTACACAAATACTTAAAATTATAATTTAACACTAAAATTTTCTCTATTTTCCATTTACCCCTAAACTTACATAAATTATATATAAATTTTTCAATATTTCAAAACATGATCTATTTGCTTTTATACCAACTATTAATTTACTAAAGGTTTTTATTTTATTTTATATAGTATTGGTGAGAAATTTCTATTTATGAAAATTATTTTCCAATAATTTAGTTTTTATTCATTGATATTAATAACAAACTTTGGCCAATTAACCATTTGCATTTAAAAACTAAGTTTTGTTTGCGTATCACATTAACAAGTTAATTGATATTTAGACGACTATTTTTTTATATGATTTACTATTACGTTCAAGTGTATGACTTATTGGTGTAATTTCTAATCTTTTCATAGAAAAAAATTATTATGAATATTTTGATAATTATGCTTATGGAGGAATACCTAACCTATACCACTGACAGGACTCGTGAGTTTTTCTAATAAACCTTTGTAGTGCATTTTAGTAAAATTTAACGTCAATCACTCTTAACATATTGTAATGTTTTATCGATAATTTGAAAACTTTTTCATGCTGATAATTAGTATATATAATAGATAATGTTGATTTTGCTATCATGACACCTTAATCAATAATTTAGTTGGTATATAATAGTATAATATATGTTAATGCATTTGCATAATTTTTTTATTTAATATTAGCATAATAAGAAGAATCACTAAGCAAATGAGATTATTTGTTATATAATTTCGAAATTAACTAATGTTGTGATAAAATTTCATCTTATGGTACAACCGCTTAGCTATATCATCTATAATCTCATTCAACTCAATATTTATAACTAAGATATTTATCTTCTCTTTATCAAATAAATAATATTCACATTTAATTTACAATTCCAAATACGAATATGTCAAAATTGCATCAAATAAATAATAAAAAAATAAGAAAAAATTGTACTTTTTTTGCTAGATGAGTTTGTTTTCTGTTTTTTTTTACTACAAGAGTTTGTTTCCTCGTAAAAACCTTTTTTTCCTTTTGCATATTATATTTGCCATTATTTTTCTGGATTTTTTAAACTTTCTTTGGACAAGAGCGTCATTTTGTGATACCAATTCTTTTTTTTTTGCTCAATTTTTGTGATACCAATTCACCCTGTCCATTTCTATTGCCCCTCGATTTTGGCCTCCCAATTCTTCCGAAATTGCCCTCAGCTCCTCTTCGTGCTCCCATGGCTGCTCTCTCCGCCATCCCCTCACCTCCGTGGCCTAGCCCGAATCAACCTAGCACCGATTTGGGCTTCATCAATGGATCCGAGCACTCTGATGATCTCAGCCAGACCCTGGACTCTCTCTCCTTGCGGCCTCCATTGGCCGAGGAAGAGTCGGATTCTAAACCTAATACTGACGCCGATCCTTCCGCCGGCCGGCCGATCTATTTGCGCCCGTCCTCGGCACCGCCGTCTGAGCTCCTCCAGCTGTCGTTCAACCAGGATTTCGGATGCTTCGCCGTGGGAACCGACCGCGGGTTCCGGATCTACAACTGCGATCCGTTCCGCGAGATCTTCCGGCGGGATTTCGGTGGGGAATCGGTCGGCGGTGGGATCGGCGTCGTGGAGATGCTATTCCGGTGCAACATCCTCGCTCTGGTCGGCCGTGGTCCGAACCCTCTATATCCCCCCAACAAGGTCATGATATGGGATGATCATCAATCCCGGTGCATCGGCGAGCTGTCGTTCAGGTCTGAGGTACGGTCAGTTCGGCTTCGGCGGGACAGGATCATCGTTGTCCTGGAGCAGAAGGTGTTCGTTTACAATTTCGCGGATCTGAAACTGCTGCACCAGATCGAGACGATCGCCAACCCAAAGGGGCTCTGCGCCGTCTCTCAGACGGTAGGGTCACTGGTATTGGTGTGCCCAGGACTTCAGAAAGGACAGGTTAGGATTGAGCACTATGCCACGAGGAGGACGAAGTTCATCATGGCGCATGATTCACGAATCGCCTGCTTTGCGCTTTCCCAAGACGGAATGTTGCTGGCAACAGCTAGCACGAAAGGCACTTTGGTTAGGGTCTTCAATGCTGTTGATGGCACTCTTCTGCAAGAGGTATGTGGAGATTTTTGCCACAGACTCATTTTAGCTTTGCTTGAGTTTCCAATTTAGAATGAATTAGCTCCATTGTTATTTAATGATAATTTGAAGATTACCTTTTCCATGGAAATAAATTGCATCCGGGAATGGATTAGTGATACAACTTGTGTTCTGATGGGATATTGTATCCTAATCAGAAACAGATGAGGAACCTCTTGATTTTGTTATTGTTTGTTGCTGCTGATTTATGTGCTCATGCAAATGAGCATTTAAGTCTCTAAACTCTTGGTTGCTGTCCCCTTTCTTGAAGATCTTAATTTTCTGACTGGGGGATTGTGCAAAAAAAAAAATTTCTGACTGGGGGTGCTGGCATGGGAAATAATTGGTCTTTATGACTATAGCTTCTTGATTCCCTCAAAGCTCATGCATATTTTTTTCAGGAAGATCTTGTGAATGTTCTGCTAAGGGGGACCTCTTTCTCCCTTGGAAATTGAGTGAAGGGTTACTTTTGATTTCAATATGAATCTATTTGTTTTATACAAATTACAGGTTAGAAGGGGTGCAGATAGAGCAGAAATCTACAGTTTGGCGTTCTCACCCACAGCTCAGTGGTTAGCTGTTTCTAGTGACAAAGGCACAATCCATGTCTTTGGTCTCAAGGTCAATGCAGGATCTCCGCTCTGTGATGTTTCACAAAATTCTTCTGAACCTAGCCTTCCTCCCGTGTCATCAGGTTCATCACTCTCCTTTATTAAAGGTAAAATTCCCACTATACTGCATTTAATTTAAACTGACCCACCCTTTCCTTAGCAGAAAAATAGAATAGTCATCCAAGCAATATTGTTTTCCGTGAACAATTCTCATGTATCTTTCTCATCTATTCATCCCACCTGCAATATATTCTGACCATCATAACCTTCTCTCCACTTCTTATGGAAAATCAAATGGGACTCAAATGCCCATCATATTTATATCTCTTGTATAGAATATATAAAAGGAAAATTCTAGAGGAAAGTGTCTTGGAAACTAAATACATGGAGAATGTAAACAAATTCGTCGATTCCAAGGCAACCATGTCCATCAAATGGGACTCAAATGCCAACATGTCAGTCTAAACACAGCATAAAAGTATTAGTTATGAAGCATACGAATCACCGGTAAAGTCCCAATAGATTGGTTGATAGATAGTATTAGTGGGCTGATGCATTACTAGATTGTTGTTTGGCTAATTCTTCCCAGGTTACTTGAATGAAATGCTTTTTTTCATCAGTAGTATTTGGTTTTAAAATTTGATCTTCTGGTGCAGGAGTGTTGCCAAAGTATTTCAGTTCAGAATGGTCAGTTGCTAAGTATCATTTACCTGAGGGGTCACAGTACATAGTTGCTTTTGGCCACGGAAAGAACACAGTTGTAATTCTTGGCATGGACGGAAGGTGAAAATAAATTTCTAGCTTGTCTTTTTGCTTAAATTAATTGGAAAGCCCCAATGATGTTGTACATACAAGCGATGCCTCTATGAAGGAAGTTTGTTGATTTGATTTGCATCCTAATGCTGTGCAGTTTCTACCGATGCCAGTACGACCCATCCTCTGGTGTTGAGATGACGCAGCTCGAATTCCACAACTTTCTGCAAGATGCTCCTTGATGCTTTGTACGCAGCTCGAATTCCAACAACCGTACTGTACAACGTAATTGTCCTTCCTCTTCCCAACTCTAAGATGGCAATTTCTTCTGTATATATCCATCCAGACTTGTGTGTAAAGCTGTCTGTTGTAATGTCTAGGGGAAAGATTTCAACTTTCCATGAAACGTAAAAAGTTTCCATAGATCCAAATACTCCATTAATGGGTATGGAGGAGGGCTGGGGAGGGAGCCCTTCCCCGCCACGGCCTCTCCGCGGCTGCCCTGTCGGAGTATCTGCTGGAGGGTGGTTGTCCCCCACCTTGTGGTCGGGAATACCCATTGAAGGTGTGTTGGGGAGGGAGGCTGGGGGGACCCCCGGCAGTTCCCTTCCGACGACTGTTTGGTGGGTCCCGTCTGAGTATGATATGTAGAGATGCTTACTACACGAGTTAACAATCCATGCATCCATGGCATGAGAAAAAGACTAAATGGTTCTAACTTTTTGCTATTGAAGGTTTTCCAAATTTTCCAGTAATCTCATTATAGCAATTGGCTGTCAGAACCTCCTAAAATGTACTGTGTGGGGCTAGGAGAATCCACAAAAAGTTACCTTTTTCAACGTGTATGATCTACTGGGTGATGATCAATTCCCTACAGTTTCCTTCTATGTTCTATTTATTTGACTGGAAGACTCTTCCTCACACCTCCTCCATTCCAGAAAGTCATCCTCTCGCTTGACTTGAATTTGTGGGGGGGTGTGCTGTGGCGGGCGTTACTAGAATCAGCAAAGGTTCTCTCTTCTCACACCTAATGACCTCCTACTCTTGTTTTCCTCTGGCTTTTTGCCCAACCACATGGACAGTTGACTTCCAACGTGTGTATGTTCTATCGGGTGATTCATTCTCTACAAATGTTTACTTCTTTCTTCGTTCTTGAGTGAAATCTTGATTCTACAGTTCTGCATGTTCTTTTGATCTGCATTTGAACATATGGTTAGGATATTAAAGAATTGTGTCATACAAAGGAAGACTTCTTCCATCTTTTTATCCACCCAGAAATCAATCTGGATCTCCCTGGTTTTGTTGAAAATTTCCTACTTTTCTCACTGGTTTCCTTGTAGGAAAAGGAGCAGGATGGCTGTTACCATGAAATTGATGTCCTTGATCGTGGCCACTTTAGGCGTTCTCTACTTCATCTTTGAAGTGGTTGCTGAGAATAAGAAGGTAAGGTGACTTGTGTATCTCCTTTACTTCATCTTTGGAGTGGTTGCTGAGAATAAGAAGGTAAGGTGACTTGTGTATCTCCTTTTTCTATTAGTATTCAATCTTTACAACGCCCTTCTGATGATTGTGCATTCCGTGTTCAATCAATTGGCTATTAATTTGTTATATGGGCTCTGCTGGCTATGATGTTGCCCCCATGATTCTTACATGTGCACTTTTTTGTTCCTGTATGTTACCTCGAGGAATTTTTTTGTTTTGGCTGAATCCATTAGATATGAATCTTGGGTGTATAATTTCAATCATCTTCTTTCTGTCATCTAGTTTATGCGATCCATCTATCTTCATTTTTTTAATCCGGCAGCCAGCAGCAGGAACAGCAGTCAATATGAAAGATGCTCCTGTCTGCAAGTATAATTCAGATCCTACACAGCAGCATTCCTTATTGCTTGTGCTGTGGTGGGCTACGTGTCTGTCTTTTACCCTTACAAGGGGAAGCCCGTCCCACAATCTACCTTGTTCCAGAACAAGGGCTTCTTAGTGTTCTTCCTTATCGCCCTGTAAGCACCTCTTCTATTCTTCCATTGTTTTCACTAATCTTCGATCTAGACATGCTTTGTGTAAACTGCATATCTATATATATTATGTTTAATTGTGCCATTTGTTGTACAAAAAAAACATCATATATGAGAGGACTGGCTGGGTTAGGGGGAGGCCTTTTGTTGTGGCCGACGATTGTGGAGCAGCTTCACATTTACAACAATGTCCACCCACTGGAAAGCACTTCATGTCCAACAGCTAAGACCGGGCTTCTTGGTGGGGCAGCCTTCTTATCACTGGACTCCATGCTTATGTGGCATGTAACTCTCATGCTAGCTAGCAACACCCGTGATGACTACTTTGATGAGGTCGAGGGAAGAAGTAAGGGTGATAGCGGTGATGTTTTACCAGGTGACTATGATATGGCTGTTGCTTAAATATTTAGTATTGGCCACTTCATTGGAAGAGAGTAGAATGTGGTATCCTTCATGGAAGAAGGCATTTAGACTAGACTGTTGGGTTATTTGAATTATCTTGGGATATATTAGAGTTTGAACAGAAACATGTGTCTGATGTCTACTACTGTTTTATCAATGCCATCTTTATTTGACAATTTTTATTTGAACAGAAATGTTGATTGGATGAATAAAAGTAAAATTGAATGTGGCGAGACTATACTACTATAATATGATAATTGGCTGTCCCACATTAGCATGTACAACACATTCTAACGGTACAAGAAGTCTAGTTGATTTTCGATTAGCTTAAAAAGATTAACTTATAATTTTACGAATAAAATAAAGAAATATTATATTTACCAACGATAAATATTTTTTAAATGAATGTAATATATATCAAAATTTGCAACGTAAAATAAATTATTTATTTTATAATTTGTGTATTTTATCCTTTTAATTTTACGCCTCATATGCTTAAATGACACTATCAGTAAACTCCATGTATGCTCAATAATCAACCAGACGACAATTACATGGAAACTCAATTAGGGCATCAACTCCCATACTATTTTTGGTCGTCTCAAATGACAAAAAACTCCCTCAAGATGTCCCTACCCTTCTATTAAGGTAGGACTAAAAATGTCATTATATGGTACTTTAGTTGATGTACTAATCCAATGATTGAGATCATGACTCACTTCCATTAGTCACTTTGACTTGGCCTTAGTAGCTATTTGAATGGGAGGAGAAATAAAGAGTTTGGAAGAGTTATAAACCCTCTAAATCATAGTGAGGATGGTTGTTAATATTTTTTTAATAATTTACTAAATAATATATATAATTAACTTAAATTGTATTACATTTACTATATAATAAAATGAAATATTAATATAAAATAAAAATATTAGTTAAATAAAAATATATAATTAAATTATATATGATAAATTGTACATATGGCATCAAATAATTGAATTATTATTATAATTAAAAAATAGATTAATATTAATAGTAATTATATATAAATATTGTATAATCACAAAAAATATATATAATAAAATATATTATATACCCATCATATATTTTTTATTTTTATTATATAATTATATCATATAAGTTTATATAAAATATATAAAAATATTATAATATTTAAAGTAAAAGAGTGATAGCATTGAAATAGTGTTTGATTCAACTCTTTCTTCTTTATTGCTATAATGGGACGAATTTATATTTATTTAAAATTTAAAAATTATAAATAATAAAATATTTTCAAGATTATAAACTCAAAAAAATTTTTATATTTTATCTAATTTACTATTATATTGTCAAAATCTACCTTATATTTTCAAATTAGTGTAATAATAGTTTTAATTTGAATATTTTTTTAATACTCGTATAAATCACGAATTAATTTTTCGATATTAGTACAGTTATAAGTATAAAAACATTAAATTTTATAATATGGGAGAAGATATTATAAAGCGATACCGATTCGAACCCATAACTAATTTAAAGTAATAACTTTATAAATCGTAAAATATTTTTAATATTATAAAGTATCGTAATTTTCTATTTTATTGAATATAACATTGTATTCTCCATATATTTAAATTTGTGAAAGTTATTGCTGGAATATGGTGAAAAAGAGTGGCTCTAGTGGAGGGCAGAAGACTTAGGAAGGGGATGTGTCCTTTGGTTAAGCCATGGGCTAAGCTTGAGTATTCAAGGATGTTGTTGGAAGAATCTAACTGGATGCTTGATGGCTGCAAGTAGAGGTCTATAGGATAAGTAATGTATACACAATTCCACTTATAGTAGTATCAAGAGAATCCACTATATGCTATGCTATGCTAGGAAGGATCTTCCCTCCAAAGAATCAATTTTGAGCCACACCACCTCAACTCTCTTGAATAGATATTCTTCCACCCACAAGAGGAATAAATAATATTCTCTATGTTTTTTTCCAACACTAATGTTGAGGGATCAACTATCATTCATATTCAATACTTGTTACTCTATATGCTATGCTAGGAAGGAGTGTGCCTTTTGGTCTCTATAAATACTTTTATAGCTCATTAATCCTTTGGCACTACCAGATCAGATCATCTTCCAGAGGCTATTCTGGTAGATAGGTTTGCTTTAGAGCATGAAGCCTCTAAACCCATCTAGCGATTCCAGTCTTGCCCAGGAAACCAGAGGGGGCATCGGTGAAAGGATGAAGCGGGCATTCCAGGCGGCCGTGACTTCTCTTGCTGCACCGAACTGCCGGAACGGTCTCTGGGTCGCCAAGAAGATCGATAGACGGAGGATAAGTTGCAGTCCAGAGGAAGACTCCATAAGGACTATCATGTTCTTGGGATCGTGGAGCCACACCTAGGTAGCTGGATTGTTTCTTATGTATAAGGAAGGAAATGAAGACCTCTAATAATAGCCAGAAGGTCATTAATATTTTATTGAGATTGGACTTTGACATACTTGGCACAGTGAGTTGAAGAATTTGAGTGAAGGGTATTACTGATATAGCTCTCGTCGTATATTAGTAATAAGCCTTATTAATGAATAATATAGGATTTGCGAGTCCACCTCTAGTGCGTATCTCCATCCTTTTATAGTTGCATACTTTAAACCCGTGATGAATGTGCGCGCAGTTAGAATCCTATGAACCCGGTTGGAAATTTAAAAGAATATTTGGAAAAGTTTAAAGGTTAAAATTATTTTTTTGCACAATTAAAGGGCAAAATTATCATTAGCGTAAATTTTGGGCAAAAAATGTAATTTTTAAGATTTTGTGATCTAAGTGAGATTATGAATTAAAATGAAAAATTTTAAAAGTTAATTCCTAAGAATTGAAATAAAATGAAAATTTTAGTAATTTATAAAAAAATTACTGAAATAAAATGAAAATACAATAAAATGAAACTATATGAAAATATATTTTATACTTGAATATGGACTAAGGATGCACATGAATGTTTTCTTTAAAAAAGGAGGACTAGTTAAGGGCCATAAAGAGATAGAATTGGCTAAGATTTTGCATATAATAAATATCCTATATGAGTGAGTGGCTAAGAGTATATTGCTGGTAAAGTATGGTGAACATATGAGCAATTAAATAAATGGTAAATTTCTTAAAATATGAGTAGTGAGGTTGATAGTGATTAATTGAATTTCATAAAAATAAGAAGGTTATTATACTTGTGTAATAAATTAGTTATGGTTGTAAGTATATGTGATGAGACAGTAAACAGAACACTTCTTTAGAGCTTGTGTCTATTTCAGTGATATATTAGAAATGGTAAATAATGGGGAGCAATATATTAATTTACGGGTCATCAAATACATGTGATAAGATCAAAATATACCTTAATTTGAGGAGTATAGGACTGCCGAGTTATATGTATAATTTGTGTGGTGAGGGGCCAAAGTATACAAATAATTAATAACACTATATCGACTTCCATTCGACCTGATTGACTTTTATAATGTGTGTGAAGTTCACATACCATGTTAAATCCACTGCTTCAAGGACAACATATCAATGTATGATCTATTGTCTCAACAACTTCATAAATATAACATTAAATATAACTACTAATATTCCTTAACACACAAATTAGAAATAACCGGTAGCCCATTAGAACAAACTCTTCAGATTCTAGTCCAAACATATCTATGAGTAATATATGAGAGGAATGTACCTGCGTAAGTTGACGCGTCTTAGGAATAATGATCTTCAAAATAACTACGGTCTCTTATTTAGAAAGAAACGGACTAACCCTTTCTAGATCGCACTCATTGGCTAGTCAGTCTACCAGCGAGCAAACCCTTAAAGTGATTCAATTCCAGTAGTTGTTGGGGTTGGTCAACCAGAGATTAGGCAACATCGATATTCATATCATATGTCCTCCCATATCCTTATATTGCCTTCATCTCCAACTTGCCATATGTGTCCCTCCTACAATATTGTTTACCTATATATATACTTCTCCGTCTTCATACCTATAATACGAGAGAAAAACCAGTATATCTATAAAATCTAATTTTTAAAACTTTAACACAGATAATTTTGGTTAGAAAATAATTTCGAATTTATCTTTATTAATAAGGCAAGGTTAAACTTAATGTATATAATTAAATCTCATTTCTTCCCTCTTTTAGATCAATCAACTTCCTTTTGAATATCTAATGGGTCTTTCTTTTCATTTTTGAATGACTCCACCAAAATTGAATAATTATAGAATTGATTTTCTCACACCATCCATGCTTAAAAAAAAAAAAAGTGCCCATGGTATAGTTAGAAATAGAATACTAGAATGTAATACTGATTTATAAGAACTTACTTTCTGCTTGGTGATGCATGGAAGAGCCCAATCCCATTTGGAAAGAAGATTTGATAATTAGTATAGTTTGATTATCAGCCCTCCTTCTTTTAAGTAAAGAAATGGTAAAATATTTTAAAAGGAAAACCAAGATCCCAAATAAACTATTGTTATTTAAATTAATTAATGTACTATAAAAAATAACTTAAAACCTTAATAAATAAGGAAACCAACCAATTGAGTTAAGAATACAAAATTAAAGTGAACTATATTAAAGTGTACGAAATTGAGAGGAACGAGCTATAATATTCATTTTTTAGGTGACTTAAAAATGATAATTTGATAAATTGAGATCATTAAATAGAAAATTAATTTAGAAAATTTTAATTTTTATAGAACTAGTCATATTAGGCCTGGCTAGTCAAACTAGCAAGTTTAAGTATCGGGTAATTGAAAACCAATTTAATTAAAATGGACAACGATCATACCAAGCCAACGAATCATATGTCACATTAGCATTAGGTCAGCATGTGCGACCAATCAACGAGTGTCGTCTGGTGAATGCGCTCCCGTCAACTGCCAAGTCAGCATCCGGAAGTACTGACCAATTAGAGAGTTAGATGTAGTTGAAGTCAACGACCACATTAACCAAAATCCAAGTCAGCAATGCTAACCAATCAGATGGTGACAAGTAAAAGGTGCGTCGAGTCGGCATATGAGTGTGACGTCTGAGTGAATTAATTAATCAATGGATAACACATGGTAATCCGCAATAGAAATCCATATTACACGTGGCAAAAGTGAATATTAGCATATAGGAATATTAAAATATTTAAATTATCTAATAAGAGTACGCCACATAACAAGGTCTCAACGGTTATCTAATAACCAAATCCAGTCAACAACCACATCAACATTGGTGACCAATGGGAGGTCGTCACAAATGCTCATAGAGACTTGGGAAAGATGATTAGTGGCATGATAAAAATAAATTGGGAAGAATTTAACTTGTTTATGTGTAAAACAAAGTCCGACGACTAAATTACAATTTTAGGTAACTTAACAACTAAATTGCAAATAAGTGAGGTTAATGACCTGAATATAAATAAGAAGATATTATGTACTTAAAGGAAAGATCAGAAACCTTAGACACCTAATTGAAGATAAAGTGAATATTAATGGCTTAAACTAAAGAGTTATAAGCATTAGAGAATTAAATATAAATAAGGTATAACTTAGAAACTTATACATAATTAAAGGAAAGTATGAGTTTTTAAGTATGATTAACTTATGTGACAGGATCTAAACATTCCATCTATAGTTTGATGCGAATTCTGACGACACCCTATACCAAATATAGCAAAAACCTAAAGACTTTCACGACGCAAGTGCGAAAAGATGGAATATACTTTATTTATGTGAGAAAAAAGGTATGAGATAGGTAGATGCCACACCTAAATACTCTAAGAAGAACTCTTAGAAAACTCCGGGTGATAAGTCTTGATTGCTTGAACACCACAGGTAAAAATCTGATAAGTTCAAAAAAGCCTTTCAAGATAGAAAGAACTCACAAAATTAAAATTACAAGTGTCTCTCAAATACTATGGAGTATGTATTTTATAGGCTAAGAAAATAACTAAATAGCCTAAAAACAAGGAAAATATATCTTATAATTACATATAAACCATATCTAATAATCTAAATATATAGGATATTTTTAATAACTAATTAAATATCTAATATTATCATTTAATATCTTAAAAGATATATTTATTAATAAATTTGTACTTATTAATTAAAATATGGACCTTTTTTTGGGCTTTTCTTGCACTTTTTAGTTGGGTTTCTTTCTTGTGGGGTTTTTCAGGTCTCTTAGGCTTCCACTTAAATTTTTGGCAATCTCTTTAATTAATTCATATAATTTTTTTGAATATTTTAGCTTCTTAACCTTGTAATTGTGCCCTATTAAATATCAAGTGATCATTTATCCCATTTGCTGATAAAGTGTTCAGTTTCATTGCAGTTCCGATTTATTAAACTTGTGAATTCGTACTATATTTAGTTGAATTAACGTGATAATTAGAATCGAATACGTGTACGCGTACGAAAAAAGACACGAAGGCTCGAGAATCCAGCTAAGATGAACACATTACAATTTACGGATGAATGAGATTTTCTAGTATCAGGTATAATTGTGTCAATTACTTGTAAATATAATACCGTAAGTTATTGAACCTATAATAGCATAAATTATGTAATAGTTTAAACCCGATAATAGCATTATACTTTTATAATAACATTAATCCTATTAATAACCTAAATTATCGGTGATATTAAGCATGTGATAACCTAAAACCCACATAACCCAATTTTTTCTCACATTCTCACCGGCTAACCCATCCATATCATTGTCTCCTCGGGTTATTCATCTTTCGGGTCGTCATTTTGCTCTCATATGTCAGCCCGTCGGCCCGCCAAATTTTCTAGGTCGTTAGCGGGAGCAGCTGCTCGGTAATGTTCCTGTCGACATTCTCCTAATCAAGACCCAATTGAATGAAGAAAACTTGCGAGTCTGTTGATGGAGTTCATTCCGCATGGAGCAGGAAGAAGAGGGAGATAGAGGATGTCAGCTATTAGGAGTACAGTCAACTGAAAAATGTCCTCAAGTAACCCTACCATCTTACCCAACTGTTTAGTTTAATGAAGATGGTTGACGTGTTAGACCATCATAGTACCTTTATGAGAACATATGCATAATTAAATCAGAAAAAAATCAATCAATTGTAGCCTCCTCCTGTGTCTTTCTTCCCCTCTTCTTCCATTGTCACACTCTCTTTCTGCATCTTCACCAAAAGCTTTCGACTTTAGCATCTTTTTCATCTTCTTACTTGCACTTAAATCTCTAAGACTAAGCAAGAATACGATTCCTTCCTTTTTCCTCTTCAACTCCAAGATCTCTCCCTCGGGAGTGAAATGAGATATGGGAGCCATCTTCTCCTACCTCAAGCACTCCGTCCATGACAGCAACCGATCTCGGACTCCAACGCGCAGCTCCGACCAGACAGGTGCGCCATCGACTGCGCCCCAACGCAACATGCCAAAGGAAGAGATCCATAGCCAGAGGAGGAATGCCACGAAGAAGAAGTACTCATACATTGCCAATCACTTCACTTCCTTCGATCAGGTGTGTTTTGTACACGAGAACTCTCATTCGTTCTTCAAGATAAAAAAGAATAGACAGGTTAGGGTATGCACTAAAGACTTTCTTCACATTGACAGGTTACTGCGGCATTGAGAGAAGCGGGATTGGAATCGTCCAACCTCATTGTTGGAATCGACTTCACAAAGAGCAACGAGTGGACAGGTTCGTAAGCTTTTTGCCATGGAAGAGCTTTTGGATGCAATTGATGGACTAATTACCAACTACCTGTCATCTCTTGTTGATGCTTTTGATCTTCTGATTGAAGGAAAGGTGTCATTCAGAAATCGGAGCTTGCATACCACTGGAGACACACCAAATCCCTACGAGAGCGCCATCTCTGTAATCGGCAAGACTTTGGCTCCTTTTGATGAGGACAACCTAATCCCCTGTTTCGGCTTTGGTGATGGTACTCTCCATGCCTTTATTCATGACATCCTCAACTTGGACAGCTTGTTTTCATAGTTACACAAGCTTACAAAAAAATTAAGCTTGCCTAATATTATTTATGCTGAAATTATACTTGAAAAATAGGTTTAATGGATATTTTATGCGGTTTTTTAATCATCATTGTAGCCACGACCCATGATCAAGGTGTGTTCAGCTTCCACAGTGATCATTCTCCTTGCCATGGATTTGAAGAAGTTCTAACCTGCTACAAACAGATTGTTCCCAATCTGAAACTTTCAGGCAAGCTTTATAACCTCCTCTGAATTATTACTTCCTGCGTTTCTGTCCGTTTAAGCATGACTATGAGATGTTTTGTGCGTAAGAGCTTCAGGTCCTACATCGTATGCACCGGTGGTTGAGGCCGCCATTGACATTGTCGAGAAGAGTGGCGGGCTATTCCATGTATTAGTCATTATTGCAGATGGCCAGGTTGAACTCAATCCATTACTTATTGTAACAAAAAAATAATGAAATTTTGTCTATGATAGAACTGCACCATGCCACTTTTTCAAGAATGTTACTGATTGAGTTAGCTTTCTAGGAAAATGAAATTCACCAGTATCATAGTTTTATGATGGTCATGCATAGTTTGATAAACTCACAACCAATTCAACATGGTATTAGCTCTAAGAGGCTCACACAACCACTGGTTCGATCTCTTATGTAGTGACAATGAATTTAATATAGATGAACTTTAGCCCCACCAACTCATCCAAGCCATAAAATCTTCTGCAGAAATGCAAGTCACATATGATCCACCATGAAGTAAATGAGGTTTCTTATTGCAGGTCACAAGAAGCACGGACACTCCAGATGGAGAGCTGAGCCCCCAAGAAGCGCAGACTGCGAGATCAATCGTCACTGCAAGGTATCATAATGAAAATGATAGCCAACTATTAAAATTTTGAGCAATATTGAGTATTCTTCTTAGAACTGATCTTCAACTCCAGCTCATATCCGCTTGCAATAGTTCTTGTTGGAGTGGGTGATGGACCATGGGACGACATGAAGAAGTTTGACGACAAGATTCCTGCTCGTGATTTTGATAACTTTCAGGTACTGAACCTGCCCGTTGCACATGGCCAAAAATATTGGGTGCTAGTTTGCTGGAATTCAATATAGTGTTGTACTTGTGCTGAAATGCTGCCATTTTTGTTTTTCGTGGAGGCAGTTTGTTAATTTCACCGAGATAATGCTGAGGAGTGGAACACAAGGAGAGAAGGAAGCTTGGTTTGCTCTGGCTGCTCTCATGGAGATCCCTTTTCAGTACAAGGCAGCCTTGGAACTTGGCATTCTTGGGTATATTATCTGCTCTCTGATCTGAGTATATTCTTGGGTATATACATGCTTTTAGCACTTACTATTGCTTGATATTCTCTGGATATAAGTCGTGTAACAGGGAAACCCAAGAGGGTGAATCCACGCCCTCCTCCAGTTCTTCTTCCAAGTCGTGGTACTGCAGTTAACCGTGAGCCAAGCAACACTCCAGCCACCACAGAGGATGAGAGTCAGGTATATGCCATAACATACTGAACAATACACGACTCAATTCTCACTTGAGAAAATGTTTGAGAATATTATTACAAATTTGATAAAATAAATAATTGTTGTGAATTTATAAAGTTGAATACGTTTCACTAATTGTCTGAAATTTTATCGGTGTACAATAAATTATCAAATAGTATCAGAGCTGAGCTTGCACCCGTACCTAGATTGAAAACCCAGTTCGTGATCTTAACCCGAATATGGACAAAAAATACCCATCTCATTTTTTGTATGTTGATGATCATACCTGAGTAGTAAACAGTAACTATTAATTAGGTTGATGATCTTCATTTTTTGTAGCATGGTATCTAATAAGATGATACCTGAAAAAAATTATCACTTAAAATTATCATACTCGCACTTTTGATCATAATTAAACTGATCCAACTGCTGCTGCATTGACATGTTTTCACCGAGCTGCTCTGTATCCTGTTGGGTTTTCGTGTCCAGAGTTGCCCTATTTGCCTGACCAACCGTAAGGACATGGCATTCGGTTGTGGCCACATGGTGAGCTGCTGCCCAAACATATGTTTAATATTACTCTTCTTCCTTGGCCATTGTTTCTCTTCATGGTGATGTTGTTTGTATGTTAATAATTAAATGGGTTGCAAATGCAGACCTGCAGGGAATGTGGTCCAAGGGTGCGGAGTTGCCCCATATGCCGCCAGCCGATCAGCAGCCGCATTCGCCTTTATGCGTGAGAACTGATAGTTACAATTAGAGGCCATCAATGAAAGTCTATTCCTCTAGATAGACAATATCACTTTGCTTGTTGGTAAGTTTGGTTTGTGGGTTATCGTGTGTACTCAATTGCTCCATCAATAATTTAGGGTTAAAATCAAAATCGTAAAGAGTTGATATCAAATTTTAATTTTCACCTTTAATATTTATTCAATATAATTATAGTTCTTATTATCCCTGTATTTAGGCAAACCATAGGGTGTGATTGTTGCTCTTACATTTAAAATTGTCATTATATTTATATAATCTCATATATATTCAACTGTAATGAGGATACATAGACATATATGTCAAGGGTAAGGAAATCTTTATTTGCCAACTTACTCCACTTCACAACGTTAATGGGTATATATATATATATATGAAAGAATAATTTGTATATTTACCAGAAAGACCATTTATGTTTTTTTGTAGAAATAAACAAAATTTTAATAATCGTATACAAATAATATAAAGTTATGATCTAAGTTTAGAGGAAAAGTATCAATTGTCGTATAAGAGATTCACACTCTATGTACATTAGAACAATAGCATCATAACAAGAGTTTAAAACTCTATTTATATAAAATAAATTAAAATAAAAAAATGAGCGTTTACATCCTTAAATAGGGTATATTTGCCAAGTGATCATATATAATCTTGTTATAATTTTGTCCAAAACTTGTAAGTACTTGAAAATGAGATTGCAAACCATAGCGTAACCCATCACTTCAAGTAGTGCACTTGTTTCGACTTTTAAATACGAGTTGCTCCTGAAAAAATTCACTCCCGAAAAAAGTTACTCTTTCCAAGCTATTTTACTGTCCTCAAATGCCATTTACCATGCACTTACACATTGGGACAGTATAGGTTTTAATAGTTTGGTGCGAAAAAAAATGTAATTAATTTAACTGTTGTGTTATTTTCTCCTGTGCTCATCCATATCAACCTATTCTCAAACGGTACATGAGTGACTTTCAATATTTGAGATTTATTTATTTTTTTAGATCTTTATTCTACACCATCTTCAACCAAAAGAATCTATCCTTAATTAGATATTTACCTGCACATACACTATTCTACAACCATGCCGAGGTTGAACATGTATAAGCAAAAAGAAAATAACAATTTCTAAAATATAACCCCACGTTCTTTAGAATGTGGATTGTCTAGAATCCTACATGCTATTTTTATTAATAGTGTTTTATTGAATGCATTGAGATCTTTTAAGTTTCATTCCTCCATTTTGTTTGAAATCTACCAGAGTATCCTTACTTATTGAGTGGACCTTCCAAGTTTCTCTCCAATGTTCCCACTAGAATAGTACTACCATTTTGGATATAATATTACACTAAATATGACAGAGTAAAATATAGCTCAATGATATAGTGATATCATAAATAACTGTTTGGTATAAATTGCAAAGTATATGTTTCGTTCAAACTCCATAAGATAGGGAATTAGAAGTATAGGTAAGTTCGCTCTCCAACTTCCATCTTAGGGATTAAGATAATATATGTTCAGTTGAGTTTCCTTGGCAAACTCATGACTTAAAAGAAGTCTTGCACAAAATCAATAGGGTCCAAACTTGTGATGCCCAATAATTATGATAAAAGGTCCTATTAAATCTATTGGAAGTCATAATTTTTTTTACCCCTAATTGGAATATGGTCGCCCTAACTTCTTTATTAGATATTCTCAGATAAGACTAGAATTTATCAAATTTGTAACTAATTTTATAACGGATTGCAGTATATAATCAGCAACTTAGGGGTAACCAGTTTTGAAAATTTTTTTAAAACCGATGGGAAATCCGATATTCATTCCATAATCAATATTCATTTTGGTCCCTTATACATACAATAAGGTTATAAGCACTACTCTGTATTGTGCTTTAATAGAAAAAAATTGGTATTTCATTTCCCTTCAATAAGCCATTTAACTCTGAATATTTGCTATCAATATAACTATTCCTCTCTTCAAGTCGTGTTCAAATCTGCAATTTATAAGTGCTCCAAATCTAAAAGCTCTCTATAGTGTTACAAATTTTAGTATGAATTTCCTATAAATTATGAACTCTGGGAATTGTTTCATGCTTTTCAATCACTCCCTTATAGCTTTTTGAGTTATTCATTTATTCTCAAAATAAAATGCGGATGGTAAACTATGGTAAGTGACAAGTGATCTACCTTGCCACAAATCATATAACACCCTCATATATGGAAAAATTCTTCGCCATTCAACATTGCATAAAGTCCGATCAAAGACATTCTATTGTAAAAGTTAGAAAATAAGCTTAGGATAATGGCTTGTGTTTCTTCCTATGGGCGTTCTACAGTATACTTCGTAGTGCCCCTTGTCAATACTTAGTACCTTTTCAATCAGGGGTCTAGTCGCACTTGATCTAAACGGTCTCTATAACTTTAGCATCACATGCCTTGTCCTTTCTAATATTATTAAGAGTAGGTTTATTCCATATCAGATTCTCATCCCAAATCACATAAGGATCGCACAACCAAATATATGAGAAATAAATATTGAGACTAACAAGTCCCAATGAAAATAACAAGTGAGAGTAATGATGACGAGTTCAATTGAACCAACAGAAGCATTTTACAGTTTTTGAGCTTTGCTCTGAAAAAAAATACTAAGCTAGATTTTGAAACTCTTATAAAAAGTGTAAAATGACATAATTGCATGTCAACTGAAAAATACCCTTTAAAGGTTAAGAAATGGGTAAGGGTTTTAAAGACCGAGATATATAAACCATAGTCGCGTGCTAGGGCTATGGAATTTGGGGATTCGTGCTTGTCATATATGCTAAATGGAATGGGTCGATAAATGGACCAAACTCCCTATGTGCATTAAGTAGCATTGTCATGTTTGTTAAGGGGAGTGGTTGATTAAATGGCCAAACTCCCCATGTGCATTAAGTAGCATTATCATGTTTGTTGAAGGGAGTTGGTCAAGTGAAGGACCAAATTCCTGATGTGTATTAAATTGCATTTTGTTTATTGAGAGTAAATGACAAAACTCCCGACATGCATTAAACTGTATTATAATTGTTAAGAGGAGTTGGTCGAGAGATGGACCAAACTCACAGTATGAATTGAGATTACATCATATATGATGAATTATGCTTGTGCTTTCATAAAGACGATCGAGATAATAACCATACTCGAGTAAATATGATTTGCCTAAATGTGGCATATGAACATGTTTAAATTTTCTCTTTATGAATATGGTATACCAATATAAAGTGGCGCATGTGTAGACACGAAACCTTTTGAGATAGTGTCGACCTCCGGAGAAATTAGAAAGGAAGTAAGGGGAGACTAAACTATTCTTCCATATTGAGATAAGAAGGAGGCATGATTGAGTCAATGTGTAAGGGGTCATATGTAAGGCTATTAGTGGGATATGAATATGAGGGGCACTTGTGAAAGAGTTTACCAGACTTTCACTCACACTCTCATTATCACTAGATTGGTATTATGTCACACTCTCATTATCACTAGATTGGTATTATGACATACTCTCTAAGGACGAATCACCTGAGACATAACCTTCGAGTATGAATGAAAGAGAAAGAAAGAAAGAAATAAAATAAAAATAAAAATAAAAGGGCCATAACTTGTCCATGTGTGCTTGATACACTATTTGGGGAAATGAGTTTTCATTATTTTCAAACTTGTAAATAAATCATGTATGGTAATATATCCAACAAAAATCTTGGGACTAGAGAAATCTTGAGAATTACATCCATCCATATAAAAAAGGTTGGGCGTCTAACTTTATTATAATTCATTTTAAAAAAAATAAAAACAATATAGTGATAAATCAACTTTTTTTGCACAAAGTGGTAGATTAACTTAACCTGATCGTAAGGTAAGACTATAGTTATAAACGACTTGAGACAATAGTCTCGAGTAATTGACCAGACTTTTTGTAAACTTTGTGAGATATAAGGTTTTGTAAACCGAAAATAAATGACCCCAAATTAGGGTCTCGAGGGGCTGAATAAAACAATGGGGAATGATGATTTTGATAACCCAATAATAAATTTCATATTAGAAAGTTTCATACCATACCTGAAGTTGTAAGGTATGAAGTGACCCAATATATCCTAGGGTCACCAACACATTAACTAAATTATGAGATTATCCAATTCCCAAAACTATTATAGGTAAAAATCGAGTAAAATTGAGATAAAAATGGAGGAGTATTAGCTATAATTATTTATTGGTGTATTAAGGTTTTAATTTACTGTTTATTAATTATTATATTTTTTTTATTTATCTTTAAATAATTTTAGCAAATTATATTTTAAATAACAATTTTAAATTTACGCTGGAAAATAGAGATTAACTTTTAATTATAAGGATTGGTTCATTTGGTTTTATTTTGATTAAGGTAACCAACACATTAACATAGATAGAATTGACAAGTTAATTGGAATATTCGACCCGATTGTATGAATGGGAGAGAGGTTTACTACCTTCACCAAGTTGGTTGAGGAAGATTATTAGCCTTACACTCATTTTGCTCAAATCTTCTAGGGGAATTCTCTCACTCACTCTTTCGTGTTACTGTTGCATATATATATTTATATACTAATTTTAATTATATAATTATATTTATATATAAAGATTATATAATAATATGTATATATAAAATAAAAAAATATTATGTATTCACAATATATATTTTATGTATAATATTTTTATAATATAAATATATAATATTATTAATACATAAATTTATATAAAATATAAGTATAAAAGTTTCTTTATAATAAAAATAATAATAATAAACAGCTATTAGCGTTATTTTAATAATAATATACATATTTTATTAGATTAAATGAAAATGTTTGGAATGATAACACCTTTAAATACTTTTACCATAACACGGTAAAAGATTAAGATTTATCCCGGTAATAATTAAAGTTAAATGTAAGCTAATTGATAGATTTATTATGTAATTTGTGAATAAATTATGTCCATATATCAAACACTGTGATTTGCATATTAATAAGATATTATATATATCAATTATATCATATGTATTTTAATTATATTATACCACGTCAATTTCATCAAACATTGTAAATTAATTTAGCATTCAAGTTTAGTTACCATAAAAAATTAACTATAATTGAAATGAACAATAACTACATTCTTTGAAGATAACTAGTTTATTCATTTTGCTCTTGAAATCAATACCCAATACTTCGATAATCTTAAATATTATCGAATAAAATCTTGATATTAGCCATGCATGGGGGAGATGCATATTATGCTTACGAAAGAAGGCCAAAACCTTCGAAATCCAATAGTCGGGATACGCTATTAAACTATGTATTCAATACCACAGTGAAGGTATTTGTGCAAAAAAAAAAAACAGGGAAGGTAGAGTTTGGCAAACCACCTTAATTGCATAGTAGAGAAAAAAGGTTTCTCTAGATAGCTAGATATGGGTTACGGGTGCGCACGTATAGGAGATCAAATCCTGAGGAACTCGGATCGTCTCTGGTTACCCGAATCCAGACCCGATTTAGGTTCCCTATTTGAGATCATAATTGTAGTATTATTTTGAATTTTATATTTGATATTTAGATTCGGTTCAATTTGATTAATTTAAATTATCAAATTATTTTAACTTATTGATTAGTGAATCCATTTAAGTTCAAAAGTTTGAATTTTTTTATTCATTTTTATTATTTATTTATACTCCCAATTTGAATCTATCATAATTTTTATTTATAATCTTAAATTAGATCGCATTAGATAATTCGGGATTTAATTTTTTTATCTCATTTTAAGTTTTTTATTCAATATTCTAATTTATACCACTTTCAAAATTTTAATTTGATTTCATTTTACTTACTCAAAATTCCAATTTGAGTTATACTATTCCGTTAGTATTTTCAAATTTGATCTATTTAACTTATTCGTATTAGGTCAAACACTTGGAGTCGAGTTTTTTGAACGCATCGACTTGACATGAACAAATCTAGATAATCCATTTTTTATATAATCGAAATTCGAGTTAAAAACCAACAGCACCGAACCCGTATACATTCGGATCCGGGTTCCAAGAGACGGACCCAAACCTGGATTCGGCCATATCGTCCAGCCGTACATACCCAAGCTCGGGTCTGACCCCGATCCAACCCTTTTCATTACCTAGAAGTAAGGAGACACAAATGCCTCGTCGATTTCTTTCCCCAAATTACTCCAAAATTTGAGGCACCTAAGATGATATTCCAATTGGTGCATTCTCTTCAATGCATGACGTCCAATCAACAATTAAATTATATATAATTGATATAGTTAAATTTATAATAAATTATTAATTTAAATTGTTTAATAAAAATTAATACATACTAATAAAGTAGAAGATTTATATTTTTCTAATAAATCATTTTAACCCAATAGATCAATTAACAAGACAAATTCAATATAATTATGGAATATTCTAACCAAGTTTAGACATAATAAATATTAATATAAAAAACTTTATTATTAGGCCTCCTGACCATCATTTATGCAACACTTTTAAATATACATGAAGAAAGGAAAATATTTTGCTTCCTTCAATGTTGTAATGCATGAATAAATATATTAAAAATCATTTTAAAAATATTTTTCAGTGCACTCCAATTTACCATGCACTAACATTTAATAATTTTAATTTCTATAAATTTAATCCCCCAATTCTTATTGGCTTATTATTACTATTTCTTTAAATATCAATATATTATATATTTTAATTAATCATATAATTTATTAATATATTTATATTAAAAACATTTTATTAAAATATGAAATATTTTTATATTTTATTATATATATATACTAGTAAAACATATCATTTATAATTACTAGAAATCCACACTTGGCTGTATTTGGTAAGACAGCGTGTCGGGAACAAATCTCTCTCTCTATAAATCTCCCATTCTCTCTCTTCCCTCACTTCACTCTCTCACTCTCTTAGGTCCCATTTCGACACAGAGCCAGAAGGTAAGGTCGACAATCCAAGGAGATGCTGTGATTAATTGACCGTAGGGAGAGATGATAATGGAGAGGTGCATCGGAGCCCACCGGTGGCATAGGATTCAGCGGGCCCTCCGCCACGGCAAGGTGACGGTCATCTGCCTCCTGCTCACCGTCGTCGTCCTCCGCGGCACCATAGGCGCCGGCAAGTTTGGCACACCCGAGCAGGACTTCGTCAACATCCGCGACCAGATCGTCCACAAGATCGCTGAACACCGCCGAGTCCTCGAGGAAATCCAGCCCCAGCAGCAACAGCAGGCCAAGACCACCTCGGACTCCGCCGACAGCTCCGGCAGCTCTTCCACTTCCAACAGCAACAGCTACATGGAGTTCCATATAAACTCCATACTCAAGGATGAGGATCCGGAAGAGAAGTCCGACCCTAACAAGCCCTACTCCATCGGCCCGAAGATCTCCAACTGGGACGAGCAACGATCATTGTGGCTGAAGGCTAACCCTCAATTCCCCAATTTCATCGGCCCTGAAAAGCCCCGTGTCCTCATCGTCACTGGTTCGTCCCCCAAGCCCTGCGAGAATCCAGTTGGAGATCACTACCTGCTGAAGTCGGTCAAGAACAAAATTGACTACTGCCGCCTCCATGGCATCGAAATATTCTACAACATGGCCCTTTTGGATGCTGAGATGGCCGGGTTCTGGGCGAAACTTCCCCTTATAAGGAAGCTCCTGCTGTCCCATCCGGAGGTTGAGTTCCTCTGGTGGATGGATAGTGATGCCATGTTTACAGACATGGCCTTCGAGGTCCCATGGGAGAGATACAAGGACTCAAATTTCGTGATGCACGGGTGGAATGAGATGGTGTATGGTGAGAAGAACTGGATTGGGCTCAACACTGGGAGTTTCTTGCTGAGGAATTGTCAGTGGAGCCTGGATATTCTCGATGTCTGGGCGCCAATGGGTCCGAAAGGGAAGATTCGGGAGGATGCTGGTAAGATCCTCACGAGGGAGCTCAAGGGTCGGCCTGTTTTCGAAGCTGATGATCAGTCTGCCATGGTGTACTTACTGGCCACCCAGAGGGATCGATGGGGGAGCAAAGTTTACCTCGAGAATGCGTACTATCTGCACGGCTACTGGGGCATTTTGGTGGATAGGTATGAGGAGATGATGGAGAACTACCGTCCCGGATTTGGTGATCACAGGTGGCCGCTTGTGACTCACTTTGTGGGCTGCAAGCCCTGTGGGAAGTTCGGGGATTATCCGGTTGAGAGGTGCTTGAAACAGATGGACAGGGCATTCAACTTTGGGGACAATCAGATACTTCAGATGTATGGGTTTACTCACAAGTCCCTTGCGAGCAGGCAGGTGAAGCGGGTGAGGAATGAAACTAGCAGTCCCCTCCAAGTCAAGGACGAGCTCGGTTTGCTTCACCCTGCATTCAAGGCAGTTAAGCTATCATCCTTGTAGGAAGGAAGGAAGGAAGGAAGGAAGGAAGGAAGGAAGGAAGGAAGGGGATGGATTGATCCTGTTGAAAGGTAAAATAAGATGGTCTCCTCTAGTAGGCGAACAGGTTAAATTTTTCTGTATGAAACCCACGTACACTGAAGTCTTGTATGTTAAAGATTGAAGCTCCTTTTTGGGGCACCATGGAACTCAGCTACTTTCATCCTCTTGTACCTGACATGGCTACTCCTAATAATGACAATTGATCAGGGTTATGTACATTATATTTACGAGTGAATTTTAACATACAACTAAATTAATAATAGTATGAAAACTCTACCAGCTAAAGTATTATTAATTAATTAATTTAAAATAAATATATTTTAACATAAATAGGTTTTGGATGAAAAATTTTAAAATCACACCCTACTTAAATTTCCTGCCTAAAATTCAATTTTTAATATTTGCTTAATAAAGTTTTTATAATATAATATTTATATTTTGATTATATAATATAATTTACCTTAGTTTAATTAATAAAATTATCTTATTCTCGTATTTAGGTTGTGGGATAGAATCTTATTCATACCAAAATAAATTTTAGTTAATTCTTAGAAAAGAAAAATAACGGGTCTCACCTGTCTGTGATGGAGTGTGTTCTCCTGTACCCAAACCATTTAATCTTTGGACCTGGTGACACTCGATTAAGTCTGGCCGGGTTCGATCAAGTAAGGGTGTCAGAGGAGATTTTTGTTACCTCTATCCTCTCCTAATCCTAAACTTTATTCTAAAATTACTTAGCAAATTGTCCTTTTTAGGCATGTTTATTCATATTAATGATAACTCTTAACTATTTTTTTTCTAATTGAGATTAGATAGTCTTTTCCGTTACTATAACTGGTATGCCACCTTCTTATATGCTAGCTTTTGGTGTGATTAATCCCTTCATAATCCATTAAATACTTGTACCATAATCTCATATTTAACTCAAACTTTCTTGAATTCACTTTAAAATTTGATATTTATTCTAAATTTATAATAAATTATTGTTATATTAATGGCAATATATTATTTATTTTTTAAATTATTACTAGCAATCATATTTTTTTTATAAAATGTCCAGCTTGAGAGTATTGTAACTATTTGATTCAAAATATATGTGATATATTCTATATTCTTTCTTTTGTAATAATTTTTAAATTTATCAGATTTTTATATATTCAACTTATTATTAATATTTTGTAAGAGTTATTCTTAAATAATTTAAATATGTTGTCAAAGTTAAATATTTATATCTCAATAAACAAAATCATATTCCACTTTTTTTTTTACTTAAATTAGGAAAGTATGAGAGTATATTTGTATTTCCAGTAACCAATCTTCACAATCCGAGGGGGACCCAACAAACGACCACATGCAACACATGACCCAACCAAGCAAGTTAATAGAGGACACGGACAGAACAATCTATCAATCTGGTCGAGAACAAAGCTTGTCATGCTTTTTTTTTTATTCAGGCAGAATGAGCATAAAAGGAAAAGACTCAGCCACGGCAGCCTGCTTGCTTCGAGCAGGGGCGGTTGTAGGGGTTGGCCTGGCCCCTGCAATTGTTGTTGTAGTAGGAGTTACCGGCTCCGCACGACGGCGCATAGTCCGCACTCAGGACTTGGTACGATAATTTGTTCGACGCGGCCAGGATCCGGCGGTTGCTCTCTGAGTCGAACTCGAACTCGACCCCGCCCAGGCACTCTCCTATCGTGCCGTCACACCGGCCGCTTCCGGCCGTGGTCAGCCACCCCACGATCTCATCACTGCCGCCCGCTTCCGTGGCAGGGCAGACGATCAGGGACAATAAGAACAGGCAGAGGGCCAGCCGGAAGATGAAAGAGGACGGTGAAGAGATTGCCATTGCAATACCTTTAGAGGATTGACTGCCTTTGCTGCAATGGAGTTGGGGGAGTTATATAACGGGTAGCCATGATGAAGATGACAGTGATTCATCAACTACTTATTTTTGAAGAATTATTTTCCTAAAATATGATTGACTAAATCTTCCCCAACAAGTTGTCAATAAATAATATTTTATTGATTAAAAAATAAAATATTAATATTTTATAATTAGATAAATCATCATGACTTATTAAATTATTATTTTAAATAAATACTAAATACTTATATCCACAGCCTATTTGACTTTTTTATTATTTATGGTGCAAGGTACCAATCAACCTAAAATCAAATATTTATTTCCCTTCAGTGGTCATCAACTACTTATTTTTGAAGAATTATTTTCCTAAAATATGATTGACTAAATCTTCCCCAACAAGTTGTCAATAAATAATATTTTATTGATTAAAAAATAAAATATTAATATTTTATAATTAGATAAATCATCATGACTTATTAAATTATTATTTTAAATAAATACTAAATACTTATATCCACAGCCTATTTGACTTTTTTTATTATTTATGGTGCAAGGTACCAATCAACCTAAAATCAAATATTTATTTCCCTTCAGTGGAATTGACCCAATTCACACTCTTCTGTTTAACCAATAATTTTTTTTAATTTAATTTAAAATACTCATTGCTGATGAAATGATAATTTAATGAGAAGACTCAGCACCCTTTCCATGCCTTTGATGTAACACCACACCAAACACACTATAATCTATTGCTTAAATGACATGTTAGTCATGTTTTGAGCCAACCTACTGTTCCCTCACAAATATATTATATTTTTATTTTCAATTATATATATATATATATATATTGAAATTAGTTACCTCTATCATTATTATTTTAGTACTTTAATCCATGGTATTCTTTTTTTTGCTCAATAAAATCCATGGTATTCAATCATATATATTATATGACATAAAACTTATTATTTATTTTCATATATTAAATACTAAGAGTTTAAAATTTTAAATATAAAATATTATTATTATTATTATTAAGAATATAATAACAAAATTTATAAAATAGAAAATATTAATTATTTATAATATTAAAAATATTTCACTAGTTACTATTTATAAAATTTAAATATTTATTCATCTATTTATTAGTTAACAATAATCTTATATTATAATATAAGCTTATCAAAGTATTGGTATTTAAATATTCTTACCATAGATACGCAAGTAAAATAGAAACTAGTATGAAATGATAATTTTCATTAATTCATATAATTGATTTTTCTATTACTGAGTTTCACGGTCCCACCCGACTTTAAGGGTTGTACCTCCATGACAACCTACGGAATAAGCTTATCAAATCATTGGTACAGGTGGGTTCTCTCTATCTCAAATTTAAACCCAAAATTTAGGGTTGGTAATTTGAATGTGAACTCGATTTTCAAATCTGATCAATAACTTTTTCAATTAAATATAATTCAATCGGGTCTCACTTTATCTCTTTTAATATATAATATATTATTATTATTTTTGAACTAAATACGTATTTTATGTAATTTTATAAACTCTTGCCCAGAACAAGAGGTAATAGTATAAATCTGAAAGTTCTATTAATCTCCGTTTATTAAAATTTCAAGGTGTTAAAGATTTTTTTATTATTTTTATTTATTATAAGCTGAGTTTATTGATAAATTTGTCCCAAGTTATATTACAACTATAAATATCAAACAACTTTTATAATACCTAAATTTTTAAAATTGAGATTTAAAATTTAATTGAACCAAAAATTAATAATAAAATTATAACGAAAATTCAAACTAATATTTAATAATTAAATTGATTTGAAACTCGGTTCGGTTCGAACAATAAATTTAGATAATTTATAAGTTTGTAAAATAATTTTTAAATAATTCAAATTGATTAAAAATTAATAATTGAGAAAAATCTCATTTAAAAACAGGTTAAATTGGACCTAGTACACAAAATCTCTTAATTTTTATAAATAGTTATATAAATGAAAAAATAATAATTATTAAGTTTAATTAATATAAAATTAAAAAAATTAGTAAAATAAATTGGGTTATGAATTAGTGAAATTGGGATGAATCAATCATAAAATTACAAAACAAATCTGAGTGTAATTCCCAATTTTTATAATGGATTATATAAATAATAAATAATAAAATAATAAAATAAGTCTAATTAGTAGAAAATTAAACACAAGTTTTTAAAAAATAGACAGGGACAAAAATAGGTAGAATTAAAGGTGAATTAACTTAGAAACTACTAAAACTGATTGAACTTGTTAATTTATCAAGCATATGTCATGTACCATATTTGTGGGATACGTATCACACGTCGTGCACGCACACACGTGTCGTCTTCTTCGCCTGACTCAGAATCCGAACTCGAATGACAACTCGATTACAACGCAATTTCCGACATCCATTTCACCCGTGAGAAATTAAATGCAAAGTAGTTTTATGTGGTTCAATCTGACCAATTATAAACATAGGTTGACCATTGGTCCCCAATCTGTCTATATATGTTTTAACCTAGCTCCCATAGTTTGGCTACTAAAATTCTCTTTAAACTCTTGCCTACTCATTGGTGACCTCACTTCTAAAAATGATAACTTTTTATTTCAACTATTAAAAATGGTGATTCTTATGGCGTTAGAATTGCGTAGAAACTAACTTTGATGGATAGAATAATGTTTAGATTTTTGTGATTATTTTTTAACAACGATTTCTAAATACCAAGAATTTATTATGTAAAATTATATTTTTTTTTAGAATGAGTTGAGGGGATTGGCATTCCTGATGGATAATAAGCAATAAAATGGGATTTATTAGGAACGATACTATGAGCTTTTTGAATCCATCTCCGTGACATCGATTTGCTTTCTGCCAATGCCGATGTGATAAAATAGTAACACTACTCCCTTGATAAAAAATAAAATAATACCACCCTGATATTTAATCGTGGCTCAAATTAATTTCATAGACTATTGTGAATCTCCTCTTTCCACCACTAATGGTCGTTCAAGCTGACACTACATATATGAACTTTCTCTATAAATTACATTTTTCAGGCGATTCATACCATCATTTAAGATGATTCAAGAGTTCACAAAAATACACAAGTGTGTCAGCTTTCCAATCACACCTACGTTGATGACCATCACCGTCTCTAGTGAGTTCTCGTCATTTTTTCGAACTGTGTCTATTTTTTGGCGAAGGGCCAAACATGACTGAAATGACACTATTTCAACTGATGCGGTCCTGGGGAACGTAATGAGGGTCATACAAGGATTTTTACAAGTGTATTGAGATGTTTTAAGTGAAGATAAAGTTGGGGGACTAAAATATAATTTTAAAAAAATATATGGGATCATAATGTAATTTTAGGAAGATGAGAAGCCAAATGAGACTCAATAGAAATCTAGAGACCTAAGACGAATATTATTTTCCATTTTACCCCTAAACATTTTCTAAACAATATAAAGTTTGAGGCCAAAAATATAATTTTTAAGACTTGTGGACCCAAATGAGACCTACGACACAATATAGGGACAAAAATGTGAAGTTTTAAAAGTTAGGATCATAAATGAAGGAATTTGAAAGAAGAAGGCCATTTTGGTAAATACTAAAAAGTAGGGACTCAAAAGTAATTTTAGGAAATATTTAGTGTACAAGTGAAGCACTTAAAATTTTGGGGGACTTATGGTAAATAGAACTAAAATAAGGAAAAAATCCTCATGATTTTGGAATATGGTTGTATAAACAAGTTTGTCAACACCTGAATCGAATGAACCTGTCCCTAAAAAATCTTAAAAAACCTATCCCAAAAAGAAAAACTATAATTTATGAAAAAATTATGAGATGAAACATTGGGCCTAAGCCCACTTTCATAAAACATTTAGAATGCATCCATGTAATTTTCTAGTTTTGGTATAATACTTTAAATAACAATCTATGTATAATTTCAAAAGTTGTAGAAAGTGAAGGTCGGTATAATTGAACCCAATACCCGTATAAACCCACTCACCTTTGCTCAAGATCTTACTATCTAGTGAGTAGTTATCTTGGTCTCAATGCACGTGGATTTTCGTTCATATAGATTGGTCCTAAAGAGGGTCATCTCATATTATTGTGTGAGATTTATTTAAAGTCAAATAGACGAACAATGCCAATCAACAATCATTAATTCACTTGGTGAATGACCATTTGTTGACATGGTCAATGTTCATCATTGACTTGGTTAACAACCATTAGTTGAATTATTGATTGACCTGGTCAATAATGTAACACCAGAACTTGAGTTAAGCACAATTGGACTGAAAATTGAGGTTAAATCGATAATGAAATCTCGAACTTAGAATAAGAACTTAAACCGGGAAATGGGATCTTGAACTAATAATGAACACTGAAATCGGGAATGAAATTTCGAACCAAAAATAAAAAACCTAAACCAATAATGAACACTGAACTAGGAATGGAACCCAAGTCGGGACTAGAAATTCAAATTGGATCATAACCCAATGTTGAGAATGAGAAAGGAAACTTGATGTCGGAAATATGGATTCGATTAGATTAAGGATCAAATTCTCAATCATGAAAACTAAGGTTGTTGGAAAAAGATAGTTTTCGCTAGAATAAGGCCATGATTTTAGATTAGATTATCAAGGGGACCAAAAAAATAGAAAAATTGTAATTAAATTTACAAAATTAAAAAGGAAAATAAAAAAAGTCGGAGGTTTCGTAAAGTACTAGTAAAATCAGAGGTTTTGTGAAGTATAAGCGGAGATATCATCTAATAACGATGATAACTTGAGTTAAATCTTGAAGTTTAAGTACAATGGTTTTAAATTATTATTATCAGTTGCTATATTCCCAGTTTATTTAAATAATTTTTTGTACATACTATTTATTAAACAAAATTTTAAATTTTCACTAAAATTTGAAGTGGGCTTATTTATTTTAAAAATTAGTTCTTTCGATTTTACATTTGTAAAATTACCCACTATTATAATATTAAGGGTATTAACGAGTTGCAAATGAGACTAAAAACTAGACTAGGGCGTGATAAACCATCATGGATTAACATATGGTACGCTCACCTTATGTCAAAGCAAACTAGAAATTTCCAACGAATAATGTCAACCCTAATAATTTGTTTTAACTATGGGCTACACATGCCAACCATTCAAACTCAACGTTTCTAGACTTTGGACCTCGGTTACAAATTAAGCCCAACTCTAATTAAAAGCCCACATTCAAACTTCTTAGTTTACAACCCATTTATCCTTAGCCTAAAGAAATTAAGTCCAATATCCAAGATAAACCCAAGTCTAGACATAAATTACAAGTTCCTTCAACACTTGCCGACCAACGAATCTATAGGTGAAGCTCAAACTAGTTGGAGACGACGGTGACTAAATGGTGTTATGGTGATGTGTGTGCAGGTCGTCCCTGTTTCGATGCTCCTCAAGGCTGTTCCGATCACTAGCAAGGTCGGCTAGAATGAGGTCTATTTCGGAATTGTCGACAATATGGCTCAGATTGAGAAATTAAAGTTGGATGAGGCCTGTTCGAACTCATTGTGTCTGGATCCGAGGCCAACATAGTCGAGGAAAGGAAATCAGTGCCATCCTTGTTCAGATATGAGGCCTTCAAGGCTATGGGGAGATTTCCGTGGATGTACTTTTCAGATCAGAGCCATGCATAGGTGGAGGAGGGTTGTGTTAGCTTAACCTGTTTAGATCCGAGGGAGACGTGACTGGAGAAGGCTTTTTCGATTCCACCCATGTCAGATGTGGGTTGCTTATGCCCGGAGGAGGACGAAGCCAAGTTTAACTTCTCGGATTTGAGGTGGTTGGGGTTAGGGGAGTCTTCCTTTGGAGCTTCCATGCTCAAATCTTGGACTCGCGGTGTTCAGGTAGAGTTACTCAACTCCACCTTATCTAGATATAGGGTCAACAAGGCCATGAGAAGGACTACCCAAGACGGCGCTTCTCATCCATGGTTGCTATATTCAAATATGGGGTCTGTGACTTTGGGAAAGAGGTCCCCAAGATCTCCCTCCTTAGATCTGGAGTCGTCATGGGTGAGGGAAGAAGCATTTTAACCCACCCTACTTAGGTGTGAAGCTAGTGTGGTCAAGGGAGGCTACATGCTAGGCTATCACTTTCGATTCTAAGGAAGATAAAGTAGGAGAAGGGATGCCCAAGCATGTCCCCTTCCTGTCCCCTTTGGCTAATGACCGTTATATCTTGCTTAAATATGACCCTCCCTAGAAACCCCAGCTTAAATATCTTGCTTAAACTCGACTTACTTCAAATTGATGTCTCCTTGTTTTGTGACAATGTCTAATACATGTTCTAATCACTTTTCCCAATTATCTTACACCATCATACAATTTCCATCCTATATAATCATTCTAATCGTTTTTCATGGGTCAGTCAATCCTTTGGTGAAACGTGTCCGACTTAACACATTAATTTATATGCATTAATTAATACATTATCTCATGTTGTGTTGTTCTCGTCATACTCTATTTTTCAACTGAGTCATTCCCTTTCTCTATCTAATATATATCGGTTTTGCTCCGACATCCTTTTACTCCGTCCAAATTTATCACCTCCAAAATTAGTATAAAAATTTTCTTCATGTCTTAAGTTATGATTCGGTCATCAACTTTATCCCCACACCCTTGTGAGGACACCCTTTCCAACCTATATTTTTACAAATTCTTAGGTTGCCAACTTAATCCATGAGTATATTAAATAAATTTCCACATGTCATATTTTTATATTTATCCTTATGTGTTGGTAGGACCTGTTCATTATTTGGCATATTTGTGTTACTACCCAATTATTACCCAACAACTACTACATCCTTAGTAAAGTTCAATCCCTTCTATTTTCATATTTTTTTATCTTGTAAGACATTATCTCCACCTTATTATAAGAGGTGTTTCACATTGAACCTCAATTTGTTTTTTTCCTCTAAGTTCTCATATTTCCTAATAAGTTATTATGTGGTGACTCTCCAATTCATCATTTTATATTCCAATAAATCTTTTTGGAATAAACATGTTGAGTACCCCTCTTATTCACTTATGCGTATGACACTCACTCTCTCATTTATTCTTATTTGTTTTCACTTATATTGGTCCATCACACTTATTCTTTTACTTATTAGCTTTTATCATCATGTAAAAATACTCATTACTTCTTTCTACACTACCCACTATGATTATATTTCCCTCAAAAATATTTACTAGAGAGTTCTCTTTTCTTATCTTTCTACCTTTCACTCCTTATACAATTAGTTGTTTGTCATACATTTTCAATCCTCCAACCCAACCATTTTATACTCTAAATTTGAATAATCCATAATCTCCACTATAGTTTGTTTGAGCAATACACCTTTAAAATCCCTTTTAAATCATTTTGTAATCAACTGTGTCTATCCTTTTTGCACTTATATTTTTTGCTCGAGTCTCAAGTGTTACAAGATATTGAGTTCCTTATCATTATCAACTACATAGTTTTGTTACATATGAGTTGTTGGGTCCAATTTTCTCAAAATTGGAACCATTTTGCAAGGTTCAAAAGTTCCTCAATAACACTGGAGGAAAAGCTTTCATAAATTCGTGTACTTCCTTTAATTTTGTCTTCTCTCCATTAACATGAATTTGATGTGTGGTTCTTATACCAAATGTTTAATTTTCCCCAAATTAAATAGTTCCTAAATTAAATATAAAGCATGTATTCTAATACATATTCTTAATACCCACTCAATATTTTTTTTCGTTTAGTCTCATTTAAACTTTATCCCATGTATGCATTAGTCTCCAATTATGTGTTGAATTCTTATAAGATATAAATCTGACAATCATATTCTCCACACTTATTGCATCGCTTACATTAGACCCCTTAATATTATGTATTACATCTTACATTATTATTTATGACATCGCTTATGTAATAATTCACTACCTTCTACCCATAATATTTATCTAAAATTTCACTTATCCATTCCCAATTATAAAGTGGTACTTCTTTATAGCTTCAAAGTACATTGTTCCACAACAAAGGTTTTACACCCTTTCTATGTTATTAAGGATTATTTAACATTGCATATTCACACCTCTACTAATGCGAAGTTAATTTAGAGTACCATTTCCTTCATGTAACACCCTTTCCAATTTTAGTGCATGAAAGGTCACTACTTTATCCGTCCATACATCATTAGGATGATGTCAAATAATTATTAGCGCTTCTCGGTTTAGGTTCATTACGGACACCTATTTCCTTGTGTCCAACTCATATGTCGATAGGACTCATATTCCTATAATGACTTTTATCCATTTCATAATTGTCTTTTGGCTTTACTTATTTGTTTAACATATAGTTTTTAGTTGTAAATCATGTTTCCTTGTAATAAGAAAGTCGGTAATAAGAATCGAATTTCGTGAGAAAATTGTAGTTTAAAGTAAATTAGAATTGATTAAAAGAAATCAAAACGAGAATTTAAATAATCTCAAGTGATCAATTAAGATCCAAAAAATAATGAAAATGAATCATGAAGTAAATTGGGTATGAGAACCTGATGGGTTCAGGGTGAACTGTACCTAAGCCGGATAAACTAGCTTGAACCAAGAAGAAATAGTTCAAATATTCAATTTTCTCAATTACTTAAAAATATCAATTTAAAAAATTGAAGTCACTAATATGTAAAAAAAAATGAATTTAAAAACTTTTAATTTCAAGAAAATTGGCCGAATTGAACATAAACCAATTGATTTTCTATTTTAGGTCACCGAACCCGGTCCGACCAAACCGGTAAATGGTCCAATCGGTCAATGAATTGCCTACTAGGTTAATGCCCACCGTGTGTGACACATGGTGAAGTGTGTCCAGTCAACCGTTTGATTAATGTCTGAAAGTGCTAGCCAATCATAGCATGGCACGTGTCTTTGTTCAACGGTTATACGAGGAAACTCCACGTTATTAGAGATTGACCAATGGGAGAGTGACACACGTGCTCAATCAATGTCAACTTAGGAGAAGACTCATTAGTAGGACTGACCAATTAGAGGCTAACATGTGGCAAAGGTACCACGTCAGCGACCGACTATGATTTTAGAGATCATTCAACCAATTAGAGGTCGATGCGTGACAAAACCACGTCAAATAGCCACAACCAATCAAATGCTAACATGTGGCATTAACACGGTATGTCAGGTGGGGAAAGTGATGAATTTAAATCAATTAATTAGAGGACGCTGCGTGTCATGGTCAACTAACGATCAGATTCGATCAAATGTCACATTGGACAAAGTGACCAATGGGAAGTCACCATGTATCCGGTCAATGAATCAATAGACGACTCAGACGCTGAGTAAGACGTCGCTTTAGCAAAGCCAACCAATCATAGAATGCCACGTGGCAGCTCACACGTGTGCGCGCAGTGTCGTCTTCAACCTTTGAATAGGTAGGGAAGAGAAAGGCCAAAATGACCGTCATTACTCCAGCGGCCAATAGATCTCTCTGACAAAGGCCTTAAATCGGAGAGTTAATAACCGATCAATGGATGAACAGATAAAATGACCAATCTCCGAGCTCCCTATATAAAGTGCTCCCCTCCATTCATATTCTACATCACACGAAAACTAGAAGAAGATGAACTACTTCAATTTCTGACCATCCCTAAACTAGAGCTCTGACGTCGACCTAATTCTTCACTTTCGAATGCGAATTTAGGTTCCTTGGAACTGAGAGGAAGTCTTCTATCTTGTTGTATACTCTATTCAACTCGAGAATCACTATAGAAGCGCCGGTGAGCCCACACAGTACAGTCGCTCTGGTTGTAGACTTTAAGTAGGTCTTCCTGCATAGTACAAGGAGGACTAGGCTCGAAAGCTCATGGAGAACTGGGCCTAATAGTGACTCTCCAGACCGAGCCTAGTCCTCTTGAACTTTCGAGATAAGCAATTGTCGTAGCCATTCGCCGTAATAGTGAATTTATAGAGAGAAAATTATTAAAACTTTACTGATAAAATTCTTAATGTTCAGAGAACCTATTGAGGTGAAACTTGATTATAGGAGGATTCTGTCGACTAGAGCTAACTCTCCAAATCAAGAGCTTTGACAACTGTATCATTGCTGATAAAAAATCGAAACTTTCTCTCTATAAATATTTTTCAGCGATTTTTCGTTCTAGCCAAATTGTACAATTTAAAACTTGTAATCACTGTGGAGAAGTAAGAAAGTTGATTAGCATAATGATATGAGACAATTAACCAAATTTGATAGGTTAATTTGATAAATTACGATTTTGGGGCTAAGTTGAAATTTTTGAATAAATTAGACAATTTGAGAATTTTTGGAAATTTGAGGATTTTTATGTAATTGACTTAAATTGAGTATTTAAATGAATTGGAGGCTTAATTGTAATTAAAATAATTTTGGGCGAACTTAATTATAATTAAAAGTGAAAAAATTACTTTATTTGTAATTTAGAATAATTTTATATTAAATAAAATTATTTAGGGATAAAATTACAAACAAAGTAAATTGAGTAAAATATGATAAATAATTTAGAGTTTATTTATTAAAAAATAAATTTAATGAGTTATGTGTAATTAAAGAAAATATAGAAATATAAGTACAATTATTGGATAATTGATATATATGTTATCGGTTAATATTTAGGTGTGAAATTAATGTATTTATCGAGTACAATTCGAGTTATCGAAATTAGTTTTGGGACGAACAATTCATGCATATTAAGTAAGTGAAATTATTCAAATCGAGTTTTATTTTAAAATTAATTTTTTTGAAGTATAATCCAATTATTAATTAAAATTGTTTAAACTTTTTAAAATTATATTTTTTAATAAAATATTAATTATGATAATAAGAAAATACTTGTACAGTATTAACACTCTAAGTGATATAGTATAGTTCTAACTGTGGTTTTAGAAAAAACGAACTAATCCTCACGATTTTGAACAAAAATTTATGAGAAATAACCAAAAAAACTAAAATGACATAAATGACAAACTTTTACTTTTAGTTGGTTTTTTATTGTTGTCGGCAATTTACAACTTACTTGTATTTGAGGGAAATAAGTATAGGACCAATAAATAACTCCAAAGATAGTGGAAATGTAGAGCTAATAATATGAAAATATTATTTCCATTACACTCGGACGGACGAGTAGACACAATGTAATGGTAAAACTTTGATTGGGTCTTTATTGTTTAACAATTGTATATTTTATTGTTCCCGTTTTCTTTGATTGGTATGCGAGTGGTGGTACTCGGGTTTGATCAAAACTTGACTAGATCCGATTGGGTTTCATTGGGTCTCGAGGGAAAGGATTACGGGTCCATGTTATAGGAGAGCAGGGATCGAGTATCAGTAGTCTTGTTTGGACCCGGTGACACCGGTATAATTTTTATCATATATATATATATATTAGAATAAACAAAAATTAAACACTAAACGTTTATGTAACAATAAAATTAATTTATTATTTTTTATATATAACAATATATTATTTTGCTAATAAAATTGATTTAATTATATTATATATTCAAAATATAAATAATATATTACAAAAATAAATAAAAACTCAAATTTTAGACTAAAATTCTAGGTTGGGTATAATTTTTAACACTATAATGGTGCACGTGGCCGTGTGAATTGACATCCCTAAAGCCTAGGAGATAATGGATAAAAGGCGAATAAAGAGAGAGAGAGGCGAGCACGTTTATTCTGTCTTGTTCCTTATCTGCTTCCCTAATCATTATCTTCTGTCGAGGCACACAACTGGCAACTTGACAAGGTCTCCTTTTCATTTCTCTCGCTCTCCCCACTGAAGAGAACAGCTGTAGGTTGAAGCGTGAGGAGCCTTTTCCATGGCGGACTGTGAGAAGCAGGTGATGATCGTAGCAATTGACGAAAGCGAGCACAGCGCCTACGCCCTCCAGTGGACTCTCGACCGCTTCTTGGCTCCTTACGCCCCTAATTGTCCCTTCAAGCTCATCATCGTCCACGCCAAGCCTTCCCCTACCACCGCCGTCGGCCTTGCCGGCCCTGGTAAGCCGTAGATTCGACGCAGATCGTCGCGATTCCGGCTCTTGGTAGTGATTATCCTGGAGCTTTTTTATCAGATTCAATCTCTGATCTGATGCAGTATGTTTGCGCAGGAGCTGCGGATGTTCTGCCGATTGTGGAAGCAGATCTGAGGAGAATCGCAGCCAGAGTTGTGGAGAAGGCCAAGGAATTGTGTACTAGTAAATTGGTAAGTATACCTTCAGCTTTCATGCTCTTGGTAGTTGTAAAAGAAGCTGGTAGTGGTAAAAAAAGCTATTATGTACCCTAATTTCTACTTAAAATTAATGAATTAGTGAAATAATTACAACTTTATAAATCTCCCAAACTAACCAAATGTGGGATTTTATTTTGAGCGATATTAATATCCTGAAGTTTATTAAGAAAAAAAAAGTTTATAGAAGTGTAATACTTTCTTGAAGTAGGTAACTGATGTGGTGCTGGAGGTGGTAGAAGGGGATGCGAGGAACGTGCTGTGTGAGGCTGTCGAAAAGCATCACGCATCTATGCTCGTTGTAGGCAGCCATGGCTATGGAGCCATAAAGAGGTAATGAAGAAAACAGTGGCTTTTATAAACCTGAGTAAGATTTGTGTGAGGGTCTAAAAAAAGTGCCTGGTCTGGTTCATTTGCAGGACTGTCCTGGGCAGTGTGAGCGACTACTGCGCTCATCATGCTCATTGCACGGTGATGATCGTGAAGAAGCCTAAGACCAAACACTAGCAGCCACATTGAGATGGGTATGGATTATATTATTGGATGCTTCGTGATGAATAAGAAATACTGTACTGCCATTCGCTGTTCCGAGAATACATTACTCTAATTGTGACAAGTTTCTGGTTGACTGGTCGATGAAAGTGGTTTGCCTTGTTTCAACTGCAGGGTGACCCTTGTGTGTAGGGATGTTAAAAGCTCGGGTTGGTATAGGTTTTGGTGGACTCCCACCCGCCTTCGGGTCTAACGGACTCGTACCCGACCTGAAGATCTGTGCTCGGGCGAATCCGAGCATCGGGTCCATATCCGACCCCAAACGGACCCGAACTTCGGGTACAGTTTCTAGACTTGAACCTGAAGTTCGGGTCCAGAACCTAGATTCGAATCCGAAGCCTGAGATATTTGTGGAAGGACCGGAAATGTATCATTCCAAAATGATATTGGGTACAGTGAGCCAAATTTGAGTATCGGGTTGGTTGTTGGACCCATACTTGCGTTTTAAGCAGGATTCCGGTCCAATATACAGACCTGTAGGCTGTAGTTAAGGGATCTGGTCAGACCCGGAAATTCTCAGTTATGCTCGGGTCGGGTCGGGTAGGAGCTCAGATGTGAGTACGAGTCCCATTAACATCCAGTAGTGTGCATTTTTTTTTATGTCAATATAGACTGCAAATTAATATTATAAGTATCAAGTTTTTTGAATTGAGAAATCCTTGTTTTTGACTTGCTTTTCTGCCTTACCTAAAAATCTGGGAAACGATCTCCTCCTGGGTTCTTCGGGTCTAGGTTTATGGGATCAACTCTAGATCAGACCAATAGATCTTACTCCTCTAAATTGGGAAAAAAATGTTAAAATTAATATTTATAATAAATTATATAATAATTAAAGTTATTAATATATATGAAATTAAAAAATTAATTATAGTAAACTATTTCATCTATATAAATTAATATTAGTGTATGTAAAATTATAATTTTATAATTATGAAAAATCATAAAAAAATATTTAGGATATGATAAGTTTATAACTTTTTTTATTGTACATATATGCTATATTTAATTTAAATATATTGATTTTACTTTACCTAAAAGGAAATTGTACATAAAATTAAAAAAATAATTACAATAAATTATTTTATTTAAATAAATTAATATTATTATATATAAAATAACTTGTAAATAAAATTATAATTTATAATTATATAAATATTTTTTATAAATAAGTTCCTACATTATTCTATTGTACATAATTATTTAATTTATATAAATTGATGGATATATACATAAAATTAAAATATTTTAATTATAATAAATTATTTTTATTGAATAAAATTATAATTTTCTATTTATACAATGTATTTACTATATTTTACGTTTAATTTTACCTAATTATGCTAAATTATTTAATTTACATAAATTAATTTTACTGCACATACAATTATTATTATTATTATAAATAAAGTTAAAAGTTTTAATTATAGTAATTTATTTCATGTACTTGTTGTATATAAAATAGGCTATACATAAATTTCATAATTTTTAATTATAAATATTATTTACTTTACATAAAAGATATAATATTACGCATAAAATAAATATTTAATCATACATAATTATACTATATTATGTTATTTATATAAATTATTTTTCTACAAATGATTTTTTATATAATTACAATTACAATACAAAAAATTAGAATGTTGTAAAATTAGTAAATTATTTTTTGTACATAAATTAATATTATTATAAATAAAATGACTATTTATTAAATTTTTACATAAAAATAACAAATTTTAGTAATTATATAATTTGTAAAATTATATATACAAAAATAAATAAATAATTATAAAATAGAAACACCTTGATATAAAATAAGGATATACACTACTCTAACTTTCTAAACTTTCTTATATGCCATATTTTGGTTGGAATACGAATTCTTCAAGACGAGGAGTAAAACGAAATATGGTTCTAGATGGAAAAGATGCTTAAGCGTACAAGACCAATAGTGTCAACTTGGTTTGATCCCTATTGAGAATCTGAACTATAAACATGCTAGTTACACTAGTAATGATGTATCCCCTTAACCACATACCTATAAGGGATATGAGTGAGAAAAATTGTATAACCCAACTTAAAAAGATGTTAGTGTACAAGGGAAAAGTTGTTTATACAACTTATTATCTAAACTAACTTAGTTAAATTAAGGATGGACACTTATATACATGAAAGCTATTGAATGGAAGCTGTGATGGGACTATAATATCCTTGGGGGTGAAATAAAAGTACCCACTCGATATAAAATGATTAAAAAATATGGAAGAAAATGAATTATTGATGATAAATGTACCAGAGTTATAATTCTTAATAACTCAAAAATAGTTTGGATGTATCAAATGAAAAAATTAAATGAAAAAGAGGAGTATCCCATGTATGGGTTAAGGAATGTACATTGAGAGGGAAATAACAGCTTATCTTAGGCTATCACCCTCAAAAAGTAGTAATAATAAGTTATAATTAATTGTTAAAATGTGAGAGATCACACAAGCTTAAAGAGTGAAGGAAATAGAATAATAAGTTAGGCTAGTTATCCTAAAAAAAATAACTTAATGTAAGAGCAATGTATAAAAAGATATAATATTACTGTGACCATTTAAAAATAGTAAACTTTGAGTAAGTAAGTACTGAAATAGTGAGGATAACCTTAGTGGAACCTAGGGTCAAAGAGTGGAGAAATCATACCAGGGTTAATTTGTCCACCATTCTTGATGTAGACAAATAGAAGATAACCTAGTGCCAAGTAGGGCAATATGGACATGAGTATCACACCCTTACCCTATTTTTAAGGTTGGGGTACGAGTTGTCTCGATATTAAAATTGTGTGTAACTTTATTAAGTTAGTACGGATATAAATAATATTTAGAATAAAAGTATCTACAATTTTAAGTGAAAATTAAAACTTTTTCATAAAAGTTATTTAACAAATTTATAAATTTTTATAACCATAAGGAAGACATATATACCAAGTGAGAGTGTACATATCTTGAGGGATATCTACCTTGATAAACCTCTCGTTCAAAACTACATCTTAATTTATGATATATTTCTCTCCAACTTTGCTCTTCTCTAATACTTGGAAATGTGTTAAGAAGGAGTGGATAATACTCAATGAGTGTGAGTACTAGTAATTGAGTTATTCATGACTTAATATCACATATATTCAAAATGGCTAATGCGAAGTTTTCATATTATTCTCGTTTTTCTCAATTTTTTTTAAAACCATTTAAAAGTTCATACTCCACTATAGAGTATGTATCAAAAGTTGTTATCAATGGTGGTTTCTCTTTCAACCCACTGTTATAGTTTACTTAATCATCATTAGGTACATTTAAAGTTTTATGTGACAATAAACTCTTTTTCTGAATCAATTATTTGTGTGGCTTCCACGAATGTACACTTATTACCTTTTTCTAGTTTAGGTGAATTTCATATATGTTTTAATTTAATTTATAGAGTATCTTACTATCATTTTATGTCACATTCATTACAATCGAAATATCCTTACAAGGCCAATCTCATACAAGTATTTGTCCCATCAGTCCTAATTTTAAAATAATACCAAATTTTGTAACAGAGGTGTGAAGTAGAAGTAGTAGAAGGATAAAACTTCTGCTTTTCCCGTACTTTTCTGAAGTTGGCGAATGCACAAAATGCATTCGCACTCACAAGGTGAGCTAATTACTAAATCCCGTCTAAGAACGGTTAACACTTGTGAGATTTGGTGCAAAATTTTACACAGCATTAAAACGATTTAAATATTGGGTCACCATTCCATACACTGACTTGGTGTTGGTAAGTCTACTCATTATGTCATGAGCTATCCCTCCAGGTATTTTCCAGGTAATAGAAATAAATTGGGGGTAACTACGTTGAAATATTTAACAAGAATGATGAATACATTTATTAGAATTTGTTATTCTACTGGATTTATAATTATATTTTGAAACATTTTATTATTTTGAAAAAGAATTTAAAATTTTATGTGGTGTATATTTTTATATTCTCAACCTTTCGTCTACTCGTTTCAATAGTACCCAACTTTATAGAAATAATAGGGAAAGGTTGTAAGGGCATTACATGACCAACCCAACCCAAATTAAATTTTATTTGGTTCAAGTATTTTTTTTAAACATGATTTGAATATCAATTTAAAAATTTAAGTCTAACAAGACAACCTGACCCAAATAAAGCAACCTGACACTATTGGGTCAACACTATTCGAATCAATCTATTTTATATTTATTATATATTATATTAATTGTTAAGTCTTCCATTACATATTACTTTATTTATTTGTACAGATTAAGTGCAATATATCATGACAAAAGAGGACCAATCTATACCCGTACAATGCAATGGGTATACTTAGCAAACAAACTTCACAAACTAATAAACTAATAGTAATATTGAAGTATAGGTTGTGAGAATGATGATTTATTCTAATGTGTCGAAGTATTTCACTAAAGTTAAAAAATAGATATAAGAAATAATATCAATTTTAAGTATTGTGTAACTAAATATGTTAGGGATTCTAGTAAAAAAGTATTTTGAAAAAGAATTTAAGTAGATGGTGAGTAGGAAAAAGAATAATATTCATTAAAGTTAAATGAGTAAAAATATCGTCATAAACTTACAAAATATAATCATACCGATATCTATTATATATAATGGAAAATATAATTTTTTTGTAGAGATTAGTAGTTAAAGTACAACCAAGCTTCAAGTGACGAGAAATACAATTAAAAAAATTTATATAAATTTTATATTCATTTGGAAAAAAAAAGGAGTTGATGAAAGTTTTTAAAATTTGAATAGTTGTATGGTTATTATTACAAGTTATTAAATTGATAATTAGAAAATCGAATATTAAGTTATATTATTATATATAAATTTATTTTTTATTGTAAACTATTCTATCATTTTATATTATATTTATTATATTTATTGTTTGTAATTTTGATATGTATACACAGAGCTAGGAATCGGCATATCAATATCAATTTGATCCGAGCTCTTGGAATTGGGGATCACGAAATTTTGTGATCTTCCAATTGAGACCATTCATTTTATTTAGTTATTAACCACCAATGATTTGTTATTGGAACAGGTACAAACAACCATTTCCTTTTAAAAAAATGGAAATATGTTTTTGTGGGGCATGGCCACATATTTTTCCAGCTTTATAATGGGCAACCTTTCTACTGTTACATGAATCCGATTTTCATTTCATCCGAGAAAAGTTATCTTTTTCTCAACAATGTCTTTATCATTTGATCCAATAGCCTTCTATTAGATAGGAACAAATTTGATAAATACTGATAACTCTCGGATAGAGTATTAGAACGTAAAAACCCATTAGATAATGAACTATTGGTTATAAGCCATCTCTTGCGATGAATTAACCATTCGAAGTGCTTTTCTTACGTATTCTTGAGAAATCAGCGTTTATATATAGATGTAGGGGGATCCGTTTGGGAAGTAAAAAGCACATTTGACATCTTAAAATATTTTGTAAGTATGTTACAATATTATTACTTAATTGAAAAAAAATAAATTCAAAATTATCTATAGATAATTATTCAACAAATAATTATATATTATATTTGATAAAACTAGTTTTAAATCACTTATAAATGAGAAAATATGTTGTATATACAAGTGGGAACATATTTTTAATTGTAAAATTAGAATTGATTATTATTGAAAATACTTTTGAGAATATGTGTAATTGTGATCTATATGGGATTGCAACATAAAAAAGTGGGTGAAATTTAAGTAGATGTGTTATCAAGGGAACATTAAAATAAATAAAAAAAACCTTAGTATTACGTACTAAAATTACTATAATTGACATATAGAATATTATTAATGCATTCAAAAAATTATTTATATAATATTGAAAGAATCACAGTTATGAATAAATTGGTTGGAAAGCTAACAAAGTTTAAAACTATCATATTTTGTTTTCATAAATATGAACTTATTAAAAATAAGAATGTAATTTATTAAAATGAGAGTATGATATATGTTTGGATAAAATAAATATATTAGATTAAAACAAATTTAATATACTATATTGGTGGAAAATAAATTCTCTAAAATATTATATTTTAGTAAATATATTAAATAATCTATTAGGTATTCCGATTATGATGCTTTAGAATTAGTTTTCAACTAAGTTAAAAATATTATTAATAAAAATCGTAATATAAATTGACACTAATAAATCACTTGTATCCACAAAAAAAAAAGTTATATTTGGAAATTGTCTAAGAAATTAGTTGATTTAAAATTTTTTAGCTATATAAAATGTTAAATTATACTAATTATTTAAAATATAAAATTTTATAAAATATTATTGTTAATAAATTCAATTATAATGTATTTGATGATCAAATTCGTATTCAATATATTGATATTTGATTTTAAAGGTATTAAATTTTTTTCCATTTGTTCATATAAATATATTTATTCTATTTGTAAAAAATAATTATTATTTTATTTGATTAAATTTATTTTCTATATTTAAGTTGACATATGAGAGGTTGGAGTTGAAAATTTCAACAGAAAGATGAATATATTTTTACTTTTTCAACCTTTAAAGATCAATGAAAAAAATAATTCACTGTTCTGAGTCATATCTATCCCATCCCACCCACCCATTTGAGTCTGTGGTCCATCCGTGTAGAGTTCGAGGCTCAACCGGGTCAAGATCAAGATCCAACTAGATCAGATTCAGATCCCAAGACCATACCGACCTGGTCAAACCGGTACAGCCCCGGCTGGGACAGAGTCTAGATCCGGACCTGATGACAGGGTCCGGGTCGAAAGTGACCCGGACATGCCTAGAGAACCTCCAAAACAGGCTGATATAATTCTGAGTTGACAAACAAAGTGATATTAATGCATAAATGAATTAAACATTGTTCAAAAAGTCCACCCTCAAAATATACCTGTCTGTCCAATTAGTATTTTGTCTGCAAACAGTCAACTACAGTACTTAATTAATACGAACCGTCGTCCTTACAGGGACTTGTAATAAGGCACAAGCACCGTATCTTCCCAGTGTATGGGAATCTGCGAGACAGGCGTTGTCTCTCACCTGCATAGAAGAAACACTTGATGCATTCAGGCCCTGCTTAATCAAAATTACGGAACACAGAATGCCAACAAGTAACAAGAAAACAGATAATCTTAAGCCGCTAGCATGATAAGAATTTTTTCCGGGGTAAAGGAATACTTGGCTGACCATCAAAAGAATACCAAGATCTCCTGAACATCAAATGTTTCAGCAAGAAAATTCCAGGTCCAAAACAATTCACTTGAAGAATTGTTGTCAGGAAAGAAATCTCAGAATAAGAAATCAGACCGAGACAAGCTCTTGCTCCTGCTTCTGCTCCGGATTGGACTGCGGCTCCTGCTGGCACTTTGCTTATTTGGGCTTTTGCTCATTTTCTTTTCCTGCTGCATTATCAAATGTTAAACCAAAAGTGATTTAAGAAAAACGAGTACCAAACTAAGATTCTAATAAATCTACAGATGAAAATAATGTAATAGATCTTGATAGCTGAAATGCTACCTTTGGAAGTCCACTCATCCCTTTTGGTCAATTTTCACCCAAAAAGAAGGGATACATATTAGCAGAAGATGAAGGGGGGAAAAAGAATATGGGCATTACTTACAGAAGGCAATGGAGATCTGGATCTCGATCCGGATCTGCAAAAGTTCCAGAAACAATCCAATTTAAAATCCACTCGTCCCTTTTAAGAACTTTGATCCATGAGCCTTGATTCCTCTTCCACATCAAACTCACCAGTTGACAAGGAATTAAAGGCCATATATCTTTGTCACTCAACAAAAACTATATCAGGCCAATATACATGCAAAGATGAGCTAGGATTTCCAGTGGGAGAAATTATAGAAAAACTGAAATGTTAGTATAAAAGTAAGAGCAATGCAGAACAAATAGTTTTCACCCTAATGTACCACAAGTGGTTCACAACCATGCAATGGAAGTCCAGAGAGAAGATCCTAAAGCTTGGCCAATTCTTGGAGTGGACAAGACAACAATAATGTTTCTACTGCTCATTGAAGTGACCTCCAACTCCCAACGCAACAAGTTCAGAGAAATTGAGCTTTGATATCCCAATCCATGATCTCTTTTGTCCCAAATCTAGCACCCATTGAGATTGCAACACTTTTACATTAGAGAAGATGGGAAGTTTTTCAAAAGTGTCCATCTAGAAAACAGCATACCTCCACAACCAAAAAGTTGCAGGCAATGGGATCATATCCATCAAGATCCTAAAATCCAGATCCCTGTTTGCCGCATATATCCATTTCCATATCTATAAATAGAGAGAAAAGTAATTTTCATACAATGAACATTAAATTTTTGCACAGTTTGTTACCCCAAAAAAACCAAGAGATGGGGAAAAACAAAAGGTAAAAATATCAACAAAAAGTTCATCTATTCAATCCAGCACCAACAAAAGTGATAAGGGACAGCAGTTCATAATTGTAAAGGTAAATGCATAAGTTATATCAAACAAGAGGCATCAGCTCAGATTACACTTCAAGAATCCCCCTACACGAGGGACATCAGTTCTCTTCCTCTCTCTATGCCTGTTTTGTTGTCATGCTCATTAAGGCAAAGGACAGAAAATGCAAAATGCACATTGACAATTAGATCTTTTTTTAGAAATGCAGTACAGTAGATTTATTCGGTTTGCATGTGTGTGTGTGTATATATATATATTAAGCATTAAAACATAGACATAATCATAGTACAGTCTAGTACAACCGGTTAGGCAGGAAAGTTAGGAGATGTCATACCTTATTGGAGAGCATGACCTAGATTTGGCTGGGGAACGAGGATGAGATCGGGCAGGTGACTGGTTTGAAGGCTTGGGCTTTGGGGACTTGCTGCATAGCAAATGAAGTTACAATTGGAAGGAAGGTCTAGAAATATAAAAAAAATCAGAAACAATTAATAAAAGCAATATTTAAAGACCTTGGACTTCTGCTCCGACTGTAACTGTGACCACGACTTCGGCTGCGACTGTAGCTTCTCCCTCTTGAACGAGAATGATCACGTGGAGGACTAATAGATGAGCCCTTCTTTGAATCATATACCTTAACCTGTTAGATAAACATTCAAAAGTAAATTATACTCAACATTTTACATATACAGAAACCAACTAAATTTTGTAGCATGAGAGACAGAAACATACACGGATATATGCCCGAGAAAAAGCATTTCGGAACTCAGAATCATCCAGTTTCTTTATCTGCATAAATTTAGTATATTTCTTCATGTGTCTATAACAGTAGACATGGGCCAATCCCATCGGTGAAAGAAATAAGAGTTTTGAAGAACTTACTGCATACTTCATGTCATCATAATTAGTATAGTCCACTATTCCAGTTGTGCCTATAAGGAAAGCGAAGTAAAAAAATTATTGCAAGCATTAAAATAAAATAACTCTATTCAAGCATCTCAAAACAAACAATAGCTTCAATATCAGCCATGAATGTAACCAAACATCAGGAAGGATAATGAAAAGATAGAGCTTTCAATTAGCACATGGAAATCGAGAGATTATGGAAACCAAGACTCCAGATGGAAAGGTACAATATCTTTGCATGCATAATTTAAAATTTATACCATTTCCATCACGGAAAACTTGAGAAAAACAGACATCCCCTCCTCTACGCATATGATCCTGAAAAGGTAGGAAAAGATTATAACTTGAGTAAAGCATATAAATGGTAAAAATCTAGGCCTTTTCAAGATCCATAGTCTAAAAATGACTACAACCAGCAGAATATCATTTCCCCAAAAGAAAGATCAGCACCACCTTAAGATCTTGCCAAGAAGCTGAGGATGGCAATCCAGTAATTAGTACTGCACAAGGATGGAAAATATTACCAATAAATAATAAACATAACATTAAAAAGATATCATTGAACATAGAACCATGAAGGGATTAAAGTGGTAGAAACCACGAAATTCTGAGCGCTTTGAAGCTCCACGTGAGCCCCGACTGCCACTGCCTCCATAACTATTATGGCGATCAGAAGAAGATGAGAATCCACGACCACCATGAGCAAGCTCCACCTATTAGGTACCAAAAGAAATATATGACAGCCAACAATATTGTTTATCACTTAATCACATTAAGAGAATGGTCCATGTTGTTTGTTGACAAAAATTAAAATGCAGCTAACCCTTAAACGATGTCCATCAAAGTCATAACCATCACGGCCATGAATAGCATCTTCAGCATCTCGAGCATCTTCAAACTGAAATTAAGAGTATTGTATGGATTGTATGGAACAGAAATAATGAAACAGAAGCATACCAAAGGTATAATTTAACTCACCTCCACAAAGGCATAACCAGGGGGCCTAGGAGGGATCTTCAAATCAACTTGGACAATGGCCCCATACTGTAATAAGGATAAAGTCCTTTCAATTGAAAAAAATAGCAAGAGAATTCAGACAAAGCAATCCATTCATGGTAAACTATTCATAGAGGAAATCCATTTTTTTCTTATTGGCCTAGAATATGTGGAATGCTGCTTGAACTCGTCTCTGAGCAAGCTTTAAAATTTCCCAAAGGGCTGTCTTCTGGACACATTGTCTAAAAATCAATGTTCCCAAGAACAAAGCAAAAAGATAGAAGATAAGTAAAAAGGTCCCAGTTTCTAGTGACCAACTCAACCATAACCACTACGCTTCCAAAATTTGAACCAACAAAATTCTAAAACTCAACTGATTGTTATGAATAAAACCAACAAATGTGCTTAATCAGTACAACTCAATATTGTTATGTGTTAACGATTAGAAATCAAATTCGCCTGGTCCAACCCACCTTTCGAAACAAGTCGTCCAATTCCCTCTCGCGAATATCTCCGGGGAGATTCCCCACGTACACAGTCCTGCTCGCGCGGCTGCTCATCTTGGCTATCAGAAGACGAAGCTATTAACAATTCTTCACCGAACACGATAGGTTAAACAATCGTAGAGAAACCAGAGGAGCACATAAATCAACTCCAAATCATCACATCATACAGCACAATTACCAAGATATCTAGAAAAAAAAGGTACGAGATGATGAGATATCGAGGGCTCACCGCTGGAGAAGTCAAGGTTAGGGAGGAAGAGGAAGGAAGAGGAGCTTCGAGGATTAGGGTTTTGTCGGAGATGAAAGCTCGGCTGACAGGAGGGGAGCAAAGATATGATGTAGCGAGTAGAAGGGAACCTGCTGAGAGAGGATGGGTGAAATCCTCAATTTCATTTTGCTCCCTGCATTTAAATAGTTTTACCATTGACTGCCCATAAAAATAAATATTTATACCTGAGGCCCCGTTTGGGAGAATAGTGTACACGGCTGAGTTTCTATATTTATACTTAGAGAATAATAATTTTGATTATAAACTTATTATAAAAAAATTACCATAAATTTTAGTCAAATTTCCAAAATTGGCAGGAACTACTTTTATTTCAAAATCATACCCGAACTTCACTTTTTGTTTCACATCTATTTTTTTACTTACTTTGAATTAGTTAAAAGTACATTTGCCTTTGTTATTATCATCTAATGAAAATAACGAGGAAAAGACAAAAAACTTGAACATAGTTGATATAAAAGCAAGTAATAATGACTCATTCATTAAGTTTTATTTAGATTTTGTTCAATACTTTCATTGAATAGCATTAATAGAGGTACTAGGCATGCCTTAAATACTTTTAACAAAATGTTCATACGGTAGAACTAAAATAAAAATTAAAGTTCACTTTGAGTTTTTTAGTAAAAAAATATTTGTGATGAATATGGAAATTTGATTAATATTTTAAAATTTACTTTTTAGCCATTATTTTGTAATTTTTATTGACTTTTACACAATAATCTTAGCAAAGTGATTAATATTTTAACCATTAGTACTAAATAAAGGTTGATTCATTCCATTGTAATTTATTTATAAGTTATTTCATCTTTTAATGAGTTGAGATTTAAGGTAATACAATCTCAAATTTTGTTCCCCACAAAAAGTTGGGAGCACAAAATAATATAACCAATTATTATAATTGGTCTATGTCCCCACTTGGAATGGCACCAATAGGTTCTTGGTTATAAAACTCTATTTAAAATTAGATATATATTATTTACACTTCGATTTAAGCTAAGAAAATTGTTGTGAGATTAGAAGTAAAAATAAGTAATATAAGGAATTGATTTAAATGAAAAATTATTAAATTAAAATTTTTAATTTCAAAAGAATATTTTTTTGATAAAAAATTTAATATTGAAAATTTTATAGTAGAAAAATTTTCAAATTAAAAGTAAATTTAATTGAAATTAAATTAAATATTAGTTATGATAAATTTTATTATATGTTGTATTTATGGATATTAATAATAGTACTCTATTTAAATGATAGTTATATCAGTTTAATACGAAAATTTTATTTTGTGATAACTAAACTAATATTATAATACTAAATTCACAATAAGTTTTGAAAATAAATTCTAATAAATTTTGAAAATATGAAAAAAAAATTATAATTTATCAACTTCTATAAAATATATTTATTAATGAGATAAAAATGAACTCTTAACATTTTGATAAAAGTTACAAAATTTTTATTCGAAATGGCTATCTATAAATTAAAGATAGTTTAGCGAATTGTCCTTGTTATAAGAACATATACCCTAACAACTCCTCAGCGAATTTAGTAGGTTCTAGTATACCGGGAATGTTCTAGGATATCGGGAATAAGGAGATCGTCCACTATACTCACTAAAAATCTTCTCATAGAAGAGGTTTCCAGCAAACTATGAGTCTGAAAGAATCATCCATGGAGCAATGTAAATGGCTGAACAATTTAGCAAAGGAGCTAGAAATTCTATATGAATAGAATGACGTCATGCTTAAGAGGTATGGGCTTACAGGGAAGGTGTGAAAAAAGAAATATGTGGACCTGAAGGCAGACTCTAGAAGCTAAAACCAAAGCCTAGGATCCCAGTGGCACTAATTGATAGGGGTGAAGGAGTCAGACTCTAGAAGCCAAAACCAAAGCCTAGGACCCCACTGGCACTAATTGATAGGGAGTGAAGGAGTAAATCTACATTTAGTACTTTAATGTCTGGCCAAAGTATTGAGAATAAGAGGGAACTTTGGAGAATTGAGTTATAGGTCTCACTTAGGAGTGGATACTGCCTCGGAAGACTGCTATGGATGATGACAATTGGGACACTTGATCAGAGATTGTCCATTAAGATATTTAACCCATAAAGGAAAAAAACATCGGGAAAAAGAAACGTTCAAGAGGTGTGCATGCCAAAACGACACTAAGAGATAAGAGTCTAGTTAGGATTTTTTGTGTAAGTATTGTGGAATTAGGCTGCATGTCATGAGAGTCAAAGAATTATAAGGGAAGAAGGTCTAATGGGGAATGATGCACTTAGGTAGAACTAACCATATAGGTGAATGGATAAGTGACATGGTATCTCTTGAGAAAGATAAGTCTTAGACTTGGTTATAAGTATTTTTTTTGATTAATTAAAAATGAGATCAGAGTTGTAATCAATAAACTTATAATGTAAATATTTTATTAAAATATATTTTGTGTGAAAAAGAAAATAACATAAAAGAAAATAGAAGAAGTTCAATTTAAAAGTAGGAGCAGCCTACAAAAAATTTTACAAAATAGTTTTAAAGACATTAATGCTAAGGTTTATTAAATACCATGCCTAAACTAGTGTTATTATAGGAAGGGGTTTAAGACCAAAATTTTAAGTTAAATTAAAAATGTTAAAAATTTTAATAGCAATAATTTAAAAAGGGATATTTGAAACCTAAAGTTAAAAATTTATCAATAAATTTTAGAAATAAGTCCAATGTGTAAGAATTAAAGTACTAAATTTTGAAAATATTACCGAGTAAGAAAAACTAAATCAAAGTAGGAGTAGTAGGTGTTTAAATTACCAAATATAAGTTGAAAGAGAAATTTTTTCTTTATTTTTGGAGATTATAAGAATAATTTCAAATAAATATATCCATAAAGTATGATTAAATAGTAAATAACAAAAGTGATTTACCTTTATATCCTTTAGCATAAGTGCAATAAACTCTCTCATTTATTTCTTATTTTTGTGGAAAGAACTTCCATCTCTTGCCAACATTAATTTACTCTCACTAAGTTCTCTATTGTCATAATCCAAGTCAAAATAACTATCCAATATAACCATCCAATTTGATATTGATGCCTGTGAAAATCTGCTTTTCATTTTGTAGACACTAATAAAATTGATGATAAATTCGTAAATATCATCCTGCTCTTTATTTATCAAGAAAAAAGTAAGTTTATAAGAAATTATCTATAAAATCATCAATGATTTATAAAAAAAATTATACTAATATTGTGATTTAACTTGGGAACTCATTCCTAAGTTAATTTCTATGATAGAGCAAAATATCTCTATGTACTTTTTACATGGGAATTTGTTGTGAATAAAAAGAATTTAAATTTAAAAAAATTAATTTTAAATAAATTGTTCAAATATAAATAAATTAATCCCAACCCAATAAACTTTCCAAAACTTAGTATCCAACATGTGAGTATCTTAAGATATACCCATGGCTTAGTGATCATTTTATGCATATTTGAGGCCATTAGGGCTTGTGCTAGTGGGTGGCTCACTCGGATGCCCAAAATATTCCCTCAAGCGACCAATCCATTCTCATGTGTGGCGATAGAGAAGTAATCCATTATTATATATAACTTGAGGTACATATGATTCATTATATTGAGGTTGATGAACCCCATGCAATGCCAATCAATTACATAGTGCCCTAAGCAAGCTTCTCTTAGATATATACAACCGGTTGAATAAATAACACCTAAATAGTATGTCATGATCAATGAATCACTCAATCATAAAAAGTTGGATAAATAAAACCTAATAATCTCGTACCTTTCTTGATCTTTCTAGGGTGGATTATTATTAGGGTTGGTTCTAAGTACTCACCTGATTGAGATATGTACAGGTCGAGTTGGTCTCTGAAAAAAGAAAAGTAAACCGACACGAATGGATTAGTTCGATCTGAATCAAATGATAAACCGGTATGGAATTCCGAATTATGAAATCGAATGAATTAATACATTTTGAACAGTAAATTTGACCTAAATGAAACTAAATAACACATTAAAATTTTCAAATCGGACTTAAATTAATTTTTAAAATAATTTTTAAATTGGATCTCGAATTGTCCCACCCAACCTAAACGTTTTAGTCTGATTTAAATTTAAATTCGAATTAAATCTTAAATAGTAAATTCGAATCAAATTTCGAACGAAAAATCCAAATTGAGTATTAAATTAAGAACTCAATTAGTCAATATATTCTAACTCAATATTACAACTTGAATTCAACTGAAATTTTTAAATTATATTCGAAATTATGTTTTAAATCAGATTATAAATCGAGCTTATAATGAACCAATTCCATCCAAACATCGGATACGTACGACCATAATACTGCTCTACCTTAAACTTATATGAACCCAAATCCGACTCAAACTCGGATTCGAGTATGGTCGAATCTCGAATAAAAGTCTTATCACAACTCTAACTATAATGTGAAATATTTTTCCTTTTTAATAGATAATAAAGGTGGATGAGAATCTTACAATTTGTAAATATAGAAATTTCATCTCCCACTATAGATCTCCTATAGTGGAAGTAGATATTTATATGCACAAATATATAAAGTTTATATCCATCCCATCACATGCACCAAAAGCTCCACATGCATGTGTAATGGCTACAAAATGGTCCAACTACAAATTGACATTGCATATAATTTCACTCATTGACCCCATCCCTTTTTCTCTCTATGATTTGAGTCCCTTGTTCATAGGCATATACCTCCATCCATAAAAGCTGTCAGAGTCATTTTATCCCTTTGCGGCGATTCTGAAAGCTGCGTTTCAGCCTCGATAGGCCTTCCCATGCCTGTCGGACCTCCGATATATATATATTAAGCCATTCAACCACATCACTGAATAGTTGCCCCCCAAATAAATTGTCCTTTATACTTGTGAAACAATGAGCAAGTGGACTAAACAGAGGGCTGTCTAGCAAACACTTTTGACCCAAAACCATGTGAATTACAAAGCATCATCCGACCAATTCTTAATAGACAATTATAGAATCTCTCGTACGTTAGGGGAGACAAGACAGTCGGTGTTTTTTATTATAATCTTGTATATTAATTTATTTATTATTTATAGGCTTAATTGATTAGACATTTCTTCAGGAATCAATCTAAATCTGGTGTTCTTCAGGCAATACGTCTAACTTCCACATAAACTTGATGCTATTAAGATCCCTTAGGACATTCAAGTACATTCCATGCAACCATTCATGAGATTATCTACATATATTTCATTTTTTTTTACATTTGAGGAATATATATTTAAATTATTATTATTAAATTTAGATATTTAAAAACAATTTTTTTTAATTCTGATGGGTTTAAAAGTGTAACCTTCCAATATATATAATTTAAGTGATAGACAATTAAAATATATAAGATTTACAATATCATCTCTCACTTGATTATCATATATCTTTGAAAATAATTTTTAAATCATATAAGTTAGAAAAAAAATTAGAAATTTCAGTTATAATAGATGAAACAAAATCTATTAATTTTTTTAAATATATAGAGTAACAAAATTATTTCGAAAGAAATTTAAATTGTATATATTTAATAATATTTTTTAATTTTACTTAATAATTAATAATTTTCTCAATATTTACTTTGAAATATATTGTGTATATACTTTACTCTTTTTATTTAATTTAAAATCATTTCTCAATATTAAATATGAATAACATATTTGGTATATTGAAATGAAATTGAAATCATATTTCCTATCAAAATTAATATTGGTAAAATTTGTCATTATACCCGTATATTGTAATAAAAAAAATGATAAATTTTCATTAAAAATATACTTTTATTTTATTTTTAAAATAAAAGTTCAATATTTGACATATATTCACAATTTTCTTTATTTGGAGGTTTTTGATAATTTTTAAGGTTTTTTTATGGTTGAAGTGCGAGTATTTTTCATTTAAAAATAAAATAATAAATTTTCATAATTAACATTATTTATTTTATAATTAATTATAAGCATGAAGTGAATTATGCTTATAAGTATCATCTTTACACTAATTTTAAATGGGATATCAAATAAAAAGATAATAAATAATATTTATATTCTAAAATATATTTTTTATTCTGATTTTGATTGGTTCATGCATTACTATTTATGCGAACCTGCACCATACACTAAATATGATAAATTTATCTTCATTCAAATTGAGATCAATAATTTAAATTTGTTAGAATTAGTTTGCAAACAATTGAAAAAATATAATATTTGATGGATGATACACCGACGGAATATGAAGTGATATCTTAGGAAGTATTTTACATCATTTAAAAAATTGTTTTCTCAAATTAGATAAATTTTCCTTTACATTAGAATGATACTATGTATTAGTAACTTTGTAATTAATTTGAAACTCTCATGTTTATTGGATATTTCTTTAAAATATTCCACAAAGTGACTATGTAACAATTCTATTAGCAATCCATTATCTTCCATTTGATATGTTTCCATCTTCTATTATATTAGACAAAAAATATGACTCTTGTTACAATATCATACAAAAGGAAAACTATTAGATAATTGTTAAGTAAATCAAGAAAATATAAGGATTAATCTCTTATTTCTTCGTTATTATAAAAAACTTGGTTATATAAAATGGGATTGTCTTAACATTCCCAAAATATTATCATATATTTCTCGTGCTCAAGTGACCATGTTAATCAATAACAAAAGATCATCATATCTTTTTCATGATCAAGTGGCTAACATATCTTTCCTATTCGACTCAACGCCCCAAATCCGACCCGGAACCTGAAAATAATACGATTTCCTTGCGCATTTGTGGCCATTTAAACCACCCCAAATGATGGTATGAGTCAACGCCCAAAACCCAACCTGGAACCTGAAAATAACTCGATTCGAGTTATGTGGGAAAATTTTTTTGGGATAAACAAGTTTCGAATAAAATATTGAGTGAATTTATATACGTGAAGTTCTATTGGAATGACTGTGCTTCTTTAAAAGTTTTGCATAATTATTTCTGAGTAACGAGGGTGATAAGTAATATATTAAAAAATATTAAAAATAGGTAAATCACGTGGAATAAAAATAGAATAAGAACCCATTATTGAAGTTGCTTGAGAAAATTGGGTTAAGGTATGCACGTGAATTTCAAAAGAAGGATGTGGTCTAAACTGAAAATAGTAGTTAGGGAGAGGCCATGACTATTGAAATAAAAATAAAGCTAGGCTCCCTTATATTTTTTAAGCAAAATTTTAAGAAATGAATAATGAGGGCTCCATCAATTAGTAAACTAAACCCTACAAATTTGTTGCCTTATATACATGTTGATTTGAAAAGATATTTTAAGAACACGGATAGTGGGGTATGTCAGATAGAAAACCGAGCCCCGGGAATTTATAATAAATAATATGTTTCATTGTGATATGTGTTTAAGAACACATATAGTAGGGTCAGTCAAAAAATAAACCAAGCCCAAGAATCAAGAACGATGAATATGTTAAATTGTGAAATGTGTTTAAGAACACGGGTAGCGAGATCGGTCAAATAATAATCTAAATTTCCATAAATGAATGATCGTTATACTTGATTGATTAATGCTATTGAGTTTCTTGATTGGGTGGATATTTAGGGTTGTGTCGACATGACACTTAGTTCTCGGGGCAGTGTTAATGTATAGGGGAGAGTGGAAGCATGGATATAAGGGGGAGTGATTGGTTCCATATCTTCCCACATACTTGTAGGGGTGTAAGGGGAGGGTTCACGCGTAATTATGATAAATAGTGGTTGAAAGGATTATAAGTATGTAGGATGTCCGATAACACATCATCCACATCACTGTAAAGGGAACAATCATTTTAGGATGTGCCATGGAAGTGTGGTATATAATATACATACCACTCGTAGCCTTGACTTTCTCATGTGTGAGACCTCAGAGGACATAGCTATGGGCGTGCCTCCAAATGAGATGATGCAATGATTTTGTGTGATTATATCATCAACAATGATATGAGGAGAACGATCATCTTAGGATGTGTATTGGGAGTGTGATATATAATACATATACCCCTTATAACCGTGAGTTCTCATGTATAAGATCTCAGTAGATAATGTTGTGTTTATTAAGTTGTCATATAAGAAACTAGGTTCCCTGTGACAAATAATAAGTTAAAAGATTTACCGATAAAGTTATCACTAGTGAAATTGCATGATTTGTGAATTGATAACCATGAAAAAATATATGTGAAAATATTTTGAGTAAAAGTTGGGGTGGTGAGCCATGTTATGGCCCAATGTCAGTAAACTCATTAAATGGATTTGAGCTCACCCCCTCCCTAAAACAATTACAAGTGTATGAGGGAGCACCAAGAGACACAAGGCTAAGCCATTGCCAACTCTCGCATGTGAATCGAGGTACATATCTTGAAGGACACACACAAATGTTTTATATGTTTTATTTATTAGTTATTTAATTTTTAGGGAAAAGTGATATTCATTTTGGGCACATTACTTGATTTAAATAAAAAAGTTTTAATTTATGCTAAAATTTATAAGTATTTTCATTATGAGCCTTAAATTCTCATTGTAGTATCGAGTGGACCTGGCGGGTTGTCATTGATCTTCGACCCACCAAAAAATGAGTAAAGGTGTGACAACTTTAATGGTATAAGAGTCTACATTTTCAAAACATGGTATTTTGGAAAGAAAAGAAATTTTGGACGGTTAGAGAAAATGAGAATAATATTAATAGAGCATTCGTTTATAATATAAAAACTTTTGTATGTAAGGAATAATTCAAGAATATTAATATAATAATATTTGTGTTTGGTGAGAGAAATTTTAGGAGTACAACATAAACCAGACACATGTTATGGAGCAACAAAACCATGGGAATCGCTTTGAAGAATCTATGTGCCGTTATCCCAAAAGTGACCAAGATATAGTTAAAATAGTTTTAGAAGGAGGAGTTTCTCAATCTATCTACGACAAGGCCTAGTACATGTGATCGAGTACAAAAGGAGGTTTAATGTCCTTAGGATATTTGTACTAGATTATGTTAGTCACGCAGATATATGCAAGATATTCCTTGCAGGTATATCCCTAAAAATCTGGTGTTGTATAGGGAGCATTAAGAGACACATTGATTTTACAGCCATAATCAACTATGCATATGAGTGTGATCATATCCTACACACTATAGGACACTCTATAAGAGGCGTTTAAAAATAGAAGGAAAGTGAAGTAGCACTCCTCACCCCAAGTAGAAAGTTAGAGAAGAGATAGATCTATGCTAGGAAACTCCACCACCAACGGATAAACCCATATCAAATTGAGAAAATAATTGAATATATTAGAGCTTTTGGTGAACTACCACAAGAAATTTCGACCGCTCCTCCCTTTGTAAGAAGGGCAATATTAGGAGCATTGGGATGGAAGTTACCTCGAGTATGGCCAAAAAGACAAGAACCAAAATCCCTAGGGTTGTTGCAAAATGAGTAATAATGGGGACGACACCCACATACATATGAAGGAGCTTGGGTGGGATGCTAGTACCAAAAAAATGACAACTTCTGTGTTGGAATACCTCACGGTAATGGAGTTATAAGGTGTATAAAAATACATTATATAATACCCTGGTATCCACACTACTGCAAGTTTCACCAAGGGATATATAGGACAATCCACTACTACAATTGTGGACATATTGGGCACCTAGTCTATGACTGCTCATTTATCTAAACACATCTTGGATGAATTGAAGAACGAAAAGGAAATGGGGTAGTACTAACCACCCCTTGGAAGTACAACCATGAAATTGGATATCTACCACATGGCCACCCTTCGGGTGCGCCTAGTCGTTTCTCGAGTATGGAAGAGAAAGGATTTTGATGAATAAATGACCATCGATGAGTAAGGGGTATTATCGTAAGATTGGAGCAGGAAGTAACACCTGTGTGAAGAATGAGGCATACAATTGTTTAAAATGCAGACGAGCACACCTAGGGGATTGTTAGACTTCAACATGTCATGTTTGTGGGCAGCTTTGTCATTTTCGTTGTGAATGCCCTAATGTTTGCAAAATGACTACCCAATTGGGACCCCTACTACCTAAACCCCTAGTAACACCTAGCACCAACTCACCAGTTTACCGAGATCCCCGAAAGGGGAAGGGCATCACGACAAGTAATGGCTCTAAGTGGTGATAGGGATCGGGGGATCCCCGAGTGCCAAAGAACTCGGAAGAAGAAATTATTATGATGCTTGGAGTGTAGATGTCATGCCCCAACCTGGTTTGGTTGGATCCCCATGATCAACCCGCCACTCTCCCTGTTTATTAAAGGGTTTCCCTTCGTTATAAACTGTAAAGAGTAAGACATCCTTTAAACCTGCACTTTTCCTGGAATAACATAAATTAAAACTGCATAATATTTTAATTTTTATCATACCTGTCTCGCAGGCATCTAGGTTAATGGTCTTTAAGAGTAGACTTTCTGAAATTTTCCTGAAAAAGGGATATAAGGAAGGGGGTGAGTATGACTACTCAGTGAATGGGTTTTTCAAGAAAATATTTTTGAGGAAAAAAGTTGTATTGGAGTGTGCCAAACTCCTTTATTTCAAAAACCATTTCATTTAAAATCTCTGGTTTAATCACCATTTCCTTATTTAATCACGGTGTGTCATTACCCAACACAACCTTCATCATGAAGGTTAAACGCACATTTGCAAGCCAGCACGACCGCTGAACCCACTTGTGGCTTCGGAACGACTTTACCGGCCACCTAGATAGAAGTACGTCCACTTCTACCCTAAGAATGAGTGGATGTACGTGACATCCAACCCTCAATCCCGAAATCAACTCTCCGTGTACATATGAGGATAGAGACATCATCCCGTCCCCACGCACAGTCACCTGGTATGATGAACTGCCCTTATACTCACTGGGTTGTCCAGGGCCCTTAGGATGCATCACTACCCCTCATGGGCATCTTAATGATCCCGAAATCATAGTGCATACACAAACAATATTTCCTTATCATGCCATATAATCTGTGGTGTCACTGGTCCAACGGCCCCGACCCTCAACTCAACCAGCATCCGTTTGTATTGACTGGTCCAAAGACCTGACATGTCGCACTGCCACTAGTTGACTGAATATGTCGGTCCTGTCTTGGTACTATGGCCAAACAATTCATTTATTACAGTTTTATGACATCTCATGTTTGTTTACGAGCTCCTACTCATGCCCACTATCCTATGGCCCACTTGTTCGAGATTTTCAAAATTGGGCATAATAGCCACCAAGTTCCAAAACCGAGGCCCCCGACCTATAAGAGCTATTTGAGCTCCCGTTAAGAAGGTCTCCCAAATAGTTTAAGCATTGGCACACAGTCAGGGGAAAGCACTTCTGACAAAATTATATTTTCAACTGTCCATTATACCGATTGGGTATAAGAACATCTCCGCTCATAACCGATGAACGGGTTTTCAACTTCCCTCGAGGAAGTTTCATCATACCAACCGGGTATGATCTACTTATAACCGGTAAATAGTTTTTCTACATGATTTTCACATCACTCCTCTAAGTTGTGATGTTTAAAATACCACTTGATAGTGGGTTTTCATTTCGAGGTACTTATCATCCCCAATCGGGTATGATATAAAATCCCACTCACCCGTTAATGCCGTGAATTTCACTAGACCGGTTCCTTGATTTCACACAAGCTTGTCCTTGTTGGCGTTCCCGGTATTTCGTGTTCCTACACGATATGATCATCTCGTTTCATTATCTATCAGCCTAATAGCTTTCATTCACTCCAAATGAATGATAAGAACCAAACTTTTATTTATTTGCAATTAAGTTCTTAAAGTTATTTTTCTTTAACTTTAAGTCCCGAATGCTGATTTTTCCTCAAATTGAGTCCTAAAAATTTTCAAATTCCCCTTGGGACATCAATTTATTTAATTTCACAAAATAGGTTTAATTTCCCAAATTTCCAATTTGGTACCCTAACTTTTCCAAAATTACCATTTTTCCCTTCATTTACAAAAATGGTAAATTTTACCCCAAAAATTCTAAAATTCCTCAATTGGCCCTCCAACATTTTTATCATACCCAATTGTCCCTCAATTTTAGGAAATTGCATTTCGGTCCCTCGAATTTTTGAAAATCCCCAATTTTCTCCATTTTCCCCCCAATTTCAACCTCTTAACATAGCCGAATTTGATTTCATCAAATTGACTGATCAAACATTTCCAATTGTTTAAATTGAAGTTGAAATCGAGTTTCTACATGTTCATACGATTCTTTATCAATTTGAATCGCAAGTTTTAATGTCGGGATGAGCTCAAACGAAGCTTTGCCGGAAAATAAACTGTAGAGAGAGAAAGCTTCGATTACTCACCGGTGAGGGCATGACGGTCTGAGCTTTCTATCTGGGCAGGTAGTTTGCCTCCTGAGGTTCTTCCTAGAATCAAGAATAACATCAATTGATGTCGAATTAGATTAGTATTTCGTCATTGAAATTCGGCCAACTCTCTCTCTAACACCAATCGAAAATTGCAGAGGGGAGCCGAATTGACTTACCTTTCCATCCTAATTCGGCTGTGGGAGGGCTGAGGAAGAGTTGGGAGGGCTTGGTTGGCTTGAGGAGGGCTTGAATTGGCTAATTTCAACTCGGCTGAAATAGGGCAGCTTCGGTCTGCCGGAGCTGCTTCACTATTCGATCACGTCGACGCTTCTTTGGCAACTCTCGGAACAAATATAAGTCACCATCGTGTAGCTGACTTCTCCCCGGTTCTAATGAACCTAACCTCACCTTCTTTGGCTCATAAATGACCCTATATTAGAGCTCTGGTTTGAGCTTCACCGGAAAACTAAGCAACTGAGAGAGAGTGAGCTTTTCAGGTGTGGAGAGGATGAATGGGGAGGGGGTCTTTATATAGGAAGCTCGGGGATTCCTTGGCCGTCCGATTGGTGCCTTTATGACAGGCATTTATGGCTAGAAACGTATTGAACGAAGTTTCTTCTTCGCTGGCGCTGCTTCAATTTTCCGACGAGTGAATAGTGCTGTCATCTGATGGAAAATGATGACACTGTTCCGAACTGGACCGGACTGGTCTGAACCGGGTTAGAAGCTTAAACCGGTCGGTTCACCCCTCATTTGACCAAGTTTTTGAAATCTAAAAATTTCTAAATTTATCTAAATTCATTTTCTGTTCAATTGTGGCCTCAAATCTCAAGTTTGAATTATTTAAGCTAACTAGAAAAATGAATTTAGGATCCGGTTCAATAGGGGTTCAAACCGGTTCGTATCCAGTTCACCTGAACCGGTTTGGTTTTCATCCCCAATTCCTTCCCAAGTCCATTTCCATGACTTTTGTGACTCCTTAGGTCACTTAGGGTCCATAAAATTTCTGGTTTACCATCTCTTTATCGATTCCAGTTTATAAACCAACTCGGTCCTCAAACTGACTCAATTCGGTTTGAGCCCGGTTCTCTTGAACCGATCCGATTTTTCTTCCCCATTTCTTCCTAAGGTTCTTTTCCAAGATTTATGAACCATCTGGAGTCACATGGAAGGTGTAAATTCTCAATTTGTTCATTTTCTATTAATCGAGCTTATAGACCAATTCAGTTTAAAATTTAAAACTGACCGGTTCTTTCCCCGATTTTCTCATTATCAAAGGACGGGGTTTATAACTCTCCCCTCCTTTTAAGGGTTTTGTCGCCAAAACAGTTATACATTAAATAATTGAGGGTAACTATCCCTCATCATAGACTCGGTTTCCCATGTCTCTTCTTGCACAACACCTTGACCATAGAAATTTTCTTGTTTCTCAAATTCTTTTCTCTCCGGTCGATGATTCGTACCAGCTTTGCCTGATAGGTCAAGTTCTCTTCTAGTTCTATTGGAGGTCGGTCCAATATAAAACTAGGATCAGGCTGATATTTTCAAAGTACTAAGATATTGAATACATCATGTACCCTCTACTAGCTAGGAGGTAGTTCCAATTTATAAGCTACCGGTCCTATCCTTTAAATGATGGTATATGAACCAATATACCTTAGTTTCAACTTTCCTCTTTGCTGGAACCTAAGTATTCCTCTCCAGGGGGACACTTTGAGGAACTCCAAATCTTTCCTTCGATTGTCCGCATAACTCTTTTGCCTGTCCTAAGCGGTCTTAAGATGACTCCTTATTAATTTTATCTTCTCGGTGGCATCCTCAATTAATTCTACCCTTTCTATTTTCCTTTCTCCCACTTCTTCCCAAAATAGAGGGGTACAACATGGTCGTCCATAAAGGGCTTCATAGGGAGCCATCTGAATACTGACATGATAACTATTTTTGTAAGCGAATTCCATCAGACACAAGTATTTCTCCCAGTTTTTATTCATGGTGAGTACGCACGCTCTTAGCATATCTTCTAAGGTTTGGATGGTTCACTCTGACTGACTATCTGTCTGTGGGTGAAATGCCATGCTTATATGAAGTTTAGTCCCCATGGCATTTTGTAAAATTTGGCCAAAACCTGGAGGTAAATCTCGGATCTCTATCCGATACTATACTCATCGGGACACCATGGAGTCTTATGATTTCCTTCATGTATAGGACGACTAGCTATTCTATCGTGTCCATCACTTATATAGGAAGGAAATGTGCTGATTTGGTCAATCTATCCACTATGACCCAAATATCATCTCAGCCCCTTTTGGTCACTAGTAAGCCCGTGACGAAGTCCATGGTGATGTGCTCCCATTTCCACTCAGGAATTGGTAAGGGTTGTAGTAGTCCTGACAGTTTCTGATGTTCTGCTTTTATCTGTTGACAAGACAAACATCAGGCCAAATATTCCGCAACGTCCCTCTTCATACCCTTCCACCAGTATCTTTGTTTGAGGGAGAGATACATCTTAGTACTGCCCGGATGCATAACATACATCAAATCGTATGCCTGTTCTAGGATTAATCTTTTCATCTCCTTATTTTGAGGCACACATACCCTGCCCTTATAGGTTAGTACTCCGTCACCTCGTACATCGTAGTCTGGTTTCCTTTCTCTATTTACCAGATCCAAATAAGGCAGGAATTCTTTATCATTCCTTTGTTGAGCCTTAATATGCTCGATTAGACTAGGTCTTACCACTACATTCACCACCAAGCATTTTTCCTACTTTTCTATCCTTAGATTCACCTCCATTCTTCCCATTTGTTGTAACAAGGGTAGGTAACTTGTCTTTAATTGTGCCATCTCATTTTGATGCTTGCGACTCAAGGCATTTGCTACCACATTAGCCTTCCCGGGGTGATATTCTATTGCTAGATCATAATCTTTCACCAATTCCAGCCATCTCCTCTAACGGAGATTTAACTCCTTCTCAGTCAGAAAGTACTTAAGGCTCTTGTGATCTGTGTATATCCTGCACTTAACCCCGTAGAGGTAGTGTCGCCATATCTTTAGGGCGAACACTATTGCAGATAATTCCAAGTCATGAGTCGGGTAATTTCTCTCATGTACCTTCAGCTATCGCGAGGCATATGCGATAACCTTACCTTGTTGCATTAGGACACAACCAAGCCCTTGTCCAGAGGCATTACTATAGACGGTGTACTCTCATACATTAGGATCAGGTAAGGAGAGTACGTGGGAGGTTGTTAGTTGAGTCTTTAACTCTTCGAAAGACTTCTCACAACATTCATCCCAATTATAATAAACTCCCTTCCTGGTAAGTCGAGTTAGCGGAGATGCTACTTTAAAAAAATCTTGCACAAACCTCCTATAGTGCCAATCCTAAGAAACTTCTTATTTCTATAGGATTCCTTGGAAATTTCCAATCCAATATGACTTCTACCTTAGCCGAATCCACTTTAACTTCGTCCTTAGATACAATATGTCCTAAGAACCCTACCTCCTGTAGCCAGAACTCACACTTGGAAAATTTTGCATATAACTGGTTTTCCTTCAATATTTCCAATGTAGTTGCCAAATGCTCTTTATGTTCTGACTTGGTTTGTAAACCCCGCACTTTTGAGTTAAGGAAAACTGGGAAAAGAACCGGTCAAACCGAGTAAGAAAACTAAGCTGATTTACATTTGGGAACAAGCAATATGGAAATTTACAACTTCCGAGTGATCCAAAGGGTTTATTAAACCTTGGAAAAGAAATTAAAAGACGAAAAATAAATTGGTTTAGGTGAACAAGATTTCATAAGAACTTTGAAGTTAAGTGTGCTTGCCCGAGAGTAGTGTGAGGATGGGTGACTATAAATTAATATATATTTAATTAATACTAGTAATAAATCTCCCCCATTTAATACACCTATATAAAGAGGTCATCCCCATTCATTCTCCTCACACCCGAACACTTCTCTCTCTCTCTCTACTGCTCCATTTCCCGGTGAAGCTTAAACCAGAGCTTCAACTTGAACATTTTTCTTAACCTCGAAAGGAGAGGTTGGGCTCTTTAGAATCGGAGAGAAGTTAGCTATCTGATAGCAAACTCGAGTCAATCCGAGAATCACTAGAGAAGCGCCGACATGATGGAACAGTGAAACAGTCCGGTGGACGAAGCTGCACTATTTCGACTGAGTTGAAATTGGCCATTTTGAGCCCTCCTCAGGCCAAACCAAGCCTTCTCAACACTTCCTCAGCCCTCCCATGGCCAAATTACGACTGAAAGGTAAGCCAATTCTGCTCCCTTCTGCAATTTCCGGTCGGTGATAGAGAGAAAACTGACAGAATTTCAATAACGAAATTCTAACTCAATTCGGCATCAATTGATGTGATTCTTGATTCTAGGATGAACATCAAGATGAGAGCTATCCGCCTAGACTGAAAGCTCGGACCGCCTGCCCTCACTAGTGAGAAATTGAAGCTTTCTCTTTCTATAGTTTGTTTTCAGGCGAAGCTTCGTTTGAGCTCGTTTCAGCGTTAAAATCTGCGATTCAAAGTTTCTTAGAATTGTATGAATATGTAGGAACTCAATTTCAACAATTAGAAGTGTTTGATCAGTCAATTTGATGAAATCAAATTCAGTAGTGTTGAAGAGTTGAAATTGGGGGAAAATTGAGAAAATTTGGGGATTTTCGAAATTCAAAGGGCCAAAATGCAATTTTATGAAATTGAAGGTTAATTGGGCATGAAAATAATGTTAGAGGACCAATTGAGGAATTTTGCAATTTTTGGGGCAAAACTTACCATTTTTGTAAAGGAAGGGCAAAATGGTAATTTTGGAAAAATTGGGGGACCAAATTGGAAATTTGGGAAATTAAACCCCATTTTGGTAAAATTGAATAAATTGAGGTCCCAAGATAAATTTTAAAAGTTGTGGGACTCAATTTGAGGAAAAAATCGACATTTGGGACTTAGAGTTAAAGAGAAATAACTTTAGGGACCTAATTACAAATAACTAAAAGTTTGGGTTTTCTTATTTATTGGAAATGAATGAAAGCTGTTATGCCGAGTAGTAATGAACAAGAATGTTCATATCATGTAGGAACGCGAAATACCAGGAATGCCACGCGTGTATACAAAGAACCAGTCAAGTGGAATTCACTGCGTTAACGGGTGAGTGGGTTTACTAACATCATACCTGGTTGGGATGATGAGCACAAATTAAAGATAAAAACCACTTACCTGTTGTGGGTGAAAATTTTATATCATACCTGGTAAGGGGTAATAAGTAACTCGGTATAAAAATCCACTTTTTAGTGGTATTTTAATCATCACCACTTAGTGAAAGTGATGTGAAAATTATGCAGAAAAACTACTTACCAGTTGTAAGTAGATCATACCCAGTTGGTATGATGAGACTTCCTCGAAGGAAGTTGAATACCCGTTCATCGGTTATGAACGGAGATGTCCTTATGCCGGTCGGTATAATGGACAGTATAAACCTTTTTGTCAGAAGTGTTCTCCCCTGACTGTTTGCCAATGCTTAAACTATTTGGGAGACCTTCTTGACGGGAGCTCGAATAGCTCTTATAGGCCGGGGCCTCGGTTTTGGAACTTGAGGGCTAGAATGCCCAGATTTTTGAAAATCTCATACGGTGGGCCCAAGGCCAGTTGGCACGAGTAGGAGCTCGTAAATGAACATGATATATGTGCCATAAAACTTAATAAAGTGAATTGTTTGGCCATGGTACCAAGATAGGACCGACATGCTCAGTCAACTAGCAGTAATGCGACATGATAGGTCGATGGACCAGTCAAGACAAACAACTGCGGGTTGAGTTGAGAGTCGGGGCCATTGGACCAGTGGCACCACATATTACATGGCTTGATAAGAAAACATTGTTTGTGCATGCACTATGAGTACAGGATCATCAAGATGCCCATGAGGGTTAGTGATGTGTCCTAAGGGCCCTGGACGACCCGATGAGTATAAGGCAAATCGTCATTCCAGGTGTCTGTGCGAAATTTGGAGTAGCACCAAGTGCATGAGACCGGGGTGGGGACAGGATGAGGTCTCTGTCCTCATACGGACACGAAGAAGTGATTTCGGGATTGTGGGTTAGATGTCGCGTACATCCACTCATTCCCAGGGTAGAAGTGGTCGTACTTCTATCTGGGTGGCAGGAAAAGTTGCTCCGAAGCCACTAGCGGGTTCAGTAGTGATACTGTCTTGCGAATGTGTGTAACCTTCATGATGAAGGATGTGTGTTGGGTGATGACACACCGGTAACTAAGAAATAAAGGAAAAACCCAAATTTTTAAATGAAGGGAGTTTTGAAAAGAAAGGAGTTTGGCACACTCCACATAAATGTTTTTCTTAAAAGTTAAAAGTAAACCTTTGAAAACCCATTCACTGAGTAGTCGTACTCACCCCCCTTATATCCCTTTCAGGAAATCTTGGAAAGCCTACCCTGAAAGACCATCAACTAAGATGCCTATAAGACAAGTATGTAAAGCTTAAAATTTCATGTAATTTTGATTATGCTATTCCAGGAAATGGTGTAGGTTTAACGGACGCCTTACTCTTTATGGATTATAATAAGGGGAAACCCTTTAATAAACCGTGAGAGTGGCGGGTTGTTCACGAGGATCCAACCAAACTGGGTCGGGGCATGACATGGTTCGTGAATATATAAGGATGTCATCTATGAATACTATCACGAACCTGTCCAAATGAGGTTGGAACATGCGGTTTATTAAGTCCATGAAGGCTGCATGGGCATTTGTCAATCCAAATGGCATCACTCTGAACTCATAATGTCCATATCTGGATCTAAATGCTGTCTTAGGGATGTCCTCTTCTCTAATCTTGAGTTGGTGATATCCTGACCGAAGGTCTATTTTAGAGAAGTAAGCTGCTCCCTTTAGTTGGTCAAACAAGTCGTCTATTCTTGGGAGTGGGTATTGATTCTTGATGGTGACTTGGTTCAACTTTCTATAGTTGCATAGTCTCATACTTCCATCCTTTTTCTTTACAAATAGAATAGGAGCACCCCATGGTGACTGACTTGGACGTATGAAATTCTTTACCAATAATTCGTCCAGCTGTTCCTTTAATTCCCTTAGCTCTATTGGAGCCATGCGATATGGGGCCTAGGATATGGGGTTTGTTCCTGGGGTTATCTCTATAGTGAACTCCACTTGTCTACTTGGAGGTAGTCCGGGTAACTCTTCCTGGAAAAACCTCTGGATAATGTCTGACTACTGAAATATCTTTAAGTTCCTTTTCTTCCGACTTCTCGCTTATAACTATGGCCATAAAGGCTATACATCCTTTTTGTATCATCCTTTGAGCTTTCAGGTGGGACACAAGTTGTACTTCACTTTTCCTTCTATCTCCTTGGAACTTTAGTCCTTTCGTCTTGGAAGTGTGGAAAGTTATCGTCTTCCTTCTACAATCCATCCTCGCTTGATTATTACTCAGCCAGTCCATTCCCATAATTACTCCAACCTCCCTTAGGGGTAATGGGATCACGTCAGCTTCCAGTTTGATTACTCAAATTCTTATCTCACATCCCTTTAATTGTTTATCCCTGTATAAACCTTCTCCTAAAGGGGTAAGGATGTTAAGGTTTTGTACTAGTGGAGTGAGCTCTAGGGGTACTTTTGAAACCAACTCTTCTTTGATAAATGATCTTTCTACTCCGGAGTCAAAGCAGACATAGATTGGTTGTTCCCATAGCTGTATATACCCTGATTTAAGAAACGTATGTTTTAGAAGGAATTCACTTTTATTCAATCGAAAGATGTCTAATTTACATGACCTTTTTGAACTAATTTGTTGGGTTCTGGGATGTACTCGCTACAGTGCTAGAGTCTCCTCCAGCCTCCTCCTGAGTGAGGTTGTATACTCTAGCGAGTACTCTTGTTGTAGCTTTTGGTCTGAGGTTTCTGGGATTCCCTTGAGGTGGTCCAAGAGTATTCCTCTGTCTGTTACCCCAAAGGGTGGGACAATCCTTTACGAAGTGTCCCACTCGTCCGCATGTGCAATAGGTATCGCATACTCCCTCATGGTTCCTTTGGCACTTCGGCCAGCGAGGGTTTCCTTGGGGTAAGATAGGGACTATTTTGGGAGGAGGTGGTGGCATGCCCCGTTAGAATACCATTTTGTTTCCTCCTCTTGGGCCGATATTTTCTTTTCGTCCTCCTTGACGGTTTGGATCCTTATCTCCCCTTCGGGTTGTCTGCTCCACTTGACGACATCGGATTTGTACTAGTCGCTCACATTCGTGAGCCATATAGATTATAGTTTCCAGGTCTGTGGGGCATCCTAGTACTCCCATACAGTCTCTAATATCCATGTTGAGACCGTCCACAAGCCTCTGACAAATGTCAGCTGGGGTGCTAGGTACTCCTTCGAATACCTCTCCTCAAATTGTTCCCAAGTGAGGGTTGTGGTATGTAGATTTCAGACATTGTCCCACCACTGTCTAGTGCTTCCTTCCAAGAAGAACTCCATCAGGATCACCTTATCCTCTGGTGGTATCGGAACAATTCCCATCAACTTCTTGGTATTTTCCAACCAATCCATGGCGGTTCTAGCATCCTTTTCTCCGAGGAAAGGTTTACATCCTAGTTGTCGGAGGGTTTTGAGATTTCTAGGAATGTCCGTTGGAGCGATTGGATTAACAGGGGGAAGATGTGATTGTACTTCTTCTGGTTCAACCCGCGAGTTGGTGCCCGCCTCAGGAGTGAGGTTAGGTTGGCCAAATACATGGTTGAATTCCCCATACAATCTTTGATGCTCCCCGCTGAGTTCAGGAGGGGTTGTCTGGGCTGCTCTAAGAGTTTCTATAGGTAGGGGTGGTTGAGCGGTGTTGGAGACGGCAACCCTAGTTCTCTTGATTCCCTTCTTTGGAGCCATTTCTGTAAAATTTATAAAATGACTTCTATTAGTTACTATATTTTCTAGTCTTGGTTATGTATTCAAGGAAACAGGCTCTGATACCACTAAAGTTGTCACACCCTGACCCGGTTTGGTCGAATCCCCGTGATCAACCCGCCATTCTCCCAGTTTATTAAACGGTTTCTCTCATTATAAACCGTAAAGAGCAAGATGTCCTTTAAACCTATACTTTTCCTGGAATAACATAAATCAAAACTGCATAATATTTTAATTTTTTATCATACCTGTCTTGCAGGCGTCTGGGTTAATGGTCTTAAGAGTAGACTTTCCAAAATTTTCCTAAAAAAGGGATATAAGGGTAGGGGGTGAGTACGACTACTCAGTGAATGGGTTTTTCAAGAAAATATCTTTGAGCAAAAGAGTTGTATTGGAATGTGCCAGACTCCTTTCTTTCAAAAATCATTTCATTTAAAATCTCGGGTTTTACCATCATTTCCTTATTTAATCAGGTGTGTTTTCACCCAACACACAACCTTCATCATGAAGCTTAAACACACATTCGCTGGCCAGCACCACCACTAAACCCACTTGTGGCTTCAGAGCGACTTTATCGACCACTTAGATAGAAGTACGTCCACTTCTAACCTGAGAATGAGTGAATGTACGTGACATCCAACTCTCAATTCTGAAATCAACTCTCCATGTCCATATGAGTACATAGACCCCATCTCGTGCCCACCCTGGTCTCATGCGCTTAGTGCTACTCCAAATTTGCACGGTCACCAGGTACGATGAACTGCCCTTATACTCACTGGGTCGTCCACGACCCTTAAGATGCATCACTACCCCTCATGGGCATCTTGATGATCCCAAAATCATAGTGCATGCACAAACAGTATTTTCTTATCATGCCATATAATCTGTGGTGCCACTGGTCCAACGACTCCGACCCTCAACTCAACCTGCAGCTGTTTGTCTTAATTGGTCCAGAGACCTGTCATGTCGCACTACCACTAGTTGACTGAATATGTCGGTCCTGTCTTGGTACCATGGGCAAACAATTCATTTATTGTAGTTTATGGTACATATCTCATGTTTGTTTACGAGTTCCTGCTCGTGCCACTGGCCTGTGGCCCACTTGTTTGAGATTTTCAAATTTGGGCATAATAGCCTCCAAGTTCCAAAACCAAGGCCCTCGACCTATAAGAGCTATTCGAGCTCCCGTCAAAAAGGTCTCCCAAATAGTTTAAGCATTGGCATATAGTCAGTGGAGAGTACTTCCAACAAAATTATATTTTCAACTGTCCATTATACTGACCGAGTATAAGTACATCTCTGCTCATAACTGATGAATGGGTTTTCAACTTCTCTCGAGGAAGTTTTATCATACCAACCAGGTATGATCTACTTACAACCGATAAGTAGTTTTTCCGCATGATTATCACATCACTCCTCTAAGTTGTGATGTTTAAAATACCACTTGATAGTGGGTTTTCATTTTGAGGTACTTATCATCCCCAACCGGGTATGATATAAATTCCACTCACTGTTAATGCCGTGAATTCCACTGGACCGGTTCCTTGATTTCACGTGAGCTTGTCCTTGCTGGTGTTCCTAGTGTTTTGTTTTCCTACATGATATGAACATCTCGGTTCATTATCTCTCAGCGTAATAGCCTTCATTCACTCCAAATGAATGAGAAGAACCAAACTTTTATTTATTTGCAATTAAGTTCTTAAAGTTATTTTTCTTTAACTTGAAGTCCCGAATGCCGATTTTTCCTCAAATTGAGTCCCAAAACTTTTAAAATTCCCCTTGGGACCTCAATTTATTCAATTTTACAAAAAGAGGTTTAATTTCCTATATTTCCAATTTGGTCCCCCAACTTTTCCAAAATTACTATTTTGCCCTTCCTTTAGAAAAATGGTAAAATTTACCCCAAAAATTCTAAAATTCCTCAATTGGCAACATTTTTATCATTCCCAATTGACCCTCAATTTTAGAAAATTACATTTCGGTCCCTCGAATTTTCGAAAATCCCCAATTTCCCAAATTCCCCCCCAATTCCAACTTCTTAGCAAAACCAAATTTGATTTCATCAAATTGATCGATCAAATGTTTCAAATTGTTGAAATTGAAGTTGAAATCGATTTTCTGTATGTTCATACGATTCTTTAACAATTTGAATCGCAAGTTTTAACACCGGGACAAGCTCAAATGAACTTTAGAGAGAGAAAGCTTCAATTACTCACTTGTGAGGGCACGTCGGTTCGAGCTTTCTATCTGGGCAGGTAGTTCGCCTCCCGAGGTTCTTCCTAGGATCAAGAATGATATCAATTGATGTCGAATTGGATTAGTATTTTGTCATTGAAATTTGATCGACTCTCTCTCTAATATCGATCAAAAATCACAGAGGGAGAGCCGAATTGGCTTACCTTTCCATCCAAATTTGGTTGTGGGAGGGCTTGGTTTGGCCTGAGGAGGGCTCGAATTAGATAATTTCAGCTCGGCTGAAACATGGCAACTTCATTATGTTGGAGCTACTTCACCGTTCGATCACTTCGGCACTTCTTCGGTGACTCTCGGAATGAATTGAAGTCACCAACATGTAGCTGAGTTCTCCTCGATTATAATGAACCTGACCTTAGAAATGACCCTATATCGGAGCTCTGGTTCAAGCTTCGCTGAAAAACTAAGAAATTGAGAGAGAGTGAGCTTTTTAGGTGTGGAGTGGATGAATGGGGAGGGGGTTATATAGGAAGCTCGAGGACTCCTTGGCCATCCAATTGGTGCCTTTATGATAGGCATTGATGGCTGGAAATGTATTTAACGAAGACGTTTATTCTTCGTTGGCACTACTTCGATTTTCCGGCGTGTGAACAGTGTTGTCATCTGAAGGAAGAAGATGACACTGTTCCGAACCGGATTGGACCAGTCCGAACTGGGTTCAAAGCTTAAAATGGCTGGTTCACCCCTCATTCGACCGAGTTTTTCAAATATAAAAATTTCTAAATTCATATAAATTCATTTTCTATCCAATGGTGGCCTCAAATCTCAAGTTTGAATTATTTAAGACACCTAAAAAAATGAATTTAGGATTTTTTTCAATAGGGGTGCAAATCGGTTCTGATCCGGTTCACCTGAACCGGTTTGGTTTTCATCCCCAATTCCTTCCCAAGTCCATTTCCATGACTCCTTAGGTCACTTAGGGTTCATAAAATTTTTGGTTTACCATCTCTTTATCGATTCCAATTCATAAACCAACTCGGTCCTTAAATCGGTTCAATCTGGTTCAAGCCCGGTTCTCTTGAACCGATCCGATTTTTCTTCCCCATTTCGTCCTAAGGTTCTTTTCCAAGATTTATGAACCATCTTAAGTCTCATGGAAGGTGTAAATTCTCAATTTGCCCATTTTCTATTAATCGAGCTTGTAGACCGATTCAGTTTAAAATTTAAAACTGACCGATTGTTTCCCCAATTTTCTTATTATCAAAGGATGGGGTTTACAGTTGATGCAACTAGGACTATGTGACCCCTTAGAAACCTTAATTAGATGATCTATCTAAGAAATCATTATAAACCTTTTTGAAATGTAGAAGTACCAATTTTTTGTCATATGGCAAGGCTTCCTTCACTATTGTACCAAGCCCTAGTAGGAGACTAGAATAAAAATACATTGTATTTTGGGACTTCAATAATGAAATATACTTAAGGAAAATACTATAAAATACAAAGTCTGAGTTATGAAAAGTTAATGACAACATATATTAAGGCACCCACTTAAAAAAGTATTATTAAAAAGGTAACATGTAGAATAATAAGTGTAAAGCTTGAGTAATCATATAAATGCTTAGGTTAAGAAAAAACCCCACATTAAGATTACACCTAGATGGGGAATAGCACGTCATTGTAGTCAAGGAAATTGAAGAGGGGCTGCTAAGGGTGCACACTACCTCTTTAAATACCATAATATGGGGATCAAGATGAACACTACTCTAAGCTACATAGGTACATGAAATCTTTAGTTAGATCTGAGTTGTGAACCCTTTAGAGAATAGGGGAATACAAACGCAACAATAGATGACTTGAGGAGGTGAAAACATGCATGCACTCCCTAAGAGTACCATTGAGCAAATAGGTCGACATGGTTGAGTAATTACAAAAAAAATCTAAAATGAATAATTATGGTAGTGGGACAGATAATAAAGTCTAAAGCAACCTATATGTGAAGAAAGAAAACCAGGGGGAAGGTGACACAACCCGACTTAGTGAGAAGTCAAGGGTGACACAGATAACCAACTAGTACAACTCAACACCTTAGCTAGAGTTAGAGTTTTCTCTAATTAAGCAAACTAAGGGGGTAGACACCCTAATGGAGTGGCCATTTATTTTTTAAAGAACCAAAATACCATTAAATAAAATGCTCACTTTGATAAGTGTGGATGGGGAGAACTTGTGTAGTAATATGTCCAAATGACCTCAGAATACCAAAAGAGCACCAACTTAGGTGTAGGATTGGACCTATTAGTTTGGAAATTTTTAGAAATACTTTTGTTTTGGGTTAAAGGACAGGGTCCAAAATGCAAAGATTTGATAGTTAGGGGACCCAAATGAGATTGAGCTTTCTGTGGGTCTTCCTAAGAGGAAAAATAAAGTTTGGGGGCTAATTGGAAAGTTTTATGAGGGTTTGGGACCGGGTTTGCCTATTATGGAAAATCTAGTGACATATTGACAATAAATGCAAAGTTAAGGACTAAAGTTGCGAATATGAGAATTTTTTGCAGCCAAAAGGGCAACTTTTGGGCAATAAAATGAGCTAACTTTAATTAAAGAAGTTAGGGACCTAAATGATATATATGAGGGGTCAATTGAATGTCGAAGTGTAAGTTCTCAATAAGAGGAGCAAACTTGTAATTTTGCCAAAACTTAGGGACCATTCGGCAATTAATGAGAAATATAGCTTGAAATTGTTATAATGCCTATTTGAGACTAGAATGGGGCTCAGTGAGACTAGATGAACCCAATTGAAAAACTTGGGAAAGTCTAAGATCCAAAAAAAAGAGGAAGTTGTTGGGTTTAAGGGTGAAATTGTAATTTTGCCCAATTCAAGGACCAAATAGTAATTTGGGGAAAGTTGGACCCCTAGGGGTAAATAAAGAAAATATGGACACTTCAATAAGTGTTAAGTTTTCTATTAAGCCCATTCAGAGCAATTCCAATCGACACCAACTAAAACAAGTTTACGATTTCCTAGAGGAAGACCGGGGAGACCTCTCCACTTAGTTTGATAATTTTTAGAAATACTTTTGTTATTGGTAGAGGTCGAGTTCAAAATGCAACGATTTGAAAGTTAGGGGACCTAAATTTGATTGAGTTGTTTGTGTGGTCTTCCTAAAAGGAAAAATAAATATGTGGGGCTGATTGAAAAGTTTGATGAGGGTTGGAGACCGGGTTTGCCTATTCTAGAAGGTATAGGGACCTATTGTCAATAAAGGTAAAGCTAAGGACTAAAGTTTCAAATATGAGTATTTGTGTGTCTAAAAGGAAACTTTTGGGCAGTTCAAGGACCTAAACTTAATTAAAGAAAGTTTAGGGACCTAAATGAGAAATATGAGGGTCAAATGAATCTCGAAGCCTAAGTTATCAATAGGAGGGGCAAAATGGTAATTTTGCTAGAACTTAGGGGCCATTCGACAATTTATGAGAAATAGAGCTTGAAATTGTTCCAATACCTATTTGGGACCAGAATGAGACTCAAGTAGACTTGAGGGACCCAACTGAAAGACTTGGGAAAGTCTAAGTGTCCAAAAAAGAGGAAGTTATAAGGTATAAGGGCAAAATGGTAATTTTGGGAAAGTTGTACCCCTAAGGGTAAATAAAAGAAATATGGACAATTCAATAAGTGCTAAGAGAAAAGAGAATGAGGTTAAGCCCAAATGATTAATGTAAAGCCTGCTCTTTGGAGTAAAAGAAAACCGGGAAAAGAACCGGTCAAACCGAGTGAAAAAACCGAACTAGTTCACAAACCCGATCATCGGGGAACCGAAAAATTTGGGAATTTACAACTCCCGATTGACCCAAAAGGATTCATAAACCTTAGGAAAGAACCTTAGGACAAATTGCAAGAGAAAAACCAAAATGGTTCGGGTTAACCAAATCCAAACCGGATTGAATTGGTTTATGAACCGAGCCGGTTTATGAATCGAGCCGGTTTATGAACCAAAACTAATAGAGAGAGGGAAAACCGGGAAATTTATAGATACCAAGTGACCTAAAGAGTCGCATAAGTCATGAAAAAGGACTTTAGGATGAATGGGGGATGAAAACCAAACCGGTTCAGGTGAACCGAATTGAACCGATTTGGACGGGTTTGAACCACTAATGAATTGAATGTTAAATTCATTTTTCTATGTGGCTTATATAATTTCAGTTTGAGAATTGAGTCCACCATTTTGATAGATAATAAATTTAGAAAATTTTAATTTTGAAAAACTCGGTCGAATCGGGTCTGAACCGGTTCATTTAAGCTTTGAACTCGGTTCGGAACAGTGTCGCCTTCTTCCTTCAGATGACAGCATTGTTCACTCGCCAGAAAATTGAAGAAGCGCCGGTGAAGAGGAAACGATTTCATCTAGTATGTTTTAGGCCATCAATGACTATCGTAAAGGTGCAAAATGGACGATCAACGAGTCCCTGAGCTCTCTATATAAAGAGCCCCTCTCCATTTATACTCTACACACCTGAAAACCTCACTCTCTCTCAACTACTCAGTTTTGCAAGAAAGCTCAAAGCAGAGCTCCGATATATGCTCTTTTCTGAGACAAAGAAGGTGTGGTCATGTTTCTTAGATCCGGGGAGAAGTCAGCTACACGGTGGTAGTCTTCATTTGCTACGAGGGTCGCTGGAGAAGTGCCGGCATGATCGAACAGTGAAGCAGCTCCGACGGACCGAAGCTGCCCTATTTCAAGCTAAAATCGGCCAATTCGAGCACTCTTCAAGCCAAACCAAGCTCTTCCAACACTTACTCAGCCCTCCTATGGCCAAATTAGAGCAGAAAGTTAAGCCAATTCGGCTCCACTCTATAATTTCCGACCGATGCTAGAGAGAGAACTGACATAAATTCGATGATAAAATTCTCACTCTTCAAGCCAAACCAAACTCTTCCAACACTTACTCAACCCTCCTATGGCCGAATTAGAGCAGAAAGTTAAGCCAATTCGGCTCCACTCTATAATTTCCGACCGGTGCTAGAGAGAGAACCGACATAAATTCGATGATAAAATTCTCACCCAATTTGACATCAATTGATACAATTCTTGATCCTAGGGGAACCTCAGGAGGACAGCTATCTATCCATATTGAAAGCTTAGATCACCACTATCATGCCCTGACCCAATTTGGTCAGACTTTAAACCTTGTTCCCTAGAAAGACATATATCAAATAAAATGCAAGCTTAAAAGAAATTAAGCATACCTGACAGAGGGTAAGGCTTAGTGTTATTCCTAGTAATTTTCTCTATTTCTTGAAAAGGGATAAAAAGAGGGTGGGTTTCTACAACTCAGTGAATGTGTGTTTAAAGTTTGACTTTTAGAAAAATAGTTTGAATTTAGAGTGTGCCAGACTCCTTATTTATCTTTTTAAGACATTTCATTCTCAATTCTTGGTTTTTCATTACCATTTCTCATCATAACGGTGTGTTTATAAACCAACACATGGCCTTCATAATGAAGGAACACATAATCGCAGGCCAGTCCATCCATTGTACCCACTTAGGGCGTCGGAGCGACTTTACCGGCTACCTAGATAGACGTATGTCCACTTCTACCTTGAAAATGAGTGGATGTTTTTGACATCTGACCCTCAATCCCATAACAAAACTCTGTATCTGTATGAGGACAAAGACCTCATCCTGGCCCCACCCAAGTCTCATGCGCTTGAAGCTACGTTGAGCTTCGCAAGACTTCTAGTACGACTAACTGCCCTTATATCCACTAGGTCGTCGAGAGTCCTAGGACGCATCACTACACCTCTTGGGCATCTTGAAGGTCCCATAACACAGTGCACGCACAATCAACAATTTTTCACATAATGCCATATAATATATGGTGCCACTAGTGCGATGGCCCCGATCCTCAACTCGACCTACAGCTGCTTGTCTTTACTAGTCCGATGACCTGTCATGTTGCACTGCCACTAGTCAATCGAGTATGTCGGTCCTGTCTCGGTACCATGGTCAAACAACTCATTTACTTAAGTTTTCATGGCACATTAATCATGTTTTTTACGAGCTCCTCCTCGTTCTAATTGGTCTAGGGCCCATTGTTCGAGGTTTTCAAAAATCGGGCATATTAGCCCCCAAGTTCTAAAACTGAGGCCTCGCCTATATGAGCTATTCGAGCTCCCGTCAAGAAGGTCTCCAAAAAATTTTAAGCAGTGTCACTCAGTTAGGGGAGAGCACTTCTGACAAAATAAACCTTTCATTTATCTATCATACCAACCGGGTATGAAGACGTCTCCGCTTATGACCGATAAGCGGGTTTTCCACTTCATTCTAGGAAGTTTCATCATACCAACCGGGTATAATCTACTTACAACCGGTAAATAGTTTTTCCGTGTGATTTTCACATCACACCTCTCCGGGGTGATGTTTAAAATACCACTTAGCAGTGGGTTTTCATTTCTGAGGTACTTATCATCCCAACCGGGTAGGATATAAAATATCACACTCACTCGATCGTGTAGTGTATTTCCTCTAAGTCGACATTCGTCCCTTGCAAGCTTACTTTTATCTAGCATTCCCAATATCTCATGTTCCTACATGAAGTGAACATTTTTGTTCATTATCATTTGGCTTGATATCCTTCATTTGTTATGAATGACTAAAATATCTAACTTTTCAAATATTTACAATTTGGTCCCTGAAGTTCTTTTTCTTTTACTTTAGGCCCCAAATGTCAATTTTTCCCCAAATTGAGTCCCAAAACTTTAAAAATTCTACTTGGGACCTTAATTTATTCAATTTCACAAAAAGGGGTTCAAGTTTCCCAAATTCCCAATTTGGTCCCCAAATTTTTCCAAAATTACCATTTTGCCCTTGCTTTACAAATATGGTAAGTTTCATACCAAAAATTCTAACATTTGCTCAATTGGTCCTCTAACACTCTTATCATGCCCAATTGACCCTCAATTTTATAAAATTGTATTTTAGTCCCTCAAATTTTTGAAATCCCCAAAAATTCCCTCAATTTCAACTTTCCAACATAACCGAATTTTATTTCATCAAATTGATCGATCAAACAAGTTTAATAGTTGAAATTAAAGTTAAATTGGTGTTCCTACTTCTTCATACGATTCAATTACACTTTGAATTGTAAGTTTTGACGCTGGAACGAGCTGAAATGGAGCTTCGCCGGAAAACACAATGTAGAGCGAGAAAGCTTCAAATGCTCACCATTGGGGGCGCAGCGGTCCGAACTTTCATTCTTGGTAGATAGCTCTCCTCTTAAGGTTACTCCTAGAATCAAGCATTGTATCAATTGATACCGAATAGGGTGATAATTTTATCATCGAAATTCTGCCAGTTCTCTCTCTAGCACCGGTCGGAAATTACAGCGGGGAGCCAAATTGGCTTACCTTTCAATTCTAATTCAGTCGTAGGAGGGTTAAGAAGGCGTTGGGAGAGCTTGGTTTGGCCTAAGGAGGGCTTGAATTGGCCAATTTTAGCTTGATAGAAACAGGGCAGCTACGGTCCACCGAGACTGCTTCACTATTCGATCACGCCGGTGCTTCTCTTCTAACCCTTGGAACGAATGAAGACTACCACCATGTATCTGACTTCTCTCGGTTCTAAGGAACCCGACCATACCTTCTTTGGCTCAGAAAAGACCCTATATCGGAGCTCTGGTTCAAGTTTTGCCGGAAAACTAAGTAGCTAAGAGAGAGTGAGGTTTTCAGGTGTGGAGAGGATGAATGGAGAGTGGCTCTTTATATTGGGAGATTGGGGACTCGTCGGCCGTCCGTTTTGCACCTTTGTGACAGTCATTGATGGCTTGAAACATATTGAATGGAAAAGTTTCCTCTTCGCCGATGTTGCTTTGATTTTCTGGTGAGTGAATAGTGTTATCCTCTAAAGGAAGAAGACGACACTGTTCCGAACCGGACCGGACTAGTCTGAACCGGGTTCAAAGCTTAAATTGGTTGGTTCAAGCGCGATTCAATCAAGTTTTTCAAAATTAAAAATATCTAAATTCAGCTAAATTCATTATCTATCAAATGGTGGCCTCAATTCTCAAATTGGAATTTTCTAAGCCACCTAGAAAAAATAATTTATTATCCAATTCATTAGTGGTTAAAACCTGTCCAAACTGGTTCAATCCGGTTCACCTGAACCGGTTGGTTTTCATCCCCCATTCATCCTAAAGTCCTTTTTCATGACTTATGTGACTTTTTAGGTCACTTGAAATCCATAAATTTCCTAGTTTACCCCCTATCTATCGATTCCAATTCCTAAACCGGCTCGCTTTATAAGCTGGTTATATCCGGTTCGGATCCGGTTCACCCGAACATGTTTGGTTTTTCTCCCCCAATTTGTCCTAAAGTTCTTTTCCAAGGTTATGAACCCTTTTGGGTCATTAGGAGTTGTAAATTCTCCAATTTGCATGTTTCCCAATAATCGGGTTTGTGAACATGTTAGGTTTTCTCACTCGTTTTGATGGGTTTTTTTTTCCAGTTTTCCTTAACTCAAAAGAGCGGGGTTTACAGTCGTGCCCCCGGCGGTGAGCATTTGAAGCTGTCTCTTTCTACGTTTTGTTTTCCGGTGAAGTCCGTTTGAGCTCGTACGAACGTTAAAACTTGCGATACAAAGTGCAATTGAATCGTATGAAGATGAAGGAACTCCAATTTAACTTCAATTTCAACAATTAAACTTGTTTGATCGATGAATTTGATAAAATCAAATTCGGCTATTTTGGAAAGTTGAAATTGGGGGAAAATTGGGGAAAATTTGAGAATTTTGAAAATTCGAGGGACTAAAATGTAATTTTACAAAATTGAGGGCCAACTGGGCATGGTAAGAGTGTGGGAGGACCAATTGAACAAATTTTGTAATTTTTTGGATAAATCTTACCATTTTTGTAAAGGAATGGCAAATGGCAATTTTGGAAAAATTGGGAGCCAAATTTGGAATTTGGGAAACTTGAATCCCTTTTTGTGAATTTGAATAAATTAAGGTCCCAAGAAGAATATTTAAATTTTTGAGACTCAATTTGGGGAAAAACTGGCATTTGGGACCTAAAGTAAAATAAAGGGAACTTTAGGGACTAAATTGCAAATGTTTGAAAAGTTAGATATTTATAGTCATTTATAATGAATGAAGGCTATCAAGTCAAATAATAATGAACAAGGATGTTCATACCGTGTAGGAACATGAGATATTGGGAACGTCAGCTGAAGCAAAAATCGCAAGGGTCGAGTTGAGGGTTGCGGCCGTTGGACCAGTGGCACCACAGATTATATGGAATTATGTGAAAAACTGTTGATTGTGCATGCACTGTGTTAGGGGACCTTCAAGATGCCCAAGTGGTGTAGTGATGCGTTTTAGGGCTATAGATGACCTGGTGAATATAAGGACAATTAGTCGTACTAGAAGTCTTGTAAAGCTTGACGTAGCTTCAAGCGCATGAGACCGGGGTGAGGATAGAATGAGGACTCTGCCCTTATACGGATACACAATTTTGTTATGGGATTGAGGGTCAGATGTCGCAAACATCCACTCATTCTTAGAGTAGAAGTGGACGTGCTTCTATATAAGTGGTCGGTAAAGTCGCTCCAACGCCACAAGTGGGTATAGTGAATGGGCTGGCCTGCGATTGTGTGTTCCTTCATGATGAAGTGCGTGTGTTGGTTGATAAACACACTATTGTGATAAGGAATTAAGGAGTCTGACACACTCCAACTTGAAAACAATTTTTATTAAAACTTCATTTTTTGAAAATACCCATTCACTAATTTGTAGAAATTCACCCCTTTTTTAATTCCTTTTTAGGAAATAGAGAAAATGACTAAAGCTAACACCAAGCCTTTCCCTCTGTTAGATATACTTAAATTCTCTTAAGCTTACATTTTATTTAATATATGTCTCTCTAGGGAACAAGGTTGAAAGTACGCCTGGCTCCTCTTGAGTTAAAGAAGGGGGGAACTCCTCTTGAACCAGGAGAGCAGCGGGTTGTTCACGGGGATCCGACCAAATCGAGTCAGGGTGTGACAATTTGAGTGGTATCAGAGCATAGTTCCCTTGAAACATTATTAATTTTATGCCCTAACACTAATCCAACTTTAAACTATCATGTAGGATGGAGAGTTCCTAGGAAATTCTCGATGAAATCTAGTCCTCCATCCATAACCCTGAAAAAGACACCTAACCCGAGGGAGGAAGCCGTACAAAGGTTATAAAAGGGCGAGAAACAAGTACCCAAGGACATGGTGGAAGACTACCGGAAACTGGTAGGAGTCTTACTGGAACTAAAAGACATCATATACCCTCCTCTGAGACAAGAGGAAGCAGTATCAGTATCACCTCCTAGAAGCCCAACCCTCTTTCTCTAGTCCCATAACAACAGAGGGGAATCCAACCAAGAAGGAGACATAAGATAATTACTGGGATGGGTGAAGTGGACCTATGAGTGTGAGGTTGAGATACTAAGGTGGTATGGATTGGAGGCCATACGTGAAATTCGTCCTATTGGGGAATACGAATGGACCCCGATCAATTCCTTAGAGCCTTTTGATCAAGAGTCCCACAACCGTTCTAGGGTTAATTCTAGTTCTATGACCCTAAGGGATTAGGGGTAGAAAATTACTCTAATAAGCCAAGTATGGCCATAAAATATTTCTTGAATGAATGAAAGTGAAATTTCTGTTAAAAACTTCTAAGTTCCTAGATAAATTCAAAACAAAAAGAGTATGATAATAAAAACTTTAAGCAAAAGGTAGGAAATCACCTAAGGAAGAAAAGACGGGTTATTTATAGTTAAACTCAACCCTTAGGGCTTACCACCCTCAAGGGTACGATAAGGAAGAATCCTTCTAAGGGAGATCTTAAGAAAAGGAAAAAGAAGTTGGAACAAAAGGAAGCAATCATCAAAGAGTACAAATTCATGGAGAGTCCAAGGAGTTAAAGATAGGCTCAAAGAAAGAAGAGTAAGGAATAATAAGGAGGAGTAGAACATTCTAAAGAGAACCAAAAGAATGGAAACTGATCGAGAAGAAAAATAAATAAGTATGGGAGAACACCAAGGATATTAAGACCACCAAGTAAAGATGGGAAGAAAGTAGAATAACAAAAAGGCCTAGGTATAACAACTATTTGTAAAGAACTAGAATATAGTTCTTTAGGAACTCCATAAGATAGGGAGACTTGTAGAAAGTAGAGGTATGGGACCAAAAGAGGAAGAAAAGCCGGAGTGGATGAACCGTATCATATCCTTAAGTTTAAGTGAAGACTTAAAAAGAGAGAACTTCTAAAGAATGGTAGGGTGATCAATCAAAAGAATCCCAGAATGGAAGACACTAGAAGGAGGGTGAGAGTAGGAAGTTGGATTGAGGAAGGAGAAAGCTCCAGGTTAAGAATAACAATTGAGCAAGTGTTACAAAAGATCGAGCCGAATAAGGACTTCAGTAAGATGTACAAATAACTAAGTGAGTGTTTGGGAAGGTTAAGTACAACATACTTGCAGGAAGACATGGAAACTCAAATAGGAATTTTAGACATATTCAATTGAAGGAAATGAACTCCTATTGACCAAATTGTCCGGAAGAGTAAACGAAGCATTAATAAGAACTAGAGAGTAGAAGGGAATACACCCTAATCGAGATAAGGGAGGAATACCAAGGACACGAAGATACGAAAGATTTTGACACAAGAAGGGTGAGAGGTTCACCTCAAAGGAATAACTAAGTTCTGAGAGCAAATGAGAATAAGGTAAGATAAACGAAAAGTACTTGTAGGATCTCAAGAGTAAAGGTAAGTAGGTGAAGATAGCGACTAGGAAGGACATTTGATAGTGAGTATTCACAATGGTAAAGGTTAGAAGGAAATTTTGGGAGAAAAGAAGTGTAAAACTTACCCAGAAAGGAAACCATGGAAGGACACCTGAGTACCAGTTAAGAAAAAATGGAACCAACAAAATTGGGAAGAAGATAATCTCCTAAAAGGAAAGCTACTAGAAATGAAAGGATCAAGTGCAAAGGGAAAGAAATCATGAAGATCCAGGAGATAAGTCAAACCCAAGTAACGCGTAAGTAGGAAGACAACATCAAAAGACGTCATACAAGTAAGAAATGGACTGACTAGAATAAATGATCATGATGTGATTAAAAATGGATTTAAAAGGAGAAGAGACTTAAAAAGGGAAGGACGCCAGTGAGAATGAGGAATGAAATAATAAAGGAAGAGCTTTAGTATGTCAATAAGTTATGGAAAGCTCAAGGACTTTAAGATTGAATGACCAAATATAGCAGTTGGAAAAGAAGAGTAAGTAAGGAAATCAATATGACTATAGTGATGTGAAGTCAAAGATAAGTTCCGAAGAAAGTCATACAGTAAGGGGCATGTAAACCCAACTATCCCAGGAAATATGACTTATGCAAGGAATGATGTATGATTAAGGCACAAGGAATTCAAGCATAAAGGTGATAACCAAAGAATGAGGAATGGATAAATGTAGGATGAAAAGGTGATAAATGCCAAAACTTGTGGAATAAAATGAATGGAACTCATAATTCTGAAATCTTAGGTAAAATAAGTTTGGAATGGAGAAATGGTGCCTTGGGAAAGGAAGGATATAACTAAAGAAAATGATTCTAAGTTTCTATGGAGATATGCTTAGCTAAAGTAAGTTCCATGGAATGAGGAAATAATGAGAACGAGACGAGAATTTGAGGTATGTGATGTAAGGGATGAACGGAAACGACCGAGAAGGTTGTAAGACGATAAACTAGAAAATTTATATATCAATAAAAATTTTATTCCAGTACGCAAAAAGTGTGAAATAAGTTTTGGGGACAAAAATCCTAAAAGGAGGGGAGAGTTGTAAACCCCACTCTTTGGAGTTAAGGAAAATCGGACAAACTAAGTGAGAAAACCAAACTAGTTCACAAACCTAATCATCGGGGAATAGAAAAATTGGGGAATCTACAACTCTCGAGTAACCCAAAAGGGTTCATAAACCCTAGGAAAGAACCTTAGGACAAATCGGGAGAGAAAAACCAGACCAGTTCGGGTGAACCAGTTTATGAACCGAGACAATCTATGAACCAGAACCGATAGAGAGAGAAAACTGAGAAATTTATGGATCCCAAGTGACCTAAAGAGTCACATAAGTCATGAAAAAGGACTTTAGGATGAATGGGGGATGAAAAGCAAACCGGTTTAGGTGAACCAGATCCGAACCGGATTGAACCGGTTTGAACCACTATTGAACCAGATGCTAAATTCATTTTTCTAGGTAGCTTAGAAAATTCCAATTTGAGAATTGAGGCCACCATTTGATAGATAATGAATTTAGAAATTTTTAATTTTGAAAAACTCGGTCGAATCGAGCCTGAACTGGCCAGTTTAAGCTTTGAATCTGGTTCGGACCGGTTTGAAACAGTGTCGTCTTCTTCCTTCAGATGATAGCAATGTTCACTCGCCGGAAAATTGAAGCAGCGCTGACGAAGAAGAAACATTTCCATTCAGTACATTTCAGGCCATCAATGACTGTCACAAAGTTACCAAACGGACGACCAACGAGTTCCTGAGCTCCCTATATAAAGAGTCCCTCTCCATTCATCCTCTCCACACTAAAAACCTCACTCTCTCTTAGCTACTTAGTTTTCTGGTGAAGCTCGAACCAAAGCTCCGATATAGGGTCTTTTTTGAGTTAAAGAAGGCACCGTCAAGTTCCTTAGAACTGGGGAGAAGTCAGTTACACGGTGGTAGTCTCCATTCGCTCCAAGGGTCACCGGAGAAGCGTTGCAGTGATCGAATGGTGAAGCAGCCCCGACGGACCGAAGCTGTCCTATTTCTGTCGAGCTAAAATCGGCTAATTTGAGCCATACTCAGGCCAAACCAAGCTCTCCCAACACCTCCTCAACCCTCCTACCGCCGAATTAGAACTAAAAGGTAAGCCAATTCGACTATACTTTGTAACTTCTGACCGGTGCTAGAGAGAGAATCAACAGAATTTCGATGATAAAATTCTCATCCAATTTGGTATCAATTGATGCAATTCTTGATCCTAGGAGGAAACTTAGGAGGAGAGCTATCTACCCTGATTGCAAGCTCAGATTGTCGTGCCACCGATGGTGAGCATTTGAAGCTTTCTCTCTTTATGTTCTTTTTTCCGGTGAAGCTCCTTTTGAGCTCGTTCTGACGTCAAAACTTGCGATTCAAAGTGCAATTGACTCGTATGAAGATGTAGGAACTCCAATTTAACTTCAATTTCAACAATTAAACTTGTTTGATAGGTCAATTTGATGAAATCAAATTCGACTGTGTTGAAAAGTTGAAATTGGGGGAAATTTTAGGGATTTCGAAAATTCGAGGGACTAAAATGTAATTTGATAAAATTGAGGGCCAATTGGGCATGATAAGAGTGTGTGAGGACCAACTAAGCAAATTTTGTAATTTTTGAGGTAAAAATTATCATTTTTTGTTAAGGAAGGGTAAAATGGTAATTTTGGAAAAATTGGGGGCCAAATTTGGAATTTAGGAAACTTGAACCCCTTTTTGAAAATTTGAATAAATTGAGATACCAAGGAGAATTTTTAAAGTTTTGAGACTTAATTTGGGAAAAAACTGGCATTTGGAACCTAAAGTAAAAGAAAATGAACTTTAGGGACCAAATTGTAAATATTTAAAAAGTTAGATATTTTTATTCATTCATAATGAATGAATGCTATCAAGTCAAATAATAATGAACATGGATGTTTATATCATGTAGGAACACGAGATATTGGGAACGCCAGCTGAAACAAAGCTCGCAATGAACGAAAGTCGATTTAGAGGAAATACACTGCACGATCGGGTGAGTGGGATTTAATATCATACCTAGGACCCGTAAGGGCTAAACCGTAAAATGGTAGGAAGTGTACGATAGGTTGCATTGGTAATGGTTAGAAGTGAAACTGACCATATTATTGCTAAACCTTACAGAGAACACAAGAGGCGCTCTTGAAATTTTGAGATAGGATTTCGGGAACCTTGTGGAATGAATAAGTTCGTAAAGTGAAGTGAGTGGGTGTTGATGGCGAGTCTGATTGGACCAACTGGAGCATAAGATAATATGCTTAATTGATTGTATGAAAATGAGTAGAAAGTTAGCCTTCAACTCATATAAGAAGTGTAAAATGAATAAGTATATGCCCACTAAAGCAAATGCGATTTTTAAGGCTAAAGTAAGAATAGGTCATGAAACGAGAGCAAGGGGTGTAAATACGGTTCAGAGGAACTGGGAATTTGTTGAGCCTTGAGCCATTTGTGATTTGGAGAGATGGCCGAGTGGCAAGTCGGGCTCCCAATAAGTGTCATTGTTGTGCTTATATGCTGGTTGAATAATTGGGGCACATAGTGTGCTGTGAGACCCTTATATAGGGTAGGATGCCCAACTACGTGATATGATGAGACGATTGAGTGATAGTTAGGCTCCTAATAAGTGTTATTGTTATGTTTACATGCTAATTGAATAACAAGGGCACAAGGTTGCTGTGAGACCCGAGTATAGGTTAGGATGCCCAACTATGTGATATGGAAAGACAACCGAGTGACAGGTCGGACACCCGATATTTATTAAACTGTTTAGGGAGTTGGTCGAATGAATGACTAAACTTGTGAGTATATCCATGTTATTGAGCATTTTGATTATGATGCGTAACTATGTGTATGATTTAGGGGAGTCGGGCGAGTGACACACCGAGCTCTTAATAATGTAACGTTGTAAGCACCATTACGTGATTTGGCCATGAGCGCCACGAGTATGACCACGTGTCATGTTATTTCTTATTGTAAATACTGGTATAGAAGAGTGGAGAGGGCGGATTGATGCCTAAAAGGTTGTTGTCACCCAAGGGAAAATGGAAAGGAGATAGGGGAGTATGTGTGTAATCTTCCATATTTCCCAGTACACACAGATGATGTGCGAGTACCATCCAAGTACATCTATGCGACAAGACGATGGTAGAATTGAGTCATATGTGTAAGGGGTATATGTTAGCGAGTGTCGGTAATGTAGCCATGACCCTAGGTGCTCATACACCCAGCTTTGAGATGACACTTGAGGAGTGTCATTTGTAGTAGAGTGTTCATGTGACTCTCACACTCTAGTTTCTCGAACTAGTATCATCCATGCGGCGGTACACTTTGGGCATGATATATGTTTGGGGCCCAATTAGCCCATTTTGTGTAGGCGAGTGGTGGCGATGTGGCCATGACCCCAGGTGCTAAGAGACCCAACTGCAAGACGACATTCAAAGAGTGTCGGTTGTTGTAGAGTGCTCACGTGACTACCACACTCCAGTTTCCCAAACTAGTATCGCCCATACGACGGTACACTCTAGGGCATGTTGTTATGTTTCGGGCCTGAGTAGCCCACCATGTAGGGCCTACGTAGCTCGGGATGAGGCATGGGCCGTGAGTAGCCCGAAAGTGTCAACCAAGTGTTAGTCATCCCTTGTATACGAGACATGAGTTCTTAGTGTATGCATGTTGTCATAATGTACTATTGGTTATGTAAAACCAAAGGGCGAGACTGAGGATAACCTGACTGTAGTATAAACTACAAGTTGAATGGCCTGAGATCGGTGTCTCCAAGGGCAAGGTAAACCACGAGACTCGTAATGTGAAGTACAAGTAATAAGATAGAATATTATGCTAGGTAGTTTGTGAGAAATATATAGGTCGTAAGCCATGTAATAACATGATGTTAGTGTCTCATTAACTTAGCTATAAGCTCACCACTCCCTTAAACATATTGTAAGTTAAGCCGAGAGGCGCGAGACATTGAAGGGAATGATCTTCCTGAGGCGCACATTCGCTTAAGATAATCTCATACCCTACACATAAAGGTGATTTAGTTCTTATTATATTGCTATTATTCCCGGGATATTTGACCGTTTTGTGGGCTCCCACGATAAACTTTAAATGAAATTTTTTTAATTTCCATTACGTTTCATAAGCATTTTCTGTTCTAATTCTTAGTTCGATCAGTTTTAGCTTGGTGAAATATCACACCACTATCACATCGAGGGCATTAGCGAGTTGCACATGTCCCCGACCGACTGAATCGGACTCAGGCGTGACATGATATGCTAAAAAAATGTGGGTTACATAGTTGCAAACTCATTGATTCACCTATGTTTCCTAATAATAAATTAGACCAAAAGATGGAGAATTATTACATTATCTTGAGAAATATCGAATACTAGTCGGTAAATTGAACTATTTAGAAATTACTTGATGTAAACCCCGTCCCTTAAAAGATAAGGAAACCGGGGAAAGAACCAGTCAACTCGGGTGAGAAAACCGAACCGGTTCATGAAACCCAACCGTTAGAGAAAGGGAAAATCGGGAAATTTATGGATCCCGAGTGACCTAATGAGTCACAAAAGATAGGAGAAAGGACTTTAGGATGAATTGGAGGTGAAAACCAAACTGGTTTAGGTGAACCGAACCTGAACTAGATTGAATCGGTTTGAACCACTATTGAACTAGTTTCTAAATTAATCTTTCTAGGTGGCTTAGAAAATTCAAATTGGAGAATTGAGGCCATCATTGGATAGAGAACTAATTTAGATAAATTTACAAATTTTTAATTTTGAAAAACTCAGTCGAATCGGGCCTAAACTAGCCGGTTTAAGCATTAAAACTGGTTCGAACAATGTTGTCTTCTTCCTTCAGATGACAGCACTGTTCACTTACCGGAAAATCGAGCAGCGTTGGTAAAGATGAAAAGTCTCCGGCCAAGGAGTTTCAGGCAATGAGTGACCGCCATTAAGGCTCCAATCGGACTGCCAAGAAGTCCCCGAGCTTCATATATAAAGAGCCCCTACTCATTCATCCTCCTCACACCTAAAAACACCACTCTCTCCCTATTGCTCCATTTTTTGGTGAAGCTCGAACCAGAGCTCCAACTTGGGCATTTTTGGAAAAGTGGCAAAATGGTAATTTTGAAAAAGTTGGGGACCAAATTGAAAATTTGGGAAACTTGAACCCTTTTTTATGATTTTGAATAAATTGAGGTCATAAGGTAAATTTTAGAATTTTCGGGACTCAATTTGGGGAAAAATCGGCATTCGGGATTTAAAGTTAAAGAAAAAGAACTTTAGGGACCTAATTTCAATAAATTGAAAAGTTTGAGTATTCCATCTATTCATGATAAATGAAGGCTATTAGGCTAAGGGACAATGAACAAAAATATTCATATCGTGTAGGAATACGAAGTATTGTGAATGTCAACAAGGACAAGATCGCGTGAAGACAAAGAACCTCAAGAGGAATTCACTACATTAACAGGTGAGTGAGATTTTTATATCATACCTGGTTAGGATGATAAGCACTTCGGAAATGAAACCCACTACTAAATGAAATTTTAAACATCACACTTGAAGGGAGTGATGAGGAAATTATGCGAAAAAAACTACTTATCGGATGTAAGTAGATCATGCCCAGTTGGTATGATTAACTTCCTATAAGTAAGTAGAAAACCCGTTCATCGATTATGAACGGAGATATCCTCACACCCGATTGGTGTGATGGATGGCTAAAAGACTATTTTTGTGACTGTGTGCCACTGTTTAAACTTTTTGGGAGTCCTTGACGGGAGCTCGAATAGCTCAGATAGGCCGTATGCCTCAATTTTGGAACTTGGGGGCTAATATGCCCGATTTTGAAAATTTTGTACAGTGGGCCCAAGGCTAGTTGGTACAAGCAAGAGCTCGTAAACAACCATGAGTTTAAGCCATGAAAGCTTTAAATGAATAATATGTTTGGTCATAGTACCAAGACAGGACTGACATACTTGATAGACTGGCGGTAATGCGACATGACAAGTCGACGTTCTAGTCGATACAAATAGGTGCAGGTCGAGTTGAAGGTTGTGGCCATTGGACCAATGGCACCACAGATTAAATGGCTTATGTGGAAAACTGTTGTTCTGTGCATGCACTAGTGTATGGATCTTTAAGACGTCCAATAGTGGAAGTGGTGCGTCTTATGGGCTACTAAACGACATGGTGGAAATAAGGGCAGATAATCGTGCCAGTAGTCAGGAATGCTCGACCAGGGTGGGGTCAAGATGAGGTCTCTGTTCTCATACGGACATAGAGTTTTATTATGGGATTGAGAGTCGGATGTCGTAAACATTCACTAATTCTCAGGGTAGAGGTGGACATACGTCAAAAATTTGTATTTTTTTGTGATTATCTTATTTTATGAAAAAAATAAAAAATAATAATTATTTTTACTTCTAGCTAAATTAGAATATTATCCAATTAACAATATTGCATCTAGCGGATAAAGCATTTGGTCAAATAGTCGTGTGTTGCATAGTAAATTAATGTAATTAAATTATAACAATGAATAAGTAATACAAATTGTCAAAAATAAAGTATTTCATGAGTTAACTAAATATATTGAGGTAAATTGTAATATTGTACCATATATAGTTATAGGAGCAAATACTCGCACTACATTAATATTAATATATGCTCTAACTTAAGTAGAAATGTTGATATATTATTAATATACTATTTTAGATAATTAGAATATTTGATATAGTATTATGATTATATCGTATACTTAAAACACTATTATCAATCCAATTAAACATTATACATCTATAATATTTTTTTCTATTTTATTAATTATGTGAATAATTTTTAAAAAAAATTACTTTTACATTAAAATACACTTATAATTTAAACGTGAATAATTGTATACAAATTTAATATCATTATTTTACCAAGGAATTTAGGTGATATCAAAAGGGTTTAGTTAGGTCTATTCTGGTTCTAGAAAGAGAGGTCTAATGATCTTGCTCCTTGGTGAAGTTTTAGGAGTAATTCATGTAACCTGTTACAGCACACCAATGTCAGCAACAAAAAAAACAAGAATCATGGTTAGCCAGGGCCTTAGCAGGAGGCACTGGATGCCATTATTATCGAAGTACGAGAAGGATAGGTCCTTTTCTTGTACCCAGGAGGGCTGTGTGGTCTTCTTCCTCTTTCCATCCATTCCCAAACGAAAAAGGGTCACTGCCTGTAATTGTAATTGAAGAAGCCATATAAAAAGCTATATCTGTCAGATTGGCGTGCCTTAGCTTCATTCACTTTATGGAGAAACGTTTCTTTTACTAGTGCAATTGCTCCTGGTTTCTCCCTCTTTCTAGTCTCTAGCTAATCTTGAGCCGTATTTTCTGCAATTTATGCACTTCCTTTTTCTGCAGCATCTTCCTGCAAATTGCATAACGCGTAGAAAAAAAAGAAGTCTGTAAAATATATCATTTTAATAAAAAAAATACAAAAAAATGGGTTTGGTGATTTTGGCGCAAAGTTGTATTTTTTAAGGGTAAATTGTATGCTAATACCCATTTAGTTATTTTCTTAATTTTTATACTAACATTTTTAATTAATTTATTTATCACACAAATTTTAATTCTATTTTATAAAATATGAATTTTATCTCGTGCAATAATATTCTAACCAATGAATTTATGATTCCATGATGACACCTATATAACTAACACCTATATTGTTTAAATTGTAAAAACAAATAGTAATATATTTAATTTTGATAAAAATCTGGATGAAGCAAAACTAAAAATTTGGTAATATTTGATCCAATAAAAATATCAAAATTATAAAAATGAAAAAAATATATACTTATGGGCAATTTTGTCATTTTATAAAATAAAACTATATAGTATAATACTTATATTTTATGTATTTGAAATAATTTATAAATTAGTTGTTTCGGGTTATTAACTGATTAATATATTTATTTTATGTTTAAATTAAGAGATTTGGAGCAATTTGTATAGAATATATGGAGGAGGAATTAAGAAAAATCAGAGAGGTTGCGGTGGTATTTAGGTTAAATAATTACCTACAAATCAATATATTTATATAAAAATTCAATACCTCCCTTTTAATTTCTGGAGCAACTGTGTAATTTATTAAATTACTTTAATACACTAATTTATTATTTATGTTATTATTTATTAATTTTAGTTTATTTTTATTTATATATATTAATATTATTTTATATAAAATTATATAATAAAAATATTATAAAAATTTAATATACAGAATATATTTAATATAATTTAATTATATATAAGTTTAAATTATTTAATTTAATTGAAATAGTAAATTTGTTTTTTTTATTTTTAATTAATAATTATTCATTTTATTTCACTTAATATAAATGATACACTATTAAAAAATTTTAAAAACTCCAAATATATAATTAGGTAAAATATTATTAATAAAAAATAAAAAATATAAATTTAATTCGCAAAAAATAGGGTATCTTTAGCCTGTGTTAGTACTAGTGTACGCGGGTTGACCGCACTGTCTCCATCTCGCTCGAGCTGCTGGGTACCGTTGAAATTAAAAGCAAGCAAATGGTTCACTGCAAGTCGCCATCGATTCATGAATGCTGAAAATGAGAACAAGACGATGGAATGGAATGTGGTATATTTGAATTGCATTTAATATATAATAATTTTTTGTGCTATAACTCACTTCATTTTTCATATTTTTTAATATTATTTAAACAAAATCCCCATTTCTATATACCCTCCTTGGACTTTATAACATGATCTCATGGCTTGGAGCGGTATTGATGATTTTTTTTGCTCAATAGGGTATTGATGATTGACAATGAGATGGTTCAGGAGCCATCATTTCAATAAATCAATTTCTTTTAAGTGATAGATAAAATAGAAATAAAGGGAAAAATTGGTAAAGTTGCAATTTTTTTCTTCATTTCTTCTGGCATAGAAAGGGTCAGATGAGGGAAATAAATGGCAGTCCAAAAAGCAAAGTGGTCGTGGGTGCGCTGCTGCTGATTTGAGAGGGAGAGAGAGAGAATGTGTGTGTGAGTGAGAAGGGGGGAACATTCTGAGCTTGGCTTTTTCCGTAGCAGTGCAATGTGTTGCTGTGGTGGCTGTCAAACTATATGAGGAACAGCTCATCTTTTTGATACCCGGTCTCTTCTTTTCTTTCCTTTAGTACTTACCCACTTCGTTTTTTTCTGTTTGTTGTGGAAGATTTCTGCTTGCCGTTCGATATATGCTCTGGGGCAGTGGGTTTCTTCTTGGCTTTTGGCCTGAAGAATATTTGGATTCTCTCTCATCCCTCTCCCCCCTTCAAAACAATTGCTTGCGTTATTGCGGTAATCCTTACTTCTGAGTTTCTTTATTCCAATAACTGGAAGAAGCGAGACGAAGACGAAGGAGGGAGTGCGAAAGGAAGGGAAATGCCTTTTTGGTTCCTAGAGGCATTGATTGGGTGGTGGGTTCTATAGATCCCTTCGTCATGTCTCACCATTTCTCTTGCCTTAAAAAGGGATCCATTTTTTTTTCCTGTTCTCTTTAGTTATTTCGAACTTTGAGTATGTGCTGACTATTGAAACTCTTTAGAACTGATTAGAGTAGATTCATTCATTTAGCTCTAAAGGGTAATCTCTAATCACGGCTGTTGGATGGTTTGATTTCTCTGTCACGTGGAGGATCATTTACTTTTTGTGCCAGAAATTTTTAGTTTTTTAGGGGGTTTGATTTCTCTGTCACATTCTTGGTTCTGTTCCGAGCTCATTGCCTTGTTCTTCACTACCTCCATTTCTAGTCAGGAACAAGTTTTTGGGTAGTAGTGTCATCTTGTTTTTTTCTTCTTTATCCTCTTAGATCCCTTCAAAATCAATGTCCGCTGTCTGAGCTCACCAAAATTTCATTGTCTCCCCTTTGCAGGCTCCGAGCAGATATCTTTATTGCTTCCTCAGGGCAAATGGTGGTAGAAAAAAATCATCTTCTTTCTGGGTATTGAGGGCCCTGCTGAAGGTTTGTAGTTTTCATACTGCTTGCCAAGTGTTTTGGTCCACTGTTTCTTGGGGACACTGATACTTTGCAGCAGATCTGGTGGCTGCAAAATGGAACGAAGAAAGGGGAAATTTTACGGCAAAGGAAGTGGTGGTGACATGCTAGAACAGTTGGTTGTCTCTCTGGGATTTAGAAGTTTTTTTATATAAAAATGAGGACTGTGAAACTCTGTTGGCCATGTCTCCTAGCCAACTCCTTTTGCCCGGGGACTGTGCTCTCTGTTGCCAGATTAGGGAGCACATAATTCTTTTCTTTAAGGTCTCTTACCACCAAAGTGACATTTTTAGTATTCTCTTTCCTTCTCTCTCTCTCTCTTCCTGGTGTGGTCTTGGCTAGTGGGAAAGATTCGGTCATACTAGGAAATATTCCATAAATTGTACCTTTTTGATTTCTTGACTCTCACATCCATTCCTCTCTTCAAATCTGCAGTGAAGATAGGAAGTCTTGGAGCTTTTACTTGTAGACTTGGTTCATTCTTTCTACTGGAGGAGGGATTCAGCTTCGAGTTGGCAGTGCTGGTGGATTTATGTGGATAAGTTCCTGACCCTGCTGAGATACAAGTTCAGAAGTAGATCTTTTCTCAGTGAAGATGAAGTTTATGAAACTTGGATCCAAACCTGATTCCTTCCAGGCTGAGGGGGACAACATAAGGTAAAATTGATGATCTTGTGTTTTTTTTTTCACTTTTATGCTCTGATTTTCATTTGATCTTTGTGTGATCATTTAATCTTAGTAATGGACGTGATCTGCTAGTTGTAGTTAGGCCACTGCAAGAGTAGGAAAGGGTTTCTTGACCTTATTGCCATTATTTGAATAATGTGGCTTCTAACAGACCTTTTAGGGCATGGAAAGACAAGGTACTAATGACTTCATTTTCCAATGAAACAGCAAGATAGGATGTTAAAATGGGTCCATTACATTTTTGAAAGTATCATTTTTTTCCTATCCCTTTTGATTATATGCTTGAAGAAACATTGCTAGGCTCTTCTTTATGTTTTGAATGGCTCTTGTTTTTGTTCTAGGCACCCAAGTAGCTAGAAAACAGGTTTTCTTCTCACTGGTTGTAGTTGGGCCATTTCCTTCATATCAAGTGTAGGTTATATATTCTAGTAGATTTGAGATTTTATTGGGTTCGATTGCCCGGTCTCAAGAACATTTTATTGCTCAGGTATCCCGGTAAAATGAATATTTTTTATTACAATAGTTGCCATTTATTGGGATATGCTCTGTGTTCATTCTTCATCCATCTTTATATTTCTCATCAGTATAAAGATTTCTTTTGGCTGTCTTTGTAGTTATATCTTTGGTTTTATGTCAAAACACTTGGACAGCATAGTTGAATGTGATGCTCGACTATTGAATTTTTCTATGTTCATTTTGATATCCTTCATGCAGGTATGTGGCAACAGAGCTTGCAACTGATATAGCCATCATCGTCGGGGATGTGAAATTTTGCTTGCACAAGGTAAGGGCTATAGTGGATTTTCTTAGGAATGCATGTTATGTTCTCATTTCTCCCATTATCCTACTGCAAGCAATTAGCTATCTGTAAATTGAATCGGATTTCATTGGTCATGGCTCTTCCTATCTTTGCAGTTTCCACTCTTATCCAAGAGTGCACGATTGCAGAAACTGGTATCAATCATGAATGAGGAAAGCGGGGATGAGATCCAGATTGGGGATATCCCGGGTGGTCCTGCTGCCTTTGAAGTCTGCATCAAGTTCTGCTATGGCATGACTGTCACTCTCAATGCATACAATGTTGTGGCCACCCGCTGCGCGGCAGAATACCTGGAAATGTACGAAAGTGTCGAGAAAGGGAACCTAATCTACAAGATCGAGGTATTCCTGAGCTCGAGCATATTCAGGAGTTGGAAGGACTCGATCATCGTCCTTCAGACCACCAGGTCTCTTCATCCTTGGTCTGATGAGCTTAAGATTGTCAATAGATGCCTTGACTCGATTGCTCTCAAAGCCTCAATGGATACCTCAAAGGTGGACTGGTCATATACCTACAACCGCAAGAAGCTCCCTTCAGAGAATGGTAGTGGGGATGAGACCACCCACTGGAATGGCGTGATGAAGCAACAGTTGGTCCCCAGGGACTGGTGGGTTGAGGATATATGTGATCTTCAGCTGGAACTTTACAAAAGGGTCATTGCCACAATCAAGATGAAAGGGTTGGTTCCATCTGAAGTTATTGGGGAAGCACTTCAGGCCTATGCTCTGAGGAGGTTGCCTGGATTCAGCAAAGGAGTGATACACAGCAACGATGTTGGTAAGCATCGGGCACTGGTAGAGACAATCTTAAGGCTACTTCCTCTGGAGAAGGGGAGTGTTTCGTGTGGTTTCATGCTAAGACTGCTGAGGGCAGCAGTTCTTTTGGAGTGCTCGGAGGTGGAGAGGAACAATCTCATGGGGCAGATCAGCTTACAGCTCGATGAGGCCTCTGTCGGGGATCTCTTATTCCGGGCACCCCCAGGAGAGGCCATGATATACGATGTAGACACCGTGGAGAAGTTGGTTGAGGGATTCGTGTCAAGCCAGCAGTCTGATGAGATCTCTAGGGAGAACGAGTTTGGAGAGATCAAGAACTCTCTGGTGGTGCCAGATCCGAGAGCCAGATTGGTGAAATTAGTTGATAGTTACCTCGCCGAGATCTCCCGCGACCAGAATCTGCCCTGTGCGAAGTTTGTTAATCTTGCAACTATGGTATCTGGCTTCCCCAGACCGACCCACGATGGAATCTACCGTGCCATTGACATGTATCTCAAGGTAAATTTTCGAGCACTTGATTATTTTTAGGTTCAAACTTTTATTGGCTCAAATTACATAGAAATCTTATATTTTTTGGTTCAATTCAAAGAAGCTTTATCCGTGAATTTTGCCAAATCAAAGGGTTTGCAGTTATTTGGGATTTTAGACTACTTTTTGGAGACATCTGAGCTTTCTGCTATCTATTTCATCTGTAGGAACACCCTGAGATATCAAAGAGTGACAAGAAAAGGATCTGCAAGCTAATGGACTGCAGCAAGCTTTCTGCAGATGCCTGCTTGCATGCTGTTCAGAACGAGCGGCTTCCGCTTCGGGTGGTGGTACAGGTGCTCTTCTTCGAACAGGCAAGGGCATCGACTTTATCAGCAGGTGTGCCAATGGGCTCTCTACTCCCAGCTGGGGGGTCCCATGGAAGCTCGAGATCTGCTGCCACAACAAACACTGAGGATGAGTGGGAGGGAGTTCCCACACATGAAGAAATCAGGGTGCTCAAGGGACAGCTAGCTGCCCTGAGGCTGAGCAGTACAAGCGACCGAATTGGACCAGAAGGGCACTGCAGAGTGGGGGAGAAAGCAGCATCGGGTCATAGTAATAACAATAATAAGATGAAGGGTCTCCTCAATCCGAAGATCTTCTTTAGGCTGTGGTCTAGCAAGGACAGGCAAGGTGGTGGGGAGCTGAGCAGCTCAGACACCTCTGACAGCCCCGGATCGGGCAATGCTGCAGAGACCAAGTTGACCCCATCTAGGAGTCGGAGGCATTCGGTATCTTAAAGAGGACGTGAAAGGGCCTACTGCTACAACTACTACTTTAGCTGCCACTTGTTGTGCAGAGGGGAAAGGCATAAACAAAGCTAGTTGTTTCAAAATTTTCTTCTTTTTTCGTTAAATGTGAAAAGCTATTGTGCTGTGTCTCTCATTTTACAGTTAGGGAGGAGAAAGGGAGAGCAGGGAAGAAACATATTAGATGGATCTGCTGACATCTCTGTAGGTCTCATCTTCTAGGGGCTACTGTTAGTGACCGGGAACAAGGCGGGGGACTGAGCCTACTGGAAAAAAAAATGCATCCTATTCTACTGTCATCCTTGATTCTTCATTATGATCTGCCCCTGAGTCTTGGATTTGATTATTCCCTTTGAAGTTTGGAGAAATTGTAAATGAAAAATCATTGATTATGAACATTATGAGCTTGTCCACAATCACCGTCCCCCATTCTCCTCTTTGATCCCATCTGCTCGCCGCCCCTCTTCCCGGCAACAGTTTGATCAATTACATCTAGCAAAGATGAATTCTCCATGTAAGCTATAGCTGAATCGAGTTCCTGCAACTCGCCGTTACCGCAAGCCTTGGACGAATCCGACCAAGGGAAGCAGGACGATGACATTTACGCCACAATGGTGTACAAGAACGATGAGGACGATCCCACCCTCATCCTCTCCTCAAGCTCCTTCCCAAGGACTTTAGTGGTGGTTCGCTCCTCTTTTCACTACTTAGCGTATGGCACTATTTTATTTGTTGGATCCTTGGCCATAACAATCGACTTTAATTTCATTTTTTTTTCACTCTAGACCAAAACTAACCCTACACATTGATATTTAGTCCCGGGATATCTAACCGGGTTCACCCATATAAGGATTGACTAATAGACATCATGGAGAGACAATTCAACTTTATGATCGAAGTCACCCGATGGACTAACCCGTTAACACAAGCGCCATATCGGATGACACTATTATAACTCAAGGGGTTAAAGGAACAACTCGATGAGCTAATGGAAAAAAGGGTTCATCAAACCCAGTTACTCTCATTGAGGTGTCCCAATCCTATTCATGAAGAAGGATGGGAGCATGAGGTTGTGCATCGACCATCGTCAATTAAACTAGGCAACAATCAAGAACCATTATCCACTTCCCAGGATCAACGACCCGTTTGATTAATTGATAGGAGTGAATCACTTCTCAAAGATAGACCTTAGATCCGGGTATCACTAGTTGAAAGTCAAGGAGGGAGATATCCATTATGAATTTAGGGTAATGCCCTTTGGACTAACAAATGCATCGACGAAGTTCATGGACTTGATGAATCAGATCTACCTGCCCTACCTTGACTGGTTTGTCATCATTTTCATCGACAACATCCTGATATACTCCAAGACAAAAATGGACCACGAGGTACATCTCCGAATAGTGCTAGAAACGCTAAGGAAGGATAAACTATATGCCAAATTCTCAATGTATGAATTTTGGCTAAGAGAAGTTGTAAATCCCGCTCTTTGGAGTTAAGGAAAACTGGGAAAAGAACTGGTCAAATTGAATGAGAAAATTGAACTAGTTCACAAACCCGATCATCAGAGAACAAACAATTTGGGAAATTTACAACTCCCCAGTGACTCAAAGGGTTCATAAACCTTGGAAAAGAACCTTAGGACAAATTAGGAGAGAAAAACTAGACCAGTTTGGGTGAACCGGATCCGAACCGGATTGAACCGGTTTATGAACCAAGCTAGTTTATGAACCGGAACCGATAGAGAGAGGGCAAACCGGGAAATTTATGGACCCCAAGTGACCTAAAGAGTCACATAAGTCATGAAAAATTACTTTAGGATGAATGTGGGATGAAAACCAAACATGTTCGGGTGAATTGGATTTGAACCGGATTGAACCGGTTTGAACCACTATTGAACTAGATGCTAAATTTATTTTTCTAGGTGGCTTAGAAAATTCCAAATTGAGAATTGAGGCCACTATTTGATAGATAATGAATTTAGAAATTTTAATTTTGAAAAACTCGGTCGAATCGGGCATGAACCAGCCCATTTAAGCTTTGAACCCGATTCTGACTGGTTTAGTTCGGTTTAGAATAGTGTCGTCTTCTTCCTTCAAATGACAGCACTGTTCACTCACCGGAAAATCGAACCAGCGCCGGCGAAGAGGAAACATTTCCATTCAGTACGTTTCAGGCCATCAATAACTGTTATAAAGGTGCCAAATGGATGGCTGACGAGTCGTCGAGCTCCCTATATAAAGAGCCCCTCTCCACATCTAAAAACCTCACTCTCTCTCAGCTACTCAGTTTTTCGACGAAGCTCGAACCAGAGCTCCGATATAGGGTCTTTTTTGAGTGAAAGAAGGTGTGGTCGGGTTCCTTAGAATCGAGGAGAAGTCAGCTACACGGTGGTAGTCTTCAATTGCTCCGAGGGTCGCTAGAGAAGCACCAACGTGATCAAATAGTGAAGCAGCTTCGGCGGATTGAAGCTGCCCTATTTTTGTCGAGCTAAAATCAGCCAATTCGTGCCCTACTCAAGCCAAACCAAGCTCTCCCAACACCTTCCCAACCCTCCTACGGCCGAATTAGAACTAAAAGGTAGGACAATTTGACTCCCCTCTGTAATTTTCAACCAATGCTAGAGAGAGAACTGACATTATTTCGATGATAAAATTCTCACTCAATTCGATATCAATTGATGCAATTCTTAATCCTAGGAGGAACCTCAAGACGAGAACTATCTGCCCAGATTGAAAGCTTGGACCACCACGCCCTCGCTGGTAAGCATTAAAGCTTTCTCTCTCTACGTTCTATTTTTCGACGAAGCATCGCTTGAGCTCGTTCCGACGTCAAATCATGCGATTCAAAGTGTAATTGAATCATATAAAGATGTAGAAACTCCAATTTAACTTCAATTTCAACAATTAAACTTGTTTGATCGGTCAATTTGATGAAATCAAATTCAGCTGTGTTGGAAAGTTAAATGTGGAGGAAAAATTGGAGATTTTAAAAATTTGATGGACTAAAATGTAATTTTATAAAATTGAGGGCCAATTGGGCATGATAAGAGTGTTGGAGGACCAAATGAGCAAATTTTGGAATTTTTGGGGTAAAACTTACCATGTTTGTAAAGGAGGGGTAAAATGGTAATTTTAGAAAAAATGAGGACCAAATTGGGAATTTGGGAAACTTGAACCCCTTTTTGTGAATTTAAATAAATTGAGGTCTCAAGGTGAATTTTTAAAGTTTTGGAACTCAATTTGGGGGAAAAATCGGCATTTGGGGCCTAATGTAAAAGAAAAAGAACTTTAGGGAACAAATTGCAAATATTTGAAAAGTTAGATATTTTTAGTCATTCATTATGAATGAAGACTATCAAGCCAAATGATAATGAAAAAGGATGTTCATACTATGTAGTAACACAAGGTATCTAGAACACCAACTAAGATAGTTCACAAGGGACGAAAGCTGATTTAGAGGAAATACACTATATGATCGAGTGAGTGGGATGTTTAATATCATACTCGGTTGGGATGATAAATACCTCGGAAGTGAAAACTCACTGCTAAGTGATATTTTAACCATCACACCTAAGAGGAGTGATGTGGAAATTACACGGAAAAACTACTTATCGATTGTAAGTAGATCATATCCGGTTGATATGATGAAACTTCTTCTAATGAAGTGGAAAACCTACTTATCGATTATAAGCTGAGATGTCCTCATACTCAATTGGTGTGATGGACGACTAAAAATTTTATTTTGTTGGAAGTGTTCTCCTCTGACCGTGTGCTATTGCTTAAAATTTTTGGGAGACCTTATTGAGGAGAGCTCGAATAGCTCAGTTATGCTGGATGCCTTGGTTTTGGAACTTGGGGGCTAATATGCTCAATTTTAAAAATCTTGAACAGTAGGCCCTAGGCCAGTTGGCACGAACAGGAGCTTGTAAACAAACATGATTTAAGCCATGAAAACTTAAATGAATAAATTGTTTGGCCATGGTACCGAGACAGGACCGACATACTCGATGGACTGGCGGTAGTGCGACATGACAGGTCTTTGGACTAATCAAGACAAACAACTATAGGTTGAGTTGAGGGTTGGGGCCATTGAACAAGTGGTACCCCAAATTTTATGGCTTATATGGAAAAGTTATTGATTTGTACATGCACTATGTTACGGGACCTTCAAGACACCCAAGAGGGGTAGTGATGTGTCCTAGGGCCCTGGATGAAATGGTGGAGATAAGTGTAGTTAGTCGTACCAGAAGTCTTGAGAAGCTCGACGTAACTTCATGTGCATGAGACCGGGGTGGGGATTAGATGAGGTGTCTGTCCTCATATGGATATGGAGTTTTGTTATGGGATTGAGGGTCGGATGTCACGTACATCCACTCATTATGAGGGTAGAAGTAGACGTGCTTCTATCTAGGTGGTCGATAAAGTTGCTCCGATGCCACAAGTGGGTACAGTGGACGGGTTGGCCTGTGAATGCGTGTTTTCCTTCATGATGAAGGGCGTGTGTTGGTTGATAAACACACCGTTGAGATGAGAAATGACATTGAAAAATGGAGATTTTGAAAAAGAAAAATTTTAAAGAAAATAAGGAGTTTGGCACACTCCAATTTAAAAACTATTTATTGAAATTACATTTTTGATATACCCATTCATTGAGTTATAGAAACCCACCCACCCTTTTTATCCCTTTTCAATAAATAGCAAAAATGACTAAGGATAACACCAAGCCTTACCCTCTGTTAGGTATGCTTAATTCCTCTTAAGCTTACATTTTATTTGATATATGTCATTCCAGAGAATAAGGTTGAAAGCATGCTCAGCTCTTCTTGAGTTAAAAAAGGAGGAAACCCCTCTTGAACCAAGAGAGCGGCTGGTTGTTCACTGGGATCCGAACAAACCGGGTTGGGACATGACAACTTGAGTGGTATCAGAGCCTAGTTCCCTTGAAACATTATCAATATTATGCCATGACATTAATTCAACTTTAAACTATCATGTAGGAAGGAGAGTTCCTAGGAAGTTCATGGTGAAATCCAGTCCTCCACCCATAACCCTAAAAAAGACACCCAACCCAAGGAAGGACGCCATACAAAGGTTCCTAAAGGGCGAGAAAAGAGTACCCAAGGACATGGTGGAAGACTACCGAAAACTGGTAGGATCCTTATTGGAACCGTAGGGCATCATATACCCCTCTCCCATACAAGAGGAACCGACATCTCCTCCTAGAAGCCCAACCCCTCCTCCTTTAATCTCACAACAATCGGAGAGGAATCCAACAAAAAGGAGGCCTGGGATAATTATTGGATTGCGTATGCTACATTCATGAAGGTCCACCAAGTACCTTCACCTACTCAATGGTTTCAATCCCTCCTAATGGGTGAAGTGGACCTATGAGTGTGAGGTTGAGGTACTAAGGCGGTACAGATTGGAAGCCATACACGAGATTCATCCTATAAGGGAATACGAGTGGAGCCCAACTAGTTTCTCAGAACCTTCCGATCAAGAATCCCACAATCGCTCTAGGGTTAACTCTCGACCTATGACCCCAAGGGATTAGGGGGTAGAAAATTTCCGTAATATGCCAAGTATGACAAGAAAAAATTTCTTAAGTTAATGAAAGTAAAAGTTTTGATCAAATTTCTAAGTTCCTTGATAAATTCAAAGATCTAATAATAAAGATTTAAAAGTAAGAGGTAGAAAATCACCTAAGGGAGATGGGTTAGCTAAACCCTTAAAGATTTTCCTCAGAAGTATAATAAGAAAGAATTCATCCAAGGGAGATCTAAAAAAAAGGAAAAAGAAGTTGGAACAAAGGGAAGTAAACATCAAAGAGTACAGATTCGTGGAGAGTTCAAGGAGTTAAGGATATGCTCAAAGAATAAGAGTAAGGAAAGAAGGAGTAGAATATTCGAAAGGGAACTAAAAGCATGGAAGCTGATCAAGAATAAAAGGAAGTAAGTATGGGGAACACTAAGGATGTTAAGACCACTATGGAAAGATGGGAAGAAAGTAGAATAACAAGAAAGTCCAGGTATAACAACTACTTGTAAAGAACTAAGATACAGTTTCTTAGGAACTCCATAAGATAGAAAGACTTGTGGAAAGCGGAGGTATGGGACCAAAAGAGGAAGAAAAGCCATATGGATGAACCATACAAGATCCTTAAGTTTAAGTGAAGATTAAAAAGAGAGGACTTCTAAAGAACAGTAGGGTGATCAAACGAAAGAATCTTAGAACGGGAGACATTAGAAGGAGGATGAGAACAGGAAGTTGGATTGAGGAAGGAGAAAGCCCTAGGTTAAGAAAAACAATTGAGGAAGTGTCGCAAAAGTCGGAGCCGAAATAAGGACCTCAACAAGAAGTACGGGTGGCTAAGTAAGTGTTTGGGGAGATTAAAGTATGATCTACTTCTAAGAAGACATGAAAACTCAAATAGGAATTTTAGACGGATCCGATTGAAGGAAATAATTCCTATTGACCAAAACATCCAGAGGAGTAAAAAGAAGCTCTAATAAGAACTGAGGAGTATTAAGGAATACACCAAAAAATGAGGCAAACGGAGGAATACCAAGGGTACGAAGATACGAAAATTTATTTTTTGACATAAAAGTGATGCGAGGTATGCTTCAAAGGAATAAATAGATACTGGAGTAAGTAAGAATGAGGTAAAATAAATGAAAAGTACTCATAGGATCTGAAGAGTAAAGGTAAGCTAGTGAAGATAATGGCAAAGAAGGACATTTTATAATGAATATTTGCAATGATAAAACTAGAAGGAAATTTCGGGAGAAAAGGAGTGTGAAACTCACCAAAGAAGGGAATTTTGGAAAAACATAGGTGTATCAATCAAGAGGAAATGAAACCAATGGGATTGGAAAGAAAATAAGTTCCTCAAGAACAAGTTGCTGGAGATGAAAGGATCAAGTACAAGGGGAAAGAAATCGAGAAGATCTAAGGGATAAGTCCAACCCAGGTAACGTGTAAGTAGGAAGACAACATCAAAAGATGTCATACGAGTAAGAAAGGAACTAACTCAGAATAAAATATAGTGAAAGGATCACGATGATAGTAAGAATGGATTTTGAAAGAGAAGAGACCTTAAAAAAGAATGACGACAGTGGGAATGAGGAATGAAGTAAGAAAGGAAGAGTTTTAGTATGTCAGTAAGTTATTAGGAAGTACAAGGACATGAAAGTTGAATGACCGAATAAAAAAGTCTGGAAAAGACGAGTAAGTAAGAAAACCAATATGGTTATAGGGATGTGAAGTCAAAGACAAGTTCCGAAGAATGTCATGCGGTAAGGGGGCATGTAAACCCAACTGTCCTAAGGAAAAATATGACTTAGGCAAAGAAGAGTTTATGATTAAGGCATGACGAAGTCAAGCGTTAAAAAGTAGAGCGGAGAAGTAATAACCAAAGAATGAGGAAAAGATCCATGCATGATGAAAATGTGATAAACGCCAAAACATGTGGAAGAAATTGATCGGAACTCCTAGTCTTGAAATCTTAGATAAAGGAGTTTGGAATGGAGAAATGGTGCCTTGGGAAAAGAAGGATGTAACTAAAAGATATGAGTAGGAGCTCGTAAACAAATATGAGATATATATAAATCCATGAAATTTCTAATGAAATGAATGTTTGATTTAGCCATGGTAACAAGACATAACTAACAGTACTTGATGGACTAGCGGTAGTGCATTAAGGCAAGGTCAACGGACTGGCCTAGACAAATAGCTGTAGGTCGGGTTGAGGGTTGGGGCCGTTGGACCGGTGGCACCAAAAATAAATGGCTTTGTGAAAACTTTGTTTGTGCATGCACTTGAGGTTCAGGACCATCAAGATGCCCAAGAGAGGTAGTGATGCATCCTAAGGGCTATTGGATGACCTGGTGGAGATAAGGGCAGTTTGTCATGCTAGCAGTTGGGAAGCTCGATGTTGCTTCTTGCACATGAGATTGGGGTGGGGTCGGGATGAGGTCTCTGTCCTCATACAGACACAAAATTATTTTCAGTTCTGAGGGTCGGATGTTGCGAACATCCACTCAGACCCATGGTAGAAGTGGACGGGCTTCTACCTTGTTAGCTGGTAAAGATGCTTCGAGTCACAAGTGGATGCAATGGATGGGCTACACCTATTAATATGCTTTCCCTTGTTGTTAAAGGGCGTATGTTATCTGTTAAACACACCTAATGTGGAAATGAGGAAAAAGGTTTTAAAAAACCAAAGTTTGAAGAAAAACCCTTTCTTAAAAGAAATAAGGATACTAACACACTTTGATTAAAACTATTTTTATGAAAACTCGTTCCCAACACCCATTCACTGAGTTGTAGAAACTCACCCCTCTTTTATATCTCATTTTAGGAGTAGAGGAAAATGACTAAATAAAACACCAGGATCTACCCTCTGTCAGGTATGCTTAAAGGTTCTTTTAATCTTACATTTTTATTGATTTGTGCATTTCTAGGGAATAAGGTTTAAATTATGTCTGGATCCTCTAGGTTAAAGGAATGGGGAAGCCCCTCCTAAACTAAGGGAGCGGCGGGTTGCTCATGGGGATTCGACCAAATTGGGTCGGGGCATGACAACTTGAGTGGTATTAGAGCCTTGTTCCCTTGAAAGCATTATCAATACTATGCCTTGACACTAATGAAAACTTAATTACCTATAGGGAGAAGAGTTCCTAGGAAATTCGGCGTGCGAACCAAACCCCCACACAAGATCGTGAAAAAGACGCCCATCCCTAGAGAGGTGCCCGTTCAACGGTTCTTGGAGGGTGAAAAGAGGGTGCCCAATGATATGGTAGAGGACTATAGGAAACTGGTTGGAGCCCTATTAGAGTTAGAAGGCATTACATATCCTCCTTGAAGGCAGTAAGAACCTATCTCTCCTCCAAGGAGCTCCACACCTCCGTTAGCCCCACAACAGCCAAAAAGGACTCCAACTAAGAAGGAGGCTTGGGATAACTATTGGGATGCCCATGCCAACTTTATGAAAGTCCACCAAGTACCCCACCAGCTCAATCCAACTTCAATCCTTCCCAATGGATGAAGTGGACATACGAGTGCGAGGCTGAGGTGTTAAGAAGGTATGGACTCGAGGCCATTCATGAAGTTTGTCCTATTAGGGAAATCCAAAGGTAATGGGGATGGACCTCAACTAGTTCATTAGAGCCTTCAGACCATGAATCCCGCAACCGTTCAGAGGCTAACTCCCGACCTATGACTCCAAGTGACTAGGAAGTAGTGAATTCCTGTAATAAGACGAGTACGGCAAGAAACTACCTCTTTGAAAGAATAAAAGCTCAGATTTCCTTAATTGAAATTTAATCTTCCTCATAATGATAAGTACAACTAACAGATTGGAAGTATGCCAATCATGACCAGGGTAGTAAATGGAGAGAAGACCACTTAAGGAGGAAAACTACGGGTCACCTATGGTTAAAATTAACCCTAAGATAGCCAAATAAGTTCCCCCACAAGAACTAGGAATATGGAGTAACAAGACAACAAGATTGAGAAAAAGAGTTCTAGAGAAGGACCAAGTGTAAACCCCGCACATTTGAGTTAAGGAAAACCGGGAAAAGAACCGGTCAAACCGAATAAGAAAACCAAACCGGTTTACATTTGGGAATAAGCAATATGAAAATTTACAACTTTCGGTTGATCTAAATGATTTATTAAATATTGGAAAAGGAACTTAAGACAAACTAGAAAACAAAAACTAAATTGGTTCAGGTGAACTAGATTCCATAAGAACTTCAAAGTTAAGCATGCTTATTTGAGAGTAGTGTGAGGATGGGTGACCTCCTGGGAAGTATGATTTTTTGTAACCCGAAATTTCGGTCAAAAATTTTTATGCGTACAGCTTATCATAAATAGCCATCAATTAATATATATTTAATTATTGGAATTAATACCAATAATTTATGGCAATATTAATACTAGTAATAAATCTCGGTCTGCCGGAGTTGCTTCACTATTCCATCATGTCGGCGCTTCTCCAACAATTCTCGGAGTTGCTTCACTATTCCATCATGTCGGCGCTTCTCCAACAATTCTCGGATTGATTGGAGTTTGCTATCAGATAGCTGTCTTCTCCCCGGTTCTAAAGAGTCTGACCTTTGTTCAAGTCGAAGCTCTGGTTCGAGATTTACTGGGAAATGGAGCAGTAGAGAGAGAGAGAAAAGTGTTCAGGTGTGAGGAGAATGAAATGGGGATGACCTCTTTATATAGTTGTAAAACCCGTGTATTAAATGGACGAGATTTATTACTAGTATTAATATTGCTATAAATTATTGGTATTAATTCCAATAATTTAATTTCGGTATTAATTTCAATAATTTAATTTTGGTATTAAATTATTTGTGAAAGAAGGGCAAAATGATAATTTTGAAAAAATTGGGGAACCAAATTGGAAATTTGGAAAATTAAACTCCTTTTTGGTGAAATTGAATAAATTGAGGTCCCACGATAAATTTTAAAAGTTACGGGACTCAATTTGAGGAAAAACCGACATTAGGGACTTAAATTTAAAGAGAAATAACTTTAGGGACCTAATTGCAAATAACTAAAAGTTTGGGTTTTCTCATTCATTAATGAATGAAGGCTGTTATGACAAGTAATAATGAACAAGGTTGTTCATATCGTGTAGGAATGTTAAATACCAGGAACGCCAGCAAGGACAAGCTCGCGTGAATACAAAGAACCAGTCTAGTGGGTTATTCACATCATACCCAGTTGGGATGATGAGCACAGTTTAAAGTTAAAAACCACTTACCGGTTGTGAGTGGGTTTACTAACATCATACCGGGTTGGGATGATGAGCACAACTTAAAGATAAAAACCACTTACCGGTTGTGAGTAGAAATTTTATATCATACCCGGTAGGGAATGATAAGTACCTCGGTATAAAAACTCACTGTTTAGCGGTATTTTAATCATCACCACTTAGAGAAAGTGATGTGAAAGTTATGCGAAAAAAAACTACTTACGGGTTGTAAGTAGATCATACTCGGTTGGTATGATGAGACTTCCTCGAAGGAAGTTGAAAACCTGTTCATCGGTTATGAACGGAGATGTCCTTATACCGGTCGGTATGATGGACAGTAAAAACCTATTTTTTTCGAAAGTGCTCTCCCCTGACTGTGTGCCAATGCTTAAACAATTTGGGAGACCTTCTTGACGGGAGCTCGAATAGCTCTAATAGGCCGGGGGCCTCGATTTTGGAACTTGGGGGCTAAATGCCCGGTTTTGAAAATCCTGTACAGTGGGCCCAAGGCCAGTTGGCACAAGCAGGAGCTCGTAAATGAACATGATATATGTGCCATAAAACTTAATAAGTGAATTGTTTGGCCATGGTACCAAGATAGGACCGACATGCTCAGTCAACTAGCGGCAGTGCGACGTGACAGGTCGACGGACTAGTCAAGACAAATAGCTGCGGGTTGAGTTGAGAGTCGGGGCCATTGGACTAGTGGCACCACAGATTACATGGCAATATAAGAAAACATTGTTTGTGCATGCACTATGAGTACGGGATCATCAAGACGCCCATGATGGGTAGTGATGCGTCCTAAGGGCACTGGATGACCTGGTGGCTATAAGGGCAGTTCGTCGTTCTAGGTGTCTGTGCAAAATCTGGAGTAGCACGAAGCGCATGAGACTGGGGTGGGGACAGGATGAGGTCTCTGTCCTCATACGGACATGAAGAAGTGATTTCGGGATTGTGGGTAGGATGTGATGTACATCCACTCATTCCCAGGGTAGAAGTGGTCGTACTTCTATCCGGGTGGCAGGAAAAGTCGCTCCAAAGCCACTAGCGGGTTCAGTAGTGATACTGACTTGCGAATGTGTGTAACCTTCATGATGAAGGATGTGTGTTGGGTGATGACACACCGAGTTAACTAAGAAATAATGGAAAAATCTAAATTTTTAAATAATGGGATTTTTGAAAACAAAGGAGTCTGGCACACTCCATATAAATGTTTTTCTTAAAAGTTAAAAGTTTTTAAAAACCCATTCACTAAGTAGTCGTACTCACCCCCTCCCTTATATCCCTTTCAGGAAATCCCGGAAAGCCTCCCCTTAAAGACCGTCAACTAAGATGCCTATAAGACAGGTATGTAAAGTTTTAAATTTCATACAGTTTTGATTATTTTATTCCAGGAAAAAGGTTCAAGTTAAAGGATGCCTTACTCTTTACGGTTTACGATAAGGGGAAACCCTTTAATAAACCGGGAGAGTGGCAGGTCGGGGCGAGACACCAAGAGTCTGCCTATAATCACCAGAAAGGATAAACTCTAACCAAGGGTAGGAAGAAGAGAAAGAGTGTGAGGTCCGGTATAAAGGAGGTTAACATCAAAAGATGTATGAGGAATAAAGGAAAGCCTAAGGGCCATAAGGAATTGAGAGAAGCTCATACAAGGGTTATGAAACCAAGAGGATTGAGATGCCTTTAGAAAGAACCAATTGAATGGAAGATAACTAATAAGAGAAGTAAGGTACAAGAACCCCAAAGGGGTGAACGTGGAAAACCTTTTTAGGCAACTCTAGGATAGGACATGGTAAGAGGGAAGAGGAAGAGAAAGGTTAGAAAAGAGGACATGGGAGGGATACATAAGTACCCTCGAAAGAGTTATTATTAGGCAGATGGGCAAAACAAAGAGTGCTAGAAGCCCACTCCAATCAGGAACTCCTCAAAGGAAGGCTAAGGAACAAGATGGGAATTTAAGGATGGAGAAGAATCAAGGGCTAATAACCATACCGATGTCATAAGGGTGTAAGAAAGGAAAGAAGGAAAAACATTAAAGAAGCGTTAGGAAGGTGAATGTGGAAATTCCAGGTAGGAAGTCCCTCATAAAAGGGTAAAGGTAGGAATTAAGACTGTGGAAAAGAAACTCCCAAGCTAAGGAACCAAGAGGAGGATCATAGGAGACTTATCCTGAAATAAGTAACCTTAAAAAGGTGGGCATAAGTGGTTAAGGATGTCTGGGGATGACGAGTGTGACCTATTTTGGAAATAGAAGAGTGGTCAAGTAGGAAGCAACTAGAAATAATGAAATGATCAAGGAGAATAAATTACGCTTGATGAGGGACCAAAAACATAGTAAAGATTACATCCCACAAAGGACAACTGTTCCTAGACAAGTGACTAAGGGAAACAGTGGGGGCAAGATAGTTAACGAACTAACTCTCTAGGAGACCAAAAATTGGGCACGAGCAAGGAAGGAAAGGATATATAGGTCAAAACATTGGAAAGGAGGAATGAAGAAATTGTCGAAGAAATAAATGACCAGAAATGAATCGACAACCAAACTCAAGCCACAAAAGGAATTATGTAAGCCCGCAAAAGGGAGGGAACAACTTTGAAAGGAAAAAGACCGAGGGCCTTTCACTAAGAGGAATATAAAAATCGTAGTGAATAAAAAGTTGGGATAAAGATAAGGAGAAGGGGATGTACTAGCAAAACTCCCCAAGGAAAGGATAAGTTGGATGTGAGGTCAACTTAATGGTAGATAACCAAGAAGAAGAAGGAAAGAGTAAACCTCAAATTAAGAAGCAATGATGAAATGACCACAAACATCAAGACTCGTCCTGGTTCACTTTCACTTAATGAAGTCTAAAAAGACGACGGCTGGGCATATTGTGGAATACAAGAAATTAGACCCAAAAATCCGAAGTTCATTGGATAGGGAAAGAAGGATGTAATGGGGATTATAAAACAAAGGAGAATTAAAAGCATGCAAGTGCCTTAAAATAAAGAATGTGTAGGGAGGTCAATGGAAGGAACCTTCAAGGAAAGGCAAGAAGATCAAAAGGATCACCCTAAAATGAAATTTCTACTTTAAAGAACAAAGTAGAGAATGGAAACCATAAAAGGGAGACCTCCCCAAACAAGGAATCAATACATAGAATGTAAATGGGTCAATATGGAATAAGGAGTTGGTGAATGGTCACAAGAAAGTAATAAAGGATGAAGGAAAGGAAGGCCCTTGAGTGACAGACACTAACGCAAAGAACATAAATAAGAATGAATCCCAACATGTCGGTAAGTCATCGAGAAACCCAGTGGTTGAAACTAGGGAAAACCAATACGGAGGTTGGTAAGGGATGTGTAGACAAGGACAAATTGACAAAATCATGATGTCAAATTATAAAGGGACAATTGGATAATGCTAAAGGTAGTTGGAGAACACTACTAAATAACAGAAAGAAACAAAGCCACATGACTTCTAACGGTCAGAAAGGCACAAACCATTATCAAGAAAAAGGTTCTAAAACTATAATGGACAAGAAATTATAGAACATGTCATGCTATAAGGGACATGTAGGTCCAACAGTCCCATTAAAACGTGACTCAAGTAAGAAGGAGTCTATTAATCAAACATGATGAAGTCAAACCTAAGAACTGGAATCAAATCTATTGTAAACAAAAGAATGAGGAATGACCAAAATAAGATAAGAAAGAAAGAATGTCCAAATCCACGGGATTCAGAATGAAGGGAAAATAGGGAAGATCGGATATATATGGAACATCCAACCTAAAGATACAGATAAGATCCCATAAGGAGATAAGTTGTAGCCTGAGTGGAGTAAGAAGCAGACTAAAGGAAGTACCTTGGGATGGGGAATTTGGACATGACCAGTCAAGATACACTCCGTGGAGTGAATGGAAGATATAAAGAAAGAAAGGCTTCTCAAGTACATGGCTAAAGGACTAAATGAAAGGAGTAGCCAAAGAGATAGCATATCGAGCAAACCACAGGGTGATATCAAGGAAAGTAATTTTGAACGCAAATGATGGTTGACTTAGTTTGGGAGACAAAACCCCTAAAAGGTGGGGAGAGTTGTAAACCCTGTCCATTAAATATAAGAAAACCGGGGAAAGAACCGGACAACTCAAGAGAGAAAACCGAAATGGTTCATGAATCGTAACTGTTAGAGAAAGGTTAAAATGGGAAATTGACAAACTCTAAGTGACTCAAAGAGTCATAAAAGTCAAGGAAAAGGACTTTGGGACAAATTGGAAGAGAAAACCAGACTGGTTCAAGTGAATTGGACCTGAACCGGATTTAATCAGTTTGAACCATTATTGAATCAGTTGCTAAATTCATTTTTCTAGGTGGGTTAGAATATTCAAATTGGAGAATTGAAGCCATCATTGAATAGAGAATGAATTTAAATGAATTAAGAAATTTTTAATTTTGAGGGAATCGATCGAATCGGGCTTGCATCGACTAGTTTAAGCATTGAACCTAGTCGGACCGGTCCAGTTCAGTTCAGAATAGTGTCATCTTCTTCCTTTAGATGACAACACTGTTCATTCAATGCAGAAATTGACAGCATTGGTGAAGGAAAAACATCTCTGTTCAGGGGGTTTCAGGTCGAGGATAAGTTTGACCAAGATGTGAAACGGTCAGGTAGAGAGTCCCTGAGCTCCCTATATAAAGAGCGCATCTCCATTCATCCTCCTCACACTTGAAATCTTCATTCTCTCTCAACTGCTCCATTTTCCGGTGAAGCTCGAACCAGAGCTCTAAAATAGGCATTTTTTTAGCCTAAGAAGGTGAGGTTGTGTTCTTTAAACTACGGGTGTCACACCCTAACCTAGTTTGTTTGGATCCCCGAGAATAACCCGTTGCTCTCCCAGTTCAAGAGGAGTTTCCTCCGACTTTAACTTAAGATGAGTCAGGCGTAATTTCAACCTTATTCCTTGGAAAGACATATATCAAACAAAATGCAAGCTTAAGGAAAATTTAAGCATACCTGACAAAGGGTAAGACTCAGTATTATTTCTAGTCATTTCTCTTTTCCTGAAAAAGGGATAGATAGGAGTGGCTTGAGTTCTACAAATGAGCGGGGGTTTTAAAAAAATAACTTTGAGAAAAAGAATTGTATTGGAGTGTGCCAAACTCCTTTCTTTCAAAAATCCTTTCATTTAAAATCTCGGTTTATACCACCATTTACTTATTTAATCATAGTGTGTCATCACCCAACACACGTCCTTCATCATGAAGGTCAAACACACATTCATACACCAGCACGTCCATTGAACCCACTTGTGGCATCGTAGCGACTTTACTAGTCACCTAGATAAAAGCACGTCCACTTCTACCCTGAGATTAAGTGGATGTACGCGACATCCGACCCTTAATCCCAAAATTAATTCTCTGTGTCCGTATGAGGATAGAGACCTCATCTCGTCTCCACCCCAGTCTCATGCGCTTAGTGCTACTCCAAATTTCGCACAGTCACCTAATACGACGAACTGCCCTTATACTCACCAGGTCGTTCATGGCTCTTAGGATGCATCACTACCCCTCATTGGCATCTTGATGATCCCGAAATCATAGTGCATGCAAAAACATTATTTTCTTATCATGCCATATAATCTATGATGCCACTAGTCCAACCGCCCCGACTCTCAACTCAACCTGCAGCTGTTTGTCCGACTGGTCCGGAGACATGTCATGTCACACTGCCACTAGTTGGCTAAATATGTCGGTCCTGTCTTGGTACCATGGCCAAACAATTCATTTATTAAAGTTTTATGGCACATATCTCATGTTTGTTTATGAGCTTCTGCTCATGCCCACTGGCCCACTTGTTCGAGATTTTCAAAACCGGGCATAATAGCGCCCAATTTCCAAAACCGAGGCCCCCAGCCTATAAGAGCTATTCGAGCTCCCATCAAGAAGGTCTCCCAAATCGTTTAAGCATTGGCACATTGTCAAGGGAGAGCACTTCCAACAAAAATATGTTTTCAACTATCCATTATACCAACTGGGTATAAGGACATTTCCGGTCATAACCGATGAATGGGTTCTCAACTTCCTTCGAGGAAGTTTCATCATGCCAATTGGGTATGATCTACTTACAACCGGTAAGTAGTTTTTCTACATGATTTTCACATCACTACTCTAAGTTGTGAAATTTAAAATAGCACTTGGTTGTGGGTTTTCATTTCGAGGTACTTATCATCCCCAATCGGGTATGATATAAAATCCCACTCACTCGTTAATATAGTAAATTCCACTAGACCGGTTCCTTGTATTCTCGTGAGCTTGTCCTTGCTGGCATTCCCAATACTTCATGTTCCTACACGATATGAACATCTCCGTTCATTATCTCTTGGCCTAATAGCCTTCATTCATTCTAAATGAATGAGAAAAATCAAACTTTTATTTATTTGCAATTAGGTCCCTAAAGTTATCTTTTTTAAGTCCCTAATGTCGATTTTTCCTCAAATTGAGTCCAAAAACTTTAGGGCGTTAATTTATTCAATTTCACAAAAAGGGGTTTAATTTACCAAATTTCCAATTTGGTCCCCCAACTTTTCCAAAATTACCATTTTACCCTTCCTTTACAAAAGGCAGAGCCTTATTAGAACTAGAAGGTATCATATACCCTCCTCCCAGACAAGAAGAACCAGCATCACCTACTAGAAGTCCAACCCCTCCTCCTTCAATACCACAACAACCGAAGAGGAATCCCACCAAGAAGGAGGCTTGGGATAACTATTGGGATGCATATGACACCTTCATGAAGGTCCACCAAGTACCTCCACCCACTCAACCTGATTTCAATCCGTCTCAATGGGTGAAGTGGACTTGAAGAAGGGGGAAACCCCTCTTTAACTAAGAGAGCGAAGGGTTGTTCATAGGGATCCAACCAAACCGGGTCGGGGCATGACAACTTGAGTGATATCAGAGCTAAGTTCCCTTGAAACATTATCAATATTATGCCCTAACATTAATCAAACTTTAACTATCGTATAGGGAGGAGAATCCAAAGGAAATTCACTATGAAATCCAATCCTCCATCCATAACCCTGAAAAAGACATCCAACCCAAGGGAGGAAGCCATTCAAAGATTCCTAAAAGGTGAGAAAAAAGTATCCAAGGACGTGGTGGAAGACTACCGGAAACTAGTGGGAGCCTTATTGGAACCAAAAAGCATCACATACCCTCCTCCTAGGAGCCCAACCCCTCCTCAAGCCCCACAACAACCAAAGAAGAATCCAACCAAGAAAGAGGCATGGGACAATTATTGGGATGCATATGCTACCTTCATGAAAGTCCACCAAGTACCCCCGCCTACTTAGTCCAACTTTAATCCATCCCAACAGATGAAGTGGACATATGAGTGCGAAGTAGATGTACTAAGGTGGTACGGATTGGAGGCCATACATGAAATTTGTCCCATAAGGGAATACGAATGGACTCCAACTAGTTCCTCAGAGCCTTCTGATCAAGAATCTCACAACCGTTCTAAGGATGACTCTCGGCCTATGACCCCAAGGGAATAGGGGGTATAAAAATTCTGTAATAAGCCAAGTATGGCAAGAAAATTTATTGAATGAATGAAGTTGAATTCTTCTTGATAAAACTTTTGAGTTCCCTTGATATTTTCATACAATGAGTGTATGCTAATAACCTTCAACCCTAACCTTTAAAAATTTTTCCTCAAAAGTACAATGAGATTTGGAAAGGGAGAAACTCTTGTAGTTCACCTAAGGAAGACAACATCACGGTTAACATATGAGTGGGTTTATTCACATCATACCCAGTTGGAATGATGAGCATCTCATAAATAAAAAACCACTTATATGTGAGATTTTAACATCACTCCCAGTTGGAGTGATGTGAGAACTAAGCAGAAAGCTACTTACCAGTTGTAAGTAGAGAAAAATATACCTGGTTGGTATGATAGACTTCCTTGAAGGAAGAATAAAACTCGATTGCTGGTTGTAAGCGGAGATATCATCACACCCGATTGGTGTGATGAATTGAAAGAAGATTTTATCATAAGTGTTCTCCCTTGACTGTGTGCCAATTCTTAAAATTTCTGGGAGACCTTCTTTACGAGAGCTAGAACAGCTCAGATAGGCCAAAGGCCTCGGTTATGGAACTTGTGGGGCTAAATGCCCGATTTTGAAAAATCACGTATAGCCCAAGGCTAGTTGGCACGAGGAGGAGCTCATAAACAAACATGAGATTATGAAAGCCGTGAAAACTCTTAATGAAATGGTTATGTGATTTTGCCATGGTTTAAATAAAGGATTGACATACTCGATGGACTAGCGGTAGTGCATTAGGGCCAGGTCAACGAATCGGCCTAGAGAAACAGTTGCAGGTCGAGTTGAGGGTCAAGGCCGTTGGACCAATGGCACCAAAGATAAATTATTTTGTGGAAAAATTATTGTTTGTGCATGCACTTGAGGTACAGGACCATCAAGACGTTTGAGAGGAGTAGTGATGTGTTCTAAGGGCTACTAGATGACATAGTGGAGATAAGGGTAGTTTGTCATGCCAGTAGTCGGAAAGCTCGACATAGCTTCTTGTGCATGAGACTGGGGTGGGGTCGAGATAAGGTCTCCGTACTCATATGGACATGAAGTATTTTTGGGTCTAAGGGTTGAACATCGGATATGTTCACTCAGCCTCTAGGTAGAAGTTAAGAACTTCTATCAAGGTGGATGGTAAAGATGCTCCAATCCACAAGTGGGTGCAGTCGGCGTAACTACATCTCGCGAATGTGTGTACCCTTTATGATGAAGGGTGTGTGTCGTTTGTGAAACACACCCAATATGGAAATGGGAAAAAGGTTTGAACACCTTGGAAAAGATTTGAGAAATACTTGGAAAAAGAATTGGTAAACCTTGGAAAAGATTTGAGAAATACTTGGAAAAAGAATTGGTAAACCTCACTCCAGAAGTGAACACCAACTCCCAAATCGAGCTCAAGGAAGTACAATCCCATCCAACTCCTATAAACATCCTTCTATAATTGATATCCCCAAATACCTCAAGACCCTTCGTCAATTAGGATGTAAGTCATTCATAGGAGAGAAGGATGTTGGAGCTGCTATGGACTAGTTGGCCAGCCTTAAAAAACTTATGGGAATAATCAGGATTCCACTAAAGGAGATGGTGATCCTGGCAAAATTCTTCCTGGAAGCTAGGGTGAAAAGGTGGTGGGACAACATCAAGAGCCTACACACCACCACACCCACCTCAGAGCAATTCGAGGAGAGGTATTTAGAGGAATACTTAGCTCCACATCTGATCAACAAGAAGAAACAAGAATTCTCCCAACTCCAACAAGGATCCCACAACATCTCGGAGTATGAGACTAGATTTAATGAGCTAAGACCTTTTGCTCCAGACTCAGTCGTACTGGCAGATATCTGCCAACGGTTCATGGACGGTCTCAACATGGACATACAAGACCGGATGGGAGTACTTGGACGCCCTCATGGATTTGGCTACCATCATCAGTAAGGCCGGAAAGAAGGAGGATAGAATAGCCAGAGTGGTTAAAAGGAGCCTGGTGGACAGAGATGGCGGACAAGTATGGGGTCCTTTCGGAGAAATGAAAGTTATCATGCCCAAAGAGAGGCAAGTACAAACCCACATAGAAGAAACCCCTATTGCCCTAGGTGTCGAAAAAGCCATGAAGGGTCATGTTGAGCATGCTTCGAATGCGGACATCTCAGACACTTTGCCAAGAGTTGTCCAACCCTTCGAGGTAATACACAATGAGGTAACCATCAACCACCTCAAAGGAACCCAAGGACAATAGATGAAGAACAAGACATAACCACTACGTCGAGGGTACCAACCAAAGTACACAACCTCACCCAGGAGGAAGCATAGAATGATCCAAATATCATATCTAGTACTTACCATAGCTCCCCTAGATGAATATAGCCAAAACCCTATAATTCACTATCATTATAATAAATAAAAGTTTCATTCCCTACAAAAATAAACTTGTGATGAGATACAAGTAGGAGAAAATCCTAAGGATGTGCCCACCAAATCTCCAAAGAAAGGGAAATAGGAAGGATGGCATATGAGGATGTCAGGAAAGTAAATTTAAAGTTTAGATACCCTCAAGGACAAATAAAAAGGAATTTTGGGAAAGAAGGGGAATAATTTTCCCAATGAAGGAAATCATGGGGAGGCATACATATCCCAACTAAGAAGTAATGGACCAAGTGACGAAGGATGAGGAGATGAAGTGCATGCTGAGGTGAAAGAACCAAGGGAAGCATACTAGGAGGACCCAAGGAGTAAGTTAAACCCAAGGAATAGGTAAGTAGGAAGATAGCATCAGAGGACATTATGACAAGTAGGAAAGGGGTGGACTACCCATAACAAAGGAATAAAGGAAAGAACACCTGAGAAACCTTAGAAAGGTAAGCCCTCCACTTTAGAAGTGAATAAGAGAAACAACAACCGACATCAAGACTGGTTGTGGTCCACGATCGCCTAATGGAGCCCAAAAGAGTGGACAGCTGAGCATAGGGTGGGATACATGAAATAAGACCAATTGTAGGAAGTTCTTGGATAGGGAATAAGGAAGGAAATTGAGATTTTAAATACAATAGAGGGTTGAAAGTAGGTAGATGCCCCAATATAAAGGGTGTAAGGAGATGAAGAAAAGGGAACTTGCAAGGGATGTTAAGAAGGTTGAACGTGTAGCTTCGATGGTGAAACTGTATACTTTGAGGTACATAGTAAAGAATGAAATCGTAATAAGGAAATTCCCCAAACAAAGGAATCTACACATAGACTAAAAGGGATCAACTTGGAATAAATAATCGTGAAATGGTCACAAGCAAGTAAGAATGGATTAAGGAAAGGGGAAAGCCCTTGAGTAAAGGATGCCACTTAGAATGAGGAAGGACCTAAGAAGGGAAGAATTCCAGCATGTCGATAAATCATCGGGAAACCAAATAGTTGGAACCAGAAAGACCCAATAAGGAAGTAGGGAAAGGATGAGTGGGTAAGGAAAACCAATACTGTTATGTAAGTTGATTGGATAACGGTAAAGGTAGTCGAGAAATACTACCAAATGAAAAAAATGGATGAAGTTATACAATCCATAAAAGGTTGAAAAATTGAGAACGGCCCTAAAGGAGCAGTCAGTTATTAAGCATGATGAGGACAAACATAAGTTGGATCAAAGTTGTAATAAATAATAGATGGAGGAAAGGCTGAAATAGGACGTAGGGGTGATAACACCAAAACCCATGAAAACAAGTACGTAATGCTCGAAAGAACATCGAACTAAGGGTTTCAACGATTAAGAGAATAACTAGACATGGGAATGATTGGGCATTCTAGAACTCCCAATCTTAAAGTCTTGGGCAATAACCCCAAGAGGAAGAATATTGCCCTAAGTGGAGGAGGAAGTGGACCTAAGGATATACATTTGGACTAGTGAGAAAGACATGCCTAGTTATGATAAACTTCATGGAAGGAGTAAACAATGTAAAGGAAAGGAGATTACTTAAATGTGTGATTTAAAGGGGCTAAGTGAGAGAACAACTGAAATGTTAGCATGTCAAGCAAACCCAAGTTGACATTAAGGGAAATTATTCCTGGTGTGAAATATGCTAATTAAGTTTTGGGGACAAGACTCCTAAAAGGATGGGAGAGTTGTAAACCCCATCCCTTAAAGATAAGAAAACCAGGGAAAGAACCAGACAACTCAAGAGAGAAAATCGAGTTGGTTCACGAACCACGACCAATAGAGAAAGGGAAAATTGAGAAATTTACAAATCTCGAGTGACCCAAAGAGTTATAAAAACCATGGAAAGGAACTTTGGGATGAATTGGAAGAGAAAACTATATCAGTTCAGGTGAACCAGTTTGAACCATCATTGAACTACTTTCTAAATTCATTTTTCTATGCAGCTTAAAATATTCAAATTGAGAAATTGAAGCCACCATTGGATAGAGAATGAATTTAGATGAATTTAGAAATTTTTAATTCTGAAAAATTCGATCGAATCGGGTCTGAACTGGTTGATTTAAGCATTGAATCCAATTCATACCGGTTCGGTTCAGTTCGGAACAGTGTCGTCTTCTTCCTTCAAATGACGACACTGTTCATTCAATGGAACAATGAAAAGCACCAATGAAGATGAATCGCTTCCATTCAAGGTATTTCATGTCATGAATGAGCGCCATCGAGATGCCAAATGGCCATGCAAAGATTCACCGAGCTCCTTATATAAAGAGCTCCTCTTCATTCATTCTCGTCACACCTAAAAACTTCATTCTCTGTCAACTACTCCATTTTTCGATGAAGCTCGAACCAGAGCTCTAACTTAGGCAGTTTTCTCAACCTCAGAAGGCGAGGTCAGGATCTTTAGACTCTAGGGAAAGTCAGTTATCAAATTGACATTTTTTTAATGTAAGGGCAAAATGGTAATTTTGGAAAAGCTGGGGACCAAATTGGAAATTTGGGAAACTTGAGTCCCTTATACAATTTTGAGTAAAATGAGGACTCAGAGGTAATTTTGGAAACTTTGGGAGTCAAACTGGGCAAAGATTTGCATTTGAGACCTAAAGTTAAGAAAAATAAACTTTAGGGACCTAAATGCAATTTATCGATAAATTGTGAGTATAGGCTTTTATGCCAAACCTTAAGTCAAAGGGCTGCCCAATTCATGTAGGGACAAGTGTGATCAGAATGCCGGCAAGAGAAAGCTCGCGTCAACTTGGAAAACCAACCGAGGATGAACACGTCACGGTTAACGGGTGAGTGTGTTTATTCACATCATACCCATTTGGGATGATGAGTATCTCAGAAATGAAAAATCACTTATATGTGGGACTTTAACATCACTCCCAATTAGAGTGATGTGAGAACTAAGTGGAAAGCTATTTACCGATTGTAAGTAGAGAAAATCATACCTAGTTGGTATGATGGACTTCCTTGAAGGAAGAAGAAAACCCGCTTGCTGGTTGTAAGCGGAGATATCATCACACCCGGTTGTTGTCATGAATTGAAAGATGATTTTGTCACAAGTGTTCTCCCCTAACTGTGTGCCAATGCTTAAAATTTTTTAGAGACCTTCTTGATAAGAGCTAGAATAGCTTAGATAGGCTAGAGGCCTCAGTTTTGGAACTTATGGAGCTAAATGCCCGATTTTGGAAAATCATGTATAGCGGGCCCAAGGCCAGTTGGCACGAGCAGGAGCTCGTAAACAAACATGAGATTATGAAAGCCATGAAAACTCTTAATGAAATGGTTATGTAATTTTGCCATGGCACCAAGACAGGACTGACATACCCGATGGACTAGCGACAGTGCGTCGGGGCCAGGTCGACGAACCAGCCTAAACAAATAGCTACAAGTCGAGTTGAGGGTCGGGGCCATTAGACCAGTGGTACCAAAGATAAATGGCTTTGTGGAAAAACTATTGTTTGTGCATGCTGTCATGCCTCAACCCAATTTGGATGGATCCCCATGAACAACCTGCCATTCTCCCGGTTTATTAAGTGTATTCTCCTTCTCTAAACTGTGAGGAGTAAGACGTCCTTTTTACCTGTATCTTTCCAGGAATAACATTAATAAAAAATAAATATATGAACCTTACATATTCCTATCTTCCAGGATCAGCTATTAGAAGGCTTTTAAGTAGGTTTACCCTCGGTTACCTAAAAAGGAGGTAAAGGGAGGGGATGAGTTCGACAACTCAATGAATGAGTATTTGGAGAGAGTATTCAAAACATCTTTAATCGGAGTATGTCAGACTCCTTATTTCTTTCAAAAATATTTTTTCCTTAAATTCGTAATTATTCAACATCATCTTCCTCATTATCCACAATCGGTGTGTTTAACAATCAACACATGCCCTTCATCATGAAGGGATCACACATTTGTAGGGCAGCCTGCCCACTACACTCACTTGGGGCGTCGGAGCGACTTTACCAACCATCTAGATAGAAGCTCGTCCACTTCTACCTTGGGAATGAGTGGATTTTCACGACATCCAACCCTCAAGCCCAAAATCAACTCCATATATGTATGAGAACAGAGACCTTATCCCAGTCTTGTGCGCATGAAGCTCAAACATAGTAACTTTAGGAAGCCCCAAACACAATAGCCTCGTTGAGTCCAAACACAATAACTTCGTGGAGTCTAAACACAGTAACTTCGTGGAGTCCAAACACAATAACTCCATGACTAATTGGTACGATGAGAAACTCAAACACATTAGCTTCTCTTCCCTTATCACTACCATGTCGTCCAACAGCCCTTAGGACGCATCACTACCCCTCTTGGGCATCTTAATGGTCCCGAACCTCTAATGCATGCACAAACACTATTTTTACACAAAGTCATTTATCTTTGTGCCTACAGTCCAATGGCCCTAACACTCAACCCGGCCTACAGTTGTTTATCTGACTGGTCCGTCAACCTATTCTTGACGCACTACCGCTAGCACATCAAGCCTTATCAGTCCTGACTTGGTAGCGTAGCGAATCACACAGTAAATTCCACTTTTAATAAGAGTTTTTATGGCTATTCCTATTCATCTTTGTTTACGAGCATCTACTCGTGCCCACTATCCTTGGGCCCACTGGACATGATTTTTCCAAAACTAGGCATTTTTGCCCTCAAGTTCCAAAAACCGAGGCCTCTAGCCTATCTGAGCTATTCTAGCTCTCGTTAAGAAGGTCTCTCAAAAGTTTTAATTATTGGCACAAAATTAGGAGAGAACACTTCTAACAAAAATAAACTTTCCATCCATCACACCAACCGGGTGTGATGACATCTCAACTTACAACCGGTAAGCGGGTTTTCTACTTCCTTCCAGGAAGTCCATCATACCAATCGGTTATGATCTACTTACAACTGTTAAGTAGTTTTTCCATGTAGTTCTCACATCACTCCAACTAGGTGTGATGTTAAAATTCCACATAGAAGTGATTTTTCATTTCTGAAGTGCTTATTATCCCAACCAGGTATAATGTGAATAAACCCACTCGCCCGATGTTTACAGTGTATCCCTTCTTAGTCGACTGTTTGCCTCTACGCGAGCTTATCCTAGCATTCCAGTCCTTCGTATTCCTACACGATTTGGACATTCTTATTTATTAACAATTGGCATTACAGCCTTAATTCATCACATATGATCAAAATGCCCAAACTTTTCAGTTAATTGCATTTAGGTCCCTAAAGTTCCTCTTCTTTGACTTTAGGCCTCTAATGCTAACTTTTCCCTAAATTGAGTACTGAAACTTTCTAAAATTTAATTTGAGTCCTCAATTTACTCAAAATCACTTAAGGGGTTCAAGTTTCCCAAATTTTCAATTGGTCCTCCAATATCTTTTTCATGGCCAATTGGCCCTCAATTTGGGAAATTGCAATTTGGTCCCTCAATTTTACAAAATTCCCAAATTTCCCCAATTTTTCCCCTTTCACACTGGCCAAATTTGATTTCATCAAATTGGCCATTCATTTAGGGTTAATTGATCCAATTGAAGGTATGGATCAGTTCTTACACTTCCACATGATTCAATGGAGCTTTAAATCATGTCATTTGGGTCCGAATTGAGCTCAAAAGGAGCTTCATCGAAAAATTGAACTTAAAGAGAGAAAGCTTCAAAAGCTTACCGTCGGAGGTGCGCCGATTCGAGCTTTTGATCGGGGCATGTAGCTCACATACTGAGGATCCTCTTAGAATCAAGAATTGCAGCAATTCATGTCGAATTGAGTGAGAATTTGGTTAGTGAAGTTTCACCGTTTCTCTCTCTAACACTGATCGGAGTTTATAGAGGAGGGTCAAATTGGCTTACCTTTCAGCTCTAATTCAGTCGTATGAGGGTTGTAGTAGTGTTTGGAGAGCTTGGTTTGGCTTGAGTAGGGCTCAATTTGGCCATTTTTAGCTCGGTCGAAACAGGGCAGCTTCGATCTATCGGAGCTACTTCACTCTTTGATTATGTTGGCGCTTCTCTGGCAATCCTCAGATCGAATGGTGACCACTATCAGGTAGCTGACTTCTCTCGAGTCTAAGGAACCCGACCTCGCCTTATTTAGCTCAGAAAAACCCCAATGTTGGAGCTCTGGTTCGAGCTTCACTAAAAATTGAAGCAGTAAAGAGAGATAGGAGTTTTCAGGTGTGAGGGGGAGCTCTTTATATAGGCAGCTCGTGGATTTTGTGGTCGTCTAATTGGCCCCTTTATGGTGATCATTCATGGCCTGAAACGCCCTGAATAGAGACTTTTCACCTTCACCGGTGCTGCTCACTTTTCCGGTGAGTGAATAGTGTTGTCATCAGAAGGAAGAAGATGACACTGTTCCGAACCGGACCGGACCGGTCCGAACCGGGTTCAATGCCTAAACCAATCGGTTCATGCCTAATTCGACCGAGTTTTACAAAATTAAAATTTTTTTAATTCATCTAAATTTATTATCTATTCGATGATGGCTTCAATTCTCCAATTTGAATATTTTAAGCCACCTAGAAAAATGAATTTAGAAATCAGTTCATTAGTGGTTCAAATCGATTCAATCCAATTTAGGTTCGGTTCACCAGAACCTGTCTGGTTTTCTCTTCCAATTCATCCCAAAGTCCTTTTCCAAGGTTTTATGACTCTTTGGGTCACTCAAGAGTTGTAAATTTCCCAATTTGCCCCTTCTCTAATGGTTGCGGTTTGTGAATCAGTTCGGTTCTCACTCTTAGGTTGACCGGTTCTTTTTCTCGGTTTTCTTACCTTGAAGGAGTAGTGATGTGTCTTAAGAGCTATTGGACAACATGGTGGAGATAAGGGTAGTTTGTTATGCCAGCAGTTAGAAAGCTCGACATAGCTTCTTGTGCATGAGATCGGGGTGGGGTCAGGATAAGGTCTCCATCCTCATATGGACACAAAGTACTTTTGGGTCTAAGGGTTGAGCATCTGAGATGTTTACTCATACTCCGGGTAGAAGTCAAGGACTTCTATTAGGGTGGATGATAAATATGCTCCGATCTACAAGTGGGTGCAATTGGCATAATTGTATCTCGTGAATGTGTGTACCCTTCCTGATGAAGGGTTTTTTAGGCGTGTGTTGTTTGTGAAACACACCCAATATAGAAATGGGAAAAAGGTTTGAACACCTTGGAAAGGATTTAAGAAATCCTTGGGAAAAAAATTGGTAAACATTAGAAAAAGGTTTTGGAAAAGAGATTAAAAATTGGGGAAAACCCCTTTTAAAAGAAAATGTCGCCCTTGGCAGGTTAAATGTGTTAAAAATAAGAATTTGAGAAAAGAATATTCTTAAAGAAAATAAAGAGTTTGGCACAGTTCAATTAAAGTTGTTTTGTTAAAGAAAACTCAATCCCAAAACCCATTCACTAAGTTGTAGAACTCATCCCCTCCCTTTTACCATTTTTCAAGTAACCAAGGAGAAACCAAAACTTAAAAACCTACTTGTAAGACAGGTATGTTGGTTTTTAAGATATTCAATTTTATATAATGTTATTATAGGAAATACGGAAAGGAAAGACGCCTTACTACTCGTGGTTTAAGAAAGGTGAAATCCTTTCAGAACAAATGGAGTGGCGGGTTGCTCACAGTAATCCGACCAAACCGAGTCAGTGCGTGACATACCTTCCCCGATAGAGAGTTCGGATCGCCGCAGTTTCGACGGTAAGCTTTCGAAGCTCTCTTTTTACATACAGTTTTCCGGCAAAACTCCGATTGAGCTCAATTCAGACCTAAATGACGCAGTTCAAACCTCAATTGAATCGTATGGAAGTGTAGGAACTGGTCCATACTTTCAATTGGAGTAATTAACCTCGATTGAATGGCCAATTTGAAGAAATTAAATTCGGTCAGTTTGAATGGAGAAATTGGAGAAAATGTTTGGGGAAAATTGGGGATTTCGTAAAATTGAGGGATCTATTTATAATTTTCCAAAATTGAAGACCAATTAGTTATTAAAAAGATGTTAAATAATCAATTGATTAATTTTTGAAATAATTATTGTCAAATTACTATTTTTTAAAAGTATGGACAAAATAATAATTTTTAAAAAGTTAAAATACCAAATTAAAAATTTAGATAACTTAAACTAGATGGACTTGATCGGTAACTTAAACTTAAACCAGACCTTGTAAGTCCAAATTTCAGCAACTTGATCAGTGGTGTGTGGCCATCTGTAAAATGCATCATATCAATTGATTGTTCACCTGCAATGGGTGGAGGTTTTAAAGCTCCTGCAAGGGAATGAGAACACGGTTAACTGGGCCAGGAAACAGGTCAGTTCCTCCTCGGACAAGTCCAACCTGCTGCTACTCGAGAATGAAGAATCTAGAAAGTCAAGCATCCAATCCCATCTCAATCTTGCCTTCCAGGGTGTGGAGGACGATTCACTTTCAGTGGGTATGGTCGTGCAGAATGTCACTTTGGAGGACTACCTGCAAGGCCGTTGGAGCCGCTCTTCTAGCTTTGATTAGTACAGACAAGTACACATCCAGTACTCCATCTTCATCCTTCAGTTTTGTATATCCACATTCCAAGACTCCATATCCGGCCACAAGGTGGGTGTAGGATGAGAGAGGTGGTTTATGGGTTTGCCCTCCTCCTCCTCCTCCCCCTTAGGGCAGATGTAGCTAATATGTCACTAATACTAGCAAATAGACTAGTGGGTGGGTATTCCTTAGAAAAGCTGGATTGTTTACAGGATGTATACAGGTGTAGAAGAATCGCATATCCTCAAAAAAGTACTGTGAGCATAATTGGATCATTGGGCACATCTTGAAGGTTCTTCCATGTCTCAATACTTGTGCAATAAAAAAAGTTGCTTCCTTGGAAACCATTGGCATGTTCATTGCCAAGCTGTCTGTGTTCATTTCTTCTTTACCACAATTGATGGATCTATGGTTTTTCACTCTCTTCCTTTCAATGGATATATTTGATCATTTATTATGATTTATTCTTTTGAAATATAGAAAAATATATAGTATACAAAATATAGGTAGAAAATTAAATATAACATATTAATTATATTATAATCATACTCTATTTATTTATTTAATTATAACTGTATTTTTTTTATTTATTATTCTTATTTTTAATATTATATCTATTAAAAATAATATAAATTATGGTGTAAATAGGAAAATTTTATTCAAGATATAATTTAACAATGATAAATTATACGAATGACTTATTCTCATATTTATTTTTTAAATTTTCATGATGTTCTCAATTTATATAAATAATAATAGATAATAATAAATTGAATAAATTAGAAAAATAGTTTGTATAATATAATTTTTTAGTCGATATTATTATAATATTTTATGTAAATATGATTATAATATTTATTTGAAAGAAAGGTATATTTAGTTCTATATTTAAATTTTTATATATATTTAAAAATATATTTTTTATATTTTATATTCTTAAAAAGTGGAAATTTTATTTATATAAAAAAATAACACTATCAATTTCATTCATTAAAATGTTTTTAATATTGTCATTTTTATTAAATATACATGAATAGTTTTTTAAAGGTATAATTGAAATTGTGTAATTTACTTTAAATATATAAATTAAAATATAATCAACAAATATGAAATTAATTATCAACCTTACATTTTAGTTGAACTGTCATATTACATTAAATATATTATAGTTGATTTTTTTACTTATACACCACATGTCATATTATATAATAATAGAGATACATGTTGGACTATTAAGTGAGTTAGGGTATAACCATAAATCAAAGTTAATATAAATATATATAAAAATTTGAAAATCACATTTTACAATAGTTCTATGCACGAATCCCCTAAATATATTTTATATTTTTATAAATAATTATATAAATATTAATAAATTATTATGGATTCTTCTTTCTATTGAGAATTGTCCTAAAAATATCCAAAAAAAATTAAATTCTATATATGAAAAAATGTAATATTGAGTTGTCTTTCATTTCCCATAGGCCATGTTGACTTCCTAAATCAAACCCCAATTTGCTGTCCTTTAATATAATTAAGTAGTATATATAAAGTTATATGTACGAATCCCCTATACAATAGTTCCCATAGGCCATGTTGACTTCCTATACAATAGTTCTATGCACGAATCCCCTAAATATATTTTATATTTTTATAAATAATTATATAAATATTAATAAATTATTATGGATTCTTCTTTCTATTGAGAATTTTCCTAAAAATATCCAAAAAAAATTAAATTCTATATATGAAAAAATGTAATATTGAGTTGTCTTTCATTTCCCATAGGCCATGTTGACTTCCTAAATCAAACCCCAATTTGCTGTCCTTTAATATAATTAAGTAGTATATATAAAGTTATATGTACGAATCCCCTATACAATAGTTCCCATAGGCCATGTTGACTTCCTATACAATAGTTCTATGCACGAATCCCCTAAATATATTTTATATTTTTATAAATAATTATATAAATATTAATAAATTATTATGGATTCTTCTTTCTATTGAGAATTTTCCTAAAAATATCCAAAAAAAATTAAATTCTATATATGAAAAAATGTAATATTGAGTTGTCTTTCATTTCCCATAGGCCATGTTGACTTCCTAAATCAAACCCCAATTTGCTGTCCTTTAATATAATTAAGTAGTATATATAAAGTTATATGTAGAATGAGATGTAAAACTAATACGCCAAGTAGTATATTTATTTGTTACAAGTAGGATGGTATTGTCTACGCTTACCACAAAATTATGCTGTACTAATAAAAGCGTTGGAGATTATGCTGTACTGATAAAGGAGAAGATAATGTCCAAATGGACCAAATCTCATGCACTTGCACATGAAAGTAAATGCAAACTCTCTAGGGGGAGAGGCCTTTTGACACCTCTTGCTTATAAATGCTGCCAATACCCGCATTTCAACCATAACCTCAACCTTTTTTTTTCAAAAGACCCTAAAAATGTCTTCCCTTCCAATCCTAGTACAAGCTGCAGCTGGTCTATTACTTGGGTTGCTCTTGTTGGTGTTACCTTCTCCACACCTTGTAGCTGCAGCAGCAGCTCAATCAAGCTCAAAACCAGGATGTCCAAATGCATGCGGCAACCTCACAATCCCTTACCCTTTTGGCCTTGTAAGCAGGGATGACTGCTATTTAACAGAGAGTCGGCAGTTCCCCATCGACTGTGATATGACTGTCCACCCTCCCATAGCTTACTGGCAAAACAAGTCACACCATATACCTATAACAAATATATCTGTATATGATCATGAGATGCGGATCATGGTCTACCTTGCTTATGACTGCTACAATAGCACGGCTGCAACGGATTGGAACAACCCCTCTCTCAAGCTTGCCAGGTTCCCTATATCCAGCACCAAGAATACGTTCACTGCCACCGGGTGCGACACGAAGGCTCTGCTACGTGGGAACAAGAACGGCAGCTATGCCATAGGTTGCCTGTCCGTCTGCAACGATTTGGCCGACGTGACAAACGGGACGTGTTCGGGGATTGGTTGTTGTCAAGCAAGCATCCCAAAAAACGTCATGCGCTATGACATTTATCTAGATCAATATGCAAACCACAGCGGAGTATCAGAGTTTAACCCCTGCAGCTATGCTTTCGTGGCCGAGAATGGCTACTTCGCCTTCTCTACTGAATATCTACTCAAGAGCATGGCAGATGAGATGGTTCCTTTGATCATCGACTGGTCGATCGGAGACCAGACGTGCATCGACGCACAGAAGAACAGGTCAACCTATGCGTGCAAAGGAGAGAACACCACTTGTACAGATGCGGAGAACGGGAGGGGATATCGCTGCCACTGCAAGGATGGTTACAAGGGAAGCCCTTACCTCTCCGGCTCCGATGGCTGCCAAGGTATACAATCGCACTCTCTCCATTTCCTTGCCATTTGACAACCCACGGAGATGTTAGGTCCTAATTCCATAAGCTTCACACTCGTGCCGTTTTCAGACATTGACGAGTGCGCATCCTCGAATCCTTGTAACGTGACGTCTCTGTGCATAAATCTGCCCGGAACTTTTAATTGCTCATGCCCTAAAGGGTTCGCCGGAGATGGAAAGAGAGACGGGAATGGGAATGGCTGCACCCCAATCATACGTTCAAAGAAGTACACTTCTCGTGATATAACCTTAGGTGAGTAGTGGATCAATCGATGCAAACTCAAACCCATCTTCAACTAAAGAAGAAATCACAGTCAGTCCCCGTAATTTTTCTGACTCTATACTCTCTCAATGGCAGGTCTGGGACTGGGAATAGGTTGTGGCATCCTCTTCCTCTTTGCTTTCTGGGTGATACAATCGAGGAAGGAAAGAAGAGAGAGGAAGAAATTCTTCGAAGAAAACGGCGGCCACCAACTCGAAGAACTTATCTCGCAGCATCGCAGTGGATTCGAGATATTGAAATTATTCACTGCAGACGAGCTCAACAAGGCAACCGACAACTATCATGAGAGCAGAATCCTCGGCCAAGGCGGTCAAGGTACAGTCTACAAGGGAGTGGTGATGAACAGTAGAGTGGTTGCCATAAAAAAGGCCAAACACCTCGATCGAAGCCAAGTGAATGATTTCATCAACGAAATCGTTATTTTGTCACGGATCAATCATAAGAACGTGGTGAAGTTGATCGGCTGCTGCTTGGAGACGGAGCTTCCTCTACTAGTCTACGAGTTTGTAACCAATGGCACCCTTTCTCAGCATCTACACGACGGTGATGGATGTTCCACCGCTGCTTTATCCACATGGGGAGCTCGTCTACGCGTGGCAGCAGAAGCAGCCGGAGCTCTCTCTTATTTGCACTACGATGTTGCCATTCCTATATACCACAGGGATGTTAAGAGTGCTAACATACTGTTGGACGAGAATTATACAGCAAAGGTGTCGGATTTTGGAGCTTCCAGGGTTATTCCGGTGGATCAGACTCAACTTAATACTCTTGTGCAAGGCACGTTCGGCTACATAGACCCAGAATACTTCCACACGAGCCAGTTGACTGAAAAGAGCGATGTTTATAGCTTCGGGGTGGTACTAGCTGAGCTGTTAACCGGAATGAAGGCAATATCTTTTGACAAGCTTGAAAAGGATAGGAACCTGTCAATGGTTTTTGCCGTGGCGGTGAAAGAGGATCGTGTCTTGCAGATTATCGACGAGCGGATTCTAAATGAGGGGAATGCAAGTCAGATAAGAGAAGCTGCGTTGCTTGCAAGCAGGTGTTTGAAAGTGAGGGGAGATGAAAGGCCAACCATGAAGGAGGTTGTGCTCCAGTTGGAGGGAATACTCAGGGCCAGTGATACACATCCTTGGATTAACCAGGAGAAAGAAGACTTCCGGGAGACGGAATATCTGCTCGGGGATGGTTACGTGGATTCGGCGGAGACTGGTAGCATCAGTGCGATAGTTTCAGAGGATACTATGAAGAGTCAATTGGCCTCTTTTCACATTGCAGATGCACGCTAGATTCCCTCTTGTGTTGATTGATTCTGTTATTGTAATTAAGATTCTTTTTCCCCTAATTTAATTAGGCAAACAAGTGATTTTAAGATAAATCTCAAATTTAATAAAATGATAAATATAATCTTAAATTTAATAAAATGTTTTGTAAGATTGTAAATGTTTAACTATTTAAAGATTATTAATTTTTAAGTATAAATGCATGCTTCCAAAATTGCTTCACCTCTTCATCATAGCCATCTGACGAGCCTTTCCATCGAGATGGCTCTGGCTACCATTCTGCACCATCTTCCTGCTCTCCCTTCGATCCAGATTAGCCTTCTTGTCACTGGGACATTCACCATCCCTCCTCTCCCCGGACCAACCCTCAACTTGGCCCTCCGGCGCTGGCTTCTCAACAAGGTCTGCAAGGGAGAGCTCATAGTACGTTTCTGGCATCTCCTTCACCATCTCCATGAGCTCCTTCTGACCTTGTAGGATCGTTCGTGTCCTCGATGCCTGTGAGAGGCTCGGCTCCGTGCCAGAGGGCTAGTACTCTTCCGAGGCGGCCGCAGCTGCCGGATCTTCATCACACCATCTCAATTCACAGCTCATTCCCGCCATATAAGCAGTGTAATTCTGGGCAGTTTCGCGAGTCCCGGGACCGAAATCCATCGAAATGCTTCGATGTTGTTTTAGCTTGGAAGAGAGGAGATTATATCCAGGGGGCATTATAAATACGACCGTCATGTCGTCATCACTTTGACCAGCCTTAATGTTGGTAACTTAGCTGCCATGTGAACAAGTATGGCCGGGGCACATCAAGAACGTGAGAGAAGACATAATTTGTACCTATCTTAAAAAGTCAAGTAACATCTAGATGGGGTGGTAAGGTAGTCTCCAGGTCAATTGATCCCTTCTAGAGTAGTGTTCTTCTAGATAATTGTCATTATGAAGCAATTCTGGCTATGCTTTCCTTGGGGGTATGATCATCTAGAAGGCTATCCTTTTATAGTTAACCAGCATTTTCTTCGGTAAACTAACTATATACACGTGATGGCAGGATTATTTGGCTGTTGACATTGGCTAAGGATGACAATGGCTGGTGTATGGTCCATACTTGTCAAGTCCAACTCCGAAATTTATGAAGGGAGTATGAATTCTGCAGAGGACACAGACTTGATCCAATTAACTATATAAGAGAGTATGAATTTGGATGTTCATAGAGAATGTATCATTTGTACTGGTATCTCCATCTACCTGAAAAGTAGCACCTCTGTCATATGAAATCTGACACTTCAATCAGAAGTAGAACAATATATGAACTAACCGCATACAGTGATCTGGTTAAAACTCCTGTCGACAGAAATTTTCACCATCTTTCTCCGCACATCACCCGAGATTAAGGGTCAGATATCTCGTACATCCACTCATTCTTAGGGTAAAAGTGGGCAGGCTTCTATCTAGGTGGCCGGTAAAGTTGCTCCGACGCTATAAGTGGGTGTAGTGGATGTGCTGCCTTACGAATGTGTGATCCCTTCATGATGAAGGGCGTGTGTTGAATGTTAAACACACCGATTGTGGTTAATGAGAAATAATATTTTTTAAACCGAGATTTTGAGGATGAAATGTCAGAAAGGAAATAAGGAGTCTGACACACTCCAATCTAAAAACTATTTTATTGAAACTTCATTTTTTTTAAATACCCATTTACTGAGTTGTAAAAACTCACCCACCCTTTTTTTATCATCAGTTGTTACCACCTAGAGTAACATCATCAGTATTAAATTGACATACACAAATGCAATAAAATTCTAGAAAAGGAAATGTATGAGGGCACATACACTGAGAATCGTAGCCATATTGGGGTGAATCATTTGAGAGCCCTTAGCCATTCCTCCGATTCTTATCATGGACCCTCCAACCTAGAAAAGTATATAATTTTGGGAAAAATAAGAACTTAAAAAGGAAATTTAAAAATTTTGGGACTCAAATTGGGCAAATGATGGCATTAGGGAACTAAAGTTAAGAAAAATAAACTTTAGAAATCTAAATGCAATTTATGAGCCTAGGCTTTTATACCAAACCTTAAGTGAAAAGGCTGCCCAAATTGTTTAGGGACAAATAGGATCAGAACGCTAGCAAGAGAAAGCTTGCGCCGACATTGAAAAATCAACCGAGGACGAATACGTCACTGTTAATAGATGAGTGGGTTTATTCACATCATACCTGGTTGGAATGGTGAGCAACTTATAAACGAAAAATTACTTATATGTGAAATTTTAACATCACACCAGGTTGGAGTGATGTGCGAATTAAGCTAAAAACTACTTAACGGTTGTAAGTAGAGGAAATAATACCCCGTTTAGTATGATAGACTTACTTAAAGGAAGGAGAAACTCGCTTGCTGGTTATAAGCGGAGGTATCATCACACCTGGTTGGTGTGATGAAGTGGAACTTATATTTTTGTTAGAAGTATTCTCCCCTAACTGTGTGTTAATGCTTAAACTTTTTGGGACACCTTCTTAACGGGAGCTAGATTAGCTCAGATAGGCCAAATGCCTTGATTTATTAACTTGTGAGGCTAAATGTCCGGTTATGGAAAATCACGTACTGTGGGCCCAAGGCTAGTGGACACGAGCAGGAGCTCATAAACAAACATGAGATATGAAAGCCATGAAAACTCTTAATGAAATGATTATGTGATTTCGCCACAGTACAAAGATAGGACCGACATATTCGATGGACTGGCGGTAGTGCGTTGGGGCCAGGTCGACAGACTGGCTTAGACAAACAGCTGCAGGTCAGGTTGAGGGTTGAGGTCGTTAGACCAATGACACCAAAGATAAATGGCTATTTAAAAAAAACTATTGTTTGTGTATGCACTTGAGGTACAGGACCATCAAAACGTCCAATAGGGGTAGTGATGAGCCCTAAGGGCTACTGGATGACATGGTGGAAATAAGGGTAGTTTGTCGTGCTAGCAGTTGGAAAGCTCGACATAGTTTCTTGCGCATGAGACCGGAGTGGGGGTCGGGATGATGTCTCTATCCTCATATGGACACGAAGTATTTTGGGTCCGAGGGTCGAATGTATGGGACGTTCATTCAGACTCCGGGTAGAAATTAGGGACTTATATCAGGGTGGATGGTAAAAATGCTCCGATCCACAAATGAGTGCAGTCGTCGTAACTGCATATTGTGAATGTATGTGAAGGGTGTGTGTTGTTCGTGAAACACACCTAATATGAAAATGAGAAAATATTTTGAAAACCTTAGAAAAGATTTGAGAATCCTTAGAAAAAAGTTTTGAAAAATCGGAAATTTGAGGAAAGATTCTCTTAAAGGAAATAAGAATTCTGGCACATTTTGATTAAAGTTGTTTTCACGAAAACTCACTCCCAACACCCACTTAATAAGTTGTAGAACTCACCCGCTCCCTTTATCCATTTCAGGTAACCAAGGGAAAACCAAAATTTAAAGACCAACTTGTAAGACAGGTATGTCAGTTTTAAAATATTTAGTTTTTTATAATGCTATTACAAGAAAGACAGAAAAGAAGGACGCCTTATACAAAAAAAAAATGGTGAAATCCTTTACGAACTAAAATGAGTGGCGGGTTACTCAAGGGGACCCGACATAACGAGTCGGGGTGTGACAGATAGTGCTAGAAATACCGAGGTGAACCCAATCTGACACCAAGTTATATGATTTAATTTTTTTTAGTGTAAACTAATATATGATGTTCACACTTCTCAAGGTAATTGAAAAAATTCATTGAGACGATCAAGTTTTAGATAAAATGGTGAGTGAGTAATTGAAAAAATTCATTGATGGCGAGTTCAATTGAACTAACCACTCCTCTTTATGGCTTTATAAGAGGGGTGAGTACAACGACTCAGTGATTGAGTTTTTAAAATTTAACTTTTAGGAAAAATGTTTGAATTGGAGAGTGTTAGACTCCTTATTTTCTTTTTAAAAATGTTTAATTCTCAAATTCAATTTTTTTGTATCCATTTCTCATTAATATGGTGTGTTATCACCCAACACACATCCTTCATCATAAAGGTAAAACACACAATCGCAAGCCACCCCGTCCATTATACCCACGTGTGGCATCAGAGCGACTTTACCGACTACCTAAATAGAAGCACGTCCACTTCTACCTTGAGAATAATTGGATATTCGCGACATCTGACCCTCATTCCTGTAACAATTCTCCGTGTCTGTATGAGGACAAATACCTCATCTTGTCCCCACCCCGGTTTCACGTGCTTGAAGCTATGTCGAGCTTCTTAAGACTTCTGGTACGACTAACTGCCTTGATACCCACTAGGTCGTCTAGAGCCCTAGGACGCATCACTAGCTCTCTTGGGCCTTTTGAAGGTCTCTTAACACAGTGCATGCACAATCAACGATTTTTCACATAATGCCATATAATCTGTGGTTCCATTGGTCCGACGGCCCCGACCCTCAACTCGACTGGCATCTGTTTGTCTTAACTAGTCCGAAGACCTGTCATGTCACACTGTCACTAGTCCATCAAGTATGTCAGTCATGTCTCGGTACCATGGCCAAACAACTCATTTACTTAAGTTTTCATGGCATATTAATCATGTTTGTTTACGAGCTCCTACTCGTGCCAACTGGCCTAGGGCTGTTCGAGATTTTCAAAATCGGGCATATTAGCCCCCAAGTTCCAAAATCGAGGCCTCTGGCCTATATGAGCCATTCGAGCTTCTGTAAAGAAGGTTTCCCAAAAATTTTAAACAGTGGCACACAGTTAAGGGAGAGCACTTCCGACAAAATAACCTTTAATTTGTCTATCATATCAACCGGGTATGAAAACGTCTCCGCTTATAAATAATAAACGGGTTTTTCACTTCCTTCCAGAAAGTTTCAACATACCAATTGAGTATGATCTACTTACAACCTGTAATTAGTTTTTCCGCGTGATTTTCACATCATTCCTCTCAGGTGTGATGTTTAAAATACCACTTAGCAGTGAGTTTTCATTTCTGAGGTGTTTATCATCCCAACTGGGTATGATATAAAAATCCCACTCATCCGATAATGCAGTGAATATCCTCTTAATCGGCTTATTGTCCTTACTTAAACTTGTCTTAGCTGGCATTCTCTGTACTTCGTATTCCTACACATTGTGAACACTCTTGTTGATTATCCTTTGGTCTAATACCCTCATTCATCCCAAATAAATGAGAAAACTAAACTTTTCATTTATTTAAAATTAAGTACCTAAAGTTATTTTTCTTTAATTTTAGATCCCAAATGTTAGTTTTTATTCAAATTGAGTCCCAAAACTTTTAAAGTTCACTCTGGTGCCTCAATTTATTCAAATTAACAAAAAGGGGTTTAATTTCCCAAATTTCCAATTTGGTCCCCAACTTTTCCAAAATTACCATTTTGCCCCTACTTTACAAAAATGGTAAGTTTTGCCCCAAAAATTGCCCAATTGGTCCTCCAACATCTTTATCATGCCCATTTGCCCTTAATTTTTTGAAATTGCACTTTAGTCCCTCGAATTTTTGAAATTCCCAAATTTCCCCCAATTTCAACCTTCTAACTCAATCAAATTTGATTTCATCAAATTGACCGATCAAATGAGTTTAATTGTTAAAATTGAAGTTTGATTGGAGTTCCTACACCTTCATACGATTCAATTGCACTTTTAATTGCAAGATTTGATGTCGGAATGAGCTTGAACGAAGCTTCGCCGAAAAACTGGACTTAGAGAGAGAAAGCTTCGAAAGCTTACCGTCGGGGGCGCAGCAGTCTGAGCTTTCGATCTAGACGGATAGCTCTCATCCTGAGGTTTCTCCTAGGATCAAGAATTGCATCAATTAATGCCGAATTGAATGAGAATTTAGTTATCGAAGTTTTGTCATTTCTCTCTCTAGTACCAATCAGAATTTATAAAGTAGCCAAATTGGCTTACCTTTTCGCTCTAATTCAGCTGGAGGAGGATTGTAGAGGTGTTGGGAGGGCTTGGTTTGGTCTAAGGAGGGCTCAAATTGGCCGATTTCAGCTCGGCCGAAACAGGGCAGCTTCGGTCTACCGGAGGTGCTTCATTGTTCGATCACGTCGGCACTTCTCCGGTGACCTTAGGAGAAAATGGAGACTACAAGCGTGTAGCTGACTTCTCCTGGAATCCAAAGAACCCAACCTCGCCTTGTTTGGCTCAGAAAAGTGCCCAAGTCGAAGCTCTAGTTCGAGCTTTGTCGGAAATTGGAGCAGTTGAGATAAAATGGAGTTTTCAGGTGTGGAGAGGATGAATGAGGAGGGGCTCATTATATAGGAAGCTCGGGGACTTCTTGGCCATCTGATTGGCACCTTAATGGAGGTCATTCATTGCCTAAAACTCCCTGGTCGGAGACTTTTTAGCTTCATCGGTGCTGCACAAAATTTTAACTATTCATGCTTGTCTTACGGGTGCGCTAATTGGTGGTCTTTGAGGTATGCTTTCTGGGGTTACTTGAAAGGGATATAAGGGAGGGGGTGAGTACAATGACTCAATGAATAAGTTTTCAAAGTTTAACTTTTAGAAAAATGTTTGGTTCGAAGTGTGCCAGACTCCTTATTTTCTTTTAAAACCCTTTCATTTTCCATTTTGGTTTTTATTACCATATCTTATTACCACGGTGTGTCATCACCTAACACACACATCCTTCATCATGAAGGTCAAAACACACAATCACAGGTCATCACGTCCACTAAACCCACTTGTGGCATCGGAGCGACTTTACCAGCCACCTAGATAGAAGTACGTCCACTTCTACCCTAAGAATGAGTGGATGTTCGCAACATCTGACCCTCAATCCCGTAACAATTCTCCATGTCCGTGTGAGGACACAGACCTCATCCTGACCCCACCCCGGTCTTATGCGCTTGAAGCTACGTCGAGCTTCACAAGGTTTCTGGTATGACTAACTATCATTATATCAACTAGGTCGTCTAGAGCCATATGACACATCACTACCCCTCTTGGATGTCTTGAAGGTCCCGTAAACACAGTGCATACACAATCAACATTTTTCACATGATGCCATATAATCCGTGGTGCCACTGGTCCAACAGCCCCGACCCTCAACTCAACTTGTAGCTGTTTGTCTTGACTAGTCTGGAGACCTGTCATATCGCACTACCTCTAGTTGACTGAGTATGTTGGTCCTATTTTGGTACCATAGCCAAACAATTCATTTACTTAAGTTTTCATTGCATATAAATCATGTTTGTTTACGAGCTCCTACTCGTGCCAACTGGCCTAGGGCCCACTGTTCGAGATTTTCAAAATTGGGCATAATAGCCCCCAAGTTCCAAAACTAAGGCCTCCAACCTAACAGAGCTATTCGAGCTCCCGTCAAGAAAGTCCCCCAAATTGTTTACGTAGTGGCACACTGTTAGGGGAGAGCACTTTCGACAAAATATATTTTTAACTGTCCATCATACCAACTGAGTATGAGGACATCTCTGCTCATAACCGATGAACGGGTTTTCCACTTCGTTCGAGAAAGTTTTATCATACCAACCGAGTATGATCTACTTACAATCAGTAAGTAGTTTTTCCGCATGATTTTCACATCACTCCTTTCAGGTGTGAAGTTTAAAATAGAACTTAGCAATGGGTTTTCATTTTCAATGTGCTTATCATCCCAACTGGGTATGAAATAAAAATCTCAATCACATGATCATGCAATGAAATTACTCTTAGCCAACTTGTTGTCCTTACTTGAACTCGTATTAGTTGGCGTTCTCGGTACTTCTTGTTCTTACACGATATGAATGTTCTTATTCATTATTTTTTTGCTTTGCAGCTCTCATTCATCCCAATTGAATGAGAAAATCAAACTTCTCATTTATTTGAATTAGGTCCCTAAAGTTATTTTTCTTTAAGTCCCTAAGGTTGGTTTTTCCTCAAATTGAGTTCCAAAACATTTAAAATTCATCTTAGAACCACAATTAATTCAAATTCACTAAAAATGGTTTAATTTCCTAAATTCCCAATTTGGTCCCCCAACTTTTTCAAAATTACCAATTTACCCCTACTTTACAAAAAAGGTAAGTTTTGCCCCAAAAATTGTCCAATTGGTCCTCCAGCATCTTTATCATGCCCAATTGGTCCTTAATTTTATGAAATTGCACTTTAGTCCCTCCAATTTTTAAAATTTCCAAATTTCCCCCAATTTTTCCCTCAATTTCAAACTTCCAACTCTGTCGAATTTGATTTCATCAAATTGACCAATCAAATGAGTTTAATTGTTGAAATTGAAGTTGAGTTGGAGTTCCTACACCTTCATACGATTCAATTGCACTTTGAATCGCACGATTTGGTGTCGGGATGAGCTTAAATGGATCGCCGGAAAATTGGAGTTAGAGAGAGAGCTTCGAAAGCTCACTATCGGGGACGCAGCGGTTCAAGCTTCCAATCTGGGCATGTCACACCCCGACCCAGTTTGGTCGGATCCCCGTGATCAACTCGCCACTCTCCCTATTTATTAAAGGGTTTCCCCTTATTATAAACTGTAAAGAGTAAGGCATCCTATAAACCTACACCTTTCCTCGAATAACATAAATTAAAACTGCATAAAATTCTTAATTTATCATATCTGTCTCACATGCGTCTTAGTTGATGGTCTTTAAGGGTAGGCTTAACGAAATTTCCTAAAAAGGATATAAGGGAGAGGGTGAGTACGACTACTCAGTGAATGAGTTTTTTTTTTTCAAAATTTATATTTTAGGAAAAAGATTTGTATTGGAGTGTGCCAGACTCCTTATTTTATTTTAAAAATACTTTCATTTCAAATCTATGTTTTTATCACCATTTTTTATTAATCATGGTGTGTCATCACCCAACACACATCCTTTATCATGAAGGTCAAAAACACACAATTGCAGGCCAGCCCGTCCAATGAACCCTCTGGTGGCGTCGGAGTGACTTTACCGGCCACCTAGATAGAAGCACGTCCACTTCCACCCTGAGAATGAGTGGATGTACGCAACATCCGACCCTCAATCCCGAAATCAATTCTCCATGTCCGTATGAGGATAGAGATCTCACCCCGTCCCCACCTCAGTCTCATGCGCTTGATGCTACTCCAAATTTCGCATGGTCACCTGGTATGACGAACTGCCCTTATACCCACCAGGTCGTCTAGGGCCCTTAGGAAGCATCACTACCCCTCTTAGGCGTCTTGACGGTCCCGTAATCACAGTGCATGCACAATCAGTATTTTCACATTATGTCATATAATATGTGGGGCCATTGGTCCAATGGCCCCGACCCTCAACTCAGCGTGCAACTGTTTGTCTTGACTGGTCTGTCGACCTGTCATGTCGCACAGCCGCTAGTTAACTGAGTATATCGGTCTTGTCTTGGTACCATGGCCAAATAATTCATTTATTAAAGTTTTATGGCACATATCTCATATTTTTTCACGAGCTCCTGCTCGTGCCCTCTGTCATATGGCCCACTGTTCAACATTTTTAAAACCGAGCATAATAACACCCAAGTTCCAAAACCGAGGCCCCCAGCCTATAAGAGCTATTCGAGCTCCCGTCAAGAAGGTCTCCCAAATCGTTTAAGCATTGGCACACAATCATGGGAGAGCACTTCCAACAAAAATATGTTTTCAACTGTCCATCATACCAATCGAGTATGAGGACATCTTCGCTCATAACCGATGAACGGGTTTTCCACTTCCTTCAAAAAAGTTTCATCATACCAACCCGATATAATCTACTTACAACTGGTAAGTAGTTTTTACACGTGATTTTCACATCACTACTCTAAGTTATGATGTTTAAAATACCACTAACTAGTGGGTTTTCATTTCAAGGTACTTATTATTCCCAACCAGGTATGATATAAAATCCCATTCACTTGTTAATGCGGTGAATTCTACAAGACCGGTTCTTTGTATTCATGCGAGCCTGTCCTTGCTGGCATTCCTAGTTCTTCGTGTTCTTACACGATATGAACATCTTGGTTCATTATCCCTCGGCCTAATAGCCTTCATTCATTCCAAATGAATGTGAAAACAAAACTTTCATTTATTTGTAATTAGGTCCCTAAAGTTATTTTTCTTTAACTTTAAGTCCCTAATGCTGGTTTTTCTTCAAATTGAGTCCCAAAACTTTTAAAATTCCTCTTAGGACCTTAATTTATTCAATTTCACAAAAAGGGGTTTAATTTCCCAAATTTCCAATTTGATCCCCTAAATTTTCCAAAATTACTATTTTGCCCATCCTTTACAAAATGGTAAGTTTCACCCCAAAAATTCTAAAATTTCTCAATTGGCCCTCTAACATTTTTATCATACCCAATTGACCAACAATTTTATAAAATTGCATTTTAGTCCTTCGAATTTAGAAAATCCCCAATTTCCCCAATTTTTCCCCCAATTTCAACTTCTTAACACAACTGAATTTGATTTTATCAAATTGACCAATCAAACACTTCTAATTGTTGCAATTGAGATCTTACATCTTCATACGATTCAAATAGCACTTTAAATCACAAGTTTTGACCCCAAAACAAGCTCAAACGGAGCTTCATTGAAAATTAGACTATAGAGAGAGAATGCTTCGAAAGCTTACCATCGGGGGCACAGCAGTCCGAGATTTTGATCTAGGTAGGTAGCTCTTGTCCTAGATTCATCCTAGAATAAAAAAATTGCATCAATTGATGCCGAATTGAGTTAGAATTTCATCATCAAAATTCTGTCGGTTCTCTCTCTAACACCGGTCAGAAATTGCAGAGGGGAGCCGAATTAACTTACCTTTCCATTCTAATTCGGCTATAGGAGGGCTGTGGTGGTATTGGGAAGGCTTGGTTTGGCCTGAGGAGGGCTTCAAATGGCCGATTTCAGCTCAGGCAAAAAAGGGCAGCATCAATTCGCTGGAGCTGCTTCAGTGTTCCATCACATCGGCGCTTCTCCAACGACCCTCGGAGCAAATGGAGACTATAGGTGTGTAGCTGACTTCTCCCCGGTTCTAAAGAACCCGACCTCACCTTCTTTGGCTAAGAAATGACCCTATATCAGAGCTCTGGTTCGAGCTTTATCGGAAAACTAAGCAGTTGAGAGAGTGTGAGCTTTTCAAGTGTTGAGAGGATGAATGGGGAGGGGATCTTTATATAGGAAGCTTGGGGACTTCTTGGCCGTCTGATTGGTGCCTTAATGGCGGCCATTCATTGTCTGAAACTCCCTGGCTGGAGACTTTTCAACTTAACCAGCGCTGCGTAATTTTTCGGCGAGTGAACAGTGCTATCATCTAAAGGAAGAAGATGACACTCTTCCGAACCGGACCGAACAGGGTTCAAAGCTTAAACCGGTCGGTTCACCCGCCATTCAACCGAATTTTTCAAATCTAAAAATTTCTAAATTCATTTTCTTTCCAATGGTGGCCTTAAATCTCATATTTGAATTTTTTAAGCCACCTAGAAAAATGAATTTAGAATCCGGTTCAATAGTGGTTCAAACCAATCCAAACCGGTTCAATCAGGTTCGAATCCAATTCACCTAATCTGGTTTGGTTTCCACCTCCAATTCATTCTCAAATCCATTTTCATGTCTTTTGGGACTCTTTGGGTCACTCGGGATCCATAAATTTTCCGATTTGCCCTTTCTCTATTGGTTCCGATTCATGAACCAACTCGGTTCATAAACTAGTTCAATCTTGTTGGATCCGGTTCATCTAAACCGTTCTAATTTTTCTCTTCCAATTTGTCCTAAGGTTCTTTTTCAAGGTTTTATGAACCCTTTGGATCAGCCAGGAGTTGTAAATTTCCAAATTGCCCATTCCCAAATGATCAGATTTGTGAATCGGTTCAATTTTCTCACTTAATTTGACCGGTTCTTTTCCCGATTTTCCATAACTCAAAAGGACGGAGTTTACAACTCTCCCCTCCTTTTAGGAGTTTTGTCCCAAAAACTTAATTAGCAACCTTGCACAAGGAACTAATTCCTTTGATGTCCATTTGGTATTTTCTTAACATGCAAATTCTTATCTAGTTCTTTAAATTAACCCTTTTTACAACATTCACTAAAGGAATTTCTTTTCCTTTATATTATTTACTCCCTCCATGGAGTTTATCATACCTAAACATATCTTACTTAAGGGTATATCCTTAGATTCACATCTTTCTTTGCTTAGAGCAACATTTTTCCCTCTGAGGTCCTATGCTCAGGATTTGGAGTTCCAAGATACCTAACCATTCACGTGTCTAGTTGACCTCTTGGACGTTGAAATTCTTGGTTTAACGTCCTTTAGAGAATTACATACATGTTTTCATCGTATTTCGACTCTTCTTTCATTCGTTGTCCATTACAATTTCATCCAAATTTTATGTTTGACCTTGTCATGCTTACTAATTGACTCTTCCTTATTTTGAGTCATGTTCTCCTCGGGACTGTTGGGTTTACATGCCCCTTACAACATGACATTTTCTAAACCTTGTCTCTATGTCCATTAGATTTCCAGAACACCTCCTTTAGGATTATTCCTAACTTCCCAACCTCTTAGGGATTGTATAACTTCATCTCTCTTTTCTTTTGTTAGTATTTTTCGACTACATTTACCGTTATCCAATCAACTTATAAAACTATGTCAGTTCTCCTTACCCACTTGTCTTTTCTCAACTTCCTTATTGAGTCTTTCCGGTTCCAATGATTTGGTTTCCCAATAATTTACCGACAAGCTGAGATTCTTTCCTTCTTAAGTCCTTGGTGTTCTTTATCTAAGGATTTTTCCTTAATCCACTTTTACTTACTCGTAATCATTTCATGATTCTTCGTTCTAAACTAATCACTTTTGATTTATGTGTCGATTCTTTTGCTTGGGAAGATAACCTTCTTCCTATTTCATTCTCTACTATGTCCCTCACAATAGAGACTTCCCTCTTAGGGGCTACTTGCTCAACCTTCTTATTATTCCTTGTAGGGTTCTTTGTTCTTTTCTTCGCACCACTATCTATGTTAGGGCATTTGCCCGTATTGGATCCTTCTTTATCCACAACTTCTGTTTCATCCCTTATTTCTTGCTGGAGATACTTTTGATTTTCAGTCTTATTCCGTACACTTCACACTATGCTCAGCCATCCACTCTTTAAGCTTCATATGCGCGTGTGGACTATGACTTGCCTTACCAATTGTGGTTATTTCTCCTTAACCACATCTTATTCGGAGGGCTTACTTTCCCAACGTTTCTCGGGCATTCTTTCCTTTATTACCTTATTATGGATAGTCCATTTATTCTTACTTATCACAACATCTCTTGATGCAAACTTCCTACTTACCCTCTTCTTGAGTTTAACTTGCTCCTTAGATTATCTTAATATGCTTCCATGGGTTTCTTTCACCTTAGAATGCATTTTATTTGCAAAAATCGTCCCCTCACCTCTCTCCCCTGGTTCCATTTCTTCTTTATTAGGTCATGTATCATCTCTCAGGATTTCCTTATTTGGGAGGATTCTTGCCCTTTTCTCCCATAATTTCTTTTTCATTTATCTTGAAGGCACCTAACTTTAAATGATGTCCCTTGATGCCATTCTTTCATGCTTACCTTTACTCTTGAGATCCTATGGGTACGTCCTTCGTACTCCATCCTCATTCTAACTTGTACCCCGGTACATGTCAATTTCTTTCTAGGGAGAGCTCACATCTACCTAGTTTCAAAATCCCTTGATCATCCTTCGAGAAGCTCACTTAACCATCTCATGTTTTTTTTATCATAAATCAGGTCTTGGTCATTGATTTCTTTAAGAATTTCCTTCTCCATTTTTTTCAACATTTTAGCCTTTTCACATCTCACTTCCTTGCCGTGATTTAAATCCATGGTTCTCCTGAAGGTCAGTTCGTTAACTTCCTCGTTCCTACTATTTTTATTATCCAACTATTTGTATCACTGTATCACTTGTCTTTCATGCCCATCCTATTGTTACTAGTTACTTCTTTCTACTCGTTTCTCCTATAATCATTATTTGCCTCTATTACTCTTCCAAAGTAGGTCATACTTGGCCTCTGATACATCCCTCCTTCAAGAAGTTTCAAACGATGGGTTGGTTCTTGACACTCCACATTATGCCCATCCGCCAACCAATGATTCCTTCAAGGTACTTAGTTGTATGCATCCCTCCAGAGTTCCCTTTCATAGCGTATTCCTTCTCTTTTTCACTCTCACTGTGTCATACCCTAGAGTTTCTGGAGGACGTTTTTCTACGTTTGCCCCTTATGAGAGGGTTCTAGGTATACTTCCCATGTCTCTTACCCCTATTCTTGTGGTATCCTTCTCGGTTTGACCTTCTTAAGAAGAAGTTAAAATTTGGCATTCACCTCTCCATTTCTTGACCTCTTTGTGAACCACTTACTTAACCTACTCCATGGTTTCGATCTCCAGTCCTTCATGTCTTTCGTGACCTTTGAGGAGGTATTGCCCTAAATCTATTAGGTGTGGAACACTCCTTCTTTCCTTACACCTATAATAGGTATATGGTACTTGTCCTTAGTAGGGTTGGGCACTTCTTCACGTAATGTCCCCATCGTTCATACTTGTAATAGGTTATTCCCTTGCATGGATTGTTGTGGTTTCTTCTTTCCTTCGAGTATTGTGGGGCTTTTCCAGGGTTACTGGTGGTTTGGTGCGTCCTTAAGTCTGAACACTTTGATAGTTTTCTTGCTAAATCTCCTTTGCTAAAGGGTTATGGTAAGAGTCCTCCTAGGAAGCTACAGTTTTCTTGGAAAGTATCCTACTTAGTAAGACTATACGTCTGTATTAGAATTCCTAGCTTTAGTCTTGGCTCTATTTGTACACATGATTGTAACCTTAACATGTCCTAGCACCGTACTCCTTGGTGGTACTGGATATTTCCTCATTTGGTCCTTTGGGGCTTCTACTATATTTCGGGCATTAGGAAGTTTCTAGTGTTGTCTTCCTACGAGGACAGGGTATTGATAGAGTCATTCCTAGTTTTCTCGGTTCCTCTCCTGGGAGTCATTTGAAAATTTTAAGATAAATCCTATTAGTTACTATATTTTCTAGTCTTGATTATGTATTCGAGGAAACAGGCTTTCATACCACTCTAGTTGTCACGCCCGACCGGTTTGGTCGTATTCATGTGATCAACCCGCCACTCTCCCGGTTTATTAAAGGGTTTCTCCTTATTATAAACTGTAAAGAGTAAGACATCCTTTAAACCTACACCTTTCCTAGAATAACATAAATCAAAACTGTATAAAATTCTAAATTTATCATACCTATCTCACAAACATCTTAGTTGATGGTCTTTAAGGTTAGACTTTTCGAAATTTCCTGAAAGGGATATAAGGGAGGGGTGAGTACGACTACTCAGTGAATGGTTTTTTTTTTCAAAATTTATCTTTTAGGAAAAATATTTGTATTGAAGTGTGTCAAACTCCTTATCTTCTTTCAAAAATACTTTCATTTCAAATATCTATTTTTATCACCATTTCTTATTAATCACAGTGTGTCATCATCCAACACACATCCTTCATCATGAAGGTCAAAAACACATAATCGCAGGCCAACCCGTCCACTAAACCCACTTGTAGCGTCGAAGCGACTTTACTGATCACCTAGATAGAAGCACATCCACTTCTACCCTGAGAATGAGTAGACGTACGTGACATCTGACCCACAATCTCAAAATCAATTCTCCGTGTCTATATGAGAACAGAGACCTCATCCTGTCCCCACCTCGGTCTCATGCACTTGATGCTACTCCAAATTTCCTATGGTCACCTGGTACGACAAACGGCACGTATACCCACCAAGTCATCTAGGGCCCTTAGGACACATCACTAGCCCTCTTGGGCATCTTGATGGTCCCGTAATCATAGTGCAAGCACAATCAATATTTTTCACATTATGCCATATAATATGTGGTGCCACAGGTCCCACGTGTAAACCCCGTCCTTTAGTAATGAGAAAAATCGAGAAAGAACCGGTCAATGTGATCTTTAAACCGAATTGGTCTGCGAGCCCAACTATTAGGGGACGAGCAAATTCAAAAATTTCTAACTCCCATGTGACTAAAAAATATTCATAAACTTGGGAAAAGAATCCTAGGATGATATGAGGAAGAAAGGCCAAAGCAGATCAAGAGAACCGAGTCCGAACTGGATAGAACCAGTTTATGAACCAAGTTGGTTCATGAACCGGAACCGATAAAGAACGGGCAAATAAGAGGAATTCAACTCCTTGTGCCCCAAAGAAATTTATAAACCTTGGGAAGGAACCTTGGAACAAAGTGGGAGAGAAAAACCAGATCGGTTCGGGTGAACCGGACCAAACCGGTTTAAGGACCAAGCCGGTTTATGAACTAGAATCGATAAAGAGATGGTAAACCAGGAATCTTATGGACCCTAAGTGACCCAAGGAATCACAAAAGACATGGAAATGGACTTGTGAAGGAATTGGGGATGAAAATCAAACCGATTCAGGTGAACCAATTTGGACCGGTTTGAACCACTAATGAACCGAATCCTAAATTCATTTTTCTAGGTGGCTTAAATAAATCAAATTGGAGATTTGAGGCCACCATTGGATAGAGAATGAATTTAGATGAATTTAGAAATTTTTAGATTTGAAAATTTTGGTCGAATGAGGGGTGAACCAACCCGTTTAATCTTTGAACCTGGTTCGGACCGGTCCGGTCCAGTTCGGAACAGTGTCATCTTCTTCCTCAGGATGACAACAATGTTCACTCGTTGAGAAACTGAAGAAATGCCGACAAAGAAGAAATGTCTTCATTTGGTACATTTCAGGTCATCAATTTCTGTCATAACGGTGCCAAACGGACGGCCAACGGGTCCCCGAGCTCCCTATATAAAGAGCACCTCTCCATTTATCCTCTCTACACCTGAAAAGATCACTCTCTCTCAGTTGCTTAGTTTTTCGGTGAATCTCGAACCAGAGCTCCGATATAAGGTCAATTCTGAGCCAAAGAAGGCGAGGTCGGGTTCATTAGAACCGGGGAGAAGTCAGCTACACGATGGTAGCATCCATTCGTTCCGAGAGTCGCCAGAGAAGTGATGGCGTGATCAAACAGTAAAGCAGCTCCGGCGAACCAAAGCTTCCCTATTTCGGTCGAGTTGAAATCAGCCAATTCGAGCCCTCCTCATGTCAAACCAAGCTCTCTCGACACCTTCGCATCCCTTCCATGGCCAAATTAGGACCGAAAGTTAAGCCAATTTGGCTCCCCTTTACAATTTCATATCGTTGTTACAGAAAGAGTCGGCCGAATTTCGATGAAGAAATTCTAATCCAATTTGACATCAATTGATGTCATTCTTGATCCCAGGAAGAACCTCTGGAGGAGAGCTACCAGCCCAGATAGAGAGCTCCGACCATCATGCCCTCTGTCATGCCCCGACCCGGTTTGGTCGGATCCCCACAATCAACCCACCACTCTCCCGGTTTATTAAAGGGTTTCCCCTTATTGTAAACCGTAAATAGTAAGGCGTCCTTTAATTTGCACTTTTTTCCTAAAATAGCATAATCAAAACTGAATAAAATTTAAAACTTTACATACCTGTCTTACACGCATCTTAGTTGACGGTCTTTAAGGGTAGGCTTTCTGGGATTTCCTGAAAAGGATATAAGCGAGGGGGTGAGTACGACCACTTAGTGAATGGGTTTTTAAAAACTTTTGACTTTTAAGAAAATAATTATTATTGAAGTGTGCCAGACTCCTTTCTTTTTCAAAAATCACTTCGTTTAAAAATTTGGGTTTTTCCACCATTTCTTAGTTACCGGTGTGTAATCACCCAACACACATCCTTTATCATTAAGGTTACACATATTCACAAGTCAATGTCACTACTGAACCCGCTAGTGGCTTCGGAGCGACTTTTCCTGCCACCCGGATAGAAGTACGACCGCTTCTACCCTGGGAATGAGTGGATGTATGCGACATTCGACCCACAATCACAAAATCACTTCTTTGTGTCCGTATGAGGACAGAGACCTCAGCCTGTCCCCACCCTAGTCTCATGCGCTTGGTGCTACTCCAGATTTCGCATAGACACCTAGAACGACGATCTGTCCTTATACTCACTGGGTCATCTAAAGCCCTTAGGACACATCACTACCCCACATGGGTGTCTTGATGATCTCGTAATCATAGTGCATGCACAAACAATGTTTTCTTATCAAGCCATGTAATATGTGGTGCCACTAGTCCAACGGCCCCGACTCTCAACTCAACTCGCAGTTGTTTGTCTTGACTAGTCCGTCGACCTGTCATGTCGCACTACCGCTAGTTGACTGAGCATGTCAGTCCTATCTTGGTACCATCGCCAAACAATTCACTTATTAAGTTTTATGGCATATATATCATGTTCGTTTACGAGCTCCTGCTCGTGCCAACTAGCCTTGGGCCCACTATACGAGATTTTCAAAAAAACTGGGCATTCAAGCCCTCAAGTTCCAAAATCGAGGCCCCCGGCCTATAAGAGCTATTCGAGCTCCCGTCAAGAAGGTCTTCCAAATAGTTTAAGCATTGGCACACAATCAGAGGAGAACACTTCCGACAAAATAGGTTTTCACTGTCCATTATACCAACTGGTATAAGGACATCTCCATTCATAACCGATGAACGGGTTTTCAACTTCTGTCAAGGAAGTCTCATCATACCAACCGGGTATGACCTACTTACAACCGATAAGTAGTTTTTCACATAATTTTCACATCACTTTCTCTAAGTGGTGATAATTAAAATACCACTAAACAGTGGGTTTTTATACCGAGGTACTTATCATCCCCTACCGGGTATGATATAAAATTTTCACTCACAACCGGTAAGTGGTTTTTATCTTTAAGTTGTGCTCATCATCCCAACCGGGTATTATGTTAGTAAACTCACTCACCCGTTAATGTTGTGAATTCTACTATACCGGTTCTTAGTATTCACGCGAGCTTGTCCTTGCTGGCATTCCCGGTACTTCGTGTTCCTATACGATATGAACATATTGGTTCATTATCCTTAGGCCTAATCACCTTCATTCATTCCAAATGAATGAGAAAGTCAAACTTTCATTTATTTGCAATTAGGTCCCTAAAGTTATTTCTCTTTAACTTTTAGTCCCAAATGTCGGTTTTTCCTCAAATTAAGTCTCGAAACCTCTAAAATTTATCATAGGACCTCAATTTATTCCATTTCACAAAAAGGGGTTTAATTTTCCAAATGTCCAATTTGGTCCCCCAACTTTTCCAAAATTACCATTTTGCCCTTCCTTTACAAAAATGGTAAATTTTGCCCCAAAAATTTCAAAATTCCTCAATTGGTCCTCCAACATTATTTTCATGTCCAATTGACCCTCAATTTTATAAAATTTTATTTTGATCCTTTGAATTTTGAAAATCCTCAATTTTCCCCCAATTCCAACTTCTTAACACGGCCGAATTTGATTTCATCAAATTGATCCATCAAACATTTCCAATTGTTGAAATTGAAGTTGAAATTGAGTTTCTACATGTTTATATGATTCTTTAGAAATGTGAATCGCAAGTTTTAACACCGGGACGATCTCAAACAGAGCTTCGCCAAAAAACATATTGTAGAGAGAGAAAGCTTCGATTTCTCACCGGTGAGGGCACGGCGGTCTGAGCTTTCGATTTGTGCAGATAGCTCTCATCTTGAGGATCATCCTAGAATCAAGAATTGCATCAATTGATGCCGAATTGAGTTATAATTTCATCATTGAAATTTTGCTGGTTCTCTCTTTAGCACCGGCCGGAAATTGTAGAGGGGAGCCGAATTGGCTTACCTTTCAGTCCTAATTCAGCTGTGTGAGGGCTGAGCAAGTGTTGGGAAGGCTTGGTTTGGTCTGAGGAGTGCTCGAAATGGCCGATTTCATCTTCGCTGAAATAGGGCAGCTTCAGTTTGTCGGAGCTACTTCACTGTTCCATCATGTCGGCGCTTCTTCAACGATTTTCGGATTGACTGGAGTTTGCTATTAGATAGTTGTCTTCTCCTCGGTTATAAAGGGCCCGACTTCTCCTTCCGTGATTAAAAAAAATGTTCAAGTCGAAGCTTTGGTTCGAGCTTCACCGAGAAATGGAGCAGGAGAGAGAGAAGTGTTGAGGTGTGAGGAGAATAAATGGGGATGAGATTTATTAAATGGTATTAAATGGGAGAGATTTATTACTAGTATTAATATTGTAATAAATTATTGGTATTAATTCCAATAATTTAATTTTAGTATTAAATTATTTGTATTAATTTTAATAATTTAATTTAGGTATTAAATTATTGGTATTAATTACAATAATTAAATATATATTAATTTATGGCTATTGATGATAAGGGTACGTTCGCATAAAAGGTTTTGATCGAAATTTCGAGTTACAAAAATAAAATCATACTTTTCACGAGGTCACCCATTCTCAAACTACTCTCAAGCAAGCACGCTTAACTTTAGAATTTTCATGGATTCTCGTTCACCTGAACCAATTTGGTTTTTCTATTCTAATTTGTCTTAAATTTCTTTTCCAAGTTTTAATAAACCCTTTGTATCACCCGGAAGTTGTAAATTTCCAAATTGCTTGTTCTCAAATGATCAGGTTTGTAAACCGTCTCAGTTTTCTTACTCAGTTTGACCGATTCTTTTCCCGATTTTCCTTAACTCAAAAGTGCAGGGTTTACACCCTCACTAGTGAGAAATCAAAGCTTTCTCTCTTTATAGTCAGTTTTCCGGCGAAGCTCTATTTAACCTCGTTCTGGCATTAAAATCTGCGATTCAAAGTTCTTTAGAATCATCTGAACATTTAGGAACTCAATTTCAACTCCAATTTTAACAATTAGAGGTGTTTGGTCGATCGATTTGATGAAATCAAATTCGGCAGTGTTGAATAGTTGAAATTGGGGAAAATTTTGGGAAATTTTGGGGATTTTCAAAAATTCGAAGGACCAAAATGTAATTTTCTAAAATTGAGGGTCAATTGGTAATGATAAGAATATTAGAGGGCCAACTGAGAAATTTTAGAACTTTTGGGGCAAAATTTACCATTTTTCTAAAGAAGGGGCAAAATGGTAATTTTGGGAAAATTGAAGGACCAAATTGAAAATTTGGGAAATTAAACCTCTTTGTGTGAAATCAAATGATTTGAGGTCCTATGATAAATTATCAAAGTTTCGGGACTCGAATTTAGGAAAAACCCGGCAATAAGGACTTAAATTTAAAGAAAAATAACTTTAGGGACCTAATTACAAATATATGTAAAGTTAGATTTTCTCATTCATTTGGAACGAATGAGGGCTATTAGGCCAAAGAATAATGAACAATTATGTTCATTTCATGTAGGAGAACGAGACATCGGGAACGCCAGTCAAGGTCCAGCTTGCTAAGCACAGAACCCGACTAAGTGGAATTTTACTGCACTATCAGGTGATTGGGATTATGTATCGTACTCAGTTGGGGATGATAAGTACCTCGATATAAAAATCCACTGCTTAGTGGTATTTTTAATCATCACTACTTAGAAAAAGTGATGTGAAAGTTATGCAAAAAAACTACTTACGGGTTGTAAGTAGATCTTACCCAGTTGGTATGATGAGACTTCCTCGAAGGAAGTTGAAAACTCGTTCATTGGATATGAACGGAGATGTCCTTATACCGGTTGGTATAATGGACAGTAGAGACCTATTTTTTCAGAAGTGTTCTCCCCTGACTATGTGCCAACGCTTAAACTATTTGGGAGACCTTCTTGACGGGAGCTCAAATAGCTCTTATAGGTCGGGGGCCTCGGTTTTGAAACTTGAGGGCTAAAATGCCCAGTTTTTGAAAAACTCGAACAGTGGGCCATAGGCAATGGACACGAGCAGGAGCTCGTAAAAGAACATGATATATATATATATATATATGTGCCATTAAAACTTAATAAGTGAATTGTTTGGTCATGGTACCAAGGTAGGTCCGACATACCCAGTCAACTAGTAGCAGTGCAACATGACGGGTCTCTGGACCGGTCGAGACAAACAGCTACATGTTGACTTGAAGTTCGGGACCATTGGGACAAATGGCACCACATATTACATGGCAAATTTAAGAAAACTTTGCTTGTGCATGCACCATGAGTATGGGATCATCAAGATGCCTATGAGGGTTAGTGATGTGTCCTAAGGGCCTTGGACGACCCGGTGAGTATAAGGGCAGATCGTCGTTCTAGGTGTCTGTGCGAAATTTGGAATAGCACCAATCGCATGAGACCGGAGTGGGTATGGGATGAGGTCTCTGTCCTCATATGGACATGAAGAAGTGATTTCAGGAATTGAGGGTCGGATGTCATGTACATCCACTCATTCCCAGGGTAGAAGTGGTCATGCTTCTGTCCGGGTGGTAGGTAAAGTCGCTCTGAAGCCACTAGTGGGTTCAGTAATCATACTGACCTGCGAATGTGTGTAACCTTCATGATGAAAAATGTTTGTTGGGTGATGACACACCAGTAACTAAGAATAATGGAAAAACCCAAATTTTTAAATAAAGGGATTTTTTTAAAAGAAAAGAGTCTGCCACACTCCATATAAATATTTTTTTTAAGTCAAAATATTTGAATCCCATTCACTGAGTGGTTGTACTCACCCCCTCCCTTATATTGCATACCAATCGAGTATGATCTACTTGCAACCGGTAATTAGTTTTTCCACATAATTTTCACATTACTTCACTAAGTTATGATGTTTAAAATACCATTAACTAGTGGGTTTTCATTTCGAGATACTTATCATTCCCAACCAAGTATGGTATAAAATCCCACTCACCCGTTAATGCAGTAAATTCCACTATAACAGTTCTTTATATTCACGTGAGCTTTTCCTTGCTGGCGTTCCTAGTGCTTCGTGTTCTTACACGATATGAACATCTTGGTTCATTATCCCTCGATCTAATAGCTTTCATTCATTCCAAATGAATGTGAAAAACAAATTTTTATTTATTTACAATTAGGTTCCTAAAGTTATTTTTCTTTAACTTTAAGTCCCTAGTTTTTCCTCAAAATTGAGTACCAAAACTTTTAAAATTTCCCTTGAGACCTCAATTTATTCAATTTCACAAAAAGGGGTTTAATTTCCCAAATTTCCAATTTGGTCCCCCCAACTTTTCCAAAATTACCATTTTACCCTTCCTTTACAAAATGGTAAGTTTCACCCCAAAAATTCTAAAATTCCTCAATTGGCCCTCTAACATTTTTATCATGCCTATTGACCCTCAATTTCATAAAATTGCATTTTGTTCCTTCGAATTTTGAAAATCCCTAATTTTTCCCCTAAATTTCAACTTATTAACACAGCCGAATTTGATTTCATCAAATTAACCAATCAAACACTTCTAATTGTTGAAATTGAAGTTAAAATTGAGATCTTACATCTTCATACAATTCAATAGCACTTTGAATCACAAGTTTTGACCCTAAAACAAGCTCAAACGGAGCTTCGCCGGAAAACAGACTATAGACAGAGAAATCTTCGAAAGCTTATCGTTGAGGACATGGCAATCCGAGCTTTTGATCTGGGTAGATAGCTCTTATCTTGGGTTCATCCAAGAATAAAAAATTGCATCAATTGATGCCGAATTGAGTTAGAATTTCATCATCAAAATTTTATCGGTTCTCTCTCTAACACCGGTTGGAAATTGCAGAGGGGAGCCGAATTGGCTTACCTTTCCATTCTAATTCGGCTGTAGAAGGGCTGTGGAGGTGTTGGGAAGGCTTGGTTTGGCCTGAGGAGGGCTCAAAATGTCGATTTCAGCTCGGCCAAAATAGGGTAGCTTCAGTCCATCGGAGCTGCTTCACTGTTCCATCACGTCGGCACTTCTTTGGCAACCCTTGGAGCAAATGGAGACTATAGGTGTGTAGCTAACTTCTCCCCGGTTCTAAAGAATCTGACTTCACCTTCTTTGACTCAGAAATGACCCTATATCGGAGCTCTGGTTCGAGCTTCACTGGAAAACTAAGCAGCTGAGAGAGAGTGAGCTTTTCAGGTGTAGAGAGGATGAATGGGGAGGGGGTCTTTATATAGGAAGCTTGCGGACTTATTGGTCGTCCGATTGGCACCTTAATGGCAGTCATTCATTTTCTGAAACTCCTTGGCAAAAGACTTTTCAGCTTCACCGGCGCTGCGCAATTTTTTGGCAAGTGAATAGTGTTGTGATCTGAAGGAAGAAGATGACAACTGTTTCGAACTAGACCAGACTAATCCGAACTTGGTTCAAAGCTTAAACCGGCTGGTTCACCCGCCATTCGACCAAAATTTTCAAATCTAAAAATTTCTAAATTTATTTTGTATCCAATGGTGGTCTCAAAACTCAAATTTGAATTTTTTAAGCCACCTAGAAAAATAAATTTACAATCTGGTTCAATAGTAGTTCAAACCGGTTCAATCGGTTCAGATCCTGTTCACCTAAACCGATTTGGTTTTCAGCTCCAATTCATTCTCAAGTCCATTTCCATGTCTTTTGGGACTCTTTGGGTAACTCAGGATCCATAAATTTCCCAGTTTGCCCTTTCTCTATCGGTTCCAATTCAAGAACCGACTTGGTTCATAAACCGGTTCAATCTAGTTGGATCCGGTTCATCTAAACCGGTCTGGTTTTTCTCTTCCAATTTATCCTAAGATTCTTTTCCAAGGTTTTATGAACCCTTTGGATCAGTCCGGAGTTGTAAATTTCCAAATTTTTCATTACCAAATGATCAGGTTTGTGAACCGGTTCGATTTTCTCACTCGGTTTGACCGGTTCTTTTCTCGATTTTTCGTAACTCAAAAGGACGGGGATTACATGGCAGATAACTCGCATCCTGAGGTTTCTCCTAGAATCAAGAATTGCATCAATTGATGCCAAATTGAGTGAGAATTTCATCATTGAAGTTCTGTCGGTTCTCTCTCTAGCACCGGTCGAAAATTACAGAGGGGAGCCGAATTAGCTTACCATTCGGCTCTATTTCAGCTGCAGGAGGGTTGTGGAAGTGTTAGGAGGGCTTGGTTTGGCCTGAGGAGGGCTCGAATTGATCGATTTCAGCTCGGCTGAAATCGGGCATCTTCGGTCTGTTGGAGCTGCTTCACTGGCGACCCTCGGAGCAAATGGAGACTACAGACGTGTAGCTGACTTCTCCTAGGTTCTAAAGAACACGACCACACCTTATTTGGCTCAGAAAACACCCTATATTGGAGCTCTAGTTCGAGCATCACCAAAAATTGGAGTAGGTAAGAGAGAATGGAGTTTCCAGGTGTGGAGAGGATGAATGAGGAGGGGCTCTTTATATAGGAAGGTTGGGGACTTCTTGGTCGTCCAATTGGCGCCTTAATGGCAGTCATTCATTGCATGAAACTCCATGGTCAGAGACTTTTCAGCTTCTCCAATGTTGCACGATTTTCCAACGAGTGAACAGTGCTCTCATCTGAAGGAAGAAGACGACACAATTCCAAATCGGACCTGACCGGTCTGAACCGAGTTCAAAGCTTAAACCAGTCGGTTCACCCCCGATTTGACCGAATTTTTTAAATCTAAAAATTTCTAAATTCATTTTCTATCCAATGGTGGCCTCAAATCTCAAATTTGAATTTTCTAAGCCACCTAGAAAATGAATTTAGTATCCGGTTCAATAGTGGTCCAAACCGGTTCAGATCTGATTCACTTGAACCGATTTAATTTTTATCTCCAATTTATCCTAAAGTCATTTTCTTGACTTTTGTAACTCTTTAGGTCACTCGAGATCCATAAATTTCCCAATTTTCCCTTTGGACAAGAAGTTTAAGGACTTTTTGGTCGTTCGATTGTCGCCTTAATGGCGGTCATTCATTGCCTAAAACTCCCTGTTCAGAGACTTTTTAGCTTCGTCGGTGCTACACGATTTTTTGAACAGTGTTGTCATCAAAAGGAAGAAGACGAAACTATTCCGAACCGGACCAGACCGGTCCGATCCGAACCGAGTTCAAAGCTTAAACCGGCTGATTCACCCCCAATTCGACCAAAATTTTCAAATCTAAAAATTTCTAAATTCATCTAAATTCATTTTCTATCCAATGGTGGCCTCAAATCTCGAATTTGAATTTTCTAAGCCACTTAGAAAAATAAATTTAGCATCCGGTTCAATAGTGGTTCAAACTGATCCAAACCGGTTTGGTTTTCATCTTTAATTCATCCTAAAGTCCTTTTTCTTGACTTTTGTAACTCTTTAGGTCACTTGAAATCCATAAATTTCCCGGTTTGCCCTTTCTCTATGGTTCCGGTTCATGAACCGACTTGGTTCATAAACCATTTCAATCTAGTTAGATCCAGTTCATCTGAACCGGTCTAGTTTTTCTCTTCCAATTTGTCCTAAAGTTCTTTTCCAAGACTTTATGAACCCTTTGGGTCACTCGGAAGTTGTAAATTTCCCAAATTGCCCGTTCTCTAATGATCGAGTTTGTGAACCGATTCGGTGTTTCTCACTCGGTTTGACCGGTTCTTTTCCTGATTTTTCTTAACTCAAAAGGGTGGGGTTTACACTCGGGATCAATAAATTTCTCGATTTACCCTTTCTCTATCGGTTCTAGTTCATGAACCGACTCGGTTCATAAATCGGTTCAATGCAGTTGGATCCGGTTCATCTGAACCGATCTAGTTTTTCTCTTCAAATTTGTCCTAAGGTACTTTTCCAAGGTTTTATGAACCCTTTGGATCACTCGGAGTTGTAAATTTCCAAATTGCCCTTTCTCTAATGATCGGGTTTGTGAACCGGTTCGGTGTTTTTTTACTCGATTTGACCAGTTCTTTTCCTGGTTTTCCTTAACTCCAAAGGGCGGGGTTTACATTGGAAGTCTAGTGTCCAAAATAAGAAAGTTTTGATAAGTAGGGGCAAAATAGTAATTTTTCTCAACTTAAGAACCAAAATACAAACTTGGAAAAGTTGAGTTATCTAATTGGGGAACTTTGAAACTTTTGGGCATTTTGGTAAATGTGATCAAATGTGAGTTTAACCTATTATATGTGGAATGAAATCGTAAGAGTGAGTTAGTCGAAACGAGTTCGTCGATTTATGGGAATCAAGCAAACTAGACCCAAGGGGCAAAACCATAATTTTGAGTAAAATTACGAGGTAGCATAAAGTATCCGGTAAAGTTCAAAATTGACCCAAAACTTATGATTTAATTAGTGCAAAGGAATTTGACAATGAATCATATGAGAATCACACATCCTGAGATGTAGAAAAAATTATTGAGACGAACACGTCCCGACTACAGAGGTGAGTGGGATTTCCAAATTCATATCTAATTGAACCGTTGTTGTCAATATTTACAATTTTATGAAATTGTTTATATGCTTTGGAAAAAGCATTTGAGAAACTCATAAAAATGTTGTACATAAGCTTTTAGCGAAAGAGGTAGATATCCTGAACCATGTGAGAAACAGGTTATGACCCAATGATGGTGTAAACGTGAAAGTTTAAAAGGGGTGATACCAAATCCTTTAAAACAAGTTAGGAATGAAAAGGAATAAGGCCCGATGTTTAAGTATGAAAGGTTTAAGACCCGCTATTTATTAAAAGAGCTAAAACCCACTATTTATGAAATGGGCTAAGACTAGTTGTTCATGAAATTGGCCAAGACCCATTGTTTATAAAATGGCTAAGACTTGTTATTTATAAAATGGGTTGAGACCCACTATTTATGAAAGTGGCTACAACTCGTTATTCATGAAAGGGGCTAATGCCCATTGTTTATAAAAATTGCTAAGAATTATGATTTATAAAAAGGGCTAGACCCACTATTTAAATATTTTAAATTTGTCCCAATATATGAGTATGGGCGATTATGCAAGTGGATAATAGATAATTATGCACAATATTGAGTGTATATTAATGGATGTCACCCGATTTATTAGTTCAAATTATAGTACTTGTTCAACAAAATTATATGAGTTCTCACTAGAAGTATATGATTATTATGCTAAGAGAATATCCTAGTATAATATTGAGTGTGTGTTAAGATATGGTTCAGTTAATTGGTTCAGATGGTAGTTCTCGACCAACATTTGATACTTAGTATGAACCCATAACTTGTACTAATACCTGAACGGTAGGTTTAGTGATAAATCATCGTAGAAAATGAATAAAAAAAAACCCTTCTATATGTTATTTTAAGTTAGGACAACATCAAGACCTTTTTACTCATTAAGGGTTGCTGACCCCTCCCCTAATAAATTTCAAGGATGTACAAATGAGTGGAACACAATGGAAGAAAATCCTTGAGAAGAAGAAAACCCAATATAAGACACTTGGATTACTAACAGATGGTATAAGGCATCTGCTCCATTCTCGAGACTTATTTTATTTATCCGTTATGCAAACTAAAAGAGACTTTTATAAAAAAATTAATTTTAAGTAAATTTTAAAAATGTTATACTTAACTTGAACATTTGTGTTAGCACGAGAACGTGATAGTTGTTATGTCGATCCCACCCGTTAATTAAATAGGGGCATGAAAGATAACATGATAGATTCTAAATTATCTAGACATGATATAAATATATATATACTCATTTGTATAGTAAGAGTGAATGAGTAGATTATAGAGTTGATGGAGACTACAACTTCAAAATCCTTATAAGTGGTCGGATACTTATACACTTATACTCATCTATTGAGTGGGTGTATACCTTATGTGTGTGCCGAGTTATAACTTACATTGTAAACTTATGTTTTAAAAGAAATTAAAACATATAAAATTGAGTAAAATATAAGAATAAGTATAAAATTTTTTATATAAAATATTTTAAGTAGAGATTAGGGTTGAAATCATGAAATCTCAATATTAGTAATTTAATTAACTAAGATATAATTTTACCCATTTTTAAACTAATTTTAGATAAAAATAGGATTTACGTGGAAGTTAACAAAGTCGAATAAACTCAAACTCACTTGTTAAACTCGAAGTATATATTTCGAAGGGTAAAAATGAAAATTTTATTATTTTTTAGTTAATTATTCTAGTGATTTTTGTATAAAGTTTAATGATTAAAGTAAATTTTAAAATTTTATGAAAAATATTATTACATTTTATATTTTAAATTTTTCATATTAACAATTCTAAAATAATAAAAATACTTACTATTATAACATTAAATGAAAATAACGAGTTATTATTAGTATTAATTTGGATAATGGGTTATCATTCAAAAGACACTTATCATACGTTAATAACACGATTAAAGAAAAAATATAATATTGTGCGCATGTTCACGCACATATTAGTTATCAAATAACACGCAACACTCCATTTTTTCCTGTTCGTCTTGATTTATGAGAAGTTTGAGGAAAGAAATAGTAATAATAAAATTTGTGGCGTGGAGATTTAATTGAAGGTAGAGTTGGACTCCGATGGAAATAACGAGAAATCGGGTAATTAGAGCTGAAATTTCCAGATGAAAGATGTTGCTTTTTCTGAATAAAAAAAGAGGTTGCTTGGTGAGGAATCTGTCTACCTGACCATCTATACTATGCGATTTCCTGCTGGTAATTGACTTTTCATGGTGAATTTTTAGCGTTATTCAATGGTGTATATGCAATCATCGGCCCTCTTCTGGTTAGCGTCAAGAGGTGTAGACCAGCCGGGGATGCAGATTCTAAATTCCTTAGGGATGAGGATGAATTGAACCTGATTAGAGCTTCGTTATGGCGTTGGACATCACCTGCTTCGAAACCCTAGTGCCTTCTCGCTACATCACCTTCACGATCCCAAATCCATGCCGGGAGAGCTCCGCTCATTCGCTCCTCCGAGTGGCGGTCCTCGACTCGCCGCATCATCTCGATGGCTCGTCTCTGGTGGCAGCGATTGTCGTCCCGGAGAATCGGGAGGGAGATTGGATCTTTTGCACTGAGTCAGGGCACCTCCAACTCCTCATCAGCAACACCCCGGACGTCTCCCGCCTGATCTTGGTAGGCCGCGACATGTTTGATGAATGTGATGGTCCATTGATTCTCCATCGTGGTTCAACCGAACGCAAAAACCCTTTGGAAGAAATCGTGGGCCCTCTGCTACTTGCTTTATCGCCTAAAATCTGTTTTAACGATGGTATCCCTGAGGTGCCCATCTTGAAGTACGAGGATGGTGTGATAGCTAGCCTAACGTTAGAGAAATGCACTGGAGTTTTCGTAGGTGAGATGCTGATAGAGGATGTTGAGCTAGAGAATGATGACCAGAAGTTTGAAGAGAGAGAGTTTAGGAGGAGATTGAGGTTTAAAAGAATGCCGAATTTGGTTCAGACCCAAGTTCGTATAATCTCAAAATCTGATGTCCAAACTGACATTGGGAAAGCTAGGTTTAGCATTGACTCTCAAGTTCTGGTTCATCCCTATTTGCCCCCCATGGTAGCGAGTCTACGTTTGGTATCTCTGCATATAGAGAACCGACTTTGTGTGAGAATGAGGCCAAAAGCGCTTTGTCTTGGTATTGGAGGAGGTGCTCTGGTTTCTTTCTTGAATGGTCAATTGGGTTTTGATGTGCTCGGCGTGGAAATTGATGAAGAGGTTTTGCGGGTTGCTTGGCAGTATTTTGGCCTCAAGAAATGCAGTAAGATGGTTCATATTATTAGTGGAGATGCCATCGAAATTGTGAAGAAGCTTTCTGATCTGAGTGTGAAAGGAAATTCAGTTTCTTCACATTGTAATGCCACATGTAATGGGTACAGCTTCGAAGATCCATTTGATGTAATAATGGTTGATTTGGATTCAGGTGATGTTAGGAATGGTTCAATTGCTCCACCTTTTGATTTCATGGAAAAGAGTGTGATATCGGCTTTAAGATCCATTCTTTGTCCATCTGGGATTGTTGTTGTAAATGTGATTCCTTCAAGCAGTTCGTTCTACAGCATGCTGATAAGTGAGTTTAGGGAAGTCTTTTGTGATTTATATGAAATAGACATTGGAAACAATGAAAACTTCATTCTCATTGCCACGGTTGCCTCTGTTGATGATTACAATGTCAACCATGGAAACTCATTCATGGAGAGACTCACATCTGTCATCCCTTGTTCTTATATAGATACAATAAAGAAGATCTGAGGTCCTACTGTGAGCCAACAAATTTTCTCTGATAGTTTTCCTTTGCTTATGATCCCGGTGAATCTCAAACTCTGGAGAAATCTTGTAGTGGTAGAAAGCACAGGAAGGGATGTAAGGAAAAGTGCTTGGTATGGTTATCCACACAATGAAAATGAGCTTGAGAAGATTTTAGAAAGAAGTTTTATGGGGAGCAGTCTTCAAATGACATACAGATCGTGAATAATGTAGTGTAATGGCAAGATACAATATTCCAAAGAAGAAAAGTAGCAACATATAAGTTGCAGTTATATGTAGGGCTACTTGTGCAAGTACTATTCTGATACTGAAGATCCTGGTGGTATAGGCATTGCACTTGGAGAGCAAGCAAAGGATTAACCATAATGGCAGAAGGAGAAATCTGGTGGTTCATGATGATAATGCCTCTGAAGATGCATCTAACAACCAGCCAAGATATGGGATAGAGCATATGATTTCACCTGAGACAAGCATATAGAGACAACCTTCAATGAGCTGATGGATGTCCATCTGAAACTTGGAAGAGGTAACTACTAGCATAATACTTGCTTGAAGCTTATGTTACAGGATCAAATCTAAGCCTGCAACACTTACATGGCTTCATTTGGCCTTCAATTTTATCATTTTTTTTTTATAATGGTCACTCCTTGCTTTGCTGCATTGTTTTTCATTTTTTAGAAAGAATCAGCTAACTAAAAAACATTGAAGGAAAGATGAACCTGTACTTTTATGGTTATTTGAAGTTGTCTTGAATACTTGACCAGTTGATGCTTGCTCTATATGCCTTTCTTCTTGTGCTATGTAGTAATATTTTATTATTGTATTCTGTCTTCTGAATAAATTTACAGTAGTTTGGTGACACTAAATTAATAAGGTTTGACGTATTCTGTACCTGCTGCTAATCATTTTTTCTTCCATTGTGATCACAATGAGTGAGCTTGAAAAATAAAAGAACTTTTCCAATTGTTCTTTTTTGCCTACAGATTGGACCCGTGTCAACTTGAAGAAGGATGTTGGACCACTTGTTCAGACTTCCACTATTCATGAAGCACAAGGAACCCAGATATGTAGCAATCTTAAATAGGCGGATGGTCCAAAAAACGGTCCAATGGAGGGCCCTAAGATGCCACTAGGGAGTATGACTATGATCTCCAGCTTTGATTTCATCCAACCTTGAGCACTAGGTTAGTACTGATGCAAGAAGGTGTGGTAATTTGCAGGTATGTTCAATATCATGAGTTCAATCCATTAGGTCAGTATTTGAGGTTTAATGACAGGTCCAGATTATATAATATATTGTTAGGTGGATTGTTGAATGCTATTTCATTTGGATACCATTGATACAAAAAGATAAAAAAATGATTAATTTGATAAAGAAAAATAGTATCATTGTTGAGTGTATAAATGTAAATAAAGGAAAGACAAAGTACTTTTATCAATCTTGTAGTTATACTAGATCATATCCTTGGGTCCCAAGAGATAGGCTGATAAGAATTTGATTTGAATTCAATTCACCATTCTATAAGTTTGGGAGGATGGTCAACCGAACTCAAAATGGGAATAAATTAAATATTCTGATATGAAATAAATGTATCATTTGAACTTGTAAAATAGTTAAATACCAAGATTAAATGCTAAAATATTTTAAAATGTATTGCATAATTTAATTGAAGATATTGCAAAAAATAAGTACAAATGTGGGTATAAAATCAAATTTATAAGGAATATTTATTACCATGATAAATATACTAGAATATTAAAAATAATATTAATATATCGAAGAATAATATTAAATATGTCAAATTTGAAGTATTTATTGAACTTTACAACAAATATTTTATTATTTTAGATTATTTAGAATAATATGTTAGTATGATAATAATAAGATATTATTTTTTATGATATGTGTATATAAAATATTTATTTCAAACAATCATTTAAACCTACACATGACATATGTATTTTTTTATTTAAAAAAAATAATAATTTATCAAATTTTTACTTGACATTTATAACGATAGTCACTAAAAAAGTTAATTAAATATTCTAATTTTTACTGGCCTACCTCTATTATATATTATGTGTAGAGTGTTGTAGTATATTAGTGTACTGATTTATTGAATAACAATATATATACTAGTATACTAAATTAAAATTTGAATAAAATAAATAAGCACATCTTGCATGTATAATATCTTTAATTGTTGGCAGCACTCACTCATTTGATGTCATTAATGCCATTCACATATGAGTTGTAAAAATCTGTCATCTAGGTGAGTGGTAATTAACTAGTATTAATTGTTAATACTAGTTATTTATTTGAGTGGTATCAATTGCTGGCCATAGTTATTTGGAAGGTGATTTTAGTCAACATCTTCTTGAGTTTATTTAATTGGCACCCACAACCAACTTGTTAATTTACTTACTAATACACTATTGGGACGTCCTAACCTTACCTTATGATACTCACCATTTCTTGTATTATCATGTTATCTCTACTAAGACCCAATAAAATGTAAAACTTATTCGTATAATATGTTTTTTAATATAATTTTATAAAGTTTAAAGCTATATTCTAGCAAAAAAATTTTAGAATTTTTTAGTGAAAGTTTCAATTTCGATATTTAAGATTCCACTTTTCTTAGCGCGAAAAATTTTCCCAGAAAATGAGTATAAGAGATTGGTGAGTTTTATAATTTATTGAGTGGGGTATAACAAACAAGAGTTTTATTACTTTTATTTTATTCGTCTCCCTCCTTTTTCTTAAAAGGTTTTAACTGGTAAACAATTACCATTTATTATCAGAAAGTTTCACAAATTCGTATAGGAGTTTCTAACTACAACACTTGTGGTATAAAGTATTTTTATCGATTATAATTGTATAATGTCACACTTTATACCATAAGTACGAGTGAACCTTATCACCCATCCTCAAACCTCAATATCAGGTGATCTCGATGGTTATATATATAATGCATGCACAAATATCATTATTTTATTTGATACCTTTATATTTGGTGGTATCGGGTCCCATTAGCTTGTTAACACGATTTCGTCTTGATAATTATTAGCTAACACGATTTCGTCTTGATAATTACTAGTGTAACGAGTTCGATTACCCGACTTTGATTCGTTAACTACTGGCCTAATGATTTTGGAAACATTGGGCTTGGCTCTATAGCTATTACACACAATTTACTAATTATATAAGTTTTTATCGGATCATTTATCATTGATTTATCTATGTGTCTAACCTCGTGTCCATTGCCTTAGACCCGGAGTATTTTTAACTATTTTTCAAAATAACTCCTAAAATGTTTAAGTAATTTCACACAATAAATGGAGACTATTTCTAAAATAAATAATTTTTAATTTGAAAGCATACTTCTCACTCTATCATGACTTGTCGGTCTTGAGCGAATTTCTGTTATCTCGAATTTTTCTCACGGTCATGGGTTGTATTCTCTTATACCTACATTATCACGAATAATTCACTAAATTATTCGAAACTTTTCACTTGTATACCTAATTTATCTGTTATTTGTAATTTCACCCTTATAAATTAATTAAATTGTAAATAATTACACATAAATACTTCTAATTGTAATTAAATTCCTCAAATTATCTTTAGTTGCAATTAAATTGTAAATAATTCCACACAATCAAAACTTTATTGGAACTTATCTATCATGGTTATAAGAATAAATTATGTGATAAATATGGTATTAGCGTAATTTTAATATTTGTAATTTAATATATTTTTATTTAGATAACGAGAAAATTAAAAATTTATGAACAAATCATTTTAATTAGTAAGAATAATCTAAATCAAATTAACTATGCAATTGAGTAAAAACAATTAACTATGCTACAAATCCCTAAAAATAATCAATACTCTAAAATAAAATGAATTAAAAATATTTTAAGTTTGAAAAATGGTCGTTTCACATCCTTATAGGCGAAATTATTCAATGATGAATTGTGAAGGCTTATCATAGGAATCGGAGAAAATTTAAGTGAAAAATCAATACAACTTTTAAATTTAAATTTACATGTGAAATTTATTATCATAATAAATATTATAAAATATTAAATAATAATATTATATATTTCAATATGTTAGATATTTATAAGAAATTCGGTCAAATTTAAAATATTTGTTGAAATCTATTACAAATATTTATTATCTTAAATATTTACTCTAAATTAGTAATAATTAGTTTGTTTGTTAGCAATGAGATATTATTTTATTTTTTATTATATTACTAGCAATTATATATATTTATAAAAAAAATCATTCCATACGATTGTAAACCTACACAATTTTATTTAATATATTAGTGTGGCATTTTATTTTTTAAATTTATCAAATTTTTAATTATAATATTCAAGCAATAGTTTTTTAAGAGTTCTTACAAAATTTGGATATTCAACTAGTAAATATTACACTTTTCACCGCTCTAATTGCATATATTCAGAGATACAAATAGTAAATATTTCACTTTTCACCAGAAAGAAATACATATAATACATATTTCAGTGATTCTGGTGTACATAAAAGTACAAGCACTAGCAGTTATGTTGAGATTTGAGACAATAAGACAGCAGCTTACCAAACTTGTGGTTTCACCTAAAGAGATGGGGAGAAAAACAAAGGGAGTTGCAGATCAATATTTCCTCCTGGAGCGTCTTCTAGTGTCCTTGTCCAAATCGACCAGCCTGGAAGCTGATGCATTAGGAGCTGGAGTCGAGAGACCGATTGATTCTGGGATGTCGAGATTCGTCCTCAATGGTGGGCTAGTGGATATATGCTTGGTATCAAGGTCATTGTATTGCGTAATTTCAACCTTTACTTTGTCAACCTGTTTTTCCACCATATAGAATAAGATACTCAGGAACAATCACCATATCAACAGAAGACAGAGACCATGCCAGATATAAGAGTGTTTTTACCAATTCAATATGGTGAATGGATGAGTACGCATCCGCAAGTTTCTTCTGCAGATCACCCATCTTTTTCTGATGATATTCAGCATTCTCCATTTCATGTCCTCTTTCTCCCAATTCTTGATACATGGCTGCATGAAGTATTACCAACATTAATTCAAATCAACCCTCATTGCAAGAACTAAACTATTTCTTTATGATAATACACGTCCAGTAGCAAATTGGAATAAGGTAAATTCAAGAGAAAAGATGCCTGAGCTTTGTCCACATTTTCACTTGTGGAAGGTGGAAAAAGAACCCAAACTCCTTCTGTTGTTTCATATTTTGGTCTACCGTCCTCTTTTCTGTCAAGTTTTATGGAGAAAAGCCCAAAGTTCAGCAGTTGTTTCATAGTTTACCACTACAGGGAAATTGGGCATTTTCAGCCAACACAAACAGAAAAGTTAACAGTAAGCCAATAATGGAACAAAGAGACTTTGAGCATTTTCTTGTCCATAAACAAAGTTGGTAACACAAATGAAAATGCATTGTCTTCTTTTTAGTTATTTGCAAATTTGGAATATATTTTTCCTTGCAGCTTCATAGATTTTCAAGCACGGGGATCATCCCAAAAACAAGTTGCTGGTTGGGTTCATGATATAGAAAGCAATATAATCAGCTAATCATGAAGAACCACCAAGGCATGTAAAGATCAGAGATGCAGTAAATAAAATTAGCATGGGAAAGGGATATGAAATCCATGTTACATCACTAGATATAGACAAATACCTGTTAAGACAGACAACACCCAAATCTGAGTTGGAATGTCATACAGCTTCTTTGCTAAGGTAAGGGCAGATCTCAAGATTTCCTTGGCTTGCACTGTATCATGCAAGGCAAGAGCCAAACTTCCTAGAATAGTCAAATACTGTGCAACAAGTTGAAGATTTCCAAGATGCATGTGTGTCAACTGCAAACCTCGGGCCAAGCGACTCCTGCACCACACTGAATGGTTAGTTCAGATGCATGCATCCACAGGCCATAGCAGATGCATTTTAGTTTGTGGCCCAAAAGAGAAAGATACAGGAATATTTTCTAGAGATTTCCAATCGGCTATTCTTTTAACATGGTAAATCCAACCTTACAAACATCAACTATGACTTGCCAATCCAACAGGTACTGCTTTCTACAAGGGTCTCCAAGGATAACAATTCAAAAGAATCCTCTGGTCATAACATAGAAGAATTGAACTCCGTAAATCAAAGTTGATATAAACTGCCACCACAGTCGATATCTATCATATGACAAACATTATTATATTTGAGCCTTTCATTTATTGACCATCTATACTTCAGGCTTCTATACCCAGATCACTACACGAGCCAACAGAAGAAACGTTCTGCTAAAAATAAGGATTCTATCACACAGATTTGACCTTGCTTCCTGTAGATCATGCTGTTTCATCAATAAAAGGCCATAAGCGAAGAGGATGCAAGTCTTCTCGCGAACTCCAACAAAGGAGTCCATTGTTCGGTAAATAGGCCCGATTAAGTCGAGTGCCTGCACATGATATTTGTAAATATGTATAATCTGGTTTGAAAAAAAGAAGTAACAAGTGACGTTATTCATAGTTAGCGGAAATTTTCACCAGTGAAGAAGAGTCAGCATCGCCAATGCAAATGTAAGAAATGGCTGCATAAACTTGGCTGATAGCTCGCATAGATTTACTCTCTGTCAGCTGACACAACATACAAGTAGCATTTATCAAATATAAGAAAATAAAAGAGAGGAATCAGCAACATATGCGGACTAGAAGAATTGGAATTAAATTTGTACGAAGTCCAGCTAAGTGGAATATTATATTAGATCAGGGCTGCAGCCCAGAGCTATAATTAGGTCAGAATGTAAACCTTGGCTGCTTCAATGTAATGAAAAGCAGCTTCACTGTAACAGCCAACAGAATGCGCATATTGACCTCTAAGCATCTCAATAATGCTTTCACAAGCTTGTAGTATAGTTGGAAAACGAATAAACCATTTTCTCATTTGCACCAAAGCCTGCAAATTCCAAAAGCTATATTAGCGTTTCCAAATAAATTACCTAAAACTAATTATGGGTGTAAACTAAAGTCAGAAGGTTGCAACATAGAGATTTCTCAACCAATTAGAATGAGGTATAGAATAATAGACTAGTCAATTATATTCCCTCCAAAGGCTTGGATATTGATGGAAAAATACAGTTATTGATATATGAACCACGGTTATGAAAAATCCAACTTTGACACAACATAACATGTAGAAGTACCCGAAAAAGAAAGAGATGACAAGTGAGAGTTGTTAAAGGTCACATATAGCGTGCAATAGCACAGACATGCAGTCAACCTCTTGTGCTTCAACAAATTCAGAACGAGTAAGCTCCAATGCCACTTTGTTTTCCAGGAACTGCATAAGAAGCATGAGGTAAACACCAGCCATCCAGATAGCAGAGTGTTGTAGATCTACCTCTGTTAGAAAAATATTATGAACATAAGAAAGACTGAAAAAAGTTGGAAGCATGTGGGAGTTTTGCAGTGTGTGACAAAAAAGAGTCAAACTGACCTTTTCTATTCTCAGTTATGCCCAGTTTCATCAGCTCCTCTACAAGAATCATATATAATAAGATATCTTTCACAGGAATATCGAAACCTAAAATGACAGCTTAAAGTAGGCAGCAGGCATCGTATATATCACATTCATATCGTAAACATTTTCATGATATTATATCAGTACTGGAAAAGTTTGGATGTGTAATTGTTTTCTGAGCTAACTAATGCCAGGAAAGGTGCTCTTGATGACAGATACAAGCTATGTGGACGCTAGTGAATACTTTATCACCTATGAAAATCAAACATCACTTGTAAGAGAATTCTCATGCAAAAGGATATGAAAGACTAGTTGTGATATGATTTGTCAGTCCCCAGCATTCCAAGATATTGTTTCATTTCTTCATCAGTCATGCTAGATATTAATAAAGTATGAATCAGAAGTCGCATATGTTCACTATTCCTTGGGTACTTCTACTAAGTTAAGTGGCAGCTACCATTTGTTAGCCATATCAATCCATAGGTTGCATATGTTCACAATTTCACATAATATGTAAGAGTAGTATACAAGTCCCATTACAATTTTCAGAATTGGGAGAACTAATGCCCTAATTATAGCTACATCAACAGATATACAAAGCAATCTTATCAATTCTAGATTAAAAAAGAACGTTCCTTCTTAAGAGTGGTACACCATATTACATGTGAAGATCAGACTACAAAGATCTTAGGAATAACGTAAGGAGCCATTGCCATTAGAGCAAGTATAAAAAAATGGTAGTAACTCATCTCAGACAGGTACTTACCTTGGACAATCAGCATTCCAGATTCAATCCTTTTACTACATTCTTTAAAAAGCCCTTTAGGACGTCCCAAAGTGGCAACCATAAGATCAACCAGTGCATTAACAGCATTTCTTGGGAGCCATTCACCATTCATAGGAAATGGCGCAAGCTCAAGCCTCTCACCCCATGATTGTTTAACACTTTCACTATAAGCAGATGTTGACTGTCCTCTACCGCCCGCAGTTCTCAACCGCTCTTGAAGCTGAGATTGTTTCTCAGACAGAGCCATTCTATCCCTTGGGTGCAGATCTGAGCGAGCAAGACTCTGATTCACAGCTTCAAGCTCCTCTTTCAGCTCCTGCATCTGCTGTAACTCATTCTTCATGGAAGCATCCAGCCTATCTATGTGCTGGGCAGCGTTCTTGTAGTCGCATATGCGGAGGCAATAGAAGACGTGGAGCAACTCATTGTAGAAAAACAAACCAATGCACTGGGATCTCTGAGGGGGCACATGTGTGAAAATAGTTCAAGTATTAGCCTCATGTATCATATTTTATGTTGAAAGAGCATATTCAACAAAAGGATTCAAAACCCACCTTGTCAGGATGAATGGAAGCCCATGCCTCGTCACATCTGCTGACAGCACTGGCAATCACACTATCATCCTCCCATTGCATCAGGTGAACATGAAGAGTGGATATCACAAAGAACATCTATGAATATATATACACGGCAAAATGATCAGGAGAATTAGGAAGATGCAAGTCCTTGATGGACAGGATTAAAACTGAAAGTAGTAACGAAAAGCTTGGGAACAAGACAACAAAATTCAGACCTGCAGCTCCGGAAATCCCAGTTCAGTGGCAGAGATTTGTCCACGTTCGAGCACGGAGATTGAACTCTGATAATCGCCCTCGATTATGAGAGCATTTGCAAGCTGCGAATAGAAGTTGCAAGCCCATAGCTTCAGTTCCAGCCTTTTTCAAGTTCAACAAGGAAAACAACGGAACCGATTAGAGACGACAAAATCCGGTCAGAACCAAATAAATCGAGGAATAAAAGGACTCTTAACTGGTCGGCAGCAGGAGGAGCAAGAGCAATAAGGTCAAGTGCTCGGGTGAGGATGTTCTTCTGAGAAGAGATAGCGCCGACGAGATGGTAGCACTGGCTGAGGAGGCTAAAGGCCTTGCATTTGAGGTCAAAGAAAGAGGGGACGGTCTTGAGCAGGAGGTGGGAGCGCTCGAGGTGAGACTTTGCCTGACTGACGTTGTGAGTGTGCTTCAGCAGCAAGCTAGCGATGCGGAGCCGCGTCTTTACCTCGATGATAGGAAGGAAGGAGACCGTACTCTGGCATATCGCCTCTAAGCACTTGATGGCCTTCCCGATTTCCCCCTTCTGCTCTTCATGATCCGCCAGCAACCACAACCCCTCTGCCACCTCTTCCATCTTCAGCTCGTCTTGTCATCTTCGTCTGTCCATCTCACCTTCTTCACCGAAACCTTATTTTTTTGGCACAACTGAAACCTGATTCAATACTCAAGATTCTATCTTTAGGATGTATGAAGAAGAAGAAGAAGAGACGGCGACTGGTTCAATCAATCAGATATTGACTCGTTTCTAGGTTTGTCAAATTGGTTTCTGAACTTCAATCTCAGCCGTCCAACTAACGTTAAAGTTAGATCAATTTCAATCAACGGTCTAAATATGCCTGTCACAAACTCCGTCACAGCCGTCCCTCGTCAACTCTCTATCGGTCCTGGGTAGTTCAGAGGTCCAAAGCTCTCTGAGTCTTCATTTCTGTTCCTCCACCTGATTTCAGTCTCTCTCTCTAGCCGAGCTCGACAAGATGAGCAATGGACCGGGACTCTTCACAGACATCGGAAAAAAGGCCAAAGGTATCTCGATACTCGTGGTTTATATCTATAAAAATATAGTGAACTTCTGGTCGACTGATTGTTGTCTGCATTTCGTTTCTCACGGATTCTTCTTCACTTGGATTTAACAAATTGTGCTGCGCTTCTGAGTTTAATGGTGTAGTGTTGATCCCTTTGCTGCAGATGTTTTAACGGCTAACTACACCACCGATCAGAAGTTGTCAGTCAACTCCTGCAGCGAAAGTGGATTGGTATGTCAAAGCAACTTCAGCCTTTTCCATCTGATTGGTGTCGGATTCTGGCTCTATTTAGGAGATAGTTTGGATCCTTGACTTGAATGTTTCCGAGCTTGTCTATTCCGCTGGAGTTTCAATGCAATGTCTTATCATTGTTCCTGTTAACTTTGCACTCACTGTCCTCTGTTGAGCTATGATGAGATCAGTCTTTTCAGCTAACCTATGCTTTCCATTCTACATGAATTCTGTAGTAGAAGATATTATCAACTTTAACCTTCCTCAAGTAGCTATTTGTTCCTGCTATCTCTTTGGCTACCATTTCAGATAGTACTCTACCCTTGTTTGGAGATAAATTAAATAGTCCTATAATAAACTGCTTCTAAAAGCCCATTGATACACCTCAAGTTGTCATATTATGGATTTTATGGTGAAATATTTTGGTTGAGATTGTAATGGCAGACATACTGGGCTATGGAAATATCATGGTGGCTATAATTGTAATGGTAGATAAATCAGGATGGAGGGTCCAAATTCTTGCTTTGATAATCTCTGTGGTTTAAATACCACTGATGCATCCTCCCTAAATGTACCACAAAGTAAGAAATTGTCTGCTGTAGTTTTTTGTTCATTAGTTTGTTTAAATTTTGGACAATTGAGTCATGTTGATCAGATCTCTTTGCAGGTAGCAGGATAAGTATAACAAGAGAGCTTTTTGCTTGTCTTTCTGTTCTTTCTGTGGGATGAGCAAAATCCTTAGTACTTAGAAGAAGCGGTGAATCTAACCCATTTTACCTCCTCAATTCCTCTTATCATGATAGATTTTCACATCAACTGCATTGAAGAAAGGGGGATTATCAACCGGTGACATAGCAGCCAAGTACAAGTACAAGAACGTGCTGATTGACGTTAAATTTGATACAGAATCAAAAGTTGGTTGTGTATTTCATCAAGCCATTCTTCCATAGAACATACTTCTGCATTTGATTGAAGTCTATTTTGTCACCAAGCATCTTAAGGTATTTTATGTTTTGTCAGGTTCTTACCACATTCACTTTCACAGAGATTGTCCCTTCCACAAAGACTATAGCATCATTGAAATTTCCTGATTTTGACTCTTGCAAGGTAAAATCTCTTACTGTTTGAATGAGAACAAACCAGAATCATTCTTGTAATTTTGAAACTCTGCTTAATTTTTAGCACATTTTTCTCCTTGATGCAGCTGGAGGTTCAATACTTCCATCACCATGCGACCTTCACAACTGCGGTTTCAATGAAGCAAGCCCCAACTGTTGACTTCTCAGCAACTCTTGGAACTCCAAAAATTGCTTTTGGTGCAGAGGTGGGATATGATACCACATCTAGTTCTTTCACCAAGTACACTGCTGGAGTTAGTGTGTCAAAGCCCGATTCGTGTGCTTCCATTATTGTGTAAGTTTCTTACCTGAGTATCTTCTGCCAAGTCAGCTATTTTTACCATAGAATGTATTGAAAGATATTTTTTACATTATCAAGATATCATAGAATTGCATGAATATTAACCAGCAGGGTTAAAATATGACTCCTTCATTATATACCCCACATTCTTTTGCTTTCTCATACAAGTTTCTTGAACTTGGTGTAAAGTCCTACTGTTATTGACATTGTTGATTTTACTGTTAATAATGGTCGGCTTGTCTGTGTCAGGGGAGATAAGGGTGACTCCATCAGGGCATCATACCTTCACTATCTTGATCAGTCTAAAAAGAATGCTGTTGTGGCTGAAATCACCAGGAAGCTCTCATCAAATGAGAACACAGTCACTGTTGGTGGATCATATGCAGTGAACCCCTTAACCTCTATCAAGGGAAAGCTCAATAACAATGGGAAGCTTGGGGCCCTGCTCCAGCATGAACTGGTTCCAAAGTCCATCCTCACAATCTCGAGTGAGGTCGATACCAGGGCTCTGGACAGAATTCCCAAACTAGGATTATCTATTGCCCTTGTCCCATGATGTTCCTTGCTGCCTACTGTAAACGACTAGTATCATCCATCTGAAGGTTTTCCTCCATTCTCTCTATCAATTTTTTGTTCAGACAGTGCAATAAGATCAAACAGCATGAGTGTGTTGTTTTGATTAGCAGCCTGACAATTATTTGGCTTACTGATACCATAATGAATTTATACTCTTTTGTCCATGGAATGAGATCTCCAGCATACTTTGGCTGATATTTTTATTGGATTCTTGTATAATCTGTCTATTAGTTGTTGCTGGTTCTCTCATCCACTCCCTTTGATCTCAATTCCACTCTTCTTGATGTAAATTATTTAAATCTCCTGCATGACAAGATGTCTGGTGCATCCATGGAAAACTGATTTTTGTTACCAATTAATTATCTTGTACTGTAATCAATAATAATTTATAAAAAGATGAGCATATAGTACAATGTATTCTCATAGGAGATCATTATGTATGGAACTATTAGGCCAATAAAGAAATTTAATTCAATTATGGTTATTGAAACTTTTGTTGATATTTCTTCTGAATTTAAGAGATTTTGTTCTTATTATTAAAAAAAACAAGATTTATGACCCAAGTAATTGGATATTTCCCGAGCCATCCATCACTATCAAACCAAATGTGGTTATTGTGCAAAAAAAAAATCAAATGTGGTTAAATAGCCTTATTTTGTTTATAATGCCATATGAGTAAACAGTTTATTTTAAATAATAATATTATTATTATTAAAATAAATATGATAATATTAAAACTTTACCTCGTTATGCAACATTCAGATTTAGTTTTCAATGCTAAATATATCAAGTTTATCGTAATGAGGATAGTACTGGCATAAAATTTAATAGGGAGGGTTTAAGTCATTAACCGTTAGAGATCTTAGTTTTTTTACAATGAGATTTCCAAAATGACCCAAATAAAGAGGGTGACTCTTTGGAGACATGTTTTTAAAAGCTTCACGGTTGACAAATTTACAAATTACAAATTCTTAATATAATTTAAGTAAATTTATTTAATTATTTAGTTATTTTATTAATAAATTTTAATTTATTTATAATTATTTTATGAAAATATAAATTTTGATAAAAAATTTATAATTATTTTACATTTTTAAGATTATCTTATATCGTGCTACATGAGTGTGACTATTAAGAGTATATAACATTTTGTTGTCAAGTTGCAAAACAGATTTGAGTGTGACAAGATCATATCCTAGCAAATATTTTTATAAATATCGTATTAAATAAATATTTATATAACTTATTATACTATTAAATATTTGGAGAATTAAAATTGAATGGGTATAACATTTAATAAATAAAAAAAACTAATATATATATACACTAAGAATATATTTCAATATATATAGAAAATAAAGTTAATAAATTTATCAATAAATATATATAATAATATTATTAATAAAATATAAAATATAGAAGAGCATCTACAAAATTAAAAAAAAAAAGAGAGAGGATGATGTCAATTGAACAATACAAAGGTAAAATCCATAGATTTATAATAGGTTCATGATATTAGGTTCCGGGCGGGTTCCACATGGATTAACCCATACTGAATGTATTATACTAAAATTTACATGAATTCGCATAAAAATACATAATATATCAATGTTACAATTTTTATTTTTATTTAATTGTAGCATGTACAAAACTAAAAAAAATGCTTAAGAAATTAAAATAATATATATTAGTTCATGTAATAAATATATCCACTCATAAAAAAATGTTGAATAAAATCTAAAATATTAATAAAAGAACTTAAGAATGAGCCTAAAGACGGAAACTGAATAAACTTTAGGCAGTTGGTTGATACAAAATAAAATATTAGGGGAATAATTATTCCTAATCCAAAGCTCAGGTCTCTTTTAGCAAATTTCTGCCTTTTTCGACGACACTGTTTCGATAACACACCATTATAAATGCTAAAGTAGCTTATGTTATCCTCTTTCCTTTTCTGAAGAAACCCTAGGTGAGTTCTCCGGCCACGCGAGAGAATGAAGTACAATCCCCGAGTCTCCAGTTCCCGCCGGAAGAACCGGAAGGCGCACTTCACGGCGCCGTCCAGCGTCCGCCGCGTGCTGATGAGCGCCCCTCTAAGTTCCGACCTCCGCTCCAAGCACAACGTCAGGTCGATGCCTATCCGCAAGGACGACGAGGTCATCGTCGTCAGGGGAACCTACAAGGGCCGTGAAGGCAAGGTTGTCCAGGTGTATCGCAGGAAGTGGGTGATCCATATCGAGCGCATCACCAGGGAGAAGGTCAATGGATCGACCGTCAATGTCGGTATCGACCCCTCGAAGGTCGTCATCACGAAGCTCCGTCTCGACAAGGATAGGAAGTCCTTGCTCGATCGCAAGGCCAAGGGCAGGGCCGCCGCCCAGAAGGACAAGGGGACGAAGTTTACCTCAGACGATGTCATGCAAAACATCGATTGATAAGGTCGCGGTCGGTGACGTTTCTATTTGCTTTTGGTTTTATCCTATCAGATCGCATGCTTAGTGAATTTTGTTTCAGACATTTGGGGTTTATCACATGCGACCTAATTAAATTTACTGACTTTGATTGCTATGAGACCGTGAGTTTATTGAACTATGAACTGAGTTTGAGAATGATTTTTAGCTGAATCTAGCCTCTCATTGATCGACTGATAGACTAGTAGTGAGACAGTAGGTGAATGCCTGAGCAGATATCAATCTTGTTAGTGCTATTGTTGAAGTATATTTTGGGATTGCACTAGATATCAGGATGGTGTCTGACGAATTTGTGATCTATCATATGAGACCTTTTTGAACTTTGATGATTTTGAGAATTGCTTGTTTTATCTGTTGAATTTGGGAATGCGTTTTTTAGTTGAATCTAGCTGTGATTGATCTTCTAAAAGACTAGTGGGTGCAGTAGGGGAGATGTCAGGACATTATTCAACCGTGTTAGTTGTAGTGTTGAGGTTTATTGTAGGATTTAGTCAAACATCCTGATGGTATCTAAGCCATCTGGGATTGTATCATGTGAGACCTTGTTCAAAATTTGCTGATTTATATTGCTATTTCTGGAGAGTTTCTTGAATTATCTGCTGAGCTTGAGTGTGATGTCTAGCTGAATTTAGCTGTGGTCGATTGACTATACTCCCCCGGGATGGATAGTAATTGACGCCAGATCAGATGCCAAATATGTTAGTGCTAGTGCTTAAGTTTATTTGAGGTTCAAATTGGAACATCAGGAAGAAGTCATCCCAGCCATTTGGGATATAGGACCTTGTTCAATTTTCTGACTTTTATTACTGTTAGGCCATGAGCTTCTTGAACTATTTAATGAAAGTGATGATGAGTTTTAGCTGAATTTGAGGATGAGTTTTAGAGGAATAATTCAAACTTTTCTCACTCTACGGTAAAGTTTCGTTTGAACTTAACAGGGTGACTCAAATCTGAACTTAATTTTAATCTAACAGGGTGATGCTAATTTTAAGAGATACTGAATCACTTAGTAAGAATAAGTGAAGTTTGTCATCTGATAAATTTTTATAGTTTTAGGGGAATTATTAAAAGCACTCCAAACCGTAGTAGTCTGGAACTCGAACTCCAAACCACTACTCATATGCGAATGTGTTAACAAGGGTGTTTGCATGGCAAACAAATAAAAACAATAGTTGTAAATATATTTGCCTAAAATATGTCGTTAAATCTGTCACTCACTAATTTATTAAACTCACTTACTCTCTTAAGCTCATTTTTATGAAAAATTTTAATTTATTAAACTCACTTACTCTCTTAAACTCATTTTTATGAAAAATTTTATGCCAAATAAAGTGAAATCTTAAAGGAAAAGTCAGAACTTTCTTTAGTAGATAATAATAATTAATTTATTAAATTCACTTACTCTGTTAAACTCATTTTTAGAAAAAATTTTATGCCAAATAATGTGAAATCTTGAAGGAAAAGTCAGAACTTTCTTTTGTAGATAATAATAATTAAGATATTTTAGTAAATTTGTTTTGAAAATATAGGGATAGCTTAGCAATCCAATCTTAGATCTATGAATATATGAGTTGTTAACTAAGTCAACAATGAGACAATAGAGGCCTAGTGAAAGGCAATATGATTATGGAGTGCTACTTATATTATTGGGATAAATAAGGAGAGGGGTTATTTTGTTTATTGGCCACTATTTAGTGAGTGCTCCAGTCACATTACATTCTTTTGATACTAACTCAAGTTTAAAATAAAACACTTATAAATTTTATTGGAAATTAAAACTTGTATTTCATAAAATATTGCAACCAAAAGTTTATACAAAATTCACGAGAATACAATAACAAATAAGTAAAATAGTTAAATCTTTGTTTGCATACTTTAAAATTCATATCTACTTTTGCCCTTTTGATGTGATATTGTAATTTCTTGTGCTCCCACTATTACCGGTAATGATCTTAGAAAGTGGGTGAGCTTACATGTCAATGATGTGATGTGGTCGGGCTATGATATTAAATACAACTCTAATCTTTATACAAATAATTTAATATATAATTTTCAAGGTTATCAATTTATTATCCATGCAAGTTCCACGATAATAATTTTATTTTTCAATACTTTCAACTTGTTGGTTATAATGGGGAAACTCATTTCCCATATCTTATATCAACAAATAAATAAGCACACAACAACATCATATGTTCACACTAGATAATATGTACAATGTCACGTCTCTCAAAGTTTCACACATGGGAACTTGGGGCCATGAGGGTATGTGCACTATTTTTCACACTTACAAACCATATCCTATGATGTTTGTCTCCCTTCATTGCAATGTTAATAATGTGTCATTGAACATTTTACATACTTATGATCATTTTAACTATAACTGATCATAAGTATGCCAAGACCCGTCATACATCTCCTTACATGTGAAGATATGGAAGTATCCACTATCTCCTTATATCCCAACTTTCATTCTTCCCCATACCGAGATACTAACTATGATATTAGATGTCATGTTGGCACAATACAACATTCATTCAATCAAATAAATCACGAGTACATGAACAAACAAGCATAATCTCCCTTTATTTCCATGGGTTTGGTTTGCTATCTCACTAACCCCGCTACTTGTGTTCTTAAACACTTTTCTCATTCAACATGCAAATTATTCATAAATTTTCAGGTTTCAATTTTCTAATTGATCAACCCTACTACTCATGTCCTTAAACGCCTTCCTTAATTCATCAAGTACATTATTCATTATTTCTCGAGGTTTGGTTTGCTAATTGATTAACCCTATACTTGTACTCTTAAACATTTTCCTAAAATTAACATGTGTATTATACATAAATTCTCGGGCTTTGATTTACTAACTGACCGACTTCACTGCTCATGTTCTTGGTTGAGTTTGCTAAAATATCGACTCCGCTACTCGTTCCATGAATACTACATATAAAAACATGTAAGGTCTGGCTCCTTTTTCATTTTCATAAACACAGGTTTTAGCCCTAATTTCTCTTTCTAGTTATGGGGTGGATTAAGTCTCATACTTGTTATAAAATATAATTTGGGTCTTAGCTTGGTTTTCTCTTATAAACTTAATGGTGAGTTATTATTCCATTTCTTTTACAACAAGATCTTTCAATAGGTTTCACCTTTTTTGTCCTCTTCGAAAAGATTTTTAATCATGATCTTTATATACGAGCATTCTGGTAAACATTATAAATAACTATATTTAGTCCAATAGTACTCGTTATCTATAAATCCACTCATCGTTTTATCTGAAACTTATTTGTCATAGGGTTTTTTCACTTGTCTTAGATCAAGTAAATCCCACGTATAACTTACAACAATTTGAACTACAATAATTAAATAATAATTTAAGAAATCAAACTTGGTTATCAATAGTAATTCTATCATTATCCCGTAATTTTCCAAAATTATAATTTTGTCACTCAATTCAAATTCGTTCCATTTGCACGTGGAACCTATTTATATAACCCAATTCCACCTCATTCAAAATCTCTATACTCTTCCATCATTAGTCTACATTTCATTTATCCATTTTGAAAACTTTAACTTCAATAAATTCACTCTAGGTCCTCTAACTTATTCTAAGTTCATTTGAGTTCTCAAATTTTTAAAATTTTTATTTTGGACCAAAATTTATAATAATTACTATTTGCCCTTCAACTTTTTCAAAAGTTTCATTTTGATCCCTATCCTCTTTCCAACTGCCTATTCAAGTTCTCAAGTTTTCTCAAGCTTTATTTTCAATCCCTTAACTTTTACCAAGTCTCGTTTGGATCCCCATTTCTCAAAAATCTTGTTTTAACCGATACACGTTTTGAAAATTACATTTTAGTCCCACAAACTTTCTTGTCATTTTATCGATTCACACTATAGCGAATAGTTTTCCAACAAATAAATTGGTTAGTTCACTTATAATTCGATCAATTATTTATCCAAATTATTTTTCTAAAAATTTCTTATTTAATTCACTATAAATTGGACTTAATAACTTATGTTTTTCAATTTTACCACTCTGAGTCGATTCGATCAGTTTTGGTTGTTTTTTGGTTGATTAATCTCTAATTCGAAGAGTTTTTAACTTAATCCATTTTTAAAAAAATTAATCATCCAATTCCATATTATTTGCTCAAGGATTGTTATTTTCTATTGTGTATAACTCCTCCTAAAATTGAGAATTTTTGCTTAAAGTTGGTTCAATCCCGATTCGAATTAATTTTCACTTGAACTTTTCCTTATCATTAATTTCCATTTAAGGGAGGTTGCTTAGAGAAATGTCATGAATTTACTCATATTCTAAACTTATATTATGAACCAATTTTAATACGGTTTGATTTTCAATCCAGATTTAGGTTTTTGTGTTAGGTTTTTTGGTTTCAAAACTTTCGATATTACAAATTTAATATTACGATAGCTTAGAATATGTTGAGTTTTATACACAAAATTCCTAGTTTGAAAAGTAAATATGATTAGTTATTATTATATTTACAAATTCCAAATATATATTTAATAAATTAACTCTTAATAATAATGTTTATTTGTATGAGATATGGATTGTATTTTAAAAATAAAAGTTTTATGAAAGTTTTTGGCATTGAAACACTAAAAAAGACAAATCTTAAATTTAATAATAGTGAAGATTTATAAATTCTTTTAACTCTATATTCTTATTTTAAATAAAAATTAAATGTGAGAAATAAAAACTTGATTTTAATTCTATTACTAAGTATAATTTCAACCTCACAACTCATTTTTAAAAAACTTGAGTACGGTACAACAAAATAGTCGCCGAATTAGTTATTGATGATTTTGCGAGTTATAAATTTTAAATATAATTTAATTTAGATCTATTTAGTTATTTTTTTAATATATTTTTTTATTAGGATTTTTTATGAAATATAAAATTTAATAAAAAAATTTACAAGTATTTTTATATTTTTAATATTATGTAATATTGATTATACATTATTATTATATCCACTATTATAATATAAAAACTTTATAATAATTTATTTACAATTTTATAATAAATTATAGCATGTACATAACAAAAAAATAATACATAAAAAATTACAATAATATATATTAGTTCCCGTAATAAATATATTCACTCATAAAAAAAGGTTGAATAAAATCTATAATAATAATAAAAGAACTTACTAATAGAAGAATGAGCATACGAGCATAATTAAATTACTAAAGGGCAATTGCAACTGGGCATAAACTTTAGGCAGTTCGTTGATGCAAAATAAAACATTAGGGGAATTATTATTTCTAATCCAAAGCTTAGGTCTCATTTAGCAATTTTCTGCCTTTTCAACGACGCTGCTTCGATACCACACCACTATAAATACTAAAGTAGCTTAAGTTATTCTATTCTTTTCGGAAGAAACCCTAGCTGAATTCCCCAGGCGGCGCGAGAAAATGAAGTACAACCCCCGAGTCTCCAGTTCCCGCCGGAAGAACCGGAAGGCGCACTTCACGGCGCCGTCCAGCATCCGCCGCGTGCTGATGAGCGCCCCTCTAAGTTCTGACCTCCGCTCCAAACACAATGTCAGGTCGATGCCTATCCGCAAGGACGACGAGGTTATCGTCGTCAGGGGAACCTACAAGGGCCGTGAAGGTAAGGTTGTCCAGGTGTACCGCAGGAAGTGGGTGATCCATATCGAGCGCATCACCAGGGAGAAGGTCAATGGATCAACCGTCAATGTCGGTATCGACCCCTCGAAGGTCGTCATCACAAAGCTCCGTCTCGATAAGGATAGGAAGTCGCTGCTCGAACGCAAGGCCAAGGGCAGGGCCGCCGCCCAGAAAGACAAGGGGACGAAGTTCACCTCAGACGATGTCATGCAAAACATCGATTGATCAGGTCGCGGTTGGTGACCTTTCTATTTGCTTTTGGTTTTATCCTTGTCAGATTGCATGCTTAGTGAATTTTGTTTCAGACATATGGGGTTTATCACATGAGATCTAATTAAGTTTACTGACTTTGATTGCTATGAGACCGCGAGTTTATTAAACTATGAACTGAGATTGAGAGTGATTTTTAGCTGAATCTAGCCTCTCATTGATTGACTTAATGACTAGTAATGACACACTAGGTGAATGCCTGAGCAGCTATCAATCGTGTTAGTGCTAGTGTTGCAGTATATTTTAGGATTGCACCAGATATCAGGAAGGTGTCTGAGGAATATGGGATTTATCATATGAGACCTTTAGTTTGCTGATTTTGATTGCTACAATAGTACGAGAATTGCTTGTTTTATCTGTTGAATTTGAGAATGTGTTTTTTAGTTGAATATAGCTGTGATTGATCTTCTAAAAGACTAGTGGGAACAGTAGGAGATGTCAGGACATTATTCAACTGTGTTAGTGCTAGTGTTGAGGTTTATTGTAGGATTTAGTCAAACATACAGAAGGTATCTAAGCTATCTGGGATTTTATCATATGAGGCCTTTTTCAAAATTTTCTGCTTTTTATGGTATTTCTGGAGAGTTTCTTGAATTATCTGCTTAGCTTGGGAGTAATGCTTAGCAGAATTTAGCTGTGGTTGATTGACTGTACTTGCATGCGATAGATAGTAATTGATGCTAGACCAGGTGGCAAATATGTTAGTGCTAATGCTGAAGTTTATTTGAGGATCAAATTGGAACATCAGGAAGAAGTCATCCCAGCCATTTGGGTTATATGACCTTGTTCAATTTGCGGATTTTTATTGATGTTAGACCATGGGCTTCTTGAACTACCTACTGAATGTTAGGATGAGTTTTAGCTGAATCTAGTTGTTGTTGGGGATATACGACCTTGTTCAATTTGCTGACTTTTATTGTTGTTGTTTCTTGAATTATCTGCTTAGCTTGAGAGTGATGTTTAGCTGAATTTAGCTGTGGTTGATTGACTATACTTGCATGCGATAGATAGTAATTGATGCTAGACCAGGTGGCAAATATGATTGTGCTAGTGCTGAAGTTTATTTGAGGATCAAATTGGAACATCAGGAAGAAGTCATCCCAGCCATTTGGGTTATATGACCATGTTCAATTTGCTGATTTTTATTGATGTTAGACCATGAGCTTGTTGAACTACCCCTACTGAATGTTAGGATGAGATTTGGCTGAATTTAGTTGTTGTTGGGGATATACGACCTTGTTCAATTTGCTGACTTTTATTGTTGTTGTTTCTTGAATTATCTGCCAAGCTTGAGAGTGATGTTTAGCTGAATTTAGCTGTGGTCGATTGACTATACTTGCATGTGATAGATAGTAATTGATGCTAGACCAGGTGGCAAATATGCTAGTGCTAGTGCTGAAGTTTATTTGAGGATCAAATTGGAACATCAGGAAGAAGTCATCCCAGCCATTTGGGTTATATGACCATGTTCAATTTGCTGATTTTTATTGATGTTAGACCATGAGCTTGTTGAACTACCCCTACTGAATGTTAGGATGAGATTTGGCTGAATTTAGTTGTTGTTGGGGATATACGACCTTGTTCAATTTGCTGACTTTTATTGTTGTTGTTTCTTGAATTATCTGCCAAGCTTGAGAGTGATGTTTAGCTGAATTTAGCTGTGGTCGATTGACTATACTTGCATGTGATAGATAGTAATTGATGCTAGACCAGGTGGCAAATATGCTAGTGCTAGTGCTGAAGTTTATTTGAGGATCAAATTGGAACATCAGGAAGAAGTCATCCCAGCCATTTGGGTTATATGACCATGTTCAATTTGCTGATTTTTATTGATGTTAGACCATGAGCTTCTTGAACTACCTACTGAATGTTAGGATGAGATTTGGCTGAATCTAGTTGTTGTTGGGGATATACGACCTTGTTCAATTTGCTGACTTTTATTGTTGTTGTTTCTTGAATTATCTGCCAAGCTTGAGAGTGATATTTAGCTGAATTTAGCTGTGGTCGATTGACTATACTTGCATGCGATAGATAGTAATTGATGCTAGACCGGTTGTCAAATATGTTAGTGCTAGTGCTGAAGTTTATTTGAGGATCAAATTGGAACATCAGGAAGAAGTCATCCCAGCCATTTGGTTTATAAGACCTTGTTCAATTTGCTGACTTTTATTGATGTTAGACCATGAGCTTCTTGAACTACCTACTGAATGTGAGGATGAGTTGTAGCTGAATCTAGTTGTCAATTTGCTGACTTTATGGCTATTATTAGTCCATGAGCTTTTTGAACTATGTAGTGAATGTGAAGATGACTTTTAGTGCTGAGTCCAAAACCCTTTGATGTAGTTGTTTTTGATAAACATAAAGATTTATAAGTGGGGATCAAGAGGTGATGGATGCCAGGCCATATATCAAGTATATATTAGTGATAACGGTTGGAGTTTATTATAGGATTGAATCTGACATCGAGAAGAAAGCATAATTCTCATCTATAAATCATTTCTGTACTCGGCATTATTCAATGATGTGCATAATCCCGTTTCTCTACTGCATTAGCTAATTGCTACAATTCTCTGGTTTTGAACTTAAAATCAATCTTCATTAGATATGTGTTTTTGTTGTTACCTTTTTTCTCCACTACTAATCTTACATTTCAAACATACTTGCAAAATCCATGGATGATGTGCAACATACAGATGTCAATATAGTTGGGAAGGTTTAGATTCGTTGGGCTGTGGTTGGATCTTGATTAAATAGTCTCCACATAGATGGTTTGATGGTTTTGGGTCCATGAGGATGAGGGTGAGAGTTCTTGTAACAGGATACCATATTATATCATATGGTATTTAGCGTCTTTTGCCATCATGTGGTCTTTACTTAGGTTTATGCACAACTTGCATATATGTTCTCTTTTCACTGGACTCTTAGAGTGACTTCTTGACCTGTAAACCTGGTGGGATCCAGTGGAATTCGGGTGTGATCATTTCCCACCCCTAGTCTCTCCCCTTGGAACCCCAAGGAGGATAAATCGATTAAGATAGAATCAAACCTTTACACTCATGTTGACTCGGACCGATTTGTTAGATGATGTGGCTACTCAAATATTTGGTATTCAACAAGTTGTCAACCTTGTGAGGTGAAAATGGTTACTGCCATAGGAGATGTCTATATATTTATTTTTTCAATATATATATATATATATATATTTAGTTTTAAAAATTAGTACTTAATATTTTTATTAGATAATTATATTATCTTAGCATGTTTCGTACCATAAATTGCATGTACAATATACACTATGCGCCTTTTCATGTCTGGACAGGAGGAATATCGGGTCTGAATAATTAAGATAAATTTGGACCAAAAATAATTAAATAAATAATAATTTATAATTTATAATAACAATCAGCCAAGACTTTCTTAATCAAAGCAAATCACAGGCAGATTTTAGAAAAGCAGAAAATAGGTCACGAGATTTATATGTCAGCTCACAAGACTCCCAATATTTGTCATTAGAACATTTTACCAAAATAAATATAAAATAGATCAAATTATTCCTCTCTATTTAATATTTATTAACTTGTAATAATAAATAATTCACAATACACTTTATTTATTTTAATAAGTATATAATTAAAAACATCATTTTTCAAATATATAAAAACAAAAACTTTTTTGTACTAGCGGATTTGACTGTTTTTTTCATCTATAAAAAAGGGCTGTTAGGGTCGTAGTTAACTATCGTCGAAGGACATTCTCGTCATTCTGTCTTTCTCAAGAGAGGGTAAAAAGGACAATTTTTTTTAAATGACACTCTCGTGTGCGAGATGTTCGAGCAGCAGAACGCCGTGGAACTGCAGGAGAATCCTGGCTTCGGGAACCCAATGCCGTGTCTCTTCGATGAGATCAACTCAGGCACCGGCCGCAATCTGGACCGCGTCCTCTTCAACGATCTCTATGTGTGCCGGACCTGTGTGCAGTTTAAATATTTAGATGTAGTTTATGAAGGCTTTTACAATTATCAGCATGGAAAGATTTTGGGACGGACAGTAGCATTTCATTATCGAGATGTTGGAATTTTCGATTTCGTAATTGAAAGATAATCAATTTGGGATGTTGAAATTGGTCCTTTATTTCTTATAGCATGGAAACTGAAGATTTTCTACCGGTGAGTTTACATTGCTGCTGTGTGTTTTATTAGGATTGGAAAGCAAGAAGAGGCACGTATACTAAGACACCTTCCAGAGAAGTGCTGTCCAGAAAAGTAAGAAAAATGAACTGCTGGCCTCTTTACTCCTGTGCTGTAAAATTGGCTGACTTTTGTAAATTGGATAATGGATTCTTTTCCATAGAACAAACCCATTCCTCCACATGATCGATCATTACAAGTATACTTTCCTGAAGAATGCTGCTTTGTTGCTTCTGAGTGTCCTATCATATTATGCTGATTGTGATTCTGGATTGTTCTTATTGAACAATTTGAAGAAATCATATATGCTTGCAGCTCTCTATTATGCATACACAGGTCCGGTTGCTCTTGCTTGTCTGATTTATGATATGGCCTTACCAATATCATGGAATCAAAGGGAAGAAATGCAGTTCAATCACCAAATAAGAAGAAAAGGAATCGTGGGGACAAAGAGGACAACAAAGACCGCTATATGATCGGGTCCTTTCCCTTGAGGGGTATGGTATCTGGGAAAGAAGATGAGTTGCTTCACCTGAGAGGACAGTTGGATGAACTCTAGAGGAAGCTTTCCGATAAAGACAACTCCTGAAACAGGTGGAAATTACACAGTCTAATCTGCAGACACAGCTGGAAGAACTGCAACATGAGTGTGCTGAAAAGGACTCGTTAATTAGGTCTATCCAACTGCAAATATCTGGATACAAAGGTACCTGCAATGCATCATAATAATTTCCCAGCATATTCTTTATCCACAGGCTTCTAGTTTTGGTTTATGGGGATAACTCTGCTCCTTTCTTTAGATTAAGCTTGCTGTCAGTTAAGCTGCTCTGGAAAAGACCCAGTGGGAAGCAATGACATCATGCACGACAGTGGAAAAGCTTCAACAAGAACTCAACAACATGCAGGCGAATGTTTCCTCAATCATGTCACTGTTCGAAGGTTTGAATAATAGCAGCCCTGCAGCCGGAGCCCGATCTGGCTACGACCTCACACCATTACTGCATTGTTAAGTCTTCTTTTACTGTAAGAGCTAACTGCTTTGCTGCTAGTCTCTCCAGTTTGATAGTTGCGGACTGAATTCTGGGGGTGCTTGTTTTCTGATATGTTTGTTTTTTTTGCAAAATCAGGATGAGTTGGATGTGTTAGAGATGCATAGAATGGAGGAAGCTAGACTATACTGTTGTCAGTCCCGATGATGTTCTAAGCGAAGGTAAGTGAGCATTTTTCATTGGAGTACGACATAATAGATATTGAGACACAACAGTTGATAAAGCACATATGAATATCGTTATTAGTTCTTGCAATTCAGTATTACAACAATCCTAACAACATCTTCTACTGTGGAAAGTGGATACTCTATCAGCATTTTTTTCTCTTTTTCCTCAATACACAAAGAATGATACAGTAAAATTGATGGACAAAATGGAGTAGGGAAGTTCTGCATAGCCTATCTGAAGAACATAAAAAGTATAACTTACAGATTTGAACAGCTTAAATAAAAATCACAACCCACCTGATTTGTCTCTCCTGAGTCCAAATGCAGTAAGAGACCAAGGGATGCAGCATCAGCTTTGTTGGAATGTTTCCATTGATAAGAGCAGCTCTTTGATTCAGTCTCCTGGTGATGAAGCTACTCACAGATGAAGAAGTAACAAAAGAACATAAGTCAATATTGGTGTGATGGGGATCAGTGGACTTGAATTGGGCAACCATGGGTAGGTATCTGGAGGCGGCATCACACAGTTATCTCCGTTGAAGTATATCCTCCGAGGGAAGGCCCATCCCTTCTCGAACGTGAAAGTTGACTTGTCTTTTCTGAACAATAGCTCTGATTGCACATTTCCTAGAGGTCCTGCTTGAGAAAGAAGGTCATTGTAGAACTGGACTCCATAGAGCATTGCAGTATCATCTGGAATCAGAGACAAAAATAACAGAAATGTCAATATTTCTGTGAAAACAAATGAAGCCATAGCCACTAGCTTTTGAAATTCCTATCAGAAGCAGTCAGTGCTAATAAACCATAATAGAAGCTTACTCAAGCCTGCATAGGGAGTGAGAGGCTTGTAATTGAAGCTGAAAATCTGAGTGAGATTATCAAAGTTGGGGTGTTGAACCACTAGATTCCAATGCGTGTAATTCATCCTGTAATTGAAGTTGGTAATTGTGACCTTCACTCGCCAGTACTCTTTGTAATTGAGCTTCACATGCCAATGGACACGAATGGGACACATGTGGCTAGTGCATTGCACAAGAGGCTGATTGCTAGGCGAGTTTGACACGACCGACTCCAAGTGTGGAGTATTTGGACTACCAAAGAGAAGCACAGAGAAATAGACCATTTTCAGATTCAGCCGCAGCAGAAAGAAGGCAAAATAAAGCAGAGATGAGCAAAACTAGAGAACCCACTCAAGGCAGCTTCCGGGGTCTGTTGCATTGTTCTTACATCCACAGGTGCAGGTTGGGCAATTCACAATGGTTTCATTATAAAACGTCGAGAGAGACACACAACAGCTTGGTGTCTTCTGAGCCAGGAACTGTGAATATGTGCAGGTGATGTTCCAGGTCACTGAAAACGCAGGAAAATATTGTTAGACAATTGTTGCAACTTCACAAGATTTAAGTAAAAGCATTGCTTAGAAAGCAATATTTGAGAATCCCAAGTGCTGTAAAATATGCTGAAAAAGAAAGGGATAAAGTTTGTTGATCATGATCAAGTTTGCAAAATCAGGCCTGATCTAGCTATCTTTATCCCACCAAAAAATGCAGTTGAAGTACAGATCTATGGCTTCAAAAGAACAGATCCAACAGGAACTTACTTAGAGCTTGAGTCCTTCTCCTCTTATCAGCAGTGATGTACTGTGTAGGCCTCACAATCTTGGCAGGTCCACAGGTATACCCTGGTCCAGGGGCCCTGAGGGTGAAGTTCTTGGGAAGCTTCACGGTTTTATTGCTAGTTCCAGCAGCCCCCACACTAACCTGGAATGCGCTTCCAGCATTAGCTGGGTCCTGGACCCATGAGCTGATGACTCCACCTTTGCAGCAGTTGGCAATCTGCTGATTATAAGGGGTTCCTGGGAGCAGGTCCACAACGGTGGGGTCCTTCTTACAGCAGTGTGGAACATTGCCTTTGTACCTTGAGCAGTCACCTTGCTCTGTGGCTTGGGCTCCCATCATGCTCCATATCACCTCCTTCTTTGCCCATGTCCATCCGAGTGTCCATCCAGGGGATGGTATGTGTCGGTATTGCTGGAAGTTGAATATAGTCACAACAGCCTGTCCAGTACCCATCCCAATGGAAAAAAAAGATCAATGGAGCAGGCATGGGAAAACTAGCATTTGCATAAATGACTTTCATGAAGACAACATAGGCAGAGATATATGATCATGCATTTGCTTGATGGCTACATTCTGAAATGGGAGCCTATTCGATCAGCTATAGATGATGATGATGTGTTAGGTAAGACTAGCATACCACATAACCATCAGGGGTCCAGCTTATCACATCCCACTTGATGGTGACATTGCCATTAGGATCGAGGGCATCGTATGCCTCTGGAATCATCAACAATGGAACAAAAGTTAAGGGTCAATTCTTGCAAATCTGAACATCAAACAATCATCATCTTCAAGCAGCCCCAGTTCTAAATCTAGGAGTAATAACAAAATATCGACTGAAAAGATGAAGGATTTCCAGGAAATAAAGACACCCATAGGCAGATCTCCAAATCTGAAGAGATCTCAAGTGTGCTAAAGCACTTGAAAGTGACTACTGATTATCTGATTCAACAGATTACTGCTTCAACAGATTATCTGATTTGAAAGTGACTACTGAAAGAAACGAAGTTTTTGGCGAATTCAGGTTAACAGGAACCATAAATGGTGAAAGAGCAAGTGGGTCACTGACCTACAGATGTGAGAGTGGATGAGAGAAAGAACAAGAGCAACAAGGCGAGACCACCGAGCTTAGGGAGGAGCTCCATCTTCCTCTTGATTGAAGATCTGCTCAGCAAAGGTAGAGAAAGAGAGAGAAGGGAGAGACACAGGGAGGCCGACACAAGGAGGAGAGAGGGAGGCAAATTGTTTTACACGGGCAAGTTCTGAGCTATATTGAGTTGAGAGAGTGAGAGAGCAACTCAGATTAGGAAGAGACAATCAATCACAAAACATGTCATCCGTAGCTCAGGTTAGGAAGACTGCCCCTGGGACTGTCGGTGGAGGTGATATTCCGAAAGTGTCCCTGTGTGCTGGGAGCCAACGGCTCCCCTAACCACCGCCTCTTTCTTTTGTTTTTTAATACATTCCCCTATTAATTTAAAAAAATAAATAATTTATATCTAACTTAAATTTAAATAAATTAATGATTTAGGGTACTCTCGAAATCATACAAGATATATGAATTATTTCTCGAACTATGCTCTTTTAAGTAAGTGTTGGGAGGATGTTTGGATGTCGCAAGCTTTGTGAAGATAATTTATTTGGCTTGGGCTATCTCACATTAGAATTGACAAAAACAGTGATTGTGATATTTAACGAGTTCATGGGTCAATGTCTGAATTTGCAGTTAAACAATAATGCCCAAACGGACTTTAAGTATCCTCTCTCATTTAGGCAAAAGTGTATTTATTATTTATAAAATGATTGTTTATAATGGCTTGTATTGAGAGGTTTTTTTTTTTTATGGATTTGGAAATAAATTATTTGGAAAGTAATTGAATCAATTGATTTGCATTTGTTAAAAATTTTTAATAACAGAGAAAAATTGAGTTAAAAAATTATTAATAAAAAATTAAAAAGATAAATTTATATTTTTTAAATAAATTATATAATTTATTAGTTATAATATATAATTAAATTATATTAAATATATTTTATATAATATTTTTTTATGTATAATATTTGTATTATATATTTATATTATATAAAATATTATTATTATATAAATTTATTTAAAATATATAAAAATAAAATAAAATAAATAATTATATAAATAATAAATAAATATATTAAAGTAATTTAATTAATAAATAACATAATTACCTAATTTTGGGTATTGGATTTTAATGTAAATATAGTGATTTGAATTGGAAAAGAGTGGATATGGAGTGCCCTAATAAATTGACTTGTACAAAAAAAGGCTTGTTCTATAGAATATTTATATGTGTAGTTTACTCTTGAAGAACTAGGAATTCTCTTTACACTCGTCATTTTCATTATAAATAATTAATACAATTAAATAGAAAAACCCAATAGCCATACTTAAAATTATAATATTGAAGAAATCTATATATCTTTTTGTGGATATATATATATAAGAATAACATTCTTATTCTAATATGCTCAAATATATAAAAACTGATTATCGGTGATTGTAGATAATATTTTCATCCGGAGAATAATATTAAATTAGTAAATTTAAAGGTTATTCTCCGGATGAAAATATTATACAATCACCGATAATATTTTCATCCGGAGAATAATATTAAATTAGTAAATTTAAAGGATTATATATTTAAAGGTTATTAGGTAGTTGGAGGTTAAAATAATTCTACCATAAATTATTGTATATAAAATAAAATAAATAAATATTATATTTTTATAAGATTGAGAGTATTTTATTATTTATAAATAATAACCTTTAATAAATATATACAATTTTTTATTGATCCCATAATATTTTATAATATAATATAAGATTCTATTTAGTTAGGTTCAAATGTTGAGGAAACTTAACTTGTAATATACTCTATATTACATACGTGAGAGTAATTAATTTTATATTAAATAAAATAAATATTATAAATTTATATAATTAAGAAATTTTATTATTTAAAGAAATAATTTTTATGTAAATATAAATATAATTATTTTTTTAATAATTTATATTTATTTCTTATTTTTGATAAAGTTTATAAATATGTACTTGTTTTAAATATGTACATCAAAAAATTACTCTACCTAACATGATCCGCTATACTTATTCTACCACACTCCGACATAATTTGAACAGAATACTATTGACAAGCCAATCCTCAATATTATAATAGAAATATTTATATTTTTATATTATTAATAAAAGGAAAACTCAAAACTTAAATGAAAATAATTTTTTTAAAAATTAGTTTGTAATAGATATTTTAGTACATAAATATTAAAAAAATAATTTACATGATAACTAATTGTCTAACATGTTTTGTTACATATTTTATAACTGAAATGGGTGCAGTAATGATTTATTGTTACATCATAAACTCTTCTTCATTAGTTATTTTATACTCAAAATTTTATTTTTCATAATATAAAAGTTAAAAATATTATAATATACAAACTTATCTTATTATTTTAAAAATATTTTCTTCACATAAGTCCACTGGTTATTTTATACACACTTTAAAATAAGTTTCAAGATTTATTAGAGTTTATATCATACAAACACATTTTCTTAGTAAAATAATTAAACACTTGCAGAATATATCTTTAAAAACTACAACCTCAACATGTTACACTAGTGGTACGAGATGTATTTACCGTTCATCTTGATAAAAGATCACAACTTCCATCACATCGTCTGTTTGAGTACACTGACCCAACCCCATACTTATTGATATTTCGATCCTCATAAGTAGGAGTGAGATCTCACTCTTCCATCCCTCGTTCTCAGTGCGCATAAAACTCCCAAAACTTTAAGACATATCGAAACAACACAATTTTCTTGTACCAATCTTTCCGTCCATTAGCACTTAGAACCAACACTGCCTCATAACAAGCGTCCATTTGGTTCTGAACGATTGCAATCACATACATTAGTCTTTTAATTCTACTTTTATCTTTGCGTTGCTAGCCCAACGGACTCCAACCTAACTCTAGCTCAACAACATCAACAAATATAATCAATTTATGATAATTTTATAAGACTCTTAAATCAAAACTTATTTACGGGTTTGCCCTATTTCTATTGGCATTGGGTCCACTCATACGAGTTTTCAAAATATTTTGACCCACTTCGCTTTTAAAAAATCATAGCCTTGAGGCCACTTTCATAGAACTAGATCTAGCCAACCTATTGTCGACCACGTGCCTCACCTATTTCCTACATTGATAGTCGAAACTAGACCATTTCCCTTGAAGTATATTTATACATCGTTCAAGGGTTGTCCTATTAACATATTTCATACTTTTTTAAAAATATAATTTTAAAAGGTTTAACCAGTTTCACACTGTCACGCCCCAACCCGATTTGGTTGGAACTCCGTGATCAACCTTCCACTCTTCTCGGTATAGAAGGATACTCTCCCCCTAGTTACCGTTAAGAGTTAGGCGTAATTTGATTCTCCTTGGTTTCCCTGAAACAATATAACCAAAACCATCTCAAAAAAGGAGCTATACATGTTGTACCTTAGTGGTGAAGCGGGCTAGTGGTACTTCTTTGTGTGGTTGAGTCTTTCCTTCCTAAAAAAGGGGAAAATGGGAGGGGCTGAGTTTTATGACTCAGTGAGTGGGGGTATCGGAAAGCATGAAAGGTTTGTTAGGTTTCGTTCAGAGTTTATCTCCATCTTTCTTAATGAGTTTCAATACACAAAGTAAATACTATTTATCATAAAAGGGAACATACGTTTGCAGAGCAGTCCCCGACTGCTTCACTTTTGGTCCGTAGTACCTTTACCGACTATACTGGTAAAAGTTCACACCTTCTACCACAAGTCTAAGTGAGCATTACCACCCATCCCCTAGACCTGAATCGCCTTCGTGTCTACTATAGTGGAATGAGACCTCTCCTCCTTCTTCTTCGGTCTTAATGCGCATGAAGCTCCGAGAGCTTCTTGACTTACTGGACATCAAATCTTCTCTTATACTCCTTGAGTCATCCAGTAGCCCTTAGAACCAACACTCTCCCATACAGGGCGCCTCGATGGTTCTATATCTCAGCATGCATAAACAAAAGTCTTTTAGTTAAGACCATTATCTTTGGTGTTACCAGCCCCACAAGCATGTTGACTCGACTTCAGCCTAATAAGCACTAGTCTAATGAGTTCGATGACATGACTTCGGCTCGGTAGCTACTAGCCCAACAAGTTCAATAACACGACCTTGGCTCTGTGCTATGTCAAACAATTTACCATTTATGTAGTTTTTTCACAGGCTCATAACTTGTCTATTTGTCTATGGGCTTAAGCCCTTGGGCCCACTAGAGAAACCCTAGATCGTCTAGGAAATAGCTCCCAAAATTTTTAACCAGCTTCACACAATCAGGGAAGACTATTTCCGAAAAAATAGTTTTCAAACGGGAAAGTATAATTATCACCCTAACCGAGTGTGATGTCGAAAATCCCACTCACCTGTATTCCGAGACTTGGTCATCCTAGGGATTTCCAAGCGCATGTGCTTTTCCTTTGCATGGACTTATAGGTGATCCATTCCTATAGAGAATGGAGTGATTAAGTCTCAATCAATAAGATATTTATACTTAATACCTGTAACTTTCCATAATTACGTTTTAGTCCCTAAGTATACCTTTTTTCAATTATGTCCATAAGATTATCAAATCTTTCATGTGGCCCCCTAATTTCTTTAAATTTTCACCTAGGATATCGTAATTCTTTTAATTATAGAAAATTCACTATTTTTCAAAAATTGCTATTTAGTCCCCAAACATTCCAAAAATTATAATTTGGTCCTTAAACTTGAATTTCATCAATTTAACTTGAATTCCTCCCAATTGAGTCATAACAGGATGTTAATCATCTTTCCCATGTCCCCTAGTTAATTCCAAGCATTAAAACAACTATTTTGGCTTAGAAATGAGCTAAAATGGATCTTTGTAGGAAAATTGTCCTAGAGAGAGAAAAATTCGATTACTCATCGATGAGAAGTCGACGATCGAAGATTTTGCTTCTATTGAATTCCTCTTTTCCTAGGGATCCTTCCTGGATCAAAACTCATCTCAATTGGTGACATGAGTAGTGCAAATTTATATGTTAAAGTTTTAGGCAAAATACACCGTGAATAATGAATTTTGGCGAATGGCAGCGGAGGGGACTTACCAAGACTACTTAGAGGTGGACTCCACTAGGGGAGGTTTGAGGGGCTTGGTTTGGTCATGGTTGGTCTGGGAGTTGCTCGAATTTGGCTCGACCGATTCTGATCCTAGAAGGCCAAGAAAGCAAGGTCACTATGCAAGCTCACCAGTGCTCCTTCAGTGATCCTTGAGCTGAACGAAGGTTGTAGCGAGGTGGCAGAAAAGGCCAAATTTTAGAGAGCCCAAATTCACCTTCTAAGGTGGCAGAAAAGGCCCACGTCAGAGCTCTGGTCGTGTTTCACCGGAAAATGGAGTGCTTTATCTTCTTCAATCGTTTGAGAGATGAGGATGATAAATGGGGAGGAGCTCTTTATATAGGGAGCTCGACAAGTGACCAGACTACTCCACCGTCCTTGACTTGGCCCCAATCTCGCTCATCCACGGTCAGATCAAAGAGGATTTTGGGTCGTCGGAGACCGAATAACTCACCTGGTCTTTCTCTATACCAGCTTTTAAAGGGAGAAGATGACATTGTGCAATGCGTGTGAGCTTCGCATGTGCGAGCTACCACATGGTGCATTGTGATTAGCTGGCTTTGCTGACACAACTACCCACTCAGTGTTCGAGTCATCTTTTGACTCATTGACCAGCCATGTGGCAACCTCCCATTGGTCACTCATTCCATCACTCCGACGACCCTGAAATGATAGAAAAGCTCGAGCTGAATTTCGACCACCTCCGACCTCAGGTGATTGGGCCAAGCCTCCCATAGCTCCCCACGACCAACCTCTGACCTCCAAGAACCTTCGAGGTAAGCTAATTCCATCCCATTTTGCCGAAATAGTGAAGTTGCATAAAATGAAATAGTGAAACTTCTCCACTCAAATTTTTAGTGCTCAGACAGCCAATTGACCCGAGGTTTATCCTGGGAGACTCCCCTCGAAGAGAACTAGCCACCCTCATCCAGAGCTCAAACCAGTGCCCCTCGTCGGTAAGAAAATTAAGCTCTCTCTCTAGAAAAATTTCCCATTAAGCTCCATTTAAGCTCATTTCTATGCCGAATGAAGTGTTTCAAAGCTTGAAATGATGAGGGGGACATGGAGAAGATGATTCCAATCATGAATGGGAGCAATTCCCACGTTTAGATGGTCAATTGAAGTAAACAAGTTTTCGAGGTCAAATGGAAAATTTGAGGAAAATTGGGCAATTTGGAAATTTTGGGAAAATTGGGGGCAAAATTGTAATTTAAGGAAAGTTGGGGGATTTTTATGAAATTAACTCCCAATTGAGGTCCAATTGGGCAATTGGATGAAATTGAGGACAAATTGGAAATTGTTAGAAATTTAAGGACCAATTAGTGATTTTGGAAAAATTAAGAACTCGTGGGGGATAGTTGGAAATTCTAGGGACTTAATTAAAAATTTTGAACTTTTGGGAGGCCTTTTATGCCAAAACTTTCCTCATGAGCATGTTTGAACCCTATAGGGACATACTAGACCAGAAGGTGTGTGAGGAAGCACGACTAGGACTGGAAGTCCGACTGGGACAAATAAGTCACATTCATTGGGTGAGTGGGTTTAACATCACGCCCGGTTGGGCGGATGAGGACCGTATTCCCGCATTGAAATTGGTTTTCCAGGAATTTCCTCCCCTAACTATTTGAACAAGCTTAAAACTTTTGGGAGGTTATCCTAATATTGCATTAGTTGGGTAATACCGTTCGAGTGGGCCCAAGGCCAATGGGCACGGGTGTAGACCCATAGACAAGATAAGGTTGATGTACTTAAAAACTCTCACAAGAATTAGTGAATTATGTGTGATTTGGTTACAATGCCAAAGCCGGACAGACGAACTAGTTGGGTTAGTAGTTGCTAAGCTGAAGTCAGGTCATCGAACTTGTTGGGCTGGTAGTTATGAAATCGAAGCCAGGTTGTCGAGTCTGTTGGGCCAGTAACACCAAAGACGATGGCTATAACAAATGAAAACTATTGATTTAGCATGCATGAGATGTGAAACCATCGAGTCGCTCGGTATGGGGGTAATGGTGGTTCCAAGGGTTGTTGGATGACCCAAGGAGCATATGGGTGGTCCGTCATCCAGTATGTCGAGAAGCCACGAGAGTTTCACGCGCACTTAGACTGAGGTCAGAGGGGGATGATGTCTCATCCCACATTGCAGATATGAAGTATGGATAGGGTTTGAGGGTCGGACGACTAATGTTCACTCAAACTCAGGGTAGAGGTCTCGAACTTCTATCAGGGTGGACAGTAAAGGCGCTTCGGTCTACAAGTAGTACCGTTGGGGATGGGACTATGAATGTATGATCCCTTTTTATGATAAAAAAGGGTGTGTGATTGTGTGCTAATCCTAGAAGGGGTAAATAATGGAACACTATAGATAAATGGAAAGCCTAAACAAGTCTACCTGTAAGATTCCCATTCACTGATTTGTGAAACTCATCCCCTCTCCTTAACATTTTTTCAGGAATGAGAAGATCATCCAAGGACTTCCCTCGCCAAGCCTCAAAACCCAGGTACAATTTATACTATCAGTTTTGTATAATGTCATTGTAGGGAACACGGTAGGCAATACGCCTAACTCTTCATGGTCTGGAGGAGAGCAACTCCTTGAGGTCAAGGAGAGTGGCAGGTTGATCATGAGGTTCCGACCAAATCGGGTTGGGGCGTGACAACTTAGGTGGTATCGGAGCTAGGTTTCCACTCAAATGAATTATCAAGACTTTATAACCTAAAGACTAATAAAAAACTTCTAACCCAGCCATGACACCTAGAAGAGGAACCAAGAGAACAAGGGCAGCGGTTGTGGATTCCCATTTTACCATTTTACTTCTAACCCAGACTAATCAAAGACTTTTTATGACTCTTTGAGTCACTTGGGGTTTGTCGATTTCCCATTTTACCCTTTCTCTATCGGTTAAGTTCATGAACTGGGTTTTCTCTCTTGAGTTGACCGATTCTTTCCCCAATTTTTCTTATCTTTAAAGGACGGGGTTTACAACTCTCCACTCGTTTTAGGGGGTTTATCCCTAAAACTAAGTCCACAATCATTTGCATTGGGAGTGGCTTTCCTCGATGTCCTCTTGGGGTTTGCTTGATATATTAGCACTTTGGATATTCCTTTCACTTAATCCTTTTGCCACGTACTTGAGGAGTTTTTCTTCCATTATATTTTCCATTCCCACCACGGAGTGTATCACGATCAATCATGTCCAAGTTATCCATTCCAAGGTACCTTCTGAGGTCTACTTTATACTCTTTTCCAAGTAATACTTTCCTTCTTAAGGATTCTTATTCATGTCCTTGGGGTTGGACGTTCCATATTCATCTGATCATCCCTATTTCCCATCATTTTCTAGATAGTTGATGCTCTTAGTTTAGCATCCCTTAGGACTTCTTGTCCTCAACCCCCTTGGGTTTTTGATATACTTCTTCCTTATCTTATTTTGGTCCTTCATTTTTGGTTTACCACGATTTTTGGTTCCATTTCTTAGATTTGATTAACGGACTCGATCTCACTTGGGTTACCTTTCTTGAAACTGTTGGCACTACATGTTTCTTACAGCATGACCTATTCTGGAATTATCCTTGCCTAGTATGGTTTCAAGAGTGTGCCTCCTTGATAATAGTTTATGCCCTTTCCATCTGTTCAGGAGTCATAGGGCTTCGTTCCTTCCCACCACTAGGTAGTGTTTCCCAAAAACTTATTATATAGTCCAATTGTCCTTTAATTTTCTTAATATTATAATAGTGTCGGTTCCCTTTATCTACTTATTCATTACCAACTTCCCTATGATTTTCCCCCTGGTTCCAACCGTCGATTTTTCTAGTGGTTAAATGACACCTTAGGATCCTTTATCACTTATGTCCTTCCTCATTCGTATTGGCGTCTTTTACTTAAGGCTTTCCTTTCCTCCATCTTTTCTTGCTTGCTTATAACCATTCCCCCTTTCTCATTTCGAGTTGACCCTTTTTCCTGTCTACATAATGTTTCCTTGTTTTGGGGGAGGTCTCCTTTCAGGGTTTCCCTTCTCAATGTCCTTCAAAGTAAATACTTCTACTTTAGGGTTATACCATTGATCTTGTTATTAGTTCCTTGAAAGTTCCTTCCCTTTACTTCCTTACACTCTCTCTTACTTTGGGTCATTTTCCCACTTTTAATCCTCCATTGTCTTAAAATTCCCATTTCATCCCTCATTCCCTATCCAATGAACTTCTAGTTTTTGGGTCTTATTTCGTGTATTCCACACTATGCCTAGCCATCATCCTTTAGGCTCCATTAAGTGAATGTGGACCACGTCAAGTCTTGATGTCCGTGGTCATTTCCATTATCCATTTCTTAAATGGGAGGCTTACTTCTCTATGGTTTCTCGGGTAGTTTTTCCTCCATCTCCTTATTATGGGCAATCCACTCTTTCTTACTTGTATAGTATCTTTCGATGCTATCTTCCCATTCCTTGGGTTTAACTTACTTCTTGGGTAAACTTCTCTTGAAACTAGTCCTTTATTCCCAACTTGCATTCTATTGAAATTTACCTTTTATTCCACATTGGTTGGGTTCATTCTTTCTTCGTTGGATCATATATATGCCTCTTTAGGGCTCCCTTTCTTGGTTAGCTTCCTCCTCTTTTCCCAATATTTCTCCTTCCTTCGTGTTTCTTGGGTATCTATTTTCGCGTCCATTTATTGACATCTTTTGATGTCATCCTTTCTTATTTTCCCTTACTTTGAGAAATCTTACTGGCACATCCCTTGTACCTTGTATTTATTCCAACTTGTGCTCACTAAAACCTGATTTCTATTAGGGAAGGATTTTCTATCTCTTTCCTTCTGAGGTTGCTCTATCCCCTTCTGAGAGCTTGCTTTCCGCGGCTTGGGTTTGGTCGTCGATTTGTTCTCAAACATTATTTATTCAAGAATTTCTCCATTCTTACTTTCCAATGTTTTGACCTTTGCAGCTTTCCCTTCCTTGTTGGTGTCAAATTTATGGTCTTCTCGAGGGTTAGTTCGTTAACTGCCTCGTCCTCACTATTCTCCTAGTCACTTGTCTTGGAATAGTTGTCCTTTGAGTTCACTCATCCCCATTGCCTATCCTGTTGTCCCTTTTTAAGGTGTAGTCTTTACTATTTTCTGGTCCTTCTTAGGGTGTCATTTATTTCTTGATCATTTTGTTATTTCTCATTGTCTCCCACTTAACTACTCTCCTTTTTTCCCTAGCAAGTCGCACCTGTCATTCAGAGACATCCTTAACTACTTATGCCCCTTTTTGGCTTTCTTATTTTGGGTTATGTCCCTTATGATCCACCCTTCAGCTCCTTAGCTTGGAAATTTTCTTCTCATGGTCTCACTTCCCACTTCATCCTTTTTCTTAGGGACTTCCATCCTGGGACTTTCACATTCAACCTCCCTAATTGATGTGAATCCAACTAAAGAGACTACGAATTCACAAGTCCAATAAATCGAACTTGCAATGGAGCTAAACAGTTCGTCATCAAAAGAGATGAATAATCATTTGAGTCTACAAGAGGGCCTAATCACAAGGTCAAGGGCTAAAAGATTTAAAAAAGCTTTATATGGGCTGATTAAAGAGATTGCTGAATATTCAAATAGAAGCCCAAATGAAGAGCCCAAGATGAGCCCAAGAGAAGGTCCAGATTTAATTAATAAGGAGAGATTTATAAATATAATAAATCTCTTAGGATAATATTAGGTAGCTAGATTAGATAAGGTTAGCTTATAACCATAATAGATTTTTTACTCATTATGTGGGTCATTCGGTTATTTTCTGAGCCTATAAAAGGCATACTCCACAGCATTGGAGAGGCACACTTTGGAATTTATATCTTGTGAGGTTTTGTCTTCTTTCTATCTTGAAAGAGCTTTTGAACTTATCAGGTTTTTACCTGTGGCGTTCAAGCAATCAAGACTTATCACCCGGGGTTTTCTAAGAGTTCTTCTTAGAGGATTTGGGTGTGGCGTCTACATATCCCATACCTTGTTTCTCACATAAACGAGGTATATTCCATCTTTTTGCACTTGCGTCGTGAAAGTCTTGGGATCGTTGCCATATTTGGTGTAGGGTGTCGTTAGCATATTGGCGAGGTTCGCATCACTAATGCTCCTTGTATGCCTTTCCTTCTTTCCTCTTGTACACCCTTCCGGTATCGGTATGGTTATCTGCCCTTAATTCCTTTCTATCCTCTAATTCCCTTTTTATTCCTCATCCTTCCTTCAAGGAGTTCCCGATCATTGGTGGGTTCCTAGTACTTTGCGTTATGTCTATCTGCCTATCTACGGTTCTTTTAAGGATACTTACACATTCCTTTAGGGTTCCTTTTTCCTAGCACATTTCTTTTCTTCTTCACTTACCATCTGATCCTTGAGTTACTAGAAGAGGTTTTTCGCGTTCACCCTTTTAGGGGGTTATTGTACCTTACCTCTTGGTTTCAATTAAGGAAAAATGAACTTTATTCATTCAAAGAGGTAGTTTCTTGTCGTACTTGGCGTATTATAGGAATTTACTACTTCCTAGTCCCTTGTAGTTATAGGCCGAGAGTTAGCCTCCGAATGGTTTTGAGATTCATGGTTCGAGGGCTTTGATGAACTGGTTGATGTCCATCCATACTCCCGCCGGGCTTCTCTAATAGGACGAACTTCATGAATTGCCTCGAGTTCGTACCTTCGCACCTCAACCTCACACTCATAGGTCCACCTCATCTATTGGGAAGGGTTGAAGTTGGATTGAGCTGGTAGGGGTACTTGGTGGACATTTATAAAGGTGGTGTGGGCATCCCAATAGTTGTCCTAGGCCTACTTCTTAATGGGAGTCCTTTTTGGCTGTTGTGGGGCTAGAGGGGGTGTCGGGCTCCTTGGAGGAGGGATAGGTTCTTCCTGCCTGGGAGGAGGATATGCGATGCCTTCCGGCTCTAATAGGGCTCCAACAAGTTCCCGATAGTCTTCGATCATATCCTTGGGTTTTTTGTGAAATAGAATAAATTGAGGTACCAAGATAAATTTTAAAAGTTTCGTAACTCAATTTGAGGAAAAACCGGCATTTGAGACTTAAAGTTAAAGAGAAATACTTTAGGGACCTAATTGTAAATAATTAAAAAGTTTGGGTTTTCTCATTCATTTAAAAAATGAATGAAGGCTGTTATGCCGAGTAATAATGAACAAGCATGTTCATATCGTATAGGAATGCGAAGTACCCGGAACGCCAGCATGGATGAGCTCGCGTGAATACAAAGTCTCGGTTTTGGATCTTGGGGGCTAAATGCCTGATTTTGAAAATCTCGTACAGTGGGCCCAAGGCCAGTTGGCACGAGCAAGAGCTCGTAAACGAACATGATATATGTGCCATAAAACTTAATAAGTGAATTGTTTAGCCATGGTACCAAGATAGGGCCGACATGCTCAATCAACTAGCGGTAGTGCGACATGACAGGTCGATGGACCAGTTAAGACAAACAACTGCGGGTTGAGTTAAGAGTTGGGGCCGTTGGACCAGTGGCACCATATATTACATGGAAATATTAGAAAACATTGTTTGTGCATGCATTATGAGTACGTGATCATCAAGATGCCCATGAGGGGTAGCGATGCGTCCTAAGGGCCCTGAACGACCCAGTGAGTATAAGGGCAGATCGTCATTCCAGGTGTCTGTGTGAAATTTTGAGTAGCACCAAGCGCATGAGACTGGAGTGGGGATAGGATGAGCTCTCTGTAATTTCAGGATTGAGGGTCAAATGTCACGTACATCCACTCATTCCCAGGGTAGAAGTGGTCGTGCTTCTATTCGGGTGGCCGGTAAAGTCGCTCCGAAGCCACTAGTGGGTTCAGTGGTTGTGCTGACCTGCAAATGTGTGTAACCTTCATGATGAAGGATGTGTGTTGGGTGATGACACACAGTGATTAAAAAGAAATGGTGATAAACTCGAGATTTCAAATGAAATGGTTTTGAAAGAAAGGAGTCTAGCACACTCCAATAGTCGCTCCGAAGCCACTAATGGGTTCAGTGGTCGTGCTGACCTACGAATGTGTGTAACCTTCATGATGAAGGATGTGTGTTGGGTGATGACACACAGTGATTAAAAAGAAATGGTGATAAACCCGAGATTTCAAATGAAATGGTTTTGAAAGAAAGGAGTCTAGCACACTCCAATAGTAAATGTTTTTTTAAAAGTCTAAACTTTTGAAAACCCATTCACTGAGTAGTCGTACTCACCCCCTCCCTTATATCCCTTTCAGGAGATTTCAGAAAGCCTACCCTTAAGGACCATCAAATAAGATGCCTGTGAGACAGGTATGATGAAATTAAATATTACGCAATTTTGTTTATGTTATTCCTGGAAAAGGGTATAGGTTTAAAGGACGCCTTACTCTTTACGGTCTATAATAAAGGGAAACCCTTTAATAAATAGGGAGAGTGGCGGGTTGATCATGGAGATCCGACCAAAGCTGACACTTAGTGTTTCCTAGGATTTATTAGGCTTTATTAGTGTTTCTTAGGGTTTATTATGTTTTATTAGCGTTTCTTAGGGTTTCATAAGGATTCTTAGCAATTTTTAACATTTTTCTAGCGTTTCTTGCCATTTCTGAGTGTTTCTTAGAGTTTCTTAGTGTTACATAGCATTTCTTATAGTTTCTTAGCATTTTTAGGGGTTTTTTTAGCGTTTCTTAGGGTTTTATAGGGTTTCTTAAGGTTTTATAGGGTTCCTTAGAGTTTTTTTAGTGTTTCTTAGTGTTTCTTAGGGTTTCTTAGCGTTTCTTAGTATTTCCTAGACTTTTTAGGGTTTCTAAGGTTTTTTTAAGGAGTTTCTTGGGGTTCTAAAGGGGTTTTTAGGGTTTCTTAGGGGTTTTTAAGGGGTTTTTAGGGTTTCTTAGTGTTTCTTTGGGTTTATTAGGGCTTCTTAGAGCTTTTAGCCTTTTTAGGAATTCTTAGGTTTTTTAGCATTTTTTAGCATTTGGTAGGTTTCTTAGCACTTTTTAGTGTTTTTTTAGTGTTTCTTAGGGTTTTATAGGGTTCCTTAATGTTTGCTAGGATTTCTTAGGGTTTCTTAGCGTTTACAAGCATTTCTTACCGTGTCTAAGGGTTTACTAGGGTTTATTAGGGTTTCTTAGCATTTCTTAGAATTTTTTTAGCGTTTCTTGGTGTTTCTTAGTATTTTTTAGGTTTTTTTAGCTTTTCTTATAGTTTCTTAGCATTTATTCGGGTTTCCTAGAGTTTTTAAGGTTTCTAAGCGTTTCTTAGGCTTTCTTAGCATTTCTTTGGGTTTCTTAGTATTTCTTAAGGGTTCTTATCGTTTCTTTGGATTTCTGAGGGTTTCTTAGTGTTTTTTTAGCGTTTACTAGGGTTTCCTAGTATTTCTTACCGTTTCTTAAGGTTTCCTAGGGTTTATTAGCATTTTTTATGGTTTTGTAGGGTTTATTGTGATTTTAGGGTTTCAATGGGTTTCTTAGTGTTTCTTAGCAATTCTTAGAATTTTTTTAGCACTTCTTGCGGTTTCTTAGTGTTTTTTAGGTTTCTTAGTGTTACTTAGTGTTTCTTATAGTTTCATAGCATTTCTTAGGGTTTCTTAGCGTTTCCTAGGGTTTTTATAGGGTTTCTTAGTGTTTCTTAGAGTTTTTTTAGGGTTTCTTAGAGTTTTTTAGGGTTTGTTAGAGTTTCTTAGCATTTCTTAGTGTTTTCTAGAGTTTTTAGGGTTTTTAAGGGGTTTCTAGGGTTTTTAAAGGGTTTTTAGGTTTTTTTAGTGTTTCTTTGTGTTTATTAGGGCTTCTTAGCATTTTTAGGGATTCTTAGGGTTTCTTATAATTTCTTAGCATTTGGTAGGTTTCTTAGCACCTTTTAGTATTTTTTTAGGGTTTTATAGGGTTTTTTAGGGCTTCTAAGTGTTTTTTTAGGGTTTATTAGGGTTCTTAGCATTTCTTGGGGTTTCTTAGAATTTGTAAGGGCTTTTTAAGGTTTCTTAGGGTTTTTAGGGCTTCTTGCGGCTTCTTAGTATTTTTTAGGGATTCTTAGGGTTTTTTAGCATTTGTTAGTGTTTCTTTTCACTTTTTAGTGTTTTTAGCATTTCTTAGGCTTTTATAGCGTTTCTTTGGGTTTCTTAGGGTTCCTTAAGGGTTCATAGCATTTCTTATGGTTTTTTAGGATTTCATAGCATTTCTTAGTGTTTCTAAGAGTTTACTAGGGTTTATTAGCGTTTCATAGGGTTTCTTAGCAATTCTTAGCATTTTTAGCATTTTTAGGGTTTCTTAGTATTTTTTTATGGTTTCTTTGCATTACTTAACCTTTATTATAGTTTCTTACCATTTCTTAGGGTTTCTTAGGCTTTCTTACTGTTTCTTTTGGTTTCTTAGCATTTCTTAGGGTTCCTTAAGGGTTCTTAGCATTTCTTAGGTTTTCTTAGCGTTTCTTAGGGTTTTGTAGGATTTTTTTATCATTTTTTGGGTTTGTTAGCGTTTCTTAGGGTTTGTTAGCGTTTCTTAGGGTTTTATACGGTTTCTTAGAGTTTTTAAGTGGTTTTTAGGGTTTCTTAGGGCTTATTAGCATTTTTTAGGGATTCATAGGGTTTCTTAGCATTTTTTAGGGATTCATAGGGTTTCTTAGCATTTCTTTGTGTTTGGTAGGGTTTCTTAGCACTTTTTAGTGTTTTTTTAGCATTTCTTAGGGTTTCATAGGGTTTTTTTAGGGTTTCTAAGCGTTTCTTAGGATTTATTAGAATTTATTTATGTTTCTTAGGATTCCTTAAGGGTTCTTAGCGTTTTTTTGGATTTATTAGGGTTTTTTAGCGTTTCTTAGCATTTCTTAACGTTTGTTAGGGTTTATTAGTATTTCTTAGAGATTCTTAGCATTTGTTTAGCGTTACTTGAAGTTTATTAGGGCTTCCTAGCGGTTCTTACCATTTCTTAGGGTTTTCCTAGAGTTTCTTAGCGTTTCTTAATGTTTCTTAGGATTCTTTAGGGTTTCATAGGGTTTCTTAGAGTTTTTTAGTGATTCTTAGCATTTTTTTACCATTTTTTTGGGTTTCTTAATGTTTTTAAGGGTTTCTTGTCACTACTTAACGTTTCTTAGAGTTTTCTTAGGGTTTTTTAACGTTTCTTAGCATTTACTAGGTTTCCTAGCGTTTCTTACCGTTTCTTTGGGTTTTCCTAGGGTTTCTTTGTATTTCATAGTGTTTATTAGGGTTTCTTTAGATTTCTTAGGGTTTTATAGGTTTTCTTAGCGTTTCTTTGCATTTCCTATAGTTTTTAGGGTTTCTTAGAATTTCTTAGTACTTTTTAATGATTTTTAGCATTTCTTAGGGTTTCTTAGAATTTCTTAGTACTTTTTAGTGATTTTTAGCATTTTATTAGGGTTTCTAAGTGTTTCTTAGGCTTTCTTAGTGTTTCTTTGGGTTTTTTAGGGTTCCTTAAGGGTTCATAGCATTTCTTTGGGTTTCTTTGGAATTCTTAGAGTTTTTAAGGGTTTCTTAGTGTTTCTTAGCATTTAATAGAATTTCCTAGCATTTTTTTTAGAGTTTTCCTAGAGTTTCTTATCGTTTGTTAGTGTTTCTTAGGATTTCTTAGGGTTTTTAGAGTTTCTTAGTGACTCTTAGAATTTTAGCTTTTCTTGGGTTTCTTAATGTTTTTTGGGGTTTCTTGGCGCTATTAGTGTTTCTTAGAGTTTTCCTAGGGTTTCCTAGTGTTTCTTAGTGTTTATTAGCATTTACTAGGGTTTCCTAGCGTTTCTTACCATTTTAGGGTTTTCCTAGGTTTTCTTAGCATTTCTTAGAGTTTCATAGGATTTCTTAGGATTTCATAGGTTTTCTTAGCGTTTCTTAGCATATCCTAGAGTTTTTAGGGTTTCTTAGGGGTTTTAAGGGGTTTTTAGGGTTTCTTAGAGTTTTTTACGGTTTCATAGGGCTTCTTAGCATTTTTAGGGTTTCTTAGCATTTCTTAGTGTTTGGTAGGGTTTCTTAGCACTTTTTATTGTTTTTTTAGCGTTTCTTAGGGTTTTTTTAGGGTTTCTAAGCATTTCGTAGGCTTTCTTAGCGTTTCTTTTTGTTTCTTAGGGTTTTTTAGGATTTTGTTAGGGTTTCCTAGCGTTTATTACCGTTTCTAAGGGTTTACTAGGGTTTATTAGCATTTTTTTGGGTTTCTTAGCGATTCTTAGCATTTTTCAGTGTTTCTTGGGGTTTAGTATTTTTTAGAGTTTCTTAGAGTTATTTAGAGTTTCTTATAGTTTCTTAGTATTTATTTGGGTTTTATAGGGTTTTTAGGGTTTATAAGCGTTTCTTAGCATTTCTTTGGGTTTCTGAGGGTTTAAGATTTCTTAGCGTTTCTTTAGATTTCTTTGGATTTCATAGGGTTTCTTAGCATTTCTTTGGGTTTTATAGCGTTTACTGGGGTTTACTAGCATTTATTACCGTTTCTTAGAGTATCCTAGGGTTTATTAGGGTTTCCTACGATTTATTAGAGTTTATTAGCGTTTCTTAGTATTTCATAGGGTTTCTTAGCAATTCTTAAATTTTTTTAGCATTTCTTAGGTTTTCTTAGGGTTTCTTAGCATTACTGATGTGAACCACACCAATATACTAACGATACCCTACACCAAATATGGAATAGACCCCAAGACTTTCACGATGCAAGTAAAAAGAATGGAATATACATTATTTGGTTAAGAAACAAGGCACATATAGATGTAGACGCCACACCCAAATCCTCTAAGAAGAGCTCTTACAAAACCCTAGTGATAAGTTTGATTGCTTGAACGCCAGAAGTAAAAACCTGATAAGTTCAAAAGTTCTCTCAAAAGAGAAAAAAGACATAAATCTCACAATAAAATGGAAATCAAAGATCTGTCCTTATAATGCTCTGAAGTTAGCCTTTTATAGGCACTTCAAAATATTTGCTATTATTTAAAAAAGGAAATAAAATATTGTGATTGACATGCCAACCATATAGAGAATATTGCTAATATATTTCTTAAACATATCTAAAAGATATATTATTTCCTAATTTAATCTTCTAGTAGATTTGTAATATTAATAAATCTCCCACTTTAAATTCAAATTTAAAATTCAAATTTGAATTATCTTCTTGAGATATTATTGGACTCTTCTTTTGGGCTTCCACTTAGGTTTCTTCAATTGCTCTAATCATCCCATTCCACTTAGGTTTCTTCAATTGCTCTAATCAGCTCATTCGATGCTTTTTCAAATCTTTTAGCCCTTAACTTGGGAATCACATCATGCCCAATTTGAATCACATCATTCTCCCCCTCTTGAAAATGATTTGTCCTCGAATCTTCAATGTCCTTATCACTTACATCAAAAGACGTTAAATTAGAAATATTAAACCTATAGCTAACACAATTCTTATTAGATAAATTATGGTTGTAAGTATTCTCTTAATGATCCCAATTGTTCCCTCTAATCTAGGAAGAAATTTTGATTCTTTTCTTTTTAGAATTTGACCATTCCTCATATGTAGCCTAATCCATATCCTTGGATAAAAAATTACTTTCTTAAAACCCTTATTGGTTAGATTTATATATTCTTGATACAGTCGTTTTATAACCAATGTGTTAAAACCATAGTTAATATTAAATAATGAAAACTTAATTGTATAATTAATATAACGATTATATATATACTCAATATCATATAAATATTTAGTTGAAAATAAATATACTTGCATGATGCTTGTTCAACATGTATTGCCTTTTAAGGTGCAAATCAAATACATGATTTGTGTGAATAACAGATTCTTTTGGCTTTAGCTACCATATTTGTATAGGTACAAATATCTCATTATCATAGGTAGGATAGTTAAAGGCTACTTTGCTCCACTTTTCACTAAAATATATAAGAAATACACCTCTAATGCCTATTTCTGAAACTTCACAATTAAGTTTGAATAAATTAGTAAAATTGGGTAATGCAAGCAATAAGAATCTAGTTAGTTCATTATTAGAATATTTGAATGTATTTTCTTGCACATCACATAATTTAAATAAAATATTAGTTTCTAAAAACATAGTGAGAGATATATGACAACTATTAAATTTAGGAACATAATCCATATAAAAATAAGTTAATATGAGGAAACTTCTCATCTCACTTACCAAATAAGGTGTTGACCAATCTTGAGTTGCCTTAATTTCCTTTTCAATTATAATCACTTTTGAACTTGTAATATATTTAGAAAATTATCGCAACAAAATATACATTTACTAAAATTGGAAAATAACATATATTTCCTAAAAATATTTAAAGTAATTTTTAAATATTTTTCATATTTATATGAGTACATGTTATATATTATTATATCATCAAAATATACGTAAACCAACTTCTCAATAAAATCATGTAAGAAATAATTACATAATCTCATAGAAATATTAGTTGTATTAGTCAAACAAAAAATCATAATTAACCATTTATATAAACCAAGTTTTGTATTTAATGAATTTATCAATTTATATTCATCTTTAATTCTAATTTTATTATATTCACTTTTAAGCTTTATTTTTGAAATTAAAAAGATCCATACAAATCATCTAACATATGATCTAAATAAGGAATAGAGTATCGAAAATATACCTAGGTATTGTAAATAACTCAACAATCAATGTATGCCTTCCAAGTCTTACCTCCTTTGGATAGTTGTACAACTGGTGGATTAATTCTCTTTGGTACTATTCTCTTTTCTATCAACTTTATGACTTGGTGTTGAGTTTGATGCCTGATCCTTCGTCTTGAGGGCAAAACAAGAGATATCTTCTTTGGAACATACTTGAATTCCAGCAAAAAAAGATATAATATTGCTAAAAAAATATCCGATAATGGGATTAGTATTAAAAAATATATACTTGTACAAAAGTACTGTAGGACATGTAAATTTATATTGATCTCACTTTTTCTTGTAATAAAGTTATTTTTACTCTCTTTTTTTCTATTATGACTTTTTTCTTTTCTTTTTCAATTTTGGCTTTTCTCTATTCTGTTTCAACATTGATTATTCTCTCTTCTTTTTCAAATTTGCCTTTTAACTCTTTATTTTCAATTTTGGCCTTTTCTTCTTTTTCAACTTTGCCTTTTATATCTTCCTCTTCAATTTCAAGTTTTGTTTATTCTTTTACCAAACCTGACTTGATGATAGTAATATCTATCTCTTTGAAAAGGTTGTCAATGCACTTACTTAAGGGTTCATAGCATTTCTTAGGGTTTTTTAGGATTTCTTAGGGTTTTATAGCGTTTCTTAGTGTTTACTATCGTTTCCTAGTGTTTCTTACTATTTCTAAGGGTTTACTAGGGTTTATTAAGATATATTAGCATTTCATAGGGTTTCTTAGCAATTTTTAGCATTTTTTTTACAATTTCTTAGTGTTTTTTAGGGTTTCTTTGCATTACTTAGCGTTTATTATAGTTTCTTAGCATTTCTTAGGGTTTCTTACCGTTTCTTTTGGTTTCTTAGAGTTTTTTAGCATTTCTTAGCGTTTCTTAGGGTTTCTTAAGGGTTCTTAGCGTTTCTTAGCGTTTCTTAGGGTTTTTAGGGTTTCTTAGGGTTCCTTAAGGGTTCTTAGCATTTCTTAGGGTTTTTAGGGTTTATTAGTGTTTCTTAGGGTCTTATAGGGTTTCTTAGAGTTTTTAAGTGGTTTTTAGGGTTTCCTAGGGATTATTACAGTTTCTTAGGGTTTCATAAGGTTTCTTAACATTTCTTAGTAATTTTTAGCATTTTTTTGTGTTTCTTAGGGTTTCTTTGTGTTTTTATAGTTTCTTAGTGTTACTTAGTGTTTCTTATAGTTTATTAGGGTTTCTTAGCATTTCTTAGGGTTTTATAGGATTTCTTAGAGTTGTTTAGTGTTTCTTAGGGTTTTTAAGGGGTTTTTAGGTATTATTATTGTTTATTAGGGCTTCTTGGGGCTTTTAGCATTTTTTTAGGGATTCTTAGGGTTTCTTAGCATTTCTTAGCATTTGGTAGGGTTTCTTAGAACGTTTTAGTATTTTTAGCTTTTCTTAGAGTTTTAATATATTCTAAGTGTTTCTTAGGTTTCTTAGTGTTTATTTGGGTTTCTTAGGGTTCCTTAAGAGTTCTTAGCATTTTTTAGGGTTTATTAGGATTTATTAGGATTTCTTAGGGTATCTTCGTGAGCCTGGTTGTAGTAAGATAGTAGATTCACATGTATAATTTCTTTAATCATACTTAAGAAAATGCTTTTATTGAAAAACAACATAAAATATAGAAGATACTTAAGAAAATGCTTTTATTGAAAAATAACATAAAATATAGAAGAGTTTCAATGTAAAAGAGAGATCTAATCGGTACATCTGGCACAATAATAAAGAGATTTATCTAGTAATATTTACTATATTACACTCGGCATATTAACAAACATTCTATAAATTCAAGATTGCATATAACAACAAGCATTTTACTTACTTGAATATACAGCGTGAGAGGGGATGTATGTTGGGGCAATAGGCATATTACAATATTTTAATAAGAATGTATAATGAATCAGCTATAAATTCTTTCCAAATAAAATTTCAGCATATAAATGAGATTTTAAATGTATAATACATAGTGGGAAAACAAGAGCAAGAAACAAGTGCCATTAATTTAGCATCAAACAAAGTTACAAATATTACTTAGTACCTTGCCAAGAATTATTTTTCAATTGAACTTGCAATCCAAAAATATCCAAGTGGATATGTAAATAATTAATGAAACAAATGACTTACCTCTTTATCTTCTACCAATATTTTCAAAATGATGTCAATTTCACAAATAAATATCTTACCAGCAATGAAAGGAAACCTATTTAATGATGAAAAAATTAGCAAGAAAAGTGCCCAATTCGATTAAATATACAAAATATAGATTTTTTTCTAGTACAAAACATAGGTTTAATAATAGTTAATAATCACTTAAGAGACCTCCTTAATCCACATCCTCACATGTTCTTCCACAATGTATTGAATCTTACCATTTCTTATATTAATGATAATTGCAACTATTTTTCTTAATTCATTCTATTTTTGAGAGTTTCTTTTTTTTTTATGGAAATATATTGTATTTTTAGTATTTATTAATATTTGGGGTGTTTCATTATATATAACTTATATTATTTTGTGTATCATATATTTATTTCTTTTTATATTTTTTGTTTACTTATCTTTTTAGTTTAACTTGTATATTTTGTAATTAATTTTGTTGTTTGTATTTAAAATTTTTTAAGTGTTTCATACTATTTTGAGTCTTTCTTAGTATTTTTTTACCATTTTTGTATATTGAATAATTACACCTATTTTAGGTATTTAATTTTGTTTTGATGTGTTTATTATTTTTTTGGAATTTATTGGTATTTAATGCAAAATTTTCTATTTCTGGTATTTATTTTAATGTATCCTAAAATGTCTTGTTGGTTATATGGGTTTTTCTTAATTTTGTTTTGAATTTTCTAATATTTTTAGTGATTTTTTTACATTTTTTATAAATTTTATATTATTTTTTATTATCTCAAAATATTTTGAGTTATTTTTTTTATTAATTCTTACTTTTTTTTAACTTGAACATTCAAACATATTTATTTTTAGGTTTTTTTATTAAATTTAATATTTATTTAAATTCATTGTGTTTTATATAGTAATTCATTTTGTGTTTCGTTTGTAATTTATTATTTCATACTATTTTAGGTTATTTTCATTGATTTTTATGGTTTTTTTATCATGTATAATTACAACTATTTTTCTCATTTAAATGTATTTTTAGAGTTTCTTATTTTTTAAAAATTTATTTTATTTAAAATATTTATTATTATTTGAGGTGTCTCTTTGTATATATATTGTAATGTTCGATTGTTCAATTATTTATTTCTTATAATTTTTGTTATTATCTTATAATTTTAGTTTAACCTACTTTTTTAATTAATTTTATGGTTAGTCTTTGAATATTTTTTAATTTCTTGTTGTTTTTTCATATTTTGAGCATTTTTAGTGATTTTTAAGATTTTTATATTTAACAATCGCTACATTTTTTTAGTGTTTCTTTTTAGTTTCTATTAACTTTTTGGAGTTTCTAGGTATTTATGTTATTTTTTCCTATTTGTAGTGTTTTTTATTATTTTATATATATTGAATCATCGCTATTGTTTTTCTCGTTTCAATGTAGTTTTTAATAACATTTTATTTTTTAAAATTTATTTTATCTTAAGTATTTATTCTTATTTGAGACTTTTCTTTGTATGTACCGATTAATGTTTCGTTGTTCACTTATTTATTTGTTATTATTTTTATTATTTCCTTAAATTTTTAGTTTAACTTACTATTTTTTAATTAATTTTATGGTTTATCTTTAATTTTTTTATCGTGTTTTATCATATATTAAGTCATTTTTAATTATTTTTACATTTTTTGTATATTAAACAATCCTACCTATTTTTACGTTTCTTTTTTATTTTTATATATTTATTACTTTTTTCGACATTCTTGTTATTTTATGCAATTTTTTATATATGTGGTCTTTATTTTAATGTATAATACTATGTTTTGTCGGTTATTTAGCTATTTCTTAATTTTGTTTTGGAGTTTTTAAAATATTTTTAGTTACTTATTATTTTTAGTGATTTTAAATGTTTATTTTTTAATTATTATATTATTTTTTATTTTCACATACTTGGATTTGTTTTTATTATTTATTTGTCTTGAATGATCCTATGTATTTTTGTGGTTTTGATATTTTGTGTTCTTTATTATTTTTAAAAATTTATTACATTTTATATTTTTTACTATATTTGGATATATTTAAATATTTTTATATTTTTTTATTATAATTAGTTATGTATCTTGTTTGTGAATTTTTATTTTTAATTTTTTATACTATTTCGGGTTATTTTCATTAATTCTTACTATTTTTTATATTTTCAATGTTTGAATTTTTTGTCATAACTTTGTATTTTTAGTGTTTCTGATTTATTTAAAAATTTATTGTATTTTAAGTATTTATTACTATTTATGATTTTTATTTTAATTTCTTTTACAATTTTTTATTTATCATTTTTATTTCTTAATTTTTTTTATTATTTTCTTAAATTTTTAATTTTTTTTTTTCAATGTTCCATACTATTTTAAGTATTTTAAGTGATACTTACTATTTTTGTATATTGAATCATCACTCATATTTTTTGTAACTTTAATTTCCTTATTATTTTTTTAGAACTTTGTTGGTATTTTATGCTATTCATTTGTATTTATGGTATTTTTAATGTATTGCTAGTTATTTAAGTGGTTTTTAATTTTATTTTGTAGTTTAAAATATTTTTTATTTTTCTTATATAATTAGTAATTTTATTATTTTTATTTTTTTAAAATTTATATTATTTTTTATTATCTTGTACTTTTAGGTAATTTTTATTATTTTTTTGTCTTGAATAATACCACATATTTTTATGTTTCTTTGTGATTTTTTGTATTACTTATTATTTTTGAAAGTTTATTACATTTTAAATATTTTTTAATATTTTTATTTTTTATTTAAATATATTGTATCTTTTATTGTACTTTATTGTAACTTTGTAATTTTTTATTGTGTCATATTATTTTAAAATATTTTTATTGAATATTATCATTTCTTATATTAAAAATAATCACAACTATTTTTCTTTATTCATTTTATTTTTTAACATTTCTTATTTTTATAGAAATATATTATATTTTTAGTATTTATTAATATTTGGGGATGTTTCATGACTTATATTATTTTGTGGATCATATATTAATTTCTTTTAATATTTATTATTTACTTATATTTTTAGTTTAACTTTCTATTTTTTGTAATTAATTTAGTTGTATGTATTTGAATTTTTTTTTAATTTTTTAAGTGTTTCATAGTATTTTAAGTTTTTTTTAATATTTTTTTTACCATTTTTATTTTAGGCACTTAATTTTATTTCGATGTGTTTATTACTTTTTTTTAGAATTTATTGGTATTTTAAGAAATATTTTATATTTATAGTATTTATTTTAATGTATCAATTCTCATGATAACTTCTCATAATTAAAAAACTTATAAGAAAAAATCAACACATAAGATAACAAGTTATTCACTCTTGTAAATGAATTTAGCAATAAAGGTATGTTATATTAATGATTTATATATAATCACTAATTTTAATATATTTGATAGTTATAATCAGTTTAATGTTAACAATTAATTATAAATACTCTCTACACAATTGTATATTATATTTAAAAGAGAAACAAAATCTAAATATATTGGTAATAATTATTATCAATCTCGTTGGATTGTAAAGAGTAGTTGAACATTTGTTAAATAACAGAAACTTAAAGAAAAAAATGAATACATTGGTTGATCTAAGAGATACAAGTATGTTTAAGATAATTTTTAAGATAATTTACAGACATGTCAGTTGGTATACATTTTCTAAAGTATTACATTTTGAGATAGTATTATATTTCTACCAAAATATATTAAAGCAAAAAAAAGTGAAAAGGTTAATGTTTTCATTGGAATATTACTTATAAGTAAATAATTTCATAAAAAAATATCTACCTAATTTAAAGAAATCAAGTAAAAGGATATTAAATAATTAATTTTGAAATACAATTTATATATGCATATATCATAGATTAGGAGAAGAATAAAGATTATCTAGAAAAATTTAAAATAAAAAAATATGTTGATAATTGAAGCCGCAGACTTTTCAAACCTGCAAATCTACCTAAATTTCAGTATTGCTCCTACTTATTTGGATAAACTTTTAGATATATGTGTCAAGTGCCCAATATTTCTAATCCTAGGTGGCTATCTTCCTTCGATGGTTGTATTTATTCGACAACAATCACATAGAGTTTAAGGTGGATAGTAATAAGTTATAAACCATCTTGTTTGGAGAAACTATCGACACACAGTTCTTCTTTTCTTCAAGCATTTTTCCAATAAATTATAAAAATGATGCTTAATGAGAGAAGTATTTTTACTCTCCAAGTATGATAATAATATGTTTTCCACGTGCTGATACAAAAAGTTGGTGTATGGATAACTTCAATTACATATACTATTACATATATAACTAAATATTTGTTATTATCAATATATATAGTATTACATCACAAATTCACTAGCAATTACTTGAACAACAAGCACAATATTCTTTGTACTCCACAATATTAATTAATTCTTTATGAGCAGCTTCACCACCAATAATGAGTAAGACCGAGACAAACTTTACAATCTGACAAATAGAATTTTAAGAATAAGTAAAAGCCAGAAACGATATACAAATGAAAAAGTGAGAGAATTTTATGGTGAAAAGTGTTATAATTTTTTAATGTTCCAAAAAAGCATATTCTACTCTTCATTTAAAAGTGAAAAACTATACATAAATGCAAACATATGTTCAAAGAAGTCACATTTTTTGTTAAATAATTTTTGTTCCAAATAAGTATGCTAGTAAAAGAGAGCATTTTATGGTGAAAAGGTGTCAGAATTTTATAGCGTTCCAAAGTAGTATCTTTTACTTTATTCAAAGTTAACATGCTATATATCCTCTCCAAAGAAATTATTTTTTTGTGAAATAAAATTTTTTAGATTGCTCTATTTTTTTGATATATTATTCATAAAGTCCCTAAAAATGAAGAATGCATAGACAAATGGGTAGTGCTTTTCAAAAGTTGGATGCAATTTTTCATATATTTAAAGTAAAACATTCTTAATGAAAGAAAATTCTAGGAGTTTACAAAGACAAGGTTTTACAACTTACTGTTTGCATAAATAAAGCTTGAAAATTTTGAAAACAAAAGTTCCACCCCTTAGACAAAGCATATAAGAAAGTGTGATTTTTTATCCAGAGACAATAAAAAACAGTATCCTAGAACCTTACCTAATCTCAGTAACATGCCATCAACTGTCTCAAATGAGCTGCTACTGTTGACCTATGAGTTAATTAGCGGTTGTACATATGGTAAGACCCTGCCGAGAACATGGGTCAAAAATTGGTCTGCAATCTTTTAAGTGCATACAAATATAGTCTTTCAATAAAATTGAAAAAAAATATACAAAAAGAGTTATGGACTAAATAACGAAATCATATTAATAAATTTCATGCAACTTAATAGTGTCCTTCTATGACAATTTTTGTGCATCAGTAGGCTCCAAAACAAAGAGCAACATAACTCAAACTAAGAATCCATTTTAATGTTTTTTGTTTATATTTTTTTGCTGCAATGAAAGAGAAATAACACATACACAATTTAGCATTATAATTTTTCATTGGAGAAAAAATTTTCATTCATCGGATAAGAGGCTTCTAAAAGAAACTTGAATTGGATTCAAGAAAAATATCAAACTTTTTTCTGAATATATAGAAAGAGGAAAGAGATAAAAATAAGAGCACCTAGAGCTGCCGTACAGCTTTGCAAAAAGACCAGTGGAGCATATCTTGCTATTGAGCATATTGTTTGAGCAGAATTTGAATGTACTTCTTGACATTTGTATAAAGTATTTAAAGAAGAAATAAATATTAAAAAAAGACAAGAATACTTACATAAAATTAATATATGTGTTAAATTAAAATGCTTGGATCAGTATTTTAACAAGGAAAAAAACAATTAAAAAAATACAATCAGAAAAATGAGATAATAAAATAAATTCAGCATCATAGTAGAATGATAAAACAATAGTAAATTCTTATAGAATAAGATATGTGCATTTCTAAAATAATTAATTAAAAAATCACCCACTTTTAGAAAGAAATATTGGAAAAAGACAAGAATACTTATAAAAAATTAATATATTAGTTCAATTAAAATGTTTGGTTACAAAGTTGATTAATATTTTAACCAAAGAAAAAATAATTAAAAACAATACAATCAGAAAAATGAGATAATAAAATAAATTCAACATTATAGTAAAATGATAAAACAACAATAAATTCTTATAGAATAAGACTTGTGCATTTCTAAAATAATTAATTAAAAAATCACCCACTTTTCAAGTAAAACTATTGTGAAAATTTATCATCACCAACATCTTTCACTAGTATCAACAAGAAATATATAGTTTGCTTCATGGGAGATGTTGTTTCTCTTTCCAATATAAAAAATTAAAAATTTCAAATCAGAAAGCACTTCTCATGCCAATAATGTCCAAATATCATAAATACTCTTGAATTATAAAGTTTTCTAGACTTCACTTGTATATCCAATTTTTTTGGATACTCTCAACCAAATCTTTAATATTTTTTATCACCCAAATATTTCAAATTTAGTGACTAAACCTTGTCTAATCCCAACAAAAGGGCAATATGGACATAGATAGATGACACTACATTTTAAAGACAAAAGTCGTTCACTTATAATTGGAAAGTCCTATGCTAATTACACTTAGTAACATTTAATTAATTAGCTTTTACTTTATTTTCTATAAATAATAAAAAACACAAACATGATGGAACTAACTGAGAAACAAAAAAAAAGCAAAATTTAATTTTTATTTGATTTGCATTGGAAACATAATCTAATTCACTCTTTCATTGCTTACTAAATATTTAAATATTTAAATTTAAAATGATCACCACAAATCTAGTTAATAGTATAGTATAAAAATAATTTATATATGAATTATATTATAATATTTTTACACAAACACATCAATATCTAATATAATAGAAATGAACCATTAAATTTTCCTTTCAAATTTCAACCAGCCAATAGTTTGGTCCCCATTTCATCATTTTACCTACATACTACTCCTTCCATCATTTTACTTACATACTAGTCCATATTATCGAGCACGTGTTAGTTCTTCCGATGTGTTGTACTTTTTGGTTAAGCTTCTTTAGCCTAGAAAATTACCAAATTAAGGTCTTCTGATAAAATATTAAATCACATTGAGAGAAAAATGTACTTTTCGAGAAAAAAAATATCACGAAAAAAAAATATATCACAAAACAAAACTGTGGTCCAACTATTTAGTAGGTTTTTATTTTAACTAATCATTATATAAATATTTATCAAATAATATAGAAGGATAGTGTAATTATTTTTCTTATTAATTTATAAATAAATATAACACTATTTTCATATAACACATTTACTACTTTGTATAAATAAATCAGGCCTTATAGTATATATATTTTTAACTAGTTAATGAATGCAGTATTAATTCATGTAGTGAATAATTATAAAAAATTTAACTCGTTAAGGAATTAATGATATAAAAAATAAGAATTATACAATGTTATTATTGGATAAATTTATTTTTAAGTATGGATATCAATATAAATACAAATATATTATTATTAGTATTTATATTTTATTTTTAAAATTATAAAGCAGGTAATAGAGTAGTTCATTTTGTCAATATAATAAAATAAGTAGAATTAGGCTCCAAGTTTTCAAAGAAATATATACTCCCTCATTCAAGTGAGAATTGGAAGTTTCTCGTTTAAGGATATGAGAATGAAATTTTTCCCTATCAAACAACCACAAATGATAGTCACATTTATGATTGAAATTCCAGTATAAAATTTTACACTAGAACAAATACACTCTTGATAACGATGAGACACAAATAATCCTTTGAAGACATGAATAAACAAAAGGGTTTCCAGGCTTACCTCGCAATGGTTATCAACGAGAAATCGGAGGAGAAAGGACTAGAGAGCAACCTAGTGGTGGAACACTACCCGGATGTATTCCCTGATGAATTACTAGGATTACCCCCAAGCCGATAACTAGAATTTACTATAGAGGTAATCCCCAGAACCCATCCCATATCCCAAGCCCCCTATCGCATGGCTTCAGCAGAACTAAATGAATTAAAGGAACAATTGGATGAGCTATTAGAGAATGGTTTCATACGCCCTAGCCAGTCTCCATGGGGTGCACTAGTACTATTTGTGAAGAAAAAAGATGGGAGCATGAGGTTGTATATAGATTATCGGAAGTTGAACCAAGTCACTATAAAGAATAAGTATCCACTTCCACGGATTGATGACTTGTTCGACCAACTAAAAGGAGCGACCTACTTCTCCAAGATAGACCTTCGGTCAAGATATCACCAGCTTAGGATTCGAGAGGGAGATATCCCTAAAACCGCCTTTCGGTCTCAGTACGGACACAATGAATTCAGGGTGATACCTTTTGGTCTGACAAATGCCCCTGCAGCCTTTATGGATTTGATGAACTGAGTGTTCCAGTCTCACTTGGACAAGTTCATGATTGTGTTTATATATGACATACTCAAATACTCATGAAATAGGCTGGAGCACGGAGAACATCTGGCTATCACCTTGGAGAAGCTACGAATTAATCACTTATATGCAAAATTCTCCAAGTGTGAGATTTGGTTGTAAGAGGTAGGGTTCTTAGGGCACACAGTGTCCAAAGATGGAGTCAAGGTGGATCCGACAAAGGTGGATGCCATATCTAACTGGAAGGCATCCAAGAACCCTTTCGAGATACACAGTTTCTTGGGATTGGCAGGGTACTACCAACGGTTTGTGTAGGATTTCTCTAAGATAGTTGCTCCTTTGTCTCGTCTCACAAGGAAGGAAGTGGAGTATAAGTGGGATGAAAACTGTGAGAAATCCTTCATGGAGTTGAAGACCCATTTAACAACGACACCTATTCTCACTCTGCCTGACCCAAGTGAAGGGGAGTATAGAGTCTATAGTGACGCATCTAAATAAGGACTCAGATGTGTATTAATGTAACAAGGAAATGTCATTGCCTATGCCTTGCGACAACTAAAGGTACATGAGAGGAACTACCCTACACATGACTTAGAGTTAGCCGCAATAGTGTTCGCCATCAAGATTTGGCGACACTACCTATACGGGGTTATGTGTAGGATATATACTAATTACAAGAGTTGATGGGAACCTTGCCAATATGTTGATGAAACCCTACACCAAATATGGCAAGACCCTAAGACTATCATGATGCAAGTATGAAAAGATGAAATAAACCATGTTTATGTGATAAACAAGGTATGAGATATGTAGACTCCACACCCAAATTCTCTAAGAAGAACTCTTAGAAAACTCTGATGATATGTTTGATTGCTTGAATGCCACAGGTAAAAACCTGATATGTTCAAAAGTTCTTTCAAGAAAGAAAGAAAATAAAACCTCACAAAATTGAATTTCCAAAGTGTATTCTCCAATGGAATATGCCTTTTATAGGCACAGATAACAACTAAATAGTCTAAAAATAAGGAAAAATATATCTTATGGTTACATGCCAACCATATCTAATCTAAATATCTAGAATATTTTAATAACTACTTTAAAATTTTGAACTTGACTAATTAAATATCTAATATTATTATTTAATATCCTAAAATATTTATTATATTAATAAATATCTCATTATTAATTAAATCTCGACCTTCTTTTGATTTTTTCTTGGGCTCTTCTATTAGGCTTCTACTTGAATTTTCTACAATCTCTTTAATTAGCCCATATAAAGCATCTTTGAATCGTTTAGTATTGTGATTAGGCCATCTTGTAATATCAAATTATCCTTCATTTCATTTGGTGACAGACTGTTCAGCTCCATTGCATGTTTGGTTGATTGGACTTGTGAATTCGTATTCACTTTAGTCGGATTCACAACATTATTCTCCCCCTCTTGCAAATGATTTGTCCTCAAATCTTCTATTACTTCACCACCTATATCAAAAGAAATTAAATTAGAAATATTTATACTATAGCTAATAATATATTTGTCAGAAAACTTCCTATTGTAATTATTACTAATGAGTTTTAACACTTTAAACAATCACTCTAATCTAAGAAATTTTGATAGTTTTTTATCCATAAACTGTTCATTCCTCAGATGTAGGCTAATCCAAATCCCTGGATAAAAAATAACCTTCTTGAAACTCTTGTTGGCTAGATTAATATTTTCTCGAGTCTGTTGTTTTCAATCCAATGGATTAAAATCATAGATAATCTCCAATGGTGATAATTTAGTCACTGAATAAATATAACGATTATGTGCAAACACAACATGTGGTAAACATGCAGTTGAAAATATAAGTTATGTATCCAACAAAGTATTACAAGTAAAACTAAGCAATTTAGTATCAATGATTATAAGCAAAACGTACCTTCTAGATAATGTATTAGCAACTTCATTTTTTATACCTTGCTTACACTTGATCACATAAGTGGGTGTATAAATGAATTTCACCCACCTTGCATTACGTTTATTCAACATGTGTTGCCCCTTGATGTGCTTAAGATATTTATGATTTGTGTGAATATCAAACTCTTTCGACCATAAATTATGCAAAATATGCATTGACCAATCTTGATTTGCTATAATTTCCTTGTCAATGTCAATACCATCAAAACTTATAATATATCTAGGAAAGACAAGGTTATCCGAACACAATATGCAATTCTTCAAATTGGCAAATATATGATCTTTCCTAAAAATTTGCAAGGAAATTTTTAAATATCCTTCATGTTTATCTAAGTAATTGTTGTATATTGTGATTTTATCAAAATATATGTCAACAAAGTTTTCAATAAAAGTACGTAGGACATAATTTATTAACCTCATAAAAGTGTTAGATGCATTAGTTAAACCAAAAATCATAATAAACCATTCATATAAACCATATTTTACTTTCAATGCAGTTTTCAATCCATAATTACCTTTCATTAGAATTGTGCTCAAAATTTGATGTAGTTTTCAATTGTGATCAAATTTTGGAAACAAGCAGTTTTCATGCAACTCATCTACCATAATATTTAATCGAGGAATAGGGTGAAGATACATTACCTTCGTATGGTTGATGATTTAAAAATCAACACAATTTCACCAAATTTCGTCATTCTTAGGCATTTTCACAACACTTGAAGTCATATTATCCTATGCATATCCAAGCTTATTCAAATTTAGGATTTGGTGTTGAATTTGATACTTGATTTCTCGAACTGGTGCAAACCATGAGTTATCTTCTTAGGAATGAAAATTTTGAATTCATACAAAGATAATATTGCTTGACAAATATCTGACAATTTGGTTAGTAAAAAGTAAATTCTTGAACATAAGTACTGTAAGGATAGATTTTGAAATTATATCCCTCTTGATCTCACTTTTTCTCTCCATAAAATTGTTTTTACTTTCTTTTCTTTTTATTATGACTTTTCTATCTTCCTTTTCAACCTTGCCTTTTCTCTCACCATTTCCAATTCTAACTTTTTTCTGTTCAATTTCAACTCTGATTTTTCTCTCTTGTTTTTAAATATTGACTTTTTTCTCTTCCTCTTCAATCTTGGCTTTTCTCTCTTATTTTTCTGTTATTTTCTTTTCATTTGCCTTTTTCTTTTTCAATTGATCTTGAAAAACTTGTTGTAAAGTCAAAGGTACAAGAGATATTAGTCTATTATTAATCATGAATGAGTACCTATATGTTAATATATCATATTTAACTTGACGATCTAACTTTAAAGGTTCTCCCAATAGAATATGATATGCATGCATTGGTACTACATCACATAATATTTCATCTTGATATTTCCTAATAGAGGACACTATCACTTGTTGGGTTACCTCGAGTTTGGGTTGATCATTCAGCCTTTGAATTTGATATGAATTTGGATGCTTCATTCTATGTAATGCCAACTTCTTCACAAGTTCGGTGCTAGCAAAGTTAGTGTAGCTTTCCCCATCTATGATAACAGATCCAAGATATCATCAATCCATGGTCTGTCCCAAGTAGTATGTTGATTGATGGAATTGATACTGAGGTTGTCGCGATTAACTTGAAGATCATCGAACTCCTCAAGTTCTGGTGGATCGAAGCATCGAGATCGAATGCTCCATGGTTGTTTAGTGGAAGTATGTTGATGTGAGGGTCATCTCACACCTTCCTCCAAGCGATTCATTCACGTATAAAGTGGCTCAAATTCACACTTCACTATTTGTTCCATTTCAATTTTCATTGCTTTCCATTGTAGGTTTTGAATGAGTTGTATGAAACCCTCTTCTTTCATAGTATTTCATTGTCGTAGGACCTTGTGATCCTGACAATTGTTAGAAAGAAAAGAACCTCGCAACTCTCCCTCACATGTTTCTCTCAAACACTCATGTTTTACACTCAAATGACTTTTTCTTATAGATTTAAAACACTCCTGCCTTTTCCAATCATTTTTCTTCTTTCAATCTTAATTGAACTTAAAAGCAAATCATTTTTACGAAGCGGTTGAACTTGATAAACAATCAAAATAAATCAATAAGGTTTTCAAAAAGCAATTCTAAAAGAATTTAAGTGTGATGTATGAATAGACTCAGATAAGAAAGAAGAATGAAATTTAGATAGAGAAGAAAATAAGAAACTTACATGGAATAAAGGGTAATAAATAAGAAGGAAACTCAGACAGAGCAGAATAAATAAATATACTCAAATAAAAATTAAAATCAAGATAGAATTACGTGGCTATCTTTTTTTGCCCCTTTTTGTATGAATTTTTTTGCTCTTTTTTTGCACGAATATTTTTGCTTTTTTTCCCTTTTTTTGGAACGAATTTGTTTTGGCTTTTTCTTTCTTTTTTTTGAACTTATTGAAAAGAAGATAGATAGAAGAAGATGAGACTTTTTTTTTGTTTTTATAGAGAATAGAAATAAGTAGAGAAGATAAAAAAGGACCAGATATAAAAGATAGGATGGAACTTACCGTGCAACCGTGTACTCTGATACTAACTAATGCGAACCTTGCCAACATGTTGATGACACCCTACACCAAATATGTCAAGACCCTAAGACTTTCACGACGCAAGTATGACTCTTTGGGTCACTCGGGAGTTGTAAATTTTCCAATTTGCTCGTTCTCTACTGATCGGGGTTCGTGAATCGATTTGATTTTCTTACTCGGGTTGACCAGTTCTTTCCATGGTTTTCCTTAACTCCAAAGGATGGGGTTTACATCGGCACTCCATCACCTCGAAGGTTGTAGTCCGGGTTTGTCCCTTCGTTGATCGGATCCAAATAGGGCTTGAGTTCCTTATCTCTTTTTTGATGTACCTTTATTTGCTCCATTAGGATGGGTCTTACTACTACATCAGCCAAAAGGCATCTTTCTCCTTTTTCTACTTTAAGGTCCACTTTCATTCTTCTCAATTACTGCAATAAGGGCAATTAGCTCATCTTTATCTGCACCGGCTCAGTTTGATATTTGTAACTTAGAGCGTCTACGACATTTCTACCTTCTTGGGGTGGTATTCTATCACAATGTCGTAGTCCTTTACCAACTCCAGCCATCTCCTATGGTGGAGATTCAACTTCCTATGAGTCCTAAGTACTTGAGACTCTTGTTGTGAATCCGACTAACGAGAATACAAATTCACAAGTCCAATCAACTGAACCTGCAATGGAACTGAACAGTCTGTCACAAATGAGATGAATGATCATTTGATACTACAAGAGGGCCTAATCACAATACTAAACGATTCAAAGATGCTTTATATGGGCCGATTAAAGAGATTGTAGAAAATTCAAGTAGAAGCCCAATAGAAGAGTAAAAGAAAAGCCCAAGAGAAGGTCGAGATTTAATTAATAAGGAGATATTTATTAATATAATAAATCTCTTAGGATATTAAATAATAATATTAGATATTTAATTAGTCAAGTTCAGATTTTTAAATTAGTTATTGGCATGTAATTATAAGATATATTTTTCCTTGTTTTCAGGCTATTCAGTTATTATTTATGCCTAAAAAAGGCATATTCCATAACATTGAAGGAGACACTTTGAAAATTCAATTTTGTGAGGTTTTGTCTTCTTTATTTCTTGAAAGAACTTTTAAACTTATCAGGTTTTTACTTGAGGCGTTCAAGCAATCATACTTATTGCCAGGATTTTCTAAAAGTTATTCTTAGAGAATTTGGGTGTGGTGTCTACATATCTCATACCTTGTTTCTCATATAAACAAGGTATATTTTCTGGAAAGTGAATTTAGGACAATTTGGGAAAGAAAAATAGACTGGTTTAGGTGAACTAGACCTGAATCGGATTGAACCAGTTTGGACCGATTTGAACCACTATTGAACTAGATGCTAAATTCAATTTTCTAGGAGGCTTAGAAAATTCAAATTGGAGAATTGAGGCCACCATTGGAAAGATAATGAATTTAGATGAATTTACAAAATTTTAATTTTGAAAACTCGGTCGAATCAGGCCTAAACCGGCCGGTTTAAGCGTTAAACCCGGTTCGGACGGCTATAGTCCGGTTCGGAACAGTGTCGTCTTCTTTCTTCATATGACAACATTGTTCACTCGCCAAAAAATTGAGCAGCACCAGCAAAGATGAAATGTCTTTGGCCAGGGAGTTTTAGGCAATGAATGATTGCCATAAAGGCTCCAATCAGATGACTAAGAAGTCCCCAAGCTTTTTATGTAAAGAGCCCCTCCTCATTCATCCTCCACACACCTAAAAACTCCTCTCTCTCCCCACTGCTCCATTTTTCGGTGAAGCTCGAACCAAAGCTCCGACTTGGGCATTTTTATGAGCCAAAGAAGGCCAGGTTAGGTTCATTAGATTCAGAGAGAAGTCAGGTACCCAACGGTCATTTCCATTTGCTCCGAGGGTCGCCGAAGAAACATCGGCATAATCGAACAGTGAAGTAGCTCCGGCGGACCGAAGCTTCCCTATTTTGGTCGAGCTAAAAATGGCCAATTTGAGTCATTCTCAGGCCAAACCAAGCTCTCCCAATACTTCTACAGCCCTCATACAACTGAATTAGAGCTAAAAGGTAAGCTAAGTTGGCTACCCTTTGTAAATTCTGATTAGTGCTAGAGAGAGAACCGACAAAACTTCATTGACCAAATTCTCTCTCAAATCAGCATGAATTGATGCGATTCTTGATCCTAGGAGGAACCTTAGGACGAGAGATATCTGCCTGGATCAAAAGCCCGGACTGCCGCACCCATGACGGTAAGCTTTCGAAGCTTTCTCTCTCTAGGTCCAGTTTTTCGACGAAGCTATATTTGAGCTCAATTCAGATCCAAATGATGTGATTCAAAGTTCCATTGAATTATGTAGAAGTGTAGGAACTCAATTTTACCTTCAATTTCAACAATTAACCTCGATTAATCGGTAAATTTGGTGAAATCAAATTCGGCCAGTTTGAAAGGGGGAAATTGGGGATTTCAAAAATTCGAGTAACTAAAGTGTAATTTCCCAAATATTGAGGGCCAATTGGCCATAACCAATAAGCAGGTTTTCCCTGACTGTGATGTCCTCATACCCGATTAAATGGCTTATGAGGAAAACTATTGTTTTGTGCATGCACTGAGGTTCTGGACCATCAAGACGCCCAAGAGGGGTAGTGATGCATCCTAGGGGCTACTGGCCAACATGGTGGAGATAAGGGAAGTTTGTCATGCCATCAGTCAAGAAAGCTTGATGTAGCTTCATGCACATGAGACCGGGGTGGGGTCGGGATGAGGTCTCCGTCCTCGTATGGACATGAAGTATTTTGGGTTTGAGGGTAGGACGTTAGAGACATTCACTCAGATTTCAAGTAGAAGTCAGAGACTTCTATCAGGGTGGATGGTAAAGACGCTCTAATCCATAAGTGGGTGTAGTCAGCATAACTGCATCTCACGAATGTGTGTGAACCCTTCTTGATAGAGGGCATGTGTTGTTCGTGAAACACATCTAATATGGAAATGGAAAAAAGGTTATGAAAACCTCAGTAAGGATTTGAGAATCCTTGGAAAAAAATTGGTAAACCTTGGAAAAATATTTTGAAAACTAGAACTTGAGTAAGGAATGTTTTTAAAGATAATAGGGAGTATGACAAACTACAATTCAAACTATTTTTCTGAAACTCATGTTTCAAACATCAATTCACTAATTTGTCGAACTTACCACCTCCCTTTACCCCTTTTTAGGTAACCAAGGGAAAAAACCTATATAAAGGCCTTTAGATAGCTAAACCTACAATACAGGTTTGTAAGTTTAAATATTGTGCAATTTTGATTTATGTTATTCTAAGAAAGGTGCAGGTTTAAAGGACGCCTCACTCCTCATGGTTTATAAACAAGGGGCAACCCTTAGTAAACAAGGAAAGTGGCGGGTTGATCATGGGGATCTGACTAAACCGGGTTGGGGCATAACAGTAAGGCGTCCTTTAAACCTGCATCTTTCCTAGAATAACATAAATCAAAACTGCACAAAATTTTAAACTTATCATACCTGCCTTACAGGTGTGTTAGCTTGAGGTCTTTGGGGTAGGCTTTCCGGGGTTACCTAAAATGGGTATAAGGGAGGGGGTGAGTACAATGACTTAGTGAATAGATTTTCAAAATTTTTATTTAGGAAAAATGTTTGATTTGGAGTGTGCTAGACTTCTTATTTTCTTTTAGAAGCTTTTCATTCTCAATTTCAGTTTTTATAATCATTTCTTATTACCACAGTGTGTCATCACCTAACACACATCCTTCATCATGAAGGTAAAACACATAATTGCAGACCAACCTGTCCAGTTGATGCGAACCCTGCCAATATGTTGACGACACCCTACACCAAATATGGCAACAATCCCAAAACTTTCACGATGCAAGTACGAAAAAATGGAGTATACCTTGTTATATGAGAAACAAGGTATGAGATATGTAGACGCCACACCTAAATCCTCTAAGAAGAACTCTTAGAAAATCCCGGGTGATAAGTCTTAATTGCTTGAACCCCATAGGTAAAAAAAAAACCTGATAAGTTCAAAAGCTCTTTCATGATAGAAAGAAGACAAAACCTCACAAGATTGAAATTCCCAAGTGTGTTTTTCCAATGTTGTGGAGTATGTCTTTTATAGGCTCAGAAAAAAACCGAATAGCCCACAAAATAAGGAAAAAAAATCTATTATGGTTATAAGCTAACCATGTCTAATCTAAATATTTAGGATATTTAATAACTAATTTAAAAATATGAACTACCTAATATTATCCTAAGAGATTTATTATATTAATAAATCTCTCCTTATTAATTAAATATGGACTTTCTCTTGGGCTCATCTTGGGCTCTTCATTTGGGCTTCCATTTGAATATTCAACAATCTCTTTAATCAGCCCATATAAAGCTTGTTTGAATCTTTTAGCCCTTAACCTTGTGATTGGGCTCTCTTGTAGTCTTAAATAATTATTTATCTCATTTGGTGACAAACTGTCCAGCTCCATTGCAGGTTCGGTTGATTGGACTTGTGAATTCGTAGTCTTTTTAGTTGGATTCACATCATTCTCCCCTTCTTGAAAATGATTTGTCCTCAAATCTTCTGTTTCTTCATCACCTACATCAAAGGGCATTAAATCAATAACATTGAAGCTTTCATTAACGTTGTACTGACCAGGTAACTCTAGCTTGTAAGCATTATTATTAATGCATTCCAACACACGAAATGGTCCATCTCCTCTAGGAAGAAGTTTGGATTGCCTTTGTTGCGGAAATCGTTCTTTCCTCAAATGAAGCCAGACCCAATCGCCGGGTTCAAAAATGACACTTTTGCTGCCCTTGTTTGCTTGTTTTTCATAAACTTTAGTCATCCGTTCAATGTGCAACTTTGTCTTCTCGTGCAGTTCTTTCACAAACTCTACTTTTCTCTTTCCATCAAAATTCACCAATTCACCTACAGGAAGTGAAGTTAGATCTAGAGGGGTTAATGGATTGAAACCATACACAATCTCAAATGGTGAAAACTTAGTTGTAGAATGAATAGAATGATTATAAGCAAATTCAACATGTGGTAAGCAATTTTCCCATGATTTAAAATTCTTTTTTATTATAGAACGTAATAAAGTACCTAATGTCCTATTTACTACTTCTGTTTGACCATCAATTTGTAGGTGACATGTTGTTGAAAACAGCAGTTTGGTTCCCAATTTACCCCATAGGGTTTTCCAAAAGTAACTCAAGAATTTAGAATCACGATCAGAAACAATAGTCCTAGGCATACCATGCAATCTGACAACTTCTCTAAAGAACAAATCAGCAACATTGGATGCATGATTAGTTTTATGACATGGAATGAAATGTGCTATCTTCGAAAACCTATCAACTACCACAAACACAGAATTCCTCCCCCTCTTAGTTCTTGGTAATCCTAAAACAAAATCCATGGAAATATCAATCCAAGGTGCATTAGGAATCGAAAGAGTAATATACAGGCCATGAGGTTGTTGCCTAGACTTAGACTCCTTACATGTAATGCATCGAGAACAAATTTTCTCAACATCCCTTTTCATGTGGGGCCAAAAAAAATGTCCATGCATTATCGCTATAGTCTTAGCTACCCCAAAATGTTCCATAAGTCCCCCAGCATGTGCTTCCCTAATAAGTAACTCACGCAAAGAAGACTGAGGGATGCATAATTTGTTTTCTCGAAAAAGAAATCCATTTTGTAAATAAAATTTTCCAAACTTACCACTTCTACAACTTGTAAACACTTCACAGAAATCAGGATCGTTTGCATACAAATCCTTGATATAATCAAAACTAAGCAATTTAGAATCAAGCATTGAAAGCATAGCGTACCTTCGTGATAGAGCATCTGCAACTATATTTTCCTTACCTTGTCTATACTTGATCACATATGGGAATGTTTCAATGAACTCCACCCACCTTGCATGGCGTTTGTTCAACTTGTGTTGTCCTTTGAGATGTTTAAGAGATTCATGATCTGTGTGAATCACAAACTTTTTCGGCCATAGGTTATGCAAAATATGCATTGGCCAATCTCGAATTATCTTAATTTCCTTGTCAATGCCAATACCTTCAAAACTTATAACATATCCAGGAAATACAAGTTTACCCAAACACAATATGCAATTATTCAATTTGGCAAATAACTGATCTTTCCTAAAAGCTTCTAACATAATTTTCAAATATTCCATAAGTTCATCTAAGATCTTATCATATACTAGGATGTCATCAAAATATATATAGTCAAACTTTAAAATGATAACATGCAAGATATGGTTCATTGATATCATGATAGTGCTAAAGGCACTAGTCAATCCAAAAATCACAACTAACCAATCATATAGACCTGATTTTGTTTCATATGTTGTTTTCAAATCATCTTTTTCTTTAATTTGAAATTGATGATATTGACTTTTAAGATCACATTTTGAAAATAAATAGTATCCATGCAACTCAATAATAATATCATATAAATGAGAAAGATGTCGTCGATACTTTACTGTGATATTGTCAATGGCTCGACAATCGAGGCATATTTGCCAAGTTACGTCCTTCATGTGTACAACACATGGTCGCTTGCTCTTACATATATATCTCCTTTCCATCAGTTTTAGGACTTGGTGTTGACTTTGATTCTTGTTTTCTCGAATTGGTGGCAAACCAAGAGTTATCTTCTTTGGAATGACATTCTTGAATTCCTACAGAAGAGAAATACTAATGCTCGGCAAATATCCGACAATATGGTTAGTAAAACATAAATCCTTGTACATAAGTACTGTAAGGATTTGATCTGAAATTGTATCTCTCTTTATCTCACTTTTTCTCTCCATAAAATTGTTTTTACTCTCTTTTCTTTGTATTATAGCTTTTCTCTCTTCTTTTTCAACATTGCCTTTTCTCTCATCATTTTCAATTCTGACTTTTCTCTCTATGATTTTTCTCTCTTCTTTTTCAATATTGCCTTTTATCTCTTCCACTTCAATCATCGCTTTTCTCTCTTGTCTTTATGCTATTTTCTTTTCATTTGCCTTTTTCTTTTTCAATTGATCCTAAAAATTTTGTTGTAAAGTAAGAGGTACAAGAGATATTGATCTATTATTCATCACAAATGAGTACCTATCTGTTAATCTATCATATGTAACGTGACGATCTAACTTCCAAGGTTCTCCCAATAAAATATGACATGCATGCATTGTTACTATATCATTTAATATTTCATCGTGATATTTCCCAATAGAGAAGGACACTATCACCTGTTGGATTACCTCGAGTTTGGGTTGTTCATTTAGCCTTTGAATTTGATATGGCTTTGGATGCTTCATTGTATGTAATGCCAACTTCTCCACAAGCTCGGTGCTAGCAAAGTTAGTGCAGCTTTCCCCATCTATGATAACAGAACAAACCTTATTGTTCATAGAGCAACGAGTATGAAATAACTTCTCACGTTGGTTGTCCAAGATATCATCAATCCATGGTCTGTCCCAAGTAGTAGGTTGATTGAAGGAATTGAGCTTGATATTGCCACGATTAACTTGGAGATCATCGAACTCCCTCAGTTCCTGTGGTTCGAAGCATCGAGATCGACTACTTCACGATCGTTCAATGGAAGTATGTTGATGTGAGTGTCGTCTCACACCTTCCTCCAATAGATCCATTCACGTATGGAGTGGCTCAAATTTAGACTTCACTATCTGTTTCATTTGAATCTTCATTGCTTTCCACTGTAGGCTTTGAATGGGCGATATGAAACCCTCTTTTTTCATTGTGTTTCCTTATCGTTGGGCTTTCTGAACCTGGCAATTGTTAGAAAGAAAAGAACCTCGCAACTCCCCCTCACATGTTTCTCTCAAACACTCTCGTTTCACACTCAAATGGATTTTTCTTATAGATTTAAAGCACTCTTACCTTTTTCCACTCATATGTCTTCTTTCAATCTTAATTGAAATTTAAAAACAAATCATTTTTTACGAAGCAATTCAACTTGAGGAACAATCAAGATAGATCAATAAGGTTTTCCAAAAAGCAATTCCAAAAGAATTTAAGTGAGAGGTTTGAATAGATTCAGAAAGAAGAATAAATTTTAGATATAGAAGAAAATAAGAAATTAAGATGGAATGAAGTAGACTAGATAGAGCAGAATGAAATTCAAGCTAGAATTGTGTGCCTCTCTTTCATTTTTTGCCTTTTTTTTGCACGAATTTTTTTTGGCTTTTTTTTTCTCTTTTTTTTAAACCTACTGAAGAGAAGATAGATAGAAGAAGATGAGAATTTTTTTCTTGTATAGAGAATAGAAATAGGTAGAGAAGATAAAAAAAAGAACAAGATAAAAAAGGTGGGATGGAACTTGTCGTGCAACCGTGTGCTTTGATACCAACTGATGCGAACCCCGCCAATATGCTGACGACACCCTACATCAAATATGGCAATGATCCCAAGACTTTCACAATGCAAGTACAAAAAAATGGAGTATACCTTATTATATGAGAAACAAGGTATGAGATATGTAGACGCCACACCTAAATCTTCTAAGAAGAACTCTTAGAAAACCCCGGGTGATAAGTCTTGATTGCTTGAATGCCACATGTAAAAAAACCTGATAAGTTCAAAAGCTCTTTCAGGATAGAAAGAAGACAAAACCTCACAAGATTGAAATTCCAAAGTGTGTTTTTCCAGTGGAGTATGCCTTTTATAGGCTCAAAAAATAACCGAATAGCCCACAAAATAAGGAAAAAAATCTATTATGGTTATAAGCTAACCATATCGAATCTAAATATCTAGGATATTTAATAACTAATTTAAAAATATGAACTACCTAATATTATCCTAAGAGATTTATTAATATAATAAATCTCTCCTTATTAATTAAATATGGACTTTCTCTTGGGCTCATCTTGGGCTCTTCATTTGGGCTTCCATTTGAATATTCAACAATCTCTTTAATCAGCCCATATAAAGCTTCTTTGCATCTTTTAGCCCTTAACCTTGTGATTGTGCCCTCTTGTAGTCTTAAATAATTATTCATCTCATTTGGTGACAAACTGTCCAGCTCCATTGCAGGTTCGATTAATTGGACTTGTGAATTCGTAGTTTTTTTAGTCGGATTCACATCACCACTAAACCCACTTGTGGCATCAAAGCGACTTTACCGGCCACTTATATAGAAGTACGTCCACTTCTACCCTGAGAATGAGTGGATGTTCGCGACATCCAAACCTCAATCTCATAACAATCTCCCTGTCCGTATGAGGACAAAGACCTCATCCTGTCTCTACCCTGGTCTCATGCACTTGAAGCTACTCCGAGCTTCGTAAGACTTCTGGTATGATAAACTGCTCTTATATCCACTAGGTTGTCCAAAGCCCTAGGACGCATCACTTCCCCTCTTGGGCATCTTAAAGGTCCCGTAACACAGTGCATGCACAATCAACAATTTTTCACATAATGCCATATAATCTGTGGTGCAATTGGTCCAATGGCCCCGACCCTCAACTCGACCTGTAGCTGTTTGTCTTAACTAGTTTGGAGACATGTCATGTTGCATTGCCACTAGTTGACTGAGTATGTCGGTTTTATCTTGGTACCATGGCCAAACAACTCATTACTTAAGTTTTCATGGCATATTAATCATGTTTTTTTTTATGAGCTCCTGCTCGTGCCAACTGGCCTAGGGCCTACTGTTCGAGATTTTCAAAATCGACATATTAGCCCCCAAGTTCCAAAACCAAGGCCTCCGACCCTTATGAGTTATTCGATCTCCCGTCAAGAAGGTCTCACAAAAATTTTAAGCAGTAACACATAGTCAATGGAGAGCACTTTCGACAAAAATACTTTTCAATTGTCCATCATACCAACCGAGTATGATGACATCTCCGCTCATAACCAATGAACGGGTTTTTCACTTCCTTAGAGGAAGTTTTATCATACCAATCGGGTATGATCTACTTACAATTGATAAGTAGTTTTTCCGCTTGATTTTCACATCACTCCTCTCAGATGTGATGATTAAAATACTACTTAGCAGTGGGTTTTCATTTTCAAGGTGCTTATCATCCCAACTAGGTATGATATTAAATTCTCACTCACTTGTTAATGTAGTGATATCCTCTCGACCAGTTCTTTGTATTCACGGGAGCTTGTCCGTGCTGGCGTTCCCGGTACTTCATGTTCCTACACGATATGAACATCCTTGTTCATTATTCCTCAGCCTAATAGCCTTCATTCATTCCAAATGAATGAGAAAACTAAACTTTTTATGTATTTGCAATTAGGTGGTCCCTAAAGTTATTTTTCTTCAACTTTGAGTCCCTAATGCCAGTTTTCCCTCTAATTGAGTCTCGAAACTTTTAAAATTCACCTTGGAACCTCAATTTATTCAATTTCACAAAAATGGGTTCAATTTCCCAAATTTTCAATTTGGTCCCCCAATTTATCCAAAATTACCATTCCCCCCCTACTTTACAAAAATGGTAAGTTTTGTCCCAAAAAATCCAAAATTGCCAAATTGGTCCTCCAACATCTTTATCATGCCCAATTGGTCCTCAATATTATGAAATTGTACTTTAGTCCCTCGAATTTTCAAAATTCCCAAATTCCCCCAAATTTTCCCGCAATTTCAACCTTCAAACCCAACCAATTTGATTTCGTCAAATTGACCAATCAAATGAGTTTAATTGTTGAAATTGAAGTTAGATTGGAGTTCCTACACCTTCATACGATTCAATTGCACTTTGAATCATACGATTTGATGTTGGAATGAACTCAAACTAAGCTTTGTCGGAAAACTCAACTTAAAGAGAGATAGCTTACCGTTGGGGACACGACGGTTCGAGCTTTCGATCTCGGCAAATAAGTCTCATCCTCAGGTTCCTCCTATGATCAAGAATTGCATCAATTGATGTCGAATTGAATGAGAATTTAGTCATCAAAGTTCTACTGGTTCTCTTTAGCACCGATCAAAATTTATAGAGGGGAGACAAATTGGCTCACCTTTTCGCTCTAATTCAGCTGTATGAGGGCTGTGGAGGTGTTGGGAGGACTTCATTTAGCTTAAGGAGGGCTCGAATTGGCTGTTTTCAGCTTAGCCAAAATAGGGCAGCTTCGGTCCGCCAGGGCTGCTTTACTGTTCTATCACACTTGCGTCTCTCCGGCGACCCTCGAAGCAAATGAAGACTACAGTCAGGTATCTAACTTCTCCCCGATTCTAAAGAACACGACCTCGCCTTGTTTGGCACAGAAAAGTGCCCAAGTCAGAGCTCTGGTTCGAGCTTCACTGGAAATTGGAGCCGTTGAGAGAGAATGGAGTTTTTAGGTGTGAAGAGGATGAATGGAGAGGAGCTTTTATATAGGAAGCTCGAGGACTTCTTGGCCGTCCGATTGGCGCCTTTATGGCATTCATTTCCTAAAACTCCCTGGCCATAAACTACATGTTTTTCCGACGAGTGAACAGTGCTGCCATTTGAAGGAAGAAGACGTCACTGTTCCGAACTGGACCAGAATGGTCCGAACCGAGTTCAAAGCTTAAACCAGCCGGTTCACCCTCGATTCGACCAAAATTTTCAAAATAAAAAATTTCTAAATTGATTTTCTATCCAATGGTAGCCACAAATCTCAAATTTAAAAATTTTAAGATAACTAGAAAAATAAATTTAGCATCCGGTTCAATAGTGGTTCAAACCGGTCTAAACCGGTTCAATCCAGTTCGGATCCGTTTCACCTGAACCGGTTTGGTTTTCATCTCCAATTCATCAAAAAAATCCTTTTTCATGACTTTTGTGACTATTTAGGTCACTCGAGATCCATAAATTTCTCAATTTGCCCTTTCTCTATCGGTCCCAGTTCATAAACCGGTTCAATCTTGTTGGATCCGGTTCATCTGAACCGATCTGGTTTTTCTCTTCCAATTTATTCTATGGCTCTTTTCCAAGGTTTTATGAATCCTTTGGGTCACTTGAGAGTTGAAATTACCCAAATTGACCGTACTCTGATGATCGGTTTGTGAACCAGTTTGGTTTTTCTCATTTGGTTTGACCGGTTCTTTTCCCAATTTTCCTTAACTCCAAAGGGTGGGGTTTACAACTTGAGTGGTATTAGAGCTTGTTTCCCTGAATACATTATCAAGATTATATAACATAGTAACTAAGAGAAAGTTTCAAAATTTTCAGATGGCTCCCAGTAGAGGAACCAAGAAAACTAGGACTGACTCTACTCAACACCCTATTCTCGTAGGAAGACAACCCTGGAAGCTCCCTAATGCTCGAGGTGTAGTAGAAGTCTCAAAAGACCAAATGAGAAATATCCAGGAGAATGGTGCCATGACCTGTTGAGGTCACAACTCTAAGTATGAAGGGAGCCATGCCTGAAGTGAGAAACGCCAACAAATGGCATATAACCTTACTTAGGAGGATGCTTATCAAGAATCTCATAGCTCCCTATCTATTATGTGACCACTTTTTATAATAGGGCTAAGACCCCAACATATTGTACTCCTCTAATAATAAAGTACTCCAAATTCCTAAAAACCCTGCCTCTCAAAAGGATACGATCTTGTTAGGAAGATGGCCCCAATAAAAGTAATCAAACAAACCTACGCTACCATAGAAACTAAGGAGAATCCCAGTTAAGGAACTGAATTAGGGAATTAAGAAATCTAGGAGGACTCTTAGAGTGATCCTTTGGCAAAGAAGACTCCACAAGAAAACTCTCAAGGTATCCACACTCAAGGACGGCGAAGTACCATAACCAACAATTCCCTAGAAAGATGTTATGAGGAACCACTTAGGTCTACGTAATTTCAAGTATGAACGATAGGAACCTACGGGGAGAAGTGCCCAACTCTACTAAGGACAGGAATCAAGTTAACCTATAGGGGGATTGTACATGTAATGAAGGACTATCCCAAACTCCATGGATTTAGGGCAATACCTCCCGAGAAACACATCGACTACCAAAAACCCAAAGCCATGGAAGGTAGGAAGGACCGAAGGTAGGACCTTGAGAAATCGCAAACAAGAATATAATATAGATGAAAGGAATCTTCCCTTACAAGAGAGCTACATGCCATCTAGAAGCAAAGAAGGGAGCGCCTCCACTAGAGAAGACAAGCCTCGAATATTGAGAGACAAATAGGATGTCTTGGGATAGCCAGGAGTAACCTACTTTCAAAAAGTAGAGGAGCCAAGAAGAATATAGCGAACAAATGTAACTAGTAACTCTATGAGGAGACACCCTACGAAAGACCATAAAGTAGTAAAGACTACACTAAAAAGGGGCGATAGGATAGGTGCCAAGGACAAGTGAACTTGAAGGGCAACTAACCTAAGACAAGTAAACAAGAAGAATAGTGAGGATAAGACAATTAACAAACTGACACTCGAGAAGGTCATAAATCTAAACCCTAGCAAGGAAGGGGGTGGTGGAAATGCTAGAACAGTGGAAATGAATGATGAAGGAAATCCCTAAAGAAATAAATGGCCGAAAATTAAATGATGACCACACTCAGGCCATAAGAAGAATTTAGTAAGACTCACACAAGGAGGTCTTGGAGCAAATAGTGTCGGAACCTTCTCCAAGGAGACCCTGGAAAGGTATACAAGTCCCAACTAAGAAGTAATGGACCAAGTGAAGAAGGATGATGAGATGAGGTGCATGCCGAAGTGAAAGAATCAAGGGAAGCATTCTAGGAGGATCCAAGGAGAAAGTTAAACCCAAGGAATGAGTAAGTAGGAAATAGCATCAAAGGACGCAGTTACAAGTAAGAATGGGTGGCTACCCATAATAAGGAAATAAATGAAAGAAGGAAAAGCCTCCAAGGAGCATTAAGGAGGTTGAACCGGGATGGGAGTCCATAGGTAGAAGGATAAAAGTAGGAAGGGAAACCTTAAAAAGGAAAGTTCCAATGACTAAGAGAATAACTAGACATGGGAACGATGGGATATCTTGGAACCCACAATCCTAAAATTTTGAGTAAAGAACCTTAAGTGAAAGGATTATGCTTTAAGGACAGAGGGATGTGAAACTAATGATATAGCCTTAAACCCCCGAGTAAAGTATGCCTAGCCTAAGTGGGCTCCATGGAATGGATAATGAGAAGGAAAAGAAATTTATAAGGGTGTGCTATACTAGGACTATATGGAAATAACCGAGAAGGTTGTATGTCAATAAATAAAAAGTTGATATCAAGGGAAGTCATTTCCAGTACGAAGGATATTGGATAAGTTTTGGGGAAAAATTACTAAAAGGAGGGGAGAGTTGTAAACCCCGCCCTTTGGAGTTAAGGAAAACCGGGAAAGAACCGGTCAACATGAGTGAGAAAATCAAACCGGTTCATGAATCCCGACCACTAGAGAATGGGAAAATCAGGAAATTTACAACTCCTAAGGGACCCAAAGAGTCATAAAAATCTTGGAAATGGACTTTAGGACAATTTTGGAAAGAAAACCAAACCGATTCAGGTGAACCGGATCCAAACCGGATTGAACAGGTTTGGAATGGTTTAAACCACTATTGAACCCGATGCTAAATTCATTTTTCTAGGTGGCTTAGAAAATTGAAATTGGATAATTTAGGCCACCATTTAGATAAAAAATGAATTTAGATGAATTTAAAAATTTTTAATTTTGAAAAAATCGATCGAATCTAGCCTGAACCACTTGGTTTAAGCATTGAATCCAGTTCGGACTGGTCCAGTCCAGTTCGGAACAATGTCATCTTCTTCCTTCAAATGACATCACTGTTCACTCGCCGAAAAATCGAGCAGCATCTCCTCATTCATCCTCCACACACTTGAAAACTCCTCTCTCTCCCTACTACGCCATTTTTCAGTGAAGCTCGAATCAGAGCTCTGACTTGGGCATTTTTCTTAGCCAAAGAAGGCAAGGTCGAGTTCATTAGATTCGGGGAGAAATCATCTACCCAACGGTAGTTTCCATTTGCTCGAGGATCGCCGGAGAAATGCTGGCGTGATCGAACAGTGAAATAGCTCCGGTGGACCGAAGCTGCCCTATTTCGGCCGAGCTAAAAACGGCTAACTCGAGCCCTTCTTAGGCCAAACCAAGCTCTCCCAACACTTCCACAGCCCTCATACGACTGAATTAGAGCTGAAAGGTAAGCCAATTTGGCTCCCCTCTACAAATTTTGATTAGTGTTATAGAGACAACCGACGAAACTTCACTCAGTTCGGCATGAATGGATGCGATTCTTGATCCTAGGAGGAATCTTAGGACGAGAGCTATCTGCACAGATCAAAAGACCAGACCGCTGCACCCCGACGGTAAGCATTCGAAGCTTTCTCTCTCTAAGTTCGGTTTTCCAATGAAGCTCCGTTTGAGCTCAATTTGGATCCAAATGACGCGATTCAAAGTTCCATTGAATCATGTGGAAGTGTAGTAACTCAATTTTACCTTTAATTTCAACAATTAACCTCGATTGATCAGTCAATTTGATAAAATCAAATTCAACAAATTTGAAAGGGGGAAATTGGGGGAAAATTTTGGGGGAAATTGGAGATTTCAAAATTTTGAGGGACTAAAGTGCAATTTCTCAAAAATTGAGGCCCAATTGGCCATGGAAAAATGTTGAAGGACCAATTGGTCAATTTTTGGAATTTATTGAGATCAAATTGCCATTTTTGTAAAGTAGAGGAAAATTGGTAATTTTTAAAAAATTAGGGACCAAATAGGAAATTTGGGAAACTTGAACCCCTTGTTGTGATTTTGGATAAATTGAAGCCCAAAGTCACTTTTGGAAGTTTTAGTACTCAATTTGGGGAAAAATTAGCATTAGGGACTTAAAGTTAAATAAAATGAGCTAAGGACCCAAATGCAAATAATTAAAAGTTTAGCCATTTTGTTCATACGTGAGTAACAGAGGCTATTATGCCAAATATTAATAAATAAGCATGTCCAAAATCGTGTAGGAACACGAAGGACTGGAACGCCAGCAAGGATAAGCTCGCATGGAGGCAAAAAGTCGATTAAGAGGAATGCACTTATTGGGTGAGTGGGATTTTTACATCATACCCGGTTGGGATGATGAGCAACTCGGCAATGAAAACCCACTACTAAGTGGAATTTTAACATCACACTTGGAAGGGGTGATGTGAGAAAATGCACGAAAAAACTACTTACCGATTGTAAATAGATTATATCTAGTTGGTATGATTAACTTCTTGGAAGGGAGTAGAAAACTTGCTTATTGGTTATGAGTAGATATGTCCTCACACCCGGTTTGTAAACCTCGCCCTTTGGAGTTATGGAAAATCGAGAAAAGAATCAGTTAAACCGAGTAAGAAAAACCAAACCGGTTCAAAGCCTGATCATAGGGGAATGAACAAATTGGAAAATTTACAACTCTTGAGTGACCCCAAAGAGTTCACAAACCTTGGGAAAGAACCTTAAGACAAATTAGAAGATAAAGCCCAGACTGCTTCGGGTGAACCGGATCCAAACCGGATTGAACCGATTTATGAACTGGAACCCAAAGAGAGAGGGCAAACCAGGAAATTGATGGATCCCAAGTGACCTAAAGAGTCACATATGTCATGAATAAGGACTTTAGCATGAATGGGGGATGAAAATCAAATCGGTTCAAGTGAACAGGATCCTAACCAAATTGAACCGGTTGGATCGGTTTGAACCACTATTGAATCGGATGCTAAATTCATTTTTCTAGATGGCTTAGCAAATTCAAATTTGAGATTTGAGGCCATCATGGGATAGAAAATAAATTTAGATGAATTTAGAAATTTTTAATTTTGAAAAACTCGGTCGAATCGGGCCTGAACCGGCCGGTTTAAGCTTTGAACCCAGTTTGGACCGATACGGTCCGATCCGGAATAGTGTTGTCTTCCTCCTTTAGATGACAACACTATTCACTTGTCGAAAAATCATGTAGCGCTGACGAAGCTGAAAAGTCTCTAGCCAGGGAGTTTTAGGCAACGAATGACCGCCATTAAGGCATCAATCAGATGGCCAAGATGTCCCCGAGCTTCCTATATAAAGACCCTCTCCTCATTCATCCTCTCCACACCTGAAAACTCCATTCTCTCTCAACTGCTCTAATTTTCGGTGAAGCTTGATCTAGAGCTCTAATATAGGGTCTTTTCTAAGCCAAAGAAGGCGTGGTCAAGTTCTTTAGAATCAGGGAGAAGTCAGCTACCCAACGGTAGTCTCCATTTGCTCTGAGGGTCGCCACAGAGATGCCGATGTGATAAAACAATGAAGCAGCTCCGACGGACCGAAGCTACCCTATTTTGGTTGAGCTGAAATCAGCAAATTCGAGCCTTTCTCAGGTCAAACCAAGCCCTCCCAACACCTCCACAACCCTCTTACAGCTGAATTAGAACTAAAAAGTAAGCCAATTTGGCTCCCCTCTATCAATTCCAATCGGTGCTAGAGAGAGAATCGACAGAACTTCGATAACTAAATTCTCACTCAATTCGACATCAATTGATGGAATTCTTAATCTTAGGAGGAACCTCAGGATGAGACCCCAGATCGAAAGCTCGGACCATCGTGCCCCCGACGGTAAACTTTCGAAGCTTTCTCTCTCTAAGTCCAATTTTCCAACGAAGCACCATTTGAGCTCATTCTGACATTAAATCGCACGATTCAAAGTGCAATTGAATTGTATGAAGGTGTAGGAACTTCAATCAAACTTCAATTTTAATAATTAAACTCATTTGATCAATCAATTTGATGAAATCAAATTCGGTTGAGTTAGAAAGCTGAAATTTAGGGAAAATGGAAATTTCAAAAATTTGAGGGACTAAAGTGCAATTTCATAAAATTGAGGACTAATTGAGTATGATAAAGATGTTGGAGGATCGATTAGGCAATTTTGGATTTTTTGGAGCTAAACTTACAATTTTTGTAAAGTAGGGGCAAAATGGTAATTTTGGAAAAGTTGGTGGACAAAATTAGAAATTTGGGAAATTGAACCATTTTTTTGTGAAATTAAATAAATTGAGGTCTCTAGGTGAATTTTAAAAATTTTAGGACTCAATTTGAGAAAAAACCAGCTTTTGGGACTTAAAGTTAAAGAAAATAACTTTAGGGGCCTAATTGCAAATAAATGGAAAGTTTAGTTTTTTCATTCATTTGGAATGAATGAAAGCTATTAGGCCAAGTGATAATGAACAAGAATGTTCATTTCATGTAGGAACACGAAGTACTGGGAACACAAGTAAGGATAAGCTCTCATGAATACAAAGAAGAGTGAAATTCACTACATTAATGAGTGAGTGGGAATTTAATATCATACCTAGTTGGGATGATAAACACCTCAAAAATGAAAACTCATTGGTAAGTGGGATTTTAATCATCACACCTGAGAGTAATGATGTGGAAATCACGTGAAAAAAACTACTTACTAGTTATAAGTAGATTATAGCTGATTGGTATGATGAAACTTACTCGAAGGAAGTGGAAAACCCGTTTATCAGTTATGAGCGGAGATATCCTCATACTCGATTGGTATGATGGACAATTGAAAAGTATATTTTGTCGTAAGTGCTCTCCCCTGACTGTGTGCCACTACTTAAACATTTTGGGAGACATTCTTGATGGGAGCTCGAATAACTCATATAGGTCGGAGGCTTGGGTTTTGGAACTTGAGGGCTAATATGCTCAATTTTGAAAATCTCGAACAGTGGGCCCTAGGCCAATTGGCACGAGCAGAAGCTCGTAAATAAACATGATTTTAAGCCATGAAAAGTTAAGTAAATGAGTTGTTTGGCCATGGTACCGAGATAGGACCGATAAACTCGATGGACTAGTAATAGTGCGACATGACAAGTCTTTGAACTATTCAAGACAAACAACTGTAGGTCTAGTTGAGGGTGGGGCCATTGGCCCAGTGGCACCACAGATTATATGGCTTATGTGAAAAACTGTTGATTGTGCATGCACTATGTTACGAGACCTTCAAGACGCCCAAGAGAAGCTCTAGGGCTCTAGACGACCTAGTGGAAATAAGGGCAGTTAGTCGTATCAGAAGTCTTGAGAAGCTCGACGTAGCTTCATTGCGCATGAGACCGGGGTGGGGACAGGATGATGTCTCTTTCCTCATATGGACATAGAGTTTTTTTGGTCTAAGGGTAGGACATCGAAGATGTTCATTTAGACTTCGGGTAGAAGTGAGAGACTTCTATCAGTGTGGATGGTAAAGATGCTCTAATCCACAAGTGGGTGCATTCAACGTAATTGCATCTCACAAATGTGTGTGATCCCTTCATGATGAAGGGTGTGTGTTGTATGTTAAAGACACCGAATATGGAAATGGTAAAGAGATTATGAAACCATGGAAAGGTTTTGAGAATCCATGGAAATTAATCAGGAAACCTTGGGAAAAGATTTTGATAAATCGAAATTTGAAGAAAAGCATTTTTATGAAATAAGGAGTCTGGCACATTCTGATTAAAGAAATGAATTTTTGTGAAAACTCACACCCAACGTATTCACTGAGTTGTCGAACTCACCCTCTCCCTTTACCCCCTTTTGCGAAACCAAGGGAAAACCAACCTTAAATAATTATTAGTAGTCGAACCTTAAGGTAGGTATGTAAAATTTATATTCAGTTTTGATTAATGTTATTCTAGGAAAAGGTACAGGTAAGGACACCTTACTCCCAACAGTTTAGAAGAGGGGAAAACCCTAAATAATTTGGGAGAGTGGTGGGTTGTTCATGGGGATCCGATTGAACCAGGTCGAGGCGTGACAACTTGAGTGGTATCAGAGCCTATTTCCTCAAATACATTATAAAGATTAGAGAACATAGTAATTAATAGGGATACTTTCAAAATTTTCAGATGGCTCCTAAGAAAAAAAAACCAAGAGAACTAGTGTTGTAGTATCTGACACTGCCCAGCCACCCTTTCCAGTAGAAACTCCCCGAGAAACCCAAAACAATTCCACTTGGACCAAACTCAGAACACCGGAGGTTGTATGAAGAGTTCACTCGAGTATTTGGGCAACCTAACCTCGACCCTAAGGTAGACACCAACTCTCGAACTGAATCAGAGGAAGTACAAATTCATCCTCCTCCTGTTAATCATCCTCCTCCAGTTGATATTCCCAAGTATCTCAAGACTCTTCTTCGTAAACTAGGGTGTAAGCCTTTTTTCGGAGAGAAGGATGTTGGAGACGCCATGGACTGGCTAGCTAACATCAAGAAGCTGATGGGGATAATCAAAATATCACTAGAGGATATGGTGATCTTGATAGATTTTTACATGGAGGGGAGTTCCAAAAGATGGTGGGATAATATCTGAAGCCTGCATAGTTCCACACCCTCCTAGGAGCAGTTTGAGGAGAGATACGAGGAGGAGTACCTGACCCTCACCTAATTTATGAGAAGAAGCAGGATTTCCTCTGACTATGATAAGGGCTTAACTCTATATCAGAATATGAGAGTAAGTTCAAGGAGCGAAGGCCTTTTGCTCCAGACTTAGCCGGACCGGCAAATATCTGCCAACGGTTCGTGGACGATCTCAGCATGGATATAAGAGACCGGATGGGAGTACTAGGACGCCTCACGGATTTGGCTACCATCATTAGCATGGCCCATGAATGTGAACGTTTGGTACAGACAAGACACCGTCAAATAGAACAAGCTAACCTGAAGGAATAGGAAGGACAAAGTAACCAAAGAGGTCAAAAGGAGCCTTGTAGACAAAAATGAGGGACAAGAATGGGGTCTTTTAGGAGAAAGGATGAATACCATGCTCAAAGAGAGACAAGTACAACCCCACAAAGGAGAAACCCCTCTTGTCCTAGGTGCCGGAAAAGTCATGAAGGGTCGTGTCGAGCCTGTTTCAAATGAGAATAGCTCAAACACTTTGCAAAGAGTTGTACAACCCTTCAAGGTAATACCCAACGAAGTGACCATCCATCACCTCAAGGAAACCCACGGGCACTAGACGAAGGACAATACATAGCCACTACGTCTTGAGTATTAGCCCGAGTATACAACCTCAACCAGAAGGAAGTACAGGATGAACCTAGTACTATAGTTAGTACTTACCATAGCTCCCCTAGACCAATATAACCAAAAATCCTGTAATTCATCATCATTATAATAAAAGTGCCATTTCTTATAAAACTTGTGATGAAATACAAGTAAAAGAAAATCCTATGGATGTACCCACTAAACCTCGAAGGTGAAGCAAGAAGGATGGCATCCGAGGATATCAAGAAAGTTAAAGTTGGATACCCTCAAGGACGAATAAAAAGGAATTCCGAGAAAGAAGAAAAAAGATTCTTCTAAAGAAGGAAACCCTAAGGAAGCATACTAGGAAGACCCAAGGAGTAAGCTTAACCCAAGGAGCAAGTAAGTACAAAGATGGCATCAAGGGACACCATGACAAGTGGACTACTCATAAAAAGGAAAGAAGGAAAAGCCTTCAAGAAGCGTTAGAGAGGTTGAACTAGGACGAGAATCCTTAAGTAGAGGATACAAGTAGGAAATGTCCTCAAAAAGGGAAGTTCCAAGGCTAAGGAACCACTAGATGGATCCTAAGAGGCTTAAACCAATATAAAGAACCTCATAAAGAACCATAAGTGGTTAAGGGTATGTCAGGATAGCCAAGGTATTAACTGATTAGGAGAGTAAAGAAGCCAATTAGAGATTTCTGATGAACCTAGAAAAGAAGGAAGCAACGGGTAGCAACATGATGGTTAAGGAGAATAAACGAGACCCTGAGAAGGATAGGGAAGTAATGGAGATTACACTCTAAAGAAGAGTAATAGAGCGGTCATGGTGAGGAGTATACGAAATAAGACCCGACAATCGGGGATACCTCAGATAGGAAAGTAAAGGGTGAACTGAGAAATTAAGGTCGATGAATGATTAAAGGTAGTCGAGAAATACTACCAGATGAAGAGAGAGACAAAGTTATACAATCTCCAAAAAGTTGGAAGGTTGTGAACAACCATTATAGAAGTGTAAAAAAATTTAAAATGGTCAAAGACAAGTTCTAGAATATGTCATGCTATAAGGGATAGGTAAGCCCAATAGTCCTGAGAGTTTCAAGTAACATAAGAGTTAGTTGGTAAGCATGTCAAGTTCAGACATAATTTGGATCGAAGCTGAAATAAATAACGGTGAAAGAAAGGGTTAAAATATGACAAAGAGATAATAACACCAAAACCTGTGAAAACAGGTATGTAATGCTCGGAAGAACACCAAGCTGAAGGTTTCAATGATAAAGAGAATAACTCGACACAGGAATGATTATGCATCTTGGAACTCCAACCTTGAAATCTTGAGTAAGAACTACAAGGGGAAGAATTTTGCCTTAAGCAAAGGAAGATGTAAACCTAGGGATATACCTTTGGACTCACAGGAAACGCATACTAGTTATGATAAACTCCATAGAGGGAGTAAACAATGTAAAGGAAAGGAAATTTATAAGTATGTGTTATACTAGAGTTAAATGGAAATAGCCAAGAAGGTTGTATGTAATAAATAATAAGCTAATACCAAGATAAGTTCTTTTCAATACGAAGGATATTGAATAAAGTTTTGGGGACAAAACTCCTAAAAGGAGGGGAGAGTTGTAAACCCCGCCCTTTGGAGTTATGGAAAACTGGGAAAAGAATTGGTCAAAACAAGTGAGAAAAACCAAACCGGTTCACATACCTGATCAAAGGGGAACAGGCAAATTGGACAATTTACAACTCCCAAGTGACCCAAAAGAGTTCATAAACCTTGGTAAAGAACCTTAGGACAAATTGTGCCACGCCCTGACCCAATTTGGTCGGATCCCCATGATCAACCCACCACTCTCCTGATTTATTGAAGGGTTTCCCCTTATTATAAACAGTAAAGAGTAAGGCGTCCTTTAAACTTGCTCCATTTCCTGTAATAGCAAAATCAAAACTGCATGAAATTTTAAACTTTACATACCTGTCTTACAGGCATCTTAGTTGATGGTCTTTAAGGGTAGGCTTTCCCAGATTTCCTAAAAGGGATATAAGGGAGGGGTGAGTACAACTACTCAGTGAATGGGTTTTCAAAGACATATTTTTAATTTTTAAGAACAGTGGGCCCTAGGCCAACTGTTCTACCCTGGGAATGAACGGGTTTCTCTATCCATTATACCGCTCAAGTATAAGGACACCTCCATTCATACCGATGAACGGGTTTTCAACTTCCTTCGAGGAAGTCTCATCATACCAACCAGGTACGATGTACTTACAACCGATAAGTAGTTTTTCCGCATGATTTTTACATCACTTCCTCTAAGTAGTGATATTTAAAATACCACTAAATAGTGGGTTTTGATATTGAGGTACTTATCATTCCCAACCGGGTATGATATAAAATTTCCACTCACAACCGGTAAGTGGTTTTAAATTTTAAGTTGTGTTCATCCCAACCGGGTATGATGTTAGTAAACCTACTCACCCATTAATGTCGTGAATTCCACTAGACCGGTTCTTTTTATTCAAGCGAGCTTGTCCTTGTTGGCGTTCCCGGTACTTCGTGTTCCTAGATGATATGAACATATCGGTTCTTTATCCTTCGGCCTAATCGCCTTCAATCATTCCAAATGAATGAGAAAGTGGAACTTCCATTTATTTGCAATTAGGTCCCTAAAGTTATTTCTCTTTAACTTTAACTCCATAATTCCAGTTTTTCCTCAAATTGAGTCCCGAAACTTCTAAAATTTATCATAGGACCTAATTTATTCCATTTCACAAAAAGGGGATTAATTTCTCAAATTTCCAATTTGGTCCTCTAACTTTTCCAAAATTACCATTTTGCCCTTCCTTTAAAAAAATGGTAAGTTTTGCCCCAAAAATTCCAAAATTTCTCAATTGGTCCTCCAACATTATTTTGATGCCCAATTGGGCCTCATTTTCATAAAATTTCATTTTGGTCCTTCGAATTTCAAAAATCCCCAATTTTCCCCCCAATTTCAGCTCTTCAACACTACCGAATTTGATTTCATCAAATTTACCGATCAAACACCTCTAATTGTTGAAATTGAGTTCATACATGTTCATACAATTCTAAGAAACTTTGAATTGTAGATTTTAACAATGGAATGAGGTCAAACGAAGCTTCGCCAGAAAAATAGATTGTAGAGAGAGAAAGCATAGATTTCTCACCGGTGAGGGCACGGTGGTCCGAGCTTTCGATCTGGGAAGATAGCTCTTATCTTGAGGTTCATCCTGGAATTAAGAATCGCATCAATTGATATCAAATTGAGTTAGAATTTCATTATTGAAATTTTGTCGGTTCTCTCTCTAGCACCGGCTGGAAATTGTAGAGGGGAGCCGAATTGGCTTACCTTTTAGTCCTAAATCGGTCGTGGGAGGACTGAGAAAGTGTTGGGAAGGCTTGGTTTGGCCTAAGCAGGGCTTGAAATGTCCAATTTCAAATCATCCGAAACAGAACAACTTCGGTCCACCGGAGCTGCTTCACTATTTCATCACGCCGGTGATTCTTTAAGTGAACGGAGACTACAGATGTGTAGCTGACTCCTCCTCGGTTCTAAAGAACCCGACCTCACCTTATTTGGCTAAGAAAAGACCCCATTTCAGAGCTCTGGTTCGAGTTTCACTGGAAAATAGAGCAATTGAGAGAGAATGGAGTTTTCAGGTGTGGAGATTATGAATGGGGAGGGGCTCTTTATATCGGGAGCTTGGAGACCCATTGGCTGTCCGTTTGGCACGGTTATTGTTCACATTGAAGACTGAAACACCCTGAACATAAGTGTTTCTTCTTTTCCAACGTTTCTTCAGTTTCTCGGTGAGTGAACAGTGTTGTCATCCTGAGGAAGAAGATGACACTGTTCCGAACCGGACCATACCAGTTCGAACCGGGTTCAATGCTTAAACCAGCCGGTTCACCCCCATTCAATCAAGTTTTTCAAATCTAAAAATTTCTAAATTCATCTAAATTCATTCTCTATCCAATGGTGGCCTCAAATTTCTAATTTAAATTATTTAAGCCACCTAGAAAAATAAATTTAGGATTCGGTTCAATAGTGGTTCAAACCGATTCGAACCAGTTCGGATCCGGTTCACCTAAACCGGTTTGGTTTTCACCCCCAATTCCTTCACAAGTCCATTTCCATGTCTTTTGTGACTCCTTGGGTCACTTAGGGTCCATAAAATTCCCATTTTACTATCTCCTTATCGATTTTGGTTCATAAACTAGCTTGGTCCTTAAACCGGTTCAATTCGGTTTTGGTCCGGTTCAGCCGAACCGATCTGGTTTTTCTCTCCCGCTTTGTTCTAAGGTTCCTTTCCAAGGTTTATGAATTTCTTTAGAGTATAATGGAGTTGAATTCCTTTGTTTTACCCGATCTCAATTGGTTCTAGTTCATGAACCGACTCAGTTCATAAATCGGTTCAATCCTGTTGGACCTGGTTCATCCAAACCGGTCTAATTTTCCTCTTTCAATTCATCTTAGGGTTCTATTCCATAGTATTTTGAACCCTTTGGATCACCTAGGAGTTGTAAATTCCTCAATTGCCCATTCAAAATTATCAAGTTTGTGATCCGATTTGGTTTTTTCACTAGGTTTGACCGGTTCTCTTCCCATTTTCCTTAGCTCAAAAGGGCAGGGTTTACAAATTGGGAGAGAAAAACCAGACCGGTTCAGGTGAACCAAATTTGAACCGGATTGAACTAGTTTATGAACCGGAGCCCAAAGAGAGAGGGCAAACTGGAAAATTGATGGAGCTCAAGTGACCTAAAGAGTCACATAATACATGAATAAGGACTTTAGGATGAATGGGGGATGAAAACTAAACCGGTTCAAGTGAACCGAATCTGAATCGGTTTGAACAACTATTGAACCGAATGCTTAATTTATTTTTCTAGGTGGCTTAGAAAATTCAAATTTGAGATTTGAGGCCACCATTGGATAGAAAATGAATTTATAAATTTTTTATTTTGAAAAATTCAGTCAAATCGGGCCTGAACCAGCTGGTTTAAGCTTTGAACTCGGTTCGAACCGATCCGGTCCAATTCAGACAGTGTCATCTTCTTCCTTCAGATGATAGCACTGTTCACTCGACGAAAAATTGCGTAGCTCTGACAAAGCTGAAAAGTCTCCGACCAGGGGGTTTCAAACAATGAATGACCAACATTAAGGCGCTAATCGGATGGCCAAGAAGTCCCCGAGCTTTCGATATAAAGAGCCCCTCCTCATTTATCCTCTCCGCACGTAAAAACTTCATTCTCTCTCAACTGCTCCAATTTCTGGCAAATTTCGAACCAAAGCTGTAATATAGGGTCTTTTTTTAGCCAAAGAAGGTGTGGTCGGGTTCTTTACAACCGGGGAGAAGTCATTACCCAATAGTAGTCTCCATTTGCTTCAAGGGTCGCCATAGAGATGCTGACGTGATAGAACAATGAAGCAGCTCCGATGAACCGAAGTTGCCCTATTTTGGCTGAGCTGAAATCGGCTAATTCGAGCCATTTTCAAGCCAAACCAAGCCCTCCCAACACCTCTACAGCCCTCTTACAACTGAATTAGAGCTGAAAGGTAAGCCAATTTAGCTCCTCTTGATCAATTTCGATTGGTGCTAGAGAGAGAATCGACAGAACTAAAATGACTAAATTCTCACTCAATTCAGCATCAATTGATGCAATTCTTAATACTAGGAGGAACCTTAGGATTAGAGCCCAGATCGAAAGCTCGGACCATCGCGCCCCCGACGGTAAACTTTCAAAGCTTTCTCTTTCTAAGTCCAATTTTCCAGCGAAGCACCATTTGAGCTCATTCTGACATCAAATTGCGTGATTCAAAGTGCAATTGAATTGTATTAAGGTGTAGGAACTCCAATCTAACTTCAATTTCAACAATTAAACTCATTTGATCGGTCAATTTGATGAAATCAAATTCGGCTGTGCTAGAAGGTTGAAATTGGGGAGAAATTTTGGGAATTTTGAAAATTCGAGGGACTAAATTGTAATTTCATAAAATTGAGAACCAATTAAGCATGATAAAGATGTTGGAGGATCAATTGGGCAATTTTGAAATTTTTGGGGCAAAACTTAACATTTTGTAAAGTAGGGGCAAAATGGTAATTTTGGAAAAGTTGGGGAACCAAATTAAAAATTTGGAAATTGAACCCCTTTTTGTGAAATTGAATAAATTAAACATTTTGGGAGACCTTCTTGACGGGAGCTTGAATAGCTCATATATGTCGGAGGACTCGGTTTTGGAATTTGGGGACTAATATGCTCGATTTTGAAAATCTCGAACAGTGGGCCCTAGGCTTATTGGCATGATCAGGAGCTCATAAACAAACATGATTTTAAGCCATGAAAACTTAAGTAAATGAGTTTTTTGGCCATGGTACCAAAATAGGACTAACATAATCGATGGACTAGCAATAGTGCGATATGAGAAGTCTTCGGACTAGTCAAGATAAATAATTGCATGTCTAGTTGAGGGTCGGGGCAGTTGGACCAATGGCACCACATATTATATGGCTTATGTGAAAAAATGTTGATTGTGCATGCACTATGTTACGAGCCCTTCAAGACACCCAAGAGGGGTAGTTATACCTCCCAGGGCTCTGGATGACCTGGTGTAAATAAGGGCAGTTAGTCATACTAGAAGTCTTGAGAAGCTCGGCATAGCTACATTGCACATGAGACTGGGATGGGGATAAGATGAGGTCTCTATCCTCATATGGAAATGGAGTATTTTTGGTCTGAGGGTAGGACGTCAGAGACGTACACTCAGACTTCGGGTAGAAATTAGAGACTTTTATCAGCGTGGATGGTAAAGACGCTCCGATCCACAAGTGAGTGCAGTCAGTGTAACTGCATCTCGTAAATGTGTGTGATCCCTTCATGATGAAGGGTGTGTGTTGTATGTCAAACACACCGAATATGGAAATGGGAAAGAGGTTATGAAAACTGTGGAAAGTATTTGAGAATCCTTGGAAATGAATCAGGAAACCTTGGAAAAAGATTTTGATAAACTGAAATTTGAAGAAAAGTATTTTTATGAAATAAGGAGTCTGGCACACTCTGATTAAAGAAATTGATTTTTGTGAAAACCCTCACCCAACACCCATTCACTAAGTTATCGAACTCATCCCCTCCCTTTACCCCTTTTTAGGAAACCAAGGGAAAACTAACCTTAAAGATTTATTAGTAGCCAAACCATAAGGCAGGTATGTAAAATTTATATTCAGTTTTGATTAATATTATTCTAGGAAAAGGTACATATAAGAAGTATGCCTTACTCCCCACGGTTTAGAAGAGGGGAAAACCCCAAATAAACTGGGAGAGTGGTAGGTTGTTCACGAAGATCCGATCAAATCGGGTCAGGGCATGACATAGTTGATGTGATGAACAGCTGAAAGATTATTGTTGTTGCAAGTGCTCTCCCCTGACTGTGTGTCACTGCTTAAACATTTTGGGAGACCTTTTTAACAGGAGCTCGAATAGCTCAGATAGGTCGGAGGCCTCAGTTTTGGAACTTGGGGGCTAGAATGCCCAATTTTGAAAATCTCGTACAGTGGGCCCAAGGCCAGTTGACACGAATAGGAGCTCGTAAACAAACATGATGTTAAGGCATAAAAACTTTAATGAATGATGTGATTTGGCCACGATACCAAGACATGACCAACATACTCGATGGACTGGCAGCAGTGCGACAAGACAGGTCGACGGACCAGTCGAGATAAACAGCTGCAGGTCAAGTTGAGGGTTGGGGCCGTTGGACCAGTGGCACCTAAGATTAAATGGCTTATGAGCAAAACTATTATTTTGTGCATGCACTAAGGTTCAGGACCATCAAGATGCCCAAGAGGGGTGGTGATGTGTCCTAGGGGTTACTAGATGGCATGGTGGAGATAAGGGTTGTTTGTCGTTTCAGCAGTCAGGGAAGCTCGACGTAGCTTCATGCGCATGAGACCGGGGTGGGGTCGGGATGAGGTCTCCGTCCTCATATGGACACGATGTATTTTGGGTCTGAGGGTAGGACATGGGAGATGTTCACTTAGATTTTGGGTAAAAGTCAAAGACTTCTATCATGGTGGATGGTAAAGATGCTCCGATCCACAAGTGGGTGTAGTCGGCGTAATTGCATCTCGCGAATGTGTGTGAACCATTCATGATGAAGGGCGTGTGTTGTTTGTGAAACATACCTATGGAAATGGGAAAAAGTTATGAAAACCTTGATTCACACTTTGTGAAATTAATGAATAATTGCTCCTTTTGTAGTGCTTTCAGTATTGTGCGGAGGTGCACTTTGTGGTCTACTTTTGTTCGTGAGTATACCAAGATGTTGTCAATAAAAACTTTAACGTACTGGTCAATGTATGGTTGGAAGAACCTATTCATCATGTCAACAAGTAGTATTAGGGCCCAATTTTTAAAACTTGGAAAATAGAAATGAAAGTTTGGAAAACATTGGGCAAAAAGGGAAAAACATTAGTTGGAAAGTCCCATGTATAGTGTAAAAACTTCCATATGGGAAGTAGTATAAAGGGTTACTAATAATAAGAGGTAAAACTCTTATAGGAATGGGCCCTAGGAGAAGAGCTCAACGTAACTAACGGGTTGTCGAACCATAACCTGTTAAGAGTAACACCGAATGAATGATGCAAAGCTCAATACAAGGAATCGAAAGTTTGGTAGCAAGGTATGATTGGAGAGATTTCCGAATGGAAGAATCTCTCCAGCAACCAAGAAACCTCGAAGAGCTAGAAGCATACAAGGATTGTATGGAGGCATATTTTAGATATGTATAGGTTTATAATAGCCCCTTACGAGCTAGGGAAGAAGTACAAGCAAGGGAGGCTAAAGGAGTACCTCCCGTAGAAGGGGCAGTTGAGAGACCTAAAATGGGGAATGTATCTTCCCATGAAGCACCTGATATGCATTACTTTGTCATACTAAATTGCTTGAAGTCACTTTAGCTATTGGGGTGCAAAAGCTTCATTGGAGAGAAGAATGTTGTCGTAGCTATGGATTGGTTACGAACCACAGAGAAGCTTATGACAATCATGAAGGTACCGAATACAAAGAAGGTAGTCATGGTTGGATTCATGTTGGAAGGCCATGCGAGCCATTGGTGGGAGAATACCTTATCTACATCTTCTACCCAACCAACATGGGAGGACCTCGAGCAGAAGTTCAAAGAAGAGTACCTGGACCTACCCCTAGTGAATGAGAAGAAGTTGGAGTTCTGCAAACTCCAACAAGGCTCAAATACTATGAATGAATATGAGAATAGGTTCAACGAACTACGTCTGTTCACTCCTGACTTTACTAGCCCATGAGACATGTTCTAGATGTTCATGCAGGGGCTAGACCTCAATATCAGAAGGATACTAAGAAGTGTAGAGAGATCCACGGATATTGCCCTGGTAATAAGTAAAGCTTACGAGTGCAAAACAGTATATCAAGTAGGGCAAATGCGCTCTGAGAAAAGAAAGGAGAGGGAAGGACCATTGGAATATGAAATGGAACAAGAGCCAAAGACTAGGAACCTATCAAGAAGCCTCATGTCAAGGGGACCGACGCCAGCCTCTGTTGCTTGGAATGGCAGCCAAAACATACACTGACAAGAGACTAAGGAGGAGGAATTCGCTTTGGGAAATAACACCTGAAGTCTACACAGGTTTTAAGGATGCATGCCGTCGATGCCAAAGGTACCATGGAGGACTCCATTGCATCATTGCAACATGTTATGAGTGTGACCAACCATGACATATTTCCCGATATTGTCCAACTCACAAAAAAAAAACACGAAGATAATACCTACCTCCCATTCTCCGGTGTACATAGATCCCCAGAAAGGGAATGAAATTACAATGAGCAATGGTTCTGAGGAGTAATATAAGGGAGGAAAGGCATCACCAAAGACCTGAGTAGAAGAGTCCAACAAGGCATCCAAGGAAGGATGTATAAATAAATTGTAAAGTTGGGAACCACTATAGAACTTTTCTAGGAAATGGGATCATGTAAGGAATGTACATAACTATTTTTGTAAGGTTTTAATGCTATGAAAGCTAAGAAGAAGGTATGCAATTGTGAAATTTTTCAAGAAGACAAGCTCTTCCGAAATAAATAATTAGCAAGTGAGTTGAGCAAAATGGATTAGAAAAGTCATGTCAGGAAATAGAGCAGAGAACCTTAAAAGTAGGGGAAAGAACAAAAATATTCCCCAAAATGGAGATAACATACCTCAACCAGAACTACAAGTTCATAATGGGAATAAACACCTAGGACCATAAGGGTCAAATAAACCAACCCAAAGTAATAAAAGGTGTAAAGAACCATAGGCGAGCACCTCACGCCCCGACCCGACTTAGTCGGAACCTCGTGAACAACCCACCACTCTTCCTCATTCTAAATTAGTATTTCCACAAAATTAGACCAAGGAGAGTACAGGCGTGTTTGTACACATGTTTTCCATAACAAAATTAGCAAAACATCTAAGTAAGGGTTTACCTATCCACGGTACTTTAACTTTCTCCCCTAGCTTTTGCATTTTTTTACAAGAGGTTTTTCCTAAAAAAGGGTTTATGGGAGTGGGTGAGTTCTACAACCCAGTGAGCGGGTGTTAGGGTGAGTTTTCAAAACAATAGTTTAAAATTTCATTCTTGCTCAAAGGTTTGTGGGTTTTTCTTCTTTTTTAGAAAAACATTTTAATGCTTCCCTTTGCTCAGGATTGGTTTAGCATATAATCACACTCGCCCTTTTATAAAAAGAAAAAAGGGTTCATACGTTCATAGAGTAGTTCGTCGACTACTCTACTTGTGGATTCAGAGCGTATTTACCATCCACCATGGTAGGAGGGGATACCTACTACCCAAGTCTATGAGAGCATCAATTGTTCAGTCCCCATACTTGCCTTTCTCCATGTTCGCTATTGTGGGATGAGACCTCTCCCCCTTCGACCTTAGTCTCAGTGTATAGGAAGCTACTCTAAGTTTTGAGACTCCCTGAATGGCCAAACTTTCCTTATACATCCAGTGTCGTCTAGTGGCCCTTAGACCTAACACTACCCCATGTTGGGCGCCTCAATAATTCCGTATCTCAGCATGTACTGTCATGCCCTAATCTGATTTGGTCGGAACCTTGTGATCAACTCGCCACTCTCCTAGACCTCGAGGAAACACTCTTCCCCTAAATCGTGAAGAGTCAGGCATATTGCCTATTATGTTCCCTGGAATGACATGATCCAAAACTGAAATTATAATTCATACCTAGGTTCGAGACTTGGAGAGAGAACTCTCAGGTGGTCTTTTTCTTCTTGAAAAAAAAATTGAGAGGGGGATGAGTTCCATGACTCAATGAGTGGGGAAAAATCTTAGGGATGTACTTATTTATGTGTTAGTCATATTCGTGGTATTCCATTTTCTACCCCTTCTTGGGTTGACACACAATCACAGGCCCTTTCTATTATAGAAAGGGATCACACGTTCGCAGAACAGTCCCCGATTGTTACACTTTTGGACCAGAGTGCCTTTACCATCCACCCTGATAGAGGTCCACAGCCTCTACCCTAAGTTTGAGTGGACATCATATATCCAACCCTCAAACCCTAGTCATACTCTATGTCCACTTTGTAGGATGAGTCCTTTTTCCCCCTCCTACCTTGGTCTCTATACGCATGAAGCTCCTAGAGCTTCTCGATATACTAGATAACGATCCACCCTTATGCTCCCTAGGTCATCTAGTAGCCCTTGGAATCACCACTACTCCATACTAGGCATCTCGATGGCTTCGCATCTCATGCATGCAAAATCAATAATTTTCATTTATTATAGCCATCATCTTTAGTGTTACTGGCCCAACGCACTCGACAACCCGACTTCGGCGTCATAACTTATTGGCCCAACGAGTTCGATGATCCGGCTTCGGCTCAGCAGCTACTAACCCAATGAGTTCGTATATGCGGCTTCGGCATTGTAACCAATACACACACAATTTACTAATTCTGATGAGATTTTTTCAAGTACATGCAACTCATCTTGTCTACGGGTCTATGCCCATGTCCATTGGCCTTGAGCCTACTCGAATGGTATCATCCGACCTTTGCATGCCTCATGCAATATGAGGACAGCCTCCCAAAAGCTTTAAGCTTGTTCAATCAGTTAGGGGAGGGCAGCCTTGGAAAACCCTTTTTAATTCGGGAATGTTGTAATCATTAGCCCAATTGGGTGTGATGCTAGACCCACTCAGTCGATAAATGAGGCTAGTTGCCCCAACTGGACTTCCAGTACTGGTCGTGCCTTCTCGCATACGTTTCGGTTCGATAGGTCCCTACAGGGTTCGAACATGTTCATGAAGGAAGTTTCAGCATGAAAGCCTCTCGAACATTCAAAATTTTCAATTTGGTTCATAGGATCTCCAACTATCCCTCCATGGTCCTTAACTTTTCGAAAATTACCAATTGGCCCTCAAATTTTTCAAAATTTCCAATTGGTCCTCAAACTTTCAAAAATTTTCCAATTGGTTCTCAATTTCATCAAATTGGCCAATTAGGAGTTAATTTCATGAAAATCCCCCAATTTCCTTTAAATTACAATTCGGTCACCAATTTTCAAATATTCCCAAATTTCACCCAAATTCCCTCAATTTATTACAATTTGACCCCCAAATCTTAGATTCATCAAATTGACTGCCCAAACTTGGGAAATTACCCTCTATCATGCTGCTAATCGTTCCCCCATCTCCCCATGATCATTTTGACCTTTGAATCACCTTAATGGGTGCTGATTTGAGCTCAAACGGAGCTTTATCAAAAAAAGGTTGTAGTGAGAGAAAGCTTGGTTTCCTTACCGGTGAGGAGGCAACGATTAGAGCTCTTGATGTGGGAAACTAGTACTCTCCCAAGGGGTCCTTTTGGGATCAACTTGCTGGCCAATTACCTGTGGGAGCATCATGAATTTTATGAGAGAAGTTCATGTGGGTTAGCCTCTACAACTTCGAAACTTCGATGACATAGGGCGGAATTGGCTTACCTCAATGATGGTGGAGGATCTAGTGTGAGTGGGGGAGGGCTAAGGAAGGGTTGGTTCATCTGCATAAGGTCGAGGGCGGCTAGGGTGCAGCTCGAAGTGTTTGGCTCCTTCTCGGCCGCAGGAGCATATCTCGTTAGAGCTCGGGCGGTGATTCTTAGACCGAACTAAGGTGGTAGTCATGTAGAGGACTTCTTCCCAGTCCCAATGGCATCGGATAGGGGTGGGGGAGGGTGGGGATGGGGATGGGGATGGGCTTTAGAGGTCAAGAAAAAACTCGACGTCGAGCTCTGGTTTAAGCTTCGTCAGAAATTGGACCTCTTTACGTTCTTCGGTCACTCGTGGGATGGGGAATGCGAGAGGAGGGGTGCTCTTTATATAGGGAGCTCAATTGTCCGAGCTACCTGCCGGCGTAAGACTCAGCCCCCACCTTGCTCGTTGGTGACTAGACCGAAGCTTTCTCCGAGTTGTCAAAGACTTTCTCCCTCTTCCTTATCCTCTTCTCCCCGTTAGCCATCTAAGGAAGACGACACTGTGGCACGCATACGAGCTTCGCACGTGTCAGCTTGCCACATGGCACAATGTGATTGGTTGGTGCTGACATAGCATCCTCATCAGCATCCTAGTCAACCTTTGACTTACTGATCAAATATGTGGTAGCCTCCCATTGGCTGCTCCTTCCTACGTGGCTGCTAACCGATCCCTATTAACTATTGATCGTGACATGTGGCACTTTCTGATTGGCTATTTTAAATGAGTTTATTTCCCTCCTAACGCACAATGCTAGTGCCACATGTCAGCTTCTGATTAGCCAAGGTCATCCGATGTGGCACTGCCATGTGTCGGCCTTTGAGTGGTCAATCGTTCCCGGAAATCCTAGTCGGATGCTGACGTGGCACCTTTGCCACGTTTCGGATCCCCATTGGTCAGTCTTTGTTGACGGGGCTTGTCTGACCTTGACCATTGACCCGGACATGTATCACTCTCCCATTAGTCGGACATCGCTGAGGTGGATTTTCCTCCTCTTACTGTTGACCAAGGATACGTGTCACGCTCTAATTGGTCAACGCTTTCAGGCACTGACCGAGCGGCTAACTAGGAGCGCTTTGCCACGCATTGCGTGCTGATTGGTTATGCTTGCTAATTGGGCACTGATCTGGCAACGGTCCATTGACCGGTTGGACCGTTGACTGGCCCAGTCCGACTGGGTCCAACAAACCAAAATTGTAAATCGGATGTTTTAGCCCGATTCGACCAGTTTTTTGAAAATTAAAATTTTCTAAATTCATTCTTGATCTAATGGTGGTTTCGTTTTTCTAATTTTACATTTTAAATCCACCTAGAAAAATGCATATTTGAATCAGTTCTTCACGGTTCAACCTAATTCACTCCGGTTCGATCTGATTCATGTCCGGTTCACCTTGAATCGATCTGGTTTTCACATCCTATCTACTTTAGGTTTCTCCTTCATGACTCTTGTTATTTATTAGCCACTTGGGATGTCAAAATCTTCGTCTTAAGGCCTTGTTCTACCCCTTTTTGGTTCCAATAAGCACCCGATTTTTCTTTTGGAACTATTTGGGTTTCCCCTAGTTTAGTTCTTTAATTTAAAGGAATGAGGTTTACACACATACAAAAGTCTTTTAACTTATACCTTTATCTTTGGTGCCACCAGCCCAACGAATTCAATACCCCAATTGCAGCTCGATAATTACAAGTCCAAGGAGTTCGTCCACTCTGCTTTGGCTCGGTAACTACTAGCCAATCGAGAATTTAGGATCTAGCTTCGGCTGGGTGGCTTCATCACACAATTTAACCACTTTTGGTAAATTTCCATAATCCTTAGGAATCAATATTTTTATCTACACATTTAAGCTCGTTCTCATTGGCCTTGAGCCCACTTCACGAGTTTTCCAAACTAGGCCTTGGGCCCCATTATTTTTGTGTTTCTTTTTTATTTTTATGTGTTTATTACTTTTTCAGACTTTCTAGTTATTTTATGCATTTGTTTCCTATTTGTGGTATTTATTTGAATTTAACATACTATGTATTATTGGTTGTTTAGGCGTTTCTTAATTTTGATTTGGAGTTTCTAAAATGTTTTATGTTACTTACTATTTTTAATAATTTTTATTGTTTATTGTTTAATTTTAATTTTTATATTATTTTTCATTGTCATATTCTTTTTTTTATTGATTTTTACCATTTTTTTGTCTTTGAACAATCCCACATAATTTTGGTGTTTTGTTGTGATTTTTGTGTTCTTTGTTATTTTAGAAAGTTTATGGCATTTTATATTTTTTTACTATGTTTGATTTTATTTAAATTATTTGTATTTTTATTGTAATTAGTTATGCATCTTGTTTGAAAATTTTTCTTTTTTTACTATTTGTGGTATTTATTTGAATTTATCTTACAATGTTATATTTATCATTTCTTTATTTATTATTTTTTGTTATTTCCTTACATTTTTAGTTTAACTAACTATTTTATGTAATTACTTATACAATTTATTTATTTTTATTTTTTATTGTTTCATTCTATTTTGAGTCTTTTTAAGTGATACTTACCATTTTTGTATATTGAATGTTCACTCCTATTTTTGGCAACTTTTATGTTTTAATTACTTTTTTAAAGTTTCTTGGTATTTTAAGCGATTTATTCCTATTTGTGATATTTTTTAATATATCTTAATATATTTCGCTGATTGTATAGTGTTTCTTAATTTTATTTTGAAATTTCTAATATTTTTAGAAATATATTGTATTTAAAATATATTGTTCTGGAAATATATTGTATTTGATGTATTTATTATTATTTGATTTATTTTTTGTATGTATCTTATATTGTTTTGTTGATCATATATATATAATATATATTTCTTATTATATTTGATAACTCCGAGTGTGATGATAACTCCGGGTTTCTCTTTTCTCAAGGAAACTCATCATACCAACCGGATATGATGTTCATTTATTCCTATTTACAATCAGTAAGTAGGTTTTATCCGTTAAAATAGTGCTCATCATCCCAACCAGATATGATGAGAAATAATCTCACTCACCCAGTGACTATGTTGCGTTCGTCCCGAGTCAGTTTACAAGACCACGCAAGCTTTCTCTTGCTGGCGTTCTAGTCTCACGTGTCCCTACATGATTTGAGTATCCTTATCAATGAGTGTTCGGCATAACAACCTTTATTTTCTCACATATGAGCAACTAGGCCTAAATTTTCGATTTATTGCACTTATATCCCTAAAGTTCATACCTTTTGACTTTATGTCCCTAGTGTTAAATTTTCCTCAAATTAAGTCTCGATGACTTCCAATATCCTCCTTGGGCCCTTAATTTACTTTAATTTGTCTAAGGGGCTCAAGTTTCCCAAATTTCCAATTTGGTCTCCAATTTTTCAAAAATTATGGTTTTGCCCCTATATTCCAAAAATTACAATTTGGCCCCAATTATTTCAAAAATTGACCAATTGGTCCCCCAACATCTTTCTCACTCCCAATTGGCCTTTAATTTTGAGAAATTTCATGGAGGCCCCTCAAGTTTTCAAAATCTCTAATTTTCCCAAAAAAATTTCCCCAATTTCTCCCCTTTATACTAACCGAATTTTATTTCTTCAAATCGGCCATTCAATCGGGGTTAATTGCTCCAATTTATGGTATGGATCAGTTGCTACACTTCCATATGATTCAATTGAGCTTTGAATCGTAACATTTGGGTTTGAAATGAGCCCAAATGAAGATTCGCTAGAAAACTATTCGTATAGAGAGAAAGCTCCGAAAGCTTACCGTCGAAGGTATGGCGGTCCGAGCTCTAGATCTTGGGAGGTAGCTCTCGTACTTAGGTTCCTTCTAGAATCAAGAATTGCTACAAATGAAGTCCATATGAGTGTGAATTTTATCAGTGAAATTTAGCACTTTCTCTCTCTAACACCGATTTGTAACAATAGAGGAGGGCCGAATTGGCTTACCTTTCACCTCTATGGAGGTCATGTGAGGGTCGTGGGGGCATCAGGGATGCTTGGTTTGGTCAGAGTGGGTCTTAATTTGACCAAAACAAGGCAGCTTCACTCCATCGGAGCTGCTTCAATGTTTGATTCCGCCAATGCTTCTTCAGTGGTTCTCGGGTCGAAGGAGGTTGCTCTCAGGTAGTTGACTTTCCCCGGAGTCTGTAGAACCTGACCTTGCCTTTTGAGGTTGAGAAAAGTGCCCAAGTCGGAGCTTTGGTTCGAGCTTTACCAGAAAATGGAGCACTTGAGAGAGAATGGAGATTTGAGATGTGTGAAGATGAATGGAGAGTATCTCTTTATATAGGGAGCTCGGGGATCCTTTTGCCCAACCACTTTCCATTTTGGTCGAGCTTATCCTCGCCTAAAAATGCCCTAATCGGAGAGGATACTCCTTCTCCGGAGAAGAAAAATTTTTGAACTGATAAACAATGTTGTCATCCTAAGGAAGAAGACCACACTATTTTGAACTAGACCAGATCAGTCCGACCAGGTTCAATGGCAAAAAATTATTCTATTTAGGCCCGATTCGACCGATTTTCTCAAAAAAAAATTAAAATTAATATAAATTCATTTTCTATCTATTGGTGGCTTCAATTTTCCAATTTGATCATTTAAAGCCACCAAGAAAAATGAATTTAGATATTGGTTCATGTATGGTTCAAACCGGTTCAATCCGGTTCAGGTCCTGTTCACTCTGAACCAATCTGATTTCCTCTTCCAATTTGCTCCATTGTTCCTTTCCATGATTTTTATGACTCTTTAACTCACTTGAGATTTTCAAATTTCCCATTTTGCCTTTTCTTTATCAATTTTGGTTCGTTAACCGACTCGATTTTCTCTTATGAATCAACCGATTCTTTTCCTGGTTTTTCTTATCATTAAAGGAATGGGGTTTACACAACTGCATGTACATTATATTTAAGATTTTGTAACATAACAATTTTGATAATGTCATTCCATGGAAATGATGAGATGAAGTATGCCTAACTCCCCACGGTTCCAGAGGGGGAAACCCCTCTGGACCAGATGGAGTGGCGAGTGATCATGGGGAACTGACCGAATCGAGTCAAGGCATGACAAAATCTGGGAATGAAGCATAACTCGAGAATGTGCAAATAGGGATCGAGTGGAGAGCTTGGCTTAGAAAAGGGACTCGGGTGGTTAATGGAGGTCAAAAGAGCCTTAGGAGGCATCATGAAAGTGAAAGTTAAGGAAAGGAGAAAACTCGGGGAAGAACAGGTTCGGACCAAGTCCGGGTTAGTTTAGGTCACAAAACCCCCAATTTTTAAAGTGGGTAAAATAAATCAAAATCTAGAAATTCTTGAATCCATTCTATAGAAAATTGGACAGAATTTTTAACTATTTTTATTGTGCCAAGAACTAGCTTAAAAAGAGGTGAACCGACCAAGAAACGACTGAATTAACTAAGAAATTCACCAGAAACCGGTTCGCTACAATGCAAACTAGTTGGTGTGCCAAGCCAAGTGTGTGGTGAACAGACAAGCGTGTGTCATCTCCTTCACTCGAATGGCAGCCCCAAACCCGAAAAAATGACTTGAATTCCCCAACTAACTTCCAAAACACACCGCTTAGGGAATTAATTCATTTTGAAGGTTATGAACTATGAAATTATGAAAGGAAGTTATTATTGTATAGCCACCTAAGTCTAGAATTCATGCATATAAAGCTTGGATGTTCCCTATCCATTTTGGGATCGCAATTTGCTCTGAAATTCCAAGGACTCCAATTTTCAGTGATAGAGTTTGCAAAGAGCACTACTCCTCCATTTCGCCACTAACCTTGGAGTTCTTTGTGTTCTTGGAAAGCTGAGACCAACAACTTTCCAACGCCACCACTCTCGACCGTCAACGACCATTCTACTAGTGTCGATGAGATCAAACAATATTGAGTTCTCTTTGGTAAAAAAAATAGAGTAATTATTTTGGGAGCCATTTTCGGTGGCCCTAACATCCAACTAAGGCTAGGAAATGTTTAGGGGACTCCTTGAAGTCTTAGGGTTCCAAAACCACGAGCCTCACATGCTTTGGGTAAGTGCATAGTTATAATTAAATAGATGAAACTCAAATTTGCTTTAGAAATAATAAAGTTTGGTAACATACAAATTGCAAGCAGCTCAGACCTCTACTGGGGGAAAGCTTGGTGTCCACATACTCCTTTGGAAGTCAATAATTGAACGGAACTGATGTTGGTGACTGAGGCACTGTCTGCGATGAGTTCCTGGCCCTGACATGACTTCGGTTTGCTCAGTTTGGTAGTTATAATTTAAGATGATCATTATTATTCTAGTCAAGCCTGACTGTACAGAGACCTCGATGGCCTTGGGAAAGGCTAGAGGGCCCCGTACCTGAGTTTGAAAATTTTTGTGGGCCATTTTTTTAGGAAGAAAAGGTTGGAGACTATACTGTAAATAAGTAAAAGTTAGATGACCCCTTTGTGAATAAGTCTTATGTGAGGTTTTCTTAAAGGCCTAAAGAAAGTTTTGGGACCCTCCGGAAAGATTGATAAAGTTTTGGTTTATGGTTGGTATGTTTAAAATGCTTAAGGACCTAAAATGTAAATAAAAAAAGTATAAGGGCTAAAGTGAAAATAAAAGAGTTTGCATGCCTAAAAGTAAATTCTAGGAAATTGAAGTACCTAGATATGGTTAAAGGAAGTATAAGGACCCAATTGGCAGTTTGTGGGAAACTAGGATCCTAGAAAGATGGGTTTAAAGAATAAGGGTAAAATGGTAATTTTGTCCAAAATAAGAGACCACATTCTAACTAGTAAAAATATGGCTAAGAAAAGGTACTAAGGCATCTAAAAAATCTAAATGGAGAATAAGGGAACTTAGGGATCCAAATGGAAGACTTAGAAAAGTCTAAAATTCAAAAAATGAAGGAATTAAGGCATAAGGGGCAAAATAGTAATTTTGCCTAACTTAAATACTATTTTACAAATAAGGATAAATAAGGTTTAGAAAGTATTATAAGACATTTTGGGGATTGGAATGAGATTCAATGTGACTTGATGACCCAAATGAAGACTTAGAGAAGTCTAAGGTTCCAAAAAAGGAATACTTAAATGTATAAAAAAACAAAATAATAATTATACCTTCACCTTCGAGGGTGTTAGAAAAAAGGGGCAGTTACCCCACTAGTAAGTTAAGTAAATCGGACCCAATAAATGAAACCGTACTTTCTTATGAAAGTTTTTGTGTATCATATTAGGTTACTGAGATACTTGAATTGATATTGATACTATATTCAGACCTTTGTTGAAAGAACACGAAATGCTCAAATTGTAACTCTGAAAATAGGACCGTAGGAAATTAAAAGAACGAACAAGTTTTGAAAACCTCGATAAGCGAGAGTAATGACGGCAGTTACGATTGGACTGAGCGGAGTAACTTAATTATTTTTTTTAATGCAATTATAAAAAGAGAATGAATTTCAAATTTTTAAAACTTATATAAAAAATATACCGCTTATAGTGACATAATAGGTTTGAGTGATTGTGGCTATGTGTGCATTTTATTTTATTAAGTGAAGTTTGGTGGAGAGATAGGCTAAAACTCTCAAAATTAATTGTTTAATAAGTTGTAAATTGGTCATTATAACATAATGCTGGCCAATAAATAAGAAAATTATATAATACAACCCATAAAATTGATTATTTATTTAATTATATTTTAATATATCAATTTTAAATAACACGTACCTTAATATGTTAGTATCCATATCGAGGGAAATTGAAATATTAGTAGAGGGAGATTGAATTAATACCTAATTGATGTATAATTACTATAACACTTACATTATTACGATGAAAAAGAGTGGGAATTAAATTGTATGTATAAAGAGTGTATAAACAATATTATTGGTGGAAATTTTAGTGGTGATATTATTAATACAAAAATATTACAGAGGAAGAGAAGCCCGATAAGTATACACAGTTTTCTTATTCTTAAATTTGATAGATATAATAAAATATCATTACATAATTAATGTGTTCAAGTGAAATTTTTATGTATTAGTGTAACGAATAGAACATTAATGTGCAGAATATATATGTCTCATATTGTTTTAAATTCTACTATTATTGTTAATTATTTTTGTTAAATTGTATAGGTAGGGAACTGATAATTACCCGACTGTCACACATGGTTGCCGCCAATTCAAAATAGTAGTATAAATGGGTAAGTAAATGAAATAGTCATGTAATAAATTGATAAAAAAAATACCAGTGAAATGAGTTTTAAATAACCAAGTAAATGAAATAAATGAGAAATAATTAGACGGTCACAAGTTTAAATCAGATACAAGATAAAATCCGAATTGAAGAGAGAGATTGCAACCTCCCTCCATCACCCTCGTTATAATTTTCCATTTATCAATTTATTAAATTTTAATTTAATACCTCTTTTGTTGTTAATTAAGATTTTAGTAAAGTGATTTTTTTTTCCATTTTTTCCGGTTTTTTTTCATTCAATCGACAAAAGGGACAGTGTCCTTTATGGATGAATCTCACAACTCAAACGGGAAGAAGGCAAACTCTCTGTAAGCAAAGCTACCACCACCAATCTTTTTCTCTTTAGATTTGAGAGTGCAAAAGTTACAGAAGATACTATGGGTTCTCCGTCCCCTCCCGCAGACATCAACGCCGACAACTCTGCCCCTATGCCAAAGGTACTTTGTGTCACACACACTCTTATCTCCTCTTCCACTCTCTGTTTTTTTGTGGGTCCTGCTGATAAATTCTTGGCTAAGTCTGCTTGATTCCTGAAGGTTGATGACGATTCCAAAGAGGGGGTGTCAGCTGCTGTCGAGGAGAAGAAACCCGACTCATCAAGCCCCAGCTTTGAGTGAGACCTTCTTCTTGATCTGTCACTGGCAGATTAATTCTTTACTAATTTCAGTTTGGCTGCTGAGTTACCAGTGAGAAACTAGAGTGCTTTAATTTCTCAGGATGGAGAGAGTGGGTTATCAAGATAAGATAACTAGACATAATTTAGGTTATGGGCTGTTTATACAATGGATGTTAGGATTTCATTAGCTTTTGAGAAGTATCACCAATTTGGAAGATTAAGTTTATGATAGAAGAAGTTATTCCTCAAGTCCAACAAAATTTCAGCCTGTGTTTTGGGTTTTGCTGCATATGAACTAAACTGTTTAATTTAATCATCTATTTGCAACTAAATCAGTTCATTGTGACTGAAGTTCTGGAATGATGCTGCAGCTGCACTCAAGTGGTATCTATTTTTTATGATCAGGGACCTAGATCAATTTGAGGACATTGATAAATACAAGAAGTATGAAGCTGACTACACCCACCGATTGATGGCAAAGTACTTCTCTAACAAGAATATCTGTGGAGGTAAACTGTGTGGATTTATGAGTTTCTTGTTCATCAATTTTTGTTTTTAATCATTCACTTTTATTGAGAATATGATCACAAATTGGATAAAATAAAGAAATGTGATGAATTTATAAGTTTTGAATGGTTACACTAATTACAATTAATGACTTCTAAATGGGTAGGCTAACAATACTTTCTCTCATGATATTAGAACTAGTATACTTGCACCCGTACCGGAACCCGAGACCACAAATCCAATTTGTGGTTTGCCCCGAGTATGGGAAAAAAATATACAACTTGAGGTTATTGTTCTACTCGTTCAATATCGAAAGAATAATACTTGTTTTATAGACATTTGTTGAGAATGTGTTTAAAATTATAAATGGCAAGTGTATCAATGGTTTGTACGTTACAACATGTGTTGAGAATATTATTTTAAATTGGATAAAATATAAAAGTTTTATGGTATTATAAGATTTAAATGGTTACACTACTTATAAATTATAATTTTTAAGTATAAATTGGCTATACTAGATTATAATTCTCTCTTTATCATCATTTATTATTAGCACCCACAACTTTGAGATACCAATGTGTATCATTTTTGTTCATTGAGTTATGCTCCTCTTCCATTTTTTTCAGGCGATATATTCGATGAGAATGTTACAATAGATGGTGAAGTTATAAAGGCAAGCAGGTGAGTAGAATCTAAACCTTAGCTAATGTTTAAAAATTTTGAACTTTCTTTAATCCTATTGGTTTCATCTCTGCTCTGCCAAGTCTGCTATACAGTTTGTTCTACTAGGAGGATTGAGTTTGATTTCTTAATCTTCAGGTTTCCATCTACAAGTTCCTATGTTGACCCTCTTATTGTCTTCAAAGACCTTAGTTGCTGTGGAATCTCAATTTCTGAGTCAGAAGAAGCTATCTCCAACGGCAACCAACCATTTAAGAAGTGATATAGCTGATGGAGCTTCCCAGGACACCCATGCAGACCCAGTGACCAGACTGTATCGGTTAATGAGCTGCACTACTGGCTGCCAAAGGGTCCATGGCAAATTCATGTCAACATCCATCCACCTGGAGACCATTGCAGTGTTTACCCATCAGTTGCTTGACATGTCAAAAAGGCTCTGAACTTGAAATATAACTAATCATAATTACTGAATTTATGATATGAGAGTTTAAATATATTTAATGTTACTTAAATTAATCATATATATGTGGATATTTTATCTGACAATGTCACTAAATTGTTGAATATCTTATTGTTAATATAATCAATTAATATATGCATTTAATATGTTCAAATGGAAACCTATTAAATATAACCATAATAGTGCAAACTAGCAAGTTTAAGATGTTTTTGCTGGTGTCTCTTACATTATGTTTGGGGTTTTTTCCAGGTGGTTGGTATTAAAATGGAGAGGTATAAATAAATTTGGAGCCATCACTTTTATAATTAAAATTATTTTAATTTCTTTTATATGTTTAATTTTTTTTATTTTTTATTTATATATTTTAATTTAATGTATATATTAATAATATTTTATATAAATGTATAAAAATATTATATAATTAATATTAATTTATTTTTTATTATAAAATAATTTATATTATATGATTAAAATAATATATATTATACATATTATATATATATATATTTCTTCCTAGTATACCACATATATATTATACTATTAATATTTATTCATTTTTTAGTTACATTATTAATTTATTTGTTATATTATAATAATAAATTACAATATATACAATATATTTTATATAATAATTTATTATATAGACTATTTTTCTTAATATTATTATACTATTATATTTTATCAGAGAATTTTTTATTTTATATTAAATTTTAATTTATCATATATTATACATTTTTTACTAATACAATTTTATTTAAATATATAAATTAATTATATAATATTAGTTAATAATTTTTTAATTCTCTGCCCTCCAATCCCTTCAATACCACACCTCTTCCAATTTCTCTTGATCCAAATCAAAACACTTCAAACCCTTCAATACAATACCGCAGCTCTCCATAATTTTTCCAAGCCACAGCCACTCAATCCAAACAAAGTTTGATTTATTAAAAACTTATCCCCTACCAATTTCAATTTCAACTACTCATCAAGAACGCAGATCTCCTCCAACACCCATGTTCTGCAGATTAAACCAAGAGTTCTATTTTTCTACAAAGTGTAGATGGCCCCCTCCTAGAATCTTTTCAGTTGCTAGCAAAACCACAAAACCTTCCACACTAGATGTGACAAAGTAGGCAGAGAAGCATCAATGAATGGGATAGAGCTGTCCGATAACATTGGGTGATTGTACTGGGTAGTGATCTCTCCGTAAGGTATCAAGTTGATCAGATCATGCACTGCTTAGTGAGCGGTCCTCGGATGATTGCAAGCATTCATATGGATTAGCATAGAAATAATCCTCTTCCTTGGGTCTGTCGGAGATAGCCAACCTCTTGGACTGACCGCCCATTCTATTTGAATGGAATATCTTCACTGCAGATGAGAACTGGTCCCAGCTGAGTAATCCCGAGTCATACTGGTGTATCAGCTCAACCAAAAGCTTCCTGTCTAAGAGAATTGTCTTCTTGAATCCAAGATACCTGTGACATAAAAGATATAACAAGGGTGTATTCCTTGTGCTTACTGGAGGAAAAGTGAGGGTGGGAAATACAAAATGATTGGCAACTGAAATTTCAAACCATCAGTGGAAAGAGAATTGGATAAGCTGAGCACATACAAGAAGTAAGAAATATGGCCCCAGATATGGAAACGGAAAACAATTACCTGCGATGTCCTTCAACAACCTTCGCCATGTTCCCATCGTATGTTGGAACAAAAATATCGCTCTCCAGGGAGACTAGGTAATCAAGAGCAGCCATCTGGGAAGAATGATTCTGGAAATACTTCAGGTCTGAGAGTTGCAGCAGGGTCTCCTTCCTGACCTGTTTCATAAATATATATGCAATTTGGATTGAACTTGAAAAGTATGGATCCCCAAACTCAAAAGATATTGAGACTAGACCCACAAACCAGTCTAGGATAAGCCTTCACAAGAGCTGCCATTCTTCTTTCTCCACCATATATCTCGCCAGCCGCAATGTATATCTGAATGTCTTGATCGATACCAAGAGCCCTCAGAGTGAGAGCAGTTTCTTCAGGTGTCAAAGGACACAGCCCATCTTTCCTTTTCAGGTCTGAATTAATCATCTTTTCCTTCCACCAAGGATATGCATATCTGAAAAGTAAAATATACAGTAAATTCAAATATTCTCCAAATAGACATTTGCTGAAAATTTTGTAGAAATTAGTTGTCCACTTCACCTCATTCTTGTCAATTCTTCTGCCTGTTCAGGGCTACAACCCTGTGTACATCCTGAAAAGGCGAGCATATCCATCTCGTAACGAAGATGAAGAACAAGAAAAGGGCCATTTTGCCTCAGCAACTTAATGACCCTTCTACCCAGCTCCTCTATTTGAGAAGTGAACTTGAGGGCACTAAAATTAACCCGGCATCGCAACTTCTGAAGTTCTAGCGGTTGGCCATTATTAGAAAGCCGGGAGTCTGTTCTATTCAAATGTAACACTTTGTACCTTCTAATTAATGGAAGAATCTGCATAAAAAATATAAACAGATCATTCTTAATTCAAGAAACCAAAAAAACGGGATTCATCAAAACCCAACAAGATCTACCTTAAAATAGCATATTAAGGCTTGCCTAAAAAATTACCTGATCGTGATAATAGGATATATCTGACCAACTAATTGGTGGCATAGAATGAATCATTCCTAGTTCCACCCTCTTCTTGAGCTTAGGAGGCAACTCCTTTAATATCCGAACTTCATCTCTCAAGGATGTAATGAATTGGTCCACATCAAATATGTCCTGAAACTCACTGTCCAGGCAATATTTAGGTATATAACAATCAACACAAAAAGTAAAATTGCTCAACAAGCATATTATATCCAAATAAAAAGTACCACTACACCCAAATAGTGTAACCCTTGGTGAACAGACCTGGGATCATTCCAAAAAGAAGTTTTATCCAACTCAGGGACAATAAGTGTGACATTCAAGTGTCTCGCTATAGCGACCATGTCACAGATCTGAAAGGCATTCCACAGTCAGAAGTACAGTGAAACAGAAAGGTCACCATAGACAGATTGATTTGCAGGAAAAGAAGTGGATAAATACCGCAGCTCTCATTTGATTAAGTCCTCCATTGCATGAAATCATCAGGTACCCGTTATTCATGTATACCCCTGAAAGCAGCAGAAATGAGATTGGATTCAGTGAGGTCAGACGTTAAGGGCAACAGATACGGTAAAGGCATGCAATGCTGCTTTGATATCCACGCAGCATGAGAATAATAGGAAGGCAAAACGTATGAGAATATCATAGGTAACCTATGTTTCGCCACATGCAACAAATCTTGTGCAGGTTCAAGAACTGACTCAGAATCAAATCAACTCAGAGCACAAAACAAACTCCACAAGGAAGTTTCCAATCAAAGCTATGAAAATTCCCCATGAAAACTTTGCTCAAGTGACCATAAAACATCTCAAAAAACAGCGGGACTCTAGGAAATCATGAATATCAGCTTCGATCAACTTTTAACAACAAAATTCTGAAATAAAATGAGACTTACGTTTGGGTGGCAGGCTAGGTGCTATTACAACAGATACCTTATCATCCAAGATCGCCAACCCTTGAGAGAGCGAAGAAGACCAAGCCTTCAACGCTCTAGGCCTCCAAGTCTCCCCTAAGGCCGTCAATTGAACGATGCACATCCACAGCAATACGACCGTGGTGGCCCTGATCGTCCACATCTTCATCCTCGACCTGGAAGCCGGGACCACGAAAGAGCTCTTGTGCTTCTCCATTTTGTTCTCCTCCAATGCCTTCGACCCCATCCCTGAGCTGCCCCCCTCTGAGCCTCAAACTTGACCTCAACACTATCTACTTTGAGCATACAAATACCGTGCCATCAACATATCCCCGCCTCCCGCCTCCAGGTAAACAAATCAAAAGTGTTGATGATATACTACTGTTCAAAACCTAGAGAGAATTATAGCTCGACCATATCAACGGCAGGATCATTGGTTGGCCATTAAAGCATTCACCTCCCAACGTATATAAACCCGAAATTAATTCCCCCGCCTCAGGGAATCCGGAAGATGAGATCCAATCCCAAGACTACTTTAAATAGAACTGGAGCAAACCAAAATTACGCAATCTGCACCCAAACAAAATAGCCTGCCAGAAGTAGCCCAAATTACCGCCACAAAATCGCCATTATACCTTTCAGAAGCTTAAATCCACTCTCATTACCACAAGACCGAACGATGAAAACAATCCCCGCAGTTTGATCCTCCAACTGGAAGCAAAGCACTGGTGCGAAGCCACGAACTCTCTAGGATTGCACCTCTAAATGAGATCGTCGCTTCAGCTCCTCTGCGACGGCTTCGCTCCCGTTGGAAACATCAGAAAAGAACAGAGATTTCCAGAGGCATCTACCTGTTCATGAATACAGTGAGCGTGAAAAAAGGAGAGTATAGTATTATAGCAGATCAGAGACGAGCAAAGCGCGGAGAATTCAGAAATGGCTTGATTGTCTCTGGCGCAGCCACTTTAAATATACGTTATTATAACACATTTCACCCGGATCACACCTCGACATTTAACTTCCAAATATATATATATATATCTATATATATATATATATTCTTTTTTAATAAATATAAATTTATAATTTAAAAAATTTGGAGTTTAATTTATTATTTAAATTATTCTATTTATTTTTATTCTTATATATTTTAAATAAATTTATATATTAATAATATTTATATAAATTTATATAATAAAAACATTATAGATAAAAAATAATACGTATAATATATATTATAATTATTATATATTTAATATTAAATATATTATTATAATAATAACTAAATTAGCCATGTAGTTGCGATTTCTCTCAAAACTTTGAACCTTAATTCAGTTTTTAGCAAAACAAAATGCCCGAGGGACATGCAGCGGTCCAGATGTTTAACAGAATGCCACGTGTCATTTCTGCACCGCTGATTGGCCTATACACGGCTAAATCTGACCAACGTGATAGAGTTGGTCGGTGCACCGACAAAATCTCGTGATATTTTGAGACGCTACTTCTGTATGTTTTCCTAGATGGGAATTGAATTATGAAGCATCAATGATATCCAATCAAATACCACGTATAGATATGTTGGCTATTCCATGAATGAGTGGTCCGATTAGGGGTGGGTCATTTGTCAAGTAGGCACATAAGTAGTATTTGTATAACTTAATATATATATATATATATATATTATTAGTGCAAAAAAAACTAATATACTCCAAATGTTATGGATAATATTTTTACATATACAATATATTAAAAAATATACGGATAAAATTATTTTCAAAATTAAATAAAAATTATAGAAATAAGGATAATTTTTCGAATGTATTGCATTAACTTAAAAAAATTATTATTTATTTTATTAAAATTTTTTGCATATTTTTTTCGGAGTTAATTTTACTTTTGTAAATAAAATCGAGTTGATTAATAAAACAAAAATAGTAAAGAATGGTTAGCATGTGAGATTGGAAAATTCAAAATGACAAAAAAATTTACAAAAAATTATGGGGAATAACCATCAAATAAATTGGGTAAGAAAACCAGAATGATTAGAAGTGACTTGTACTCAAACCGGATTAAACCATAGTGAATTGGTTCAATAATTTATTTTTCTAAATGCCTTAAAAATATTAATTTGGTAAATTGAGGTTATCGTTAGATAGAAAATGAATGTAGAAATTTTTAAAATTTAAAAAATCGATCGAATCGGGCCTGAACCAACCGATTTTCAAATTCGGGTCACCGAACCTGGTCAAACCAAATCGCTCAACAGTCCGAACCGGTAAATAGCGCTCAGTTGGCAACCACGCAGACACATTCAGCCAATGGGAGGCTATCACGTATCCAGTCAATGGTCAGCGAACGACCTATCAGCTTGCCACGCAGACAAGAGAAGCCAATGGGAGGCTACCACGTGTCCAATCAACCGGTCAACAACTAATGCGACGATTGAGTTTGATTACCACGTCAAAAAAACTAGCCAATTACATTGCACCACATGGCACATCCAACACATCATCGTCTTCAACCTCAGTCTGCTGACAGAAAGGGGAGAGGCCAATGAAGGTGGGAGTCTTCGACGACTCGAAAAATGCTCCGGTCCAATCGTTGGCGAGCGAGGCGACAGCCGAGTCTCACGTCGGCCGGTAGCCCGGACAGTTGTTGAGCTCCCTATAAATAGAGCACCCTTCCACTCGACTCCTCACCTCTCAAGCGCCCTCTAAAGACAAACGACTCATTTTTCGATGAAGTGTCGATTAAGGCTTTGATGACAAACCATTTCACAACCAAAGGAGCTCTAGTGGGTGGCAACAAAATTGGGAAGGAGTCCCCGAGCTTGGGGAACCCTCAGCTCGACTGGAGGACGGTCAGAGAAGTGCCAAAGTAATCGCATAGTGAAGTTGCTATGAAGCTCTAAAGCAGCAAGCTCCCGACCGACCCAACCCTAACCCTCTCAAACCTCCCGCCGCTGGAATTGACCACCTTCGGCCTCTCGAGACACTTTCTAGCCCCTCTTAGACACCCGGTAAGCTCAATTCCACCTCTCCTCATCGGATTTTCAAAGTTTAAGAACTCCACCTCCTCCCCCTCACTTCCCCCCCAAAAAAAAACTCCTCTCTTCGAATTCCCGCGGTGCGGTGGCGAATTGCAGCGGGATCCAATCCTAGTAGGACCCCCTCGATGAACACTAGATGTCCATACCTCAAGCTCCGTCCATCGTCCCTCCATCGGTAAAGCTTAGCAAGCTTCCTCTCTCTACTATTATTTTCTGACAAAGCTATAACGAAGCTTAAAACTTAACCAAATCCAGAAATTTGAAGTGTGGGATGATCATTGGGAGTTGTAGGAGGTGAATAATAGTAAGAGACGAAGGAATAAAGGACTTTCAGGCCGTCAATTGGACGAGATAAAATTTAGGAAATTCAAGTGTTAAATTGGGGAAGAAATAGGGGCCGATTTGGGGATTTTTCAAAGAAAGGTGGGGGTTGTGCAATTATTCAAAAATTCAAGGGTCGAATGGTAAATTGATGAAATTAGGGGCATTTTCGTAAAATTCACTCCCAATTGAGGTACAATTGGGCAATTTGGATGAAATAGAAGGCAAATTGATAACTTTTGAGAAATTAAGGGTCATTTGGCAATTCTTAGTAAATCATGGATCAAATGGTAATTTTTTAAAAAATTGAGGGCCAATTGGTGGTTTTTGTAAAATTAAGGACTCGAGAAGGGTAATTAGAAGGCCTTGGGCTTCAATTGAAATTAAGGGGAAAATATGGACCTAAATGTAAAATTACAAACTTTAGGGACCTAAATGTAATTAAGGCATAATATGATGGCATATGCGCAAATACTCGAAAGATGCAGTCTCTTATGCAAATTGTCCTAATATAGATATATGTGCCATGTAGAAGCGTACTGCCCAATTATAAGCACGCGTAGGTGCAACCGGAGCAAGGTCTTATCGGGATAGCCCATCGTCGTTACCGGGTGAGTGAGAACTCTATAACATCAATTACGATTGGAACGACGACTTGCATTAAAAATAATTTTCTTGCAATTAGCATCCCTTGACTGGGTGACTCTGCTTAAAATATTTGAGACCTAATTTCGGGGCTTATGCTCAGTAATACCAGTGGGCCCAAGGCCGATGGACATGAGTATAGACCTGTCCAGAATCATCATGTGATAAAACTGCTAAAAGTCCTAATAATGGGTAATTGTGTGTGAAACTCATCGAGCCAAGTTTGGGATGTTGGGCTTTGTTGGGCCAAATCGTGGCTAAGCCGAAACCATGTCGTCAAACCTATTGGGCCAATACACGTGAGCCAAAGCCAAGCCAACATACCCTTGAGCTTGAGGGCCAAAGATAATGGCTATAAATGAAAAGGACTCTTGATTATGTATGCACTATAATGTGGGGTCATCAGGACACATGGTATGAGGTAGTGATGGATCTCAATGGCTGCTGGATGACTCAAGGTGCATAAGAGCAGTTTGGCGTCCAGTATGTCGAGAAGTTCGAGGAGCTTTCTGTGTACTAAGACCAAGGCAGTAGGGAAAATAAGATCTTGTCCCACAAAGCGGACTCATGAAATAAGATCAAGGTTTAAGGGTCGGATGAGCAAGGTCCACTCAAACTCGGGGTAGAGGCTATTAACCTCTATCAGAGTGGACGGTAAAGGCGATTCGGTCCACAAGTGGGATGGTCGAGAACCGTTCTAAGGACGTGTGCTCCCTTCTATGATAGAAGGGCGGTTGGTGTGTGAATATTATGCTAATGACAGCTAATGAATTAAGCAACAAATTAAAAAAATCAATCGTTGTAGAAATTTCTAGTCACTAAGTATATATGTATACTTATTCTTCTACTCTCACCTTTTTAGGAATCTAAAAAAAAGGATAAGGACCGTGTAGGCACTAATTGTAAAATAATAAGATAATAATAAAATATTTCTTTTTTTCTCAATAAAATAACCAAAATTATTAGATAACAAAGTATTTAAAATAATTAATACCTAATTATTATTTTATTAATGCATGTGCAAATGAGTTAGAGTAATATTTTAACAGTGTCAATTGACACTTATATATTTTTTAAATTAAAGCCATTGGTGTGGATCAACCCGCCTCCCAAGGAAACTTACATCCTTGTCTCTGCTAAAAGAGGAAGCAAGTAGTAAGGAAGTGGGATTGCAATTGACTTTACTTTTCAGCTTCTGATTTCACTACTTATCCTTGGTATGCTGCCAAATTTTCCTGCACAATGCCTTCTAATGTTAAAACTAACTCCAAAGTCAGGTGAAACCATTTTTCTTTGTTGAAAAAAGGAAGAGAGATGGTAGTATTGGAGTATTGCTTCATCGAAAGAAGTGGGGAGCTTCTAGAACTGAAACTATGTTTGCAATGGTGTTTCCTGAACTGTTAGGTTGCCAAATTTGATGTTTTTTTCTTTGGTAGGAGTTTGGATTATATTCAAAAATGACTTTTATGTATAATATCTGTTATTTGCAACACTTTCCTCTCGTTCATTCACTTGGTATACCTAAAGACTTGCTTGCCATTCATGATTTTGTACAGGTTAGGTTAGATTATTTTGTGAGTTGATTAAAGATGAGTGGTATTCATTTTGAGAATGTTTACCCACTTAGCTATGCTTTATCATAAGAATATATATATATATATATATATATATATATATAAACTCATAAGGTCAGGTCATTGGGGGATATGGGGCATGTTAACTCATGATTTTGTATAAGTCAATTTATATTTTGTATTAATTAATAATTAATTTTGAGTTAATTGTTGTAGGTAAGGCAACTAATTTACAAGGTGGGAAATGCATTTTAAAAAATTTATTATCCACAATCAGTAAAAATATTTAAATTAGAAGAAAAAGTTTACCCTAAAACCTTAAATTTATATAATGTAATAAGTTTAATTTAAATATAGGTATTTTATTTAACTAAATTAACATATAAATAGTTTACTTGTATTTTAAAATATTCATCCAATTTTTTTGAATTTAATCAAACTTTGATTTACACATCACTAAATTATAATTTATTTTTAATTTTAATAAAATTTAATTAAAATACAAGAATTAAGAGGTAAATAATCAAAGATCTACTAATAAAATAAGCATTTTAAATAGTATAGGTGGGTAGGACATTATAGTGGGTAAAATGGTAAAAATAGTTTTAGTGTAGGGATAAAATGGTAAAAATAGTTATATAAATATACATAGTTTCTAATTGAATAATTTAAATAAGTTAGATTTCCCTCCTTATGCATTGTACCATTGCCACGTGTCAGTATCTAATTGGCTGGGGTCATCCGATATGGCTCTGCCACATGTCGATCTCTAATCGATCAACCATTTCTCTAACATCATTGTCGGCTGTTGACGTGGCATCGTTGCTGTGTGTCAACTTCTCATTGGTTAGCCTTATTGACGGGGCTTCTCCTTAGTTGACCAATGATTGATGACACATGTCGCTCTCCTATTGGTTGGTCGTCGTGGATTTTCTTTCTTTGATTGTTGCCGAGTACACGCGTCATGCTCTAATTGGCCAGCGCTTTCAGGCGCTAACTGAGCACACTTTGCCCTGTGTCACTCACTCATTGGTTGTGTGTACTGATTGGATGCTTACCTGGTAGGCGGTCCGTTGATCGGCTGGAGCATTGACCAGTTCGGTCAGACTAGGTTCGGTGACCCGAGATCGAGAATCGGTCGGTTCAAGCTCAATTCGATTAATTTTCTAAAATTTATAAATTTGTATAAATTTATTTTCTATCCAATGGTGGCTTCAATTTTTCAAATTTATTTTTTTAAGCCACCTAGAAAAATAAATTTTTGAATCGGTTATTCATGGTTCAATCTAGTTCTATTTAATTGAAGTCTGGTTCACCATTAACAAGTCTGATTATCACATCCAAATTCATTCACATTTTCTTTCCATGATTTTTGGGTTTTTAATGGCTACTTGAAAATTTTTAAATTCTTGTTTTAACCCCTATTTAGTAATTTTGATTCACTTAAATCATCGGTTTTCTCTCGAAAAGTTTTGGTTCCCACTTTCGAGTTTCTTATATTGAGAGAAGGGGTTTGCACCAGCAATAAGACTCTTCGACCTCAATTTCTTATTTTCCTTGGTTTTTCAATTTAGTTTTCTCGTAGCTAGTATTCATTAAGAATTTTAGGTAGGCCAATTAGGGTGGGATTTGTTCTAGGGAACTCCTTTAAGAAGTCCCCAACCTTTCACATTCAATGACCTCAACCTACTCATTGTCCATAATGAGATTTTGATGATTTGTACCAACTTTATATTTTTTCGACGAAGCTCAGGTCATAGGTTAAACTAGGTCAATTTGTTCTTTAATATGAATCTAGGAAGATGGGAGATGATTAGAGGCATGTGGAAAAATTCAATGCTTGTAGAAAGTATTTGGATGAAGTTTAAAATTGGGGTCATTGTGTAAATTGGGATAAGCTAGAGAACCTAGATGCAATAATTTAAAATATAGGGACCCAATGTTTAGAGGGTTAATGTGAAAAATAGCAACGTCTAGAGACCTAAGTGCGAATAGATAAGAACTTGGGTACCTAAAAGTAATAATGAGAAAGTTTGGGATGATAGAGGGGAAAAATAAATGGAAGTAATATTAGGTGCTCAAATTGAATGATAAAATCAAGTATATAAATCATTTGTATGACAGTAAAACGTATGTACACCTACGAAGCTGAGACCAACACTCACTTTTAGAAATGGGCATTTGTTCAATTGAATGGGTTTATACGAATTTCAAGTTCAATTGAACTTTCTATCGTTTTTAAAATAAATATTTGGATGTAAGGTAGAATGGTGTAATAAAGTAAAGAAAATAACATGGAGATGAATCACTATTTATGAAATTGAGCGAAAGTCCATATTTTAGGAAATGGACTAAAAGCCCAATGTTTATAAAAATAAATAGGTTAAGGCTCATAATTTATGGAAATTAACATTGTTCCAATATTTATGAGAGTAGGTAAAGCCAATTATAAATGAATAGGACTAAAAGCCTCGTATTTATAGAAAAGGGCATGTGCTCATGTTAAAAAAAATAGGGACTACACCCAACATTTATGAAAATTGGTGAGAGATTATTTTATTGTTAAAGGCGAGTCACAATCCAACAAATTTTAAAAGAGATAAAAGAAAAGTTATGATGTTTGAAAAGAAAACATGGCTTCTATAGATTGTCTTTCACTCTTATGGGATAATATAATTGTTACACAAAACACTATAAATGGCTGATCATAGCAAGCCAATACTTGATAAGTATGCTTAACACTTGTGAATTATTATTGATGTTATTGAAATTCCTTAAAGGGTTAGTCAATTAGAAAGACAACCATTGACAAATATACTTGATGCATGTATAATTTATTATGATTGAGGAGGAAAGTGAAGCGGGAAACTGTGTTGACTTTCTAGAATTTTGACCTATAAAATTCTAAGATGTGGTCCAAATAACTAGTCACGAGTAGTATGTATACGATCACCATTTTGAACGAGTACTACATTTAGGGGATGGATATAGTAAAAAATTCATACAAAGTTGGTACATTCCCACGTTCAAAGGATTTTCTTCTCGAAAGATAGGGTTATCATGCATTCAAGTGTCACAACCTGCATTCTTACTTGGTATATTCTTGAATTGGATAACACTAAGATACCACCTTGTGATAAAAAGAGATTATCATTTTCTTAATGATTGAGTATGCTACTATTATGTATATGAAAATAAAAAAAGAATTTTTTTAACTAAATACCTCAATGTTTGACATTTTAATAGGAATTAAAATTGATAACTTGATGCTTTGATGCTAATACCTCAATTACGACTTTATAACTTACCTCTCCCCTAAATTACGTTTGAGGAAAATAACAAAAAGTGGAGTTTTTTTATAGGAAATTATAGTAGATAAAGTCAAGTAAGGTAAAAAAAGAATTTTTTTAACTAAATACCTCAATATTTAACATTATAATAGGAATTAAAATCGATAAATTAATGTTTAGACTCTAATACCTCAATTATGACTTTACAACTTACCTGTTCCCCTAAATTAGGTTTGGGGAAAATAACAAAAAGTGGGATTTTTTTTATAGAAAATTATAGTAGATGAAGTCAACTAACCTAAATATCTCTAAGGTAAAATGAAGAGTTCGAAATAGTCAAATTATCTAGGTTATATAATATTTTGTAAATAATTATCTTAAATAATTTTATATCTGCAACTAAATATTTAAATTATTTATAAAAATAGAAAATTTTTATTTTGTTTAAATTTTACACCCTATCGATTCTAAATTGTTACATATTATATTATTGTAATACCGATAATATGTAACAGTTGTTATTTTAGTTGATTTGATAATCAAATTGGAACATTAGAAAGAATCACCATTAAATTCCAAGGAATCATCCAACATTTGTTCTTGAGGAGAACCTTCGTGTATCCCATACGCAGGCATCTCCTCCCTTTTTTATTTATGCCCCTTCACTCAAATCCTCTCCCGTCCTTAATTGTTTGGGACTTCTCATTTAACTGCCAACCTTTTTGGAAACACTTTCCTCCACCCATGCTCATCATCTTTTGGCCAAAAACTTTCCTTAATATTGTTTGCTTAAAAAAGTTGTTACAGTCATTTTAAATACATAATAAAATTTTTAAAAGTTTTGACGAGTATTTATAATTTCTCTTTCTTCCTATTAGTTCTTAAAAGATTTTGGGTTACTCTGAGAGTGAAGAACTCGTAAAATTACTCGGTTTCCGCGATATTTCAATAACAGAACACGGCATACGCTGTTAAACTCTTTTTTAAAAGTCATAATATGTAGTAAAGTTTCAACATTCACTATTCTTACATATTCACAAAATTTATTTACTTAATTTAATTTATTTTTGTTCATATGTATGTAGATGTTATATTTTTGTGTTCTATTAGTATTTCTCTAATTATTTCTTCCATCGCTCCTAACCAGATTTAAAGAAATGAATTCCATAAGGTGTCCCATTCCTTTCTTTCTTGGTCCAATTCCAGATATCGAAAGAGAGACTGGAAGCAGCAAGCAGAGATCAAACTCCATATGGGAAATCCCGTGATTTGAGCCTATCAGTATGGGATATCATAGGCTTCCCTTGGTTCGGCACGCTTTCACTCAGTATGGTACGCTACGGTCAGATTCGCTCAGTCTAGGTATCACCTTGATGCGCGTAGCTATTGCCTTGATCCCTTTGTCTGCTCGGGTCATTCCATTGATACACTGCTCACAGGTTAGTCCATTGATACGCTCATCGGGCTCGTCGTTAGGAAGAGGTGGGCTGACAAGGAGAGGAATCATTCCCATCGGTGAAATGAATCTTTTCTCCCAGATCTTCTTTGTAGTCCAACTTGGTATATGCATGAATTCATGTTGCCAATTCATATTAAACTAATAACCCTAAACTTTTTAGTAATTTTAGATTTGGTGAAGCACTCACCAATTCAAAGTAAAGGAGGCAAGTTTCTATATGCAATGAAATGCAATATTGTGTGGCTCCTTAACAGCCTTCCATAGTCATCCTTCGTGCGGACACATCTCAATCCAAGGATCCTCCTCTCATAATTAATGTCCATCATTTTCCAATTCAAGAGCATGCAGATCTACGCATGGACCATTGTTCACTCACAGTCAACAATGGTGGCTAAGGGCAGTTATTTGAGGTGCTTGCTCTTTTTCACATTATTTTCTTATCTTTGAAAAAAAATATTATCTAATTTATTAATAGAAAGTGAGATAATTATAAATTAGATAAAATAAATTGTTTTATTAATTTATAAAATTGTAAACATTATATTATTTATCCATTATAATTTAGATATAAGTAAAATCTATTATAAATCTATAATATCTTATTTATAAATCTATACATAAGTGAAGACTGCAAACCTAATTAATGGTTATTTTGTTCTCTTTCCCGTTATTTTTCTATCCATTTGAGAAAAAAATATTATTCAATTTGCTAATTGGTGGCTGGAAATTGAATCATCATATGCAACTTTTCATCTTGTCTCCCTTCGCTATCGGCAGGCCATCGGGCTATGGTTTTTACCTTCCGACATAAATCAGTTCACTTGCTGTGCATTGCTCTTTACTACCATTTCTGCTTCCTCTGCAGTTCATGATACCTGTCAATACTGCAAGAAAAATTAATCATCCTTCACAGGTCCAAATCTCGAGTAATGGGTTAAGTGCCCATTCAACTGACAAAATGTGGTATCTTTTCAAATTTTAATATAAGCATTTTCTATTCCTTTTTACTAAATATATTTAATTTTTTGTTAAATTATAGTTTTGAATCAAATATTTGAATTCAATGTAATTTTAATATCAAAATTTTAAAACGTTATATTTTAACCTCAATTTATAAAAATCATAGGAGTAGCACAAAAATGGGCCATCTACAACAAGTTAAATTTTTGTTATATACAAATTTTAAACAATATAATTTTTATTATTTAAAATATATAGAAAATAGTGTTAAAATAATATATATATATATACACACAATATTTTGCTTAAATAGATTATTAATCTTAAAATAATTGTTATATATTTATCATTGACAAAATATCTTGTGAAGTGCCAAACGTTTGACAAGCATACGATGTAGTGGTTTTTTTTTGCTCTAATCATATCATGTAGTGTCAAAATATCAAATTCAACATACTCACACTAAAAAAATATGGAAATTATATCAATTAAATATTAAAAACTTGAGGATAACATATTAAATACAAAAGAGTTTGACATTATTTGATTAATTCAAATAAATTTTTAGCACTTGATATGTTATTTTTGAAAATTTTAGCTGATAAAATAGTAAATCTGCCGATTCTTGTCATATCCAATAGAACAGACATTTTTGTACATTTGTACGATAAATTTACTAATTTTTTTTTCAGATTTCAACTGATATTGTCTCTTCTCACAATGAGTCTACACAAAAGGCAAGGCAAAGGGTAGCAAACAAGATATAGAGTTTACATAAGAAAACTAAAACTGGGAGTGATCTCTGATGGCTGATTTCTAAAATTTTTCAGTGTGGAATAGTGACTTGTATGAGTGAAAGAGCACTTATGGTTGTATTAGTAGTATAGCTGAATTAGACACACGGTAAGTTGTTGTCAAATAAGAATTTGGTAAAAAAAAAACCTTAAAATACTATATTTGGATTGAAATAACCTCTTATTTGATAAAAAAAATAAAAGGGTTCAAAATGATTTGATGGGTTACAACCTTTATTTATAATATAATTACTACAAAAATTGTATTATTTATTATTTAAATTATTTTAATACTCTTTATATTCTTATTTATTTATTTATTTTTATATTTATATACTTTAAATAGATTTATATATTAATAATATTTTATATAAAATTATATAATATAAATATATAATACAAATATTATAAATAAAAAATTATTATAAAAATATTTTAAATATAATTTAATAATATATAATAGTTAATAAATTATTTAATTTAATTAAAAAATTAAATTTATCTGTATAATTTTTCATTAATAATAATTACACTCACTTTCCCCTCATACAAAAATTTAATTATTAAAAAATTTTATCACTCCAAATCCATCACCAAATTTATAAACCATTCGCTTAACCTCACTCTAAACCCCTAAATCCAAACTAATCTAAAATCTCTCTTCTCTCTCGTTAAGTGTTAAATTATTTATCACTCTTTGGGTTCTTCCATTGATAGAGAAGTTACAATGACAGCTCTATCATCTTCATCATCATCTAAGGTTAAAAGGAAGGAAAAAGGTGGTGGCAAGTAGACCAGAGATTAAATGGATCTGGTTGCCTCTGTACGCTGTGATGACTCAGGAGGTGAAAAGCAGCAGCAAGAGATGATGCTCTCTCTCTTTACATTTTTCATGTGGTACAAAATCTTCACACTAAGCCCTACTGCTGAAGCATATGACTGTAGCAAATTCAACCTTTAAACATTTTATAGCATAACATTTTGATGATGTAAAAGCGTGAAACTCACTTTTATTTTCAACACTTTTATCGTAAATATAATCAAATATAGATAAAATAAAATAGAAAAGTAATCTAATTTTATAAATTTTGAAATTTTCCATTATTTTCAAGTTTTTACTTTTTATTAACAATAAATTCAACTATTTTTTTGACTCTTAATACCCTCTTAAACAGTATTAGAGTAAGTTTGCAACTAATTTCAATTTATAAATAAAAACTCGATTTGTAGTTTAATCGATTATAAAAAATATTAAACTCAATATTATTTTACTCATCATTTTAGAGTTTTATGAGTGAATTAATATTTTTTATAATTTAAAAATGAGTTACTTAAAAATTTTAAAATCAATATTTAAAATTTAGAAAATTTTTAAAGCCTATAATATAAATGTCTTGAGACTAAGCTAAAAAATTGGAACAAATTACCTAAAATGATACTACTAACTTTACATATTTTCTTTGTTTTGGTATGAACTTTTTGGATTAATCAAAATAGTACCCACTTGTATCTCATGTAACACAAGATTTTAAATTTTAATAAAAATTAAAGATATTAATTTTTATTACTAAAACAATTAAAGTTATTGCTAATATTTTACAATTTAAACACTATAATTGACATAAAGATGATGATATGAAACTGTTACATTGGTTAAATGAAAAAAAAATCATTGAAGTAACTTATTAAAATGGTAGAAAATAAATTATTTATTTTCAAATATTAAATATAAAAATGTATCATCAACACAAAAAGGTACAATCCCATTTAATTTTACCTTTTATATCATCTCATCAATAAAAGAGAAAAATGGGCAAATTAGTAATCATTGGATGCTTGTCCCATGAATAAAATATTGGCTAAATTACATTATATCATTAAAATTTTGTGAAAATGTCAAAATGATATTAAATTATTTAAAAACAAAAGTTTTTTAGTGTCAAAAGTTTAATAAAATAAACTTATTTAGCCTTAAAAATAACTCATTTAATGGAAATACACAAGTTAACAAATCTAATTGAAATTGCCTTTAACACTAAATAATTTTATTTTATTAAATATTTAACCAACTTTTTAATATAATTGTTACCAAATTATCATTTTTTTTTATAAAAATACCCTATAATTTAACCCTATAAAAATGCTGCAACAAAATAATAGAGTATATAAAAATACCCTATAAAAGCAAAGACATGCATATACCTATACAGTTTAATCCCATGGAGATTTCTTTTCTTCAACATTCCATCCATTAGGGTTTCCCTCTGAGTCAATCAGCCTAGGGCATGCATTCAGAAGACAAAAGAGAGATCATGATCATCTCATTACTAGGAAACCACTTTGTAAATGGTCTACTTAAGTGCAGAAGAAGTGGGGCCTAACAGAGCTCTCTCCTCTATTATTTTCTTGCAGAATTCAAAACTTTTGGGATACAGAATTGGTCAACAGATGAAGGGAATAAAGAGACGAGTATATGTATTAACTTGAAAGCGATACTTGCACCCAACTTCTTTCTAATGGCCCCCCAAGTTGCTGGCTGCCTACCAGATGAACCGAGAAGTGGATATGCAGAGAGAGGAATCAATCCATCGCGGGCAGGCCGATTTACTAGTCTTATCGGACCATTAGTGCCTATTGGAGCCATGTTTATAGCCTGCAGATTAATCGATCTACAGGCAATTATGGTTCCATCATATGATTGATATATGCTCATGGGAAAGAGGGTTTTTTAGGGTTTCACTACTGACTAACAACAGTGTTCCTAAATTTACCATGGAATTACACTGTTGTACAGTGTTATGACCCATGTGGGCAAACGGCCAACCAATGTCATATCCTTTTCACCTTTCCTTATCATCCCCAAGCCAGATGAGCGCATTTTACAATTCAAGCATCTTTCTTCCTCGTTATCTCATTCCTTCATCCCCTTGTTTGAATCTACATGAAAGAAGAAGAGAAACAAGCATATTTTCTTCTGCTTTCTACTTGGAGTTTCGCTTATCTTTTCGCGTATTGTGGCCTTTCTTAATCCCGTTCTCCCGTTGTGCTCTTCTCTGGTCAAATTCTCTCACCAAAAGATCGCGTGCTGCGTGTTTAGGTTTTGAACCCTAGATATTGCTCTTGGGTTCATACTCCCAAACCCCCCTCAAGCTCATCTCCTTATGCTTCAATTGAGGCGCCTCAAGCAGAAGGTACAGTTGAACTAACCTTCCTCTCCATTATAATTAAGTGTCTATTTTGATATTTTGCAATTGAACCAATTTCACTCAAGTGTCTTCAAACCATCGTCAAGATTTTACAAGGAAAATTGTATGAAAATTGACAAGGAGTCGGTCTATTGGTATTGCAGATTTTACATCGTTAAGCCCACAATGTTATGTCATCTGGGGTTCTGGATGTTCTTCGGACAATAACAAATCTTGAGATTATAGTCATTCTATTGGTATTGCAGATCACTAACCATAAAACACCTTGACTGTAAAGTTAGAGGAAGATCATGATATTCACTTTCCTGTTCAGTTGATGTCAATGAAGATGCATACCTCGAAACTACGGTAAGAAGAAGAGTATGAACGCGAGGAAGGAAGAGAGAGATCATGACCTAGATCAGGTCTCCTTGGCGCCATCCAGCTCGAGAAGATGGTCGGCTTTTAGAAACCCGAGAATCGTCCGTGTCTCGCGAACCTTTGGTGGCAAAGATAGGCACAGCAAGGTCTGCACCATACGAGGTCTTAGGGATCGAAGAATCCGGCTCTCTGTGCCCACAGCTGTACAGCTTTATGAACTGCAAGATAAGCTTGGAGTCAGCCAGCCCAGCAAAGTCATTGACTGGTTGATCGATGCTACTAAGCACGAGATCGATAAGCTCCCTCCTCTTTGCATGCTGCCCGGGTTTGGTGGGTTTCCTTTGATCTCTCCTGAACTTTTAGGTGCCCCATGGCCTTCTCTTGCTCCTTTCCATGACATGAGCAGCCCTATATTCTTAAAGCAATTAGGCAAGAGCGCAAACACCATAAATGGCCCTTCAGGAGGCGAAGATACCCATGCTATGTCCATGAGATCGAAAGGGAAGGAGGTCGAGAGTGAAGAATGCTATTCTCATCCCCAGAAGGCGAATTTCATGGAACCATATGTTCGAGGTCCAGTCAATTTTCTTCCAGCACTGCCCAACACTTCTTCTCATTGCTTTCCCAATGGCCCCTTGGCAAACCATGCTGGTAACATTGCTTCTTTACACTCTCTCTCTTCGATTTCCAACCCTTTGTATTTCTCTCCATCTGGCCATCAAATCATGCCTCAGAATTTTCCTCCATACAATAATGGCACACTGCATCATCCCCTAGTTGCTGAGAATAACCTGCAACTGTTAAGCACAGGCCAATTCTTCGTTCCACCTCATCTATTTGGGGCAATAGCATCGAGACCCGCCTTCAGTGAGTACTTCAAATTAGTCCTCTGCCCGGAAAATAAGACCGGAAATCTACCCAGCATATGAATATGATGATGATAAGTTTGGCCATGGCTGTTGAAGCTCCAGAAGTCCCTGTAGCTACAAGTAGGCGCATCAGATCATGGTATTGGTAATGTACTTATTACTCAAGAGATTCCTATGTTGCACATTTGGGCTGAGACTATTTACGTTTTAATTTAATCCATATTAGTAAATCTCCATTGTTGACATTCATGGAGTCATATCTGGTAAGATCATCTTCTGCCAGCATGCATGCAGATGCAGATGAAACAAATGCATGGCAATGGTTGTGGAAGTTCCATATATGTATCTTTTCTATTTATGGTGTGCATCATAAGTCCCATGGACTCTGACCTGTGTGGTTACACCAGATTAATCATGTCTTCTAACAAGTAGAAGTTCATCAAAAGGTGATTCATTGAAGGGATATTGCATCTTTTGTTTTGCCCTTGAAGTTGATAATACATTACATTGAGCTTCTTATTCTACTTTCTTTGCTGGAATAAATATTAAGTGAGTGCAACTTCTTTATCTAAAGCAAAATATGATTCATGTTGAACAATGAAATTTGGTGCGTTGAAGTATTGTGATTAACTTCAACATGGAAAAGCTAAGTGTCAGAGTTTTATCAGTTTTTCAAAAAAGAAAGAAAAAAAAGCACATAAATGAAATAATATGTTTTATTTACATGGGTGACAAATTAACTGACAAGGGACAACTGACGTGCTTATACTAGATAGATGTCCCTTCCATAGACACAAGCCTGCTTCAGCATGTTACTTTTTGCCCCCACTAGCTTTTTTTCTCTTTTACTAATTTGTGCTCACGAGAGAATGGAAGACCCTGGAAAATCACATAGTACAGTCATTGACGACTTAAATGCCTAGTAAGTACACTTACCGGAGTCTTTAAATCGACTTAACCCTAATATGCATGTGTAATGAGTGTCGGCCATCTTTCAACATTTTTTTAGCATACATCTTTTTCTTCGCCGCGGAGAAACATCCATGAGATGGGTGACGACAGTATCAAGATTTAGAATCGGCTGAATATTTAGATTTTGTGAGAAAATTCAGTTTTCTCAAAATGATAATTGAAAAATTCTAATAGAAAATTGTGTTTCAAAATAAAACAGAATTGATAAACAAAAAATTAGAATGAGAATTTGAAAATTTCAATTGTTTAATTAATATTTAAAAAAATAATAAAAATAGATAATTAATCAAATTGTGCTTGAGAATCGTATTATTTAATGCTAAATTGAATATTAATCGGGCTAAACCGGCTTGAACCAGAAAAAATTGGTTCAATCATTAATTTTTCTGAATTATTTAAAAATATCAATTTGATAAATTGAAATGAACATAGAAAATAAATTTAGATAACTTTATAAAATTTTAATTTTGAGAAAATTTGTCGAATATGTTCTGAATCGACCATTTTTTTTATTTCGAGTCACCAAACTCGGTCCGACTGAACCGGTCACCAGTTCAATCGATCAACAGACAATCTGCGAGGTCCGCGCCTAGTCAGCACGCGTGGCCAATTAGTGTGTGACGCGTGGCGAAGCGCGCCCAATCAACCGCTCAGTCAACACATGAAAGCGCTGACTAATCAAAGCATGATATGTGTCCCTAATCAATGGTCAAACGAAGAAAAATAACATAATTTGAAACTGACCACTAGGAGCTTGACACGTGTTCTTAGTCAATGGTTAGCTGAGTAGAATCCCTGTCAGCTAGGCAACAACCGACTAGGATGTTGGAGAACGGTCGACCAATCAGAAGTGGCAAAGCCACGTCAAATAGCCACATCCAATCAGAGGTTGACACGTGGTAATGTCACAAAATGTCGGGTGGGAAAACTAGCAAATTTACATCAACCAATCAGAGGACATCACGTGTCATGATCAACTAATGATCAGATTTGGTCAAATACCACGTCGGAAAAAGCAACCAATGAGAGGTCTCTACATGAAATCGAGAATTCAACTGGAGATATAAGAATTTTGTCAAGTACAAACAAGTCACGGATCTCGGGTAAGTGAGATTACTGTCATTGAGTCCGATTGGACCAATGACACATACTTAGAAGCATACTTTATCTTGACATTAGATTTTCATAAATATAATCCACTTATTGTGTGAAACTACTTAAAACTTTTGGGATTATATTTTTGAAGAAAACATGAAATATGTTAATATGACAACCATTGAACTGTGTATGGATACACTTTAAGGGAAATGGTCTAGTTCTAACTGTAGATGCAGGAAATGAGTGAGGCCTATGATCGACAATAGGTTGGCCAGATCTAGTTTTGTAAAAGTGGGTCAAATGGCACAAACTTTAAAAAATGAAGTATGCACAAGGCTTGTTTTGAAAACTCATATGAGTGGGCCCATGGCCAATGGAAATGGGGCAAACTCGTAAATAAGTTTTGATTTAAGAGTCATATAAAATTATCACAAATTGTTAATATTTGTTGATGCTGTTGAGCTAGAGTCGGGTTGGAGTCCATTGGGCTAGTAGCACAAAGATAAAAGGTCTTAAATTAAAATACTCATGTATGTGATTGTAATTGTTCGGAACCAAAGAGACGCCTAGTACGAGGTAGTGTTAGTTCTAAGGGCTACTGGATAAAAAGGTTGGTACAAGGGAAGTTGTGTTGTTTTGGTATGTTTTGAAACTCTGGAAGCTTCGTGCCCACTAAGACCGAGTGGATAGAAGAGTGAGGTCTCACCCCTGCATATGGGGATCAAAGTATCGATAAGTCTAAGGGTTGAGCCAAGGTGCTCCACAGACGATATGGTGGATGTTGTGGCCTCTCACTAGTGTGGACAGTAAAGACGCTCGAGGCCACTAGTGGAATAATTCAAAGTTGTATACTATAAGGGCATGTTCTGTGACTGTTTGATTCATTTATTGAGAAATGATGTTTGTGTGTTTGTATGATGATACAAACTGTAATAAATTCACCAAATATGAAATATAATAAATTCTTCCAAATAGAAAAGAACTTGTTTTAAAGCTTGTATAAAATAAGTAGTGAGCTTATACGAAGAAAAACCTTTTTAAAATCATAAGACAAGTTTGTTTATCATAATATTTTTAACTTTTGTATTATGAAAAGATGAAACCTTTGAGTATGCTTTGAGTATGAAATGACTCGTGCATAAGAGGTCATGATATCAGTAGAAATCTCCACTGAGTTACGAACTCACCCCCCCCCCCCCCCCTATCTATTTCAGGTCCTAGAACATGGCATAAAAATGTTAGAGAATGAGTTACCAAGCTGGTATATAAATTACTTTTTTAATATTTATGTATTGCAACATCTATTCTAACAAATATTTTAAAAACTTATCTCATGTACTATTTTCCTTTTGGTCTCGAGTCTTACTTTCTGACAATACTATTAAAATGGAAATGTTCCTATTATATTATTAGGGAAAGTGGCGGGTTGTTGACAGGGTTTCACCCAAATTGGGTTGGGATGTGACAACTTAAGTTGTATCAGGGCAAATATTTTCAAACTTAATTTTTTTGGAAGAAATTGAATTTCTAAAAATAGAATCTTAGGAAATATTTTTAAAATGTTGGAAGTAGTTGCTACATAAATTGAACTGAAGGAAAACTTATCATGGAGCACCGAGACTGAGTGGATAGAAGAGTGAGGTCTCACCCCTATATATGGGGATTGAAGTATGTCTTGAAACTTTTAAAAACTTATCTCATATCCTATTTTCCTTTCGGTCTCGAGTCTTGCTTTTGTTAATACTATTAAAATGGAAATGTTCCTATTATATTATTAGGGAAGTGGCGGGTTGTTCATAGGGTTTCGCCCAAATGGGGTTGGGGTGTGACAACTTAAGTCGTGTTAGGGCAAATGTTTTCAAACTTAATTTTTTTTGGAAGAAATTGAATTTCTAAAACTAGAATCTTGGGAAATATTTTTAAAATGTTGGAAGTAGTTGCTACATAAATTGAACTAAAGGAAAACTTATAGTGTAGGAGAATTCCCAAAAGGAGGAGAACCCAATCTAAGTTTGATGGGGATGAAATAATTCCACCACCTAAGAACCAACTGGATTTGGGGATAGGAAACACTAACCTAGCACTTACTCGATAAGAAGTCGATAACAACTTTTGGGAGGTATACGTAAACTATGTAAAGGTTAAATAAGAAGTTATCACCCATTCAAACTTACTAAGAGTCTACCGCCGCAACCCTCCTTAAACAAACCTACGAATGTGAAGATATAGTAATGAGTAGGTATGGAGTATCAATCTCCAGGAGAGAGGAACTACTAAACTCTCAGTATAGGCCTACTCCTCAGAATATGAGGAATCAAGCATGAATGCTTGTGAATGGTGTGAAAAGTACCATTGAGGTTTATACCCCTCGGAGAAGACAACATCAACTTTAGAATATTCAGATAGAGAAAGAGTGACTAGAGTTGTGGGAGTGAGCGAGATTTCCTTTTATGTAATAAGTCATAATAATGGCTAATGGAATCAATAAAATAAAATTTTACATATTAAAATTTTGTGATTTCATGATTTAGAATTTGAGTAAATGAAAGCAATTTGGTGAATGTCAAAAAATAAGGAGAAGAAGGATAAATAAATCTTTGAGTCAACAAAAGCCAAAAAGAATTGACAAGGAAAAAGTCAATTACTCTAAAGAATAATATAGTGCTTTTGGGATAAATTTAGAATTCCCTACTACAAAAATTTCAGAAGAAATCAAAATTTGGTATACGAGTTTAGAATTTGAGAATAAATCAATAAACCCTTCTAAAATTCTTGGCAAGAAAGTTGGGTAAATCCAAGAACCTTTATATTAAGGAGTAGACTTGTAAATGCAATATAAGTGAAGATGAAGATCGATGAATTGCAAGATTCCAAGAAAGAGACTAACACTAAAGAAAGGGTGAACGAGATGAATACATCAAAAGATGTTAGACTTGCGATGGAAAAAGTACCCATAGGAACGGATCAAAGAGAGAGACTCCCAAAAGTTATGTAATATGACGTACCGAGGAAGAAAATCCTAGGGAGGTATGTACACTAATAAGAGAATGATCTGATCCAATTAAAGAAGCATGAAAGATAAGGACTTATGGACATCAAGGAGATGGGTTCAGTCCACCTTCATTTAATGGAGCCTAAGATTCGATGACAGGGCATAGTGTGAAGTACACGAAATAAGACCCCCGTAACAAGAATTCTTTGGATAGGAAATAAATTTCATATGGATAATTCAAATATGGTAACAAATTGGATATGGACAAATGCACTAATATAAAAGGGTGTAAGGATATGAAAGAAGGAAACCTTCAAGGAGTGATAAGAAGGTTGGATGCATAGTTTCAAAGATGGAAATCTTTACTCTAAAGTACAAAAGTAGAGAATAAGACAAACAAAGGGAACTTCTAAAGAAAAGCACAAGGAGGTAAACACCTACCATAAGGGATCAATTAAGTAAGGAAATATACCTCAAATTAAAGGGAAAATGTATAATGTAAATTAGAGGGGGATAGCCATGAATTTTCCTTTAAGCAAATTAAGAAGTGATTAGGAAACCCGTTCGTAGGAACCAAGAATGACCAATAAGGAAATTAGTAAAGGATAAGTAAAACAAGGAATGCTTGAATTGCTCGAAGGAAAATCTTGAGAAATAATCGAAGACACTCATTGGAAGAGAGAGGCTCAAGTGGAGTTTTTAAATAATGGAATTGCTACAACTCTCTAGAAAGAGATAAATACTAGTGAAATGAAAACTCACCACGAACAAGGAAAAAACCCCTCAAGGATGTTACCTAAAGGATAAATTAAAGGAGTGCCCATAGTGACATTTTACCCAGGGTAATCACATGAGCGAGCAAGCACTAAAAGGAAAGGAAATGGGATGTCATATCTATAAACCACATTCTCTTGGAACAAGGAACCGAAAAAGGGAATCAAGAATTTCTAGAGAAAACCGAGGATCTAATTGAACCAGAATTGGTAAAGGGTCAAAATGGGAATTTGGAAAATCACATGATGTGAATCCGACTAAAGAGACTACGAATTCACAAGTCCAATCAACCAAACCTGCAATGGAGCTGAACAGTTTGTCACCAAATGAGATGAATAATCATTTGAGTCTGCAAGAGGGCCCAATCACAAGGTCAAGGGCTAAAAGATTCAAAGAAGCTTTATATGGGCTGATTAAAGAGATTGCTGAATATTCAAATAGAAGCCCAAATGAAGAGCCCAAGATGAGCCCAAGAGAAGGTCCAGATTTAATTAATAAGGAGAGATTTATAAATATAATAAATCTCTTAGGATAATATTAGGTAGTTAGATTAGATAAGGTTAGCTTATAACCATAATAGATTTTTCCTCATTATGTGGGTCATTCGGTTGTTTTTTGAGCCTATAAAAGGCATACTCCATAGCATTGGAGAGACACACTTTGGAATTTATATTTTATGAGGTTTTGTCTTCTTTCTATCTTGAAAGAGCTTTTGAACTTATCAGATTTTTACCTGTGGCGTTCAAGCAATCAAGACTTATCACCCGAGGTTTTCTAAGAGTTCCTCTTAGAGGATTTGGGTGTGGCGTCTACATATCTCATACCTTGTTTCTCACATAAACAAGGTATATTCCATCTTTTCGCACTTGCGTCGTGAAAGTCTTGGGATCGTTGCCATATTTGGTGTAGGGTGTCGTCAGCATATTGGCGAGATTCGCATTAGTTGGTATCAGAGCACACGGTTGCACGGCAAGTTCCATACCATTTTTTTTATCTAGTTCTTTTTTTTTATCTTCTCTACCTATTTCTATTCTCTATAAAAAAAATTATCATATTCTTCTATCTATCTTCTCTTCAGTAAGTTAAAAAAAAAGAGAAAAAAAAGCCAAAAAAAATTCGTGCCAAAAAAAAAAAAGAAAGCAAAAAAAGTTCGTGCTAAAAAAAAGAGCAAAAAAAAAATTCGTGAAAAAAAGGCAAAAGAAAAAAAAAGTGGCACATAATTCTATCTTATATCTCATTCTTATTCTACTCTATCTAAGTTTATTACTTTATTTCTTTCTTCTCTATTTAAATTTTACTCTTATTTCTGAGTCTATTCATACCTCTCACTTAAATTCTTTTGAATTACTTTTTGAAAACCTTTATTTATTTGTCTTGATTGTTCCTCAAGTTGAACTACTTTGTAAAAATGATTTGTTTTTAAAGTTCAATTTAGATTGAAAGAAGACATTCAAGAGGAAAAAGGCAAGAGTGTTTGAATCTTTAAGAAAAAGCCAATTGAGTGTGAAAACACGAGTGATTGAGAGAAATACGTGAGTGAGCATTTGCAAGGTTCTTCTGTTATTTTTATCATTTGTAGGAACTCATGGCACAAGGACGAGGAGATACGCCAAATGAAGAAGATTCCCAACAACTGATTCCAAATTTACAAATGCAAGCCATAATAAGCGAAATGAGACGAATGCTAAAGTCCGAGTTGGAACCGCTTTATGAGCGAATTGATCAATTGGAAGAAGGAGTGAGGGGTTCGCGTCAACATACCCCTACTGAACAGCGACCTCGAAGCTTTCAGCCAAGACATTTTGATCTACAAGAACTCGAGGAGTTTGATCGATATGCTCATAGAGAACGACCCCGAGTTGATGACAACCTGGATAATATCAAGTTGAAGATACCCTCTTTTCAAGGAAAAACTGATCCAGAAGCGTATCTTGAATGGGAAAAGAGGATGGAGATGGTTTTTGACTGTCATAATTACTCGGAGATGAAAAAGGTACGACTTGCTGCTGTCGAATTTACTGATTATGCTATAATATGGTGGGATCAGTTGGTGAAGGAAAGGAAACGAAATCACGAATGCCCTGTGGAGTCTTGGGATGAAATGAAAGCGATCATGCGATGATGATTTGTTCCCAGCCACTATCACCGGGAGTTGTTCAATAAACTCCAAAGACTTACCCAAGGATCAAGAAGCATCGACGAATACTTAAAGGAGATGGAGATTGCGATGATTCGAGCAAATGTGGAGGAAGACAGAGAGGCAACAATGGTGAGATTTTTGCATGGTCTAAACCATGAGATAGCTGACGTGGTGGAAATGCAATATCATGTTGAGCTCCAAGATATGATACATCAAGCTATCAAAGTCGAACAACAATTGAAGAGAAAGAGTTTACACAAAAGGGGATTAAATAATGGTTCCTCGAACTCATGGAAACCATCCTCAAGGCGATTTGAGAGTCAGTCAACCCAACCTCAGCATGCTCCACTAAAAGAGACAACCAAGCAGGCTGTGGCCCAAAATCAAGGTAACACCCATATCATAACTCCCAAAACTCGTGATATTAAGTGTTTCCGATGCCAAGGCAGGGGTTACATTGCAAGTCAATGCCCAAATAAGCGGGCAATGGTGATCAATGCTAATAGTGAAATTGAGACCGATGATGAAAAAGAAGATATCGATCCGGGGATGCCACCACTTGAAGATGCTGATGAATATGTAGAAGAAGGGGAATTGTTGGTTGCACGACGAACTCTCAGTGTTCAAGCCCAAGAAGAAGAAAACAATCAGCGTGAAAACTTATTTCATACTCGTTGTTATGTGAAAAATAAGGTTTGCTGTGTTATTATAGATGGGGGAAGCTGCACTAATGTAGCTAGCACTGAGCTGGTGGAGAAATTGGCATTACCAACCTTAAAGCATCCGAAGCCCTATCGACTACAATGGCTGAACGACCAAGGTGAACTCAAGGTAACCAAACAAGTGTTGGTTGCATTTTCTATTGGAAAATATCAAGATGAAATACTATGTGACGTGGTACCAATGCACGCGTGCCATATACTTTTGGGACGACCTTGGCAGTTTGATCATCAAGTTATGCATGATGGATTCACTAATAGGTACTCTTTTGTGATGAATGAGAGACCAATATCTCTTGTACCATTGACTCCAAGGCAAGTTTTTGAGGATCAACTAAAAAAGAAAAAGGCAAATGAACAGAAAATAGAAGAAAAAAAGAAAAGGAGAAATATCAGAGTTGAAAAAAAAGAGGGAAAAGCCAGAAGTGGAAAAAAAAGAGAGTAAAAGCAATTTTATTGCAAGAAAAAGTGAGATCAAGCGAGCTTTACTTTCACATCAAGCTCTTATTGTACTTATGTACAAGGACGCCTTTTTGAGTACTAATGATCTTGTCGGATCTTTACCGAGCAATATTATTACTGTTTTGCAGGAATTTATCGATGTCTTTCCTGATGAGATACCACCAGGTTTGCCACCAATTCGAGGAATTGAACATCAAATTGATTTAATCTCTGGAGCGACGATTCCCAACCGACCAACATATAGAAGTAACACTAAGGAAACAAAGGAACTTCAAAGCCAAGTCCTAGAGCTGATGGAAAAGGGGTATGTTCGAGAGAGTATGAGTCCATGTGCTGTGCCAGTGCTACTTGTACCTAAGAAGGACGGAACATGGCGAATGTGCGTGGATTGTCGAGCCATCAACAACATCACGGTAAAGTATTGCCACCCTATTCCTCGTTTGGATGACATGTTAGATGAGTTGCATGGATCTTGTTTATTTTCAAAAATAGATCTTAAGAGTGGATATCATAAAATTCGAATGAAAGAAGGGGATGAATGGAAAACTGCATTTAAAACTAAACAAGGATTATATGATTGGTTAGTTATGCCCTTTGGATTGACTAATGCACCAAGAACCTTCATGAGATTAATGAATCATGTATTACGTGCTTTTATTGGGAGATTTGTAGTGGTATATTTTGATGATATTCTAATCTACAGCAAGAATATGGATGAACATGTAACAAATTTAAGAGCTGTGTTAGAAGCATTAAGGCAACACAAGTTGTTTGCCAACTTAAATAAATGTGTCTTTTGTTCGGATAAACTTGTGTTTCTTGGATATATTATAAGTTCAGAAGGGATTGGAGTTGACGAGGAAAAGATTAAGGCAATTCGCGACTGTCCGACACCTAATTCGGTAAGTCAAGTAAGAAGTTTCCATGGATTAGCTAGTTTTTATAGACGTTTTGTTCCAAATTTCAGTAGTTATGTTGCACCTCTTACTGCTGTTATAAAGAAAAACGTACCTTTTAAATGGGGTAATGAGCAACAAAATGCATTTTAATTGATAAAGGAAAAATTAACTACTGCCCCATTGCTCTCATTGCCTAATTTTTTGAAAATATTTGAAATTGAGTGTGATGCATCAGGAGTAGGTATTGGAGGTGTATTAATGTAGGAAGGAAGACCAATTGCATATTTCAGTGAAAAGTTGAGTGGAGCAACCCTTAACTATCCTACCTATGATAAGGAGATGTATGCCCTAGTTCGAACTCTTTAAACACGACAGCACTACCTATGGCCGAAAGAGTTTGTGATTCACACAGATCATGAATCTCTTAAACATCTCAAAGGACAACACAAGTTGAACAAACGCCATGCAAGGTGGGTGGAGTTCATTGAAACATTCCCATATGTGATCAAATACAAACAAGGTAAGGAAAATATAGTTGTAGATGCTCTATCGCGAAGGTACGCTATGCTTTCAATGCTAGATTCTAAATTACTTGGTTTTGATTATATCAAGGATTTGTATGCAAATGATCCTGATTTCTGTGAAGTGTTTAAAGGTTGTCGAAGTGGTAGGTTTGGAAAATTTTATTTACAAAATGGATTTCTTTTTCCAGAAAATAAATTATGCATCCCTCAGTCTTCTTTGTGTGAGTTACTTGTTAGGGAAGCACATAGTGGAGGACTTATGGGACATTTTGGGGTAGCTAAAACTATGGAGATGATGATGCACGAGCATTTTTTTTGGCCCCACATGAAAAGGGATGTTGAGAAAATTTGTTCTCGATGCATTACATGTAAGGAGTCTAAGTCTAGGCAACAACCTCATGGCCTGTATACTCCTCTTCCGATTCCTAATGCACCTTGGATTGATATTTCCATGGATTTTGTTTTAGGATTACCAAGAACTAAGAGGGGGAGGGATTCTATGTTTGTGGTAGTTGATAGGTTTTCGAAAATGGCACATTTCATTCCATGTCATAAAATTGATGATGCATCGAATGTGGCTAATTTGTTCTTTAGAGAAGTTGTCAGACTGCATGGTATGCCTAGAACTATTGTTTCTGATCGTGATTCTAAATTCTTGAGTTACTTTTGGAAAACCCTATGGGGTAAATTGGGAACCAAACTGCTGTTTTCAACAACATGTCACCCATAAACTAATGGTCAAATAGAAGTAGTAAATAGGACATTAGGTACTTTATTACGTTCTATAATAAAAAAGAATTTGAAATCATGGGAAGATTGCTTACCACATGTTGAATTTGCTTATAATCGTTCTGTTCATTCTACAACTAAGTTTTCACCATTTGAGATTGTTTATGGTTTCAATCCATTAACCCCTCTAGATCTAACTCCACTTCCTGTAGGTGAATTTGTGAATTTTGATGGAAAGAGAAAAGTAGAGTTTGTGAAAGAACTGCACGAGAAGACAAAGATGCATATTGAACGGATGACTAAAGTTTATGAAAAATAAGCAAACAAGGGCCGCAAAAGTGTCATTTTTGAACTTGGCGATTGGGTCTGGCTTCATATGAGAAAAGAACGATTTCTGGAACAAAGGCGATCAAAACTTCTTCCTAGAGGAGATGGACCATTTCGTGTGTTGGAAGGCATTAATAATAATGCTTACAAGCTAGAGTTGCCTGGTGAGTATAGCGTTAATGAAAGCTTCAATGTTACTGATTTAATGCCCTTTGATGTAGGTGATGAAGAAACGGAAGATTTGAGGACAAATCATTTTCAAGAGGGGGAGAATGATGTGAATCCGACTAAAGAGACTACGAATTCACAAGTCCAATTAACCGAACCTGCAATGGAGCTGAACAGTTCGTCACCAAAAGAGATAAATAATCATTTGAGTCTACAAGAGGGCCCAACCACAAGGTTAAGGGCTAAAAGATTCAAAGAAGCTTTATATGGGCTGATTAAAGAGATTGCTGAATATTCAAATAGAAGCCCAAATGAAGAGCCCAAGATGAGTCCAAGAGAAGGTCCAAATTTAATTAATAAGGAGAGATTTATTAATATAATAAATATTTTAGGATAATATTAGGTAGTTCAGATTTTTAAATTAGTTATTAAAATATCCTTGATATTTAGATTAGATATGGTTAGTTTGTAACTATAATATATTTTTTTTCCTTATTTTGTGGGCTATTCGGTTGTTTTTTTAGCCTATAAAAGGCATACTCCACAGCATTGGAGAAGGCACACTTTTGGAATTTCAATCTTGTGAGTTTTGTCTTCTTTCTATCTTAAAAGGGCTTTTGAACTTATCAGGTTTTTATCTATGACGTTTAAGCAATCAAGACTTATCACCCGGGGTTTTCTAAGAGTTCTTCTTAGAGGATTTGGATGTGGCGTCTACATATCTCATACCTTGTTTATGTGATAAACAAGGTATATTCCATCTTCTCATACTTGCGTCGTGAAAATCTTGGGGTCTTGCCCTATTTGGTGTAGGATGTCGTCAGCATATTGGTGGGGTTCGCATCAGTAGTGATGCGTTCCGAGGCTCTGGACGACCTGATGGAAATAAGGGCAGTTAGTCGTACTAGAAGTCTTGAGATGCTCGACGAAGCTTCTTGTGCATGAGACCGGGGTGCGGACGGGATGAGGTCTCTGTTCTCATACGGATACTGAGTTTTGTTATGGGATTGAGGGTTGGATGTCACGTACATCCACTCATTCTCAAGGTAGAAGTGGACGTACTTCTATCTAGGTGGCCAGTAAAGTCGCTCCGGTGCCACAAGTGGGTACAGTGGACGGGCAGGCCTGCGAATGTGTATTTTCTTCATGATGAAGGGCGTGTGTTGGTTGATAAACACACCATTATGATGAAAAGTGGTTATGAAAACCAAGTTTTAAGAATAAAATGTTTTTAAAAGAAAAATAAGGAGTCTAACACACTCCAAATTCAAACTATTTTTCTAAAAGTCAAACTTTAAACACCCATTCACTGAGTCATTGATCTCACCCCCTCCCTTATATCCTTTTCAAGTAACCCCGAAAAGCTTACCCAAAGACCACTAGCTAACACATTTGTAAGGAAGGTATGAAAAGTTTAAAAATTTATGCAGTTTTGATTTATGTTATTTTTGGAAAGTTACAGGTTTAAAGGACGCCTTACTCCTTATGGTTTAAAAAGAAGGGGCAACCCTTAGTAAGCCAGAAGAGTGGTTGGTTGATCACGGGGATCCGACCAAATCGGATCGGGGCGTGATACATAGTGTTATCTTCAACCTTTGATCTGGGCACATAAGAACGACAGGTTAGCCACCAAAATTTCAACAACCTGAAAATCCTCTCAACATAGCCATAAATGAGAGAGATTGTGGTCGAGTGATTGATGAATGGATAGACCTGTCACTTCCTGAGCTCCCTATATAAAGAGCTCCTCCCCATTCTTAATCCTCTCTCAAACGACTAAAAAAGAAGAAGAGCTCCTTTTTTCGACAAAGCACGAACTAGAGCTCTGACATGGGAACTTTCTCCACCTCTAAAAGTAAATTTGGGTTCTTTGTAATCTTGAGTAAGTCAGCTACACGACTGCATACTCCATTCAGCTCGAGAATCATCGGAGAAGCACCAACGAGCTTGCACAGTACCTTCGCTCTCTCAATAGTCCAAAAACCGAGTTGGTCGACTTCAATTAAAGCCACTCTCGAGCCAACTCCGGCCAAATCAAGCTCCCTAAACCAACATTATAGGAGCCCGGACCTAGTTTTGGTGGTCAGCCTGTAGTTGTTTTCCTAACTGGTCCTTCAACCTAGTCCTAGCACACTGTCACTAGCCCATCGAGTCTCGTCAATCTTGACTTGGTAAGGGTTCTTTTACTCATGTTTGTCTACGGGCTCTAGCCCATGCCCACTTGGCCTTGGGCCTTCTTCACGAAATGCTAAGAAACCCTAAGATTTGTAAAGAAACGCTAAGAAGTCCTAAAAACACTAAGAAACGCAAATAAACCCAAAAAACCCATTAAAAACCCTAAACAACCTTAAAAACTCTAAAAAAACAATAAGTAACGCTAAGAAACCCTAAGAAATACTATGAAACTATAATAAATGTAAAAGTAACGCTAAGAAACCCTAAAAAACATTAAAAAAAACCCATGAAACGCTAAAAAATGCTAAGAATTGCTAAGAAACCCAATGAAACGCTAAGAAACGCTAATAAACCCTAAGAAATGATAAAAAAATGCTAGGAAACCCTAGTAAATGCTAATAAATGCTAAAAACCCTAAGAATCCATAAAAAAGGCTAAGAAGCACCAAGGAATCCTAAGAAAACCAAAGAAATGCTAAGAAAGCGTAAGAAAGGTTTATAAATCCTAAAAAACTCTAAGAAATGCTAAGAAACTATAAGAAACGCTAACAAAACCTAAAAAATACTAATAAACCCCAAAAAAGGCTAAAAATACCAAGAATTACTAAAAAATCCGATGAAACACTAAGAAATGCAAATACACCCTAGTAAACCCTTAAAAATGGTAAGAAAAAATAGGTAACACTAGTAAACGCTAAAAAACCCTAAGAAATTATAAGAAACCCTAAGAACCATTAATGAACCCTAGAAAACCCAAAGAAATGCTAAGAAAGCCTAAGAAACCAAAAAAACCCTATAAAACCCTAAGAAATGCTAAAAAACACTAAAAAATGCTAAGAAGCCCCAAAAAACCCTAAAAACCCTAAAAACTTTAGGAAATGCTAAGAAAACCTATGAAACCCTAAGAAATACTAAGAAATCCTAAGAAACACTAAGAAACGCTAAAAAACTCAAATAAACCCTAGCAAAACCCTAAGAAACGCTAGGAAACCCTACAAAAACTCTAAGAAATGCCATGTAATGCCAAGAAACCCTTAAAAACATTAACAAACCTAAGAAATGCTAAAAAATGCTAAAGAATAGCTAAGAAACCCTAAGAAATCCTAAGAAACACTAAGAAAGTCATCCTGTTCCTACCCTTAGATAAGAATCCATAAAAAAGGCTAAGAAGTACCAATGAATCCTAAGAAAACCAAAGAAATGCTAAGAAAGGCTTATAAATCCTAAAAAACTCTAAGAAATGCTAAGAAAACCTAAAAAAGACTAAGAAATACTAAAAAACGCTAAAAAATGCTAAGAATCGCTAAAAAAACCCGATGAAACACTAAGAAATGCAAATAAACCCTAGTAAACCCCTAAAAATGGTAAGAAAAAATAGGAAACACTAGCAAATGCTAAAAACCCTAATAACTCATAAGAAACCCTAGAAAACCCAAAGAAATACAAAGAAAGCCTAAGAAACCTAAAAAAACCCCATAAACCCCTAAGAAACGCTAAAAAACACTAAAAAGTGCTAAGAAACCCTACCAAACACTAAGAAATGCTAAAAAACACTAAAAAAATGCTAAGAAGCCCCAAGAAACCCTAAAAAAACCTAAGAAAACCTAAAAACTCTAGGAAATGCTAAGAAACGCTAAGAAAACCTATGAAACCCTAAGAAATACTAAAAACCCTAAGAAACACTAAGAAACTCAAAGAAACCTTAGCAAAACCCTAAGAAACGCTAGGAAACCCTACGAAAACTCTAAGAAATGCTAAGCAATGCCAAGAAACCCTTAAAAACATTAACAAACCTAAGAAATGCTAAAAAGTGCTAAGAAACCCTAAGAAATCCTAAGAAACGCTAAGAAAGTCTAGGAAAATCCTAAGAAATGGTAATTAACGCTAGGAAACCCTAATGAACCTCAAGAAACACTAAATAAATACTAAGAATCTCTAAGAAACGCTAGAAAACTCCGGAAAATGCTAAAAAACACTAAGAAACCCTAAAATATCTAAAGAAACCCAAATAAATCCAAAGAAACGCTAAACAACTCTAAAAATGCTAAGAAACACTAACAAACACTAAGAAATGCTACGAAGCTCTAAGAATGCCTAAAAAAATCCTAAGAAATGCAAAGAAGCAATAAGAAACCCTAAAACCTCTAAAAAAACCCTAAAAATCCCTTAAAAACCCTAAGAAACTATAAAAACTCTAAGAAATGCTAATACAATCTAAGAAACCCAATAAAGCCCTAAGAAACGCTAATAAACCCTAGGAAATTCTAAAAACCCAAAGAAAAGCTAAGAAACCCTACAAAACCCTAAGAGACACTAAGTAACGCTAAGAAATCCTAAAAAACACCAAGAAACACTAGAAAATTCTAAGAAACCCTAAAAACGCTAATAAACCTTAGGAAACCCTAAGAAACGACATGAAATGCTAGGAAACCCTAGTAAATGCTAAGAAACGCTAAAGAAACCTTAAGAAACGCTAACAAAATCTAGGAAATCCTAAAAACCCAAAGAAATGCTAAGAAACCCTAAAAAACGCGAAGAAACCCTAAGAAATGTTAAGAAACGGTAAGTAGCGGTAAGAAAAACTAAAAAACACTAAGAAACCCAAGAAACGATAAAAAATGCTAAAAATTGCTAAGAAACACTATTAAACCATAAAAATGCTAATAAACCCAAATAAACCCCAATATACCCTACGAAACCCTAAGAAATGCTAGGAAACCCTAGTAAATGCTAAGAACCCTTAAGGAACCATAAGAAACACTAAGAAAGCCAAAGAAGCGCTTAGAAACCCTAAAAACTCTATGAAACCATAAGAAATGCTAAAAACACTAAAAAGTGCTAAGAAATCTTACCAAACGGTAAGAAATACTAAAAAACCCTAAGAATCCCTAAGAAATGCTAATAAGCCCTATGAAATCCCTAAGAAATGCAAAGAAACCCTAAAACCCAAAAAAAACTCTAAAAACCCCTTAAAAACCCTAAGAAACCATAAAAAGTCTAAGAAATGCAAAGACACTCTAAAACCCTAAGAAACGTTAAAAACCCTAAGAAAACTTACAAAACCCTAAGAAATCCTAAGAAATGGTAAGAAATGCAAAGTAACGCTAAGAAAACCTTAAAAATACTAAGAAACCCCATGAAACATTAAAAAATGCTAAGAATTGCTATGAAATGCTAAGAAACCTAACCCTAAAAAATGCTAATAAACCTTAGGAAACTCTAAGAAATGCTAGAAAACCCTAGTAAATGCTAAGAAACGCTTAGTAACCCTAAAAAACCCTATGAAACCCTAAAAAAATGCTAAAAAACACTAAAAAGTGCTGAGAAACCCTTCCAAAAGCTAAGAAATGCTAAGAAATCCTAAGAATCACTAAAAATGCTAAGAAGCCCCAAAAAGCCCTAAAAAACACTAAGAAACCCAAAAAACTTATTAAAAAACCCAAAGAAACCCTAAACATATTAGGAAACACTAAGAAATGCTAAGAACCGTTAGGAAGCCCTAAGAAACGCTAAGAAACCCCAAAAAAACCATAAGAAACGCTAAGAAACCCTATAAAACCCTAAGAAAAGCTAAGAAACTCTAAGAAATACTAAGAAATGCTAAGAAAAGCTATGTACTGCTAAGAAACACTAAAAAATACCAAGAAATTCCAAGAAACGCTAAAAAATGCTAAAAATTGCTAATAATCGTTAATAAACCTAATGAAACCTTAAGAAACGATAATAAAGCCTAATAAATCCTAGTAAACCATAAGAAACGGGAATAAATGCTAGGAAACCCTAGTAATCACTAAAAAATGAAAAGAAACCCTAAGAAACTCTAAGAAACCTTGAAAATCCACAGAAACCCGAAGAAACGTTAAGAACCCTTAAGGAACCCTAAGAAATCCAAAAAAAATACTAAGAAAGCCTAAGAAATGCTTAGAAACCCCTAAAAACCCTATGAAACGCTAAAAAACTCTAAAAATGCTAAGAAACCCTACCAAATGCTAAGAAATTGCTACCCCAAGAAGCCCTAAGAAACCTGAAGACACCATAAAACCCCTAAAAAAACCCCTAAAAACACTTTAAAAAATCCTAAGAAACCTTATAAACTCTAAGAAACGATAAGACACTCAAAGAAACCCAATAAAACTCTAAGAAATGCTAAAAAAAAATGCTAAGTAATGCTAAGAAACTCTAAAAAACACTAAGAAACCTGAAGAAATACTGAAAAATGCCAAGAAACACTAAGAAACCATAAAAAAATGCTAATAAACCCTTGGAAACCCTTAGAAATGGTAAGAAACGCTAGTAAACCCTAGTAAATGCCAAAAAACACTAATAAACCCTAAGAAATCCTAAGAAACGCTAAGAATCCTTAAGGATCCCTAAGAAACCCAAAGAATTGCTAAGAAACGCTTAGAAACCCTAAAAAAACCCCAATAACACCCTAAACAACATTAAAAATACTAAAAAGTGCCTATAAACCCAACCAAACCCAAATAAATGCTAATAAACCCTAAAAAATGCTAAGCCCTAAGATGCCTTCAGAAAAACTAAGAAACCCTAAAAACCCATTAAAAACACTAAGAAATGCTAAGAAACTCTAAGAAACCCCATAAACCCTAAGAAACACTAATAAACCCTAAGAAACGCTAAGAATCCTTAAGGATCCCTAAGAAACACAAAGAATTGCTAAGAAACGCTTAGAAACCCTAAAAAAACCCCAATAACACCCTAAACAACGCTAAAAATACTAAAAAGTGCCTATAAACCCAACCAAACCCAAATAAATGCTAATAAACCCTAAAAAATGCTAAGCCCTAAGATGCCTTCAAAAAAACTAAGAAACCCTAAAAACCCATTAAAAACACTAAGAAACTCTAAGAAACCCCATAAACCCTATGAAACACTAAGAAACCCTATAAAACCCCTAAAAAAACCCCTAAAAACACTTTAAAAAATCCTAAGAAACCTTACAAACTCTAAGAAACGATAAGACACTCAAAGAAACCCAATAAAACTCTAAGAAATGCTAAAAAATGCTAAGTAATGCTAATAAACTCTAAAAAACACTAAGAAACCCGAAGAAACACTGAAAAATGCCAAGAAACACTAAGAAACCATAAAAAAATGCTAATAAACCCTTGGAAACCCTTAGAAACCCTTAGAAATGGTAAGAAACGCTAGTAAATCCTAGTAAATGCCAAAAAACACTAATAAACCCTAAGAAATCCTAAGAAACGCTAAGAATCCTTAAGGATCCCTAAGAAACCCAAAGAATTGCTAAGAAACGCTTAGAAACCCTAAAAAACCCCAATAACACCCTAAAAAACGCTAAAAATACTAAAAAGTGCCTAGAAACCCAACCAAACCCAAATAAATGCTAATAAACCCTAAAAAATGCTAAGCCCTAAGATGCCTTAAGAAACCCTAAAAACCCATTCAAAACCCTAAAAACTCTTGGCAATGCTAAGCCCCAAGATGCCCTAAGAAACACTAAGAAACCCTAAAAACCCATTAAAAACACTAAGAAACTCTAAGAAACCCCATAAACCCTAAGAAACGCTAAGAAACCCTATAAAACCTTAACAAACCCTAAGAAATACTAAGAAACTATAAGAAACGCTAAGTAATGCTAATAAATCCTAAAAACACTAAGAAACCCCAAGAAACGCTCGAAAACCCTAAAAAAAACTAAGAAACCTCAAGAAACACTAAAAAAATGCTAAGAATCGCTAAGAAACCCTAAAAATGCTAATAAACCCTAGGAAACCCTTAGAAACTGTAAGAAACATTAGGAAACCCTTGTAAATGCTAAGAAACCCTTAAGGAATCCTAAGAAACCCAAAGAAATGCTATGAAAGCCTAAAAATGCTTAGAAACCCAAAAAAACCCTTTGAAAACCTAACAAGCACTAAAAAAATGCTAAGGAGCCCCATAAAACCCTAAGAAACACAACAAAAAAACCCCTAAAAATCCATTTAAAAAACCCTAAAATTCCATTTAAGAAACGCTAAGAAACCCTAAGAAGTGCTAAAAATGCTAAGAATTCTAAGAAACCCTATGAAACCTTAAAAAACGCTAATAAATCCTAATAAACCCTAGTAAACCCTTAGAAACGGTAAGAAATGATAAGAAACCCTAGTAAACACTAAGAAACCCTAAGAAATGCTAAGAACACTTAAGGAACCTGATGTGAATCCGACCAAAGAGACTACGAATTCACAAGTCCAATCAACTGAACCTGCAATGGAGCTGAACAGTTCGTCACCAAATGAGATGAATAATCATTTGAGACTGCAAGAGAGCCCAATCACAAGGTCAAGGGCTAAAAGATTCAAAGAAGCTTTAGATGGGTTGATTAAAGAGATTGTTGAATATTCAAATAGAAGCCCAAATGAAGAGCCCAAGATGAGCCCAAGAGAAGGTTCAGATTTAATTAATAAGGAGAGATTTATAAATATAATAAATCTCTTAGGATAATATTAGGTAGTTAGATTAGATATGGTTAACTTATAACCATAATAGATTTTTTCCTCATTATACGGGTCATTCGATTGTTTTCTGAGCCTATAAAAGGCATACTCCACAGCATTGAAGAGACACACTTTGGAATTTCAATCTTGTGAGTTTTGTCTTCTTTCTATCTTGAAAGGAGAAATATCAGAGTTGAAAAAAAAGAGGGAAAAGCCAGAAGTGGAAAAAAAAGAGAGTAAAAGTAATTTTATTGCAAGAAAAAGTGAGATCAAGCGAGCTTTACTTTCAAATCAGGCTCTTATTGTACTTATGTACAAGAACGCCTTTTTGAGTACTAACGATCTTGTTGGATCTTTGCCGAGCAATATTATTATTGTTTTGCAGGAATTTATCGATGTCTTTCCTGATGAGATACCACCAGGTTTGCCACCAATTCAAGGAATTGAACATCAAATTGATTTAATCCCTGGAGCGACGATTCCCAACCGACCAGCATATTGAAGTAACCCTGAGGAAACAAAGGAACTTCAATGCCAAGTCCTAGAGCTGATGGAAAAGGGGTATGTTCGAGAAAGTATGAGTCCACGTGCTGTGCCAGTGCTACTTGTACCTAAGAAGGATGGAACATGGCGAATGTGCGTGGATTGTCGAGCCATCAACAACATCACGGTAAAGTATCGCCACACTATTCCTCATTTGGATGACATGTTAGATGAGTTGCATGGATCTTGTTTATTTTCAAAAATAGATCTTGTGCGGCTTGTGTCTTTTTTTCTCTTTTAAGAGAAATTTTGAACTTATCAGGTTTTTACTTGTGGCGTTCAAGCAATCAGACTTATCACTAGGGTTTTCTAGGAGCTCTTCTTAGAGGTGTTTGGTGTGGCGTCTACATCTATTCCTTATTTAGATCATATAGTAGATGAGTTGTATGAATATTATTTGAGTTTAAAAGTAAATTTTAAAGGTGAATATAATAAATTTTGAATTAAAGATAAATATGGATTGAAAAATGTATTAATGACAAAACCTGATTTATATGAATGGTTAATTATGATTTATTGTTTAACTAATGCTACCAATATTTCTATGAGATCATTGAATTATTTCTTAAATACTTTTATTGAAAAGTTGGTTGATATATATTTTGATTATATAATAATATATAATATGTCCTCATATGAATATGAAAACTATTTTAAAATTGCCTTAAATATTTTTATGAAATATATGTTATTTTCTAATTTTTGGAAATATATATATTGTATTAATAATCATATATTTTCTAATTATATTACTATTTATAAATTAATTATAATTAAAAGGGAAATTAAGGCAACTCAAGATTGGCCAACACCTTATTTGGTATGTGAGATGAGAAGTTTCCTAAGATTTACTTATTTTTATATGGATTATATTACTAAATTTAATAGTTGTCCTATACATCTCACTATGTTTTTAGAAAAGAATATTTTATTTAAATTTTGTGATATGCAAGGAAATATATTCAAATATTTAGAGGATAAACTAAGTAGTTTCCATTTTACTACATTACCTAACTTTCCTAAATTATTCAAACTTAATTGTGAAGTTTCAAAATTAGGTAGTGTAGATATATTGATTATATATTTTAGTGAAAAGTTTAGCAAAATAGCTTTCAACTATCCTACCTATGATAATGAGATATTTGTGTTTTCTCAACCTTTACAAATATGGCTGCTAAGGCTAAAAGATTCTGTGATTCACATGAATCATGCATTTGATTTACGCCTTAAGAGGCAACACAGGTTGAATAAGCGTCATGCAAGGTGGGTAGCTTTTGTCAAGACTTTTCCATATGTGATCAAGTATAGACAAGGTATGAAATATTTAATTATCAATGCACTATTACGAAGGTTTGTCTTTCTTAAATTACTTGATACTAAATTGCTTGATTATATTAAGGAATTATATGCAAATTATTATAATTCTTGTGAAGAGTTTGAAAGTTATATAATTTGCTTGCTTGAAAAGTTTTACTTGGAAAATTGGTTTCTTTTTCAGGAAAATAAATTATGCATCTCTCTATTTTCTTTGTTTAAGTTATTTGTTAAGAAATCATATATCTTAGAACTTATTGGACAATTTATGGTAGCTAATATTATTTCAATATTGCATAAGTATTCTTTGGATCCATATATGAAAAGGAATGTGATGAAATTTTGTGTTAAATGCATTACATATAGAAAAGATAAGTTTATGCAACAATTTCATATTTTGTATATTACTATTTCAATTCATAGAGTAGCTGTTTGGTTTGATATTTTGATGGGATTTATTAATGGATTACATAGGATTAAAAAAGGAATATATTTTATGTTTCTCATAGTTAAACAATTTTTAAAAATAACACATCTTATTAAATATTATAAAACTGAGGATGCATCAAATGTTACTGATTTATTATTTAGAGAAGTTGCTATATTGTATTACATTCCTAGAATTATTAAAGTTACTTATGATTATAAATTCTTGAGTTACTTTTGGAATATTTTGTGGAGTAAATTAGAAAGCAAACTTTTATTTTCAACTGAATATTTACATGATGTTTACTTCACATATAAAGGTTATATTCCTTATACAATTAGGTTTTCATTATTAAAAGTTGTTTATTGTTTTAATTCATTGCCTCATTTAGATTTAATATTATTTAATAATTCCAAGTTAGTAAGTTTAGTTTGGAGGAGGAATGATAAGTTTCTAAAACTAATTCAGAAGAGAGCGTAAGAAAATCAAGTTAATCAAGGATTTAAAAAAATTGTTTTTGATCCAGGAATTTGGGTTAAACTCCGTCCTAGAGTTGGTTTATCTATTGGAGTGTTAAAGCTAATCAATTATATTTTTAATATTCCTAATTTAATATATCTTTTTATGTAGGTGACAAGGAGATCTAAGATTTGAGGACAAATCATTTTCAAGAGGGGGAGAATGATATGAATCAAATTGAGCACTCTGTGATTCACAAGTTAAGGGCCAAAAGATTTGATAAAGGACTAATTTGAGCAATTGAAGAAACCCAAGTGGAAGCCCAAAAGAAGAGCCCAATAAGATCTCAAGCCCAAAAAAAGAGCCCAATAAGATTTCAAGCCCAAAAGAAGAGCCTAATAAGATCTCAAGCCCAAAAGAAGATCTCAAGAAGATAATTCAAATTTGAATTTAAAGTGGGAGATTTATCATAAATCTTCTAGAAGATTAAATTAGGAAACAATATATTTTCTAGATATAATCAAGAAATATATTAGCAATATTTTTTATATGGTTGGCATGTCAACCCCAATATATTATTTCCTTATTTAGATAATTGCTAGTATTCCCAAGGGCCTATAAAAGGCTAACTTTAGACTATTGTAGACAAATCTTTGATTTTAATTTTATTGTGAGGCTTATGTCTTTTTTTCTCTTTTGAGAGAACTTTTGAACCTATCAGGTTTTTACTTGTGGCATTCAAGCAATCAGACTTATCACCAGGGTTTTCTAGGAGCTCTTCTTAGAGGTGTTTGGTGTGGCGTCTACATCTACCCGTACCTTGTTTCCAAACAAGGTATATTCCATTCTTTTTACTTGCGTCGTGAAAGTCTTGGGATCTATTCCATATTTGGTGTAGGGTGCCGTTAGTATATTGGCGGGGTTCGCATTACATAAACAAGGTATATTCCCTCTTTTCGCACTTGCGTCGTGAACGTTTTCGGATCGTTGTCATATTTGGTGTAGGGTGTTGTTAGCATATTGGCGAGGTTCGCATAAAAAAACCCTAAGAAATGCTAAGAAACGCAAAGTAACTCTAAGAAACTACAAGAAACGCTAGAAAAATGTTAAAAATTGTTAAGAAACGCTAATAAAATATAATAAACCCTAAGAAACGCTAATAAAGCCTAATAAAGCCTAATAAACCCTAGGAACCACTAAGAAATGGTAAGAAATGCTAGGAAACCCCAGTTAATGCTAAAAAAATGCTAAGAAACCCAAAGAAATGCATAGAACCTTAAGAAACCCTAAGAAACCCAAAGAAATGCTAAGAAAGCTTAAGAAATGCTTAGAAACCCTAAAAACCCTATGAAACCCAAAGAAATGCTAAGAAACTATAAGAAACGCTAAGTAACGCTAAGAAACCCTATGAAACCCAAAGAAATGCTAAGAAACACTAAGTAACGCTAAGAAACCCTAAGAAACGCTAAAAAATGCTAAGAATCGCTAAGAAACTCTAATAAACCCTAGTAAACCCTTAGAAACGCTAGGAAACCCTTGTAAATGTTAAGAAACCCTAAAAAATCTTAAGAAACCATAAGAAAGGCTAAGAACCCTTAAGAAACCCTAAGAAATGCTAAGAAAGCCTAAGAAACGCTTAGAAACCCTAAAAAACCCTATGAAACGCTAAAAACACTAAAAAGTGCTAAGAAACCTACCAAACACTAAGAGATGGCAAGAAACCCTAAAAAATACTATGAAGCCACAAGAAGCCCTAAGAAACACTAAGAAACTCTAAAAACCCCTTAAAAACCCTAAGAAACAATAAAAACTCTAGGAAATGCTAAGAAATGCTAAGAAAACCTATGAAACCGTAAGAAATCCTAAAATACACTTAGAAATGCTAAGAAACTCTAGGAAAACCCTAAGAAATGGTAAGAAATGCTAGGAAACCCTAGTAAATGCTAAGAAACTATAGGAAACCCTAGGAAAACTCTAAGATACGCTAAGTAACACCAAGAAACCCTAAAAAATATTAAAAACCCAAGAAACGCTAAACAAATGCTAAGAAAACCTATGAAACACTAAGAAATGCTAAGAAGCTCTTGGAAAACACTAAGAATCACTAAGAATCACTAAAAATGCTAAGAAGCCCCAAAAAGCCCTAAAAAACACTAAGAAACCCAAAAAACTTATTAAAAAACCCAAAGAAACCCTAAACATATTAGGAAACGCTAAGAAATGCTAAGAACCGTTAAGAAACACTAAGAAACCCCAAAAAAACCATAAGAAACGCTAAGAAACCCTAAAAATCACTAAAAATGCTAAGAAGCCCCAAAAAGCCCTAAAAAACACTAAGAAACCAAAAAAACTTATTAAAAAACCCAAAGAAACCCTAAACATATTAGGAAATGCTAAGAAATGCTAAGAACCGTTAAGAAGCCCTAAGAAACGCTAAGAAATCCCAAAAAAACCATTAGAAACGCTAAGAAACCCTATAAAACCCTAAGAAAAGCTAAGAAACTCTAAGAAATGCTAAGAAACGCTAAGAAAAGCTATGTACTGCTAAGAAACACTAAAAAATACCAAGAAATTCCAAGAAACGCTAAAAAATGCTAATAATCGTTAATAAACCTAATGAAACCTTAAGAAACGATAATAAAGCCTAATAAATCCTAGTAAACCATAAGAAACGAGAATAAATGCTAGGAAACCCTAGTAATCACTAAAAAATGAAAAGAATCCCTAAGAAACTCTAAGAAACCTTGAAAATCCACAGAAACCCGAAGAAACGTTAAGAACCCTTAAGGAACCCTAAGAAATCCAAAAAAACACTAAGAAAGCCTAAGAAATGCTTAGAAACCCTAAAAACCCTATGAAACGCTAAAAAACTCTAAAAATGCTAAGAAACCCTACCAAATGCTAAGAAATTGCTACCCCAAGAAGCCCTAAGAAACCTGAAGACACCATAAAACCCCTAAAAAAACCCCTAAAAACACTTTAAAAAATCCTAAGAAACCTTACAAACTCTAAGAAACGATAAGACACTCAAAGAAACCCAATAAAACTCTAAGAAATGCTAAAAAATGCTAAGTAATGCTAATAAACTCTAAAAAACACTAAGAAACCCGAAGAAACACTGAAAAATGCCAAGAAACACTAAGAAACCATAAAAAAATGCTAATAAACCCTTGGAAACCCTTAGAAATGGTAAGAAACGCTAGTAAATCCTAGTAAATGCCAAAAAACACTAATAAACCCTATGAAATCCTAAGAAATGCTAAGAATCCTTAAGGATCCCTAAGAAACCCAAAGAATTGCTAAGAAACGCTTAGAAACCCTAAAAAACCCCAATAACACCCTAAAAAACACTAAAAATACTAAAAAGTGCCTAGAAACCCAACCAAACCCAAATAAATGCTAATAAACCCTAAAAACCCTATTCCTCGTTTGGATGACATGTTAGATGAGTTGCATGGATCTTGTTTATTTTCAAAAATAGATCTTAAGAGTGGATATCATAAAATTCGAATGAAAGAAGGGGATGAATGGAAAACTGCATTTAAAACTAAACAAGGATTATATGAATGGTTAGTTATGCCCTTTGGATTGACTAATGCACCAAGCACTTTCATGAGATTAATGAATCATGTATTACGTGCTTTTATTGGGAGATTTGTAGTGGTATATTTTGATGATATTCTAATCTACAGCAAGACTATGGATGAACATGTAGCACATTTAAGAGTTGTGTTAGAAGCATTAAGGCAACATAAGTTGTTTGCCAACTTGAATAAATGTGTCTTTTGTTCGGATAAACTTGTGTTTCTTGGAAAGAAAACTTTTATTTTCAACTGAATATTTATATGATATTTACTTTATATATAATAGTTATATTCCTTACATGATTAGATTTTCATTATTAAAAGTTGTTTATTGTTTTAATTCATTGCCTCATTTAGATTTAATATTATTTAATAATTCTGAGTTAGTAAGTTTAGTTTGGAAGATGAATGATAAGTTTCTAAAACTAATTCAGAAGAGAGCATATGAAAATCAAGTTAATCACGAATTTAAGAAAATTGTTTTTGATCCAGGAATTTGGGTTAAACTCCGTCCAAGAGTTGGTTTATCTATTGGAGTGTTAAAGCTAATCAATTACATTTTTAATATTCCTAATTTAATATATTTTTTTATGTAGGTGATAAGGAGATCTAAGATTTACGGACAAATCATTTTCAAGAGGGGGAGAATGATATGAATCAAATTGGACACTCTCTGATTCACAAGTTAAGGGCTAAAAGATTTGATAAAGGACTAATTTGAGCAATTGAAGAAACCCAAGTGGAAGCCCAAAAGATGAGTCCAATAAGATTTCAAGCCCAAAAGAAGAGCCCAATAAGATTTCAAGCCCAAAAGAAGAGCCCAATAAGATTTCAAGCCCAAAAGAAGAGCCCAATAAGATTTCAAGCCCAAAAGAAGAGCCCAATAAGATCTCAAGAAGATAATTCAAATTTAAAATTAAAATTTGAATTTAAAGTGGGAGATTTATCATAAATCTTTTAGAAGATTAAATTAGGAAACAATATATTTTCTAGATATGATCAGGAAATATATTAGCAATATTTTCTAATTTGGTTGGCATGTCAACCCCAATATTTTATTTTCTTATTTAGATAATTGCTAATATTCTAAAGTGCCTATAACAGGCTAACTTTAGACCATTGTAGACAAATCTTTGATTTCAATTTTATTGTGAGGCTTATATCTTCTTTCTCTTTTGAGAGAACTTTTGAACTTATCAGGTTTTTACTTGTGGCGTTTAAGCAATCAAACTTATCACCAGGGTTTTCTAGGAGCTCTTCTTAGAGGTGTTTGGTGTGGCGTCTACTTCTATCCATACCTTGTTTTCTCAAACAAACAAGGTATATTCCATTCTTTTTACTTGCATCGTGAAAGTCTTGGGGTCTATTCCATATTTGGTGTAGGGTGCCGTTAGTATATTGGCGGGGTTCGCATCAGTTTCTTGGATATATTATAAGTTCAGAAGGGATTGGAGTTGACGAGGAAAAGATTAAGGCAATTCGCGACTGGCCGACACCTAATTCGGTAAGTCAGGTAAGAAGTTTCCATGGATTAACTAGTTTTTATAGACGTTTTGTTCTAAATTTCGGTAATTATGTTGCACCTCTTACTGCTATTATAAAGAAAAACGTACCTTTTAAATGTGGTAATGAGCAACAAAATGCATTTCAATTGATAAAGGAAAAATTAACTACTGCCCCATTGCTCTCATTGCCTAATTTTTTTAAAACATTTGAAATTGAGTGTGATGCATCAAGAGTAGGTATTGGAGGTGTATTAATGTAGGAAGGAAGACCAATTGCATATTTCAGTGAAAAGTTTAGTGGAGCAACCCTTAACTATCCTACCTATGGTAAGGAGATGTATGCCCTAGTTCGAACTCTTCAAACATGGCAGCACTACCTAGGGCCGAAAGAGTTTGTGATTCACACAGATCATGAATCTCTTAAACATCTGAAAGGACAACACAAGTTGAACAAATGCCATGCAAGGTGGGTGGAGTTCATTGAAACATTCCCCTATGTGATCAAGTACAAACAAGGTAAGGAAAATATAGTTGCAGATGCTCTATCGCGAAGGTACGCTATGCTTTCAATGCTTGATTCTAAATTGCTTGGTTTTGATTATATCAAGGATTTGTATGCAAACGATCCTAATTTCTGTGAAGTGTTTAGAAGTTGTAGAAGTGGTAAGTTTGGGAAATTTTATTTACAAAATGGATTTCTTTTTTGGGAAAACAAATTATGCATCCCTCAGTCTTCTTTGTGTGAGTTACTTGTTAGGGAAGCGCATCTGGAGGACTTATGGGATATTTTGGGGTAGCTAAAACTATGGTGATAATACATGAGCATTTTTTTTGCCCCACATGAAAAGGGATGCTGAGAAAATTTGTTCTCAATGCATTACATGTAAGGAGTCTAAGTCTAGGCAACAACCTCATGGCCTGTATACTCCTCTTCCGATTCCTAATGCACCATGGATTGATATTTCCATAGATTTTATTTTAGGATTACCAAGAACTAAGAGGGGGAGGGATTCTGTGTTTGTGGTAGTTGATAGGTTTTCGAAAATGGCACATTTCATTCCATGTCATAAAACTGATTATGCATCGAATGTAACTGATTTGTTCTTTAGAGAAGTTGTCAGATTGCATGGTATGCCTAGAACTATTGTTTATGATCGTGATTCTAAATTCTTGAGTTACTTTTGGAAAATCCTGTGGGGTAAATTGGGAACCAAACTGCTGTTTTCAACAACATGGCACCCACAAACTGATGGTCAAACAGAAGTAGTAAATAGGACATTAGGTACTTTATTACGTTCTATAATAAAAAAGAATTTGAAATTATGGGAAGATATCATACCACATGTTGAATTTGCTTATAATTGTTCTGTTCATTCTACAACTAAGTTTTCACCATTTGGGATTGTTTATGGTTTCAATCCATTAACCCCTCTAGATCTAACTCCACTTCCTGTAGGTGAATTGGTGAATTTTGATGGAAAGAGAAAAGCAGAGTTTGTGAAAGAACTGCACGAGAAGACAAACATGCACATTGAACGGATGACTAAAGTTTATGAAAAACAAGCAAACAAGGGCCACAAAAGTGTCATTTTTGAACCCGACGATTGGGTCGAGCTTCATATGAGGAAAGAACGATTTCCAGAACAAAGGCGATCAAAACTTCTTCCTAGAGGAGATGGACCATTTCGTGTGTTGGAATGCATTAATAATAATGCTTACAAGCAAGAGTTGCCTGGTGAGTATAGCGTTAATGAAAGCTTCAATGTTACTGATTTAATGCCCTTTGATGTAGGTGATGAAGAAACAGAAGATTTGAGAACAAATCATTTTCAAGAGGGGGAGAATGATGTGAATCCGACTAAAGAGACTATGAATTCACAAGTCCAATCAACTGAATCTGCAATGGAGCTGAACAGTTGGTCTCCAAATGAGATAAATAATCATTTGAGACTACAAGAGGGCCCAATCACAAGGTTAAGGGCTAAAAGATTCAAAGAAGCTTTATATGGGCTCATTAAAGAGATTGCTGAATATTCAAATAGAACCCCAAATGAAGAGCCCAAGATGAGCCCAAGAGAAGGTTCAGATTTAATTAATAAGGAGAGATATATAAATATAATAAATCTCTTAGGATAATATTAGGTGGTTAGATTGGATATGGTTAACTTATAACCATAATAGATTTTTTCCTCATTATGTGGGTCATTCGGTTGTTTTCTAAGCCTATAAAAGGCATACTCCACAGCATTGGAGAGACACACTTTGGAATTTCAATCTTGTGAGTTTTGTCTTCTTTCTACCTTAAAAGGGCTTTTGAACTTATCAGGTTTTAACCTGTGGCATTCAAGCAATCAAGACTTATCACCCGGGGTTTTCTAAGAGTTCTTCTTATAGGATTTGGGTGTGGCATCTATATATCCCATACCTTGTTTCTCACATAAATAAGGTATATTCCATCTTTTCACACTTGCGTGAAAGTCTTGGGATTGTTGCCATATTTGGTGTAGGGTGTCGTCAGCATATTGGCGAGGTTCGCATCAGAACCCTAAGAAACACAAAGAAATGCTAAGAAAGCCTGAGAAACACTTAGAAACCCTATAAAACCCTAAGTGACGCTAAAAAACACTAAAATTGCTAAGAAACCCTGCCAAAGGCGAATAAATGCAAAAAATCCCTAAAAAATGCTAAGAAGCCCCAGTAAGCCCTAAAACTAAGAAACCCTAAAAACACCTTAAAACGCTAATAAACCCTAAAAAATCTAGGAAATGCTAAGAAACGCTAAGAAAACCTATATGAAATCCTAAGAAACTCTAAGAAAGCCTAGGAAAACCCTAAAATGGTAAGAAACGCTAGGAAATCCTAGTAAATGCTAAGAAATGCTAGGAAAACTCTAAGAAATGCTAAGTAACGCTAAGAAACGCTAAGTAACGCTAAGAAACCTACCAAACGCTAAAAACACTAAAAACACTAAAAAGTGATAAGAAACCTACCAAATGCTAAAAAATGCTAAGAAACCCTAAGAATCCCTAAAAAATGCTAAGAAGCCCTAAAAACTCTAAGAAACACTAAGAAACCTTAAAAAACCTAAAAACCCCTTAAAAACCCTAAGAAACCCCAATAAATCCTAAGAAATGCTAAGAACCCTAACAAACCCTAAAAACCCACGAAAACCCTAAGAAACACTTAGAAGCCCTAAAAACCCCTAAGAAATGCTAAAAAAACCCTAAAAACGTGCTAAGAGACCTACCAAACGCTAAGAAATTATAAGAAACCCTAAGAATCCCTAAATAACGCTAAAAAGCCCCAAGAAGCCCTAATAAACACAAAGAAACACTAAGAAAACCTAGAAACCCTAAAAACCCTAAAAACTCTAGAAAAATCTAAAAAAACACTAAAAAACCATAAAAGCCTAAGAAACGCTTAGTAAACTAAAAAAATCCTAGGAAACCCGAAGAAATGCTAAAAAACTATAAGAAATGCTAAGAAAACCTAAAAAATACTAAGAAACACCAAGAAACACTAAAACAATTCTAATTACTGCTAAGAAATCCTAATAAACCCTAGTAAACCCTTAGATACGGTAAAAAATGCTAGGAAACCCTAGTAAACGCTAAGAAACCCTAAGAAATCCTAGCAAACATTAAGGAACCCTATAAAACCCTAAAAAATGCTAAAAAAAACACTAAAAAGTGCTAAGAAACCTACCAAACACTAAGAAATGCTAAAAAATCCTAAGAATTCCTAAAATGGCTAAAAAGCCCTAACAAATCCAAAGAAACACTAAAAACCCCAAAGAAACCCTAAAAACCACTTAAAAAACCCCCAAGAAACCCCTTAAAAAGCCTTAGAAACCCTAATAAGTCTAGGAAATGCTAAGAAATGCTAAGAAACACTAAGAAACGCTAAAAAACTCTAAGAAACCCTATGAAACCTTAAGAAATCCTATAAAACCCTAAGAAACACTAAAAATGATGTGAATCCGACTAAAGAGACTACGAATTCACAAGTCCAATTAACCGAACCTGCAATGGAGCTGAACATTTCATCACCAAAAGAGATGAATAATCATTTGAGTCTACAAGAGGGCCCAATCATAAGGTCAAGGGCTAAAAGATTAAAAAAGCTTTATATGGGCTGATTAAAGAGATTGCTGAATATTCAAATAGAAGCCCAAATGAGGAGCCAAAGAGAAGGTCCAGATTTAATTAATAAGGAGAGATTTATAAATATAATAAATTTGTTAGGATAATATTAGGTAGTCAGATTAGATAAGGTTAGCTTATAACCATAATAGATTTTTTTCCTCATTATGTGGGTCATTCGTTTGTTTTCTGAGCCTATAAAAGGCATACTCCACAGCATTGGAGAGACACACTTTGGAATTTATATCTTGTGAGGTTTTGTCTTCTTTCTATCTTGGAAGGGCTTTTGAACTTATCAGGTTTTTACCTGTGGCGTTCAAGCAATCAAGACTTATCACCCGGGGGTTTTCTAAGAGTTCTTCTTAGAGGATTTGGGTGTGGCGTCTACATATCCCATACCTTGTTTCTCACACTTGCGAAAAGGTATATTCCCTCTTTTCGCACTTGCGTCGTGAACGTCTTGGGATCGTTGCCATATTTGGTGTAGGGTGTCGTCAGCATATTGGCGAGGTTCGCATCAGTTGGTATCAGAGCACACGGTTGCACGGCAAGTTCCATCCCATCTTTTATCTAGTTCCTTTTTTTATCTTCTCTACCTATTTCTATTCTCTATAAAAAAAATTCTCATATTCTTCTATCTATCTTCTCTTCAGTATGTTAAAAACAAGAGAAAAAAAAGCCAAAAAAAATTCGTGCAAAAAAAAAAGAGCAAAAAAAAGTTCGTGCTAAAAAAAAGAGCAAAAAAAATTCGTAAATAAAAAGGCAAAAGAAAAAAAAATGGCATACAATTCTATCTTATATCTCATTCTTATTCTACTCTATCTAAGTCTATTATTTCATTCCTTTCTTCTCTATTTAAATTTTACTCTTATTTCTGAGTCTATTCATACCTTTCACTTAAATTTTTTGGAATTACTTTTTGAAAACCTTTATTGATTTGTCTTGATTGTTCCTCAAGTTGAACTGCTTCATAAAAACAATTTGTTTTTAAAGTTCACTTTAGATTGAAAGAAAACATACGAGAGGAAAAAGGCAAGAGTGGTTGAATCTTTAAGAAAAAGCCAATTGAGTGTGAAAACACGAGTGATTGAGAGAAATACGTGAGTGAGCGTTTGCAAGGTTTTTCTGTTATTTTTATCATTTGTTGGAACTCATGGCACAGCGACGAGGAGATACGCCAAATGAAGAAGATTCCCAACAACCAATTCCAAATTTACAAATGCAAGCCATAATAAGCGAAATGAGACGAATGCTGAAGTCCGAGTTGGAACCGCTTCATGAGCGAATGGATCAATTGGAAGAAGGAGTGATGGGTTCGCGTCAACATACCCCTACTGAACAGCGACCTCGAAGCTTTCAGCCAAGACGTTTTGATCCACAAGAACCCGAGGAGTTCGATCGATATGCTCATAGAGAACGACCCCGAGTTGATGACAAACTGGATAATATCAAGTTGAAGATACCCTCTTTTCAAGGAAAAACTAATCCATAAGCATATCTTGAATGGGAAAAGAGGATGGAGATGGTTTTTGACTATCATAATTACTCGGAGATAAAAAAGGTACGACTTGCTGCTGTCGAATTTACTGATTATGCTATAATATGGTGGGATCAGTTGGTGAAGGAAAGGAAATGAAATCACGAACGCCATATACTTTTGGGACGACCTTGGCAGTTTGATCGTCAAGTTATGCATGATGGATTCACTAATAGGTACTCTTTTGTGATGAATGAGAGACCAATATCTCTTGTACCATTGACTCCAAGGCAAGTTTTTGAAGATCATCTGAAAAAGAAAAAGGCAATTGAACAGAAATTAGAAGAAAAAAAAGAAAGGAGAAATATTAGAGTTGAAAAAAAAGAGGGAAAAGCCAGAAGTGGAAAAAAAAGAGAGTAAAAGCAATTTTATTGCAAGAAAAAGTGAGATCAAGCGAGCTTTACTTTCACATCAGGCTCTTATTGTACTTATGTACAAGGACGCCTTTTTGAGTACTAACGATCTTGTCGGATCTTTTCCGAGCAATATTATTACTATTTTGCAGGAATTTATCGATGTCTTTCCTGATGAGAAACCACCAGGTTTGCCACCAATTCGAGTAATTGAACATCAAATTGATTTAATCCCTGGGGCGATGATTCCCAACCGACCAGCATATAGAAGTAACCCTGAGGAAACAAAGGAACTCCAACGCCAAGTCCTAGAGCTGATGGAAAAGGGGTATGTTCGAGAGAGTATGAGTCCATGTGCTGTGCTAGTGCTACTTGTACCTAAGAAAGACGGAACATGGCGAATGTGCGTGGATTGTCGAGCCATCAACAACATCACGGTAAAGTATCGCCACCCTATTCCTCGTTTGGATGACATGTTAGATGAGTTGCATGGATCTTGTTTATTTTCAAAATTAGATCTTAAGAGTGGATATCATAAAATTCGAATGAAAGAAGGGGATGAATGGAAAACTGCATTTAAAACTAAACAAGGATTATAAGAATGGTTAGTTATGCCCTTTGGATTGACTAATGCACCAAGCACTTTCATGAGATTAATGAATCATGTATTGCGTGCTTTTATTGGGGGATTTATAGTGGTATATTTTGATGATATTCTAATCTACAGCAAGAACATGGATGAACATGTAGCACACATTTAAGAGCTGTGTTAGAAGCATTAAGGCAACATAAGTTGTTTGCCAACTTGAATAAATGTGTCTTTTGTTCGGATAAACTTGTGTTTCTTGGATATATTATAAGTTCAGAAGAGATTGGAGTTGACGAGGAAAAGATTAAGGCAATTCCCGACTGGCCGACACCTAATTCGGTAAGTCAGGTAAGAAGTTTTTATGAATTAACTAGTTTTTATATATGTTTTGTTCCAAATTTCAGTAGTTATGTTGCACCTCTTACTGCTGTTATAAAGAAAAATGTACCTTTTAAATGGGGTAATGAGCAACAAAATGCATTTCAATTGATAAAGGAAAAACTAACTACTGCCCCATTGCTCTCCTTGCCTAATTTTTTCAAAACATTTGAAATTGAGTGTGATGCATCAGGAGTAGGTATTGGAGGTGTATTAATGCAGGAAGGAAGACCAATTGCATATTTCCGTGAAAAGTTGAGTGGAGCAACCCTTAACTATCCTACCTATGATAAGGAGATGTATGCCCTAGTTCGAACTCTTCAAACATGGCAGCACTACTTATGGCCGAAAGAGTTTGTGATTCACACAGATCATGAATCTCTTAAACATCTGAAAGGACAACACAAGTTGAACAAACGCCATGCAAGGTGGGTGGAGTTCATTGAAACATTCCCGTATGTGATCAAGTACAAACAAGGTAAGGAAAATATAGTTGCAGATGCTCTATCGCGAAGGTACGCTATGCTTTCAATGCTAGATTCTAAATTACTTGGTTTTGATTATATCAAGGATTTGTATGCAAATGATCCTAATTTCTGTGAAGTGTTTAGAAGGTTGTCGAAGTGGTAAGTTTGGGAAATTTTATTTACAAAATGGATTTCTTTTTCGAGAAAATAAATTATGCATCCCTCAGTCTTCTTTGCGTGAGTTACTTGTTAGGGAAGCACATAGTGGAGGACTTATGGGACATTTTGGGGTAGCTAAAACTATGGCGATGATGCTCGAGCATTTTTTTTGGCCCCACATGAAAAGGGATGTTGAGAAAATTTGTTCTCGATGCATTACATGTAAGGAGTCTAAGTCTAGGCAACAACCTCACGGCCTGTATACTCTTCTTCCGATTCCTAATGCACCTTGGATTGATATTTCCATGGATTTTGTTTTAGGATTACCAAGAACTAAGAGGGGGAGGGATTCTGTGTTTGTGGTAGTTGATAGGTTTTCAAAAATGGCACATTTCATTTCATGTCATAAAACTGATGATGCATCGAATGTGGCTGATTTGTTCTTTAGAGAAGTTGTCAGACTGCATGGTATGCCTAGAACTATTGTTTATGATCGTGATTTTAAATTCTTGAGTTACTTTTGGAAAACCCTATGGGGTAAATTGGGAACCAAACTTCTGTTTTCAATAACATGTCACCCACAAACTGATGGTCAAATAGAAGTAGTAAATAGGACATTAGGTACTTTATCACGTTCTATAATAAAAAAGAATTTGAAATCATGGGAAGATTGCTTACCACATGTTGAATTTGCTTATAATCGTTCTGTTCATTCTACAACTAAGTTTTCACCATTTGAGATTGTTTATAGTTTCAATCCATTAACCTCTCTAGATCTAACTCCACTTCCTGTAGGTGAATTTGTGAATTTTGATGGAAAGAGAAAAGCAGAGTTTGTGAAAGAACTGCACGAGAAGACAAAGATGCATATTGAACGGATGAATAAAGTTTATGAAAAACAAGCAAACAAGGGCCGCAAAGGTGTCATTTTTTAACCTGGCGATTGGGTCTGGCTTCATATGAGGAAAGAATGATTTCCGGAACAAAGGCGATCAAAACTTCTTCCTAGAGGAGTGGAGCATTTCGTGTGTTGGAACACATTAATAATAATGCTTACAAGCTAATTTAATGCCCTTTGATGTAGGTGATGAAGAAACAGAAGATTTGAGGACAAATCATTTTCAAGAGGGGGAGAATGATGTGAATCCGACTAAATAGACTACGAATTCACAAGTCCAATTAACCGAACTTGCAATGGAGCTGAACAGTTCGTCACCAAAAGAGATGAATAATCATTTGAGTCTACAAGAGGGCCCAATCACAAGGTCAAGGGCTAAAAGATTCAAAAAAGCTTTATATGGGTTGATTAAAGAGATTGCTAAATATTCAAATAGAAGCCCAAATGAAGAGCCCAAGATGAGCCCAAGATTAGCCCAAGAGAAGGTCCAGATTTAATTAATAAGGAGAGATTTATAAATATAATAAATCTGTTAGGATAATATTAGGTAGTCAGATTAGATAAGGTTAGCTTATAACCATAATAGATTTTTTCCTCATTATGTGGGTCATTCGGTTGTTTTCTGAGCCTATAAAAGGCATACTCCACAACATTGGAGAGACACACTTTAGAATTTATATCTTGTGAGGTTTTGTCTTCTTTCTATCTTGAAAGGGCTTTTGAACTTATCAAGTTTTTACCTGTGGCGTTCAAGCAATCAAGACTTATCACCCGGGAGTTTCCTAAGAGTTCTTCTTAGAGGATTTGGGTGTGGCGTCTACATATTCCATACCTTGTTTCTCACATAATGATATGAATCAAATTGAGCACTCTGTGATTCACAAGTTAAGGGCCAAAAGATTTGATAAAGGACTAATTGGAGCAATTGAAGAAACCCAAGTGGAAGCCCAAAAGAAGAGCCCAATAAGATCTCAAGCCCAAAAAAAGAGCCCAATAAGATTTCAAGCCCAAAAGAAGAGCCCAATAAGATCTCAAGCCCAAAAGAAGATCTCAAGAAGATCATTCAAATTTGAATTTAAAGTGGGAGATTTATCATAAATCTTCTAGAAGATTAAATTAGGAAACAATATATTTTCTAGATATAATCAAGAAATATATTAGCCATATTTTTTATATGGTTGGCATGTCAACCCCAATATATTATTTCCTTATTTAGTTAATTGCTAGTATTCTCAGGTGCCTATAAAAGGCTAACTTTAGACTATTGTAGACAAATCTTTGATTTTTAATTTTATTGTGAGGCTTATGTCTTTTTTTCTCTTTTGAGAGAACTTTTGAACTTATTAGGTTTTTACTTGTAGCGTTCAAGCAATCAGACTTATCACTAGGGTTTTCTAGGAGCTCTTCTTAGAGGTGTTTGGTGTGGCGTCTACATCTACCCGTACCTTGTTTCTTAACCAAACAAGGAATATTCCATTCTTTTTACTTGCGTCGTGAAAGTCTTGGGATCTATTCCATATTTGGTGTTGGGTGCCGTTAGTATATTGGCGGGGTTCGCATCAGTTGGTATTAGAGCACACGGTTGCACGGTAAGTTCCATACTATCCTTTCAATTTTTGTTCTATTTTCTTATCTTCTACCTATTTCTATCCAGTATAAAAAAATCACAAAAAAAAATCTTTTTTTCTCCTATCGAGTTATATTTTCATTATCTTTTATCTATTTCTTGTTTGTATAAAAAAATCACAAAAAAAATCTCTTTTTCTCATATGTAGTTATACTTTCATTCTACTTCTATTCTCTATAAAAAAAATCTCATCTTTTTATCTACTTTCTCTATAATAGAAAAAGCCAATAAAAAAAAAGCCAAAAAAATTCGTAGAAAAAATATTTAAAAAAAAGGCATGAAAATGAAAGAGTTAAAAGAATAAAAAAAAGGCATAAAAAAAGGCCAAAAAAAAGGCACAAAAGTATATATTCAGTATCTTATTCATTCTACTCTCTTAGATTTTATTTTTTTTCTTCCTATATTTTTTTGAATATTCTCATACCTTACACTTAAATCCTTTTTAGAATTGCTTTTTGAAACTCTATTGATTTGTCTTGATTGTTCCTCAAGTTGAACGTCTTTATGAAAACGATTTGTTCTTTAGTTCAATTAAAATTGAAAGAAGACATATGAGTGGAAAAAGGCAAGAGTGTTTTAAATCTTTAAGAAAAAACCATTTTAGTGTTAAACAGGAGTGTTTGAGAGAAACATGTGAGTGAGAGTTGCGAGGTTCTTTTGTTTCTAACAATTGGCAGGATTACAATTTCCAACAAAGAGAAAACTCATGGAAAGATGCTAGTTTCCCTCAGCCCATTCAAAATCTAGATTGGAAAGCCATGATGAAACAAGTTGTAAAGTCTGGATTTGAGCCACTTCACACGCGAATGGATCGCTTGGAGGAAGGTGTGAGATGTCATTCACATCAACATACTTCCGTTGAACAACAACCTTGGTGCTTTTAATCTAGGCGTTTCGATACTCAAGAACTCGAGAAATTTAAAGATCTTCAAGTTAACTGTGATAGCGTCGGACACAATTTCATCAATCAATGTACTCCAAGTGAAAGGCCATGGATTGATGACATCATGGACAACCAACGTGAGAATCTATTTCATACTCGTTGTTCTATGAAAAATAGAGTTTGTTCTGTTATCATAGATGGAGGAAGCTGCACTAATATGGCTAGCACTGAGCTTGTGGAGAAGTTGGCATTACCTACACTGAAGCATCCGAAGCCTTATCAAATTCAAAGATTGAACGATCAACACAAACTCGAGGTAACCAAGCAAGTGTTAAGGATGAGGTATTATGTGATGTGGTGCCAATGCAAGCATGCCATATTCTATTGGGACAACCTTGGAAGTTTGATCGTCAAGTTACACATAATAGATTAACAAATAGGTACTCATTTGTGATGCATGATAGACCGATATCTCTTGTACCTTTGACTCTACAGCAAATACATGAGGATCAATTGAAAAGGAAAAAGGCAAATGAAAAGAAAATAGCAGAAAAAGAAGAGTTAAAAGCCATAATTGAAAAGAAAGATACAAAAGGCAATGTTGAAAAGGAAGAAAGAGAAACAGAAGAGAGAAAAGCCAAATTTGAAAAAGAAAAGAAAAAAGTCATAATTGAAAAGAAAGAGAGTAAAAATAATTTTATAAGTTTACATGTCCTTACAGTACCTATGTACAAGGATATATTTTTAAATACTAACCCCATTGTCGGATATCTGCCGAGTAATATTATATCTTTTTTGCAGGAATTCAAGCATGTTGCAATGAAGAAATCTCCTGGTTTAGCACTAACTCAAGGAATCAAGCATCAAACTCAACACCAAGTCATAAAGCTGATGACAAAGAGAATTATACCCAGGAGAATTAATCCACCAGTTGTGCAACTATCCAAACGGGGTAAGACTTGTCAAGCATATATTGATTGTCGAGTTATTGACAATACCCAGGTATATTTTCGATACTCTATTCCTTATTTAGATCATATAGTAGATGAGTTGTATGGATATTATTTGAGTTCAAAAGTAAATTTTAAAGGTGAATATAATAAATTTCGAATTAAAGATAAATATGGATTGAAAAATGTATTAATGACAAAACCTGGTTTATATGAATGGTTAATTATGATTTATTATTTAACTAATGCAACCAATATTTCTATAAGATCATTGAATTATTTCTTAAATACTTTTATTGAAAAGTTGGTTGATATATATTTTGATTATATAATAATATATAATATGTCCTCATATGAATATGAAAACTATTTTAAAATTGCCTTAAATATTTTTATGAAATATATGTTATTTTCTAATTTTTGGAAATATATATATTGTATTAATAATCTTATATTTTCTAATTATATTACTATTTATAAATTAATTATAATTAAAAGGGAAATTAAGGCAACTCAAGATTGGCCAACACCTTATTTGGTAAGTGAGATGAGAAGTTTCCTAAGATTTACTTATTTTTATATGGATTATATTACTAAATTTAATAGTTGTCCTATACATCTCACTATGTTTTTAGAAAAGAATATTTTATTTAAATTTTGTGATATGCAAGGAAATATATTCAAATATTTAGAGAATAAACTAAGTAGTTTCCATTTTACTACATTACCTAACTTTCCTAAATTATTCAAACTTAATTGTGAAGTTTCAAAATTAGGTAGTGTAGATATATTGATTATATATTTTAGTGAAAAGTTGAGCAAAATAGCTTTCAACTATCCTACCTATGATAATGAGATATTTGTGTTTTCTCAACCTTTACAAATAAGGCTGCTAAGGCTAAAAGATTCTGTGATTCACATGAATCATGTATTTGATTTACGCCTTAAGAGGCAACACAGGTTGAATAAGCGTCATGCAAGGTGGGTAGCTTTTGTCAAGACTTTTCCATATGTGATCAAGTATAGACAAGGTATGAAATATTTAATTATCAATGCACTATCACGAACGTTTGTCTTTCTTAAATTACTTAATACTAAATTGCTTGATTATATTAAGGAATTATATGCAAATTATTATAATTCTTGTGAAGAGTTTGAAAGTTATATAATTTGCTTGCTTGAAAAGTTTTACTTGGAAAATTGGTTTCTTTTTCAGGAAAATAAATTATGCATCTCTCTATTTTCTTTGTTTAAGTTATTTGTTAAGAAATCATATATCTTAGAACTTATTGGACAATTTATGGTAGCTAATATTATTTCAATATTGCATAAGTATTCTTTGGATCCATATATGAAAAGGAATGTGATGAAATTTTGTGTTAAATGCATTACATATAGAAAAGATAAGTTTAGCCAACAATTTCATATTTTGTATATTACTATTTCAATTCATAGAGTAGCTGTTTGATTTGATATTTTGATGGGATTTATTAATGGATTACATAGGATTAAAAAGGGAATATATTTTATGTTTCTCATAGTTAAAACAATTTTTAAAAATAACACATCTTATTAAATATCATAAAACTGAGGATGCATCAAATGTTACTGATTTATTATTTAGAGAAGTTGCTATATTGTATTACATTCCTAGAATTATTAAAGTTACTTATGATTATAAATTCTTGAGTTACTTTTGGAATATTTTGTGGAGTAAATTAGAAAGAAAACTTTTATTTTCAACTAAATATTTACATGATGTTTACTTTACATATAAAGGTTATATTCCTTATACAATTAGGTTTTCATTATTAAAAGTTGTTTATTGTTTTAATTCATTGCCTCATTTAGATTTAATATTATTTAATAATTCCAAGTTAGTAAGTTTAGTTTGGAGGAGGAATGATAAGTTTCTAAAACTAATTCAGAAGAGAGCGTAAGAAAATCAAGTTAATCAGGGATTTAAAAAAATTGTTTTTGATCCAGGAATTTGGGTTAAACTCCGTCCTAGAGTTGGTTTATCTATTGGAGTGTTAAAGCTAATCAATTATATTTTTAATATTTCTAATTTAATATATTTTTTTATGTAGGTGACAAGGAGATCTAAGACTTGAGGACAAATGCATTTTCAAGAGGGGGAGAATGATATGAATCATATTGAGCACATTGTGATTCACAAGTTAATGGCCAAAAGATTTGATAAAGGACTAATTGGAGCAATTGAAGAAACCCAAGTGGAAGCCCAAAAGAAGAGTCCAATAAGATCTCAAACCCAAAAAAAAGAGCCCAATAAGATTTCAAGCCCAAAAAGAAGAGCCCAATAAGATCTCAAGCCCAAAAGAAGATCTCAAGAAGATCATTCAAATTTGAAATTCAAATTTGAATTTAAAGTGAGAGATTTATCATAAATCTTCTAGAAGATTAAATTAGGAAACAATATATTTTCTAGATATAATCAAGAAATATATTAGCAATATTTTTTATACGGTTGGCATGTCAACCCCAATATATTATGTTCCTTATTTAGATAATTGCTAGTATTTCCAGGTGCCTATAAAAGGCTAACTTTAGACTATTGTAGACAGATCTTTGATTTTAATTTTATTGTGAGGCTTATGTCTTTTTTTCTCTTTTGAGAGAACTTTTGAACTTATCAGGTTTTTAGTTGTGGCGTTCAAGCAATCAAACTTATCACTAGGGTTTTCTAGGAGCTCTTCTTAGAGGTGTTTGGTGTGGCGTCTACATCTACCCGTACCTTGTTTCTTAACCAAACAAGGTATATTCCATTCTTTTTACTTGTGTCGTGAAAGTCTTGGGATCTATTCCATATTCGGTATAGGGTGCCGTTAGTATATTGGTGGGGTTCGCATCACATAAACAAGGTATATTCCCTCTTTTCGCACTTGCGTCGTGAACGTCTTGGATCGTTTGCCATATTTGGTGTAGGGTGTTGTCAGCATATTGGCGAGGGTTCGCATAAAAAAAAAACCCTAAAAAATGCTAAGAAACGCAAAGTAACTCTAAGAAATACTAAGAAACTACAAGAAACGCTAGAAAAATGTGAAAAATTGCTAAGAAACGCTAATAAAATATAATAAACCCTAAGAAACGCTAATAAAGCCTAATAAACCCTAGGAACCACTAAGAAATGGTAAGAAATGCTAGGAAACCCCAGTTAATGCTAAAAAAATGCTAAGAAACCCAAAGAAATGCATAGAACCTTAAGAAACCCTAAGAAATCCAAAGAAATGCTAAGAAAGCTTAAGAAATAATTAGAAACCCCTATGAAACCCAAAGAAATACTAAGAAACGCTAAGTAACGCTAAGAAACCCATGAAACCCAAAGAAATGTGAAGAAACACTAAGTAACGCTAAGAAACCCTAAAAAACACTAAGAAACCCTAAGAAACGCTAAAAATGCTAAGAATCGCTAAGAAACCCTAATAAACCCCAGTAAACCCTTAGAAATGCTAGGAAACCCTTGTAAATGTTAAGAAACCCTAAAAAATCTTAAGAAATGCTAAGAAAGCCTAAGAAACGCTTAGAAACCCTAAAAAATACTATGAAGCCACAAGAAGCCCTAAGAAACACTAAGAAACTCTAAAAACCCCCTTAAAAACCCTAAGAAACAATAAAAACTCTAGGAAATGCTAAGAAACGCTAAGAAAACCTATGAAACCGTAAGAAATCCTAAGAAATCCTAAAATACACTTAGAAATGCTAAGAAACTCTAGGAAAACCCTAAGAAAAGGTAAGAAATGCTAGGAAAACCTAGTAAATGCTAAGAAACTATAGGAAACCCTAGGAAAACTCTAAGATACGCTAAGTAACGCCAAGAAACCCTAAAAAATATTAAAAACCCAAGAAATGCTAAACAAATGCTAAGAAAACCTATGAAACCCTAAGAAACACTAAGAAATGCTAAGAAGCTCTTGGAAAACACTATGGTATGAAACGCTAGGAAACCCTAGTAAATGCTAAGAAAACCTAAAAAACGCTAAGAAATCCTAACAAATCCTTAAAAAATGCTTAAAAATACTAAGAAATACTAAAAAACACTAAAAAGTTCTAAGAATCCCTACTAATTCTAGGAAATGCTAAGAAACCCTAGGATTTCTAAAGAAACGCAAATAAACCCAAAAAACTCTAAAACCCCCTTAAAAACCCTAAAAAAAACCTTAAAAAATCTAAGAAACCCTAAGAAATACTAAGAAACTATAAGAAATATAAAAGTAACTCTAAGAAACCCTAAATAACATTAAAAAAAACCCAAGAAACACTAAAAAAATGCTAAGAATTGCTAAGAAACCCAATGAAACCCTAAGAAATGCTAATAAACTTTAATAAACCCTAAGAAATGCTAATAAACTTTAATCAACCCTAAGAAATTATAAGACACGCTAGGAAACCCTAGTAAACATTAAGAAAAGCTAAAAACCCTAAGAATCCATAAAAAAGGCTAAGAAGCCCAAATGAATCCTAAGAAACCCAAAGAAATGCTAAGAAACTATAAGAAAATCTAAAAAAAACACTAATAAACCCCAAAAAATGCTAAAAAATGCTAAGAATCGCTAAGAAACCCGATGAAACACTAACAAATGCAAATAGAGGGTAAACCCTTAAAAATGGTAAGAAACAATAGGAAACACTAGTAAACGCTAAAAAAACCCTTAGAAATCATAAGAAACCCTAATAAATGCTAAGAACCCTTAAGGGACCCTAGGAAAGCAAAAGAAACGCTAAGAAAGCCTAAGAAATACTTAGAAAGCCCAAAAAACCCTATAAAACTCTAAGAAACACTAAAAAACACAAAAAAAAGTGCTAGGAAACCCTACCAAACGCTAAGAAATGCTAAAAATCCTAAAAAATGCTAAGAAGCCCCAAGAAACCCTAAAAACCCTAAGAAACCCTAAAAATTCTAGGAAATCCTAAGAAATGCTAAGAAAACCTATGAAACCGTAAGAAATACTAAAAACCCTAAGAAACACTATGAAACGCTAGCAAACCCTATGAAAACTTTAAGAAACGCTAAGTAATGCCAAGAAACCCTTAAAAACATTATCAAACCCAAGAAACGCTAAAAAATGCCAAGAATCGCTAAAAAAACCCTGAGAAATCCTAAAAAACGCTAAGAAAGTCTAGGAAAACCCTAAGAAATGGTGAGTAATGCTAAGAAACCCTAATAAACCTCAAGAAATGCTAATAAAACCCTAAGAATCTCTAAGAGATGCTAATAAACCCTAAGAAATCTAAAGAAATCCTAAGAAACACTAAGAAACTGAAATAAATCCAAAGAAACGCTAAGAACCCTTAGGGAATCCTAAGAAACACAAAGAAACGCTAAGAAAACCTAAGAAACTCTTAAAACCCTAAAAAACCCTATTAAAAATTAAGAAACACTAAGAAACCGAAATAAATGCAAAGAAACGCTAAGAACCCTTAGGGAATCTTAAGAAACACAAAGAAATGCTAAGAAAACCTAAGAAACTCTTAAAACCCTATGAAAACCTAAGAAACGCTAAAAAACTCTAAAAAAGCTAAGAAACACTACCAAACACTAAGAAACTTTAAGAATGCCTAATAAATGCTAAGAAACCCCATGAGGGCCTACGAAACGCAAAGAAGCCATAAGAAACCCTAAAACACCTAAAAAACCCTAAAACACCTTAAAAACCCTAAGAAACCTTAAAAACTCTAAGAAACACTAATACAAGATAAGAAACCCAATAAAGTGCTAAGAAACGCTAATAAACCCTAGGAAATCCTAAAAACCTAAAGAAACACTAAGAAACACTACAAAACCCTAAGAAACACTAAGTAACGCTAAGAAATCCTAAAAAACACCAAGAAACGCTAAAAAATGCTAAGAAACCTTATGAATCCTAAAAACCCAAAGAAACGCTAAGAAACCCTAAAACCCACTTAAAAACTCTAAGAAACCCTATAAAACCCTAAGAAACGGTAACAAACCCTAAGAAACACTAAGAAACCTTAAAAAAAATACTAAGAAACCCTACAAAACTTATGTGAATCTGACAAAAGAGTTTACAAATTCACAAGTCCAATCAACCCAACGTGGAATGGAGCTAAACACTTTGTCACCAAATGGGATAAATGATTATTTGAGACTTCAGGATGGCCCAATCACAAGGTAAAGGGCTAAAAGATTCAAATAAGCTTTTTATGGGCTGATTAAAGAGATTGCTAAAGCCCAAATGAAGAGCCCAAGAGAAGTCCAGATTTAATTAATAAAAAGAGATTTATAAATATAATAAATCTCTTAGGATAATATTAGGTGGTTAGATTAGATAAGGTTAGATTAGATAAATCTCTTAAAAAACGCTAGGAAACCCTAATAAACCTCAAGAAATACTAAAAATGCAAAGAATATCTAAGAAATGCAAACCCTAATAAACCCCTAACAAACATTAAGAAACGCTAGGAAATCCCAATAAATGCTAAAAAATCCTAAGAAACACTAAGAAATTCTAATATATCCAAAGAAATGCTAAGAACCCTTAAGGAACCCTAAGAAACACAAATAAATGATAATAAATCCTAAAAAACTCTTAGAAACCCTAAAAAAACACTAAAAAATGCTAAGAAACACTACCAAACACAAAGAAATGTTAGGAAACCCTATGAATCCATAAAAAATGCTAACAAACCCCCAAGAAACCCTAAGAAAAACAAAGAAACCATAAAAAGTACTTAAAAACTCTAAGAAACCCTATAAAACCCTAAAAAATACTAAGAAATGTTAAGAAACCCTAAGAAATACTAAGAAACTCTAAGAAAACAAAAGAAACAGTAAGAAAGCCTTAGAAACCCTAAAAACGCTAAAAAAATGCTAAAAGTCGCTAAGAAACCCTATGAAATGCTAATAAACCAGAATAAACCCTAGTAAACCCTTAGAAACATTAAGAAATGCTAGGAAACAGTAGTAAACACTAAGAAACACTATAAAACCCTAAAAAATCCTAAAAAACCATAAAAAATGCTATGAACCCTTATGGAACCTTAAGAAACCCAAAGAAACACTATGAATACCTAAGAAACACTTAGAAAATCGAAAAAAAACCTAAGAAACACTAGAAACACTAAAAAGTGATAAGAAACCCTACAAAACGCTAAAAA